>CM057338.1:253615163-255050771 GCA_030015575.1 Agapanthus africanus | reverse complement strand
ATCCCTCGATTCGTCTCGACTCGTAGGAGAAAGCCTTAGGCAATGGGGACAAGGACATGTTTCCTAAACACTGGGACCCTATAAGTCGGTCTAAGATGGGCCATTGTATACTATTCACGGGCCACACTCTCCAAAGTCGAATCTCGACAAGGAGGGAAACAACCACTTACAAGTCCTCCCGACTTGTAAAAGGAAAAATTCTCTTGTGAGATCCTTATGACTCTCAAGAGAAAATACACACTTAGGAATCCTCACGATTCCTAAGGAGAAAATACACCTTCGGGATCCTCTCGACTCTTAGGGAGAAAAGTCTTTATGAGACCCTCACGGCTCATAAAGTTGAAAAGTCTTAGGCGGCAGATCTGAACCTGTTTCCTAAGACATTGCTACCCTACAAGGAGTTCAAGATGAACCGTTATCTACCATCTACAAGACGTATCTGCTAAAGAGACACAACAGTACGACTGCGTATGTGTTTAAATGGAAATGGTGTCCAAAACGTGCTAATTTATGTACGACACTAGCGCTCGCACTTAAAAGAAAATTCCCAAGGATAAAGTATGAAGCTCATATACAGAGATGGGATTCATGTACGAATACATGATGAAAGGAAAACATTCAGCAGAAAACATTCAACGCTCAATAATAAGGGAAGTATATCGATATAAATATACTACTCTACAGGGAAAAGATCACCAAATATGGGATCGGAGATACAGGGTTAACAAAACAAAATACAAGGTTCTCCAACTCCCTCTGTGCCATTTTCACCATGTCGAAGCGATGGACTTCGCGAGGGGTTGATCATTACCGATTAGCGCTATGCCCATCAGCAAAAGCAGACATGATAGCCCGTCGGGCTCTTATCTGACTTAGTAAATAACCGAGCGATCCTTCAGAGCCTGGGTGATCAAGCGTGCCTCGTGGAAACACTCAATTTTATCTTCCGCCGTATCAAGAATTGCCGGGGTCATCTCTGCCGAATGAGGAGGAATATCGGCGAGCACGGATAGGAAGATCATCCGGAGCCAAATAGAGCTTATAAGAAAAGGAGAGCCCCTATGATTCAGGAGCTCATACATCACCGCGTCATATTGAGTGTCGGTGAGAAGGGATCTACTAGCCGCGCAGCAAGGCGAGGAATCATTTTCTCGATGGGCACCTCCCATGTTTGCCGACAAGCGTGAGGGCGATTGCAGGACATAGCTTTGGGTTTGTTTGAGTTCTGTTAATAAAAGAATGGTTTCTCTTTGAAGAGAAGAAGGAAGGTGTAGCCTCGGGTTATAAAGAGGCGCATTCAAAGCTATGCGCAAAAAACATCGTGCATGGTGGAGCTATTCCCAAGGTCGGAAAAAGGGGGGCATAGGAAAAGAAAAGGATGACTCATGGGAATCAGCGTAGGGAGGCAAAACGACCTCATCAGCAGAGCCCCACGTGCATGGCATGTGAGCACCAGCCTTAATCCTTTTTTGAAGACTAAAACGGTACCGCACGTGCATAACACATGAGCGCAGGCGCTGGTGCAGGATTAAAATACCAGCGGTGCCTCATGTGCAAAACACGTGAACACCAACAGCAGTATAACAACACCTCTTATAGAACACATGTAAACATAAAAAGAAAGGAGGGTAAACATGAAGTTTTGTCATTTATACTCTAAGAACTTGTACATGGTGTAAAAATAAAAGAAAATGTTTACAATGGTAAAACACTTGATCTTGGACATGGATTAAGGAATTTAGAAGCAAGGCCGAGTAAAGTGTTTCTGGCCTTTTTGACCATTCTTGTGGGCAACTTCTCGCGAATACAAGCATCAGGATTCTCGCTGATATCATCCGCCCTTTGAAAGGCAGAGATTATCATTGTCTGTTGGAAAACTTAATGCAAGATATCAACGAGACTATCTCGCCGTCTCTTTGAGATCAAGCCCATCAGATATACTGAGTGTATCTTGTCTTCGGTATCATCAAGCGCCTCCACGGCATAGCTTCGTAAAATCCAGGAAGGGCTTCCCAAATCGCTCCCACGATAATCTTCAACAAAGCGGAATGACAGGGGAGTAGTCGACCGTTGTATTCATCGAGGCGACGCATAACCTCAGCGCATTGAGCGTCCATAAACTGCTGGTTTTGATAACGGCCTTGGACGCGAATGTCTTCATACGAGATAATTTCATCAAGATCATACAAATAAACGGCCATAGAATCTGAAAAGAAAAATCAATGAGAGTTAATAATCAAAGAGATTAAGACAGGACAATTATTATAGGATCTAAAAATATTCTCATTTCAACGGACACGGGGGTTTAAATAACCCTTGACATCCTCATAGAGAGAGCAAGTTCTGTTAAAATACTCAACAAATTTGAATTTACACAAATAAGGGTAAAACCCAATGAAAAGATTTTCAAGAACACCGGGGAATCAAATTCCTGAAGGGCCCTCTTGATCTTTCAGAGCTAAGCTCTTCGATGAGGAATTAAATTCCTTTTATGCAATGGAATTAAATTCCAGAAACCCCATAAAGAGGAAATAAAAAATCAAATGCCATGAATCTTTAAAGGTGAGAGGAGGAATGCCCAAAGAATTAAGAGTTATTACTCAAAGATCACGTCTTATGGTGGATATAAAATCCAGAAATTTTTGATAAAAAGCGTTTCTCCGATGTTCAAAAGCTTTACCTAAAAAAGGGTTTCTTTTTCCAACAGAGTTTAACTCTGGAATTGCAATGGCAGAGAACTAAGTTCTGAAGAGGAGAATTAAATTCTCAAAGAAAACAAAGAAGGAAGAAGATGAAAGAAACAGTGTCTGCCTAAAGACCAAACCCTTGCATTTATAAGATATGACAAGGACGGTTTGTAGGGTGTTTTTCGTCACCCCATTGAGATGGGAATATGCGCATGCTTGTCAGGCGTACTACAGATTCCCCCTGCCTAGGGTAGGCTGGGGTTTAATGATTGTGGGGATCCGAATCTCCGGCAGCCGCGGACTAAGCTGCCGTTAATTACCCCTCGCCTTTGGGGCGAGGGAACCTCCGATTAACGGGTTAAACTGGTCATGCGAACTCAAGGTGCGGTGTGCGTGTGTTTTGTTTTAAAAGGGGGTTTTGGATATATCGGGAGCCACGCAGAGTTTTTACGGGGGTCCCGCTACCCGGATAGCGGGCTGGGGGTCAAGGGGGCTAGCAGCCCCCTTGCGGGGTTCGGGGCAGCGCCCCGGCCCGAAAATTTTTTTGAGGGGGAGAATGTTGCGGAGTATGTGTATGTGCACATTTGTATACAAATGTATATATATACATATATATATAAATAAAAGGGAAAAGGCATCCAAAGGATGCGTGGGGCAGCACCTTGGGCGCTGTGCGCTTAGGTGCTGTGCGCTCAGGCGCAAGCGCGCCACGTGTCGGCACGTGGGCGCTTTGCGCATGAGCGCTGCGCGCAGGTGCGCAAGCGCGCGCGCGCCACGTGTCGGCACGTGGGCGCTTTGCGCAAGAGCGCTGCGCGCAGGTGCGCAAGCGCGCGCGCGCCACGTGTCGGCACGCGGGCGCGTTGCGTAAGAGCGCTGCGCGCAGGTGCGCAAGCGCGCAGCGCGCCACGTGTCGGCACGCGGGCGCTTTGCGCACTTGCGCTGCGCGCTGGAGCGCAAGCGCGCGCGCCACGTGTCGGCACGCGGGCGCTTTGCGCACTTACGCTGCGCGCCGGCGAGGATAAGAGGCTTTTAGCCTCGAAAAAAAAAAGATTTCTCAAAAGAGAAATCAGAGAGGAGTTGGACTCCTGAATGTGTTTTGGGGTTAATGGAAGGGGTTCTTATTCTTCCTCCTATTGCTCGCTGGATCTTGAAGATCAAGGGATGTGAAATGTCAAAATTTCTCTTTTTTTGAGATCTGATGGCAGATCTGAGTTCCCCTTAATGGGTTTTGTGGTGGAAAACTATTTAGTTTTGGAAAAGAAAGAGTAAAACTCTTGATTTAATTCAAAAGAAATGAAAAGGTTTAGAACCTTGGAGAAAGAGCAGGAGGCACAAAGAACCCTAATTGTTTTTGGGAAAAATAAAAGTCTTCCTTTATTCATCATCATGTTGCCTTTTATAGGCTTACATATTTGCATATAGCCCTTTGGGCTTTACGAAATGGCATTTTGCCTATTCCATGGCTCATGTGCCATTACATTTTTGCACATAAGCCATGGGCTTACAAAATATTGGCTTTGTGCCCATTTTACATGCATTCATGTATAAAAAAATTACATAAAAATTATTTATTACATGATTTTGTCGTTGCCATGGGGAGGCTGTCTGTGGGCTTGACTTGGGCATGGGTCCGCTTGACCTGGGCTTGGGCCCACCTAGCTTGGGGGTTGACCTTGACTTTGACTCGGTCAACCGGGGTGTAAATTTTTACCCCAACAAATTGCCCCCCATCAATAAATGCACACCACATATGTGGGTCGTGTGCATGAAATTGATGGATCTTCTTTCACGTGGAGGCGACTTGATTTGGTTCCCACTTTTTGGGATGCACTGCCCTTTTTACGACATGGACGGTCTACGCTCTGATCCGGAGCAATTTGGTAGACGTGTCCCCGGCACGGAGTGTCGCTGATCGACGTTTACTCGAGGCGGAGTGTCTGTTGTCGATGTGCCCCCGGCACGGAGTGTCTGCTTGACATTTCCCCGAGGCGGAGTATCGGCTGGCTGATGTATCCCCGAGACGGAGTGTCCGTGGTAGACGTTTCCCTGACCCAGAGTGATTTGGTTCCCGATTTGTGGGGAGCCTGCACTGCCCGTTTTGTGACATGGACGGTCGACGCTTGACGCGTCTCCGAGACGGGGTGTCCGTGCTAGACGTTTTCCTGGCCCGGAGCAATCTGGTTCCTGCTTTGTAGGAAGCCTTCACTGCCCTTTTTGCGACATAGACAGTCGACGCTCTGATCCGGAGCGATTTGGGTTCCCAATTTGCGGGAGCCTGCACTGCCCTTTTTGCGACATAGACGGTCGACGCTCTGATTCGGAGCGATTTGGGTTCCCAATTTGCGGGAGCCTGCACTGCCCTTTTTGCGACCTAGACGGTCGATGCTCTACTACGAAGCGATTTGGGTTCCCAATTTGCGGGAGCCTGCACTGCCCTTTTTGCGACATAGACGGTCGACGCTCTGATCCGAAGCGATTTGGTAGACGTGTCCCCGGCACGGAGTGTCGCTGGTCGACGTTTCCCCGAGGCAGAGTGTCTGTTGTCGATGTGCCCCCGGCACGGAGTGTCTGCTTGACGTTTCCCTGAGGCGGAGTATCGGCTGGTTGACGTTTCCCCGGCACGGAGTGTCGCTGATCGACTTTTCTCCGGCGCGGAGTGTCGGGTTGACTTTTCCCCGGCACGGAGTGTCGCTGATGGACTTTTCCCCGGCACGGAGTGTCGCTGGTTGACTTTTCCCCGGCCCGGAGTGTCGCTGATCGACTTTTCCATGGCGCGGAGTGTCGGTGGTTGACTTTTCCCCGGCACGGAGTGTCGCTGATGGACTTTTCCCCGGCGCGGAGTGTCGGGTTGACTTTTCCCCGGCACGGAGTGTCGCTGATGGACTTTTCCCCGGCGCGGAGTGTCGCTGGTTGACTTTCCCCGGCACGGAGTGTCGCTGATGGACTTTTCCCTGGCGCGGAGTGTCGGGTTGACTTTTCCCCGGCACGGAGTGTCGCTGATGGACTTTTCCCCGGCGCGGAGTGTCGGGTTGACTTTTCCCCGGCACGGAGTGTCGCTGATGGACTTTTCCCCGGCGCGGAGTGTCGCTGGTTGACTTTTCCCCGGCACGGAGTGTCGCTGATCGACTTTTCCCCGGCGCGGAGTGTCGGGTTGACTTTTCCCCGGCACGGAGTGTCGCTGATGGACTTTTCCCCGGCGCGGAGTGTCACTGGTTGACTTTTCCCCGGCACGGAGTGTCGCTGATCGACTTTTCCCCGGCACGGAGTGTCGGTGGTTGACTTTTCCCCGGCACGGAGTGTCGCTGATGGACTTTTCCCCGGCGCGGAGTGTCGGGTTGACTTTTCCCCGGCGCGGAGTGTCGCTGATGGACTTTTCCCCGGCGCGGAGTGTCGCTGGTTGACTTTTCCCCGGCACGGAGTGTCGCTGATCGACTTTTCCTCGGCGCGGAGAGTCGGGTTGACTTTCCCCCCGCACGGAGTGTCGCTGATCGACTTTTCCCCGGCACGGAGTGTCAAAGGTTGACTTTTCCCCAGCACGGAGTGTCGCTGATGGACTTTTCCCCGGCGCAGAGTGTCGGGTTGACTTTTCCCCGGCGCGGAGTGTCGCTGATGGACTTTTCCCCGGCGCGGAGTGTCGCTGGTTGACTTTTCCCCGGCACGGAGTGTCGCTGCTCGACTTTTCCCCGGCGCGGAGAGTCGGGTTGACTTTTCCCCGGCACGGAGTGTCGCTGATGGACTTTTCCCCGGCGCGGAGTGTTGGGTTGACTTTTCCCCGGCACGGAGTGTCGCTGATGGACTTTTCCCCGGCGCGGAGTGTCGCTGGTTGACTTTTCCCCGGCACGGAGTGTCGCTGATCGCCTTTTCCCCGGCGCGGAGTGTCGGTGGTTGACTTTTCCCCGGCACGGAGTGTCGCTGATGGACTTTTCCCCGGCGCGGAGTGTCGGGTTGACTTTTCCCCGGCACGGAGTGTCGCTGATGGACTTTTCCCCGGCGCGGAGTGTCGGGTTGACTTTTCCCCGGCACGGAGTGTCGCTGATGGACTTTTCCCCGGCGCGGAGTGTCGGGTTGTTGACTTTATTCCGAGACGAAACATAATTTCGACAGGGAAGGCAGGTACACCGAGGCGAAGCATCATTTCGACACGGAGTGCATTCTGAGACGAAGCATAATTCTGACACAGAGCTTGCTGGTTGATTTGATTCCGAAGCGGAGTATAATTCCGGCAAGGAGGTCGTTATCCCGAGGCGAAGCATGATTTCGACACGGAGTAAATTCTGGGACGAAGCATAATTCCGCCGCAGAGGTTGTTGGTTTGATTTGATTGACTTGAGTCGACATCAACATTGCTATACTGGAATATGGTACCAGGAGCGAATCATCATTCGTCATGAGAGAATTTTGGGATTGGTATTTTTGTCGGCATCTGCATTGCTGCACTGGAATAATGCCAGGAGCAACTCATCATTTGCCCAGGGAGGATTTGGATTTGGTTTGTTTGGCATCTGCATTGCTGCACTGGAATAATGCCAGGAGCAACTCATCATGTGCTCTGGGAGGATTTGGATTTGGTTTTTTTCGTTTGGCATCTGCATTGCTGCACTGGAATAATGCCAGGAGCAACTCATCATGTGCCCCGAGAGGATTTGGATTTGGTTTTTTTTGTTTGGCATCTGCATTGCTGCACTGGAATAATGCCAGGAGCAACTCATCATGTGCCCCGAGAGGATTTGGGAATTGGTGGCTTACAAGACAGGTTTAGATCCCTGTCACCTAAGGCTTTTCAATTTTATGGGCCGTGAGGGTCCCATAAAAGCATTTTCTCCCTACGAGTCGAAAGGATCTCGTAGGTGTATATTCTCCTTAGGAGTCGTGGGGACTCCTAAGTGTATTGCTCCTTTGTGAGTCGTAAAGATCTCACGCGGGAATTTTCTCCTCACAAAGTCGAGAGGACTTTGCGAGTGCATTTCATCTCTTCTCTTTTTTTTACGAGTTTGCGCCCTTTCGGGTTTTCACAAACTCGCCGGCAGTCCTGCTGTTTTTACTCACGGAGCCCTTTCGGGTTTTCATCCGTGCCCGTTTTGCTTGTGGACATACCGTTCTTTTCTTCCTTTTTTTTTCTTTTTTTTTTTGGAGAGATCGGGATTGTTTTACGCCCGTGGATTGTATACGGTTTTGCAGGATGTATGATCCAGACCGTAGGGCCAGAAACATTTCAGGACTTTGTTGGCGTCTGCATCGCTACACCGGAATATGGTACCAGGAGCGACTCATCATTCGCCTCTTGGTGCATGGGGTTTGGAATTTGGTTGGCGTCTGCATCGCTGCACTGGAATATGGTACCAGGAGCGACTCATCATTCGCCACTTGGGGACTGGGGAGCGATGGCTTAGGAGACAGGTTTAGATCCCTACCACCTAAGACTTTTCAATTTTATGGGCCGTGAGGGTCCCATAAAGGTATTTTCTCCCTGCGAGTCGTAAGGATCCCGCAGGTGTATGTTCTTCTTAGGAGTCGTGGGGACTCCTAAGTGTGTTTTTCCTTCGTGAGTCGTAAGGATCCCACGAAGGTTTGTTCTCCTCATGCATTGTAAGGACACATGAGTGGGTCTTCTTAATGGAGCATAATTCCAAAGGTGGAGACCAGCCGCGTAACTGGTGATTGCGGTGGGGCATGGGTATGATGAGAATTATTTGAGCCCGTGGATTGTATACGGCAATCAATTTGGGGACTGGCCGTAGGGCTGAAAGAATTTTGGGAAATTGGATTTTTGTTTGGCGTCTGTATTGCTGCACTGGAATAATGCCAGGAGCAACTCATCATCCGCCCTTGTTTTTTTTTTTTTGTTTTTTTTTTGTTTGTTTTTTTTTATTTCACCGCGATTGCTCTATCATTTCAGCTTTTCTTATCGCGAAGGTCGCGATTGCCCTATCATTTCGGCTATTTATTCGCGGTTGCCCCATCATTTTGGCTTTATTTCATCTTTATTTTACTCGCTGATTTTTATTGCGAGTTGCCCCATCATTTCGGCTTTTCTCTGTTTTTTTTTTTACACATTTTTTGTTTATTTACGTATATATGTATACATATATTTTTACATTCCCAGTTTAACGACTTAGAGGTCGACTGTTCCCAGTTTAATGACGTGGTGGTCGATTGTTCCCAGTTTAATGACGTGGTGGTCTTTTTTGCTTATCCCAGCTCCTTGAACTTTGATCTTGGCGGAGCTGTGTTGATGACCTAGCTCTGTGGCTTGCCGATACATCCGAGGGTTGTGAGGTTTTTCCAAGCTTATATTGGTCATCTGCCCAATCTTTGAAAATATAGCAATTTTCGATGGTATGACCCACCACTCTATGATATGGGCAGTATATGGGATTGCCGGTCATGTTCATTTCCTGTGGCCTCTTTGGAACAGGCAGTTGCAGACCGTTGTTCAAGGCGTCCATGAATATTTTGCGGACTTCATCCCTCCTGAAGGAGTATACCTTCTTCTTTCTCTCCATTGGGGTAGGTGCCTTTACTGATGCTGGTCCTCGAGGCCAATCGGTCTTTGGTTCGCCCTTTTCAGATAATGGCACATGTCTGGGAGGATTAGGTTCCCGAAAGGCTTTGGTCTCCATTTGCATGAAATCGGCGGTCGTAGCTTGACTGTTTGCTAACGCGCCTTTAGACAGTTCTATCTCTCCCGCCATGTATTGCCTTTCGACCCAATCTTTGAAGACGAAGCAGTCCTCAATGGCATGACCTATCACCCTGTGATAGGGGCAATATTCTGGGTCGTCGGTCATATTCGCTTCTTGTGGTCTCTTTGATTCCAGCAGTTGTAGACCGTTTCTTAGGGCGTCCTTGAATATCTTGTGGACTTTTTCCCTTTTGAAGGAATAGACCTTTTCCAGCTTCGCTTTCAGAGGCGATTCCCCCCCGGGGTATGTATCGGCAGGACTGGAGGCTGATTGCGGCCGTTTTTCTCGAAGGCGCTCCGCTTTTAAGTTGGAAGGGATATCAGTTGGCTGCCCCCGGGTATCAATCCCTGGCTCATGAGCCAAAATTTGATTCTGCTGTAATTGCAATCGGGCGACTTGGGTCGCGAGATCTGCCACGACGTTTGCCAGCTCGTCGACTTTGGAATAGACTTCGGCCATCTTCTCATCCCTGTCCTGAAATTGCCTTTGAAGCCATTGGAATAATGCTTGTTCTGTAGTTCCGGCTATGACAACCGGGTAATCTTTATTGCCTGAGCTCAATTCCGCAGGAACCACAGGCTCCTCTGGCTTATCGGTCTGAGCGGGCTCTCCATCATTTAGATCGAGCCGATGCTGGGTAGCGTCAACCATATCATCACTATGGCTGTGAAGCGTAGGCGGGTTCGTTTCTTCATGTCCGACCATATAGACAGTGCGGAACACATACCCAGCCATTCTTTCATCACTGGCAGCTGGTTTCGCGGAGCGATCCGGGCTTTGAAAATTCATAAATTTTAACAAGGCCAGAGCCCTAGCCCTTTTGTTGGCTCTATATCTGAGCCGCTTCTGCCTCAGCTTCTCTGCCTTAAGCGCTTGGCAGGCTTCTGCTCTTCGGGAAGCCATTGTGAGTTGATTAGCGGGGAGCTTAGAGAAGACACCCGATCGAGCAGTTGTCAAGGGCACTGCCGGAGCTTGCTCGAGAGGCCTTGTTGCTTTGTCGGTGTTGATGGCCTTGCCCCCAGCTGGGGCCAAGGAAAGTCGTTCAGATACCGACTTGCGTTTGGGTTGGGGCGCCCTCGAGATCACCACATTTGGTCTCCTGCCTTTCGAGACCAGTTTGTCTGTTGCTGGAGCTTGAGGAGCTGGGATGGCGCCAATTGGTATGAACATAATAGAGCCGAATGGTAGCAGCGGCTCCTCCCATTGTCGCCCGAGACTGGCCGGAAGGACCGTCCTGGAGTCCATCTTCATCGTGTAGGAGACGGGAGTCGTGCTGAGAGCTGAGATCGTCCTTGGAGACATTGTTGGAGGGTGATTGCTTGAAGACCTGCATGAAAGAGCATTATTTTAGTATAAATACAGATATGTATAAAGATTGAGTTCGCACGAACGCTTAACCCGAAATATGGGAGGAGAGATTGGTCCCACCGGGCGTGCCAGAATCTGTAGGGTGTTTTTCGTCACCCCATTGAGATGGGAATATGCGCATGCTTGTCAGGCGTACTACAGATTCCCCCTGCCTAGGGTAGGCTGGGGTTTAATGATTGTGGGGATCCGAATCTCCGGCAGCCGCGGACTAAGCTGCCGTTAATTACCCCTCGCCTTTGGGGCGAGGGAACCTCCGATTAACGGGTTAAACTGGTCATGCGAACTCAAGGTGCGGTGTGCGTGTGTTTTGTTTTAAAAGGGGGTTTTGGATATATCGGGAGCCACGCAGAGTTTTTACGGGGGTCCCGCTACCCGGATAGCGGGCTGGGGGTCGAGGGGGCTAGCAGCCCCCTTGCGGGGTTCGGGGCAGCGCCCCGGCCCGAAATTTTTTTTGAGGGGGAGAATGTTGCGGAGTATGTGTATGTGCACATTTGTATACAAATGTATATATATACATATATATATAAATAAAGGGGAAAAGGCATCCAAAGGATGCGTGGGGTAGCACCTTGGGCGCTGTGCGCTTAGGTGCTGTGCGCTCAGGCGCAAGCGCGCCACGTGTCGGCACGTGGGCGCTTTGCGCATGAGCGCTGCGCGCAGGTGCGCAAGCGCGCGCGCGCCACGTGTCGGCACGTGGGCGCTTTGCGCAAGAGCGCTGCGCGCAGGTGCGCAAGCGCGCGCGCGCCACGTGTCGGCACGTGGGTGCGTTGCGCAAGAGCGCTGCGCGCAGGTGCGCAAGCGCGCGCGCGCCACGTGTCGGCACGCGGGCGCTTTGCGCACTTGCGCAAGCGCGCAGGTGCGCAAGCGCGCGCGCCACGTGTCGGCACGCGGCCGCTTTGCGCACTTGCGCTGCGCGCTGGAGCGCAAGCGCGCGCGCCACGTGTCGGCACGCGGGCGCTTTGCGCACTTACGCTGCGCGCCGGCGAGGATAAGAGGCTTTTAGCCTCGAAAAAAAAAAGATTTCTCAAAAGAGAAATCAGAGAGGAGTTGGACTCCTGAATGTGTTTTGGGGTTAATGGAAGGGGTTCTTCTTCTTCCTCCTGTTGCTCGCTGGATCTTGAAGATCAAGGGATGTGAAATGTCAAAATCTCTTTTTTTTGGAGATCTGATGGCAGATCTGAGTTCCCCTTAATGGGTTTTGTGGTGGAAAACTATTTAGTTTTGGAAAAGAAAGAGTAAAACTCTTGATTTAATTCAAAAGAAATGAAAAGGTTTAGAACCTTGGAGAAGGAGCAGGAGGCACAAAGAACCCTAATTTTTTTTGAGAAAAATAAAAGTCTTCCTTTATTCATCATCATGTTGCCTTTTATAGGCTTACATATTTGCATATAGCCCTTTGGGCTTTACGAAATGGCATTTTGCCTATTCCATGGCTCATGTGCCATTACATTTTTGCACATAAGCCATGGGCTTACAAAATATTGGCTTTGTGCCCATTTTACATGCATTCATGTATAAAAAAATTACATAAAAATTATTTATTACATGATTTTGTCGTTGCCATGGGGTGGCTGTCTGTGGGCTTGACTTGGGCATGGGTCCGCTTGACCTGGGCTTGGGCCCACCTAGCTTGGGGGTTGACCTTGACTTTGACTCGGTCAACCGGGGTGTAAATTTTTACCCCAACACGGTTCACCTCCCCGTTCCCCTAGGCAATCCAACTGCTGTAAAGGAGACAGCGTTGCACTCACGTTCAAGCCACGTGAGAACAATGCTGTCGGGGCATTTGTTCCCTTATAAAAAATAAATAATAAGTAAAAAAGCAACGGGAAAATTCCCTAAATGGAGCATCACGTGCCCACACGTGATGCACTTTGAAGCCGAGATTATAGGCATTGCGCTCAACAAATAAGGCTGAGACTGAGCCTCACGTGTAAGCACGTGAGCACCTGTATACAAGGTATATAGGCGCCTTCTTAAAAAACAAATAATTAGCAAAAAAGAAACTCACGTGTCAGCACGTGATGCTCTTTGTTGGGGTTGACTTTATGGAGTCACGTGCTGCATGAGAGGGTTTCTAAATGCCTTCTGAGCCGATAGAATTAAATTCTAAATAAAAGGATCAGAACCCTATTTTGGAAATATTTCCCCCAATCTTTCTAAACAAGAAAGATGGTGCTTTGTAAATCATAGCACCGTTGGATCAAAGATCCAATGGTGATTAAAAATCACCAAGATACAGAATCAGCTCTGTTTGGGAAAATATTTTCCCAATCTTGTTAAAAACAAGAAAATGTCTTCTATAAAATAGGAGTCCCTGGATCAAAGATTCAACGGTGGATAAAATCCCCGAATCAATCAAAAATCTCTCAATGAGAGATTTCCTTAATAAAAATCAACAAACTTGCATCTGCTATATAAAGGACTCGAGACTGAAGAGAGTGGAATAGAAGAAACAGAGAGAAAACCCCCTGATAAGTTTAAAAGAAAAGAGAATTTAATTCTCTAGAGAGAAGAAGATCTCCTCAAAGAAAAGAAGAAATCCCAGGTAAGAAGGAACAAAACAAAGAGAACATCTTACTTCTTCTTCGCCTCCACAAGAGTTTAACTCTTTCAAAAGAACTTAGTTCTTTCTCTGGTTGAGAACTGCAGAAGCAGATCTCCCCACAAGTTGAGAATTTAATTCTCATCGGGGAGATTTTGTTATATGGATTCAAACCTAGGGGAAAGAACTAAGTACAAAGAATTTAATTCTTACAAGAACATATAGAAATCTAATTTCACCAATAAAACTAGGGTTTAACCATATATAAGAATTTAATTCTTATAAAACAATGGGCTTGAAAGTCTCAAAACTCAAGATCTCCATGCACGTAGAAAGATCAGCACCCTGCATGATGATGGCATATCACGAGCTCCCACGTGAGCACCCTTGATAAAACAAAAGAGAACAACCGAGATCAGGTCACATGTCCCCACATGACCCCCTAAAAGTGCTAAGCACTTTCAAAAAGAAAAAAGGGTATAAACCCAAACACAGTTACCATTTTTGGCGCCTCACGTGATCCCACATGACCCCCCAAAAGGTGTTAAGCACTTCCAAAAGAAAAAGGGAATAAACCCAAGATAGTTCCCATTTTGGGGGCACCTCACGTGATCCCACGTGACCCTCAATAGGGCTTAGCATTTATGAAAGGAACAAGGGAATAACGCCAAAGAAACTGCGCCAACTTTTAAGAGCATCACGTGCAACACGTGAGCAATCCCAAATTCCAGTGTTCAACACTGCTTTAGAGTCTCATGTGCCACACGTGAGAGCTTTCGACTTTCAGTGTTTAACACTGCCTTAGAGCATCACGTGGGAGCACATGAGCATTAAAGGTACATTAGTGTTTAACACTATAAGGAACCAACTCAAACCTCAAATTGGTTAAGTTCTTTCTGAGATTAAATCTCCAAACAAACCGAGCCTCTATGCTCAGAACTGATAACTCCTCGATTTGGAATCTGGTTCAAGGGTACATCCCTCCACTCCTTTGATATATGTCGTTGTAATCCTTCAACGTCTTCAGAGAGGTGGAGGGTCCCAATAACCAATAACTCTTGGCACACCCTCAAACTGATGAGCCAAGACCCCATGGACTACGATGTCCTTAAACCCAATGGACCGCAACGTCCCTAAACTAAACTCCATAGACTATGATGTCCTTAAACCCAATGGACCGCAACGTCCCTAAACTAAACTCCATGGACCATGATGTCCTTAAACCCAATGGACCGCAACGTCCCTAAACTAAACTCCATGGACTATGATGTCCTTAAACATGGACTATGATGTGCTTAAACCAAATGGACCGCAACGTCCCTAAACTAAACTCTACGGACTATGATGTCCTTAAACAATGGACCGCAACGTCCCTAAAACTAAACTCCATGGACTATGATGTCCTCAAACTACGGACTACGATATCCTTAAACACGGACTATGATGTCATTAAATAATGGACCACAACGTCCCTAAAACTAAACTCCATGAACTATTATGTCCTTAAACTACAAAATATGATGTCCTTAAATATGGACTATGATGTTCTTAAACTATGGACTATGATGTCCTTAAACCAATTATGGACCGAAACGTCCCTAAACTAACAATGGACCGCAACGTCCCTAAACTAAACTCCATGGACTATGATGTCCTTAAACCCAATGGACCGCAACGTACCTAAACTGAACTCCATAGACTATGATGTCCTTAAACCCAATGGACCGCAACGTCCTTAAACTAAACTCTATGGACTATGATGTCCTTAAATAAGGACTATGATGTCCTTAAACCCAATGGACCGCAACGTCCCTAAACTAAACTCTACGGACTGTGATGTCCTTAAACAATGGACCGCAACGTCTCTAAAACTAAACTCTATGGACTATGATGTCCTTAAACACGGACTATGATGTCCTTAAACATTGGACCGCAACATCCCTAAAACTAAACTCTATGGACTATGATGTCCTTAAACTATGGATTATGATGTCCTTAAACCAATTATGGACCGAAATGTCCCTAAACTAACTATAGACCGCAACGTCGCTAAACTAAACTCTACGGACTATGATGTCCTTAAACAATGGACCGCAATGTCCCTAAAACTAAACTCCATGGACTATGATGTTCTTAAACTATGGACTATGATGTCCTTAAACACGGACTATGATGTCCTTAAACAATGGACCGCAACGTCTCTAAAACTAAACTCCATGGACTATGATGTCCTTAAATTACGGACTATGATGTCCTTAAACATAGACTATGATATCTTTAAACTAACTATGGACCGAAACGTCCCTAAACTAACTATGGGCCGAAACGTCCCTAAACTAATAATGGACCGCAACGTCCCTAAACTAAACTCCATGGACTGTGATGTCTTGTTCATATCAGAATTTTGCATTATTATATTCTCCATTCTTAATCATATTACAAATAAAACGTCCCTAAATAGTTGCAGGTTACAGGTTCTCAGAACAATACAGTGAAATTCAGGAAAAAACGCTATAAATATGAGACTACGACCAATAAATAGATGAATCTGTATGATGTCGCCTACCAATTTAAGGAACAAATGAAGATCAATGAACAGTTTGATTGCACAACGTATGAGGGCAGCACAAGATTCAAGACTTCAATATGAAGCTTACGGTAAAAGCCCACATAATTCTGTAATGTTGGAAATCTGGAAGAAAGTAGAAAAGATTCTGAGGAACCAAGTGAAGAAAACAGAAAATAAAAGCAACACAGAGAAACCCTGAAGAATTGGGCCCATGAGCCTACCAAATGGCCGCGGATCCGCGGCCAAAAAGGCCTTTCTGCCGCGGAACCGCGGCCGTGCAATGCACGTGTCGGTGGAGGTGTCGGTGCTTTGACTCGGTCTTTGGGTTTGTTTTATAATTTCATGTATGGATCAGAATGTAAACCTAGGGTTTTTCCTATCTATAAATAGGAGGATGCCTCTCTCTAGTTGGGGTGCCTCTTCTAGGGTGCCTCTTTTGAGATGGCTCTTTTTAATTCTAGATTAATTTTTCAATTCCTTGTAATCGTCAAGAGTGCATCAATAAAGTAAGTTGTTTTTTTATCCCGTGTTCTTAATTGCAATTTTATTTCTCTGCAATTTTTATCTGTCTTTCATTATCTGCACGTTAATTAGGTAATTAAAAGAAAATTATAAAAATGAATCTTATCATAACTTCCCTAATGAGTGAGTAATTCCTCACTTGTTAGGATTAGCATTGGGAAGGTTTGAGAGAAGTAAATCTCTCTCTCCCCTTTCTTTGCCCATATAATTTTTATAATATGACTCTATTTAAATTAACCACATACCACTCACTACGGCACCCTATCCTTAAAGATAGCGGTGATTCCCTAATTAGACCGGTTGTGGTTGATTTAAATAGAGGTTAGGGCAAAGAGTTAAGAAAGGACGGACAAGGACCAAAAGGAAGAAACTAAGTTTCTTCCTAGTCGTGCTAATCCCCTTTGTTGACTATTACCCTAACATCTATATTCTTCATTAGGGCATTGAAAGCAGTGGGTGGAATCCCTTTTCCAAACTAACATAATCCTAACCCTAGCAAGACTTTTAATTAATTTAATCTCATTCTTAGATCGTAAAACAAAACCCGACTTGATCGGATTAACTCGTTAGAACATAAAGAAAAGGAATCCATCTCTCTGTGGACCGACCCGTACTCAATCGGCTAGCTACCAAGCGACACCGTTATTGATTGCGGTATATTCTACTCTTTGATTTCAAAACACACGTACGCAAAATATCTACAATCAAATGGCGTCGTTGCCGTGGAGACGGTAGTCTCTTTCTTTATGTAATTTCGGGTTAAAAAATAAATATAAAAAATTAAAAAATTATAAAAATTGAAAAATTTTAAAACAAAAAAAAATTCTTCTTGTTCTTTTTGAGAGGTATTGTGTGAATTGCGCAGGAAAAGAAGATGGACTGATTCAGATCTGGAAAAAGTCAGTGAACAAATCAACAAACAAAAGATTTGAACAGACATAGGAGAATCATAACAGACAACAGAAAAATTTTGGAGATCCAAACCAATTTAACCACCGTGGAACCGCGGCGGATTCAAGCGTTTGACCGCAGAACCACGGTCAACTGCAGACGTCAGCACCCCAAAATTTTCTGTAAGTATTTTTGTCCCCTCTCCTACCTTGAGCTCCACTGAAAATTTTTCCTGCAGGGTTTTTTGCGCAAAATTTTTCTCCCTCTCCAATAAATTGTTTTTGTGCAGGATTCTTTGCGCTGCAAAATAAAAAAATTTTTTTGAAAGTGTTTTAGATTTTTGGTGTGTTAACTGCTTTGCATAATTAATACGGACTTTTAAGGAGTTATAACACCAATTCAGATTGGGTGGGGATTTCATTACCCTTCCCAAGACCCCAGAAATCACAAAAAGCATATGCATTACTCTTGATTTAATTAAAAAATATCTAGACTCAGCCAACTAAGGATTGTCGCGCTCATTAGGACAGAGGAAGGTTGTGGGCAATCGGTCGTTTATCTAAACCTGATTTTGTGGTGCCTAGGCTAGACAAGTGAGAAAGGTAATTTTAAAAGGCCCGTCTCACAGTGATTCGTGAGCGGATCCCTCCTTTCTTCACTTGTGCTTACCTGGCCACAATTGGCGGTGAAGAGGTGATTTGAGGGATGTCTCACAACTTGTCACTTTAGAACAGTTAGGAGCAGTCTAGTTGATTTAGGAGACCCTAGCTCTAGATTTGATTGTGCATGTTTAAACTGTGGTTGTTTGAAATTGTGACGTAGTTCCGTACAATTTTTTGCAAAAACTCTTAAAACACTTTCAAAAATTTCAAAACTCCAAAAACAAACATTTTTTTTTATAAAAAAAATAAATTAAAAAATTAAAAAAAATTAAAAAAATATATCACATTCATTTTCTTCTCCTTTCTCTCATCACATCATGGGTACCCCACCTCGCAAAACTCTTGCCGAACTTTGGTACCCTCAACCAGACATTACTTCCTACGCTCATTGTTTTGGTCGAATTTCGGACGACCCCTCCATACCCAAAATTTCTTTGAAAGATCGAATAGACGCGTCTAGGGCATCCAGTTGGACTCCGCAACCCACCTTATATCAATCATTTCAACCTTCACCACCTTCTTACGTTGATACTCCTTTATCGAGTCCTATTGTAACCCCGAAACCCATGTCTATTCCTGAACATATTGAACAATCTCGTAACCGATCTTTCACTCTTTTCACCACTGCGAATTCTTTGGATCAACAATTCCATTCATCTTCTTATCCAAATGTTGATCCTACTCCTGTCCAACCATTCAATTCCTACCAATCATACCCGACTTTCGCACCTTCCCTAGACATTGCTTCTACACAGCCATTTGGGAGTTTCCAGTATCCAAACAATTTTGAATCTTTTACTGAAACCCCTTCACAACCCATGTCTAGTCTGGAACAGTCGTTGGAAGATTTTTTGGTGGCATCAAGACAACAGATGATGGATTTGAATGCGTCCATGGCCGCCCTTATACAACCTAGTGACCCGGTAGCTAGTTTCCAACTAGCTCCAAATTTTCCAATGTATGATGAGGCGGTTGGACAGATTGATAATTTGAGTGGTGAGAGTGAGCTGTACATCTTTCCAAATCAAACCTACCCATCTCCAATTGAATCCCATAATTCTGGTTTTGAATGTCTATCAAGTGTTCCAAATGATTCACCAGTTGAAGATAAAACGTTTAATGAGTTGTGTGACTTTGTAGTGTTTGATTTGCTAGATTGTGAAGGGTCCCTTTCGAGTGAAACCGTCACCAATCCTTTTACCCTCTACACCTCCACTCTAGAACCTGAATTGATAAATATCCATGCTTTTGATGAGGTGTCTAAAAAAATTGATTTTCACTTGATTGAGGATATCGACGCTGGGAATATTTTGGATGATGAACCCACATATTTGGATAAGTTTCTCTCTCCAAATCATCATCCCGAGTCCTTAATTGTTTTTTCCGAACCCCATATGCGTCTAGATTTTGATCATAAATGCATGGATGAAATAACTTTTGAGGGGAATTTTGATGATAGTATTGAGGATGAACCAGTTTTGCTTGATGAGTCGGATTTTCCAATTCATCCTGTCCCTTCCACTGACTGTGTACACCCTCCTGAATATTTAACCGATACCCTTCTTTAATCACTTCCCTTCATCCTCGTTCCGACCTTGCAAGAAACCGTTACATTTTCATTTTCAATGTCTGGTATACCAAGTTCGACGTACCCATGTTTTATCACGAATCTTAAGGGATTTGATCTCATTTCTCAGTGGGTTGATATATTAGCACAATCGCCTTTTACACATCGGTCATTACAAATTGTGCTAATTTATACACTCCATTTCCACCCTTAAGTTCGTATTCCACTGCTTTCTCCCACTTTCTCTGGTTCTTCTTTTAATCATCCTTTAATGATAGCGAGTATTAATGAATCACAATCCGATAATTCAAGTTTGATCATTCCAGAAAGCCAACTTGATTTGGATATTTTTGAAAATGAGGTAGATTAGTTTTTCGAGTCTCCTACCTCCATAATTTTTGACAAATCAAGTATGATAAATTCTGGTACAAAACTTACTGACAGCAAAATGTTCAATTACATCGATGAGAGTTTTGAAGAACTTTTTGCTGACGAACTCGCATTCCTAAATGACACGGATTTTGTGATTAATCAAGCTCCACCTGAAGAAGTCGAACAACCACCATTTCTTTTTCCCTTCCGCCATTCTTCTCCTCCACCGAGACCGTATACTGCTTCTATCTCCATACGGTCTCGTGTGTTTCTCATTTCTTTTCTCTACACTCCATTCTTTCACCAACCACACCATTATAACGATAAAATTTTTGAATGGTTGGTGCTAACCTTTGGCCTGTGTAACGTCTTGTATAGCTTGATACTATGTTTTTCTCCTCCCTAACTCTGAACTTTAATGCTTCAACAGTGGAAACACTGTTTCACTTAAGTTTGTGGGGGACCTTTTTGTATATATATTCTGTTTTCTTTTTCTATTAATAATAATAAAAAAAGAGAGATAAAAAAATAGGGGAATACCGACAATTTTGACCTTCTTGGTGTAGCTTGACAGTGAGGACACTGTCAAGTTTAAGTTTGGGGGTGTGCTCGGTAAGCTTTCCTCCTTCGCATTCATATGTATATTTTTGCATCTGCATACTTATTTTAAAACCCATAAAAATTGAAATTTTTTAAAAAGTATAAAAATTGAAAAGTTCAATTTTGGCCATATTTGACTTAAGTTCAACATGACGGTTGAATAGTAGGGAAAAACTAGATCCTAAACTTAGTAAATTAAAAACCCCAAAAATAACCTTTCTTAAAGTTTAACCGTAGAAAATATATGTCCTTGTAGTTTATTTAGAAATAGGCGAATTTTGAGTTCAGTTCTTGGGCTAAGTCAAAATAAGGGAAGGGTATTGAATTTTTATTTGAATTGTAAGTCTGAAAAATAATTCTGAACCTTAAGTCTAAATTCTGAAAATATATACCCTACAATTAGCACATACATGCACCTTGAAACTTGGAATAGTAGAGGATACCTTGAAATGCTCTTGTCTAAAATCCTTAGTATGAAGGAAAAGAAAATAAAAGTACAAGTGTGAATAAAGAGACATAAAAAAAATGAACACTGGTTTTGTAACTACTTAAGGCAGCATAAATAAAAAATATAGCGAGGGTGCTTTATCACCTAGTGCCTTAGACCAACTGGTTTGGGAGTCACTGCTAAGCCTTAGGTATTACAAGACGAGGAATTACGTCTTAATGCGCGAACACATTTTGTAATCGGTCGTTAGTACCTTAAGAAGTCTTAACGGTCGCATGAAGGATGTGTGAGCAATTTCATCTAAAATTCACCAACTAAAAGTATTTTGGACGATGGACAAGAGTATGATAGCTTGAATTGAATTTCCAAGTATAGGGGTGATACATACACACACGTAGGGGGTATATGATTGGGGTTTGGATGAGAGATAAGAATGAAAGATATGGCTTGTATCTTCAGTAGAGATGATAAAAATTCCTAAGTTGAGATGGAACCTTAGAAGGAAAATTCAAAAGATGCTAAAAGCTAAATAAATTTGCAGAATATATACGATCTTAAGTTAAATGATAAGTGAGTGTGAAAAATATGGGTTGATGATTTCTAAATTGAAGATAATAGAATTTCTTGCTAAAACACCGAATTGAAGAATGAAAGTCAATAGGCCAAATTGATCGGATTTTGTGGGTAGTATCCGCTGAAAACCGTCAGGAGACAACACTCCTCCTACTAGGGACACCTAGAGGTTTAACGGCTTGTTGCACGAGGTCAGTGCAATCGCGATTCCCTGCGAAAGTGAGGTTATATTTTTTCGAGAATAAAAATAGTTTTGCTCGGGACGAGCAAAAGATAAGTTTGGGGGTATTTGTTCATATCAGAATTTTGCATTATTATATTCTCCATTCTTAATCATATTACAAATAAATAGGTGTTTTTTATCCATGTTTGCTAAATAGTTGCAGGTTACAGATTCTCAGAACAATACAGTGAAATTCAGGAAAAAACGCTATAAATATGAGACTACGACCAATAAATAGATGAATCTGTATGATGCTGCCTACCAATTTAAGGAACAAATGAAGATCAATGAACAGTTCGATTGCACAACGTATGAGGGCAGCACAAGATTCAAGACTTTAATATGAAGCTTACGGTAAAAGCCCACATAATTCTGCACTGTTGGAAATCTGGAAGAAAATAGAAAAGATTCTGAGAAACCAAGTGAAGAAAACAGAAAATAAAAGCGACACAGATAAACCCTGAAGAATTGGGCCCATGAGCCCACCAAATGGCCGCGGATCCGCGGCCAAATAGGCCTTTCTGCCGCGGAACCGCGGCTGTGCAATGCACGTGTCGGTGGAAGTGTCGATACTTTGACTCGGTCTTTAAGGTTGTTTTGTAATTTCATGTATGGATCAGAATGTAAACCTAGGGTTTTTCCTATCTATAAATAGGAGGATGGCTCTCTCTAATTGGGGTGCCTCTTCTAGGGTGCCTCTTTTGAGATGCCTCTTTTTAATTCTAAATTAATTTTTCAATTCCTTGTAATCATCAAGAGTGCATCAATAAAGTAAGTTGTTTTTTTTATCTCGTGTTCTTAATTGCAATTTTATTTCTCTGTAATTTTTATCTGTCTTTCATTATCTGCACGTTAATTAGGTAATTAAAAGAAAATCATAAAAATGAATCTTATCATAACTTCCCTAATGAGTGAGTAATTTCTCACTTGTTAGGATTAGGATTAGAAAGGTTTGAGAGAAGTAAATCTCTCTCTCTCCTTTCTTTGCCCATATAATTTTTATAATAGGACTCTATTTAAATTAACCACACACCGCTCACTACGACACCCTATTCTTCAAGATAGCGGTGATTCCCTAGTTAGACCGGTTGTGGTTGATTTAAATAGAGGTTAGGGCTAAGAGTTAAGAAAGGACGGACAAGGACCAAAAGGAAGAAACTAAGTTTCTTCCTAGTCGTGCTAATCCCCTTTGTTGACTATTACCCTAACACCTATATTCTTCATTAGGGCATTGAAAGCAGTGGGTAGAATCCATTTTCCAAACTAACCTAATTCTAACCCTAGCAAGACTTTTAATCAATTTAATCTCATTCTTAGATTGTAAAACAAAACCCGACTTGATCGGATTAACATGTTAGAACATAAAGAAATGGAATCCATCTCCCTGTGGACCGACCCGTACTCAACCGGCTAGTTACTAAGCGACATCGTTATTGATTATGGTATATTCTATTCTTTGATTTCAAAACGCACGTACGCAAAATCTCTACAATCATGTCCTTAAACCTAATGTACCGCAACGTCCCTAAACTAAACTCTATGGACTATGATGTCCTTAAACCCAATGGACCACAACGTCCATAAACTAAACTCTACGGACTATGATGTCCTTAAACAATGGACCGCAACGTCCCTAAAACTAAACTTCATGGACTATAATGTCCTTAAACTACGGACTATAATGTCTTTAAACACGGACTATGATGTCCTTAAACAATGGATCGCAACGTCCCTAAAACTAAACTCCATGGACTATGATGTCCTTAAACCAATTATGGACCGAAATGTCCCTAAACTAACTATGAACCGAAACGTTCCTAAACTAACAATGGACCGCAACGTCCCTAAACTAAACTCCATGGACTATGATGTCCTTAAACCCAATAGACCATAACGTCCCTAAACTAAACTCCATGGACTATGATGTCCTTAAACCCAATGGACCGCAATGTCCCTAAACTAAACTACATGGACTATGATGTCCTTAAACCCAATGGACCGCAACGTCCCTAAACTAAAACGATGAAGCCCAAATGCCCTTTCATTGGATCAAAAATGATCCTAAACCCCCGTTAAGTAGATCTTAGTCTAAAACTTAGACTAACGTATCCTTAACAAACATTTAAGTTGATTTTAATTTCAAACGAGATTAACGATCCTTAAATCAAACCAAACCCAAATCTAAGAAAATACGGATTTGGACTAATCCCCGCCCTACAGGCGATAACACAAATTAGTTTCCATATACAATCCACGGGCAACCAAAAATAAAACAAACACACACGATACGAAGTGAACATCTGGAGCAGGAGAAAGTGGTAATCGCTACGCGGTAACGTAATTAACTGCAGGGGCTTGCGCCTGCAGGGAAGAGCGTCCCCACAATAAAAAAAACCCTCACAATGAGAGGGAATCTGACGAAGTCTGCTACAACGGCCACATCCGTTTTAACCTTCGATACATAGTGCCATAAATTAACTTGGTATCTTCGGAGAAGTAGACAGATAAAACCAAACAGAATCTGTCCCCCCCAAATTCAGGCAAGGCATTTGCTTTCCCGATTTCTGGCGGTAAACAACATGTACTTTGGTACGCACGGATATTCGGTTAAGTCCTTTTTCACTCACCTCCATTCTTAAGATGAGACAATGTTACCAAAATATGGAGGTGAGACGGAGGAAATTTAGTTATGATAAAGCGGCTCCTGTAAAAACAGGAGCTCCTTCGCTGAGTATACGGTTTCAATCTATACCCATTTACTTTAAAAATTGAACCGGTTTTAATATTTTCAACTTCTACTGCCCCGTGTGGGTATACATACCGCACCACAAAATGTCCTTTCCAACGAGATTTTAGCTTACCCGGATGAAAATGGAGACGGGAATCATAAAGAAGGACTTGTTGTCCCGGAGTGAAGGTTTTTCTAAAAAAGTTTTTATCGTGGAATACTTTAGTCCGGTTCTTTACTATAACCGCATTATCGTAAGTTTCATCGCGGAGTTCGCTTAGCTCATTTAATTGCACCTTCTGATTGCTTCTGGCTTGATCAAAATCAATGTTAAGCTCTTTAATAGCCCACATTGTTTTATGTTCGATCTCGACAGGAAGGTGGCATGCCTTTCCAAATATAAGGCGGTATAGAGACATACCAAGATCAGTCTTATAAGCGGTGCGAAATGCCCAAAGAGTATCCGTCAATTTGGTTGACCAATATTTACGGTTCTTAGAAACCGTCTTCTCCAAAATTTGTTTGATCTGCCTATTAGAAATCCGAGCTTTGCCCACTCGTTTAGGGATGATAGGGCGTAGAAAGTTTGTGATTGATTGAATATTTCCGCATCAAAGCCTCGAATGACCGATTACAGAAATGTGTCCCGTTGTCGCTAATTATAGCGCGAGGGTGTCCGAATCGCGAAAAGATATTTTCTTTAAGAAACTTAATAACAACCTTGTTGTCATTAGCACGACACGGTATTGATTCCACCCATTTTGAGACATAATCAACCGCTAACAAGATATATAAATTCCCAAAAGAATTGGGGAAAAGGCACATAAAATCAATACCCCAAATATCGAATATCTCCACAACTAAGATAAGTTGGAGCGGCACCTCATTTCTTCGTGAAATCCGACCCATGTGTTGACACCGTGGGCAAGTTTTGCAATGATCATATGCATCTTTAAATAATGTTGGCCGATAAAAGCCACATTGCAAAACTTTCTCTGCCGTTTTACGTGGACCAAAGTGACCGCCACATGCCTGATCATGACAAAATGATAATACACTCTTGAATTCATCGTTAGGGACACATCTGTGAATGATTTGATTGCGACAATACTTAAACAAATAAGGTTCGTCCCAGTAAAAGTGTTTTACTTGGGATAGAAATCGAAGATTGTCTTGTTTCGACCAATCACTGGGAATAAGTCCCGTTGCTAGATAATTCACAATATCCACAAACCAAGGTTCGCAGAATACGGTCAAGAATTATTCGTCAGGGAAGGAGTCGTTTATTGGTAAGGTCGACATTGGTGAAGAATTAATGCGTGAAAGATGGTCGGCTACGACATTTTCACATCTACTCTTGTCTCGTATGACAAGATCAAATTCTTGTAATAACAGGACCCAACGTATTAACCCAGTCTTAGCATCCTTCTTCAATAAAAAGTGTCGTAAGGCGGAGTGATCGATGTAAACCGCTATTAGTGAGCCAATCAAGTAGGGCCTGAATTTTTCTAATGCAAATAAAACTGCCAAGAGTTCTTTCTCAGTAGTTGTGTAATTAATTTGGGCATCGTTCAAGGACCTACTTGCATAATAAATTACATGTGGTATCTTATCAATGTGTTGTCCTAAGACTCCACCAATAGCAAAATCTGATACTTCACACATAAGCTCGAACGGGTGGTTTCAATCCGGAGATGATAGAACGGGTGCTGTAGTGAGGGAACTTTTAAGTGATTCAAAAGCAGCCTCGCAATCCGAATTGAAGTGAAATGTTGTATCCTTGGCCAAGAAAAGGGTTAAAGGTCTAGCAATTTTGCTAAAGTCCTTAATGAATCTCCTATAAAATCCTGCATGACCAAGGAAAGATCGTATATCATTGACACGTTTAGGAGGAGGAAGGTTATGGATGATATCTATTTTAGCTCTGTATACCTCAATGCCTTTTCGTGAAATGATGTGTTCAAGGACAATACCTTCTTGGACCATAAAATGACATTTTCCTCAATTTAAAGTTAAGTTCTTATCCTTACAGCGGGTAAGAACCGCGTCAAGATGACGTAGGCATTCCTCAAAGCAATCTCCAAATATAGAGAAATCGTCCATAAATATCTTCAGAAAATTCTCGACCATGTCTGAGAATATCCCTATCATACACTGCTGAAATGTAGCGGGAGCGTTGCATAACCCAAAGTGCATGCGTTTATAAGTAAAAGTACCGAAAGGACAAGTAAATGTTGTTTTATCTTGATCCTTTTTGGCGATGGGGACCTGGTTATAGCCAAAGTATCCGTCCAAGAAATAATAGTATTCATGTCTAGCTAATCGTTCCAACACCTGGTCAATGAAAGGTAGAGAGAAGTGATCTTTCCTCATTGCGGCATTGAGTTTCCTATAATCAATACATACGCGCCACCTAGTTTGGATGCGTGTTTGGATCAACTCATTACCTCATTAGTTATGACCGTGATGCCAGACTTTTTAGAGACCACATGAATATGACTTACCCATTGGCTATCAGATATTGGATAAATTATACCACTGTCTAGAAACTTAATGCTTTCTTTCTTTACCGCTTCCTTTATAACGGGATTTAACCATTTTTGTAGGTCTCGGGCTGGTTTGGCTTCATTCATCAAATGTATATAATATTCAACAATCAAGAGACTAATCCCTTTGATGTCCGACATTGTCCAACCAAATGCTTGCCGATTTGATCTCAATACTGTCAAAAGAGTGTTCCCTTGCTCTAAAGCTAGAGAAGTAGATATGATCATGGGCAAAGACTCATTCTCACCTAAATATACATATTTAAGATGAGAAGGTAGCGGTTTGAGATCTAGTGTCGACGGAGAGACGATAGAAGCTGGGGTAAGGGAATGATACTCGAACTCCCTAAAAGGTTCATAACTTGTGTAGGATATTGACTCGGAAAGCGCTATTGACTTTTGCGACGAGTCAAAGAATTCAAACTCGGGGGTGGACTCGTTGAAGGTGTCCTCACTATAATAATTTGCTAGATCAAACAATGTCGCACTAGTGTCGTCGAGATCATAATAGCAAAGTTCTTCAACTTCGCAGCTGTCGGAAGCTATCTCGTTGATAGAATAGACATCGATTAGATGAGCAGAAGATTCAGATAGTTGACTTCCTAGCTTGTAAATATTAAGCTCAATTGTCATCTTCCCGAAGATAGGTTCATAGAACCATTACGATAATTAATTACAGCATTGGAAGTTGCTAGAAAAGGTCGACCTAGTATCACCGGGATTTGGTTACGTGGGTTCGCCATAGGCTTTGTATCTAAAACAATAAAGTCTACAGGGAATATGAATTCCCCGACTTTGATTAACACGTCCTCTAGCTCACCCCTAGGTTGGGCAATAGATCGGTATGCCATCTGGAGAGTGCAGTGGGTAAGTTTCAACTCTCCTATACCTAACTGCTCATAGACAGAATATGCGAGCAAGTTAACACTAGAGCCTAAGTCAAGTAGAGCACGATTGATGTTTTTACCCCCAATAGTTATAGATATTGTAGGACAACCGGGGTCCTTACGCTTTTTAGGCAATTGTTAGGTAAAAGCTGTGCTCACGTTACTCGTTAAGAATACCTTTTTCGGTATTTGAGTTTTTCTCTTCCTAATGCATAAGTCCGTAAGGATTTTTGCATAAGATGGAACTTGCTGAATAGTATCTGGGAGAGGAATATTTATGTTTACCTTCTTAAACATTTCCACATTCTTCTTCATTTATGCGTTAGGTTTGTTGGCCCTCAACCTGTTTGGAAAACGGAGCTTTATCAATAATTTTTGGGTCCAACAATTATGGAGAAGTTTGTAGGGATGGAATCGATCCTAGAATTAGAGTTGGGATCATTTTAGGTTGACTCGAGGAAGTGGGCGGAGGGTTCGAACCTAGTGGGAAACAGAGAATAGGCTCGGAAGAAGATATGAGACTAGACGAATTAGGGCAAGAAGTGAAAGCCGAGGTTTCGATTGATTCCTCATCATCAATCTGTTCACCCACTTGGTTGTTCATCACTCTTTCCGATCTCAACATGGTTACGGCACTCACATTATGACTTTATGAGTGGCCAGGATTCGGTAGGGGTTGAGATGGAAGTTTCCCTTTTTCTCTCGCACTCATCGCGGCATTTAACTGCACAAGTTGTGCTTCTATCGACTTTATACTTTCACCGTGGGAGGTGGTGGTCTTCGTTAACGTTCGAATAGAAGACTTTAATTCATCCGTCATTTGCATGGAATGTTTAATAAACATATCCACGCTTCGTTCGAGTGCAGACGAGTTTTCGGTACAGGCCGTTTGGAAAGAATTATTATAATGTGTAGAATTGTTGGCCGGATTTTGAAAAGGTTACGATTGAAAGGGGTGCTGACTCTGTGGTGGTGGTTGTTGTTGCTGTGGAGGAGGTCTTTGATAATTGCTTAGGAACTGGTTTTGATTTTGGGTTTGGTTTTGGTTCCAATCAAAATTAGGACGATTCCTCCATCCCTGTGTATGTGGAAGAATAAGGATCATTTCTAGGTCGTTGCTGAAAAGTAGCATTAGTGTGTTCTTAACCTTGAAACGGAGGACTCAAAGGACATTCTTCTTTCAAATGCGATGGGTCGGAACAGCAACCACACACGGTTTTGGGAAGCATAATTTGGTTTAGGGAGTCTGAAAAGACTTTGTTTTCTATGGCATCGAGTTTCCTTTGTATAGCGGTCATTTTGGTTTTTACTGCGATAGAAACATTGAGCTGATGGATACCTCCTCTAGACGATGATGGTCTAATGCTTTCCCACTGCAAAGTTTGTTCAGCGAGATCTTCCAGAAATTACCAAGCTTCACCATCGTCTTTGAACATGAAATGGCATTGGCAAATGGTTTCAAGCATTTGCTTTGTCGCTGGATTAACACCCTCATATATAATTCGGCATAGATCCCATCTATTTATTCCGTGATGAGGACATTGGACAAGCAGATTTTTAAACCGTTCAAAGTATTTCCAAAATAGTTCATTGGGAAGCTGGGTAAACTGGTTGATCTCGCTCCGAACACGGGCGGTCTTATGATTGGGATAAAATTTCTTAAGGAATGCTATAACGAATCCATCCCAATTGGAAATAGAGTGTGTGGCAGTGTTATAAAGCCAATTTTTACTAAATCGCACAAAGTAAAAGGGAGGAGACACAATCTCATAGCATCCACTGAAAATTGTGAAGTGTCCATCATTGCGCATACGTTTTCGAATTTTGTGATAAAAACGTATGCGTCTTCAGACTCAAGCCCGTGAAATTTGGGCAACAGATTGATGAAGTGGGGTTTAATTTCAAAATTATCCCTATTGGCTGGTGGAATAGATAGACAGGTAGGAAGGGGACCGCGTATAGGATATCATCTTTCTTGGAGAGAGATGCGCGGTGGATTCTGCGCACCAACGGATGGTGGCAGAGTGGTGTTATAATCTGATGGAGGACCGTCCATCTTGGTTGATGTGGTGGGTGGAGGGGAAAAAGAAGATGAAGAAGTACCGACTTCAGAGTCAATAGCAGGAACGCGGACAAGATGGGCACTAGAATCCCGTGTCCAGCCGAGCATGCACTAAGCGGGTTTAGTGCAAGTGGCAGCGTATGAACAATAAAAAAATATGGTTTGTTTTGAAAAAGACGGACGTGAGACAAATCACACAAAAATGCACAATCAGCCCTAGAACTAAGGTCACATAGGTCAAGTCACTAGACCGCTCCTAGACTTCCAAAGAACAAATCGCAGGATCAATTCTCTACCACCTCTTTATTACTCTTATGGTCAAGAAAGTTCCAAGTAAGTGTGAGGTATCCGCTATACGAATCACCGAAAATAGTGGACCTAATTAAATAACCACTTGCCTTAGACACACTTGTCTTAGACACCACGGAAGTAATGTGGATAAGCGATAGATTACCCACGACCTTCCTCTGTCCTAATTGAGCATGACGGTCCTTAGAGTCTTGGTCTAGATATTTTAATTAATTTAGGGTGATACGAATGCTCGTTTTGTGATTTGTGGGGCCTAGGAAGGGTGATGGAATCCATACTTAATCTGAATTTTGGTATTTCCCCTTAAAGTCCGTATTAAAATATGCACAAACAAACCAATTACAAAACTCGCCAAAAGATTTTTGAGCGGCGAAATTTTGCAAAGAATCCTGCAGTAAAATGTTTTATTGGATTTCAGAGAAGAGAGAAAGATATGTAAAAGATACCAGAGGAGTTTGGGTGTATGATCCTTCAACCCCGCCGCAGTTCCGCCACCAAAAGTTACTTGTTACCGCGGTTCCGCTGCGTGAAAGAGGGTTCTTTTGAAAAAATTTCCACCGTGGCCTCCTTTTCTCCTCTGGTGCTCTCTGAAAGTCTCTGAATCTCAAATTTCTCGTTCAAGTGACTCTAGATTCGCTTGCAAAATTCGCACAATAATTGTTAAATACACAATTTGCTATTTTGTTTTATTATGATATGGATCGAATAAGAATTCAACCCGAATAGCAAGAAAAAAAATTACGCACGTATCCCCGGCAACTGCGCCATTTGATTGATTGTGAAAAAGTGTTTGTAGAATAACCGTAATCAATAACGGTGTCGCTCGTAGCTAGCCAAGATGAGTACAGGTCGTCCTCAGGGAAACGTGGAACCTTTATCTTGCTTTAGACGAGTTGATTGAAAAGAGAGAGAATAGTTTTAAGATCTATTTTAAATACGGATATAGGTTTTATAAGGAAAATGCTCGTAGGGTTCATAGGATTTAGTAGTTGATGGATGACTAATAAAGATGACTTCTTTTATCTTTTGATAGATTTAAAACTAGATTGATAGTGATGAATGAGAATCAGGGTTTTTGAAAGAAACAAGAGTTTCCCCACTATTGACCCTTGTCCCTTCATTGATCTCTATTCATGTCTATCCCTTAACAAAATAATTGTTAATCTAATCTCAAATCGCGATCGAGACTATCAATAAATTGGTAGCGCGCCCGATAAAGATGTTAACGATTCTTTTGCTAAAGTTTTTAAACTTCATAAGATATAAAAGAAGTTAAAATATTTTCCTATCCATTGTTCTACCATAATCCTACAAACCCTAGCAAGCTAGGAATTACTCACGCATGTTATGAGAAGAAGAAGAAAGGATAGAGAATGAAATCATAATTAAAATGCAGAAAGTAAAAGTACAGAAAATAAATAATTAAACAAAATGTTCTACCTTTATTAATCAACTTCACAAGTAAAAATCCTACGAATTTAGATTACAAGAGGAAGAAGTTGCTCTCGATCTCTGCCTCGTAGGAAGTAATGCTCCGTCGATTTTCACATCGCCCTATCACATCGAATCATGGACCTGTCGTGGATCTCTTGTTCTTTGACGGTGATTTGCTTAGTGTAAAGGTGATGAGTTTTAACTTTAGCCCTCGGTCCTTTATATAGCCCTCAAATCAGAAATCCTAGATCTAGGTTTAGACTTACCATAAAGATCCACTTTCTAAGCTTTCAGATCCTACGGCTATGATGAAGCCGCGGATCCGCCGCAATTAGGACACTTTGGCCGTGGAAGCGCCGTGCTCTGAAGGAGGTAGGGTTTGGGTTTTCTTCTGTGGTCTCATGTTGACATGTGGAGATTCTCTAAATATCTGGATTTTAGAAATATTTTCTGAGTTTTTGCCAGTATTGATTCTACGATTTTAGCAGATTTTTTATCCTGACATCTTGAAAATCTTGATCTCCTGACCTGAGCTAAATCTTGCACAATATCTCCATAAATAAAGTTGGTGCTATTTATTAAATTAGAGAGAGTATTTTAATCACTTTATATGGTAATAAATTTTTAAGAAACTTGATTAAGAATATTTGATATGCTATGCATCTTTTAATTACTAAAATATTATATAAATATAAAATGCATATATTTTCCTTCATAATGTTAATTATAATATATACACATATGGTAAATAGTATTTTGCAGATAAACCCAAATATGTTCTATATTTAATATAAACACCTTTAAATATTTAAGGAAAGTAAGGAAAATGTTATATCAAAAGTGTAATATTTTCGAATGAACACGTCGTATCCCGCCTCAGAAGAATTGGAGGATACGACAAGTGCACGGATACTCAAACAATATTTTGAATGAATACAAATCGAGAAGAAATATGCCAAAACAATGGTGTGATGGACTACACCCAGCACCACAAACCTGACGGTCTTTTATACTAACGGGGGTATTATTGGATATAGTGCTTTCAAGGTAATTATTGTAATCACAAGCAGGCGATTATGATGATTGAGAGAGGACCTATATGGGTAGAACATTCTTACTCGAGATGATAGTATACTATCTGGTTTGTCTTTATCATCATGTACATGTCTTGTGTGGTATAACATATCACTATTACATATTGATAGACTCCATTAGATTCTCGCTTGACTACCAGTGTTATGATGGAGATCAGACTTGTAGGAGTTGGGTAGTCTATAAGCACATATTTAAATGTCTCTAGTCGTGGGAATATCGAGATTGGGCACCGATATTCTAGAGTAGACTAGTGTATATGTTTCTTGACCCTAAAAAGAGGCGATGCCCTGTCTCACAGCCATTAGTATTAGTCAGTCACCAAAGATTGTATATAGGTGCTCATTAAATTATAAGTTACACTGGACTCGTCAGGAACATGCTAGTTAGTATTATACCTAACGTCATATAGCAGTTCTCTGGTAGCATTAGTGCAGGTAGTCCGCTGACCTGACAACATCATTTGTCTCAAGTGTGTTACCACTGTGGCGATGTCCGGTCTCACAGCCATTGGTGTTAGTCAGTCACCAAAAATTGTATATAGGTGCCTATTAGGTTATGAGTTATACTGGACGGGCTCGCCGGAAATATGCTAGTTGGTATTATACTTAACATCAGATAGCAGTTCTTTGGTGGTATTAGTACAGGTAGTCCGCTGACCTAACATCATAGTTTGTCTCAAGTGTGTTCCCACTGTACTTTGATTTCGACCCTACTACGGCTCTACTGAGTCATGTAAACAGGTAGTTTTTTGGTGCAATCCTGAAGCACTTAGAGGCAGTAAGTGATAGAAGAGATTCGTCTCTCCCGGTAATGGGAGTCGATGTCGCACAGTGTTCGGTGGCTAATACCATAAGTCCATGGCCATGGCAGATGAGATTTACTAAATGGCAGGTCAGTAGTTTCTCGGATGGTATTAGGTTATATACCGGCACGATGTATCGCGTTATTAAGGGTCTGACTTTAACCACCCATTAGACCCGATATGCGATACTCTCAGATGAACAAACCAGACTGCATGGTAAATGTCACTTACAGGCTCATTAGGGGTTCCGACAGGCTTACTTGTCTATCCTCCTTTCGTTCAATACCTGAGTAGCCGTTACGTACAGCTAGTGCCGCTCACATGCTTATAGTTAAACTCACTGCCAGCGTATTGTCAAGTCTTTAGGGTCCCATACAGAGGGTTTCCCGCTTTGGCGAAATGATGTAGTTGCGGTACAGTGGTACGCGCGGAGGTCTGATTGAAACTAGTGTATTTTATACACTGACGGCAATCGGACGTTGTGATACGAGCTGGTCTTTTAGAAGATGAATATTAAATCGGGTGCTGATTGAATATGTATTTTAATACATATATAAGTATATGTATTTACTAGTATTATGTCACTTTATATATTTTCCCTAATATTGCATTAACTTGCACATGGAATATATTTAAGTATATGAATTAGCATATGTTAACATTATACTTGTATTTTGTTACATATATTGATACATATACTTATTTATATATTGTAGTTTTAGCTATGTTATGCCATAAGTTTAGCATAACTTGGTCCACTCTTGCAGTGGTGACAAGTGGAAGGGAGAGGAGAGTGTTGACACATGGAAAGTAGATAAAATCCTAAGGTTAGGATTTGGTAAAGATTTTTGTTTAAAGGTTGTAACCATTTTCCTAAATGGTTAAGGTTTGAAAAATATTTTCTCTCCTCTCTTCTCCATCTCTCAAGCTCTCAAGCTCTCCCTAATAATACCATGAAAAAGGAAATTATATTAAGGAATATTAATTAAGTGAAGGAAACTACATCTTTTGAGATTAAAACTTAGCAACTCTTAATCTCAAGTTCACTTCTAGTTGGAAGTGTAGAGCCATGGACTTGGAGCTCTTAAGGTGGATCATCTATGATGAAGGGGGTCTTCATCAAGCTAGCTCCAACACTTTAAGATCCTATAAGGAGTCCAACATAAGTGTGGAGTATATGAAGATGCTACAAAAGTAGCTATTATTCTAACCTTGTATGGATATATTGTGCTAGTTTAGATTTGTGGTTATGATTCCAGTTAATGTAGACTTTTGCTCTCTTGATTTTGATTAAAACCCATTTTTTCTTGTGCTAAAATTATAGTAGAGAGCACTAGACCTACCTACATGTTATCAGAGCTAAGCCATAGCCTAAACTAGTTAGCTAGGGTTTCCGATTCTCGCGGTTTTTCCGACGCAAAATTCAGCCCCAAAAACAGTCCTAAATCTTGCATGTTTTAGGTGTATCCAGGCCCCGCGGGCTCACAGTCTGGATCGTGAAGCCGTGGGGACTTGCGGTGAAATACCGAGGATACCCCAGGAGGTCCGAAGGAGGGCCTACCCCCCTGAGGCCACCACAAGGTGGCCCAGGGGGCTGGGCAGACCCGAGACCACCCTATAAGGTGTTTGATTTTATTGTTGCCCCCCTCCTCCGTGAAGTTTCGGATCAATTCAAGGTGTTTTCGGACTCCCGGATTAGCTTTTAACATGGATTTTTTGGGAATTTTAGCACACTTGGTTTTTCTGGCAATTGGAATTTGAAATGTTTGCTATTTGTGTGCGAGATTCGAATGTCTTATGCTATGTATGGTTTCTTGTATCATAGCGTTTGGTAAAACGTCGGTTAATTGCTATATGTATAAATTAGACAGGGTTACGAAATTGATACTCACATTATTATTATGTGATATTCTATAATGTTTATCTGTGATGTTATGGTTGAGTTGGATTATCGCGATGGATGGCTCGGTGTATATAGTATTTGATGTTCTGTGATGTAATGTATATTCATATTATGGGACGAGCTCCAACATGTTGCCGCTGTTTCCGTTTCATGTATATTATTCTTTAGGGCGCGTCCTAGTTGCGGACGTAGTCACCGTTGTATATTCAAGTTTTCATTATATGCACTAAAATTACCCCACGGCAGAGTACTCGGGTAGCTGGGTTCTAGAGGGAAACGGGCCACCATTTCATGGCCTTGAGACTGAGGTGCCTTACTTTAGAATTGGCAGGCTATTCACCGCACTCGTAGAGGCTATAGGATTGACCCACGGAGGGGTGCTCAAGTTCACCGAATTTAGGAAGCGCCGGGTGTCCTACTTACTTTCCTGATTCGGGTTGCCTCACTTCTAAGATCGGCGGGTGGCTTGCCGCACTCGTAGGGGTATAGGGTATGATATTATGGGCTATCCACACGACTGGGGAACGTTGCAATTTCATTTGGGGCTCGAATGAAACGTAGTGTTCCTAGATTATCCGCTTTTCCATATTATTTATTTGATTCTGTTGTGATGTTGTGTTTGTGATATATCATGCATGCGTGATATGAATGTTTATATATATATATATATATATATATATATATATATATATATATCGTAGATGCTGTATATGTTTTGCATCCGCGCTATCTCTGCCCATACACTGTCGTAAGTTAAGTAACTTTACGGTGAAGTCCCGGGCCCCGTGGCGAATGCGGATGGTATATACGTGCATTTTATTTTCGTTTCTTTCTGGCATGATATGATTAATTGATGGGACACATGGAAATTCTAATTGATGCAAGAAAACAAACCTATATGACGTTGTGGGAACCGAATTTTGGAAAGGAGATATTACAGTCGATTCTTTTTCTTTGCATCGTGGTATTCGTTTATGAATATCCTGCATCTCATTCGATGAGACAAGAGCCGAAATCCATTCACAGAGAGTGAACTCTTGAGCAAAAGTTCGTGACATTGTAATAACTAATCTATAGTCGATTCTTTTACTTTGCATCATGGTATTAGGTTATGAATATCATGCACCTCATTCCATGAAATAAGAGCACAGATCCTTTCATAAAGAGTGAACTCTTGAGCAAAAATTTTGTGCTACTATAAAGTTGCAAAAACGATAGTCGTATTCTTTTGTTTGGAATAGAGGTATTCAGTTAGGAATATCCTGCATCTCATTTAATGAGATAAGAACCATGATCCCTTTATGGGGAATCCACACTTATGCAAAAGTCTACGTAACTATATATTTACAAAACTACTCGGTTCTCTCAACGATATCAAGTTCATTACGTTAAAGGTTTTCCTCCAAAAACCAGCTGTAGCCCTCCATCATTTCAGATTTGTATTGCTTAGTATTCGTGCTGCGTATGTTGACCGTGTCAAGGCATAGTGTTCGGCAGCTATATAGTGCTTTTCTACAGCATTAGATGCGATTGATTAGGATAACTGTATAACCATTTGATTGTGTTAAGGGTATTATGCGGGTAGGTTTAATGCAATAAAGACAATGACGGGTTGAACTTATCTAGGACCCTTTGATACGTTGACTGTGTCAAGGTCACTTGGGTCCTAGGGATAAAAACCATATTAGGAGTTTCAGATATAAGGGAAACTTACCAAGTATGAGCATACCTTCTGGAGTGTGGTGACTTGAGTGGCATCCATCAAGTTATCGCGTGATGATAGTTGGGTCCCGATTCCCACTGATGAGTAAGCATTACTTCTCGGGTTGTCCCGACTAGTTCTCTTTTTAGGGCTTGAAGGAGAATTCGAGAAAACAGTGGAAGCCATACTGATTAGATAAAGTGATTAACCAATCTAATTTAGGTTAGAGTGCACGCTGAGTGTTTCTTTTCTCTCTCTGGTAGCGACTATGACCCGCCTTAAACTAAAAATCAGAACCATGTTAAACTGAACTTTTTACCATCCGGTTTGGATTGTCATGATTAACGACAAAGTCACATATATTCATACCACTCCTGCTTTACCCTTTGCTTTCTCCAGAACATTCAGTGTCATTACGAAGATCCATATAGAATGAATAAAACCATTTCATATAGTTATATACGAACTCGCAGAAATTTATTTCAGTTCGAGGATGGATTCCGATTCTGGGGAAATTGAACAGGAATATTCGGTTGTCTTTTCTCTTTACCTTCTCTCAGAGCTCCTTGAATTAGGAGAGTACACATATTATGCTATTAGATAGTTTTCTTCCAAACCTTAGGCACGTGTCGAAAGGTAGGGAAAGAAGAAAACCAATTAGCTTAAGTATGGCGTACAGAAGGTAAGAAGTAAAGACATATAAAGGGATTAGAGTAAGGGCAATGGAAATTACAACTAATGTCATGAATTTAGATACTGGAAGAGGCATTACTAGGAATACCAGGCCACCCCCTCGAAACATTTTCATGTTTCAATTTTCCTGTGCGGTGTTAATTGAAAACTGCTTTTCCAATTAGATTCTGACTCCACTGTATGTATTTACCGGACTTGATTCTCATATTTGTATGGCGTTATAGATACTGAATGGGAGTAAAATATTGAGAATTGGGTGATTGGGTTCTCAATATCAGAATTCTTTGTAATTGGTGATATTTGAGGGAATCACCTGGATTTTGTCTAACAGCAAATATTTGGTTTTGAATATCCGTTATTATACACCAATTTAAAAATGATATATGTGTGCGTTTATTTTATAAAGTGAGATATAAATTTTTAAAATTATATTTATAACATTTACCTTAATCAGTTGAAGATTAAGTAAGGTGCATTCAATAACGGTGTAATTCTTCTTAATCATAATACAGTTTTCAACTTACGACACACAGAGTTTGAGTTATTAAACTCGGAGAACTTATACAAAGTATTGTATGTTGTCTGATATTCATAAGGACAAGGGGTTGGTACTCGTACTATGTTTCGTTTACTTATGACTTCTCTAGTTTTAAACAAGCATTTCTGTCAAAATGTAATGTCCGAAATTTTGAGAAGTTCATAGGTACAAGAATAAAGTAGAGAACCATACGTTAGAAGTATCAGGATTTTTTGAGGTAATCGAAGATGTAGATACTTATGCTAGGTATTCCGTTATAGTAATTTTGAGAATTGTATTCTCTCTTAAATTACTCATCCGTAGGTGCGCTGCTTGATGAGTAATGTTGTATGGCCTTCTTCCATTCAGGTTGTGCACTGGAAACAGCTGTATACTATTTAAATCTGGTTTCATCTAAATCGGTGCCTTTGTTTCTATATTAAATATAGAAAAGATTCATATCTTAACGATGTTAAGGTATATGGAGTTGTTCGGCTTATGCTTAAAACCAGAATTCAGATAAACTTAAGGCACGTTTCGGTAATAACAGTTTATGGGTTATCCCAGGCATAGAAGAGGGATTAACTTTCTACCATTTACAAGACCAAAACATATTTTGTTCTTGACTCGCCGCATTTTTAGTAAAATGGATTCTTTTCAAAAGAAACTAGTGGGAACATGGTAGGACTGAAAAAGATTCCAGAACCACAAACGGTTACTGAAAATTTAGTAGAACATAAGGATTCAATTCGATTCGACAATCCAGTAGCCAATCCGCAGATTTAGTGGGTAACCTCAGCCACCTGAAAAGTACTTCGGTTTCATTGTAGACGGTGACAGGGAGGTCTGCATCATGATTGGCACTACTGCTATCCCCGATTATGGGATCTGGAAGGTGGATGACTATAATATCATTCTAAATTGATTTTAGAAGTGCGTGTATATATGACTCTGCCAGAAAGTTGTTGAAGTCAGTGGGAGCAGCAGAAACGTGGTGTACCAGTAGCTTATGTCTATTTATAGAATAAAGCAAGTAAAGCGGAGATGGATCATCTATTTTTTATGTGACGGTCATAGCATTTGACTTCATCAAAATAACAGATGAACCCGGTAAGAAGGTAATAGGGAGTACTGTCATAGTTTTTGGATGACATACTCTTGATAAGAAGTGATGTTCCTATACTACGATCAGTTAAACTTTGGATGTTACAAGCGTTCCTCCACATAGGATCTAGATAATGTTTCTTTTGTATTGGATGTAGTCAGTAAGTATAATCTAATCCCGGAGAAACAATAGGAAGCAGGTATGAACACAAGAGGATATTCTTGGTATATGATAACGGCAGCCTCCTGTAGGAGGTGGTTATCGTTTCAGACCTCCAAGGTGATCAAGATGACAAAGTGGCTGTCGGAGTTATAAATTTACCCTCTTTTGAGATGCAGTGTGTTGTATAGGTTTTCAAGAAGGATACTGAGGTGGTCATAGTGCTGGGTGCTAATTACACCGGCAATTGGATACAGCCTAAGTAGTTTGTTGGATTTGGATATTTATTTATGAACATGGTCCCATTAGCTATCCAGACAAATTCTAAGGTAAGTATCGCTCATTTCGGAAGATAGTCATTCTCTGTGATGTTGAGATATAGAGATAGAAAGATAGAAACATTAGAGTGGATCCACCATTGAGACTATTTCTCAAACACAGATGTTCCACAAATACGATTTATGAAACTGATTAGTAGAGAAGTTGGGTATTCGGTAGCATACGGGCTGTGAGTACGCGATACCGAAATAATTAGCCTTAAGTGCAAGTAAGAGATTATTGGATATAGTACCCTCAAAGCAATTATTGCAATCGTAGGCAGGCGATTATGATGATTGAGGGAAGACCTATACAGGTAGAACAGTCTTACTCGAGATGGTATTATGTTATCTGGTTTGTCTTTATCATCATGTACATGTCTTGTGGTATAGCATATCACTATTACATGTTGATAGAGCTCATAAGATTCTTGCTTGACTACCAGCATTCTGACGGTGATCAGACTTATGAGGGTTGGGTAGTCTATAAGCACATCCTTAAATGTCCCTAGTCGTAGGAATATCGAGACTGAGCATCGATATTCCAGAGTAGACTAGCGTATACGTTTTTTGACCCTGACAAGGGGCGATGACCAGTCTCACATCCATTGGTATTAGTCAGTCACCAAAGATTGTATGCAGGTGCTCATTGGGTTATAAGTTACACCGGACGGAGTGGCCAGGAACATGCTGATTAGTATTATACTTAATGTCAGATGGCCGTTCTCTGGTGGCATTAGTGCAGGTAGTCCGCTGACCTGACATCATCATTTGTTTCAAGTATGTTCCCATTGTATTTTGATTTCTACCCTACCACGGCTCTACCGAGTCATGCAAATATGTAGTATTTGGGTGCAGTCCCAAAACACTTGGAGGCAATGAATGATAGAAGGGATTCTTCTCTCCCGGTATTGGGAGTCTATGTCGCACGGTGTTCGGTGGCCAATACCATAAGTCCATGGCCATGGCAGATGAGATTTACTGACTGGCAGGTCAATAGTTTCTCGGATGGTATTGGGCTAGATACCGGCACGATATATTGCATTATTAGGGGTCTGACTTTAACCACCCCCTAGACCCGATATGCGATACTCTTAGAAGAACGGACTAGAACGCATGGTAAATGTCACTTACAGGCTCAGTAGGGGTTCGGACAGGCTTGCTTGTCTATTCTCCTTTCGTTCAATACCTGAATAGCGGTTACGTACAGCTAGTGCTTGTGGTTAAACCCACTGCCAACGTATTATCCAGTCTTTAGAGTCCCATACAGAGGATTTCCCACTTTGGCGAAATGATGTAGTTGCAGTACAGTGGTACGTGCGGAGGTCCGATTGAAACTAGTGTATTTTATACACTGACGGCAATCGGACGTTGTAATACTAGCCGGTCTTTTAGAAGACGGATATTAAACCGGATGCCGATTTAATATGTTAATACATATATTAGTATATGTATTTACTAGTATTATACTACTTTATATATTTTCCCTAATATTGCATTAACTTGCACTAGGAATATATTTAAGTATATGAATTAGCATATGTTAACATTATACTTGTATTTTGTTACGTATATTTATACATATAATTATTTATATATTTTCCTATTCTATAGTTTAGTTTTAGCAATGTTGAGCCATAAGTTTAGCACAGCTTAGTTCACTCTTGTAGTGGTGACAAGTGGAAGGGAGAGGAGAGTGTTGACATATTGAAAGGAGATGAAATCCTAAGGTTAGGATTTGGTAGAGATTTTTGTTTAAAGGTTGTAACCATTTTCCTAAACGGTTTGGGGTTGAAAAATATTTTTTCTTTCCTCTCTTCTCCATCTCTCAGGCTCTCTAGCTCTCCCCAACTAATACCATGGAAAAGGAAATTATATTAAGGAATATTAATTAAGTGAAGAAAACTACATCTCTTGAGATTAAAACTTAGCAACTCTTAATCTCAAGTTCACTTCTAGTTGGAAGTGTGGAGCCATGGACTTAGAGCTCTCAAGGTGGATCATTTATGATGGAGGGTATTTTCACCAAGCTTGTTCCAACACCCTAAGATCCTACAAGGAGTCCAACACAAGAGTGGAGCATATGAATATGCTACAAAGGTAGCTATCATTCTAACCTTGTATGGATATATTATGCTAGTTTAGATTTATAGTTATGATTCTAGGTAATGTAGACTTTTGCTCTTTTTATTTTGATTAAAACCCATTTTTTTCTTGTGCTAAAATTATTGTAAAGAGCACTAGACCTACCTACAATTATGTTAAAGTTAGTATGAGTTTATCCACACCTAAAAAGAGGATAAACTGAACGCTCTAAGATGAGAAAATAAACTAAGCCAGATCATGTTAGCACAAAGAAGTGCTACTCACCTTTGTGAGATCCTTACGACCTACTAAGGGAAAAGATACTTATGAGTCCTCACGACTTCTAAGGAGAAATATTCCTATGAGATCCTCTTAACTCATAAGAAGAAAATGTTTTTATGAGACTCTCACGACTCATAAAATTGAAAAGGCTTAAGTGACATGAATCTAAACCTATTTCTTAAACCATCGCTGCCCTGTGGTCTGTCACCAAATCGACTACCATATACTATCCACAACGAAGTTGCACCCATATATCTTTCATTGGCTAACCAAGCTACCAATAAGGAGAAGAACCCACTTACGCGTCCTCTTGACTCGTGAGGAGAAAACACTCTTGTAAGATCCTTACGAATTACAAGAGAAAATACACTTAAGGATCCTCACGATTTCTAAGGAGAAAGTGCACCTATTATATTCTCTCGATTTGCGGGGAGAAAAATACTTTTATAAGATCCTCACAGCTCATAAAATTGAAAACCTTAGTTGACAAATATCTAAACATGTCTCTTAAGTCGTCTTTGCCCTATGCCTTGTCTCCAAATTGACTATCGTATACAATCCATGGGCGCGCAATAAAGTTGCACCCAAAGGGGAAGACCCACTTATGTATCCTCACGATACATGAGGAGAAAACACTTTTGTAAAATCCTTACGAGCTACAAGAGAAAGTACACTTAGGGATCCTCACGATTCCTAAGGAGAAAATACACCCACGAAATCCTCTCGACTCATGGGAAGAAAACGGCTTTGTGAGACCCTTACGGCTCATGAGGATTGAAAAGGCCTTAGGTAACACGGACTTAAATATGTTTCCTAAGCCATCAAATCTCTAGCGGTGCTTTACTTTACACCACTTAATCCACGTACACACTTACATGGGCAAAGTAGTGGGGGACATTTATTCCCGTCCAAATAGTAGCGCTTAAATGCTGAGCCGAAGCCACTTTTGGCAGCGCCCACGTGCAAAGCACATGGCGCCGATGCCATTCCCTTTAGCAGCGTCACACGTGTAAAGCATGTGGCGCCAATACCATTCCCTTGGGCAGTGCCACACGTGCAAGGCACGTGGCACTAGCGCCAAGATTTTGAAACGCTTGCATCAAATAGAAACTAAGTTTTATATAGGAAAATATTTTCCTAATCTTTCTAAAAACAAGAAAGATTTTCTCGGTTAAATAGAGGGCCCTTAGATCAAAAATCCAGCGGTGTTTAAAATACCATTGCTTGATTATGAAATCAATCAAGATCTCTTAAATGAAAGATTCTCTCAACTAATTGAATAATTCTCCTCTCCTATAAATAGGAGTAGGAGAGATCAAATCTCATGGGCAAAAACCCCTCTAGAAGGTTATTACTGAGAATATAATTCTCTGCGAAGAAATCATCATCTTCTTCAAAACCTTAGGTAAATAATTGAGAAAATTCTTCCTTTTACCTATTTCCTCCAATAAAAAAATAAGGCTTAGTTCGCATAAAGAGCGTCTGTTCTTTCTCTGGATCAAAAATCCATGAGATAAATCGCTCCTAGAACGAGAAATTATATTCTCATGGGAGGATTTTGATCTCAAAATCTAAGATTCAGAGGAAAACTCGAGTTTTTTGCATCATTGAAATAAGAAAAGGATGGGGTTCTTTTTATTTTATGGAACATAGTTCCTATAGAACATGTTTGCTTAAAGAACTCGGATTTTACAGATCTTAAAAGAATAAGATCTTAATTAGGATTCAAGGACTTGCCTTTTCATGAAAAGAATATGGGCTTGATGATCAAAGAAAAGATCATCTCTCTGGAAGATTAAATCTTTCTAAGAAAGAGCTTAGACTCTCAAAACCCTGGTTGTGCCATATGTGAAAAGCACATAGGCCAGCACCAGGTTCAATATGGCGGCGCCACACATTAAAGGAACGTAGGCGAGCGTTAAGGCTCTGATCGGATACATCACATGGTAGACACGTGAGCGGTGCCATGTAATACTCATGTGATTAAGCGCCGAGCCGCTTAAGCCATGCGCATGACCATGCGCCAAGATCACCAACTGCGTCACATGATATCTACGTGACCATGCGCCAAAATCATCCAGCTGCGCCACGTAATACCTATGTGACCATGCGCCAAAGATCATATACTCCAAGTCGGCTTAAGCCGAGCTAATGCGCCAATCCTATGTACTCCAGACATATTCTTGGGTGTCAAATAGACTCACCATTAGCCCCAAATCGGCTAAATCTTGAAGCTTAAGCTTCACTAAACACATATACTCAAAACTTCTAAGTTGATCTTATTCTAAAACAAGAGTAACGATCCTTAGATAAACTCAAGTATGTTCTGAACTAACGGACCACATCGATATGAGAAATGCAACCTAAGTTCATTCCCGTTGGTAAACTAAGATACCAACATGGATCCAAAACTCCTAAATCTAATATGTACGGGTTTGGACTAATCTGCGCCCTACGGGCGATGACATAAATTAGTCTATGTATATAATCCAAGGACAACCCAAAATAAACTAAAACACGACACATGAAGGAATATACCAAAGTGCAGAAAGTTTTTATCATTCACAATAATGTAATTAACTGCAGGGGCTTGCGCTTGCAGGAAAAAGCATCCCCACAATTAATAAACTTCTCATCCGTGAGATGGAATCTGAAGTCATTTATATCGGCCGCATTTGTCCAAACCCCCGATATATGGTGCCATAATCAACTTGGTATCGTTGAAGAGGTGGATGGATCAAACTAATACATCTGGCCCCAGATTCAGGCCAGACGCGCTCCCCGCCCCTCAGTACGATTTCCGGCGGTGAACAGACTCAAGTTTAGACTTAAGCCGTCTCAAGACATGGTCGATCCGGCTCAACCAAACAACTGTGGGTAAACCTTGGGCACTTTACTAGGATTTTAGAGTAACCACAAATAGAATTTTACAAAATCTAGAGAGCTCAAGTAACTACAAGTAAGGATCAATGCTAAAAAATCAAATAAGTGAATAAAGTATCATACAAAGTAGAGAGCATACAACTTTTATAGTATCTTCAAGTGCTCCATTGTTGTGTTAAACTGTAGTTAGGCTCCAAAGATGTGTGAACAACTTTGGTGAAGACCTTCCTTGGTCACAGATGAATCCACTTGAGGAAACCTTTCACTAGCTCTGTCTTCACTTCTTACTCCAAGCAATTTGTGAAGAAACTAATCACATAAGCTTGTTAGTTTTGTGGTATTAAGGATATAGCAAGTCACTTTAATTTAATCTCACTATCTAATTTTCCTTTTGAATTCTCTTTGAATTTTGGAGGAAGAAGAAGAGAGGAGCTTGAAGGAGATGAGCGTTATTATGCTAGAATAAAAACCTTAACCATTTTCAAAATGGTTGTAAATCTTTATCATAACATAAACTAATCTTATCCATTGGATTTAATCCATCATCCAAGTGTCCACTCTCTTCTCTCCCCTCCACTTGTCACCATGTAGAGAATGGTTATGCATGTGCTACATCTTTGGAACAAATTAACTTAAAGAGAATTAAAAGGAAAAAGGAAAAAAAACTTAAACTAACAAATATATATATATATATATATATATATATATATATATATATAATTTCCTTATGTGTTAAAAAATACATTAATGAGACATAAATAAATAGTGACAATATACTAGTAAATGCATATATCCAATACATGTATTATTATATTAAATCAACAATAGATTTAATATCCGTTGTTCCCGCCAAAAATTTCTGTGCAAAAGAGTCCAAGGTATCGAATGGCAGCGATACGCTTAAGGAAATGCGAACCAGTATCTTCCGGCCTGTATTTTGATAAACTCCCGAAGGAGAAACAACTAAATTCTGATGTTATTGGAAGCATCTCAAAAAACCCTTCGATTTGATATATTATGGGCCTCATAATTCATCCGGGATCAAAAGTTATGAGCAAATATGCTATGCACTGTTCCCTGATTAAAAATCAGGAATTACCTCAATGAGGTATCACGTGCTCACACGTGATCAATGGTCACGTGTTGACACGTGATAGTTAAAACAGAAATAAAAACAAATGGCTGAAGGAAATAACTCAATGAGGTATCACGTGCTCACACGTGACCAAGGGTCACGTGCCAGCACGTGATAGGCTTTGAAAGCCTTACAGTTTAATAGAATTAAAATTCTAAATTTCTCTGAATCTTTCCAAATAGAATTAAAATTCTAAATTTCTTTAAATCTTTCCAAATGGAAAAGGATTATGGGGACCGTTGGATAAAAAATCCAATGGTGATTAAAGATCACCAATTTATGGAAAGATTTGATACAAGGAAAGATTTCCCCTAAATCTCACCAAAAATAACAAACAGAATATCTTTGGATTTAAAATCCAACGGTGAATAAAATTCACTGAATAATCTAAAAGATCATATTAATTATGAAAACAGGCAAAATCTTTCAATGAAAGATTTGCTAAACAAATTGATTCTTTTCATCTTCCTATAAATAGGAGCCAAGAGAAGAGAAGGGGGAGAGAGAAAAACTTTGGAAAGAATTTCTGGGATCTTGAAATTGCAGAGAGAAAAGAAAGGAGAATTTAATTCTCAACAATGAAAACCCTAGGTGAGAAAAGGGAAAAAGATCAATTTCAAAAAGAGAATTTAATTCTCAAAATCTAAGAGTTTAACTCTTCTGCAAATAAAGAACTTAGTTCTTCTTCTGGTTGAAGATCTGTACAGAGCACATCTCCCCATAAGTTGAGAATTTAATTCTCATCGAGTTGAGATCCTGCCATGCAGATCCGAAACTTAGAGGGGGAATTGAGTTTAGAGAATTTAATTCTCTCAAAATTACAGGAATTTAATTCCTCTTAAAATGAAATTAGGGTTTAACCCTACATAAGAATTTAATTCTTAATCCTACAGAGAATTTAATTCTCAAAATAAAATGGAGAGACTTAAAAGATCTCCATGCATGCAAAGGACTAAAGTCACGTGTCCCCACGTGACCCCTGAAAAGATCACCAAAAATGAGAAGGAAAGAGCTCAGAGGCAACGCCTCACGTGCTCCACGTGACCTCCGAAACACAAAAAGGAAAAGTAAAAGAAATAAAGGCCTTGGGCGCTCTCACGTGCTCCCACGTGACCCCTTGGCTGATGCTCTAACAATCAGCGCACTAATCCTCCTCACGTGTCAGCACGTGATGCTCCAAAGAAAACATAAAAAGTGTTTAACGCTTACTTACAGAACGAAGAAAAGGAGATCTGGCCCTACCTTTAGGCGCCCTTACATGTCCCCACGTGACTTTTCTTTTAAGTATTTTAAACACTAATTCAAAAGCTTTGTCCCCAGTGTTTAACACTGATTATCTTTTAGTGTTTAACACTAATTTGAGAGTCCTATTTCCAGTGTTTAACACTGATCATCTTCTAGTGTTTAACACTAATTCGAGAATCCTATTCCCAGTGTTTAATATTGATCGTCTTCTAGTGTTTAACACTAATTCGAGAATCTTACTTCCAGTGTTTAACACTATTATTCTCTAGTGTTTAACATTAATCTGAGAGCTCTATTTCCAGTGTATAACACTGCTGTTCCCTATTGTCTAAACACCATTTTTGGCCAATTCGGCTAATTTCCCAGAGGCAAAGTCTCCCCTTCGAATGAATCTCAAAATTGAGGAAATCAAAGATGAAAATGTTTAGCATTGCTAAATACTATGGACTAAAACCAGACAAATGTCAAGCAGTCCAATAAAGGGTCAAACTCAGTTGGACTTAGCCCAAGTTGGCCATAAGTCCTCAATCCAGACTTAACTGAGCCAATGGGCTCACAATATAATTAATGGGTCTTGGTTCCAAATTGGGCTACAGATCATTTAATCTACCTTGGTTCAAGGGTACATCTCTTCACTCCTTTGATATTTGTCGTTATAATTCCTCAACGTCTTCAAAGAGGTGACGGGTCCCGATAACCACACATTTCACGGACTGTGAGGTCCTTAAACTCATGGACCACCATGTCCCTAAACTGGCAATGGACGACCATGTCCCTAAACGGGCGATGGACCACCATGTCCCTAAACTGGCGATGGACCACTATGTCCCTAAACTGGAACAATAGAGCCCCCAAATGCTCTTTTGTCGGATCTAAATGATCCCGTTTAAGTTGATCTTAGCCTCAAATATGGTTAACGTATCTTTAAACCTTCAAACAGACTTTAGTCCCAAATTGGACTACAGATCCCCCAATCAACTTCGGTTCAATGGTACATCTCTGAACTCCTCTGACACCTGTCATTGTAATCCTTCAACGTCGTCAGAGAGGTGATGGGTCCCGACGGCCATACATGCAATGGACCACTATGTCCCTAAACTGGAACAATAGAGCCTCCAAATGCTCTTTTGTCGGATCTAAACGATCCCGTTAAGTTGATCTTAGTCCCAAATTAGACTAACGTATCCTTAACAAACGTTTAAGTTGATCTTAGCCTCAAATATGGTTAACGTATCCTTAAACCAAAACCAAAACCCAAATCTAAGAAAATACGGATTTGGACTAATCCACGTCCTACGGGCGACGACATAAATTAGTCTCCGTATACAATCCACGGGCAACCACAAACAAAACAAACACCCACGACACGAAGTGACCAGCTGGAGAAGGAGAAAGTTGTTACCGCGATGCGGTAGCGTAATTAACTGCAGGGGCTTATGCCTGCAGGGAAGAGCGCCCCCACAATCAAAAACCCCTTAGACGAGGGGGAATCTGACGAAGTCTGCTACATCGGCCGCATCCGTCTAAACCTCCGATACACGGTGCCATAAATCAACTTGGCATCTTCGGAGAGGTGGACGGATAATACCAAATAGCATCTGCCCCAAATCTCAGGCAAGACGACCAGGTCTTGGCCGCCATTCAGAAGGGAACAGATTCTGGCATGCCCGGTGGGACCTCTTCCTCTTTCCACTCCACACTTCGTGTGTTGTGTTCGCGAACGAATCGCGGTTTGCTGTGGTTGCCTGTGGATTCGAGGTACTAAGATTTGGTGTCTTGCTCCGTGCAGAAAATAGAAGATCAATGGCTTCAAACTGCACTACCTGCAACTGCAACTCTCGCTCCGTCCTTGCTGGAGGAGTGACTTATGGGCCCCAAGCGGCTTCCCTTTTCAAGATACCAGTGGAGTAGGTAACTCAAGCCACCGCTGGACTATTCTTTGGGACCTTGCTCCCACCAATGAGCTTCAATGCCCCAATGACATCGCAAGAAGCTCCAAAGAAGTCGGTCTTTGATCGGCTTGCTACTACCGCGACCCCTCTCAACGGGTCGTCTAACTTCAATACCTCAGTTTTCAACAGACTGGGCCAGAACGTCTACGAGCCAGTGATACCCGAAGCTGCCATTCCAAAGCGGATAGCCATCCCGGCTCAAGCAGACGAAATCATTGGAAAGGCTCCTCTTTCCAGGAAGTCAGTTTTTACAAGGCTGGCCATTCCGGTTGTTGCTCTAGGCGAGGTCATCAAAACTGCCCAGAGGTATGTCTTTAACAGATTAGATATTGCTTCTCAACGGGTGTCAGTCTTTGGCAGGCTAGCACCAATAACAGTCTCTCCTCAAAGCAGGGGGCACGACGAAGTCACCCTATAGCTGAAACAACTCCATCCGCACGACACGCTCGACGTCATCACTGGCGCCGAGTAAGGAAGGCCGGGGGCAACTCCCCCTCTGGGATAACTCCGCCAGCTCCAACGGTGGGGATCGATGCTGCTGTTCCAACCGGGAACAGCTTTGAATTGCTGAACACGGTGTGTAGAAACTCTCCTACTGCGGTGCTGAAGCGAACTCCTTCACCTGTGGAGAATACTCCAGAGAAGAAGCTAGAGCAGCCCCCTCAACGGCTGTCCTCTAAAATTTACAAGGTCTGGCGACAGGTCCAGGAGTCAGTGATTGATCAAGACTATCTCCGCCGACAGAAAAAGATGAAGGTTCGGCAGGAGAAGGATCACTCCGTCAAGCTACAAAAAGCAACAGCCACTTGGGTGCCCGCTGCAACGGCTCCCTCAACGCCAATCACTCAAAAGAAAAGGAGGCCACAAAATGCCCCTGTGAACATGGCGAACCGTAAAAGCGCTGAGCACAAACGCCCCAAGTCTGGGGGCATAGTGGTGCATACTGTCTATATGGCATCCGGGAAAGAAGATAGCCGTGCTTCGACGGGTCACCGACCGCTCACCCGATCCGTGACCAAAGCCCAGGAGCAACAACAGAAGCTTCAGGAGATGATGACTGCGATGGCCGCACTTACCGGGCCAAAAGAAAGCTCGGAGGCATCATCAGAACAGCGGCACGAACAAGAAACTGATGCTGACTTCCTACGCAGAGTCCTCGAAAAGAAGGACAAAGAAGCCGCAGAGCAAGCGGCTAACATAAAACAAATGACGCTCCTCTTCCAAGATATGGTAGGGATGATGTTACAGCCGGACCCTCCAGCTAAAGAACCTCCGATCATTACTGAAGACGATAAAGAGGAGACATCTAATCCTCCGCCGGCTCTTTCAGCAGCCAAGGAGGAGACAATTTCCAAGGCCGCACTGGACGACTATATAGCTCAGCAAATACGAGCTCATCAGGCGAATGAAGCTGCTGGGCAAATTGTTAAAACGGGACGACCATATCCGAGCTGGTATGATCAGATCAAGTACCCGCCGGGCTATACGATCCCAAAATTTCATGTCTACAAGGGGACAGGCGTCCCCATCAACATGTTGCCCAGTTCAGGACTCTTTGTAGCAACACCGGTGGCGATGATAAGCTCCTGCTTCGCCAATTCATCGGCAGCTTATCGGAGAAGGCGTTTGAATGGTACTCCGAGCTCCCGAACGACTCTGTTAAAACTTTCGCTGAAATGGAGTTATTGTTTACCCAGCGTTTCGCAAGCGCCAGCGAGCGCACCTCGATAACAGCACTGATCAACGCCAGGGTAAGGCCAGGCGAAACGTGGGTTCAATATGCAACCCGATGGCGGAACTTATGGTCAAAATGCGAACAACGCATCGAAGAAGCGCCAGTGGTGTGCATGTTCGTGGGCACCCTAGACCCTCATGCAACTATTTCACAGTTCATGATGTTCTTCAAGCCAACCACCTTCCAGGCCTTGATTGACAAGCTGGCCCAAATGGACCAGATGGGCCATAGGCCTTCCTCTTCAAAGACGGAGCCTTGGAATGAAAAGGGCAAAGGGAAAGCAACCTTCGTCACCAACGCTCAACAATAGCCGAGCAACTCAAAGCCGGTTGTTCGCCAAAACAACGTGCGTCCATGCCCATCCCTTGAGGAAAAACTAGGACGACCTTACTCGTTTCCTCAGGATAAAACGAGAAAACTGTTCAAGCTGGCAGTGCGCAACAAACTCATCAATCTGCCGGATCCAAAACGTCCGTTGCAGCCAAACGACGTCAACGATCCTAATTACTGCCCTTACCATCAAGCAGTAAGCCATCCAATCGAAGATTGCTTCGTTTTCAAAGGCTGGATTGAGGACCAATACCAACAAGGCAAGTTCGCATTATCCGAAAACTGGAAGGTGAGCCCGCCACAACCTCATGCCCCTAAAAAAGTGGACATGCCGGGGGCATCGTGCTCTTTTATAGAAAAAGCTCCATGGGAGGTCGCTCTTTCAGCCAAGATGAAAAGAATGCTGAAGGATCTCCAAACGTGCCCGGAAATCAGGTGGAAAGATTCACTGGAACTCGAGGTCGTCGAGGGAATGCTGAAACCGCGCCCAACTACAAAATCCGGTGGTGATGGTCAAAGCGTTCGCACCCAGCCGTCAAAGTCTTCGAAGAAGAAAAAGAAGACCAAAAAGCCCGTGAAGCCTGGTGACAAGCGCACGGACCTGCAGAAACAGATTGACGCGTTGGAAGAATATAATCAGAAAGCACAGACCCCAGTCACACTTCAAGAATTTCTCAGCCACGTCCTTGAGGATGGAGAGGATGACAAAGACTCGTCGGATGAATCTGAGGATTATATGGCAAGCTGCCATATGATCTCTCACTCGTCGATAGACAGTGAGGAAGATCCTTACACAGAGAAGCTGGGACAAATCCTGAGCCAGAACTTCTAGGACCATCAGACGAAATGATTGATGCATTCCTGAACGAAGCCCGTCTTAAAAGCAAAGCTGATCGAGAGCGCGAGATGGCCATATTCGAGAAAGCCAAACGCCGGCGACTGGATGAAAGGGTCGAAACACTCCCATCGGATCAAAGTACATCCGACGCAAATGAAAGTAGGATTAAGACAAGAAAATGATTCGCCAAAGCCATATCGATGGGGATTGTTCCCTTCCGAAAGACGGCCAAGACGACGTAGGGACGTCTTGCCTGAGATTCGGGGCAGATGCTATTTGGTTTTATCCGTCTACCTCTCCGAAAATGCCAAGTTGATTTATGGCACCGTGTATCAGAGGTTTAGATGGATGTGGCCGATGTAGTAGACTTCGTCAGATTCCCCATCATTTGAGGGGTTTTTGATTGTGGGGACGCTCTTCCCCGCAGGCGCAAGCCCCTGCAGTTAATTACACTACCGCATCGCGATAGCCACTTTCTCCTTCTCCAGAATTTCACTTCGTGTCGTGTTTGTTTGTTTTGTTTGTGGATGCCCGTGGATTGTATACGGAGACTAAGTTATGCCGTCGCCCGTAGGACGTGGATTAGTCCAAATCCGTAGTTACTTAGATTTGGGTTTGGTGTTTTAGTTTAAGGATACATTAGCCGTATTGAGGCTAAGATCAACTTAAACGTTTGTTAAGGATACATTAGTCCTTTTTGAGACTAGGATCGACTTAACTTGATGATCCATTTAATATATAGCCGTCGGGACCCGTCACCTCTCTGACGTCGTTGAAGGATTACAACGATAAGTGTCAGAGGAGTTCAGAGATGTACCCTTAGACCGAAGTTGATTAGGGGATATGAAGTCTATTTGAATGTTTAAGAATACATTAGCCGTGTTTGAGGCTAAGATCAACTTAAACGGGATCGTTTAGATCCGACAAAAGAGCATTTGGGCTCTATTGTTCCAGTTTAGGGACATAGTGGTCCATAGGTAGTTTAAAGACGTTGCGGTCCATGTTCCAGTTTGGGGATGTGGTGGTCCATGTTCCAGTTTAGAGACATGGTGGTCCATTGCCAGTTTAGGGACATGGTGGTCCATTGCCAGTTTAGGGACATGGTGGTCCAAAGTAGTTTAAGGACACATAAGTCCGTGGGTTTAAGGACCCCACAGTCCGTATCTTGGTTTAAGGACGCATAAGTCCATGAGTTTAAGGACCCCACAGTCCGTGTTGAGGTGTGGTTGTCGGGACCCGTCACCTCTCTGACATCGTTGAAGGATTACAACGATAGGAGTCAGAGGAGTTCGGAGATGTACCCTCGAACTGGATGTAAATTGATTTAGGAGAGCAGCCGTGCTCAGTCAATTTAATTTGAGGACTTACGGCCATGATTGGGCTAAGTCCAGTTGAGAAATGTTCAACATTTTATTTGCATTTGGCCTATTAGGGCTTTACTGGGGCTCTGCCCCTGTTTAAGAATGCATATCATTTTGTTTTGTTTTGGGCTCTGCCCTTTTATAAATGATGCAGAGCATCTGCTTTTTTTGGGCTCTGCCCTTTTAATGCATTGCATTTTTATTTTGTTTGGGCTCTGCCCTTTTAATGCATTGCATTTTTATTTTGTCTGGGCTCTGCCCTTTTAATGCATTGCATTTTATTTTGGCCTGCTAGGCCTTTTTGATTTAGGCCTGGCCCTTCAATAAACAATGCAGTGCATTTGTCAGGCGCTTTGCGCCAATCATTGCGCGCAAGCGCTTGTGGTGGTGACACGTGTCACGCAAGCGCAGTGCGCTGTGCTGTTGCGCTGCTGACACGTGGCGCGCTCTGGTGAGTTGCGCCAATTTCAGAGAGCAATGCTCTATCTTAAAAGCGCATAGCGTAAATGGTTCTGGTGCTGACACGTGGCGCTCTCTGGTGTCTTGCGCCAACCCAGGAGCGCAACAGTGCAGTTTTGCAAGTGCAAGACACTGTTTCCATAACTTGATCCAATTTTGGATTCAAGAAAAGAATTTTTAAGATTCCAGAACCAATGGTTCATAAAAAGTGCAAGGCACTATTATTATTTGTTTTTTATTGAAGATCATTGATCTTGTTCTTAGATCAATGATCTATTCAGAAGAAATTCTTCTATTTTATAAAGGTTTTTTTACCTTTTTCTTGAATTTTCTTCAGAGTTCTCTCTGTTTTTTTTTGAAGTTCTTGATCTCTCACAATGTTGATGATGCTTTTAATTGGGGTCTAGGGGACTTTATATAGTGCCCATAAGTTTGTTAAATTTGTTAAAGAGATCATTCTCTGAGTGATTTGGAGAATTCTCCTCGCCGTTGGATCTTTGATCCAAGGGCTTCTGTTTTACAGAAGACAATCTTCTTGTTTTAACAAGAACAGAAAGATTTTTCTAGAATTTTAATTCTGTTTGGCGCAAACGCCCCAGCGCATGACACGTGTCGCGCAGCGCACAGCACAGCGCAACCGCGTTTGCGCAACCGCGCTGACACGTGTCGCACAGCGCAGCGCAACTGCGCTGACACGTGTCGCGCAGCGCACAGTGCAGCGCGACTGCGTTTGCGCTGACACGTGTCGCGCAGCGCAGCGCTTGCGCAACTGAAGCGTTGCTTCCTTTAATTTTGTTTTAAATAGAGCCTTGCTCTGATTGGGCGCACTGCCTTGGGCGCTGCGCTGACGTATCAGCTTCTGACACGTGGCGCGTTGCGCGCAGCGCAAGGAATTTAAAGCGTTGCTTCAAATTTTGAATTTTTGAAATTCAAACAGAGCTTTGCTCTGATTGGGGGAAACAAATGCCCCCCCACCGTTGCGCTCACGTTGCGCGTACGTGAGTGCAGCGGTGGCAAGATCCTAGCCATTGGATCAACCGGTGAGGTGAAAGGGCGCAGGCGCCTATAAATAGGACCCTTGGTCCTTAGAAAATTTTTACCATTTTCCAAGAACTTGATTTTCAGAGCTTTGCTCTTGCTTAAGAATCTCAGAGCCTTGCTCTTGTTTCTTCCCAAGAACGTCAGAGTTCAGAACTTAAAACATTTTTTAGGTAAAATTTAACTTAAATAAATTAAATTAATTTTAATCAGCAGAGCTTTGCTCTCATAGATCTTTGATCTAAAGAAGACCTCTTTGGGGTTTCACCAACAGAGTTTTGCTCTCAAGAATTCATAGATCTACAGAGATCTTGTTTATGGGTTTTAACCCATGAACAGAGCTTTGCTAATGGATAAAATGTAGATCTTTTTTTGATCTGAAAATGGAGAACTCCTAAAAGTTTTCATGGATCTTTAAGATGCCAAATTTTTAATCTTTAGGAGTTAAAGTTTTCTTTTTTGATGGATTTTTTTATCATTATTATAGAGCTAGGCTCTTTTTAAGGAAATTTTATTCCCTTGAGACCAGAGTTTGACAAATGTCATTCTGTAACAGAGCTTTGCTCTAAAAGAGGAGATTTTCTCCTTGTCTCTAGGGATTTCCCATCAATGAGGATATTCTCTTGGGGATCTTTTCATTAATTGACAGTCTCATCCAATGATGGGGCTGTCTTATTAAATGATGCACTGTCATCCAGATTTTGTGGGTCCACATTTGGTCCCCTACCCACTGCATTGCAGTGTGGTGTAAAATTTTAAAATGTCGAGCGTTGGAATTACAGCACTGACGGTTAATTTTTCTCCCTCTGCAGGAAACATGTCTTTCGATACTTCATTCCCATTTTCTCGTTCGGAGGAAGGATTTCCCGAAGCGCCTGTGGACCGCGAAGTCCTAGCTATGATCAGGGACCACGACCCGGAATATAAGAATCTTCACCTCTGGGGGTCGTGGTACAACCAAATTATCATGGGTCGACGGAGCTTTTCGTGCGCAGTACCGTCAGAGCCTATTACGGCGATCCACTATGCCAGCCCACCCCCGGTGCAGTATGTCGTGGAGATGGTCGATTGGACTTCAAAGGGCTTTCTCCATCCTGCTATAGATACAATACCGGTTCAGCGTCCTATGGTTTTGGATATCCTGGGACGTCGTATTTGTCAAGGCGAGGCGCGACCTTGGGGGCAATCATATAACATAGGTCTGATCCCCCGCCATTCGATCGGCTATCTGCCATGGGCTCGCTATATTCTGTCGGCGAAGAAGTCGCGGCTGATAAGGCTAGGGTTGTACACGGCAGTTTACGTTTCCCTCTTCCAATATCCCACGCTTCCTACCTGGTGGTTTAAGGCCTTTCTGGAGCAGTGGAACATTCCTACTCACATTTTCCTCGCAATGGACCGAGAAGTGTCGATTTCTTTGGAGGAATTCATAGAGGTCTCTGGCTTACCGGTTATAGGGGAGCACTATGAGGAGTTGTTTCCTACAGACGAGTATGTCTTCGGTGCCAAGCCGGCAGTAAGGGGCCTCACTCTGGAGAATGTTGTTCAGCATCAATTTCCAAGTTTGATCAAAGTGTTGAACATCTATGAGGCCCTTTTTATCGAACGTGGGAGTCACAGAGTTAGCTTTGAGGATTTCATCGCTCGATTCCTTCACCCAAATGTCCTCTCGGCAGAAGCTGCTAAGTTTGCCGCACTAGATGACCCTTTCGGTCTATGTTTGGATAACCTGCCTGCGAAGGAAATAGATCATAAGGACTTTTTCCTTCCTAACTTTCCAACTGCATCTTTTGCGGAAGTTGCAGCCCCTGGGATGGACGAAGAGGCCTTCTTCTTAGGATTCTTGGGCTATGGCTGAGTTGGTTTGCACTCCCGGTGCATTCTCGCCATGTGCGGCCCTCTGTCTTTTATCCAGCTCACCGGATGACCATTGGGGTAAAAGTGGCTGTTAGGATCGCCGGTTTGGCACTCCTGTATCATGGCCTCAGTCAAGCGGCGGATGCTAATGAGCCCGGGGTACTGCACGTGATCTTCCCGATGCACTACTTCGTATCATGGCTTGAGCTACATACCCGGGGCGTCTTTGGTATGCACAAAAGGCCCTCGTTCTATGACAAGTGCAGCTTCCCTCGAATCATACAGCTGATTGGCGCCTCGATTATGACTCCATCGCCACGGAATGCCAGGGGTTTGCTCCTTCGCCCCCACACCGTTGGAGACGGGGTGTCTTTCATTGACAAAGTGTTGACTATTGGAAAGGCATCTACCACTGCAGTGTGGCCATTGCAAGACACTTTCAAAGATGGAGCCTCAGTTTTGACGGCTCGAGAGACCCTCCATCTATATTCCATCAGACCGGGCTTCCTGGTGTTTAGGCAGAACGGTGCGGCGATTTTTATGAGATACAACCCACATCGTTTCGTCCAACAACTGAGCTACGATCAAGGGGCACTATTGGAGGCTTTCCTACTGGAACCCGCTGCTACTGAAGAAGGGATGGAGAACGCGCTGCACCACTTCATGCGTCTGAATACGGGTTCTCACTTTTTTATCAGTGAGCCGGCTTGCGCCCCACGACTCCTCAATGTATATAAAGAATGGTACAATAATTCGACGGAAGCCGTTATAAAGGAAGAAAAGCGATTACTGGTCGACCGTAAGGGTGTGCCTCCCGGTAGCGACCGCAAAGCTCCTCTGGTGCCAAGGACCCCGGTAGTTCCCTCGCTGAAAGATGCTAGAGCCGGACCACCGCGTGCGCAGAGTCCTCCACGCGGATTGCCGCTTCCCGATATTGCGGATGCACCGCCAGCGCCCTGTGCTCCAGTGGAGACAGTAGTCGTGGCTTCGCTGGATTCTGGTGTGGGTGCGGACATCGGGACCCGCCACCCCAAGGTGCCTGCAAAGCGCAAGTCGATCCCGGGTGCATCTAGGGCTGGTGGGCAGAAGAGGAAAAAGAAGTCGCTCTTCGCAGCCGACGTTGCGTTCGGTCAGGAACCCCACGCTCCCTATAGCGAGGGCCTGGGCGAGTATGGGACCAACAGGGGATTAGTCATGCCGCCGGATGACACGGACATGGCGGCCGCCATCGCAGCTTCAGAGTGATTGGCGAGGCGCGACGCATGGCTAGCTAAGCTTGCGCAATCGGGTAATCACTAGTCGTATTTTTTATCGCATCATATCTTTATTATTGCCTTTGACTAACGTTTTTCCCTTCTTTTCTTCACACAGGCATCACCACTGAAGAAGCCATTGCTGCTTCTCTCAAGACTTTCCAAGAGGAGGAACGACTTAGAGCGTCCTTAGGCCTTGGTACATTTCGATTCATCAAGTCTTTATTCTCCTTTTGTTATGGTCGATCTAATCCCCCCTTTTTATCGCAGGAACCACAATGCCGGCCCCGCCAGGTGACGCGGAGACTCTTCCCGGGCTAGCCGCTGATGTTTCTACCTCCTCGAGGCTACCGCGAGAGGCCCGACTTGAAGAGCCGATGAGAGATGCCTTGAAGACTCTGGAGGCAACTCTAAATGAGGACGACGACACCTTGATGAAGGAAGCGTCGAAGAGGTCCATCGTGACGGCCCGGGAGGAAAAGAAGCGGTCGAGGCGTGAAGCGAAGGCACGCAGGGCCGCTTTGGCCATTGGAGCGGGCCCAAGCACCGTCCCTTGTGCTGACACTCCCTCAGAAGAGCCCCCAGTCGCCATATCTACAGCTCACAGACAGGCGGTGCGCGCCAATAGGGAGGCTAACAATAAGTCCACCTCAGGTAATATTTCTTTCAAAATTTTGTTGTAAGAATTATAAAGCTGTCGGTTCTTATATATTCTGTCCTGTAGGGCCAAGTCCAACCGAGGGGGAGGCGGAGACCGTCGAACCTGAGGGGCCAGAGGAAGAGGTACTGGTCGAACCCGAGCCGATGGCGGACGACACAACCGGGATTGCCGGGCCCGAGCTAGTGGCTGACAAAATGGTCACGTCCACTATGCCTGAGCAGGTGGCCGACGCCGAGCCCGAGGTAGCAGCGGACGGAGCGCCTGAGCCCGATGACCCCATGGCGACGGTGGACAAGACAGCCGCGACTGCTGAGCCCGAGGGAGTAGCGGGTGAGGTAGACATGATTCCTGAGGACGAGCAGACCGCTCTTTCTCAAGAGTCTAGCAATGCTCCGATCATTGCTCTCCCCGCCTACGGCCCTCCGCTGTCTCCTGGCCTCGCGAGCACGACGACAGCCCCCGTGGAGTCTGGGGATGAGGCCACGGGTGGTGGACTTATGTCGATGGAGGAGGGAGACGCCTCCGTCTCGGCCGGAGGCTCGTCAGGTAAATTTCGGATTACCGTCCCCCTTTTTGTATCTTGCAATCGCTTCTGACAAGTTTATCCTTGTTTTTAACGCAGGTGCGGCCAGTGCCGATGCTCCATTGCTCGAGGGAGCGCCGTCAACTACTGCCTTGGCGGTGGTCACCTCTCAGCCCTCTCTTGTACCCTCGAAGATGTTGGAAGGTATGTATTTGCAACCTATTAGTTTCGTCTTTCAGCCGCATAATTTATGTACTAAAGTCGTACTGTTGTGTCTTTTCAGGAGTGCTTTTTGATCATCTTTATCAAGTGTTACTCCCACACTTCTCCTTCCCATCTGAACTCGCTTCTTCCTCTAGTGGCGCTGGTGAGTATAGTTTCCGACTGATATCTTCCTTTTTCAGTGATGGAATTATATCTAACTTTTTCTCGTCCTGATTGCAGTGCTACAAATCGAAGGAGGGGATGAAAGATCGGCCGCGCCACCGGCCCTTCCGGCCTTGCCACCTGCTATAGCTGGTATAGTAGACTATCTCATCAATGACTTCTTCATATTTCTTGAACCGTCATCTAATCACATTTTGTCGTTTCAGCTGTCGTTCCGATCTCGGCGCCTTTTGAATATCGCGTTACGATGCCGGCAGGCCCTTTCTTCAGACATCCATCCTCGAAAGGCGCCGTGAATAGTCTACGCATGGTGAGCGACTACATTGAGGAGCTCGACATCGAGAATCCTACGTCTGCCGCAGATTTTGCTACGGCGGTTAACCCAATGCTGGTGATACTCGTGAACTTTCATAACGAAGACATCGTCGCGTCTTGGGTTAACCACTGCAGGGAGATCGAGGCCCGCCTGCATCAACTGGAGTTTATGTGCCCCGCTCCCGAGACCTTAGCCGCAAGCAATCAAAGAGCAGCGTGGATTGAGCAAAGCGCTTCTTACGTCCACCACTTGGAACAAGAAGCGGCTTTAAGGCCGAGAGAATACCAAGAGACCTTAAGCGAGACGGCTCGTCTGCGTGCTGGGGTTGAGGCGAATGCTGCCCAAGTGAAGGCTATCTTTGAGGGCCTCCTGGAACGCATCTCTCATGGGCTAAACTTGAAGCGAAAGCTTGATGTCGCCGAGCGTGACACCCCAGGCCGGGAAGCTGCTCATCAGGCCGTTGGGGAACAGCTTGCATCTTTCTTGCAGCAGCGGGCTCAAGTGGAGGCAGAACTGGCGGTGGTGGCCGATCAGGAGAAAGCGTGGAAGGAGGTGCGCGAACAATTGCTAGAGCTATGCAAGACGCTTCCTTCCCAGTAGTTCCCCTTGTATCCATATACTTGTAAAAAAAAATTCTTTTTCGAATAAGATGTATCCATTCTTTATTCTTTTGTACGCTTCACCTTGTACTTGATTGAATTAATAAATAAAGATACACATTTTTTCTTTGCAATGTCTTGTATGCTCTTTTGCTCTCTCCATTTCTCTTATTATCAGCATGTTGTCTTGATGAACATAATTGCCAGATAATAGAGTAAGCATCTTAATTCTTTCACGAGATAGCGATGGCTTAGGCCGCAGGTTCAGATCTGCTGCCTAAGACTTTTCAACTCTATGAGCCGTGAGGGTCTCATAGAGACTTTTCTCCCTACGGATCGAGAGGATCTTGAAGGTGGGTTTTCTCCTTAGGAATCGTGAGGATTCCTAAGTGCATTTTCTCTTATAAGTCGTAAGGATCCTATAAGAGAATTTTCCCTCTTACGAGTCGAGAGGACCCGTAAGCGGTTGTTTCCCTCCTTGTCGAGATTCGACTTTGGAGAGTGAGACCCGTGAATAGTATGCAAGAGACCATCTTAGACTGACTTGCAGGGTCTCATTGCTCAGGAAACAAGTTTTTTAATCCCTGCTGCCTGAGGCTTTGTCTTGAAAGTTGAGACGAATCAGGAATTTCCCGCGGAGACACTGGTTTCTCTGCGAGCCGACGCGAGTCAGGAGGCTCTCATCAAGGACGCTAGTTTCCCTGAATTGAGGAGTTTGCCAAGGACGCTTGTTTCCCTGGTGTTGAAACGAATCGAGAATTTCCCATGGAGACACTGGTTTCTCTGCGAGTCGACGCGAATCAGGATTTTCTTCGTCAAGGACACTTGTTTCCCTGAGTCGAAGGATTTTGCCGAAGACACTGGTTTCTTCGGAGTTGAGGAGAATCGGGAATTTCTCACGGAGACACTGGTTTCTCTGCGAGCCGACGCGAATCAGGAGGCTCTCATCAAGGACGCTAGTTTCCCTGACTTGAGGTATTTGCCAAGGACACTTGTTTCCCTGGTGTTGAAACGAATCGAGAATTTCCCGCGGAGACACTGGTTTCTCTGCGAGTCGACGCGAATCAGGATTTTCTTCGTCAAGGACACTTGTTTCCCTGAGTCGAAGGATTTTGCCGAAGACACTGGTTTCTTCGGGGTTGAGACGAATCGGGAATTTCTCACGGAGACATTTGTTTCTCTGCGAGCCGACGCGAATCAGGAGGCTCTCATCAAGGATGCTAGTTTCCCTGAATTGAGGTATTTGCCAAGGACACTTGTTTCCCTGGTGTTGAAACGAATCGAGAATTTCCCGCGGAGACACTGGTTTCTCTGCGAGTCGACGCGAATCAGGATTTTCTTCGTCAAGGACACTTATTTCCCTGAGTCGGAGGATTTTGCCGAAAACACTGGTTTCTTCGGGGTTGAGACGAATCGGGAATTTCTTACGGAGACACTGGTTTCTCTGCGAGCCGACGCGCATCAGGAGGCTCTCATCAAGGACGCTAGTTTCCCTGAATTGAGGTATTTGCCAAGGACACTTGTTTCCCTGGTGTTGAAACGAATCGAGAATTTCCCGCGGAGACACTGGTTTCTCTGCGAGTCGACGCGAATCAGGATTTTCTTCGTCAAGGACACTTGTTTCCCTGAGTCGAAGGATTTTGCCGAAGACACTGGTTTCTTCGGGGTTGAGACGAATCGGGAATTTCTCACGGAGACACTGGTTTCTCTGCGAGCCGACGCGAATCAGAAGGCTCTCATCAAGGACGCTAGTTTCCCTGAATTGAGGTATTTGCCAAGGACACTTGTTTCCCTGGTGTTGAAACGAATCGAGAATTTTACGCGGAGACACTGGTTTCTCTGCGAGTCGACGCGAATCAGGATTTTCTTCATCAAGGACACTTGTTTCCCTGAGTCGGAGGATTTTGCCGAAGACACTGGTTTCTTCAGGGTTGAGACGAATCGGGAATTTCTCACGGAGACACTGGTTTCTCTGCGAGCCGACGCGAATCAGGAGGCTCTCATCAAGGACGCTAGTTTCCCTGAGTTGAGCTGATCTGTAGTGGTCTTTCAGATTTTATATAAGTTACCGTCAAGACCGTGAAGCTAGGAATTTGATCTTCGCTTCGTTTGCTGGCACTGTGTCTGCTGTATTGAGACGAATGTCGTGGTTGTCTTTAGGCTGTTGGTGAACCATCGAGATTTGGCTTTGCTTTCTGGCGGAGCCTGCTGGGAGGGTGTGGTTCCCTTTTTGTTTGTGCCCTTGGATTGTATATAGGGATTGATGTGACTTCAACTGTAGGGCAAAATTTATATATATTTTTTTGTTTTATTTCCGCGATGCTCTATCATTTCAGCTTTTATACTGCGAAGGTCGCGATTGCCCAATCATTTCGGCTATTTTTCGCGGTGCCCAATCATTTCGGCTATTTTTTTTTATTTTTACTCGCTGCTTTTTATTGCGAGTTGCCCAATCATTTCGGCTATTTTGTGTACATACGTCTTTACTTGCTGCTTTTTATTGCAAGTCGCCCAATCATTTCGGCTATTTCGTATGTATGTGCGGCCTACTGGCTTTTCGTCGTAAACCTGAAATTAGACACCGATTTCGGCATCAGCACCGCTACAACTGGGATATTGCCAGGAGCGAATCATCATTTGCCTCCGTCGATGTCGAGCAAAGGTGGCTTAGCGAACAGGGTTAGGGTCCTGTCGACTAAGGCTTTTGACTTTATGAGCCGTAAGGGTCTCACAAAGGTATTTCTCCCTACAAGTCGTGAGGATCTTGTAGGTGTATTTTCTCCTTAGGAATCGTGAGGATTCCTAAGTGTATGTTCCTCTGTAAGTCGTAAGGATCCTACAAAAGGGTTTTCTCCTTGTAAGTCGAGAGGACTTACAAGGGTTGTTCATCATGCGAATATATCCCCGGTCACGGATGGGACTTGGTTAGAGAAATGTTTATTCGCACCCGTGGATTGTATACAAGGGTCAGTACTGAGCCGCTTGTAGGGCAATATCAGAGGTTGTGGGGGGGGTGCTTAAGCACTGGTTTAGGTCTCTGTAACTTAAGACTTTCAAATCTTATGAGCCGTGAGGGTCCCATAAGAGAGTTCTCCTTACGAGTCGTGAGGATCTCGCAAGTGTATTTTCTCCTTAGGAATCGTGAGGATCCCTAAGTGTGTTGCTCCCTTGTGAGTCGTAAGGATCTCACGCGGATGGTTTCTCCTCACAAGGTCGAGAGGACCCTGTAAGTGTCTTTTAACGAGGCCGCGCGCTTTCGAGTTTTCACAAACACTCGCCGGTAGTCCTGCTGTTTTTACTCACGGGGCCCTTTCGGGTTTTCATCCGTGCCCTTTTTGCTTATGGATGTACCTTTTTTATTCTTTTTTTAATTCTTTTAATTCTTTTTTCTAACGAGGTCGCGCCCTCTCGGGTTTTCACGAACACTCGCCGGTAGCCCTGCTATTTTTACTCACGGCGCCCTTTCGGGTTTTCATCCGTGCCCATTTTGCTTATGGACATACCATTTTTTTTATTTATATATATTTTTTCTGTCAGCCCTAGGATGCTGCGGTAGTAGTTTAAAGACGTTTCGGTCATTAGCTAGTTTTAGGACGTAGTGGTCCGTCATTAGTTTAAGGACGTTTCGGTCCGTTGTTAGTTTAAGGACGTTTCGATCCGTCGTTAGTTTAAAGACGTTTCGGTCCGGTCAGGTGGCTGGCTACTATTTATAGAGTTTGGGCTTAGGAAGGTAGCGAGCGGACATAGTCGTCTTCATCCATCATTGACCTAAGCTGAAACTCATTAGGCGTAATATCTCTTCAGGAAACGGCCGTTTATTGGCCTGAAAGGCCTTTCACCATGCATATCCATGAGCAGATAGGCTCCACCCCGGTAGACCTTGTTTATGATGTACGGGCCTTCATAGTTCGGCTCGAATTTTCCCCGCTTGGCGCGATTGGGGATCATAGGCCTTTTGACCATTAGCACGAGTTCGCCTTGGTGGAATGTCCTCGGTCGGGTCAATCTTTTATATGAGCGCGTCATCTTTGCTTTATAAGCCTCCAGATTTTGTTGCGCTATGAGCCGGGTTTCCTCAAGGGCATCGAGCTCCTCGAGGCGAAGGTGAGCATTCTCTTTGTCCGTTAGCTCATAATGGACTGCCACTCGTAGAGAGGGTAACTCTATCTCGAGGGGGAGTACCGCTTCCATACCGAATACCAACGCGTACGGCGTTGTGTTCGTGGCTGTCTTGAACGTAGTTCGATACGCCCAAAGAGCTTCCTGCAGCCTCTCGTGCCAGTCCTTCTTATTTCGGGACACCGTCTTCTTCACGATCTTTGTCAAGGTCTTGTTGAAGGCTTCAGCTAGACCGTTAGCTCGTGGGTTATAAACCGAGAAATATCTCCAGTCTATATTATGTTGTTGCACGAAGCGGCTGATCTTGTGGCTTCTGTAGGCAGGCCCGTTATCGGAGATGATCCGTCGTGGAGTTCCAAACCGATATATGACGTGCGTCCTGAAGAAATGGAGGATATTCTCCATCTTCACTTCCCTCAATGGTACTGCTTCCGCCCATTTGGAGAAGTAATCAGTCGTCGCCAAGATGAAACGATGTCCTCTGGACGATACTGGTTCGATGGGGCCGACTATGTCAGTTCCCCACATTTCGAACGACCAGCTAGCTATCGTTGGATGTAGAGGATTTGGATGCTGGTGGATGAACTCCCCGTGGATTTGGCACGAATGGCATTGCTTCGCATATTCGAGGCAGTCCTGAATCATCGTGGGCCAATAGTAGCCCATCCGTTTTATTTTCAATTTCATCCTCGGGCCCGCTTGGTGAGAACCGCAGAGCCCGTCATGAACTTCCTGAACGACTCTTTTCGCTTCGTCACGTCCTAGGCATCTCAACCACAGAGAATCAAACGATCTCTTGTACAGGGTATCATTAACGAAGGCGAAAGACATAGCTCGTTTCATAAGCTGATGTCTCGAGGACGCATCTTCGGGCATTCGATGGGACTTAAAATAGTCTATGAAGACTTCCCTCCAATCCTCAGCCTTTTCTCGTTCTTTTATTTGCAGGGTCGTCCGCTCAGTCGCTCCCTTTTCTTCGGATGATTCCAGAGATATTTCTGTTGGGGCAAGCACCCGACGGCTTTGTACCACAATTCTGACATCATCGAGATTCTCGTCAGCCAGTTCTTTAGCAAGCTTGGCTAATGCGTCCGCTTTGCTGTTTTCCACACGCGGTATGCTTTCCAAAGTATAGGAAGGGATTTGGGCCAACAGTTGTTGCACCTTTTCGCCATACTTCACCAACTCTGGTTTGCACGTTTGGTAATCGCCGTTTACTTGACTGACGACCAGTTGGGAGTCTCCATATATGAGGAGGTTTTCAATTCCCATGTCGATGGCGATCTCGAGGCCCGCTATCAAAGCTTCATATTCAGCTTCATTATTTGTCCTCGGCTCTGTTAGGGAGAAAGCAAAGCGCATAATCCCTCCTTGTGGAGTAACGAAGATGAGGCCTACCCCTGATTTGATTATAGGGGTACTTTGTTTGCACTTCTTCACGGAAGATGCTCCATCGAAATAAAGCTCCCATCGGGTATCGCTCCCATCGATCGCGTCAAACGCATGTTCGTCTGGCAGATCGCAATTCAAAGGAGAATCGGCGGGTATCAGATGTTCAGCGAGGAAGTCGGCGATGGCCTGGCCTTTCACTGCCTTGAGGGGTTGATAGGTTATTGAGAACTCCATCAAGAGCAGGGCCCATTTAGCGAGTCTTCCTGTCAATATGGCCTTCGACATTAAATATTTAAGGGGGTCCACCTTCGAGATGAGCCGGACTTCGTGTGCCAATGCATAGTGTCTGAGATTTGTTATCGCGAAGATCAACGCCAAGCAGTGTTTTTCAATGGGGGAGTAATTGCTTTCTGCCCCCAGTAGGACTCGGCTTAAATAGTAGAGTGCTCTTTCTTTCCCTTGGTCATTATCTTGTGCCCATAATACGCCTAAAGAACCTTCGAGGGCGGTAGTATAGAGAATGAGGGGCTTTCCTTTAACCGGAGCAGCCAACACTGGCGGGTTTTGCAAGTACTGCTTGATTTCGTTTAGCGCACCTTGGCATTTTTGATCCCAGACGAACGGGGCTCCCTTCTTCATCAGTTGGCTGTAAGGACGGCACTTGCCTGAAAGATTGGCTATAAATCGCCGTATGTATGCGAGCTTCCCTTGTAGAGACCGCAGCTGTTTGAGAGTTCTCGGCGGAGGCATTTCCGTAATCGCGTTAATCTTTGACGGATCTATTTCAATACCTCGGTGTCCGACGATGAATCCCAGGAATTTGCCTGAGGAAACTCCGAATGCGCACTTGAGCGGATTCATCTTCAAGTTATAGTGTCGAAGGCGTTGAAATACGGTCTTCAGATGCTCAAGATGTTCCTTATATGATCTGCTTTTAACCATGAGATCGTCGATATAGTATTCGACGATTTCGTGTATAAGGTCATCAAAGATTTTCGTCATGGCCCTCTGGTAGGTGGCACCGGCATTCTTTAAACCGAAGGGCATCATCTTGTAGCAGAATATACCCAAAGGAGTCCTGAAGGCGGTGTGCTTCTGGTCTTCGGGATGCATCTTTATCTGATTATACCCTGATGAGCCATCCATGAAGGAGAAAACCTCATGAGTGGACGTATTGTCTATCATCAGTTCGGTGACTGGCACTGGGAAATCATCCTTCGGGCAGGCTTTATTGAGATCCCGGAAGTCCACGCATATGCGCACCGTCCTATTTTTCTTCATTACCGGGACGATGTTGGCGATCCACTCAGGATACTGGACCTCCTGGATAAAACCAGAGTCGATCAGCTTCTTGACCTCGGCGTTGATGCTCATCTCAAGCTCGAGCCGCATTCTTCTTGGTGCCTGCTTGACTGGCTTGATGTCCGGGGATATCGCCAATTTGTGCACAGCAATTTCTGGATCTAGTCCCGGCATTTCGGAATAGTTCCATGCGAAGCAATCTCTAAGCTGCATAAGCAGGTCTTTTAATGAAGCTACCCTCTTTTCAGACAGTAGCTCACTAATGAATGTCGGTCTCGGGTCATTCGCCGTCTCCAACTCAATTTTCTTGAGGTTATCCGCAGTGGTATGTATTCCATCCTCCAGCTCTTTCGGTGCTGGCGGAAAATCTGAGATCACCTCATCGTTGCTGTTTTCGAATCACCAGGGAAGGTCATCCGTGTTCTCGGGCTCTTCTTTTAATATTGTTATCATGTGACAAGTGCGAATCCGCTTCCAAGCCCAATGTGGGACTGGTTCTGCTTTCGTGGCCTTGGGTTCGTGCTTCTGTGGCGGCGTTACCCTTCAGTTGTCAGACAGAGCGAACTTGCCAAGCTGATACTGATCTTCAACCCAATTCTTGAAGGTGAAGCAGTCCTCGAGAGGGTGCCCTATCACTCAGTGATAAGGACAATAGTCCGGGTGAGAGACTTCGCTTGCTTGTTCGGGGTGTTTAGACTCCGGCAGTGTAAGCATCTGATGTTTTAGAGCGAGGTCAAGTATTTTCTTCGTCTTGTCCGGAGGAAAAGAGTACGCTCGACCCATTTTTCTTATGAGGGATAGGTCGGAACCGCTCGTTTCTCGTTTGCGTGGCTTCTTAGTCCCGTTTTGTTGCTGTTGAGCACCTTCTTTGCCTTTCGACTTATTTCTGCCCCTGCGTCGAGCCTTTTTTATAACAGGTTGATAGGGAGTGGCATTTTCATCTTTCACAGCCTGTTGGAGGAGGCGTTGCGTTTTGGCTTTCTCATAAATGGCCATTTCGCGGTTATGGTCGCCTCGGACTTTTTGACCAGCCTCCCTTATAAGCTTGTCCATTTGTTCTTCGAACGACGGACTGGGCACTTTTGCATCAGGAACTTTTACTGGTTCAGGATTAGCATCTTCCCATTGAGCATCCGCTTCTTCATCAAGATCATGCACGACGTAGCAACCGTGGAGTAGCTCTCGTTTCCTGGATCGAATGTAACCAAACCCGATTGTTTCCATTCTCCCATTAGGCAACTTGTGCTGAGTCCCAGGAACGTTCCAGACCCTGTCATAGAATTTGGCTTTTCGAACGGTCTATTTGAAGGATATCCCCTGGCGCTTCAGTAACCTCTTCAAGCCTTCTGTATAATATCTGGGTAGACGAATGGGCTGAAACCTATCAAGCGTAGAATCCGCACCATGCCGGATTTCTTTCTCCACTTTGGTTTCTTCAGAGCGGTAGAATAGAATTGCCTTTTCGCCTTCTCTCCTGGGAGGGATATAGAACGTTCGCAGCTCCTCTACACTGTAAGTATCAAGTGCATCCAGTTCTTTATGGTGTTTAAGCGGCACCATGGTGACTTGCAGACTTTGCTCTTCGTCAGCGGACGTTTGTATTGAAGGTCGAGCAGAGAATACAGCATAGACCTCGTCTTCCGAGTCGCTACCAAAGATCAACATGGGAGCGGGCTGTCCCGGCTTGTTGCGTTGGGGCGGACCTGAATAAATCATCTCCTCTTCCTCCTCGGTATCACTGCCGAAGACAGGGATGGTGGCATTAGCTTTGTTCTCCGGTTTGTGACACCTCTCCGTGTCTTTGAAATCCGGTAAGAAGTATTTGGCATCTTCATATTTGCGGACTTCGTTCACGGAGAACGGGTTCAGTTCTCCTGTCACGGTATACTCGAGACCATCCTTAAAATACTTCATACACTGATGTTGTGTAGAAGGGATGATGTTGTACTCGTGTAACCATGGTCGGCCGAGCAGCGCATTGTAGCATGTCTTGGCGTCTATGACGTGGAACTTAATGTCTGTGACGAGTATCCCAAAGCATAGCGTCAGTATCACAGACCCAAGAGTTCTTGATGATTGGGAGTCGAACCCGGAGATGGTGATCTTGTCCCGAGCAAGGTGCTGGACGCTCATGCAGATTTCTTTTAACACCCGCACATTGAAGAGATTAACGGAGGATCTATTGTCGATCAGGATTTTGCCTATCTTTATATCGTGGCAGTATCCTGAGATATAAAGGGGGCGGTTGTGTTCGCACGTCCCAAGGAGAAGGTCTTCATCGCCAAAAGTGACATCGGCTGTGTGCACTTCCTCCAGTTCATCCTTCATCTTTTCTTCGGCCAGGAAAGCTTGGAATTGCTCTGGCTCCTGTAGTGCCTTGATTAACGAATCTCTCGCCTCTTTTGATAGTAAAAGGGCGTCAAGAATGCTGAGCTGCGAGAGTAGCCTCCTCAGATGCGCTAAAACGTTGTAATCCACCTTATTTTTCTGTGGCAGGTCCTTGGCAGTTAGCTCTTCTATAGCTTGGTCATCCAAGGTGATGTCCTCAGAGACATTTTCTTTCCCTTTATCTTTTTTGTTTGAGGGTCCGAGATTCTTTTCAGGCAGCGTCCGATTACGCAGCCAGATATTTTCACAGACCTTCGGCTCTTCTTCTTTTCCCGAGGTGGACTCTTTAAAGAGAGGGCTAAGAGCCAGCTCCTCGTCAGAATCGCTCCCGAATGTGAACACTTGCGATCCCCCGGCGTTAACCATGCGACAATCGCCGGTAGTTCTGTTAAGCTTCTCGGCTGTATCTTTCTGCTCCTGACGAGTTTTGCGCTTTTCCTGCTTAAAATGCTGTCGATGAGAAACATATCCTCGCCACCATCTATCGAAAGCTCTGCACTCTTCGGTGGGGTGCGAAATCTTCCTATGATACAAGCAGTAGGAAGGGTGCATTTCCGCTTCGCCAGTAATACTTCCTTCAGAGGATGGTAGCTTCATACCCATGGACATGGCCTTAGCAAATCTTTTCCTCGTCTTGAATTTGCTTTTATCTGCGGTGGACGTACTTTGCTCCAGCGGGAGTATTCCAACTGTTTCGTCAAGTCGCTGGCGTTTGGCCCTTTCGAATATGACCGCCTCGCGTTCCCGATCAGCTTTACTTTTTAAGATAGCTTCATTGAGGAATGCGTCAATTACTTCATCCGATGGCCCCAAAATTTTTAGTTCAGGATCTGCCCCCAGCTTTTCAGTGCAAGGAGTCTCCTCATCTTCCGTGAATGAATGGGAAATCACATGACAGCTCGCTACGTATTCTTCAGATTCATCCGACGAACTTTCTCCCTCATCTTCCTCTTGAAAGACGTGGTTGAGAAACTCTTGGAGTGTAATGGGAGTCCGTGCTTTCTGGTTGTATTCCTCCAGCGCGTCAATTTGTTTTTGTAAGTCGGTGTGCTTGTCGCCAGGCTTCACGGGCTTCATGGATCTTCTTCTTCTTCTTTGAAGATTTTGACGGCTGGCTGTGAGCGCTTGGGCCACCACCATCGGTCTTTGGAGTTGGACGCGGCTTCAACATTCCCTCAATGATCTGCGGTTCCAACTGGTTCTTCCACTTGATCACAGGGCATGTCTGAAGATTATTCAGCATTCTCTTTGTCTTGGCTGACAGCACAACCTCCCATGGGGCTTCTTCAACGAGAGAGCACGTTGCCCCCGGCATATTCATCCTTTTAGAGGCGTGAGGTTGCGGTGGATTCACCTTCCATCTGTCAGATAACGCGAACTTGCCCTGTTGGTACTGGTCTTCAAGCCAATTTTTGAAGACATAGCAATCTTCGATCGGATGACCCAGTACTCGGTGATAGGGACAGTAGTTAGGCTCATTGACATCATTTGGTTGCGACGGACGTTTTGGATCCGGCAGATTTATGAGTCGGTTGCGCAACGCCAGCTCGAATAATCTTCTCGTTTTATCTCGGGGAAACGAGTAAGGACGTCCTAGCCTCTCTTCAAGGGGTACGCGTGGACGCATATTATTTTGACGAACGGCCGCCTTCGAGTTGCTCGGCTGTTGTTGAGCATTGGCGACAACGATCGCTTTCCCTTTCCCCTTTTCATTTCGGGAGTCCAGTTTTGGAAGAGGAGGTCTATGGCCCATCCGATCCATTTGCGCTAGCTTGTCGATCAGGGCCTGGAAGGTAGTCGGCTTGAAGAACATCATAAATTGCGAGATGGTTGCTTGCGGATCAAGGGTTCCCACAGACATACCCACTGCAAGAGCTTCTTCAATGTGTTGCTCGCATTTTGACCATAAGTTCCGCCACCGTATAGCATATTGGACCCATGTCTCGCCTGGCTTCACTCTGGCGTTAATCAATGCTGTCATCGGGGTGCGTTCACTGGCGCTTGCAAAACGCTGGGTAAACAACAGCTCCATCTCCGTGAAGGTCTTGATAGAGTCGTTTGGGAGCTCAGAGTACCACTCGAACGCCGTATCTGACAAGCTGCCAACGAACTGGCGAAGCAACAACTTGTCATCACCGCCGGTGTTGCCGCAGAGCGCCCTGAACTAGGCAACATGCTGGTAGGGATTTCCCGTCCCCTTATAGACATGGAATTTGGGCATTGTATAGCCCGGCGGGTACTTTATTTGATCATACCAGCTCGGATATGGTCGTCCTGTTTTTATGACCTGACCGGCTGCCTCAGTCGCATGGTGAACCCGTATTTGTTGGGCTATATACTCGTCCAAGTCAGCTTTGGAGATTGTATCCTCCTTGGCTGTTGACAGAGCCGGTGGAGGATTTGACGTTTCTCCCCTGTCGTCTTCAAGGACGATTGGGGGATCTTCAGCTGGAGGATCTTGTTGGATCATCATCCCCACCATATCTTGGAACAGGAGGGCCATACGCTTTATGTTGGCTGCTTGTTCAGCAGCCTCTTTATCCTTCTTCTCCAATATCCGACGAAGGAATTCAGCGTCAGTTTTTTGCTCCTGGCGTTCATCCGAGGACGCTTCGGGGCTTTCTTTTGGCCCAGTGAGTGCGGCCATTGCGTTCATCATCTCCTGGAGCTTTTGCTGTTGCTCCTGGGCTTTGGTTACTGACCGTGTAAGCGGCCGATGACCTGTAGATGCACGGCTGTCCTCTTTACCAGACGCCATGTACACGGTATGAACCACCATGCCCCCAGACCTGGGGCATTTGGGCTCGCTGTCCTTGGCATTTGCCGCGGGCGTGGGAATTTTCTCTGGCCTCCTTCTCTTATGGGCCGTTGAAGTTGAGGGGGCCGTTGCAGTAGACACCCTGGTGGTGGTCGTCCTTTGCTGTTTGTTCGAACGATTCTTTTCTTCTTGCACTTTTGCCATTTTCTGTTGGCGAAAGTGATTTTGGTCGATTACCGAGTCCTGAACTCTCCGCCAGACCTTATAAATCCTGGAGGACAGCCGTTGAGGGGGCTGCTCCAGCTTCGTTTCCGGAACTCTCTCCGCAGGTGGAAGAGATCTTTTCAGTATAGCAGTTGGAGAGTTCTTTCGTACCCTCCTAAGTGGTTCAAAGTTGTTCCCAGTTGGAACAACAGCATCAACTTCCACCATTGGAGCGGGTGGAGTTAGCCCCGAGGGGGAGTTGCCCCCAGCCTTTCTTACTCGGTGCCAGTGGCGACGTCGAGCATGACGAGCCGTTGGGATTGGCTCGGCGATAGAGACGGCTTCTTTTTGCCCCCTGTCCGGATGAGGCGCCGCTGGTGTTAACCTCTTAAAGACTGAGGTTGTCCCTTGAGGGGCGATATTCAATCTGTCAAAGATAGATCCTCGAGCAGGGGCAGGAGCAGGAATAGCCATCCTTGAAAAGACTGACTCTTTGACAGGAGAAGCCGCCTTGGCGACTTCGGGAGCAGCCGTCTTCTTTGGAATGGCCTTCTCAGGGTTCTGGCTCAGCCTAGCAAAGACAGAGGCCGTTGGTTTGATGGTGGACGACCCATTGAAGGGGGCCGTCGTAGCAGAGTGCCGGTCGAAAACCGACTTCTTGTTCGCTTCTGGTGCAGGCATTGGCATGGTGAAGCTTGCAGGCGGGATCATGGTCCCGAAAAACAGGCCGGTGGTGGCCTGGGTCACCTATTCTACCGGCAGGGCAAGGATGGAGGCCGCTTGTAGTCCATATGCTACACCTCCAGGTGAGGTGGAGCGTCGGTTGCATTGGCACTTCGAGCAGCTCGAGCAGTTGGAGGCCATTGATGCTTGATTTCTGCGCCAGGCAAAAGACCAAATCTTAGTAACTTAAAACCCAAATGCAACCATTAACAAACCGCGATTCGTTCATGAAGACGACACACGAAGTGTCGAGTGGAAAGAGGAAAAGGTCCCACCGGGCGTGCCAGAATCTGTTCCCCTCCGAAAGACGGCCAAGACGACGTAGGGACGTCTTGCCTGAGATTCGGGGTAGATGCTATTTGGTTTTATCCGTCTACCTCTCCGAAGATGCCAAGTTGATTTATGGCACCGTGTATCAGAAGTTTAAACGGATGCGGCCGATGTAGCAGACTTCGTCAGATTCCCCCTCATTTGAGGGGTTTTTGATTGTGAGGACGCTCTTCCCTGCAGGCGCAAGCCCCTGCAGTTAATTACACTACCGCATCGTGATAGCCACTTTCTCCTTCTCCAGAATTTCACTTCGTGTCATGTGTGTTTGTTTTGTTTGTGGATGCCCGTGGATTGTATACGGAGACTAAGTTATGCCGTCGCCCGTAGGACGTGGATTAGTCCAAATCCGTAGTTACTTAGATTTGGGTTTGGTGTTTTAGTTTAAGAATACATTAGCCGTATTGAGGCTAAGATCAACTTAAACGTTTGTTAAGGATACATTAGTCCTGTTTGAGACTAGGATCGACTTAACATGCTGATCCATTTAATATATGGCCATCGGGACCCGTCACCTCTCTGACGTCGTTGAAGGATTACAACGATAAGTGTCAGAGGAGTTCAGAGATGTACCCTTAGACCGAAGTTGATTAGGGGATATGAAGTCTATTTGAATGTTTAAGGATACGTTAGCCGTGTTTGAGGCTAAGATCAACTTAAACGGGATCGTTTAGATCCGACAAAAGAGCATTTGGGCTCTATTGTTCCAGTTTAGGGACATAGTGGTCCATAGGTAGTTTAAGGACGTTGCGGTCCATGTTCCAGTTTGGGGACGTGGTGGTCCATGTTCCAGTTTAGGGACGTGGTGGTCCATTGCCAGTTTAGGGACATGGTGGTCCAAAGTAGTTTAAGGACGCATAAGTCCGTGGGTTTAAGGACCCCACAGTCCGTATCTTGGTTTAAGGACGCATAAGTCCATGAGTTTAAGGACCCCACAGTCCGTGTTGAGGTGTGGTTGTCGGGACCCGTCACCTCTCTGACGTCGTTGAAGGATTACAACGATATGAGTCAGAGGAGTTCGGAGATGTACCCTCGAACCGGATGTAAATTGATTTAGGAGAGCAGCCGTGCTCAGTCAATTTAATTTGAGGACTTACGGCCATGATTGGGCTAAGTCCAGTTGAGAAATGTTCAACATTTTATTTGCATTTGGCCTATTAGGCCTTTACTAGGGCTCTGCCCCTGTTTAAGAATGCATAGCATTTTGTTTTGTTTTGGGCTCTGCCCTTTTATAAATGATGCAGAGCATCTGCTTTGTTTGGGCTCTGCCCTTTTAATGCATTGCATTTTTATTTTGTTTGGGCTCTGCCCTTTTAATGCATTGCATTTTTATTTTGTCTGGGCTCTGCCCTTTTAATGCATTGTATTTTATTTTGGCCTGCTAGGCCTTTTTGATTTGGGCCTGGCCCTTAAATAAACATTGCAGTGCATTTGTTAGGCGCTTTGCGCCAATCATTGAGCGCAAGCGCTTGTGGTGGTGACACGTGTCATGCAAGCGCAGTGCACTGCGCTGTTACGCTGCTGACACGTGGCGCGCTCTGGTGAGTTGCGCCAATTTTAGAGAGCAATGCTCTATCTTAAAAGCGCATAGCGCAAATGGTTCTGGTGCTGACACGTGGCGCTCTCCGGTGTCTTGCGCCAACCCAGGAGCGCAACAGTGCAGTTTTGCAAGTGCAAGGCACTGTTTCTATAACTTGATCCAATTTTGGATTCAAGAAAAGAATTTTTAAGATTCCAGAACCAATGGTTCATACAAAGTGCAAGGCACTATTATTATTTGTTTTTTATTGAAGATCATTGATCTTGTTCTTAGATCAATGATCTATTCAGAAGAAATTCTTCTATTTTATAAAGGTTTTTTACCTTTTTCTTGAATTTTCTTCAGAGTTCTCTCTGTTTTTTTTGAAGTTCTTGAGCTCTCACAATGTTGATGATGCTTTTAATTGGGGTCTAGGGGCCTTTATATAGTGCCCATAAGTTTGTTAAATTTGTTAAAGAGATCATTCTCCGAGTGATTTGGGGAATTTTCCCCATCGTTGGATCTTTGATCCAAGGGCTTCTGTTTTACAGAAGACAATTTTCTTGTTTTAACAAGAACAGAAAGATTTTTCTAGAATTTTAATTCTGTTTGGCGCAAACGCCCCAGCGCATGACACGTGTCGCGCAGCGCACAGCGCAGCGCAACCGCGCTGACACGTGTCGCGCAGCGCAGCGCTTGTGTAACACCTTAGGATGCGTTTAGTGACTATTATATTTAAATAAAGGGTTTTTAATAAAAGGTTTACCAAATTGTGTTTCATGTATTTTTCCTAATTTAATAAATATTTTTCTAGAATTTTCCTAGGCTTGCACACACATGTGCATGTAAACTAGGGTTTTTAAATGAGATAATACCATGATTAGTAACCATGGTGGGTTAATCATGGGGATTAAGTCTTTTGGGTGTTAATTAAGTTTAATTAGTTGTTTAATGGTTGCTTTAATTTGAATTCCCCTTTTTGTGTTGACTTGAGAGAGAGAGAGAGTGCATCATGGCAAAAGCCATGCTTGCATTTAATGAAGAGAGAGAGTGGAGGGGTTGACAATTTGGGGTTATGATTCCTCTCATTCTTTTGTTCTTTCTCTCAACCTCACTCTCTCACACACACACACACACTTACCTCCACAGCAGCAGCAGCAGCAGAAGCAAGCAGCACAGCAACAGCAGAAGCCAGCAGCACAGCAGCAGCAAGCAATACAGCAGCAGCAAGCAGCAGTAAACAACAGCAGCAACAGTGAGAGCAGCAGCAGCAGTGAGTAGCAGCAGCAACAACTTCAACTGCAGCTCCTCCCCTCCACTTCTTCTTCTTCCTCCAGCTCCCTAGGGTCGAGTGTGGGGTATATTTCCTGAACTTACTCCTTAGTTTACTTATTTAGTGTAGTTTTGCTTCGGTTAGTGTTTATTGGTGCGATTTAGTGCGATATGTGGTGATTAGTGGGAACCTTGAGCAAGTGATGTTTGATTTGGTTTTAGTAGGTTGATGGAGTGTTGTTAGGGCCATATTAACCCAGCTTAGCCCCAATTGCACTAAAATACCACTAGATTCCTTATTGATGCGAATTCATCGTTTTTAAGCAAATTTGAGTTTCTGTAAACTGCTATCGACCCGGTGAGTTCAGAATAATTTTGAGAAGACTGCAGTATAGTTGTTAGGTGCTGATCCCCCAGGTAGAACCCGACCCCCATGCTTCATGTTCAGGCCGCCGGAATATTGTTTCTGGCCGCAAATTGCGGCCAGATGGGGAGGGAATGGGTTAGGGTTTGGTCCTATAGGTGTCTGTTGCAACCCTTAGACTCCTGGCATGTATAATTTTATTTGATTCTTGCTGCAGAAAAATCTGGAACTGTATACCTATTTCTCGTATTTTTAAACCTTCGTAACACGCGTGATACGTGTGTGGGTTTGGGGTTTCTGCGTATCGCGACGCGTTAGGATAGTTTCAGGCGCGTGATCACACGTTTTAGCGTATCGCGCACACGCGCGGTTGGTTTGTGACACGGGTTTCTAGTTTGACCGTAATATCACGTTTTTATGGATTTGAGCTTATGTGTGATATATACTGTGTAATTCTAGGTTAGCAGGCGAGTGAGACGGATGCTGCGAAGAAAGGGAAGCAAGTCGTCGGCTACACTTAGCGCGAGACTTCGGTGAGTAGATTTAACATCTACGGGGATATCGCCCGCATGGCGTTAGGCGTCAGGGCTGATAGGACCTTATTATTATATGTTGCATTTACCTCATGGACTGTCATTGCATATTGCATTCCCTGCTGTATGTATGCTTAGAATTGATAGAACACCGCACTATTACTAACGGTTCATGTTGCACGAGCACTACTATGCATGTTACACACACACCGTTGGTAATTGCCATGACACACTCACTGTAGAACTGCCATGATTATATTGCTGTAGTTCATTTCACATATGATTCGATATGACTTTCATGGAAATTGGGAGCCGCATGATACCTTTAAAAACGGAAACTATTTTTAAAAGCGGTTTTCCCTTATACCTATATCATGGATTGATGTGCATAGCACATCGCATTGGATTTACTTCTTGGTGTTGGATTTTCATGTGATTTCTGGTTTTGAGGACCGTGGGATTTTTAAGAAAAGATGCACTATTTGAAAACCCGGTTCCTCGTGATATGATATTTTGGTGCGTCCACCACACGTTTTCTCGGTGCTGAGACGTGTGCTTGAAACCTGATTCGAGGAGTTGGATGATCCGTTTGCGGGTTCGTGGTGGACCCGGTATGGTTCCCCGGGGCGAGAAATATTTTTCGTGGAGTAGACGATGAGCCTAGCAGGGTGGCGAGTACCTACCGGTGATTGGTTGGACCTGGCGGTTATCCGGAGGATACTGACCAGAGTCGAGAGATGGATGCGGGATGATCCGTACTGCCGGGGCCTAGGGCCGATACCGCAGACGGAGCCCGTGGGCCGATCCGGACTGACGGAGCCCGATATATGAGGATTTGCGTGTCGATGCTGGACACGGGTATTTTATGATATTTTGAGTGCCGATGTTGGGCACTCGTGATTTCTCAGAGATTTACAATATTTGAGGGCCGATGGGTGTGCCGGCGCCTGAGTTATTTGGGATTTGGGTGCAGTTGTGGGCACCGATTATTTTCCACATTGATATTCCGTGTAGATGTTGTTTATCCCATGCTCAGCATTGATTGTCATATATCTCATCCTGTAGTTATTTTACCTGACAGAGCATTTGCATGATTATTGCACTTACTGCTTGTCGCATATAGATCTTACTTGCTGGCATTTGATAGAGTAGCGCAGTACGTGCATGCTCGCGATTACCTTTATATGTTATCTCTATTCACGAGTTGGCAACTCACCCCCGTTGTGCCACAGTATTTGCAGGTTTCCCTTCAGAGTAGTCGCGACAGGCTGCCTTTTGCATCTTTTGGCTACAGATACCACTACCGTTGGTGTGAGAGCTGTTTTGCATTTTAGATGGGTTGTGGTATCTGATTACTTTTATTGTACTCCTTTTGTATCTAGTATTCTCCATCTACCATTTATGTACTGGACTTAGATACTGTGTGAGGACGATGTTGTGTATTTTGTATTCTGGTGTCGAGCTCGTAGGAGCCGACTGTTTTTATATGCAGTTTATATTCTGTGATATTTACTTATTGCTCATTCTTCGCTACGGCGTCGTATATTACTCTTGTGATGATGGTTTCCGCCGTTGGGCGTGATTGCTCCCGTTTGGGAATGTTTTGTTTCATTATATCTCATTTTTATTCATATCCTCTTTTATATCCGGTCTCGGGGCTACTTTTACAAAGGAAATGCTGCCAAAATTATTTAAATGATTAAGTAACTTTAAAGGAACTTATTGAATTATTTAAGGTTTTCTAAATGTTTTAACTAAATGTTTTCAACACTCACTATTTTTAAATGGTTTTGATTTCTGGGTTCGGCTTACTTAGTCGCGTTACGCCTGTAGACGTAGCGTGGTTAAGTGCCGGTCACGAGTCGAAATATTCGGGTCGTGACAAAGTTGGTATCAGAGCGTAGGTTTTAGCTTCGGAGTGTAGGATGACCCTAGTATGATGGAGTAGGTAGCTGCAGCAGGGTAGCGTAGCGTGTGTATGTTCCGCGGCATACTCACGACACGGTACTCCGCCTACGTGACCTTAGGAATTATTGATTTAAAATTTCTTCTTGAATACATACATTCTTGCGATTCGATTTCCGTATTCTCATCGGATCCTACTTTCCTTTTCAGCCACTATGCCGCCAAAGACTACTAGGGCGCAGAGAGCGGCCGCGAGGACCGAGATTCGCGTGGACTCGTCCGAGACGAGGACTGATTCGGGCAGTGCACCCGTTGTACCCGAGCAGACTGTTCCTCCTATGACAGATCAGATTGCCACGTTTGGGGCTGGTATGCAGGAGATGCGCCAGATGATAGGATCACTAGTTGAGACACTTCGAGCACAGCGACCAGAGGTAGCTCCACCCGCTGCAGGTACTGCGATGGTACCGACCGCACAGCCAGTTGCCCCTGCAGCCACGGAGGTGATTACCGTATCGTTATCAGAGTTTATGAGGCTGAAGCCTCCGGTCTTCACAGGCACCGATACAGCCGAGGACCCCCAGTCGTTCATTGATAGGATGGCCCGGATATGCCATTCCCTCAGATGCGCAGATGCGAGATGGGTTGAGTTTGCGAGCTTTCGCCTGGAGGGTCTTGCGCAGAAGTGGTGTGATTCAGTTGAGAAGGGCAGAGCAGCAGGTCTTCCTCCTATGACCTGGACGGAGTTCGTGACAGTATTTCTAGCCCGTTTCCTTCCCCAGAGTGTTAGGGATGCCCGAGCACGCAGATTTGAGTCCTTGCGCCAGACGCCAGAGATGACAGTGGCAGAGTATGACGTGTTGTTTACAGAGCTAGCAGCTTATGCCTCGTATTTAGTGGCTACCGAGGAGTTGCGAGTCAAGAGATTTGTTCGAGGCCTTCTTACACCATTGTTCCTTGCGATCAGCGCGCAGCACTACGAGACTTACGCAGCAGCTGTAGATGCAGCCTTATTGGTCGAGGAGCGCCTGGCTGAGACTTCGGCAGTTCCAGAGCCGAAGAGAGTTCGTACTGGTATATCCGCACGGAGACAGACATTCAGACGCCGCGACAGGTATCGTTCAGGTACGGGGAGTGGCAGAGATTCGGGACGGGGCCAGATGTTTAGTTCGTATCCACGAGAGAGTTAGCAGTCGTCGCGGGGTTGCTTTAGATGCGGCAGTATATTTCACCTCGTTAGAGATTGTCCAGAGACACACCGGAGGGAGGCGGCAGCACCGCATGTTACTTTACCACCTTCACCACCCCAGAGGGCGTTGCCTGTTGTACCTACCGTTGCTCCACGCCAGACTCATACACAGAGAGGTCGTGGACGTGGAGGAGTTGCTCAGAGAGGGCGAGATGACCGAGGCAGAGGGCAGTCAGTCACAGGTGGAGGACAGGCGTGGGTTTTTGCTTTGACGCGTCAGGACGCGCAGGCGTCCAATGCGGTGGTTTCAGGTATCCTTCCAGTATGTTCAGTTGATGCACACATATTGTTCGATCCCGGATCCACGCACTCGTACGTATCCACACACTTCATGCCGAGTTTGGGTAGAGAGTCCGGTTTGCTTGATCAGCCGCTTGTTGTGACCACTCCTGTGGGAGAGTCATTTGTTGCTAGGCACGTGTTCCGATCCTGTACCGTCTGTATTGGCGAGAGAGAGTTGCCTGTCGACTTGATCCTTCTGGAGATGTTGGACTTCGACGTTCTTTTGGGCATGGATTGGTTAGCCACGTGCTATGCTTCCGTGGACTGCCGCGAGAAGACAGTTAGATTCTGCTTTCCCGGTGAGTCGGTTTTTGTTGTGTTGGGGGACCGTGGTGCCGCCCCTCACAGTGTGATTTCTTCTTTTCGCGCTGGACAGCTTTTGAGGAAGGGATGTCAGGGATTTCTCGCCTATGTTTGCGATGCTCGCGCTACGGAGGTTCCATTGGATCAGGTTCCGGTTGTTAGCGAGTTTCCTGATGTGTTCCCTGACGAGCTTCCTGGGTTACCGCCCGAGCGCGACATTTCTTTCTGTATTGATTTGGTTCCTGGCTCGGGGCCTATTTCCATACCGCCTTATCGGATGGCCCCGGCGGAACTTCGAGAGTTGAAGGGTCAGTTGCAAGATTTGCTGGATAAAGGACTTATTCGACCCAGTGTTTCTCCTTGGGGTGCTCCAGTCCTGTTCGTCAAGAAGAAGGATGGCAGTTTGCGTCTGTGTATCGACTACCGCCAGCTGAACAGGGTGACAGTGCGGAACAGATATCCCTTGCCACGTATCGACGATTTGTTCGACCAGCTCCAAGGAGCAGGATACTTTTCGAGGATCGATTTACGATCGGGCTATCATCAGCTGCGGGTTCGACAGGAGGACATTCCCAGGACAGCTTTCCGTACGCGCTACGGCCATTATGAGTTTTTGGTGATGTCGTTCGGACTCACTAATGCGCCAGCAGCATTCATGGACTTGATGAACCGTATTTTCCGGCCATATTTGGATCTGTTCATCATAGTGTTCATTGACGATATCTTGGTGTATTCCCGGAGTAGTGAGGAGCACGAGCAGCACCTGCGGATTATACTGCAGACTTTGAGGGAGCACCAGCTATATGCGAAATTCTCCAAGTGTGCTTTCTGGCTGGACAGCGTAGACTTCTTGGGGCATGTGATTTCACGAGACGGTATATGTGTGGACCCGAGGAAGATCGAGGCCGTGCAGCGTTGGCCCAGACCCACATCGGTTACGGAGATTCACAGCTTTTTGGGGTTGGCCGGTTACTACAGGTGCTTTGTGCAAGACTTCTCCAGTATTGCTACCCCTTTGACCGGGTTGACCCGGAAGGGAGTTCCTTTCGATTGGACGGAGGAGTGCGAGCACAGTTTTCAGCAGCTACGGACTCGGCTGACGACGGCACCGGTGTTATCATTACCTTCAAGATCAGGCGGATTTGTGGTCTATTGTGAAGCTTCTCGAGTGGGGCTAGGGTGCGTTTTGATGCAGCATGACAGGGTGATCGCGTATGCTTCGCGACAATTGAAGAAACATGAACAGAACTACCCCACTCATGATTTGGAGATGGCTGCAGTGGTCTTTGCACTTAAGATCTGGCGACATTACCTATACGGCGAGTCGTGCCAGATATTCACTGATCACAAGAGTTTAAAGTATATATTTCAGCAGCGAGACCTGAACCTTAGACAGCGCTGATGGATGGAGTTAGTGAAGGATTATGACTGCGAGATCTTGTATCACCCGGGCAAGGCGAATGTGGTGGCGGATGCTTTGAGCAGGAGGCCCGGGGGTAGTCTATCTTGTTTGAGCTCAGTACAGGGGCAGTCGTCGGTAGATTGGTAGATATTATACGACAGCCGGATACAGTTCGAGTTCACGCCGATTGGAGGACAGATCGCGCATGTTCGTGCACGCCCACAGTTACTTGACCGCATACTTGAGGCACAGCGCAGTGATGACCGATGTTCGGAGATCATGGCACAGATTGGACAGGGCAGATTTTCCGAATTCGTGATCGATGATCAGGGGGTACTACGATTTGGAGTTAGACTGTGCGTACCAGATGCTGAGGGACTGCGGCGCGAGATTCTTGAGGAGGCACATCGATTGGTGTACAGCGTCCATCCCCGTTCCACCAAGATGTATCATGATATGAGAGATGTTTACTGGTGGGACGGAATGAAGAGGGACATCGCAGATTTCGTGTCGAGATGCCTGACTTGTCAACAAGTCAAGACTGAGCACCAGAGGCCCGCGGGAGAGCTACAGCCGTTACCCATTCCGGAGTGGAAGTGGGAGCAGATCTCTATGGACTTCATTGTAGGTCTACCCAGGACTAGTCGAGGGTATGACTCCATCTGGGTGATCGTGGATCGTTTGACGAAAGCGGCTCACTTCCTACCAGTGAAGACGACTTTCGGATTTGCTCAGTACGCCCAGATTTACATCGACGAGATTGTACGACTGCACGGAGTCCCAACGTGTATTGTGTCCGACAGAGGCACCCAGTTTACCAGCCGATTATGGCAGAGGCTTCAGGAGGCTTTGGGCACTCGCTTGAGTTTCAGCATGGCATTTTATCCGCAGACCGACGGACAGTCAGAGCGGACTATTCAGACTCTCGAGGACATGCTCAGAGCTTGTGTATTAGATTTCGGAGGTAGCTGGGATCATCATTTGCCCTTAGTAGAGTTATCCTACAATAACAGCTACCAGGAAACCATTCAGATGGCACCATTTGAGGCTCTTTATGGGAGGAGATGCAGGTCGCCCACCTGTTGGACAGAGCTTAGTGAGAGCAGCATCTTAGGGCCACAGATTGTTGAGGAGACGACCGTGAAGATCCAGTTGATTCGCGATAGGATGAGAGCAGCCCAGAGTAGGAAGAGATCTTATGCGGACCGTCGGCAACGCAGACTTGAGTTTTCTGTTGGTGATCATGTTTTCCTGAGGGTCTCCCCAATGAAAGGTGTGATGAGGTTTGGGAAGAAGGGGAAGCTCAGTCCCAGATATGTGGGTCCCTTCGAGATCCTCGAGCGTGTTGGTGCAGTTGCATACCGATTAGCCCTTCCGCCCAGTTTTCCAGATGTGCACCCCGTATTTCACGTCTCGATGCTCCGTAGATATCTTCATGATTCTTCGCATGCGATTCAGCACCCGACGATCCAGCTTAAGCGCGACCTTTCCTATGCAGAGCAGCCGGTGATGATCTTGGATCGACAAGTGAAGAAATTGAGATCAAAGGACATTCCATCTGTCAAGGTACTTTGGCGTGGTCAGGGCAGTGAGGAGGTCACTTGGGAGACCGAAAGCGAAATGAGGAAGAAGTACCCCTATCTTTTCGAAGGTACGTGTAGTTAGATTTTGATATTCGGGGACGAATTTCTTTAAGGGGGAGAGATTGTAACACCTTAGGATGTGTTTAGTGACTATTATATTTAAATAAAGGGTTTTTAATAAAAGGTTTACCAAATTGTGTTTCAAGTATTTTTCCTAATTTAATAAATATTTTTCTAGAATTTTCCTAGGTTTGCACACACATGTGCATGTAAACTAGGGTTTTTAAATGAGATAATACCATGATTAGTAACCATGGTGGGTTAATCATGGGGATTAAGTCTTTTGGGTGTTAATTAAGTTTAATTAGTTGTTTAATGGTTGCTTTAATTTGAATTCCCCTTTTTGTGTTGACTTGAGAGAGAGAGAGAGTGCATCATGGCAAAAACCATGCTTGCATTTAATGAAGAGAGAGAGCGGAGGGGTTGACAATTTGGGGTTATGATTCCTCTCATTCTTTTGTTCTTTCTCTCAACCTCACTCTCTCTCACACACACACACACTTACCTCCACAGCAGCAGCAGCAGAAGCAAGCAGCACAGCAACAGCAGAAGCCAGCAGCACAGCAGCAGCAAGTAGCAGTAAACAGCAGCAGCAACAGTGAGAGCAGCAGCAGCAGTGAGTAGCAGCAGCAACAACTTCAACTGCAGCTCCTCCCCTCCACTTCTTCTTCTTCCTCCAGCTCCCTAGGGTCGAGTGTGGGGTATATTTCCTGAACTTACTCCTTAGTTTACTTGTTTAGTGTAGTTTTGCTTCGGTTAGTGTTTATTGGTGCGATTTAGTGCGATATGTGGTGATTAGTGGGAACCTTGAGCAAGTGATGTTTGATTTGGTTTTAGTAGGTTGATGGAGTGTTGTTAGGGCCATATTAACCCAGCTTAGCCCCCATTGCACTAAAATACCACCAGATTCCTTATTGATGCGAATTCATCGTTTTTAAGCAAATTTGAGTTTCTGTAAACTGCTATCGACCCGGTGAGTTCAGAATAATTTTGAGAAGACTGCAGTATAGTTGTTAGGTGCTGATCCCCCAGGTAGAACCCGACCCCCATGCTTCATGTTCAGGCCGCCGAAATATTGTTTCTGGCCGCAAATTGCGGCCAGATGGGGAGGGAATGGGTTAGGGTTTGGTCCTATAGGTGTCTGTTGCAACCCTTAGACTCCTGGCATGTATAATTTTATTTGATTCTTGCTGCAGAAAAATCTGGAACTGTATACCTATTTCTCGTATTTTAAAACCTTCGCGACACGCGTGATACGTGTGTAGGTTTGGGGTTTCTGCGTATCGCGACGCGTTAGGATAGTTTCAGGCGCGTGATCACACGTTTTAGCGTATCGCGCACACGCGCGGTTGGTTTGCAACACGGGTTTCTAGTTTGTCCGTAATATCATGTTTTTATGGATTTGAGCTTATGTGTGATATATACTATGTAATTCTAGGTTCGCAGGCGAATGAGACGGACGCTGCGAAGAAAGGGAAGCAAGTCGTCGGCTATACTTAGCACGAGACTTCGGTGAGTAGATTTAACATCTACGGGGATATCGCTCGCATGGCGTTAGGCGTCAGGGCTGATAGGACCTTATTATTATATGTTGCATTTACCTCATGGACTGTCATTGAATATTGCATTCCCTGCTGTATGTATGCTTAGAATTGATAGAACACCGCACTATTACTAACGGTTCATGTTGCACGAGCACTACTATGCATGTTACACACACACCGTTGGTAATTGCCATGACACACTCACTGTAGAACTGCCATGATTATATTGCTGTAGTTCATTTCACATATGATTCGATATGATTTTCATGGAAATTGGGAGCCGCATGATACCTTTAAAAACAGAAACTATTTTTAAAAGCGGTTTTCCCTTATACCTATATCATGGATTGATGTACATAGCACATCGCATTGGATTTACTTCTTGGTGTTGGATTTTCATGTGATTTCTGGTTTTGAGGACCGTGGGATTTTTAAGAAAAGATGCACTATTTGAAAACCCGGTTCCTCGTGATATGATATTTTGGTGCGTCCACCGCGCGTTTTCTCGGTGCTGAGATGTATGCTTGAAACCTGATTCGAGGAGTTGGATGATCCGTTTGCGGGTTCGTGGTGGACCCGGTATGGTTCCCCGGGGCGAGAAATGTTTTTCGTGGAGTAGACGATGAGCCTAGCAGGGTGGCGAGTACCTACCGGTGATTGGTTGGACCTGGCGGTTATCCGGAGGATACTGACCAGAGTCGAGAGATGGATGCGGGATGATCCGTACTGCCGGGGCCTAGGGCCGATACCGCAGACGGAGCTCGTGGGCCGATCCGGACTGACGGAGCCCGATATATGAGGATTTGCGTGTCGATGCCGGACACGGGTATTTTATGATATTTTGAGTGCCGATGTTGGGCACTCGTGATTTCTCAGAGATTTACAGGATTTGAGGGACGATGGGTGTGCCGGCGCCTGAGTTATTTGGGATTTGGGTGCAGTTGTGGGCACCGATTATTTTCCACGTTGATATTCCGTGTAGATGTTGTTTATCCCATGCTCAGCATTGATTGTCATATATCTCATCCTGTTGTTATTTTACCTGACAGAGCATTTGCATGATTATTGCACCTACTGCTTGTCGCATATAGATCTTACTTGCTGGCATTTGATAGAGTAGCACAGTACGTGCATGCTCGCGATTACCTTTATATGTTATCTCTATTCACGAGTTGGCAACTCACCCCCGTTGTGCCACAGTATTTGCAGGTTGCCCTTCAGAGTAGTCGCGACAGGCTGCCTTTTGCATCTTTTGGCTACAAATACCACTACCGTTGGTGTGAGAGCTGTTTTGCATTTTAGGTGGGTTGTGGTATCTGATTACTTTTATTGTACTCCTTTTGTATCTAGTATTCTCCATCTACCATTTATGTACTGGACTTAGATACTGTGTGAGGACGATGTTGTGTATTTTGTATTCTGGTGTCGAGCTCGTGGGAGCCGACTGTTTTTATATGCAGTTTATATTCTGTGATGTTTACTTATTTCTCATTCTTCGCTACGGCGTCGTATATTACTCTTGTGATGATGGTTTCTGCCGTTGGGCGTGATTGCTCCCGTTTGGGAATGTTTTGTTTCATTATATCTCATTTTTATTCATATCCTCTTTTATACCCGGTCTCGGGGCTACTTTTACAAAGGAAATGCTGCCAAAATTATTTAAATGATTAAGTAACTTTAAAGAAACTTGTTGAATTATTTAAGGTTTTCTAAATGTTTTAACTAAATGTTTTCAACACTCACTATTTTTAAATGGTTTTGATTTCTGGGTTCGGCTTACTTGGTCGCGTTACGCCTGTAGACGTTGCGTGGTTAAGTGCCGGTCACGAGTCGAAATATTCGGGTCGTGACAGCTTGCGCAACTGAAGCGTTGCTTCTTTTAATTTTGTTTTAAATAGAGCCTTGCTCTGATTGGGCGCACTGCCTTGGGCGCTGCACTGACGTATCAGCTTCTGACACGTGGCGCGTTGTGCGTAGCGCAAGGAATTTAAAGCGTTGCTTCAAATTTTGAATTTTTGAAATTCAAACAGAGCTTTGCTCTGATTGGGGGAAACAAGGATGAAGCTGCCCTTTTTCAGAGAAAATTCTCCTGGCGGTATACATCTTGATGAAGCAGACGTGCATCCTAACTTCTGCTTATATCATCAAAAGATCGCACATCCTACTGAAGATTGCAACTCCTTTAAGTATTGGTGGCAAGAGTATGTCGCACACAGGCAACACTTCAATAAGACAAAGCGTGAAGCTCGTAGACAGTGGAAAAATGGTACAGATGAGTATAAAAGAATTGCCGGCAATTGTCATAGGGTTGATCCCGGGGGATCGCGAGTTCTCACCTTCGGGAGCGACTCCGACGAAAAAATAGCCATCGGCCCTCTCTTCAAGGAATCCATCTCTAAAACGAAAGAATTGAGGAGTTGCGAGAACATTCAGCCGTGCAATCTCACGCTACCCGGAAAGAATCTCGGACCTGCAAACAAGGAATCGAACAAAAGGATAAAGGGAAGGGAAAAACGGCCTTCGTCGCCAACGCTCAACAACAATCGAGTGACCCTAGACCGGTTGTTCGCCAAAGCAACAAGTTGCAACCCCTCTATGAAAAGTTGAAACGTCCTTACTCATTTCCCCGGGATGAAACAAGGAGGCTGTTCGAACTAGCAGTGCGCAACAGGCTTATCATTCTACCGGAGCCGAAACACCAGCTACAACTGAATGGTGTCAACAATCCTAATTACTGCCCTTACCACCAAGTATTGGGCCATCCGATCGAAAACTGCTACGTCTTCAAAAACTGGGTTGAAGACCAATACCAACAGGGCAAGTTCGCGCTGTCCGAAAACTGGAAGGTGAGCCCGCCACAGCCACATGCTCCGAAAAAGATGGACATGCCGGGGGCATCATGCTCATTCATAGGGAAAGCCCCATAGACCGAAAAGTCAGTAAACTAGAGATTCGCCTCAAATACGGCGACGATGGACCACTATGTCCTAAAACTGGCTGCGGACCGAAACGTCCTTAAACTAACAGTGGACCGCAATGTCCTAAAAGCTTGCAAAGGGCCGAAACGTCCTTAAACTGCTACCGCGGCATCTTTAGGCTGACGTAAAAAAAAAACAAAAAAAAACGGTATGTCCATAAGCAAAATGGGCACGGATGAAAAGCCGAAAGGGCTCCGTGAGTAAAAACAGCAGGGCTACTGGCGAGTGTTTGTGAAAACCCGAATGGGCGCAAACCTCGTTAAAAGACACTTACAGGGTCCTCTCGACCTTCTAAGGAGAAACCACCCGCGTGAGATCCTTACGACTCACAGGGAAGCAACACACTTAGGGGTCCTCACGATTCTTAAGGAGAAATTACACTTGCGAGATCCTCACGACTCGTAAGGAGAACTCTCTTATGGGACCCTCACGGCTCATAAGATTTGAAAGTCTTAAGTTATAGAAACCTGAACCTGTTCTTAAGCGAACCCCCAACCTTCGATATTGCCCTACAAGCGGCTCATACTGACCCTTGTATACAATCCACGGCACGAATAAGCATTTCCCTAACCGAGTCCCATCCATGACTAGGGATATGTTCATATGGTGAACAACCCTTATAAGTCCTCTCGACTTATAAGGAGAAAACCCTTTTGTAAGATCCTTACGACTTACAAGAGAACATGCACTTAGGAATCCTCACGATTCCCAAGGAGAAAACACACCTACAGGATCCTCACGACTTGTAGGGAGAAATACCTTTGTGAGACCCTTACGGCTCATGAAGTCAAAAGCCTTAGTCGACGGGACCCTTAACCCTGTTTACTAAGCCACCTTTGTTCAACATTGACAGAGGCAAATGATGATTCACTCCTGGCAATATCCCCGTTGTAGCGATGCTGATGCCTAAACCGGTATCAAATTCCAAGTCCTTTCATGGCAAATGATGATTCGCTCCTGGCAATACTCCAGTCGTAGCGATGCTGATGCTAAGATTGGCATCAGATTCCAAGTTTCACACCCGCGATAAGAAAAATCAGCGAGCTAAAAATGCATATGAAATAGCCGAAATAATGGGGCAACTTGCAATAAAATCAGCAAGTAAAAATGTGTGCATACAAAAACAGCCGAAATGATTGGGCAACTCGCAATAAAAAGTAGAGAGTAAAAATAAAAAAAAACAGCCGAAATGATTGGACAACTCGCAATAAAAAGCAGCGAGTAAAAAGAAACAGCCGAAATGATTGGGCATCGCGAAAAATAGCCGAAATGATTGGGCAATCGTGACCTTCGCGATATAAAAAACTGAAATGATAGAGCATCGAGGAAAGAATAAAAAATGATGAAAGAATGAAACTTTTTGCCCTACAGTCGATTCACATCAATCCCTGTATACAATCCAGGGGCACAAACAAAGAGGGAACCATACCTTCCCACTAGGCTCCATCAGGAAGCGAAGCCAAATCTCGACGGTTCATAGACAACCTAGAGACAATCTCGACATTCGTCGCAATATTGCAGTCACAGTGTCAACAAACAAAGTGAAGGAAGATCCCTAGCTTCAGGGCCTCGACGTCAATATCGACAACTTAGAGATCACCAACGGCGTTTCTCCTCACTCCAACCAGATGCAGACATGATGTCAACAACCGACCTTAGAGTCGCAACGAAACAGAGCCATGGCAAAGTCTCTAGTTCCAAATCTCAATGGCCACATCTACAGCCTGAAGACCAACAACGGTGGGCCTCCTCATTCCAGCAGGACACAGATGTTACACCATCAAACGGAGCCACGGCATAGTCCTTAGTTCCAAATCTCGATGGTTCACAAACAACCTAGAGACCATCTCAACATTCGTCTCGTTACAGCAGACGAGATGTCAACGACGGCGTTCCTTCTCAGTCCAGCAGGATGCAGATACAACGTCAACAAAAGACCTTATGGTCGAAACAAAGCGGAGCGACGGCAAAATCCCAGCTCCACCTCAGCATTCGTCTCGATACAGCAGACGAGAGATCACCAACGGCGTTCCTCAGCAGTCCAGCAGGGTGTGGATGCAACGTCAACAAAAGACCTCACGGTCGAAACAAAGCGGAGCGACGACAAAATCCCAGCTCCACCTCAGCATTCGTCTCGATACAGCAGACGAGAGATCACCAACGGCGTTCCTCAGCAGTCCAGCAGGATGTGGATGCAACGTCAACAAAAGACCTCACGGTCGAAACAAAGAGGAGTGATGGCAAAAACCCACCACAATCTCGACGTTCGTCTCGATACAGCAGACGAGATGTCACTACAGCGCCCTTCCTCCAACAGGATTCGGACGCGACAAATCGAAACGAAGCGAAGGCCATATTCCTAGCTTCATGGTCTTGACGGCAACTTATATAAAACCGGAAAGACCACCAGAGATCATCTCTCACCAGTGCGGAGTGGTCACCACCTCGATGTTCGTCTCGATACAGCAGACGAGAGGTCACCACAGCGTCCTTCCTCCAATAGGATCCGGACACGCCAAAGCAAACGAAGCGAAGGCCAAATTCCTAGCTTCATGGTCTTGACGGTAACTCATATAAAACCGGAAAGACTACCAGAGATCATCTCGCACCAGTGCGGAGTGGTCACCACCTCGACGTTCGTCTCGATACAGCAGACGCAACATCACCAAAAGGAGCCACGGCAAAATCCCTAGTTCCAAACCTCGACGGTTCACCAGCAACCTAGAGACAACCGCGACATTCGTCTCGATACAGCAGACACAATGCCAGCAAACGAAGCGAAGGCCAAATTCCTAGCTTCAGGGTCTTAACGGCAAGTCATATAAAGCCTGAAAGACAATCGGAGATCATCTCGCACCAGTGTGGAGTGGTCACCACCTCGACGTTCGTCTCGATACAGCAGATACAACACCACCAAAAGGAGCCACGGCAAAATCCCTAGTTCCAAACCTCGACGGTTCACCAGCAACCTAGAGACAACTGCGACATTCGTCTCGATACAGTAGACGCAATGCCAGCAAACGAAGCGAAGGCCAAATTCCTAGCTTCAGGATCTTAACGGCAAGTCATATAAAGCCTGAAAGATAATCGTAGATCATCTCGCACCAGTGTGAAGTGGTCACCACCTCAACGTTCGTCTCGATACAGCAGACGCAACATCACCAAACGGAGCCACGGCAAAATCCCTAGTTCCAAACCTCGACGGTTCACCAGCAACCTAGAGACAACCGCGACATTCGTCTCGATACAGCAGACACAATGCCAGCAAACAAAGCGAAGGCCAAATTCCTAGCTTCAGGGTCTTAACGGCAAGTCATATAAAACCGGAAAGACCACCGGAGATCATCTCGCACCAGTGTGAAGTGGTCACCACCTCAACGTTCGTCTCGATACAGCAGACGCAACATCACCAAACGGAGCCACGGCAAAATCCCTAGTTCCAAACCTCGACGGTTCATCAGCAACCTAGAGACAACCGCGACATTCGTCTCGATACAGCAGACACAATGCCAGCAAACGAAGCGAAGGCCAAATTCCTAGCTTCAGGGTCTTAACGGAAAGTCATATAAAACCGGAAAGACCACCAGATATCATCTCGCACCAGTGCGGAGTGGTCACCACCTCGACGTTTGTCTCGATACAGCAGACGCAACATCACCAAAAGGAGCCACGGCAAAATCCCTAGTTCCAAACCTCGACGGTTCACCAGCAACCTAGAGACAACCGCGACATTCGTCTCGATACAGCAGACGCAATGCCAGCAAACGAAGCAAAGGCCAAATTCCTAACTTCAGGGTCTTAACGGCAAGTCATATAAAGCCTGAAAGACTATCGGAGATCATCCCACGCCAGCGCGGAGTGGTTATGACTCATCGGGGCTCTCCAAAATGAGCCTAACCTTAAGTAAAAAGCGGCATGGCAAAATTCCTAACTCTTGCTCTTCCGACGGTCAAACTGCCTAGGAGGATTGCTTGAAGACGTCTTGTCCAGCCCCCGAAGGGATTAGAGACACGGCAGTCGCAGGGCTACTCGAACAGCACGATTGCCTATCGAGGGATACATCAGCCAATGCGACGGTACGACGGGCAAAACCCTAGTACCACAGACCCTAACGGACCTCTGTCGTAAAGAGCAGAGGTTAACTGTGACGTTAGGATATTCTTGCGAGATCTGCTCGATCCATTTCGACTCGTGAGGAAATTGATGTCTTTGCGAGAACTTCTCGATTCGTCTCGACTCGTGAGATAAAGCCTTAAGCAGTAGAGATTAAAAAACCTGTTTCCTAAGCATTGGGACCCTGCAAGTCGGCCCAAAACGGTCTCATGCATACTATCCATGGGTCACACTCTCTAAAGTCGAATCTCGACAAAAAGGGAAACAACCGCTTACGGGTCCTCTCGACCCGTAAGAGGGAAAACTCTCTTATAGGATCCTTACGACTTATAAGAGAAAACACACTTAGGAATCCTCACGACTCCTAAGGAGAAAATACACCTACGAGATCCTCACGACTCGTAGGGAGAAAAGTCTTTATGAGACCCTCATGGCTCGTAAAGTTGAAAAGTCTTAGGTGGCAGATCCTACCCCTGTCTCCTAAGCCATCACTGCCCTGCAAAGAGGTCAAGATGGACCATCTATGAGCCACATTTGCCAAAGCTACATGTCACTGAAATGGAGAACTTACTCATGAGCGTATAAACTACTTCACGCCAGAGTAAGACATAAAGAAATAGAAGGGCGCGGCTCATGGAATTGAGAGTTTGGAACTATATCTCTTAAGAGTCGAGATTTGAGTCAATGAAAAGTGACGACGCTTGTGTCCACTCGTTATCTTCTCAGATCAAGATTCTGAAAGTTATATACCAATCTGAAACTGGTCATACGCTATGCATTACTCTGCACTACTTCACCCACGTATATACTTACGTGGACAAAGTATTGGGGGGCATTTATTCCCGCCAAAAATTTTTGTGCAAAAGAGTCCAAGGTATCGAATGGCAGCGATACGCTTAAGGAAATGCGAACCAGTATCTTCCGGCCTGTATTTTGATAAACTCCCAAAAGAGAAACAACTAAATTCTGATGATATTGGAAGCATCTCGAAAAACCCTTCGATTTGATATATTATGGTCCTCATAATTCATCCGGGATAAAAAGTTACGAGCAAATATGCTATGCACTGTTCCCTGATTAAAAATCAGGAATTACCTCAATGAGGTATCACATGCTCACACGTGATCAATGGTCACGTGTTGACACGTGATAGTTAAAACAGAAATAAAAACAAATGGCTGAAGGAAATACCTCAATGAGGTATCACGTGCTCACACGTGACCAATGGTCACGTGTTGACACGCGATGGTTAAAACTGAAGCATAAATAAACGCTGAGAAAAGAACCAATTGGGGGTCACGTGCTCACACCTGACCAAGGGTCACGTGCCAGCACGTGACAGGCTTTGAAAACCTTACAGTTTAATAGAATTAAAATTCTAAATTTCTCTAAATCTTTCCAAATAGAATTAAAATTCTAAATTTCTCTAAATCTTTCCAAATGGAAAAGGATTATGGGGACCGTTGGATTAAAAATCCAATGGTGATTAAAGATCACCAATTTATGAAAAGATTTGATACAAGAAAAGATTTCCCCTAAATCTCACCAAAAATAACAAACAGAATATCTTTGGATTTAAAATCCAACGGTGAATAAAATTCACTGAATGATCTAAAGGATCATATTAATTATGAAAACAGGCAAAATCTTTCAATGAAAGATTTGCTAAAAAAATTGATTCTTTTCTTCCTCCTATAAATAGGAGCCAAGAGAAGAGAAGGGGGAAAGAGAAAAACTTTGGAGAGAATTTCTGGGATCTTGAAATTGCAGAGAGAAAAGAAAGGAGAATTTAATTCCCAACAAAGAAAACCCTAGGTGAGAAAAGGGACAAAGATCAACTTCAAAAAGAGAATTTAATTCTCAAAATCTAAGAGTTTAACTCTTCTGCAAATAAAGAACTTAGTTCTTCTTCTGGTTGAAGATCTGTACAGAGCACATCTCCTCATAAGTTGAGAAATTCTCATCGGGTTGAGATCCTGCCATGCAGATCCGAAACTTAGAGGGGGAATTGAGTTTAGAGAATTTAATTCTCTCAAAATTACAGGAATTTAATTCCTCTTAAAATGAAATTAGGGTTTAACCCTATATAAGAATTTAATTCTTAATCCTACAGAGAATTTAATTCTTAAAATAAAATGAAGAGACTTAAAAGATCTCCATGCATGTAAAGGACTAAGGTCACGTGTCCCCACGTGACCCCTTGAAAAGATCACCAAAAATGAGAAGGAAAGAGCTCAGAGGCAACGCCTCACGTGCTCCACGTGACCCCCGAAACACAGAAAGGAAAAGTAAAAGAAATAAAGGCCTTGGGCACTCTCACGTGCTCCCACGTGACCCCTTGGCTGATGCTCTAACAATCAGCGCACTAATCCTCCTCACGTGTCAGCACGTGATGCTCCAAAGAAAACATAAAAAGTGTTTAACGCTTACTTATAAAACGAAGAAAAGGAGATCTGGCCCTACCTTTGGGCGCCCTCACGTGTCCCCACATGACTTTTCTTTTAAGTATTTTAAACACTAATTCAAGAGCTTTGTCCCCAGTGTTTAACACTGATTATCTTTTAGTGTTTAACACTAATTTGAGAGTCCTATTTCCAGTGTTTAACACTGATCATCTTCTAGTGTTTAACACTAATTCGAGAATCCTATTCCCAGTGTTTAATATTGATCGTCTTCTAGTGTTTAACACTAATTCGAGAATCTTACTTCCAGTGTTTAACACTATTATTCTCTAGTGTTTAACATTAATCTAAGAGCTCTATTTCCAGTGTATAACACTGCTGTCCCCTATTGTCTAAACACCATTTTTGGCCAATTCGATTAATTTCCCAGAGGCAAAGTCTCCCCTTCGAATGAATCACAAAATTGAGGAAATCAAAGATGAAAATGTTTAGCATTGCTAAATACTATGGACTAAAACCAGACAAATGTCAAGCAGTCCAATAAAGGGTCAAACTCAGTTGGACTTAGCCCAAGTTGGCCATAAGTCCTCAATCCAGACTTAACTGAGCCAATGGGCTCACAATATAATTAATGGGTCTTGGTTCCAAATTGGGCTACAGATCATTTAATCTACCTTGGTTCAAGGGTACATCTCTTCACTACTTTGATATTTGTCGTTGTAATTCCTCAACGTTTTCAAAGAGGTGACGGGTCCCGATAACCACACATTTCACGGACTGTGGGATTCTTAAACTCGTGGACCACCATGTCCCTAAACTGGCGATGGACCACCATGTCCCTAAACTGGCGATGGACCACTATGTCCCTAAACTGGAACAATAGAGTCCCCAAATGCTCTTTTGTCGGATCTAAACGATCCCGTTTAAGTTGATCTTAGCCTCAAATATGGTTAACGTATCCTTAAACCTTCAAACAGATTTTAGTCCCAAATTGGACTACAGATCCCCCAATCAACTTCGGTTCAAGGGTACATCTCTGAACTCCTCTGACACCTGTCGTTGTAATCCTTCAACGTCGTCAGAGAGGTGATGGGTCCCGACAGCCATACATGCAATGGACTACTATGTCCCTAAACTGGAACAATAGAGCCTCCAAATGCTCTTTTGTCGGATCTAAACGATCCCGTTAAGTTGATTTTAGTCCCAAATTAGACTAACGTATCCTTAACAAACGTTTAAGTTGATCTTAGCCTCAAATATGGTTAACGTATTCTTAAACCAAAACCTAAACCCAAATCTAAGAAAATACGGATTTGGACTAATCCATGTCTTACGGGCGACGACATAAATTAGTCTCCGTATACAATCCACGGGTAACCACAAACAAAACAAACGCCCACGACACGAAGTGACCAGCTGGAGAAAGAGAAAGTTGTTACCGTGATGCGGTAGCGTAATTAACTGCAGGGGCTTGCGCCTGTAGGGAAGAGCATCCCCACAATCAAAAACCCCTCAGACGAGGGGGAATCTGACGAAGTTTGCTACATCGGCCGCATCCGTCTAAACCTCCGATACACGGTGCCATAAATCAACTTGGCATCTTCGGAGAGGTGGACGGATAAAACCAAATAGTATCTGCCCCGAATCTCAGACAAGACGACCAGGTCTTGGCCGCCATTCGGAGGGGAACATCCGTCTTTCTAAAAAGATCAGCTCATATATCCAAAAGTCTGATTATCGTCAGTGCACTAAATACACTAGTTTTAATCGAACCCAGGTACATAACAATACGCTCATATTTATCATATCGCTAGAGTCAGAAAAAGCTCTGTGTGGGACTCTAAAGACTCGACAATACGATGTCAGTGGATTTAACTATAAGCACGTCAGCGGCACTGGCTGTACGTAATGGCTAACTAGGTATTCAGTGAAAAGAAAGTCGACAAGAAAGCTCGTCCAAACCTCTACTAAGCCTATAAGTGATAGTCTCCATACAGTCTGGTCTGTTTGTCAAAGAGTATCGCATACCATGTCCAGGGGGTTGGTAAACGTCAGATCTCTAATAATCCGATAAGTTGTGTCAGTGTCAAGCTCATCACTTACTGAGAAACTACCAATTTTGCAATCAGTAAATCCCATCCACTATGGCCAGAGATTTATGGTGATAGTCGACTGAATACAGCGCGACATCTACCCCTAATACCAGGAGAGACGAATCCCCAACAATCCGCTCACTGCTTCTATGTAGCTCGGGAATGTACCCAACTAAAACCTATTTGCAAGACTCAGAAGAGCCGTAGTAGGGTAGTAATCAAGGTAGGAACTCATACAAGACATATGATGATCTCAGGTCGACAGACTAATCTGTACTTATGTCACCAGAGAACTGCTACCTAATGATAGGTATAATACCATATAGCATGTTCCTGACGAGTCCGTCCAGTGTAACTCATAACCCAATGAGCACCTATATATAATCTTTGGTGATTAACGAATACCAATGGCTGTGAGACCGGCCATCGCCCCTTGTCAGGTCAAGAAACGTATATACTAGTCTACTCTGGAACATCGATGCCCAGTCTCGATACTCTTATGACCAGAGACATTTAAGGATTTTCTTATGTACTATTCAGGCCTCACTTGCATAACCGCCATCATAACCCTGGTAATCAAGTAAGAATCCTAAGGGCTCTATTAATATGTAGTAGTGATTCGTAATACCACATAATACATGTACAATGTCACGCCCCGCTTCCCAATAGACGGAAACAGTAACGTGGCAAGCCCGCGACATATTTGTTTCGAGAAGGTCATTTTTTGGAATAAATACGATAAGCCTAATGGTGCAATATAAAATGACAAGAAATAATAGGAGATTTAATCTTCAACAGCTTTATTTACATTCAACTTGATTCATTTACAATATATAAGTTCAACTGAAAGAAAATACAATACAAGAAGAGAAATGCCTAAACAGGTGGCATACATAAACTGAAAAAGATAGTTAGTCAGTCCTGAGTCGTGATCTGGTCGTGCTCCTCCTCGGTGGTGTCCACCTCCTTAGTCTCCACAGTATCTGACGAACATTCTAAGAAAAAAAGATGGGTGGAATGCCCGTCAGCGAACTTTCGCTCGGTAAGTCCCCAAGAATTTAGGTGTGAAGTATAATGATAAAGAAAATGTATATCATGAAGTAATGGACTAGGATATATGTTGTTTAAATATGTTATTCAATGTAAGCATGACAATTCTATTTAACATGCAGTTCTACATATTTATCATGGCAAAATAATATGAGCATAGTATAGCATGGCCGTGTGGTGTAGTTATAGTGAGCATAAAGTAAGTGTCCTAAAATGTCTTTACATGGGTCAACTAATGTAACGTAAGCTCAAGGGTGAATATCAACCAATCTCAAGAGTGTTCTCGAACCCAACAGGCTGTAATCCAGGGGTAAGGAACCATGGGCCCGAATCAAGTGTTAGTAATGGGACTTCAACCTAGAGTTGAAGTATTCCAAACTCAACAAGCTATAATCCAGGAGTAAGGAAACACGGGCCCTCATGATAGCTTACTTGTGTTAGTAGACATGGATTCATGATCTACGAGGACTTCTGAGATTTTGTTGGATTCACACATGAACTACCCCAACACCCTGTGTATTCTATGCTACAGTTAAAATTACTAGCCTTGTTCGAATCCATGAATATATCAAGTGGCAAGATTGAGTTCGTGTCAATATCAAGTATTCAAGTCAAGTGTTCATGTATTCATGTCAAGTTGTATTCATGGTTCGAGTCAAGTCAGTTTTAATTGCAACCATTGTGTTCTGGTATTCATGTTAAGTTCAAGTCAAAGTATATATGTTTGAATTTGATGTTGATTTCGAATGTTCAAGTTCATGATCAAGTATTCGTGTTGGATTTTGGATTCAGGTTTGAGATTGGACTCAGACCGAGTCCAACACTTGTACTGATTTAACTCTTGAATTTTTAGGTTCGGGAGTCATCGGCAACTATTGCACATGGACGGTAGGATTTGTGTCTTTTTTCCAAGATAATTGCCATTGATAACTCATGTTAAGTTTTCTAAACTAAATAAGCAGGCACTCACTTTCTCCGTCTCCCTGAATCTCAAGAGAATTGATCTCGCTTAAACCCATAGTTACTAAAGTCCTTGCAATAGTGTTTTATATATCTCGAGGGGGTTTTATGAAAAATATTTTAATATAGTTAAAACTAAAACCTCGAGGGGCTTTTATATTACTTAGGGTTTTCATGAGCATATGTTTTAAGTATTGGAGTATTTTAGTGATAAATACTTAGCTTTGGAAAGTTTATGGTATTTTATTGAAAAACTTGTCCTTTTGGTATCTTGATGGTATTTTATTGGCATTTGTTAATCTTTCGGGTATTTTTTAAAAATAGGTTCATTATATTTTGAAAATAAGGATTTATAATTTTATATAATTTAAAAATTAGTTTTATTTAGAAATTCGTTTTTCTTAAAAACCGTATTTATATCTTTTCGAGATCGAATACTCCGTGAGGAGGTCTGAATCTCGCTCTACTAGTCCAAGGATGTGCGATAATCCACACTATCCGTTAGCGGGTCCCCTGAAAAGGGTTGTAGATGCATAATTGCAAAGAAGTATGAAATATTGTTTTAAAAGAAACCCGGTTTTAAATTATGTGGTATTTTATTGTAAATACTATCATCGAACCAAAAATACATACAATTAGGCATCGTGCTATAAAACCAAGTATGCGTGTGAGGTAGGTCATTAACCCGTGAAGTTTTCCTAAAGGTTCTGTTTAAACGATTAGTCGAAAATGAGTGATAACAAAGTTCAAGGTATTTTAATGTAAAAGTTCAATTATGGTTGTTTCACATGAGATTCTTAGTTAAACTTGATTCTAAACATTGGTATTAAGATTACAAGTGAAGTGGTAAGATTGGTTTGACCAAATGATAAAAGAAAATGGAGTTATAGGTTTTAGAAAAGATGATATCGGTAATAACTCCACTTTTACCGATATTTGATTTAAAATGGGTATCAATGAAAAGGAGGAGAATTGGGAGGGACTTACGGTTTAGAAATTTCAAAGAGAGGTTGAAGAAGAGAGGATGAGTTTCGTGGCATCGCGGGAGCTCCGGAATAGGCTTCGATCTTCGTTGGAAGAAGATTGCTCGCTAACTCCACTTTACTCCACTTGCACTTAGGAATTTTTTAGAGAGTTTTAGCTAGAATTTTCAGAATGATGTGTTTCCCCAATAAAAGAGCAAAGCTCTACTCAAAATTTGAAAGGCAGCACCAAGAGTTAAAAACTCTTAGGCAATGCCTCATGTGCCTTGCACGAGGGCGCCAGCGCCGAGAGTTAAAAACTCTGAGGCAGCGCCTCACGTGCTTCGTACGAGGGCACCGACACCAGAACTAAAATCTCTTTGTTAAACAGAGCCATTGGATCAAAGATCCAACAGAGATGATAAATCATCAAAATACAGAATTAAATTCTGTTGAGAAAATATTTCTCAAATCTTTCCAAACAAGAAATATTACGCTCTATAAAACAGAGCACCATTGGATTAAAAATCCAATGGTGATTAGAAATCACTTATCTGCAGAATAAATTCTGTGAGGGAAAATATTTTCCTAGTCTTGTTAAAAACAAGAAAAATATTTTCTGTAAAACAGAAGTCCTTGGATCAAAGATCCAACGGTGGATAAAATCCCCAAATCAATCAGGATCTCTCAACGAGAGATTTCTTTAACTAAATCAACATATGTGCCTCTACTATAAAAATGACCCAAGACTTCAAGTCTTGTAAAGAACTCCCCCCATAAGCTTTAGAGCAAACAAGATGAAAGCTTTAAGAAGGAAGAAAGAAGAATGCATTTTTTCGAGGTAAATAAAAATAATAATAGAGATCAGAGCATCTCATCTGCATATCCAAGGGTTGAACCCTTATAAAAGAACATAGTTCTTTCCCTGGATCTGAGATCCATGAGACAAGTCTCCCACAAATGAGAATTTAATTCTCATGGGGATGAACTTGTGCTTGGGGATCAAAGATCTAAAAAAGAACAGAGAATTGAACTCTTCAGAACAGGATACACAAAGAAAACCTAACGCCAAGCGCCTCACGTGTCCCTCATGTGGGCGCTGCTCAATAAAGAGTGCTTAGCACTCAATGATTGGCGCTCAGCGCCTCACGTGTCCCTCACGTGGGCGCTGCTCAATAAAGAGTGCTTAGCACTCAATGGTTGGCGCTCAGCGCCAAGCGCCTCACGTGTCCCACACGTGAGCGCTGCTCAATAAGGAGTGCCTAGCACTCAGTGGTTGGCGCTCAGCGCCAAGCGTTTCATGTGCTCCGCAAGAGGGCGACATAAAGAGTGTTTAACACTCCATAAAAATAAAAGAACAAAAAAAAAGAGGGGAAAGTAAAGCAAAGTATAAGCATCAGAACCCATATGAATGCTCAACATTATTTGCACAGAAAAGGGACTGAACCCAAGCAAATATTTAACACTTTATTCAAAGACTGAGTGGGTTGAGTCTAAGTTGACCAAATCCCCAATTCAGATCAACCGAGCCTATGTGCTCATCTTTTTCCAAATTGGTTTTAGTCTTAAACACGACTACAGATCTCCCAACGGACATTGGTTCAAGGGTACATCTTCTCACACCTCTGATACATGTGTTGTAATTCTTCAGCGTCTTCAGAGAGGTGATGGGTCCTGATAACCAAAAACTCTTTGGCGCACTCCCAAATTGACGGGCGCATCCCACAACTGGCAACGGACCGCAACGTCCTTAAACTAGCAACGGACCGCAACGTCCTTAAACTAACACAATGGAGCCCAAATACTTTTTTGTTGGGTCTGAATGATCTCAAAATCCTGTTGAGTAGATGTTAGTCTAAAATTAGGCTAACATATCCTCAACAAACATTTAAGTTGATCTTAATCTCAAACGAGATTAACGATTCTTAAATCAACCGAAACCTAAATTTAAGAATATACGGATTTGGACTAATCCACGCCCTACAGACGACAACATAAATTAGTCTCCATAGACAATCCACAGGCAACCGAAAATAAAACAAACAAACACGACACGAAGTGACCTTCTGGAGCAGGAGAAATTGGTTACCGCGGCGCGGTAACGTAATTAACTGCAGGGGCTTGCACCTGCAGGGAAGAGCGTCCCTACAATCAAAAACCCCTCGCAAACGAGGGGGAATCTGATGAAGTCTGCTACAACGGCCGCATCCATTCAAACCTCCAATGCACGGTGTCATAAATCAACTTGGCATTTTCGAAAAGGTGGACGGATAAATCCAAATAGCATCTGCCCTCAAATTCAGGCAAGACGACCTACGCGGTTCCGTCTCCCGTTTTCGGCGGTAAACATGGTGCTGAGCCAAAGTGTGGGATAGTATTTATAGTAGAGAATTAGGGTTTGGGAATTTTAAAATGTGGATTAAAAGCATTAAAATTGTGTTAATTGGTGAAATGAAGGGTCTCCGTTTGATTGCAGGGAAATCAAACAGTGCAGAGGAGTTAAGGGTAGCTGAAGAGACGAGTGTGCAGAGCATGGGGTATTTTAGAGCAATCTCGACTGTCCCCGCCGACCTAAATGGCATATCCGCAAGTCAATTCTTGGGATCAGGCCTCGTGATTCGTGCCATCTGATCAACCCTCTGTTTACTCTATTTTCCACATGTTTGATTTTTCTGAACTTTTCATTTCCCCGTGTATTGCACATGCAATCTTTTGGGCTTCCAAAAAGTTAAAAAGAAAAATCAAAAAAAATTTGTATCTGGCGAGAATCGAACACACAGGCTACGTCACAGCAGTGCAAGGGCTTTACCAGTGAGCTACAGGTGGATTCTTATTTTTATTTAGCAAAAGTGACTTATAACTCATACGCATGCTGTCAAACTCTTTTCTGTATAGTAACAGAAGAATTTCCGTACAGAGATTTCAGAGTCGTTACATACATGATGATAAAGTCAAACCAGATAGCATACCATCATCTCAAGTAAGACTGTTCTACCCGTATACTTCCTCCTTCAATTATTATAATCGGTTGCCTGCAATTACAATAATTGTCTTAAGGGCACTATATCCAACATCAATGAGCTGTCTCATGGTAACAGAGTAAAATACATTACATGTCGGTGATTGTTGAGCCGTCTCAATTTAGATTGAGTCGTCTTAAGATCATGTTGAGTCGTCTCAATAACTCTTGAGCCGTCTCATAATACTAGAGAACATATACTTAATTAGAGAAGATTTGTGAGCCGTCTCAAGCATACTTGAGCCGTCTCAAACTGATATGAAACCTGATATGGAATCTTATATGATAGTTTGATCTATACACCCAACTCATATTGTCTAAACATGTTAATTGGCATATAATATGATAGAATACGGATATATTAATTGATTGACCATACTACTCTTGACTCTGCTAGTTTTATGATACGTTTCATGTGATTACGTTATTGCGAATTCATGCTTGAATATCATAAATGCCACATCTCATGCTTGCGAATATGTATTTTCTTGATCTCTAAGTTGTTATATTCACATGTTACATGAATAAATCTACTACATGCTAAACCTGACTTGACTCGAACCATGAATATCGTTTAACATGAATACTTGACACTTCACATGAATACTTGACATTTTACATGAATACTTGATACCCAACATGAACTCAATTGGAAACATGAACTTATACTCTCATATATTCATGGCTTCGAGTTAGGCTTGCTACATTAACTATAAATTAGATACGTGGGGTGTTGGGGTAGTTTAAGTATGAATCCAATAAAATCTCAGGAGTCCCCCTAGAACATGAATTCATGAATACTAACACATGCAGACAATTATGAGGGCCCGTGTTTCCAAGCCTCTAGGGCCCTATTCTTGGATTTGGAATATTTCGACGACGGTTTAAGTCTTATTACTAACACTTTGATTTGGGCTCGTGATTCCTTGCTCCTGGGGCTGTACCCTTGAGTTCGAGAATACTTTTGGTATTGGCTACCATTCACACTTGAACTGTTGTTGATTAGATTATCAGAGACCTTTTAAAATACATTAATATTCATTTCATGCTCACCATATACCCATATTACATGTTATATTGATCACCCCACACTATATTATATTGTCATGCTTATATATCATAGAATTGCTATATGCATTGCCATGTTACACTTATTCACATGTTTATGATTTCCATTCATGCTATATTACATGTCGTCTTGCACTTCTTCATTATATAATTCACACCTCTTTTGGAGACTTACATGAGCGCAAGTTCGCTGAAAGGCATTTCATCCTGTTTTCTTTCTATCCTTAGAATGTTGAGACAGAGAAATTAGAAACGGTGAAAGAGAAGTACGATCAACTTGCATCATAAGCGAACGTCTAGTTTCTATTCAGCTTTTATATCTTGTATGCCTTCTGTTTCAGGGTTATCATCGTTATCGTATTTGTTTCAAACATTGTATCATTGTTTTAAACTCTGTGGGACTTTGAATGTAGTAATTTAGTTGTTAGGATTTTATTATCATGTTTATTCTTACTTATGTTATATTATTTATTACGATCAGCATATTTGTTGCGAGAAACGGCCTTCTCGAAAAAAGTACATCGCGGACTTGTCATGCATCCATTCCTGCTCATTTAGGAAGTAGGGCGTGACACTATGAATCGCTTTTCACTACGCGTCCCACATCTGGGCCCTCATCATTGCAGCATGTAGTCCATGTATGCATACCGCCAACTTGCCATGAAGCGGTTTGAAACTGACCACTTTCTTTCCATGTTTCAACCTCCCACGCATAGGTGCGGAGCTCAAAGCAGGATAGTATTTCACGGGATAAAATAGCTCATGCCTGAGCTATAGCTCAAGCAAAGACTTAAGGTCTAGCTCTGCACTAGATTAATGACTTAAAAGGTTCACACTCATTAGCAAACCGAGCCTATGGCCCGTCGGCTCCACACGCGTATTCGAATTGTCATAACAAGGATCCACACAAGATAGCAAGAAATCTTTAAAAACAAAGCAATTTCCTGCGTAATCTTTCTTGAACCTGAGATACACGAGAGATCTCTAATCAATCTCCTAAACCAAACAGGACCCCTTCAAACAAGCCATATATAAATCAGTCTCCAACCAATAACCACGGTACTGTTAGGATCTTCACAACTTTATGTTCGGTCTACGATGTAGCCGAATGTGTTTGGAGGAGAGAATGGATAGAGAATGGAGAAAGTATCAATAAACTATTCTTATATTTTCCTTGCTATTTAAAAACTTTACAAAACATCTCCTTATATAGGAGTTTACATGCCCCTTCATTATGACTCTTCATAATACCAATTGATTACAATAACCGTTACATATCCTTTCATTAAACCTATTCATGAATTGGTATCCCTTCCTTTTATAACCGATGTCTCTTCAATTCTTTGTAACCGAAAACAAGTTTAATTTCTAACATGCTCCCTTAAACTTGTTTTACCATGCCGATCTTTCCTCGCAATTTTGCGAACACTTCAAATTTTAGGGGCTTTGTAAAAATGTCGGCCAGTTGATCTTGTGATTTGACATGAACGAGTTCGACCTCTTTCTTCCTCACATGTTCTCTGATAGAGTGATACCGAGTATCAATGTGCTTGCTTCGTTCATGAAACACTGGATTCTTCGCCAGTGCTATAGCAGATTGGTTGTCCACATACATCTTCGTAGATCCTTCCTGTTCAACCTTTAGATCTTTCAGCAGATTTCTTAGCCATATAGCATGGCAAACTCCAGCCGATATAGCAACGTATTCGGCTTCACAAGTTGATAGTGTCACTATCGGTTGCTTCTTGGAACACCAAGTAAATGCTGATTCACCGATGAAGAAAATGTACCCTGTCGTACTTTTCCGGTCATCTATATCTCCTCCCCAATCGCTATCGGTATATGCATATAATTCAAAATTGTTAGATTTCGAATAGAACAAACCGAAATTTGGTGTACCTTTGATATATCTCAATATCCTTTTCGCCGCTGATAAATGTGTCAATTTCGGTTCTTCCATGTATCGGCTGATCAAGCCGACTCCATATAGAATATCCGGTCTTGTGCATGTAAGATACCGAAGACTGCCTACCAAGCTTTTAAAATGCGTCGAGTCCACATTGCTCCCTTCATCGAACTTTGATAATTTTGTTCCGCAGTCTACTGGGGTATTGAACGAATTGCTTTGCTCCATATTGAACTTTCTCAAAATCGACCGAGCATATCCTTCTTGGGATAAGAAAATCCCATTCGGTCTTTGCTTTACCTCTATTCCCAAATAATATGCCATCTGACCGATGTCGGTCATTTCAAATTCTTTAACCATCGAGCTTTTGAAGTCATCGAACATACGTGGATTGTTTCCTATGAAGATGAGATCATCCACATATAAACATACTATAAAAATATCACCTTTTTCGGACTTCTTTATGTATAATGCATGCTCATAAGGACACTTCATGAAACCGTGTGCTTGGAAGTATATGTCGATTCGACTATTCCATGCTCTCGGTGCCTGCTTCAGGCCATATAAAGCCTTCTTTAGCTTCAGTACTTTCGACTCATGTCCTTTCTTCTCATAACCGAGTGGTTGCTCGATGTAGACTTCTTCTTCAAGATATCCATTGAGGAATGCCGATTTAACATCCAATTGATATATCTTCCAACTGAATTGAGCCGCCATAGCAATGATCAGTCGAATTGTCTCGAGTCGCGCTACTGGTGAGAAAACTTCATCATAATCAATGCCAGCTTGTTGTTTGTAGCCTTTGACCACTAACCTTGCCTTGTATCGCTCGATTTCTCCCTTAGCGTTCTTTTTCTCCTTGTACACCCATTTCACTCCTATGGGTTTCTTGCCTTTGGGAAGTTCGGTGATCTCCCAAGTTCCATTTCTCTCAATAGCACTGATTTCTTCGTCCATTGCTTCTTTCCACCTTCGGTCTTTGACCGCTTCTTCAAAATTCATTGGCTCGCATTCGGCAAACAAACAAAATAATGTTAGATTATTTTGCATTTCGGTTACCTCATATAACTCGGTCATAGTCCTCGTCCTTGGATTTCTTGGTGGAGTTGAACTTGACGACGCTTCGGTTTGTGGAGAACTGACTTGAGGCGAATTGAACCGAGGTGTTGTTGCAGGCGATGGAACATCAACTTCGACTTCATTTCTTTTCTTTTCTTCTTGACCGAGTACTTCATTCGGTCTGCTGCTTTCGGCTTCATCGCTCTAACTCCATGAGCTTTCTTCATCAAATTCGACATCTCGGCTAACAATGACCTTCTTATTGACTGGATCAAACAGCTTGTAGCCTTTGGTTCTTAGATCATAACCGATAAAAATCAACCGAGAACTTCGGTCATCAAGTTTTACTCTCTTTTGTTCGGGGACATGAGCATATGCTATGCTCCCAAAAATTTTAAAGTGACTTACATTCGGCTTATAACCATGCCACATCTCCTGCGGTGTTACATTTTGTAGACTCTGGGTTGGGCATCGGTTTAGAATGTACACAGCACATGCAACCGCTTCTGCCCAAAATTCCTTCGGCATATTTTTACTACTCAACATACATCTCACCATGTCTAATATGGTTCTATTTTTTCGTTTGGCCACTCCATTTTGTTGTGGTGAATAGGAGGCCGTTAAGAAATGCCGAATCCCATTTTCTTTGCAAAAATTTTCAAACTCATTTGAAGTGAATTCTCCACCTCGGTCTGACCTGACCGATTTCAAATAAAACCCACTTTCTTTTTCCACATTCATTTTGAATCTTTTAAAATTTTCAAAAACTTCCGATTTGTTTTTTAGAAAATATACCCATGTTTTCCTTGTGAAATCATCAATAAATGTTAGAATGTACCTTTTTCCACCAAATGAATTTGGAGTAATTAGTCCGCATACATCGGTGTGGACAAGTTGTAATGGCTCCTTGGCTTTAAACTCGGCTTCTTTTGGAAAACTTGCTCGGTGATGTTTACCAAGTAAACACCCTTCACATAACTCTTTCGGTTCATTCATAATCGGCAAACCTTTGACCATGTTCTTCCTCGCCAACAAGTTTAGTCCGCCGAAATTGAGATGTCCATACCTCATATGCCATAACCGAGCCGAATCTTTCACCGATGATTTTAGACACTTTGCTTCACCATATTTGATATCCAATAGAAATAGCCGATTCTTCGTCATCTGCACTTTTGCTATCAATTTCATTCGGTTATCTCTTAAGAAAAGAGTTCGATCCTTTAAATGAATATTGAAATTCTTTTCTAAGAGTTGTCCCAAACTCAAGATGTTGTTTTTCATATTCGGCACATAATACACATTTTCGATATATTTTTGTGATCCATCTTTCAGTCGAATTAAAATTTTACCTTTGCCTTTTACTGGTACCTTCGAACAGTCACCGAATGTGACTTGGCCACTCACCGATTCGTCCAAGTCTACGAACATGTTTCGCTTGCCACACATATGATTACTTGCACCAGTATCGAGATACCAAGTGTCGGCACTTTCTTCGTCACCTTTAAAAGCCAGCAGAAGTACATCGTCATTGTAATCTTCTTTCTCCACAAAGTTTGATTTTTCCTCGACTGTTTTTCCCCAACAGTCTGCTGCGTAGTGACCGAATTTCTTGCAATTATAGCATTGAACATTCGGTCTCCCTCTTCCACCAGTCGATCGTCCTCGGCCTCGACCTCGGCCGAAATTTTGGCTTTGGCTTCTATCGTCATTGTTTTGACCTCCTCGACCACCTTGTCCTCGACCGAATTGACCTCGGCCACGGCCTCTTCCTCGGCCGCGTGTATTTCCTCGATTTCGGTCATTTTGACCATTTTCAACCGAATCACCTTTCAAATTAACTTGTGTTTGTAGTAATTTTTCAATCGGTTCTTGCTTTTTCACGAACCGTTCTTCGTGGGCTTTTAGTGAACCCATCAACTCATCTATCGTCATTTCTTCAAGATTCTTTGACTCTTCAATTGAACAAACAATGAAGTCAAACTTCGGTGGTAGTGACCGAAGAATTTTCTCTATCACCCTTACATCCTCCATTTTTTCTCCGTTCCTCTTCATTTGGTTGACCACCGTAAGCACTCGGGCATTATAGTCAGTCACCGATTCATTCTCCTCCATTTTTAACAATTCAAACTCCCTCCTTAGTGATTGTAAGCGTACCTTTTTAACCTTCTCGACTCCTTGGAAGGTTTTCTCAAGTATCTCCCACTGTTGCTTTGCATTAGTGGCAGCCGAAATCTTCTCGAAAGTCGAATCATCGACACCTTGCTCGATAAAGTATCTTGCGGTACAATCTTTCTCGAATAATTTTTCGTGGGTCGTTCTCTGAGCTACCGTCAGTGCAGCTTCATCTTGAGGCCGATCATAGCCTCGGACCACCACATCCCAAGCGCCTACTGCTCCCAAAACAGTCTTCATTTTGATGCTCCAATTTTCATAGTTATCTTTGGTGAAGCGTGGGGCGTTGTACGAGAGTGTTGTCTTCGACATTTTCTTCGAACCTTGCTCTGATACCACTTTGTTAGGATCTTCACAACTTTATGTTCGGTCTACGATGTAGCCGAATGTGTTTGGAGGAGAGAATGGATAGAGAATGGAGAAAGTATCAATAAACTATTCTTATATTTTCCTTGCTATTTAAAAACTTTACAAAACATCTCCTTATATAGGAGTTTACATGCCCCTTCATTATGACTCTTCATAATACCAATTGATTACAATAACCGTTACATATCCTTTCATTAAATCTATTCATGAATTAGTATCCCTTCCTTTTATAACCGATGTCTCTTCAATTCTTTGTAACCGAAAACAAGTTTAATTTCTAACAGGTACACACTCTTTCTCTCTTGAAACCCTAGTTTCATCAAGCAACTACTGATTTAGGCATCTTAAGAAGTCCCTGGAAAAAACTCTCAGGGCATACTTTGGTTTATAGGTCTGCAAACACAATGACCTTTGCCTTCTTCTACGCCTACATAAAAAAAATTTAGCATCATGTATATGCAAATAATAGCATATGTAGGGAACAATAATAAAGATGCATTTAAATAACCATGTTTGGACTTGCCAGATGCAAGAGGCACATTAATTGTTCTTGAATTCTTTTTTTGGCCAGTGTGAAATTTTATTAAGAATGGAAAATTGTTCGGGCCATACAATGCTATATATACAACTTTTATCTCTAGGTTTTCCTTTTCTCTGCTGAAAATCTAGTTTCCTATTCTCTTCTCCGGAGGCATCTCAAAAACCCCTTTTCCTTCCAGAATGGACAATTTTTTTTAGTGAACCAAAAATTAAAAATAATTATAAAAAAAACCATTTTAAAAAATAATTACAAAAAATGACCACATCGACCGTCCAAGTTGTGAAAATGGCAGCACCGACCGTCCAAATCGCAAAAATGGCAGTATCGACCGTCCAATCCGCAAAAAGGGCAGAACCGACCGTCCAAAACGCAAAAGGGGCAGAATTGACCGTCCAAGTCGCAAAAAGGGCAGCATCGAACGTCCAACTCGCAAAAATGACAGCATCGACCTCCACGTCGTTAAAACGGGAACCAGATCAAGTCGACCTCCACACGAAAGAAGATCCATCAATTTCGTGCACACAACCCACATATATGGTATGCACTTATTGATGGAGGGCAATTTGTTAGGGTCAAAATTTACATCCCGGTTGACCAAGTCAAAATCAAAGTCAACCCCAAGCCAAGTGGGCCAATGCCCGGGTCGAGCCCGAACATGAAGCGGCTGGCCTCCCCCCATGCCAAAATAAAAATTTTGTAATAAATAATTTTTGGTGTATTTCCTTTCTTTATTTCTATGAATAAATGTAAGGAAAATGGGCATAAAACCAAATTTTTGTAAAGCCCATGGCTTATGTGCAAAAAGAAATAGCACATGAAGCATGGGATGAGCAAAATGCCATTTTGTAAAGCCCAAGAGGCTGTGTGTAAAGTGTATAACCTATAAAGGCAAAGATAATGAAAATATCTCAAGATCTTTCTCTCTCTCTAAAAAAAATCAAGGTCTGTGCCTTCTTCTCCTTTCTCAAGGTTCTAAAACTTCTTCTTTCTTTTGAATTAAATCAAGAGTTTTACTCTTTCTTTTCCAAAACTAAATAGTTTTTCACCACAAAACCCACAAAGGGGAGCTCAGATCTTCCATTAGATCTCAAAAATGGGAGATTTTAAAATCTCACCCCTTTTGTTCTTCATGATCCGGCCAACAAAGAGGAGGAAGAAGGAGACCCATCTCCGAAAATCCCACTTTAGAAAAGATCCAAGGCTCAAGAGAAGATCCCAGGCTTAAGATAGAAGAACCTCTGAAGATTTTTAGGGAGTTCAACTCCAAGACCCAAATACTCAAAGGAGTTTAACTCATAATCCAGATCTTTTGGAGTTCAACTCCACTCAAAACCCTCTTTTGGAGTTTAACTCTAATATCTTTATCACCTTCTCCAAGTTCTCTACCTTTCCTTAGCCCATGTAACTGATTACATATATGGGATCCTGACCCGGTATCCAATACCCAGGACGTAGAGCAAATGGAGAAACAGTTCTCAGTAACGAACACACCCGAAGAAAATGCATCATCATGTACTTTCTTCATTCGGGTGGCATGGGAATCCTGGTATTCCCCTATATCCTGTTCAGTTCTATAACTCTTATAGGAAAGAACGGAACCAACGTTCCCCAGCACAGTATAACATGCGGGTTCGGTCAATACATCCATTTTATTATCTTTATTAAGGCATGAAATGGTCGCTACCTGGAGAGAGAGAGAAGAAAACACTTTAGCGTAAGCTCGTGCAGGATCAGATTGGTTATTATCTTATCTAATCAGGATGGCTCCCACTGCTTTTTATCAAATCTTCCTCCAAACCTTAAAAGGAAAGACTAGCCGGGATTAATTACACACTACAAGTTCGCCAATCTTTCAGCCAGGCCAGTGTCGGTACTTTGAGGGAGGTCCCCCGTGCTTTCGCACGAACCTAATTAATGTAAACCCCGTTTTCCCAGAGGCGTAACCTCGTTAACACCTTTCTAGACACCTACTTGATCGGCTAATTGTAATGTGTAAAACTCTCCCAGGAGTAACTCTTACTCGCAGCGGGTATCGGGATCCAACTATCTCATAGAAGGTATGCAATCTCATTGCAAATTTCAACACTTGAAATTCCCGATAATATTTTGCACCTAGCAGCTATATGACCTTAACATAGTCAACAAATCATAAGTGCTAGTCAAGTTCAACCCGTCATTTCCCGATTGAATTAAACCCACCCGCACGACCCTTAACATAGTCAACAAAGTCGCACGACTACCCTAATCCAATCGCATCATATGCTTATACAGATAAGCACTAATTAGCTACCGCACACTACGCCTTAACATAGTCAACAAACGTAGCACGAATACTAACCAGTACTTATCTGAAATGACGGAGGGCTACGCAGGTTTTCATAAAACCATGAGCGTAATGAGCTTGATATCGTTGTAGAATCAAATGAAGTTTTGAAATGGAGTGATTTTGAGGCTTTTCTAGTTTTGCTAAAGGAGTCACTCCCGGTGAAGGGATCTCGGTCCTTTCCTCGTCGAATGAGGTGCGGGATATATCATATATATCGCTGTGCAAAGCAAAAAAAAACCAAAAAGCAGTCAAAAGCAAACCGAGTGTGTAGCATCTGCCAGTTATTGCTAAAGGAGTCACTCCCTGTGAAGGGATCTCGGTCCTTTCCTCATCGAATAAGGTGCGGGGTATATCATATATACCGCTATGCAAAGCAAAAACTGTAGCTACCTGTTTTATTTAAAATCTGATTCTACAACATCTTAGGTTTCTTTTCTTTCATTAATCACATTAATGAAGTCCCATCATTTAAATACCTAAACATCACAGATAGATATGACGTACACTTATGCCATCCGCATTCGCCTCGATGTCCCCTCGTGCACCGTTAGGTCAGGTAACTAACGACAGAGCAGGGCAGGGCTAGCGCGGGTGTAAAACATAAGTAACGTCTATATAATATATCATATATACTATATACTATATCCATCACAGAATCACAGCACATATATCGCAGCAGAATAACCATATGAAATATTGGATATACTAGGACGTCCGTGTTTTCAATACGAGCCAGTATAAAACACGGATTCCACGGTCGTGATGAATAGCCAATCCCACACCCCTAGACCCCTACGAGAGCGGCAAGCAACCCTGCCAATTCTAGGGTTAGGAGACCCGGACTCGACTCCTCGAGTTGGTCTCCCACTGGACCCCAGAACCCGGTTACTTGTGCTCCCCTCCTTGGGTCTATCCTAATGCGGAAAAGTAAATAATATACAAAGGGTGACAACTCCCGCATCCTGGAAGTGCCCCGAATAAAAGAATATTACATACAAGTTTTTACATGAATGAAAATGAAAAACACTCATCTCACATAAAAAAACCCCGGCTATTCGAATACGACGATCCAATATAACATATCCAGCAACACATAACATCACATGTCATCAACGTAAGTAAGTATGCATATCCCAATTGTCGTTGACGTATAGCAACGAAACCGGCGATATGAACATACTACACTTACGGTCACAGAAAAGAAAGTGTAAAACTACAACAATTGGAATCCGCAATCTCTTTAGACATCACATGCCTAATAGATATAAATCCCGCATTTTAGTCCCATTATCGAAAACTCTTTTCGATATCCAATGAAACTAAACCGCTAGATTTATAACATCCATCCAGTTATCTCATAACCGTTTGTGAATTCCAATTATTGTATCCAATTCCGGATAAATAGAATATATCAAACTTTCCGATCGAACATTCGAACACCCAAGTTTTCCCGACACCGATCAACACATGAAATAGGCTCAAAGACATTCACTTCATACCTCAGTACCAACGGTCCAGCCGTAGAAGGGTCAAGCCAACGCCTCACATGTGGCACGCCGTACTGCCCCAAACCCGAAGGTTCAAAGGGCAGTTCAAGACGGTCACATAATCGAGTTAAGGTTTGTGTCTTCTAGAGGGACCATCGCGTTACTTGCACTACTTGGAACGTCTTTTAACCACAGAAAATCCAACACTTGGAATTTTCCGTCAGGGGAAAACCTGGGTATTTGTATACGGTCGAACTCTTTAACATATTCTACAGTTATCTGGAAAAACACTTAGACAAAGTTTGATATTCCGATCGAATTCATCGATTCCCAATATAACTGCAGAGCACTCATCCCTTAAATTATTTTAAAAATACACAGAAAACTCACCAGAATTTATCAGGTATTACTGTGCAAAAAAATTGGGATAATGTCACCATGTGGCCGCGGAAGGGCGGCAGAAGGCATGCTTATGCCGCGCTTCCGCGGCAGAATGAACAGTTCAATGAAACGTTTTGCACAGTAATACTTAGAATTCTATGCTGAATTTTTTAGACATTTTTAATATCAAAAATTCCCAGATTTATGAAAAAGTCCAGAGAGCTCTAAAGTATTTGGGTTTCGTGTTCGTTCGGACGTCAAACTGCGTCGGGACTTCGCCTAAAGCTCTAGCTAGGCTCTGATACCAGTGAAAGGTTCCTAGGCACCCTAGTGGGTTCTCACAAGGCATCGAACATGCCAAATTAAAATTTTTAGTGCCGAGAAACCCTAGACTACGGATCTTTAACTAGATGTCTAGGCGAAATAGAAGCTAGTTAACAGTTAACTACTATGATACGGAAATTACAACCTTTGTAGATCCGGATATCCACCTCCACGGCTCCACAACGTCATGTCCTCGCTGTCCATCATGAATCCTCGACTCGATCATCGGCTTCATCGGGAAAGCAAGCGGAATAGCTCGTCGGCTTTGTGTCAAAGACGATCTACATCGAGGTTGCACAAACTCAAGCTCCGACTTCACAAACTTGTGAAACTTGTGAAGCAAACACCCAAAACAACTTGGCAAGAGGTAGAGGGTGAAGAAATAGGAGGTGGGTTCACTTTAGATTTGGATTTAACTCACTAGATCTCAACTTGCCATTGGAGTAGCAAGCTTGAAGAAGAAGAAGAAGATGAGCTCAAGAAAAATTATGATAAGTCTTATCATAAAAATAAATATAAATCAAATACTTATCATAACTTGAACTAGGGTTAAGTGTAGAGAATTAACCATGGTCACTTGGATGGGTTAGGGTTAAGCATGAAGATAAGGATGGTTGCTAAAGTCAAAGCTTCATGAAGCTTCAACAAATGACAAAAAAAGCCACCATTCTCATCTTAATCTATTTCAAATAAATAAATAAACAAATAAATAAATAAACAAATATGCAAAACCCTAATTATCAATTAACCATGGATTAATTCTATAAACTTAACTAATGATCAAGTATCATCAAACATGATACAAAAAGTGCACAAAAGTATATCACATATACAATGTGCAATCCAAGTGAGAAAAATCCGTTTAAAGTGAACCAATACTAGTTAATGCAAAGTAATATATCAAATATATAATTATACATTAAATCATTAAATCAACACTTGATTCAATGATCCGGTCATGTCGCACATAACCGACTAGTATTCAATGCATCGATTTATCGAATCAATGATTCGATAACTAGGTCATATCGAATATAACCATTCGAAACATATATCGCGAGAATGAAATGCGGTATCACATACACGCATTATTCTCGGTCCTGCACATATCTCATATGCGCTCCTATTTCGTTTCGCTTGAGCCAGGAAACCTCTGTGTAGGACTCTGAAGACTCGTCAATACGCCGGTAGCAGGTGATGATCATATCAAGCACCCACAAGCCGCAAGCGGTCTGCTAAACGTAACGGCCACCCGGGTATTGAGCGATCAGAAGATCGACGAGCTAGCCCGCTCACACTCCTGCGAATCCGACCAGTAACACTTACCATACAGTCAAGTCTCTTCGTCTGATACGTCGCATATCAAGTCTAGGGGTGGTATACGTCAGACCCCAATAACCCGATAAGTCGTGCTGATGTGAGGCTCGTAACGGGTCGAGAAACTACTGGTAACACTTACCAGCAAATCTCTGATCAGCCCTGGCCAGGGACTTCCCTGTTACGGCCAATCGAGCACAGCGCAACATCAACCCCCAATACCGGGAGAGACGAAACCCCTCCTATCGCTCATTGCCTCCATGTGATTCGGGACTGTACCCAAAGACCACCGTTTTGCACGCCCTCATGGACGTGGTAAGGTGGAGATCAAAGCACAGTGGGAATCACACAAGACTCTATGACGATCTCGGGTCTACAGACTAACCTGTACCAGTGTCACCTGAGAACTGCCATCTGACGTGAGGTATAATACCATCTGGGAGTTCTCGGCGAGTCCGTCCAGTGTACCCAGTCTCCACTGAGCACCCGTATACCATCTCTGATGTCAAACACCAATGGATATGGGATCATCCATCGCCCATCACATGGGTCGAGAAGCGTATACGCTAGTCTACTCTGGTATATCGATGCCCCGTCTCGATACACCTACGACTAGGGACCTTGAAGGATGTACTTATGGACTACCATGTCCCCACTAGTATGATCTACATCATAGTCTAGGTAGTCAAGTACAAATCCTAAGGGCTTTACCAACATGTAACTATAAGACAGTATAAAGAGACTAGTGTACATGTTAAGATAAATGGCAACCAAATAGCATACTATCATGTCGAGCAAGAAAGTCATCTCTATATATGTCCAAGCATCCAATATAATATACATAATCTGTACAATACTGGCCTCTAGGGCATACATACAACTAACAGCGCTAGCGCCCAAAGCGCTGGCGCTAGCGTCTGAACACCCATGTGCCGGGCACGTGAGGCGCTAGCTCTCAAAAGCGCCTGTTCATATCATAATATTGCATTTTATATTCCCCATTCTTATTCGTTTTATAAATAAATAGGTGCTTTTGAAGCATGTCTGCTACATATTACAGGTTACAGGTTCTTGGAGCGAAAATAGTGAAAAAGACAAAAGATAATACAAAAAGGGACTTTTGACAAACAAACAGAAGACTCTTGATCAAGCCTACATCAAAGATAAAATTCACAAAGTACAAGGCAATGCAAGGTCCAAGATTTCGAAGTCACGGTTAAAAGTCCACCACAATTATTCACTGGAAAATCTGAAAGAGAACAGAAGCTATTTTAAAGAAAGAATTAAAGAATTAAGTAGCCCAGGAAGCCCAAAGACAGAAGAGCCCACAAAGGAAAGGCCCAATACTTCCTTTTTAAGAAGACAAAAGGAAGATTTTATTTTACCAAAATTCATTTGCGGCTTTGACTAGTTGACCTAGGGCTATTTTTGTAATTGTAGACATGCGGATCAAATGTAACCCTAGGGTTTCCTATTCTTTATAAATAGGAACTCTAATCATTGTAATTTCTTATGCCTCCCTTTAATGAATAAAATTTAGAAATCTTTTGGAAAGCATCGGTGCCTCTCTTTAATTCAGAAATTCAGATCTGACAAACCTGCATGGAAGATTGGAGGGATCCATCTGTAAGTAATTTAATTTCTTGTTCTAGTTTAGATTTTAATTCCTAGCCTTAGATGTTAGCTTTGGGAAGAACTTTTGAGAGATGAGATCTCTCATCCCTTTCTTATCCATCACATAGAATCTATAGGACTCCATGAATACACGCACACACTGCGCCCTACGGCACCCTATCCTTCGAGGTAGCGGTGATACCGTAGTATAAAGGCTCAGTTGCCCGCGTTTTCCATGGAGATTAGGGTAAGGATCTCTAAAGGAAGGACAAGAACCTAGAGGAAGGAACACCTTCCCGACTGGATCTAATCCCCTTTATTGATAATTACCATAACTCCTCTTAGATCCTAATCTGGGTATAGAAAGCGTTGCGATTTATTTACATTTCCAAACCATTCCTAAACCTAACCCTAGCAAGATTTAGATCTAGATAATTGCCCTAGGATAATTTAGGTTTTTAGATTTAATAACAACTCCGAACACCCTTCGGAATTAACTCGTAAGAACGAATCGGAGATTCACAACATCCCTGTGGACCGACCCGTACTCACCGGCTAGCTTCATGCGACGCCGTTCTTGATTGCAGTTACAAATATTTTTGATCTATCTTTTAGAAAGCGCAAGCACGCTAAATCACATCAATCAGCGCCCACGAGCCGGGCACGTGAGGCGCTAGCGCCCGAGCACCCACGTGCCGGGCAAGTGAGGCGCTAGCGCCCGAGACCAAACGCTTAGCGCTAACCCAAGCGCTGGCGCTCACCCGTCCTTTGGACGTCTTTTCCCCCTCATTTTACATGTACTCTACACTAAAAATACCTCCCCTGTTAGAAAAAATTTCTAACGGGGTGCTACCCCGCACCCCGCAAGGGGACTGCTAGCCCCCTTGACCCCCAGCCCGCTATCCGGGTAGCGGGACCCCCGTAAAAACTCTGCGGAGCCCCCGATATATCCAAAACCCCTTCAAAACACAATACTGTACATTGAGTTCGCATGACCTATTTTACCCGTTAATCGGAGGTTCTCTCGCTCCAAAGGTGGGGGTAATTAACGGTAGCTTAGTCCGCGCCTGCCGGAGATTCGGATCCCCACAATTAATAAACCCCAGCCTACCCTAGGCAGGGGGAATCTGCAATGCGCCTGACTAGCGCGCGTATTCCCATCTCAATGGGGTAACGAAAAACACCCTACAGATTCTGGCACGCCCGGTGGGATCTTTCTCTCCTCCCATATCTCGGGTCAAGTGTTCATGCGAACTCATTTAACATGTATGCCGATGTTTGTACTGAAATAATATTTTTTTCCGTACAGCAATCAACTTTCAACGACAATGTCTCCTAAGATGGATCCAGCTTCTGATGCGACCCCGATTCCGTACGTGGTCAAGATCAACGCTCGTGTGGTTCTCCCCACATGCCTCAGTCGACAGTAGGAGGAACTGCCCTGCCAATTTGGTTCCGTCATCATCTACCATGCCGGAAGCGCTCATTTGGCAAAATCCCGGCAAAACAAGTGGCCAAGCCGGTCTCAAGGGGCAAGAGGCCGAATATTGTGATCGCTAAGGCACCACAACCGAAACTTAAGACGGTGTCTGAACGACTCTCTGGTGCTCTAGCAGGGGGCAAGACTTCCGGTACAAATGGCAACATCAAACATTGCGGACGAGCTCAGGCGTATCTCCGCAAGCCCTCCATCGCCCGGTCTACGGCGGCTTCCCGAAGAGCCGTAACCAGCCAAGTGCTCAAAATAGAAAGGCTGAGACAGAAGCGGCTCAGGTATCGTGCCAACAAGAGGGCCAGGACTCCGGCCAAGTGGAATCTTATGAGATTCCAAGAGCAGAGTCATCCTGCGACGACGGCTGAATCGGCCGTAAAAATCAGCAATTCCTTCGAACCTCTGAAGTGGGTTCAGAAAAATGCCATGACCGCCAGAATCAAGAAGACATCGGTCCGAACATTGCTACAAAGAGACGTGTCTCGGCCCCAACAGAAAAAATATGACACTGTCTCTTCAAGAGTCTACCGGGCGCTCTGTGCCGCGCGAAAACAGCGGGGCAAAACCAAAAAGGAAGCGTCAGCTCCATTCAAGAATCCGGCCAGGCCAGCCACCTTCAGTCGACTGCTCGTTACCGAAACAGGAGGGTCAAGACAGCGATCTGTGAAATCAGCCGCCGATAATAAAAAGACGGATGGATATGCTATCCATACGGTCTATATGGCGGGTGGGCGCTTCAGCGACAACCTACGCAGCAAAAGCAAGGATGGGGCCACCACATCCCAAGCCCAATCTGGCTTGAAAGTGGTTGCCGCTTCCCAAGAACAGCTGCCTCCGCTGGATGATGAAAACCCTCTCGATGAGGATGATAGGCAGAAAGATACCTCGGTCCATGTAGAGTCAAGTTCGGACAGCGAGGAAGAGCCGACTTTCGGCCCCAGAACCGCGGAGCAAGAGCTGCTTCAAGAGCTTCGAAAATAGCTCCGGAGCAAAGATAAAGAGATGGCCAAGATCTATTCGAAAATTGATGACCTTGTAAGTCCATGTCGCGCACCCCGCGGGATAGCGGGGAGGCGGAATAGGTGAAAAACAATTTTCAAAAGATCGCGGCACGGACTTGGACTCCAGGATAGGTGCTAAACCCTAACTAGCAAACTAAAAGTGAGGTAAACTAAATGTACAGAAGTTTATACCTCACGATTCCGGTCCTTCGGATCTTCATTCCTCGCTGTCCTTCTTCTTGTTGTTGACTCCATGGATCGATTCGGATCGCCGCTCCCTCATCGGACTCCTCAAATCCATGATGATCCACCCGAGGAGATGTGCATCGAACTCCTACCTCAACGGAGGCAACTAGGGCATCAAGGTCTCTACTCATGATGTCGTAGGAGATGTAGAGATGTGTGGATGGATTGTAATATCTATGCTTGCCCTAGATCACTCAACACATGAGTTCACTAGAGCTTTGAGGAAGAAGGTGACCTTGGAGAAAAAATAGTGAGAAAAAGAATGAGAATGGAGTTAGCTCTCTCCCTTTTGCAACCTGAACCATATTGATAATTATCTCAATAATACAATATCAATTTTCATATATATGGTTCAAGTGACAAAAAATGAGTCATGGGCTAAAAAGTCACCAAGTGTCATGTGAAGCTATGTCCATTTTCATGCAATTTCCACCTCATTCTCCTGTGTCATAATGCATTTTAATTTAAACCAAAATGAATAATAATAATATGACATGTCACCTTCTAGAAGCATCTTTGACCAATTTACAAAAATGCCCCTCGTCCGTACATACGTACCCGTATCCGTATTCCGAAAAATGCGGATACAAAAAGACAAAAACAATATATCAGTACAATACTAGGATCCGGCTTAAACCGAATCCCGCTAGTATTGTCCGCCCGAATCATCATGCGCGCACGAGTACACGCACGTGATCGAACCCTGTCGTAAAACCATACGACCTCTACATCTTTTGTCCAATACAGGGAAACCCTCTGTGTGGGACTCTAAAGACTCGACACTATGCTGGTAGTGGGTTTAACCACAGGTCGCAAGCGGCACTAGCTGTACGTAACGACCCCCGGGTATATGTCGATGAGAAGGCCGATGAGAATAACTCATCCGAACTCCACCTGAGCCTATCTGTGACAATCTCCGTACAGTCCGGTCTGTTCGTCTAAGAGTATCGCATATCGGGCCTAGGGGCGGTAAACGTCAGACCCCTAATAGCGGTATAAATCGTGTCGGAGTGTATCCCAGAACACCCTGAGAAACTACTGGAAATACTGCCAGTAATTATTGCTTGCCCTGGCCAGGGACTTTGTGTAATGGCTCTCCTAGACACAGCGCGATATCAACCCCTAATACCGGGAGAGACGAATCCTATCTAACCGCCACTGCCTCCAAGTGCTTCGGGACTGCACCCAACTACTACGTGTTTGCACGACTCCTTTGAGCCGTGGTAGCGTAGTAATCAAAGTACAGTAGGAACACACTCGAGGCGAAGTGGCAGTATCAAGTCGACGGACTAAGCTGTACTCATGTCACCTGGGAACTGTTATCTGACGATAGGTATAGTACCAACCAACAGTTCCCGACGAGTCCTGTCCAGTGTACTCGTAACCTAACGAGCACCCGCATACTATCTTCAGTATGACGTACTAATGGCTGTGGGATAGACCATCTCCCCTGCTGGGATAAGAAGCGTATACGCTAGTCTACTCCGGAGTATCGATGCCCCGTCTCGATAATCCTACGACTAGGGACCTGTATAAGGATGTGCTTGTAGATTACCCAGCCCCCACTAGTGTGACTGTCATCACAACGCTGGTAATCAAGCAAAGATCCTAAGGGCTCCACTAATATGTATAAGCGATATGCTAAAGGAAGCACATGCACATATTTAAGTAGAAACAAACCAAGTAGCATACTACCATTTTGAGCATGATTATCTATACAACTGTGAATATCCCAAGCTTCTATTAAGTAATATACAAACTAGTATGATACAGTAATGGCCTCTAGGGCATATACACTAACAGTCTCCCACTTGCACTAGGGCCATGTACTGGCGTATCGAAGACCTATCATCTCGATCAGCCGCTCGAACTGAGTCTGGGGTATGGCCTTCGTGCATGGATCTGCAGTGTTGTTCTTCGTATCTACTCTCCTTACCTCGATCTCCTGGAAAAAAGCTATCTCCTTGATCAGGTGTTACCGCCTTAAGATGTGTCTGGATCACTGATGGGACTTGGGTTCTTTCCCTAAAGCTATAGCGCCGATTGTTGTCCCAATACAAAAGTATAGGAGCAACAATGGAAAGAACCACCTGAAGTTCAATTAAGACCTTCCTTATCCAGACTGTCTCTTTTGCGGTGTCACAAGCAGCTATGTACTCCGCTTCCATAGTTGAGTCAGCAACGGTTTCCTGCTTGGAGCTCTTCCAGCAAACCTCCCCTCCATTGAGGGTAAAGACATAACCCGACATGGACTTGGAGTCATCCTTGTCACTCTAGAAGCTGGAGTCAGCAAAGGCCTCGATCTGGAGGTCTTTTCCGCCATACACCAAGAACATCTCCTTAGTCCTTCTTTGGTACTTGAGAATGTTCTTTACTGCTATCCAGTGTTTCTCCCCTGGGTCTGACTGTACCGGCTTACAACACTCAATGCGTATGCTACATCTGGTCTGGTACACAACATCGCATACATTATAGAGCCTACCGCAGATGCGTAGGGTAAAGATGACATGTGAGCCCTTTCCAAATCAGTCTTTGGAGACATCTCTTTAGAGAGGGTGATTCCGTGACAAGCCGGCAGGTTACCGTGCTTTGAATCATCCATACTGAATCGTTTCAGTATGGTGTCGATGTACCTGTACTGCGAAAGTCCCAACATCCTCTTAGATCTATCACGATAGATCTGGATCCCCAGAATGTAGTTGGCATTGCCCAGGTCCTTCATGGAGAACCTCTGTGACAAGAATCCTTTGACTGACTGTAGCATAGGAATGTCATTTCCTATTAGGAGAATGTCATCCACGTACAAGACGAGGAATACCATAGTTCTCCCTACAATCTTACTGTAAATGCATGGTTCATCCGGATTTTTGATAAAGTCGAATTCTTTGACAGTATCATCAAAGCAGATGTTCCAACTCCGCGATGCCTGCTTCAGTCCATAAATGGACTTAAGCAACTTGCACGCTTTACCGCTGCTCCCACTCTGAATGAAACCCTCCGGCTGATCCATATAGACACACTCCTCAAAATTTCCATTTAGAAAAGCCGTCTTTACGTCCATCTGCCAGATCTCATAATCGCGGAATGCAGCAATGGCAAGAAGGATCCGAATGGATTTGAGCATAGCCACTGGAGAAAAGGTTTCGTCATAGTCCAAACCAGGTCTTTGTCGAAAACCCTTTGCAACAAGTCTAGCTTTATAGGTTTCAACCTACCCATCTACACCAATCTTCTTTCTGAAGATCCATTTGCAACCTACGGGTTTTACCCCTTCTGGAGCAATGTCCAAAGTCCAAACTTTATTGGTGTACATGGACTCCATCTCGGTCCGCATTGCATCCAGCCATTTTACTGAGTCACCGCTCTGAATGGCCTGCTGGAAGCTAGTAGGCTCATCATTTTCAATGACGCAATCCTCTCTATCCCCGTCTATGAGAAAACCGTAGTATCTCTCGGGCGGATGAGACTGCCTACTACTCCTGCGAAGTGGCGCTGGGATGTCCGGTTCTCCTGAAACTTCTGGTTCTATCAAGCTTTCAGTAATAGCTTGTGGTTCTGGAATTTCTTCCAGTTCTATTGCGCTCCCACTTATCTGATTTTCTAAAAATCCAGTTTCCAAGAAGTGGGGATGCTGAGAAACAAAATCCTTTTGTTCCTCTGCGGAATAGAAAAGATACCCCCTGGAGTTCTTAGGGTATCCTACAAACTTACATAGTACTGAGCGTGCCTCGAGCTTGTCCACATGCTGCTTCTTTACAAAAGATGGACATCCCCATGTCTTAAGATACTTAAGACAGGGCTTCTTCCCACTCCACATCTGATATGGTGTGGTAGGCACAGTCTTGGTTGGAACCTTGTTCAAAAGATATGTAGCTGTTTCTAGTGCATAACCCCAGAAAGATCGCGGTAACTCAACCTTACTCATCATGGAACGGACCATATCCAATAGGGTTCGATTCCGCCTTTTCCGATACACCATTGTGTTGTGGTGTGTATGGAGGAGTAAGCTGAGAGAGAGTTCCATTCTCTTTTAAGTAGCCCAGAAACTCGGCATCAAGTATTCACCACCTCAATCAATCAGATCTCAGTGTCTTGATACTTTTGCCTGTTTGTTTTTCCACTTCATTCTTGTATTCTCGGAATTTCTCAAAGGCCTCTGATTTATGCTTCATCAGGAAGACATGTCCATACCTAGAGAAATCATCCGTAAAAGTAATGAAGTATGAATAACCACTTCGCGCATGTGTAGACATTGGACCACACACGTCACTGTGTATGAGTCCCAAGAGCTCGCTCGCTCTTACTCCGTGTCCAGTGAACGAAGTCTTTGTTATCTTTCCCATGAGACAAGATTCACAAGTAGCATAGGACTGATATTCGAACGGATTCAAATATCCCTCTTTATGTAACTTCGTCAACCGTGTCTCATTGATGTGACCCAGTCTACAATGCCATAAGAAAGCCTGATTTGTTTCCGGAGACTTTCTTTTAAGTGTGTTCTGGACACTGAAAACCTGAGCTTGATTCAGTACGTATATTCCATTTTCTAATGTACCTGACCCAATCAGAACTTGATTTAGGTGGATCTGTACCACATCGCTTACAAAAGTAAAATCATATCCTTCCTTAGAAAGTAAGGATACAGATATGATATTACAGGCTAGACTAGGTACATACAAACAATTACGTAGAATCAATATCTGCCCACTTGTCAATCCAAGGTGATATTCCCCTACGGATTCAGCGTCCACGCTCATTCCGTTAGCAACCCTGAGAGTCATATCACCTAATCTGATAACTCTACGGTTTCTCAAAACCTGTAATGAATTACAGATGTGAGATCCTGAACCGGTATCCAGTACCCAGGAAGTAGAGTTAATTGACATACAGTTTTCTACTACAAACACACCCGAAGCCGAAGCCATAATATGCTTCGAATCCTGGCTACTGGCTTTCAAAGCCCTGCAATCCTTCTGCAAATGTCCTCTCCCGTAACAATAGGAACGTCCCTCCTTTACTACATCCAGTCCCGAAGCTATTGCCCTTCCCTTTCCTTCTACTTCCTTGGTTTCCTACAGGGTATAAGTAGAGGGCAGAGACTGTAGAATTAAGTCAGTATTTGGCCCGTTCTTCAACGAGGTCTTCAGGTCCGTGAGCTCATCAAAATAGCTAGTCTCTGTAAGGACGTTGTCCCCTACAGATGACCCGACAGCCAACCTCGCTTGAAGCAATTCGTTCGAGGTCTCATATCTTGCGATACGAGATTGCTCTCTATATAAATCTTTGTTATGGAGGAAGACAGAAACTAAGTCCATCTTCTCGTGCTGCCTCTGGTATGCACCATCAACTGAGGCCAACACGAGGCACTTGGCATTCGCACAGTCTTTTCCCGATGTCTTACGGATATTAATGTCCGTGACAGGGGAAACTGGTCCTGAGACGGCAGGGGTATGATTATTTAAGAGGTGTCCCAGCTTGTCATGGGTAATGGACGTCTGGACAGACCTTTGCTAGTCATAACAGTCAGATTCAGTCATATTATTATCTAGATGTAATCTATGTCTGGTCACCGGGTCGCTGCAATTAAGAGAGAGAGAAGAAAACACTTAGCATGATGCACTTGCAAGTTTAGATTGGTTTTTAATTTATCTAAACAGGATGGCTCCCACTGTTTCTCGAATCCTTCCTCAAACCATAAAAGAAGAATTAGTCGGGATCGATCTCACCGTACAATACTTGCTTAACCGTTCAGCCAGGCTGGTGTCGGTACTTCGAGAGAGGTTTTACGACGCTTTCGCGAAGTTCCTTAATTAAGTAACCTCTTTTCCCTGTGGGCGTAGCCCCGCTAACACCTTTCTAGACACCTACTTGGTTTATAGCATTGATCATTAAGTGAAATAATCTCCTGAGGAGTAGCGGGTTCTCACAGTAGGATCGGGATCCAAATATCATTGTGTGATAATGCTGAAGGAATCCTACCAACATTATCAAACTCCAAATGGTATGCAGCACTAGCAAGTTTCAATTTCCTTAGAAACTCCCGATGTGGATTTTTGCCCTATGCTCTTATGACCTTGACGAAGGTTAACAAATCATAAGTCGCATGTCAAGTTCTACCCATCATTATCCAGGTTAATTTGAACCCACCCGTATATACCCTTGACGAAGGTCAACAAGGTAATACGACTGTCCCAAACCAACACATCTATCTATGCTACATATGAACACCCAACAGCTACCAATCATTATGCCTTGACGAAGGTCAATAAACACAGCTTGAATACTATTGAATATACATATGAAATGACGGAGGGCTACGAATGGTTTTGGCGAAACCGTGAACGTAGTGAACTTGATATAATCGAAAGAACCTTGATAGCTTTTAAAAGGAGTGGTTTAAGCTCCGCATTTTTAAAAGTTTTTCTGTTTTGAAAAAACCGAGTGGTTTTGAAATTGTTCCAACGATTCAACTTTGGTTTATTTGCTTTGCATTAATCTAATGCAGTCCCATCAATTTAATCCTACCATTGCAGAAAACAACGAAAATATGACGTACGCTTATTCCATCCGCATTTGCCACTGGGCCCCGTCATCACCCGTTAGGTTACTTAACTAACGACAGAGCGGGGGCTAGACTAGCGCGGATGCAAAACATAAGCAACGCCTACTAGATATCATATATAGATATAAACATTTGTCAGATGCAATGATAATCATTCCAGTCACAGATAAACATTTCAGATATGCTAGGAATGCCGCGTTTTGTTTAAGCCTGCAACGAAAGACGGATCCCACGGTCGCGATGAATAGCCAAACCCCACCCCAGACCCCTACGGGTACGGCAAACTACCCGCCAAATTCCAGAAGTGAAGCAGCCTCCCTCAACAAAGTGAGTAGGCCACTCGGCACTTCAAAGAATCCGGTAGTTTGTGTACCCCACCTTGGGTCTATCCTAGAAGCAGAAAACAGTAAAAAGAAAATAATATACAATGGCGGCTACAACCTCAACTCGGATGTGCGGCCATAAAAATAATATTACATCAATTACAAATTTTACATTGAATGAAAAATGAAAACTCTCATCTCACATCCCCGGCTATTCATCCACGACAATCAGACAATGTTTATATACACAAACTAACAAATATGTGCAACTTCAAACTAACAGACATATAGCAATTAGATGAAGTTTAAAACACATATAACAATACAGAAGAACCGGTTAGCCAAGTACAATTAGAATTTCGATCGAAAAACATTTCCGTAACCACCCTAAATGCAAACCAGCATTCAGAAACATCCTGGGTAGAAACCAAATATTCCAGAGAACTAAACACCCAAAGAAAGAAATAACAGAAGAGAAATGGCCTGAATCGGCCGCGACTTGGCCGCGACTCCGCGGTGGATCGGTCCTATCCGCCGCGGTTCCGCGGTCGTCTTGGCAATTCAGGGGACCATTTTTCTTCAGTCATCTTAGAAAACCCTGCACGTATTTTTAGAACACCTGAAATAATTTTTACAGCACTTTTAAAAATCGACAGAATGTAGGGTTTTCGGTGTTTTGTTTTCCAGCTTTTCCAACGATCGAAGTTCAAAAGCTTACTAACATACTAGTTTGGGTTTAGTAGGTTCTGATACCACTGTAAGTCCATGTCGCGCACCCCGCGGGACAGCGGGAAGGCGGAATAGGTGAAAAACAATTTTCAAAAGATCGCGGCACGGACTTGGACTCCAGGATAGGTGCTAAACCCTAACTAGCAAACTAAAAATGAGGTAAACTAAATGTACAGAAGTTTATGCCTCACGATTCCGGTCCTTCGGGTCTTCATTCCTCGCTGTCCTTCTTCTTGTTGTTGACTCCATGGATCGATTCGGATTGCCGCTCCCTAATCGGACTCCTCAAATCCATGATAATCCACCCGAGAAGATGTGCATCGAACTCCTACCTCAACGGAGGCAACTAGGGCATCAAGGTCGCTACTCATGATGTCGTAGGAGATGTAGAGATGTGTGGATGGATTGTAATATCTATGCTTGGCCTAGATCACTCAACACATGAGTTCACTAGAGCTTTGAGGAAGAAGGTGACCTTAGAGAAAAAATAGTGAAAAAAAGAATGAGGATGGAGTTAGCTCTCTCCCTTTTTGCAACCTGAACCATATTGATATTATCTCAATAATACAATATCAAATATCACATATATGGTTCAAGTGACAAAAAATGAGTCATGGGCTAAAAAGTCACCAAGTGTCATGTGAAGCTATGTCCATTTTCATGCAATTTCCACCTCATTCTCCTATGTCATAATGCATTTTCATTTAAACCAAAATGAATAACAACAATATGACATATCACCTTCTAGAAGCATCTTTGACCAATTTACAAAATTGCCCCTCGTCCGTACATACATACCCGTATCCGTATTCCGAAAAATGCGGATACAAAAAGACGAAAACAATCCATCAGTACAATACTAGGATCCAGCTTAAACCAAAGCCCGCTAGTATTGTCCGCCCGAATCATCATGCGCGCACGAGTACACGCACGTGATCGAACCCTGTCGTAAAACCATACGACCTCTACATCTTTTGTCCAATGCAGGGAAACCCTCTGTGTGGGACTCTAAAGACTCGACACTACGCTGGCAGTGGGTTTAACCACAGGTCGCAAGCGGCACTAGCTGTACGTAACGACCCCCAGGTATATATCAATGAGAAGGCCGATGAGAATAACTCATCCGAACTCCACCTGAGCCTATCTGTGACAATCTCCGTACAGTCTGGTCTGTTCGTATAAGAGTATCGCATATCAGACCTAGGGGGCGGTAAACGTCAGACCCCTAATAGCGGTATAAATCGTGTCGGAGTGTATCCCAGAACACCCTGAGAAACTACTGGAAATACTACCAGTAATTCTCGCTTGCCCTGCCCAAAGACTTTGCGTAATGGCTCTCCTAGACACATCGCGATATCAACCCCCAATACCGGGAGAGACGAATCCTATCTAACCGCCACTGCCTCCAAGTGCTTCGGGACTGCACCCAACTACTACGTGTTTGCACGACTCCTTTGAGCCGTGGTAGAGTAGTAATCAAAGTACAGTAGAAACACACTCGAGGCGAAGTGGCAGTGTCAAGTCGACGGACTAAGCTGTACTCATGTCATCTGGGAACTGTTATCTGACGATAGGTATAGTACCAACCAACAGTTCCCGACGAGTCATGTCCAGTGTACTCGTAACCTAACGAGCACCCGTATACTATCTCCAGTATGACGTACTAATGGCTGTGGGATAGACCATCTCCCCTGCTGGGATAAGAAGCGTATACGCTAGTCTACTCCGGAGTATCGATGCCCCGTCTCGATAATCCTACGACTAGGGACCTGTATAAGGATGTGCTTATAGATTACCCAGCCCCCACTAGTGTGACTGCCATCACAACGCTGGTAATCAAGCAAAGATCCTAAGGGCTCTACTAATATGTATAAGCGATATGCTAAAAGAAACACATGCACATATTTAAATAGAAACAAATCAAGTAGCATACTACCATTTTGAGCAAGATTGTCTATACAACTGTGAATATCCCAAGCTTCCATTAAGTAATATGCAAACTAGTATGATACAGTAATGGCCTCTAGGGCATATACACTAACAGACCTAACTAACGTTGTGATGCAGCTTATGGCTCAAATTGCTCGAGCGCCTCCCAGTCAAGCACAAGTCTCTACTCATGAGCCGGATGATGACAACCCGAAGCAGCCGATGCCTGTCCTTTTGGGTCCAAGATTGGTCGAGCCGCACGAAAGCCGGCCACATTCCGCTTCTAGGGATGCCTTGGCCCCAGATAGCACTATCCCGCTAACATAAGATCGGATAATGGATTTGATCACCAGTAAGGTTAAAACATTGGTGGCCGAAGCTGAAGCTCAGAAAGAAATTGGCAGTAGTGGGCGGCCATATCCCGCACAGTACGATCTGATTGAGTTCCCGAGCAGCTACGTCATTCCTAAGTTCGGAAGATTTGACGGGACGGAAAATGCAAATCAGCACGCCGCACACTTTAAAGCATCGTGTGGAAATACAGGGGGCAATGATGCACTCCTTCTTCGTCAGTATGTCAACAGCCTGACCGGTGTCGCTCACGACTGGTACGCGAGTATACTAGACAGGTCTGTCGTTACCTTTACCCAAATGGAATCTCTGTTTCAGCAAAGATTCATGAGTGTCAGTGATAAAATCTTCATTGTTGACCTTGTGAGGACCAAGCCGGGGAAGAATGAAAGCAACACCGACTTTATCGCCCGATAGCGTAATCTCACAGTCAAGTGCGAACCGTCGCTGGAGCAGGACCAGTCTGTCAGCCTTCTCATTGGGAACCTCAATAACTGGATGGTCCCATTCTTGTGCACAGCAGGCCTCAAGCCATTTTTAGGAGATAACCAAGAAAGTCCAAATGCTGGAACGCTCGAAGCAAGAGTACGCCCCGAACTCTCTGAGAGACATGACTTGGAAAAGCAAGCGGGACGACAACCGTAGAAGCGGGAATTCCAGCAGTACCAATGTCTTCAATGCGTCCGGCAATGTAACACCCTAGTTCATTTATACCAGTTCTAGTTCATGTATTTCTTTATTTATGGTACTTCCCAATTTACTGTGTTTTGGGTGCGAATAGTATATTTGACATCTGTATTTGCATCCGACCTGACCCGCTTGCTTGAAACCAGTCTTGATTCATGTTTATGATTTATCCTGAATTGTTACGTGGACTCGTGCACTTCCATATTTACATACTGCATATTGGCATTTATCTGGCATCTGCATTTTTAAATATAACATTTAAAGTCACATAAAATATTTTTTTAAAAATACATTGCATGGCCTGCATGATACCCCTAACCCCGTCGTAGCATCCGCGCACCTTGTTCTCGTCTCGTTCAGTGTAACGGACCTGTTTGGATGGCTACGTGCACATGCGTGCATCCGTTCTTGGGGGTATGCATTTTCGTTACCCGGATATCCAATTTTGGTTTTGGTTGACCGTACATTTTCCGTATTTTAAAACCGGATTTTTAGACCCGATCCGGGCACTTTTTGGACTAAGTTTGCATTAGCCAAAATCTCAATTTTCCCGAATATTATATTTTTTAAAATATTAAACGTTTTAATATATTTCCTAACCAAATAATTTTTTTTTAAAATCTTCTGAATAACAGAACCTCACAAACTCTCTCTCTCTCTCCTCCCTCTCTCCTCTCTCTCCCTCTCTCTGTGTTACTTTATAAATATTATTTCTTTCAATATTTACAACCCTGCATCTCTTTTCCACATATATATATTTAGTATACTTTTTAAATCCCATATAAAGAAAAGCATTGTTCCCTTTCTTCTTCACGTTTTCCCGCCTACGAACGAAACCCATCGCCAATGCCGCCTCCACCCCCGTCATCGTCAACATTCCCTCATCTCCGACGACACCACCTATCTCCTCTCCCCATGACTCCTCTCGCGATGAACCCACGACCCCATGACCCGATGCCTCACCCGACCTCTTTGCCTGCACCCATCATCGCCGTGCGCCACCCATCTTCCCAACCGCCGATCCCTCGCCGTCGACCTCGTCGAAACATTCCTCCATCTTCTCTCCTTCTCCTCACACCATAGCCCTTCCCTGCACCAAGAGCCGCGCACACCCGACCCTGCAAGAACCTGTGCACCGCGGCCACTGCCTTTGCCTTAAATCCTCGCCGGAGTTCCGACCCATCGCCCTTTCCACCTCCTCTAACCCCAGAGCATGAAACCCAGAGACCACCACCTTCTTCTTCTTCTTCTTCTTCTTTTTTCTTTTCTTTCTTGATCTTGTTTCTTGTTTTCCAGTGATCACCGGAGCCGGGCTCGACGCCGACAACCCGAGAGATCCAGTGAACAACCCCAACCAACGTGGTCGTGCTCTTACCTTTTCTGGACCCGTCCCGTGCGCGTGTGTGCGTTGCGACGATTTACCGACGTCGGACGTGCAATCTTCTCGGGATCGACCAATCTTGAACTGCTGCAATCTTCTCGGGATCAAGAGCGATTCCATCTGACGGCTGAAGAGGCTAAGGATTCAGATGAAGTTGTTTCAGGTATCCTACTTGTTCATGATTTTCCCGCATTAGTATTATTCGATTCTGGTGCATCCCATTGTTTTATGTCGTCCAAGTTTATTGCTGCATATTCGATTTCTTGCACGACCCTGTCTAGTTGTAGGGACATACACACTGGGAATGGAAAGATCATAGCTAGTAGAGAGTATAAGGATTGTTCAGTGGTTGTTTGCGGATTTCTTGGTGATCGATACCGGCAGTTATGATATTGTCTTAGGAATGGATTTTCTTAGAACTTTCCACGCTCGTATTGATTGTAGGGCAAAGAAAATGATTTTCCAGATTCCCGGACATCTGGAGTTTGTTTTGCTGGAGGAAGCAGTTCTGTCGGGCCAGTCGAGTTTAGGGCTAGGCCGACAAAAAGTGTTCTTTCGTCGATAGAAGTTGATAAGGAGGAAGCGCCAGCTATAGTTCGAGAGTTCATGGACGTGTTCGAGAACATCTCGGGTTTACCGCCAAAACGAGATGTGGAGTTCACGATCGATCTTGTTCCTGGTGCAGCGCCAATCACAAAGACGTACTATCCAATGGCACCAGTGGAGTTGGAAGAAGTAAAGAAGCAGGTTACCGAATTGCTTGAGAAAGGTTGGATTCATAGCAGTAATTCACATTGGGGAGCTCCAGTTCTTCTAGTCAACAAGAAAGATGGTACAAGGAGGATGTGCATCGATTATCGAGAATTAAACCGGATGACTATTAAGAGTAAGTACTGGATCCCTCGCATTGGAGAATTGTTCAAGCAGCTTAGTGGCGCGAGGGTATTCTCAAAGCTGGATTTGCGATCCGGATATCATCAAGTTCGAGTTAAATCAGAGGATATTTGCAAGACTACGTTCCGAACTCGGTATGGACATCATGAGTATTTAGTGATGCCATTCGGAGTCACGAATGCACCAGCGATATTTATGGACTTGATGAACCGAATCTTTTCACCGTTCTTGGACCAGTTTATAGTGGTGTTCATCGATGATATTCTGGTTTACTCAAGGAGTATTGAAGAGCATGCTGAACTCTTGAAGACATGTTGAGAGCTTGCATGTTAGACTTCAAGGGTTCATGGGAGGATCATCTACACTTGGTGGAGTTTTCTTACAACAACAGTTTTCAGGCGACTATTCAGATGGCTCCATTCGAAGCATTGTATAGTCGCAAGTGTCATTCACCTGTTTGTTGGGACGATGTTGGAGAACGAAAATTGTTGGGACCGGATTTGATTGTGCAAACCGTGTAGAAAGTTAATACTATCCGAAATCACATGAAGGCAGCACAAAATCGACAGAAGAGTTGGGCCGACACATCGAGAAGACGTCTAGAGTTCGCTGTTGGTGATCTGGTATTCTTGAAGATATCACTGACTAGAGGAGTGATTCATTTTGGGAGTCGAGGCCAGCTTAGTCCTCGATTCGTGGGGTCTTTCGAGATTATGGACGTGTTGAAGAAGTGGCTTATCGATTGGTTTTACCACAATCTTTGGCAAATGTTCATGACGTGTTTCATGTATCTCAACTCCGTAAGTATGTTCGAGATGAAACACACGTGCTGGATCATTCGGAGCTGACTGTAAGGGAGGATTTGACCTTTGAGGAACGACCGATGTCGATTGTTGATCGAAGAGAAAAGGTCCTCAAGAACAAGGTTATCCCTCTCGTACTTGTTTCTTGGGGGAATCGCTCGCATGGAGAATCGACTTGGGAACGTGAAGATGAGATTCGACAGAAGTTTCCACACCTATTCTTATAGATTCTTGATTGTTTATCTTTTCTTGTCTTGGGAATTTTGAGGACGAAATTCTTTTTGTGGTTGGGTATAATGTAACACCCTAATTCATTTATACCAGTTCTAGTTCACGTATTTCTTTATTATGGTATTCTCCTGATTTACCGTGTTTTGGGTGCAAATAGTGTTTTGACATCTGTATGTACATCCTACATAGTAATGGAGCTATAGTTGAAATCCCTAATAGCTAGTTATGCATCCATGTTTTGTTATGTACCCATACCATTAATTCTTTATATCCAGTTGCATCTACAGATTATATTAATCCGTATTATTGTTACATTAGTACCCCATACTTGATATTGTGCATCCTACTTAGTCATGGTGTAACCCCTAGTAAATATTTGTGCATCCATACTTTTACCGTGCATCCGTACTTGCTACAGTCTTATTATGAGCATCCGCTTGACATATGTGCACTACCTGTCATGACCTGATATACCACTGCTTGACTTGATACCTGATCTTGTTACTAATGCCGACAATCTTGACCTGTTGTCCCTACGGACATATCATGTTGTCTATTTAGACAAACCTGTACCTGCTTGATCCTGTGTTGGCATTAGCTCCGGATTATCAATACCTGACTTGAACACATAACCTTGGGGGTATGGGGAAATCAAAAGTGTAAGCTAAAGTGTAACTTAAAAGGGTATTTCTTGATCCGTAGTCCCGGGGGGTAACGGGACAGAACCACTCTTGGTTCGCATATTCCTGATCCGTGGTCCCGGGGGGCAACGGGACATATCCTTTGAGTTACATGGAGGATTACATTAATGGATTTCAAACAAACTTTAGAATAGATAACCCAGTAGCACAGTTTCGATTGATCACTGCACGTCACATATATTGATACACTTCACTGTTCTATATCCGTGTTTACTTATTACATTCATGTTACTGTTTATGATTCATGCCTGCATATCTCATGTATCCTGTTCATTTACTATTGGTTGATATCATGACGCACTGACGTCTGGGTTTTGCATGGCCCATATCTTCTATCTCTGTCGCAGGCCATTCAAGAGTATTTTGACCAACAAGCCGAGCAGTGAAGATCATGTCAGTAGCTAGTTAGTTTAGTTTTTATTTCGCATTTTCATTCCTGATGTGAGCCCGTATTTTGGGACGTACTTTCCAGATTGTTATTGTTATTTGAATTTATTGCTTCCGCATATTATTTCTTGACTCTTTATTTCTGGCTCATGGACATGTACTAGATAGTTTCTTTTATTTCTACTGTTCTTGATATCTCTAGACAGCCGTAATGTGACTGTGGAGGAATGTTTCCTAGCCACAGGTAGTATGGTTGGCTCTGTCACGTGCCGATATTAGCGCACTCTGTGGAGGGATGTTTCATATATCATGCTTGCTAGTATGCATCATACGACTCATGAACTCATTATATGTTATCACTGATTACTATTCATGCATCCGTTCTTTTACCATGTTTCGATACTTGTTACATTTTACTGTTGGGCATTCACTTGATACATATGCACCACATGACATGACCTGATACATCACTGCTTGACCTGTTACTTGATCCTGTTACTAATGCCGACAATCCAGACTTGTTGTCCCAACGGATATATCCTATTGTCTATTCAGACAAAACCTGTACCTGCTTGATCCTGTGTTGGTATTAGCTCCAGATTTATCAATACCTGACTTGAACACATAACTTGGGGGTAAGGGGAAATCAATGAAGAAACTTGACTTGTAACTTGACAGTTCGATGCTTATACTGATCAGTTTTAGGGGCTAGACCAGCCCTGGTGTCACGCCCCGCTTTCCAGAGTGTGCTAAGATCGACACGTGACAGAGCCAACCATGCTACCCGTGGCTAGGAAACATCCTTCCACAGTCACATTATGGATGTCTATAAGATATCAAGAACAGTGGAAATAAAATAAACTATCTAGTATATGTTCATGAGCCAGAATAAACGAGTTAAGAAATAATATGCGGAAGCAATAGATCCAATAAATAATAATAATCTGGAATGTATGTCCCAAATACAGGCTCATATCAGGAATGAAAATGATGAAAGAAAACTAAACTAAAATACTAACAGGTCCTCACTGCTCGGCCTGTTCACTGAAATACTCCTGATCGGTCAGCTGCAAAGGTAGAGGATCTGGGCCATGCAAAATCCAGACGTCAGTGCGTCATAATATCAACAATAATACAATCAGGAGGTAACAAGACATGCAGGCACGAGTATGAACAGTAAGAAAAGTATAACAGTAACATGAATAAGAAACAGTGAAGGGTATAAGCACATGTGACGTGCGGTGAGTAATCTGAACTAAACTACTAGGTAACTACTCTCAATTCTGTGAAATCAATTTAATGAATCGTCGATGTAACTCAATAGTATCCCGTGCATGCCCGGGACCACGGTCCAGATTCTCGGACTGAATCCGAGACATGCCGCTAGGCACTAAACAAGAAACATGTACAGATGAATGATGTCAGCAGCAGCATCCCCGGGCTGGCCTAGCCCGTAAAACTGATCAGTATAAGTATCGAACTGTCGAGTTACAAGTCAGGTTTCATCATTGATTTCCCCATACCCCCAAGTTATGTGTTCAAGTAAGGTATTGATAAATCTGGAGCTAATTCCAACACAGGATCAAGCAGGAACATGTTTGTCTATACAGACAACAGGATATGTTCATCGGGACAACATGTCAGGATTGTCGGCATTAGAAACAGGATCAGGTAACATGTCAAGTAGTGATATATCAGGTCATGTCAGGTAGTGTACATGTATCAAGTCATGTCAAGTAGTGGTGTATCAGGTCATGTCAAGTGGTGGTGTATCAGGTCATGTCAAATAGTGGTGTATCAGGTATCAAGTGGGTGCTCATAATTAAACTAAAGCAAGTACGGGTGCACAAATAAAAGCATGGATGCACAATTATCGATCAGGGTTACATCATGACTAAGTAGGATGCACAATATCAAGCATGGGGTGTCAATATAATAATATGGAATAATGTGACATGGTATGCGAATAGACATAGAATTAATGGTATGGATGCACAAATATCGATTAGGGGTTACATTTACCGTTCCAATACTAATTAGGATGCACTTTATTAAGCATGGGTGTTACTACAATAATAATATGAATTAATGTGATATATAGATGCAGTTATATATATTTTTAATGATATGGATGAAAACGGATATCCGAAAATAGTAAAACCTTAGTATGGATGTACAATGTGATAAACGGGTAACATTTTACTCATATGGATGCACAATACTATACCTAGCATGTAGCAAGATGAATTAGCATGCATCTAGATATATAAATAATGATATGGATACAAACGGACGTCGTAAAACTATAAAACTATAATATGGGATGCATAATTTAAAATACATGTATTATATTTCTTCAAATGGATGTAAATAGAGCAACATAGCTTGTAGCAAGATAAACTTACCTCAATCGAATCATATGACGGATATGTACGGCACGTCCGACGTCGGTAAATCGTCGCAACGCACACTCGGCACGCGGGACGGGTCCAAGCAAGGAAGGAGGGCGATCACGCAGGTAAGGTACGTCCACTGAGTCGTCTGGAACGGCGACGCGACTCCGGCGGTCGCCGGAAAACGTGAAATCGAGAAACAAGAACAGAAAAAGAAAAGAGAAGAAGAAGAAGAAGAGAAAGAAGAAAAGAGAAAGGCTCACTAAAGTTGGTGCACAGGGGTCAGGAGAGAGGTGAGGGCGACGGCGGGATCAACGAAGCTCCGGCAAGGCAATGTGCAGTGGGGGTTTGGCAAGGCAGTGGGTATGCAGGTTGGGGCTCGGTTGGTGCAGGGTTTGTAGGTTTTTAGGTCGTGGTGATGGGAAGAGGCGGAGGAAGAAAGGAGAAGGGGTGGTGACAATGGTGGCGAGAGGTGAGCACGGAAAGAGGGCGAGGATGAGGGTTTTGGAGCTCGGGATGGGTTCGTCGAGGTTCGAGATGGGTGCAGGGGAGAAGGAAAGAGCAAAGAGGAAAGAGATAGGAGAAGGGATGGTGGCAAGGATGAGGGTGGTGGCCGAAGGTGAGGTCGGCGACGGCGAGCGCGACACGAGGGCAGGGGGCGTGGGTTTCATGAGCTTGGAGGCGGAAAAAAAATTTGAAGAGGAAGAAAGAAGAACGTACATGAGTTAATACAGAATAGGTTAAGAAAAATAAAAATATATAATATATAAATATGTGGAAGGGAGAGGGAGAGGGGGAGAGAGAGAGAGAGCGCTCGTGGGGGCTGAGGTTGGTTAGTTAGGATATAATAGGATTTTGATTTTAAAATATTTCAGTTAACAAAAAAAATATAAAAGAAATAGATTAATCAGTTTATAATATAAGAAATATAATATTGATTATAATTGATTTTTCTGACTAATAAAAAATTAGTCCAAAACACGTCCGGGTCGGGTCTAAAAATTCAGTTTTAAAATACGGAAAATATACGTGTCAACCAAAACTAAAATAAAATATCCGGATAACGAAAATGCATACCCCTAAGAACGGATGCACGTAGCGTGCACATAGCCATCCAAACGATTCCGTTTCACTGAACGGGACGAGAACAAGATGCGCGAATGCTACCACAGGGTTAGGGGTATCATGCAGGCCATGCTATATATTTTTAAAATATTTTATGTGACATTAAATGTTATTTTAAAATGCAGATGCTAAATAAAATGTGAGTATGCAATTGTACAAATAAATGAAAGTGCATGTGTCCATGTAACAGGTCAGGATAAATCATGAACGTGAATCAAGACGGGTTTCAAGGAAGCGGGTCGGGTAGAATGCAAATACAGATGTCAAAATACTATTCGCACCCAAAACACGGTAAAATAGGAAAATACCATAAATAAAGAAATACATGAACTGGAAATGGTATAGATGAACTAGGGTGTTACATTATACCCAACTAAAGAAAGAATTTCGTTCTCGAAATTCCCAAAATAAGAAAAGATAAACAAACATGGTACTACAGGAAGAGATCTGTAAACTTCTGTCGAATCTCTTCTTCTCGTTCTTTAGTCGATTCTCCGTGCGAGCGATTTCCCCAAGAAACAAGTACGAGAGGGATAACCTTGTTCTTAAGGACCTTTTCTTTTCGATCAACGATCGACATCGGTCGTTCCTCAAAGGTCAAATCCTCTCTTACAGTCAGCTCCGAATGATCCAGCACATGTGTTTCATCTCGAACATACTTACGGAGTTGAGATACATGAAACACGTTATGAACATTCGCCAAAGATAGTGGTAACGCCAATCGATAAGCCACTTCTCCAACACACTCCAAAATCTCGAAAGACCCCACGAATCGAGGACTAAGCTTGCCTCGACTCCCAAAACGAATCACTCCTCTAGTCGGTGATATCTTCAAGAATACTAGATCACCAACAGCGAACTCTAGAGGTCTTCTCGATGTATCAGCCCAACTCTTCTGCCGATCTTGTGCTGATTTCATGTGATTCCGGATAGTGTTAACTTTCTCTACTGTTGCACGATCAAATCCGGTCCCAACAATCTTCGCTCTCCAACATCGTCCCAACAAACGGGTGAACGACACTTGCGACCATACAATGTTTCGAATGGATCCATCTGAATAGTCGCCTGAAAGCTGTTATTGTAAGAAAACTCCACCAAGTGTAGATGATCTTCCCACGAACCCTTGAAGTCCAACATGCAAGCTCTCAACATATCTTCAAGAGTTTAGATCGTTCTCTCCGACTGGCCGTCTGTCTGAGGATGATAAGCTGTGCTAAACTTCAATCGCATCTCCAAACTTTCCTGTAAACTCCTCCAGAAGTGCGATAAGAATCGGGTGTCACGGTCGGACACGATGCTCACAGGTACTCCATGCAATCTCATAATCTCCTGCATGTACCGTTCTGCCAACGCTTCCATTGATTGACCAACTCGAAATGGTATGAAATGAGCTGCCTTGGTCAAACGATCAACAATCACCCAAACTGCATTGTTACCCTTTAGACTCCACGGTAAAGCTGTCACGAAATCCATAGTTATATGTTCCTACTTCCATTGAGGAATCGGAAGTGGTTGCAATAAACCAGCAACCCTTTGATGTTCAGCCTTAACTTGCTGACACACCAAGCACTTCGCTACAAAACGGGCAATCTCCCTTTTCATGTCTTCCCACCAGAAATGTTGTCCTAGATCACGGTACATCTTCATGCCTCCTGAATGTACGGAATATGCGGAACTGTGTGCCTCCTTCATCACTTCTTCACAAATTTCTCCTTTCGGCACACACAAACGGCTACCATATATCGCAATGAATCATCTTCATGAATCAACAAGTTTGTTCGAAGTCCAGCTTCAACCTGTTCTCGAAACTTCTGCAATCTTGGGTCCTGCGACTGCGCTGCTTTAATACTCTCGATCAATGACGACTGTACTTGCAGCTGCATCAACTGTCCCGAAGAATGCGATAGCACGATCTCCAACTCGAATCTCCGAAAATTTTCGATAAGCTCCTTCTGTGCAGTCAACATTCGAATTGCTGGCAACTGACTAAGCGCATCCGGCACTACATTAATTTTCCCCGGATGGTACTTGAGATCAAGATCATAGTCAGCCATCAGCTCTAACCATCTACGCTGCCTCATGTTAACTTCATCTGTATGAACACATACTTTAGGCTTTTGTGATCGGTGAATACTAAGTAGTGTCTCCAAATCTTCAAAACGAAAATCACCGCTGCAAGCTCCAAATCATGAGTTGGGTAATTCTTCTAATGGATCTTCAACTGTCTCGATGTGTAAGCTATAATTTTTCCATGCTGCATCAAAACACATCCCAAACCTTTCCCAGATGCGTCGCTGTGAATCACCAATCCTCCGGAACCGTCTGGTACGGTCAAAATAGGAGCGGTTATCAACCTTTGCTTCAACGCCTTAAAAGCTGACGCACATTTATCCGTCCATACAAACGGTACTCCCTTGCGCGTAAGCTTGGACAAAGGCTCAGCCAAACGAGCAAAATTCTCTACGAACCTTCTGTAATACCCGACAAGTCCAAGAAAGCTTCTGATCTCTGCTACATTCTTCGGAATCGGCCAATCTTGAACAGCTGCAATTTTCTCAGGGTCAACGGCGATTCCATCTCCGGATACAACATGCCCCAAAAACTTCACTTCTTCAAACCAAAACTCGCACTTGCTCATCTTTGCATACAATCTTTCTTGCCTCAATGTCTGCAGTGCGATCTTCAGGTATTCCGCATGTTCTTCAATGCTCCTCGAATACAACAGAATATCATCGATGAACACCACTATAAACTGGTCCATGAATGGTGAAAAGATTCGGTTCATCAAGTCCATAAATATCGCCGGTGCATTCGTGACTCCGAATGGCATCACTAAATACTCGTAATGTCCATACCGAGTTCGGAACGCAGTCTTGCAAATATCTTCTGATTTAACTCAGACCTGATGATATCCGGATCTCAAATCCAGCTTCGAGAATACCCTCGCGCCACTAAGCTGCTCGAACAATTCGCCAATGCGAGGGATCGGGTACGTGTTCTTAATAGTCACCCGGTTTAATTCTCGATAATCGATGCACATCCTCCTTGTACCATATTTATTCTTGACTAGAAGAACTGGAGCTCCCCAAGGTGAATTACTGCTGGGAATCCAACCCTTCTCAAGCAATTCTGTAACCTGCTTCTTGACTTCTTCCAACTCCACTGGTGCCATTGGATAGTACGCCTTTGAGATTGGCGCTGCACCAGGAATAAGATCGATCGCGAACTCCACATCTCGTTTTGGCGGTAAACCCGAGATGTCCTCGAAAACGTCCATGAACTCTCGAACTACAGCCGGCGCTTCCTCCTTATCAACTTTCATCGATGAAAGAACACTGCTTGTCGACCTAGCCCTAAACTCGACTGGCCCGACAGAACTGCTTCCTCCAGTAAAGACAAACTCCGGATGTCCAGGAATCTGGAAAATCACTTTCTTTGCCCTACAATCAACGTGAGCGTGGAAAGTGCTAAGAAAATCCATTCCCAAGACAACATCATAGCCGCCGGTATCGATCACCAAGAAATCTGCAAATAACTCCCGTCCGCAAATAACAACTGAACAATTCTTGCATTCGCTACTAGATATGATCTTCCCATTCCCAGTGTGTATGTCCCAACAACTAGATAGGGTCGTGCAAGTAATCGAGTGTGTAGCAATAAACTTAGACGACATAAAATAGTGGGATGCACCAGAATCGAATAATGCTAATGCGGGAAAATCATGAACAGGTAGGATACCTGAAACAACTTCCTCTGAAGCCTTGGCCTCTTCAGCCATCAGGGTAAAGGCTTGAGCTTGATTAGGTCCCTGAGTCAACTGCTTCTGCCCCTGAAACTGCTTCTGCGGTGGCTTCTGAACATCATCCTTCAAACGAAGCTTCGATGGACAAGCATTAATAGTATGATCCGCTGATCCACAAACCAAACAAAGTCCCAGCATCCTTCTGCAATCTCTCTTCACATGTCCGAATAAATGGCAGTAGTCACAAATCACGCTCTTTCTCTGATTGGCTACGACGAGCTTCTTCATCGGTGCTACGCCACGTCGGTTCACCGGAATACCTCTGCGTATAGACGCTCGGTTAGGCATAAACGCCGGCTTCCGTACCATAACTGTCTGCTGCTGCGTATCCTCAATCTTCAATGATAAGCTCTGTTGCTCTCTGGCCGCTTTAAGCACTTGCGAGAAAGTGGTCAATCCCAGAGATATAATGTGCCTCTGGATTTCCACATCCAAACTGCGCATGAATCTTCGTGCCCTATCAGCCTCTTTGGCCACCAAAGGTCCAGCGTGTCCACTCAGCCGTGTCCACTCAGCCGCATGCGCATCCACGGATCCGCCATTCTGCTTCAAGCTGATAAACTTTTCTTCCATCTCTTCCCGTGCAGTCTGCGGGAAGAACTTCTCCAAGAAACTCTTCGAAAAATCTTCCCAACTGATCGGCTTGGGCAAGCGGGTCTCTTCCACAAGCCACCATTCACGGGCATAGTCCACCAATTGGATGCATACAACATCCACTCTCTTGTCCTCTGGAATCTGTGCCGCAACGAGCAAATTCTCCGTATCAACTAGCCACTGCTCCGCTGGCAACGGCACCTCCAAACCAGTGAAAGTGGACGGAACAAGTCTCCTGAAATCCGCCACGGTACCCACACGCTCTACCGGTTTGGCCGCAACATTGTTTACGGACTGCTGGACGATCCGCAAACCTTCCTGAAAAGCTTTGGCTTGCCGCTGGTTCAGTTCGGTCTGCCGCTTTTGGTCCTCAAGCATCCCACGTATTACTCCAAGAAAAGCGGCGTCATCAACACGCCTCTGGTACGATCGTAGATTCCTGTCTGCCATGATCCTGCAACCAAGACATCGAAAAGGATTAGCATGATAACAAGATTCAAAACTTGCGATGAATGATGACCATAAATCAAGAATATGAATCAAGACTAGAACTGCAAGTTACTTAAATAGAGTACCGCATTGTAAGCATGCCGCGGTACATAGTTACAATCACATAACTCCACTCAAGTCGCCCAAATCCTAGAGATAAACAATAGGGAACCAAAAGTTTCAAGTCAAGATGCAAAGTGGTTTGCATATCGTCAAAACACGGAGTCAAGAGAAGGATATGATTCAAGAATCACGATAACAATGTGGCAGGACATGTTCCTAATTATGGATCTTCCGATTCGTTTATTGGGTCCAATACCCAACTACAAAAGAATCAAACCTGATTAACCTAAATCCTATGGCTCTGATACCAAACAAACCCTGTCACGCTCCGCTTCCCAGAGTGCGCTACGATCGGCACGTGACAGAGCCAACCATGCTACCTGTGGCTAGGAAATATCCTTCCACAGTCACATTATGGATGTCTATAAGATATCAAGAACAGTAGAAATAAAATAAACTATCTAGTACATGTCCATGAGCCAGAATAAACGAGTCAAGAAATAATATGCGGAAGCAATAGATCCAATAAACGATAATAATCTGGAATGTATGTCCCAAATACGGGCTCACATCAGGAATGAAAATGCTAAAAGAAAACTAAACTAAAATACTAACAGGTCCTCACTGCTCGGCCTGTTCACTGAAATACTCCTGATCGGTTAGCTGCAAAGGTAGAGGATCTGGGCCATGCAAAACCCAGACGTCAGTACGTCATAATATCAACAATAAAACAATCAGGAGGTAACAAGACATGCAGGCACGAGTATGAACAGTAACAAAAGTATAACAGTAACACGAATAAGAAACGGTGAAGGGTATAAGCACATGTGACGTGCGGTGAGTAATCTGAACTAAACTACTAGGTAACTACTCTCAATTCTGTGAAATCAATTTAATGAATCGTCATGTAACTCAATAGTATCCCGTGCATGCCCAGGACTACGGTCCAGATTCTCGGGCTGAATCTGAGACATGCCGCTAGGCACTAAACAAGAAACATATACATATGAATGATGTCAGCAGCAGCATCCCCGGGCTGGCCTAGCCCGTAAAACTGATCAGTATAAGCATCGAATTGTCGAGTTACAAGTCAGGTTTCATCATTGATTTCCCCATACCCCCAAGTTATGTGTTCAAGTCAGGTATTAATAAATCTGGAGCTAATGCCAACACAGGATCAAGCAGGAACAAGTTTGTCTATACAGACAACAGGATATGTCTATCGGGACAACATGTCAGGATTGTCGGCATTAGAAACAGGATCAGATAACATGTCAAGTGTGTAGGGTTCCTAGGCACACTATAGAGGTCTCACAAGGCATCAACCATGCCAATTTCAAAACTTCATGGGTGCCGAGAAACCCTAATACGGATCGTTGACTAGATATTTAGGCGAAATACGAAACTAGTTAACACTTTAACTAAAGGAGAGAGACTACAACCTTTGTAGATCCGGTTCACCACTTCCTTAGCTCCATGTAGGTGTCCTCTCGCTGTCCATCTCGAATCCCGGACTCAATCGTCGGCTTCATCGGAGAAATGAGCGGAATAGGTCGTCGGCTTCGTGCCGAAGATGATCTACGTCGAGGTTGCACAAGTTCAAGCTCCAACTTCACCAAGTTGTGAAACTTGTAAAGAAAACACCCAAAACAACTTGGCAAGAGGTAGAGGGTGAAGAAATAAGAGGTGGGTTCACTTTAGAATTGGATTTCTCTCACTTTTGCTCAAGTTGCCATTGATGGACTCAAGCTTTTCTTGAAGAAGAAGATGATGAAGAAGAAAGAATATGATAAGTGTTCTATTTTTAAAATGAAACTAATATGAATACTTATCATATCTTGACCATGGTCAAGTGTAGAGATTAAACTAAGGTTAGTTGGAATGGTTAGGGTTAAGGATGAGATAAGGATGGTGGACTTTGTCAAAGCTTCAAGAAGCTTCAACATAGAAACAAAATAAGCCACCATTCTTAACTAAATCCTTTCCAAATAAATAAACAAATAAATAAATGAAAAACCAAAACCCTAATCATCACTTAACCATGGTTTAATCCTTTACACTTAACCACATTATCAAGTATCATCAAACATGATACAAATATGTGCACAAAAGTATATCACATATACTTCTTGCACATCAAGTGAGAAAATCCATTTAAAGTGAACCAATACTAGTTAATGCAAAGTAATATATCAAATATATAATTATACATTAAATCATTAAATCAACATTTGATTTAACGATCCGGTCATATCGCATATAACCGACTAGTATCCTTTGTATCGTCTTATCGAATCAATCCTTGATTCGATATCTAGGTTATATCGAATATAACCAATCGATACATCCATTGCGAGAATGAAATACGGTATCACATACACGCATTATTCTCGGTCCTGCACATATCTCATATGCGCTCCTATTTCGTTTCGCTTGAGCCAGGAAACCTCTGTGTAGGACTCTAAAGACTCGTCAATACGCCGGTAGCAGATGATGATCATATCAAGCACCCATAAGCCGCAAGCGGTCTGCTAAAGGTAACGGCCATCCGGGTATTGAGCGATCAGAAGATCGATGAGCTAGCCCGCTCACACCCCTGTGAATCCAACCAGTAACACTTACCGTACAGTCCGGTCTATTCGTCTGATATGTCGCATATCAAGTCTAGGGGTGGTATACGTCAGACCCCAATAACCGATAAGTCGTGCCGATGTGAGGCTCATAACGGGTCGAGAAACTACTGGTAACACTTACCAGCAAATCTCTGATCAGCCCTGGCCAGGGACTTCCCTGTTACGGCCAATCGAGCACAGCGCAACATCAACCCCCAATACCGGGAGAGAAGAAACCCCTCCTATCGCTCATTGCCTCCATGTGACTCGGGACTGTACCCAAAGACCACCGTTTTGCACGCCCTCATGGACGTGGTAAGGTGGAGATCAAAGCACAGTGGGAATCACACAAGACTCTATGACGATCTCGGGTCTACAGACTAACATGTACAAGTGTCACCTGAGAACTGCCATCTGACGTGAGGTATAATACCATCTGGGAGTTCTCGGCGAGTCCGTCCATTATACCCAGTCTCCACTGAGCACCCGTATACCATCTCTGATGTCAAACACCAATGGATATGGGATCATCCATCGCCCATCTCATGGGTCGAGAAGCGTATACGCTAGTCTACACTGGTATATCGATGCCCTGTCTCGATACACCCATGACTAGGGACCTTGAAGGATGTACTTATGGACTACCATGTCCCCACTAGTATGATCTGCATCATAGTCCAGGTAGTCAAGTACACATCCTAAGGGCTTTATCAACATGTAACTATAAGACAGTTTAAAGAGACAAGTGTACATGTTAAGATAAAGAGTAACCAGATAGCATACTATCATATCGAGCAAGAAAGTCATCTCTATATATGTCCAAGCATCCAATATAATATACATCATCTGTACAATACTGGCCTCTAGGGCATACATACAACTAACAATCTCCCACTTGCACTAGGGCCAGCTGCTGTAGTATCGCATACCGAGCATCCCGAAGAGTCTCTCAAACTGTATCTGGGGAATGGCCTTCGTGAGTGGATCCGCCGTGTTGTTCTTCGTGTCAACCCTCCTGATCTCGATCTTCCGGCGATCAACTATCTCCCGGATCAGGTGATACCGCCTCAGAATATGCCTGGATCGCTGATGGGACCTGGGTTCCTTGGCCAAAGCCACCGCTCCATTGTTATCGCAATACAAAGGTATTGGATGCTCAATGGATGGAACCACTCCAAGTTCAGTAATGAACTTCTTGATCCAGACAGCCTCTTTGGCAGCATCGTTGGCAGCGATGTATTCAGCCTCCATCGTCGAGTCTGCCACGGTTTCCAGCTAACCGCCCCTCCGTAAAGGGTAAAGACAAATCCCGACTGCGACTTAGAGTCGTCCTTATCACTCTGGAAGCTCGAATCGGTAAAGGACTCCACTTGGAGTTCTCCGTTACCATACACCAAGAGCATCTCTTTAGTCCTTCGCAAGTACTTGAGAATGCTCTTCACAGCTGTCCAGTGATTCTCTCCAGGATCAGCTTGATACCTGCTCACTACACTTAGTGAGTATTCAACATCGGGTCTGGTACATAGCATCGCATACATGATAGAGCCTACAGCTGAAGCATAGGGTATCCCTTGCATGCGAGCTCTCTCCAAATCAGTCTTGGGAGACATCTCTTTGGAGAGAGTGACTCCAGAGATCGTGGGCAAGTTCCCACGTTTGGATTCTTCCATACTAAACCTCTTTAGTATGGTGTCAATGTACCTGGATTGGGACAATCCCAATATCCGTTTGGATCTATCTCTATAGATCCTAATTCCCAATATGCAGGAGGCATCACCAAGATCTTTCATCGAGAATCTTTGTGATAAGAAGAGCTTGACCGATTGCAGCATAGGAATATCATTTCCTATCAAGAGTATGTCGTCTACGTACAATACGAGGAAGACAACCTTACTCTCTGCCACCTTCTTGTAGATACAAGGTTCATCTGGGTTTTTGACGAAATCAAACTCTTTGATAACGACGTCAAAGCAGATGTTCCAACTCCGCGATGCTTGCTTTAATCCATAAATGGATTTAAGCAGCTTGCACACCTTCCCGCTGCTCCCACTGTCTACGAAGCCCTATGGCTGAGTCATGTACACGCACTCTTCTAAATCACCATTTAGAAAGGCGGTCTTAACATCCATTTGCCAGATTTCATAGTCATGATACGCAGCGATGGCAAGCATGATCCGGATGGATTTAAGCATAGCCACTGGAGAAAAGGTTTCGTCATAGTCCACACCTGGTCTTTGACGAAAACCCTTTGCTACAAGTCTAGCTTTGAAAGTCTCCACTTTCCCATCTACACCAAGTTTCTTCTTAAAGATCCACTTGCTCCCAATGGGTTTTACCCCTTCAGGAGCAACTTCCAAAGTCCATACTTTGTTGGTGTACATGGATTACATCTCGTACCGCATAGCATCCAGCCATTTCACTGAGTCACTACTCGTGATGGCCTGCTCGAAGCTAGTTGGGTCATCATCCTCCATGATGCAATCCTCGCTTCCACCGTCCATGAGAAAACCGTAGTATCTCTCAGGTTGGCGAGGAACCCTACTAGATCGGCGGAGAGGCTGAGGTTCATTGGGAGCTACTGAATCTTCTGGTTCCATTAAATCTTCAGTTACGGTTTGTGTATCTGGAACCTCTTCCAGCTCTACCACTTTGCCACTAATTTCTTTTTCAAGGAATTCCTTTTCTAAAAAGGTGGCATATTGAGAAACAAACACCTTTTGTTCTTCAGCATGGTAGAAAAAATATCCTTGTGAATTCTTAGGATATCCCATAAACTTGCAAAGAACTGACCGTGCCTTGAGTTTGTCTGGATTTTGCCTTTTGACATAGGCCGGACAACCCCATATCTTAACTCGTTTAAAATATGGTCTCTTCCCACTCCATATCTCATATGGTGTGGTAGGTACAGATTTAGATGGAACTTGATTCAATAGGTATGTTGCTGTCTCCAGCGCATATCCCCAGAAGGAAATAGGTAACTCAGCTGCGCTCATCATAGAGCGCACCATATCTAATAGGGTGCGGTTCCTCCGTTCTGATACACCGTTGTGCTGTGGTGTATATGGAGGAGTTAGCTGAGAGAGAATCCCATTCTCTTTTAGGAAGTCCAGGAATTCATTGCTTAAGTATTCACCTCCTCGATCAGATCGAAGGATTTTAATACTTTTTCCGGTTTGGTTTTCGACTTCTTGTTTATATTCTCTAAATTTCTCAAAAGCTTCTGATTTGTGTTTCATCTGGAACACATATCCGAATCTAGAGAGATCGTCAGTGAATGTAATGAAGTACGAAAAACCATCCCTGGCATGTGTAGACATAGGACCGCATACATCACTATGTATCAGTCCTAAGAGTTCGGTAACTCTTTCTCCGTGTCCCGTAAACGGAGTTTTGGTCATCTTGCCTTTGAGACATGACTGGCAAGTGTCATAAGATGAAAATTCAAACGGATTTAAATATCCATCCTTATGCAACTTAGCCAGTCGTGTCACATTTATGTGACCCAATCTACAATGCCACAAGAAGGATTCGTTCATTTCTGAACGTTTCCTCTTGTGTGTGTTTTGTATATTGAAGACTGTATTTTGATTGAGAATGAATATGCCATTATGTAGCGAGCCTGATGCAATCAACTTTTGATCTAGGAATATGTTCATAACATTATCCTTTACTACAAAATTATATCCTTCTTTACTTAATAAAGAAACTGATATAATGTTGCACATCATGTTCGGTATATAATAGCACTCATTCAGGTCTAGTGTATCACCATTTGGTAATACCAGGTGATATATGCCAACTGCTTTGGCTGCAACATTTGCCCCATTCCCTACTTGAACGGAATGATCACCTTTTCCCAGTTCTCTACCTTTTCGTAGCCCATGTAACTGCTTACATATATGGGATCCTGATCCGGTATCTAATACCCAGGACGTAGGGTGAACTGAGAAACAGTTCTCAATAACAAACACACCCGAAGAAGGTGCATCATCATGCACGTTCTCCGTTTGGGCGGCGTGAGAATCTCGATATTCTCCTGTTTCCTGTTCAGTCTTATAACTCTTATAAGAAAGAACGGGTCCAACGTTCCCCTGCACAGTATAACATGCGGGTTCAGTCAATACATCCATATTATTATCTTGATTAAGGCATGAAATGGTCGCTACCTGGAGAGAGAGAGAAGAAAACACTTTAGCGTAAGCTCGTGCAAGATCAGATTGGTTATTATCTTATCTAATCAGGATGGCTCCCACTGTTTTTATCAAATCTTCCTTCAAACCCTAAAAGGAAAGACTAGCCGGGATTAATTACACACTATAAGTTTGCCAATCTTTCAGCCAGGCCAGTGTCGGTACTTTGAGGGAGGTCCCCCGTGCTTTCGCACGAACCTAATTAATGTAAAACCTCGTTTTCCCAGAGGCGTAACCCCGTTGACACCTTTCTAGACACCTACTTGATCAGCTAATTGTAATGTGTAAAACTCTTCCAGGAGTAACTCTTACTCGCAGTGGGTATCGGGATCCAACTATCTCATAGAAGGTATGCAATCTCATTGCAAATTTCAACACTTGAAATTCCCGATAATATTTTGCCCCTAGCAGCTATATGACCTTAACATAGTCAACAAATCATAAGTGCTAGTCAAGTTCAACCCGTCATTTCCTGATTGAATTAAACCCACCTGTACGACCCTTAATATAGTCAACAAAGTCGCACGACTACCCTAATCCAATCTGCATCATATGCATAAGCAGATAAATACTGGTCAGCTACCGCACACTATGCCTTAACATAGTCAACAAACGTAGCACGAATACTAACTAGTACTTATCTGAAATGACGGAGGGCTACGACAGGTTTTTCTGAAAACCTATTGCGTAATGAACTTGATATCGTTGTAGAATCAAATGAAGTTTTGAAATGGAGTGATTTTGAGGCTTTTCCAGTTTTGCTAAAGGGGTCACTCCCGGTGAAGGGATCGTCGGCCCTTTCCTCGTCGAATGAGGTGCGGGATATATCATATATATCACTGTGCAAAGCAAAACTCAAAAACAATCAAAAGCAAACCGAGTGTGTAGCATATGCCAGTTATTGCTAAAGGAGTCACTCCCGGTGAAGGGATCTTGGTCCTTTCCTTATCGAATAAGGTGCAGGGTATATCATATATACCGCTATGCAAAGCAAGAACTGTAGCTACCTGTTTTGTTTAAAATTTGATTCTACAACATCTTAGGTTTCTTTTCTTTCATTAATCACATTAATGAAGTCCCATCATTTAAATACCTAAACATCACAGATAAATACGACGTACACTTATGCCATCCGTATTCGCCTCGATGTCCCCTCGTGCACCGTTAGGTTAGGTAACTAACGACAGAGCAGGGCAGGGCTAGTGCGGGTGCAAAACATAAGTAACGTCTATATAATATATCATATATACTATATACTGTATCTATCATAGAACATCACATGATCACATCATAGATATCGCAGCAGAAGAAACATATGAAACATTGGATATACTAGGACGTCCGTGTTTTCAATACGAGCCAGTATAAAACACGGATTCCACAGTCGTGATGAATAGCCAATCCAACACCCCTAGACCCCTACGAGAGCGGCAAGCAACCCTACCAGTTCTAGGGTTAGGAGACCCGGACTCGACTCCTCGAGATGGTCTCCCGCTGGACCCCAGAACCCGGTTACTTATGCTCCCCTCCTTGGGTCTATCCTAATGCGGAAAAGTAAATAATATACAAAAGGTGACGACTTCCGCAACCTAGAAGTGCCCCAATAAAAGAATATTACATATAAGTTTTTACATGAATGAAAATGAAAAACACTCATCTCACATAAAAAACCCCGGCTATTCAAACACGACAATCCAATATAACATATCCAGCAACACATAACATCACATGTCATCAACGTAAGTAAATATGCGCATCCCAATTGTCGTTGACATATAGCAACGAAACCGGCGATATCACATATTACACTTACGGTCACAGAAAAGAAAGTGTAAAACTACAACAATTGGAATCCGCAACCTTTTTAGACATCACATGCCTAATCAAATGAAATACTTAGACATCACATGCCTAACAATTATAAACCCCGCATTTTAGTCTCATTATCGAAAACTCTTTTCAATATCAAGTGAAACTAAACCGCTAGATTTATAACATTCATTCAGTTATCTCATAACTGTTTGTGAATTCCAATTATTGTATCCCATTCCGGATAAATAGAATATATTAAACTTTCCGATCGAACATTCGAACACCCAAGTTTTCCCGAAACCGTTCAACACATGAAATAGGTTCAAAGACATTCACTTCATGCCTCAGTACCAACGGTCCAGCCGTAGAAGGGTCAAGCCAACGCCTCACATGTGGCACGCCGTACTGCCCCAAACCCGAAGGTTCAAAGGGCAGTTCAAGACGGTCACATAATCGAGTTAAGGTTTGTTGTCTTCTAGAGGGACCATCGCGTTACTTGCACTACTCAGAACGTCCTTAAACCACAGAAAAATCCAACACTTGGAAATTTTCCGGCAGGGGAAAAGTTGGGTATTTATATCCGGTCGAACTTTTTAACATATTCTAAAGTTATCCGGAAAGCCACATAGATGAAGTTTAACAATCCGATCGAATCTACGATTCCCAATGCAACCCCAGAATACTCAACTCTTGAGTCAATTTAAAAATTCCCAGAAAACTCAGCATAATTAAATAGGAGTTACTATGCAAACTAGGAGGGCTGACGTCATCAATTGGCCGCGGAACCGCCGCAGAATCCATGATTCTGCCGCGGTTCCGCCGCAGTATGGAGGAATTATGGGTATGGGCTTCACAGTAATTCTTACAATTCCCTGCTGAGTTTTCTGCATATTTTTAATTCAGGAAAATCCCAGAATTTGAAAAAAGTCCAGAGAGCATGAAAATTCTAGGGTTTCGGTTCGTTCGGATTTCAAACGTCGTCTAGACTTAGTCTAAGGCTCTAGCTAGGCTCTGATACCACTGTAGGGTTCCTAGGCACACTATAGAGGTCTCACAAGGCGTCAACCATGCCAATTTCAAAACTTCATGGGTGCCGAGAAACCCTAATACGGATCGTTGACTAGATATTTAGGCGAAATACGAAACTAGTTAACACTTTAACTAAAGGAGAGAGACTACAACCTTTGTAGATCCGGTTCTCCACTTCCTTAGCTCCACGTAGGTGTCCTCTCGCTGTCCATCTCGAATCCCGAACTCAATCGTCGGCTTCATCGGAGAAATGAGCGGAATAGGTCGTCGGCTTCGTGCCGAAGATGATCTACGTCGAGGTTGCACAAGTTCAAGCTCCAACTTCACCAAGTTGTGAAACTTGTGAAGAAAACACCCAAAACAACTTGGCAAGAGGTAGAGGGTGGAGAAATAGGAGGTGGGTTCACTTTAGAATTGGATTTCTCTCACTTTTGCTCAAGTTGCCATTGATGGACTCAAGCTTTTCTTAAAGAAGAAGATGATGAAGAAGAAAGAATATGATAAGTGTTCTATTTTAAAAATGAAACTAATATGAATACTTATCATATCTTGACCATGGTCAAGTGTAGAGATTAAACTAAGGTTAGTTGGAATGGTTAGGGTTAAGGATGAGATAAGGATGGTGGACTTTGTCAAAGCTTCAAGAAGCTTCAACATAGAAACAAAATAAGCCACCATTCTTAACTAAATCCTTTCCAAATAAATAAACAAATAAATAAATGAAAAACCAAAACCCTAATCATCACTTAACCATGGTTTAATCCTTTACACTTAACCACATTATCAAGTATCATCAAACATGATACAAATATGTGCACAAAAGTATATCACATATACTTCTTGCACATCAAGTGAGAAAATCCATTTAAAGTGAACCAATACTAGTTAATGCAAAGTAATATATCAAATATATAATTATACATTAAATCATTAAATCAACACTTGATTTAAATATCCGGTCATATCGCATATAACCGACTAGTATCCTTTGTATCGTCTTATCGAATCAATCCTTGATTCGATATCTAGGTTATATCGAATATAACCAATCTTTACATCCATTGCGAGAATGAAATACGGTATCACATACACGCATTATTCTCGGTCCTGCACATATCTCATATGCGCTCCTATTTCGTTTCGCTTGAGCCAGGAAACCTCTGTATAGGACTCTAAAGACTCGTCAATACGCCGGTAGCAGATGATGATCATATCAAGCACCCACAAGCCGCAAGCGGTCTGCTAAACGTAACGGCCATCCGGGTATTGAGCGATCAGAAGATCGACGAGCTAGCCCGCTCACACTCCTGTGAATCCAACCAGTAACACTTACCGTACAGTCCGGTCTATTCGTCTGATATGTCGCATATCAAGTCTAGGGGTGGTATACGTCAGACCCCAATAACCGATAAGTCGTGCCGATGTGAGGCTCATAACGGGTCGAGAAACTACTGGTAACACTTACCAGCAAATATCTGATCAGCCCTGGCCAGGGACTTCCCTGTTACGGCCAATCGAGCACAGCGCAACATCAACCCCCAATACCGGGAGAGACGAAACCCCTTCTATCGCTCATTGCCTCCATGTGACTCGGGACTGTACCCAAAGACCACCGTTTTTCACGCCCTCATGGACGTGGTAAGGTGGAGATCAAAGCACAGTGGGAATCACACAAGACTCTATGACGATCTCGGGTCTACAGACTAACCTGTACAAGTGTCACCTGAGAACTGCCATCTGACGTGAGGTATAATACCATCTGGGAGTTCTCGGCGAGTCCGTCCATTATACCCAGTCTCCACTGAGCACCCGTATACCATCTCTGATGTCAAACACCAATGGATATGGGATCATCCATCACCCATCTCATGGGTCGAGAAGCGTATACGCTAGTCTACACTGGTATATCGATGCCCTGTCTCGATACACCCACGACTAGGGACCTTGAAGGATGTACTTATGGACTACCATGTCCCCACTAGTATGATCTGCATCATAGTCCAGGTAGTCAAGTACACATCCTAAGGGCTTTATCAACATGTAACTATAAGACAGTTTAAAGAGACAAGTGTACATGTTAAGATAAAGAGTAACCAGATAGCATACTATCATATCGAGCAAGAAAATCATCTCTATATATGTCCAAGCATCCAATATAATATACATCATCTGTACAATACTGGCCTCTAGGGCATACATACAACTAACAAAGTGGTGATATATCAGGTCATGTCAGGTAGTGTACATGTATCAAGTCATGTCAAGAAGTGGTGTATCAGGTCATGTCAAGTAGTGGTGTATCAGGTCATGTCAAGTAGTGGTGTATCAGGTATCAAGTGGGTGCTCATAATCAAACTGTAGTAAGTACGGGTGCACAAATAAAAGCATGGATGCATAATTATCGATCAGGGTTACATCATGACTAAGTATGATGCACAATATCAAGCATGGGGTGTCAATATAATAATATGGAATAATGTGACATGGTATGCGAATAGACATAGAATTAATGGTATGGATGCACAAATATCGATTAGGGGTTACATTTACCGTTCCAATACTAATTAGGATGCACTTTATTAAGCATGGGTGTTACTACAATAATAATATGAATTAATATGATCTATAAATGCAGTTATATATATTTTAAATGATATGGATGCAAACGGGTATCCGAAAACAGTAAAACCTTAGTATGGATATACAATGTGATAAAAGGGTAATATTTTACTCATATGGATGCACAATACTATACCTAGCATCTAGCAAGATGAATTAGCATGCATCTAGATATGTAAATAATGATATGGATACAAACGGACGTCGTAAAACTATAAAACTATAACATGGGATGCATAATTTAAAATACATGTATTATATTTATTCAAATGGATGTAACTAGAGTAACATAGCATGTAGCAAGATAAACTTGCCTTGATCGGATCACACGACGGATACGTACGGCACGTCTGACGTCGGTAAATCATCGCAACACACACTCGGCACGTGGGACGGGTCCAAGCAAGGCAAGAGGGCGATCACGTAGGTAAGATACGTCCACTGAGTCATCTGGAACGGCAACGGCGACACAACTCCTGCGATTGCCGGAAAACGTGAAATCGAGAAACAAGAACAGAAAAAGAAAAGAGAAGAAGAAGAAGAGAGAAAGGCTCACTGAAGTTGGTGCACTGGGGTCAGGAGAGAGGTGAGGGCGACGGCGGGATCAACGGAGCTCCGACGAGGCAATGTGCAGTGGGGGTTTGACAAGGCAGTGGGTGTGCAGGTTGGGGCTCGATTGGTGCAGGGTTTTTGGGTTTTTGGGTCGTAGTGATGGGAAGAGGCGGAGGAAGAAAGGAGAAGGGGTGGTAACAATGGTGGCGAGAGGTGAGCATGGGCAGAGGGCGAGGATGAGCGTTTTGGAGCTCGGAATGGGTTCGTCGGGGTTCGAGATGGGTGCAGGGGAGAAGGAAAAAGAGAGGAGAAGGGATGGTGGCGAGGATGAGGGTGGTGGCCGAAGGTGAGGTCGGCGACGGCAAGCGCGACGCGAGGGCAGGGGCGTGGGTTTTGTGAGCTCGGAGGCGGAAAAAAAATTTGAAGAGGAAGAAAGAAGAACGTGCATGGGTTAATATAGAATAGGTTAAGAAAAATAAAAATATATAATATATAAATATGTGGAGGGGAGAGAGTGAGAGAGCTCCTGGAGGCTGAGGTTAGATTGTTAGGATATAATAGGATTTTGATTTTAAAATATTTCAGTTAACAAAAAAATATAAACGAAATAGATTAATCAGTTTATAATATAAGAAATATAATATTGATTATAATTGAGTTTTGTGGCTAATACAAAAATAGTCCAAAACACGCCCGGGTCGGGTCTAAAAATTCGGTTTTAAAATACGGAAAATATACGTGTCAACCAAAACTAAAATAGAATATCCAAGTAACGAAAATGCATACCCCCAAGAATGGATGCACGTAGCGTGCACGTAGCCATCCAATCGAGTCCGTTTCACTGAATGGGACGAGAACAAGATGCGCGGATGCTACCACGGGGTTAGGGGTATCATGCAGGCCATGCTATATATTTTTAAAATATTTTATGTGACATTAAATGTTATTTTAAAATGCAGATGCTAAATAAAATGCGAGTATGCAATTGTACAAATAAATGAAAGTGCATGTGTCCATGTAACAGGTCAGGATAAATCATGAACATGAATCAAGACGGATTTTAAGCAAGCGGGTCGGGTAGAATGCAAATACAGATGTCAAAATACTATTCGCACCCAAAACATGGTAAAACAGGAAAATACCATAAATAAAGAAATACATGAACTGGAAATGGTATAGATGAACTAGGGTGTTACACTTGGGATGATGCGGCTAATATCATTCATCTGTACATGTTTCCTGTTTAGTGCCTAGCGGCATGTCTCGGTTTCAGCCTGAGAATCTGGACCATAGTCCTGGGCATGCACGGGATACTATTGAGTTACATCGACGATTCATTAAATTGATTTCAAAGACTTGAGAGTAGTTAACCCAGTAGTTTAGTTCAGATTACTCACTGCACGTCACATGTGCTTATACCCTTCACTGTTCCTTATTCGTGATACTGTTATACTCTTATTACTGTTCATACTCATGCCTGCATGTCTTGTTATCTCTTGATTATATTATTATTGATATTATGACACACTGACGTCTGGGTTTTGCATGGCCCAGATCCTCTACCTTTGTCGCAGGCTGACCAGGAGTATTTCCGCCGATAGGCCGAGCATTGAGGATCCTATTAGTATCCAGTTAGTTTATTTATTTCCGTACTTTCCCGATGTTACTGTTTATTGGATTTTTTGCTTCCGCATATTATTTCTTGACTCGTTTATTCTGGCTCATGGACATGTACTAGATAGTTTATTTTCTTTCTACTGTTCTTGATATCTTATAGACAGCCGTAATGTGACTGTAGAAGGATATTTCCTAGCCACAGGTAGCATGGCTGACTCTGTCACGTGCCGATCTTAGCGCACTCTGGGAAGCGGGGCATGACAGACAATGAAGGCAAGCGAAGTGCAGGCGATTCCAAAACCAACCGGTCTCGGAAGCCATTGCTGGGAGGAGAAATGCCTTCTCTAAAGGAGAAAAAGAACAAGATTTACTCTTTCAGAAGGGACAAGGTCCGCAAGATATTTAAAGATGCCTTGAACAACGGTCTACAACTGCCGGAGTCGAAAAGACCTCAAGAAGCAAAAATGACCGACAATCCCCTGTATTGCCCGTACCACCGAGTAGTGAGCCATGCGATCGAGGATTGCTATATTTTCAAAGACTGGGTCGAGAAGCAGTACAAAGCTGGAGAGATCGAGCTATCCAAAAGTGTGTTGGTGAACAATCAAGTTGCAACCACCAACTTTATACAGACATAAGCTGAAGCCTTCTGGGAGCAGACAGCTAAACCCGCTGTCCTAAGAAACGAAACTGACTCACCGCAGCCTCCGTGGAGTACGCACATATCTAATAAGACGAAGAAGATGCTAAAGTTACTTCGGAAAGAGCCCAGGGAAGAATGGGAAGGGCAAAAGAAGCCCACCATTCCAGCTGCCAATTCGGCTCAATCAGGCTCAAAATCCAAAAAGCTCAAGAAGAAGAAAAGTGCATCTCGGCGCGAAAAAGTGTCCGCAGGGAGATCGACCATTCAAAAATATATCGATTCCCTCGAAGACTATGAACAAAAGGAAAGAACTCTGATTCAATTGAAGGAGTTCCTCCCTATAGAAGCGGCTGAAATTCTGGAGGAGTTAGAAGAAGACTCCAATGAAGAGATCCCTATAGTGATCTGCTACGCCATCCATCTTGGCAGTGACTCTGAGGAGGAGCTCTCTTTTCCCGAAGAGGACGAGGAACACGCCACAAAGGCCAACCAAATCCAGCTCAGAAGCAGCAGGGCTCTACCGCCGAATCAGGGCAACACCACAAAAGGGAAGGAAAAACAAGTCTCTAATGAAGAAGATGGCAGAGAACCGACTAATGAAAACTCAAGTCCTTCCTCAATGGACTATAATGTCTTGGCTCATCTCCGGAAGCTTCCGTCTCTCCTGAGCATCTACGATGCCTTAGTCCTATTTAAGGAGCTTAGAGATGTTCTCATTCACGCTCTACAAAACCCCGAGCGGTATCAGGCTCGCTTTGCGGAAATTAATATGAAAGAAGCGCTACGCTCTGCATGCCGCCGCAGTCACGTTTAAGGACGAAGACTTGCTACTGGGAACGGCTAAGCATAATCGGCCGCTTTACGTGACCGGGTACAGCGACGGAGATCCGATTAATCGCATATTGATTGATCCGGGATTCTCAGTGAATATCATGAAGTCAATGGGCGTCCGACACCTGTCAAGGGAAAGGATTGTCATTCAAGGCTTCAATCAAAACTGCCAGTAAGTTCTGGGGTCTATAGCTTTGCCAATCAAATTTGGGGATCTGCAAACTGAAGCTAAGAGATACGTGATCGACGCTGACACGTCTTATAAAATTCTATTTGGACGGCTGTGGCTCCACGACTACGACATCGTTCCGTCAACTCTCTATCAATGCATGAAGTATACTAAAAATGGCGAAGAAAGACGCATTTACGGAGACATCCAGCCGTTCGGTGTGCATGAAGTCCGATATGAAGATTCTCGGTACTTTGTGAACCTCTAAAGTGCTGATCCACGGCTGACCAAAAACAGAACAGCCCCGAAACTCAAAAGAAAGTCTGAGCCAGCTGTCACTTTCAAAAGCAAAAACCCCCATGTGCGTCCGCGTTTCGGCAGTGACACTGATGAGTCCGACGCTGGAAGTCCGTCCTTCCGTAAAACCCGCCCTCATTTCGGTAACGATACGGACGAATCTGATATTGAAGGCCCATCCGACAGTAAAATCCACCCTCGTTTAGGCAATGACACTGAAGAAACAGAAGAAGAGGATCCATCTTGCAACCGCTGTGCAAATCGGGCTATCGTGCAAACAGTGAAGCTACGAGAGACCTTCGAAGTTGCAGAAGGGCCCCTAACCGTCACAAGGGTGCCGGAGCCGATATGCAAAGAGCTCGATGCATTGTCAGTCTCTACCGTGGACCAGCTAAAAACTTTCTACGTTCCCGGGAGGAAAAGGGGACAGAAGGGCATCCTGTTTTATGGGTCAAATCCTGTTGTGCACCTGGACGATTTGTCTGTCGCGTGCCTTCCCTATGAGAGAGGCATAAGGACCGTCCTCAATCCCAGATACTATGCGCCCGATATGTAGGAATACTTTAAAAAGTGCGGATGCCGGCTATATCAAACGGAGTCCGAAGCAAAGTTTTATGAAGGGCTATGGCATCCACCTCAGGACCGAGCACTCATCGATGGACGAATTCCAGATAGACAGGGCATAGGTTTCATCCAGCCTGATTCTAAGGCATGCTACATGATCCATATTGGGAAAGCCAGCGAAGAGTCAAATGATGAAGATGAGCTACCCGAGCCAGAAGAAGCTCCTCAAGAGCTCGAAGATGGCGGACAAGCAACCTTCGATGAGCTAACCGAGATCGATTTAGGAATGCCTAATAATCCAAGGCCGACCTACATCAACTAACTCCTGTCAGAGGAAATGAAGGAGCGGATGATTGCCCTGCTGCATGAGTTCGCCGACTGCTTCGCGTGGACATACAAAGAAATGCCTGGCCTCTCCCCTAAAGTGGCCATGCATAAGCTGGCTATATCTCCTGATGCTAAGCCAGTCAAACAAGCTCCTCGAAGAATGAGAAGGGGACTGGAAGAAAAGGTCATCGAGGAAACTAAGAAACTCATCGATGTCGGCTTCATCAGGGAAGAGAAATACGCAGACTGGATCGCATGCATTGTCCCAGTAAAGAAGAAAAATGGGCAAATCCGGGTTTGTGTCGATTTCAGGGACCTTAACAAGGCATGCCCTAAAGACGATTTCCCGCTTTCGGTCATAGAAATGATGGTTGATGACACCTCAAATTACGAGCTGCTCACCTTCATGGATGGCTCGTCTGGAAATAACCAGATCAAGATGTCGCCTGAAGATGAGAAACACACAGCATTTCTAACCCCGATCGGAATATACTGTTACAAGGTGATGCCGTTCGGACTGAAGAACACAGGTGCTACATATCAAAGGGCAATGACCAATATCTTTGATGGACTAATCCATAAAGTCGTTGAATGCTACTATTTCCTCAATTAGAGCAAAGCTCTGTTCAGAATTCGAAATTTGAATTAAGGTTGCGCTTTTATAAAAGCGCTGCACTACAACTAGCGCACCCCGTGCAAAGCGCATAAGCGATAGCGCTAGATGCGCTGCGCTCCAAGTGGCGCACCATGGACAGAGCGCATAAGCGCTAGCGCTGCAACTAAAAGTTCCCCACCGTTAGATCAGAGATCTAATAATAATGATAAATCATTAATTAACCATAATTAAATTCTTTTAAGGAAAGATTTCTCAAAACCTTTCCAAACAACAAAATTGTGCTCTGTAAATCAAAGCACCGTTGGATCAATGATCCAATGGTGAACAAAAATTACCAAATGACAGAATAAATTCTGCATAGAAATATTTCCCAATCTTGTTAAAAAACAAGAAGATTGCCTTCTGTAAAACAGAAGCCCTAGGATCAAAGATTCAATGGTGGGGAAACATCCCCAAATCAATCAGAGAAAGATCTCTTTAACTGATTCAACAAATCAGCTTACCCTATAAAAAGGCCCCAAGACTTCAAGTCTGATATAGAGAAACCCCCCCCCCCAAACTTTGAAAAAACTCAAAGATAAAGAGCAAGCTCTTGCAAGAAGATACTTCTTCAAGGTAAAGATGAATGATGAACACAAAGATGAAATCATCTTATAAAAAGAAGAATTCTTTTCTTTAAAAAAGATCATAGATTTTCAAGACAAAAAGTCTTTCACAAAAGAGATCAAAAGATCTTATCATAAAATAAAAGAAGAACATAATTCTTCTCAAAGATCATGGATCTATAAAGGCAAAGTCTTTCATCAAAATAAGAGATCGAAAATCTCTCCTGCAAAATAAGAACTGTTGTTCTTAAATCTTGAGACAAAGTCCCTTTTAAAAGAACATAAATTTGTTCCCAGATCATAAAATTGATCAAATGCGCTTTGCGCTCTTGAAATGCGCCTTGCGCTCTTGAACTGCGCTTCTGCGCTCCCTGGATCGGCGCTCAGCGCCAAATGCGCCACGTGTCAACCACGTATGCGCCAATTAACAAATTGCTCTTTGCGCTTCTGAAATAGCGCACTGCGCTCATGGGCTGGCGCTCAGCGCCAAGCGCACCACGTATCGCTCACGTATTCGCCACTAAATTAGCGCTCAGCGCTCATAAACTGGTATCATACGCTCATCATCTAGCGCCTAGCGCTGAGCGCGACACATGTCCCTTGCATGTGCGCCACGTGGCAGAAGCGCACTGCGCTCTTTGACCGGCGCAAAGCGCCTAGCGCACCACGTGTTGCGCCGACAAAACATAAATTGTTCTTTAATAAGCCCAGAGCTCTGGTGAATGCTCAGCATTCAATAAAAGACAAAAATATGGTCAGAAGGGCCAAGCCCAAATAAAGGCTCAATAGCCAGAATAAAAATGTAAATATTTATTGGACTTAGCCCAATATTGGCCATAAGTCCTCAACTTATATTAATTGAGCCCACCTGCTCATCAATATTTCAACAAATCTTAGTCCCAAATTGGACTACAGATCTTCCAACCAACTCACACCGGTTCGAGGGTACATCTCTTTACTCCTCTGATATCTGTCGTTGTAATCCTTCAACGTCTTCAGAGAGGTGATGGAGAACTACACATTTCACGGACTGTGGGGTCCTTAAGCCCATGGACTATGATGTCCTTAACCTTGACTATGAGGTCGTTAAACTCACGGACTACGATGTCCTTAACCTTGACTGTGAGGTCTTTAAACTCACGGACTATGATGTCCTTAATCTTGACTATGAGGTCGTTAAACTCACGGACTACGATGTCCTTAACCTTGACTGTGAGGTCTTTAAACTCACGGACTATGATGTCCTTAACCTTGACTGTGATGTCTTTAAACTCATGGACTATGATGTCCTTAACCTTGGACCGAGATGTCCTTAAACTAACATTGGACCGTAATGTCCTTAAACTAATCGACCGCAATGTCCCTAAACTAAACAATAGAGTCCAAATGCTCTCTTGTTGGATCTAAATGATCCCGTTAAGTTGATCTTAGTCTAAAAATAGACTAACGTATCCTTAACATACGTTTAAGTTGATCTTAGTCCCAAATGAGACTAACATATCCTTAAACCCAACCCCCAAACCCAAATCTAAGAAGATACGGATTTGGACTAATCCACTCCCTACGGGCGACAACATAAATTAGTCTCCGTATACAATCCACGGGCAACCAAAAACAAAACAAACACCCACGACACGAAGTGACCATCTGGAGAAGTAGAAAGTGGTTACCGCGATGCGGTAGCGTAATTAACTGCAGAGGCTTGTGCCTACAGGGAAGAGCGTCCCCACATTCAAAAAACCCTCAAACGAGGGGGAATTTGACGAAGTCTGCTACATCGGCCGCATCCGTTTAAACCTTCGATACATGGTGCCATAAATCAACTTGGCATCTTCGGAGAGGTGGACGGATAGCACCAATTAGCATCTGCCCAGAATTCAGGCAAGACGGACCTACGCGGTCGCGTCTCTGTGTTCGGCGGGGAACAGATTCTGGCACACCCGGTGAGACCTTTTCCTCTTTCCACTCCACACTTCGTGTGTTGTGTTTTTCCGCGATCAAATAGTCGCGGTATATATGTTTATGGTTGCTCTTAAGGGAGGGGATACTAAAGCTGGCGTTTCGCCTCTATGAAGAATGGTGTTTGCTCCCACCTTAGCAACTCAGGCTCTGTCATATCTGGTGGAGTCAAGTACGGGCCACTTGCAGGCTCAAATCACTGCAATCCGGCTCTTCAAGAAATCAACGGGCTTCTTTTTGGATAGATACGCCCACCTCCCAACCTCGGTGCCTCAACGCCGATGGAGGAATCCCAGAGGAAGTCTATCTTCCACAGGCTGGTTCCCCAAGCAGTTGTTTTGCCGACAGAATCAGTCCACAAACAACTGGCACATGCCAAGGACCAAGGTCAACGCAGGGGGCAGAATATTCAAGCTCTCAAAGGAAACAGGGGGCAGGCTCAGCAAAATCCTGAAGCTAATCAAATCCCGGCCGTAAGAAACGACCAACGTCGATATCGGCATCATACAAAATGAGCTAGGGGCAGTTTTCTGCATGGTCCTGTTTCAGCCCCAGTGGTGAATATTGTTGTTCCAACTGGGAACAGCTTCAAATTGTTGTGAAGGGTCAGACAAAGTTCTCCTACCGCAATATTGAAGAAGTCTCCGTAGCCCATAGAGATAACGAGAGCAGAAACCAGTTCGCTCCCTGAGACAACTTTCCTCATCTATATATATATGGTGTGGAAGCAGGTGAAGGGGACGGATCCTGATACAGCGGTTCCTCCCAAAACCAAAGCGGATTTTCATAAAAAAGAGAGGCCCAATAAAGCTCAAGTGCCCGAAGCAAACTCCAAAGACCAAAACTCCAAACACCCCAAGCCTAGGGGCATGGTAGTTCACATAGTCTATGTGGTGAATTCCAAAGACGAAGTTCGAGCTTCTCCTAGTCACCGATCTCAAACTCGGTCCCTGACAAAAGTTCAACTGCAAACATGAAAAGCCGTGGGATATGCTCGCTCAGGCGGCAGCAAATGCTAATTCATCGCCTAAGGAAAGTCCCGAGGACGCACCCGGAGAAAGAATAGAGAAGGAGTCGGATAATAATTTTCTAAAGCGCGCTCTGAAAAAGCGAAATGAAGAAGCGGCAAAATGTCCATTAAAATGAATCAGATGGCCCTTCTGATTCAGAATATGGCTGGAATGATGGTTCAATCGGAAACACAAGCGAATAAACTGCCGGTAGTCACTCTTAAAGACAAGGTTGACATTTCAAATCCTCTACAAGTCTTATCAACAGCCGAAGAGTAAATGTTCTCAAAAGCAAAGCTGAACGAATATATTGCTCAGCAAATCGAAGCTCACTATGCCAGTGAAGCCGCAAATAGATCAATCATGATTGGTCGACCGTATCCGACATGGCACAATCAAATACAGTACCTGCCAGAGTACACACTTCCAACATGCCACATGTACAAAGGAACTGAGAATTCTCGCCGGCACATTGCACGATTTGAACCCATGTGCGGCAAAACTGATATACTTCTCTTCTTACAGTTCGTCAGCTGTCTGGCGGGCATTGCCTTCGAATGGTATGCGGAACTCCCGAATGACTCCGTGAATACCTTCGACGAGATGGAGATGCTCTTCTGTCAAGAAATTCGCTAGTGTGAATAAATGCACTACCGTAACAACGTTAGTCGACGAAAGGGTTAAACCGAATGAGACTTGGGTTCGCTATGTTACCCACAATGCATCGATGAAGTTGCAAACATGGGAATGATCATAGCCACCCTTGACCCAAATTCAAATGCGTCCTCGTATATGGCCCTCTTCAAGCCGACGACTTTCCAAGAACTCATGGATAAAATAGCTCGATTGGATCAAATAAGTCAAGTCCTTTCATCATCTGATGAAAATGAATGAAAAGCGGAGGTAAGGTGGTATTTGTCGCCGACGCTCAACAAAAAAAAATGAGCGACTTTGAAACAACCTATCACCAAAATAGCGACAACGTGGGTACTCGTTCCCCCCGAGGTATACAGAGGGAGAATATTTCTCACTGAAGAAAGAATCTCTACGTAAGATGGTCCTTTCTTCTCAAAGAATAGAAAGGATATCAAGGGGCTTACAAACGAGTCCTGCAGTCAAGTGGAATATCCCACTTGAACCCCAAAAAAAACGATATGTCCACAAGCAAAATGGGCACGAATGAAAACCCGAAAGGACGCCGTGAGTAAAAACAGCAGGACTACCGGCGATGTTTGTGAAAACCTGAAAGGGCGTAAACTCGTAAAAAAAATTAAAAATAAAAATAAAAAAACGGTACGTCCGCAAGCAAAACGGGCACGGATGAAAACCCGAAAGGGTTCCGTGAGTAAAAACAGCAGGGCTACCGGCGAGTCTGTGAAAACCTGAAAGGGCACAGACTCGTAAAAAATTCATAGACACTTGCAAGGTCCTCTCGACCTTATAAGAAGAAAACTACCTGCGTGAGATTCTTACGACTCACAAAGGAGAAACACACTTAGGGATCCCCACGATTCCTAAAGAGAAATTACACTTACAAGATCCTCACGACTCGTAAGGAGAACCCTCTTATGAGACCCTTACGGCTCATAAGATTCAAAAGCCTTAAGTTACAGGGATCTGAACCTATTCTTAAGCCGTCATATACCCCAATTTTGCCCTACAAGCGGTTCAATATTGACCCTTGTATACAATCCACGGGCACAAATGAACATTTCCCTAACAGAGTCCCACCAGCGACTAGGGATGTGCTCACACGGTGAACAAACACTTGTAGGTCCTCTCGACTTACAAGGAGAAAACACTCTTGTAAGATCCTTACGACTTATAAGAGACCACACACTTAAGACTCCTCACGATTCTTAAGGAGAAAATGCACCCACGAGATCCTCACGACTCATGGGGAGAAATACCTTTATGAGACCCTTACAGCTCATGAAGTCAAAAGCCTTAGTCGACAGGATCCTAACCCTGTTTGTTAAGCCACCTTTGTTAGACATCGACAGAGGCAAATGATGATTCGCTCCTGGCAATATCCCAGTTATAGCGATGTTGATGCCTAAATCGGTATCAAATTCCAAGTCCTTTCATGGCAAATGATGATTCGCTCCTGGCAATATTCCAGTCGCAGCGATGCCGATGCTAAGATTGGCACCAGATTCTAAGTTTCACACTCGCGATAAAAATCAGCGAGCCAAAATGCATATGAAATAGCCGAAATGATGGGGCAACTTGCAACGAAATCAGCAAGTAAAAATGTATGCATACAAAAACAGCCGAAATGATTGGGCAACTTGCAATAAAAAGCAGCGAGTAAAAAGAAAAATAGCCGAAATGATTGGGCACCGCGAAAAATAGCCGAAATGATTAGGCAATCGCGATTTTCACGATGTAAAAAGCTGAAATGATAGAGCATCGCGGAAAGAATTAAAAAAATGAAAATGAAATGAAATGAAACTTTCCACCCCACAGGTGAGATCACATCGATCCCTGTATACAATCCAAGGGCACAAACAAAGAGGGAACCATACCTTCCCACCAGGCTCCATCAGAAAGTGAAGCCAAATCTCGACGGTTCATAGACAACCTAGAGACAATCTCGACATTTGTCGCAATATTGCAGACACAATGTCAACAAACGAAGCAAAGGAAGATCCCTAGCTTCAGGGTCTCGACGTCAACATCGACAACTTAGATATCACCAACGGCGTTTCTCCTCACTCCAACCAGATGCAGACGTGACATCAACAACCGACCTCAGAGTCGCAATGAAACAGAGTCATGGCAAAGTACCTAGTTCCAAATCTCAATGGCCACATCTACAGCCTAGAGACTAACAACGGTATGCCTCCTCATTCCAACAGGACACAGATGTTACACCATCAATCGGAACCACGGCAAAGTCCCCAGTTCCAAGACTCTACGGTTCACAGACGACCCAGCGTCATCAAATGACCCCGTCTCGGATACACGTCAGCAAATGACCCCGTCGCGGAAACACGTCATCAAATGACCCCGTCACGGAAACACGTCATCAAATGACCCCGCCGCGGAAACACGTCGTCAAACCGTCTCGGACATACATTATCCAATGACTCTGTCTCGGAAATAAGTCAACCAACCCCAGGAAAATCAGTGTCCTTGGCAACCTCCTCGATTCAGGGAAATCAGTGTCCTTGACGAGAGCATCTCGATTCGCGTCGACCCGCAGAGAAATCAACGTCTTTGCAGGAATATCTTGATTCTTCTCAACCCCAGGGAAATCAGTGTCCTTGACAACCTCCTCGATTCAGAGAAATCAGCGTCCTTGACGAAAGTATCTCGATTCACGTCAACCCGTAGAGAAATCAGCGTCTTTACAGGAATACCTCGATTCGTTTCAACTCCGAGGAAATCAGTGTTCTTGGCAACCTCCTCGATTCAGGAAAATCAGCATCCTTGACGAGAGCATCCTGATTCGCATCGACCCACAGAGAAATCAGTGTCTTTGAAGGAATATCTCGATTCGTCTCAACCACAGGGAAATCAGTGTCCTTGGCAAATACCTCGATTCAAGGAAATCGGCGTCCTTGACGAGAGCATCTCGATTCGCATCGACCTGCAGAGAAATCAGCGTCTTCACAGGAATACCTCGATTCGTTTCAACCCCAGGGAAATCAGTATCCTTGGCAACCTCCTCGATTTAGGGAAATCAGCGTCCTTGATGAGAGCATCTCGATTCGCGTCGACCCGCAGAGAAATCAGTGTCTTTGCAGGAATACCTCGATTCGTTTCGACTCCAGGGAAATCAGTGTCCTTGGCAAAACCTCGATTCAGGGAAATCAGCGTCCTTGACGAGAGCATCTCGATTCGCATCGACCTGTAGAGAAATCAGTGTCTTCGCAAGAATACCTCGATTCGTTTCAACTCCGAGGAAATCAGTGTCCTTGGCAAAAACCTCAATTCAGGGAAATCAGCATCCTTGACGAGAGCACCTCGATCCGTGTCGACCCGCAGAGAAATCAGCGTCTTTGCAGGAATATCTCGATTCGTCTCAACCCCAGGGAAATCAGTGTCCTTGGCAACCTCCTCGGTTCAGGGAAATCAGCGTCCTTGACGAGAGCACCTCGATTCGCGTCGACCCGCAGAGAAATCAGCGTCTTTGCAGAAATATCTCGACTCGTCTCAACCCCAGGAAAATCAGTGTCCTTGGCAACCTCCTCGATTTAGGGAAATCAGCGTCCTTGATGAGAGCATCTCGATTCGCGTCGACCCGCAGAGAAATCAGTGTCTTTGCAGGAATATCTCGATTCGTTTCGACTCCAGGGAAATCAGTGTCCTTGGCAAAACCTCGATTCAGGTAAATCGGCGTCCTTGACGAGAGCATCTCGATTCGCATCGACCCGCAGAGAAATCAGCGTCTTTGCAGGAATACCTCGATTCGTTTCAACTCCGAGGAAATCAGTGTCCTTGGAAAAAACTCGATTCAGGGAAATCAGCGTCCTTGACGAGAACATCTCGATTCGCACCGACCCGCAGAGAAATCAGTGTCTCTGCAGGAATATACGACGTCAGTAAAGCGGAGCCGTCGCAAAGTTCCCAGTTCCATGACTCGGCGGTGCACAGACAACCCAAAGACAACTCTCGACCTCCCTGTTGAAGCAATGCTTTGACTCGAGAATAGGTCAACTCATCAATCACTTACGAGTCCTTTCGGCCCGTAAGGAAGAAGACTCTCTTGTAAGATCCTTACGACTTATAAGAGAAAACGCACTTAGTAATCCTCACGATTTCTAAGGAGAAATTACACCTACGGGATCCTCTCGACCTACAGGGAGAAAATTCTTTATGAGACCCTCACGGCTCATAAAGTTGAAAAGCCTTAGGAGGCAGATCTTAACCTGGCTCTTAAGCCATCGCTGTCCTACTAGGAAATCAAAATAGATTGTCCACAAAAAGCACTTACTAAAAGGGCACTATCATGAAGAAAAATATGTCTTTTATTCATGAATCAAAATGAATACAAAGTACAATTTATGAAAGAACAAAAAATATACTCTCATTCAGGAGTATGTACAAAAGAAGAATAAAAAATATATATATATATATACAATTCTTCAAGTCGGGGGGCGATTTAGCAAGTTTGCCAGTTCACCCCTTTTTCGTTGGGCCTTGGCTTCGTGATTTAGTATCGTCAAAAGATGGGCCTCCGCTTGAGCCTGTTGGGCCTGGTATGAGGCAAGCTGGCCTTCAAGCTCTTTTTCAGTAACCTTATAGGCTTCGACCATTTCACGAGTAAAAACGGTGGCCTTATCAATAGCTACCACCTCCTTGATAGCCTCTTGAAGCACTCACCAAAGTTCATATGCTTTAGTGGTCTTGGCCGTAAGGCTGGCTTGAAGCTCCCCCAGTACTTTGGAAGCCAGCTCCCTCTCCGAAAACTTGTGGCTAAGCCTTTTCTCGCATGATATCATGTTCGCAGCACACCGCTCAATTAGACCCCGCAAGCTCGCCTTTGCGGCCACGACCTCCGAAGGAAGGCGTGTACATTCAAGGACATGCAAGCAAGCCTCCACCTGCCGACAAAACTTTACCCAGACTTGCACCAATGTTTCACTATGGTAGGTGGCAAGAAAAGGAAGAGAGACGTTGGTTTCAGCGGTAAACGCTTCAGCCGTGATCAGACTGCCAGCACGAAGATCCTCAATTAAGGCTGACAAGGAGTGGAGGCTTAGCTTTTCCATCCGTTCTGAGGCGCGCAGAGCATAGGGGCCGGGTGGCATAGCAATGCGAGACTCCAGCGTGGTAAGAACTGGCAAAGTTGTTCAGATTTATAGACAATCAGCGAGACTTGTAAGCAAAGAACAAATGGAATGATGTTGAGACTTTACTTACCCACAGTCATGCAAGAGGGGTCTGAAGGCTCCCCAGGCCCATCAAGAATTTCAACCTCGTCATCAGCTTCCAGAACTGTAGAAGATATCAATGTCATTATGTGAAATAATAATAACACAGTGAAGAGAAGGCAAAAGACACTGACCTTGCCCGGAAGAGAGGACGATGCATTGAGGAGATATCACCTGCGGAGCGGTCATCTCCAACAAACGCTGAAAGGACTTCCTGGAAGATAGATCGGCAATAGACGCCGCCAATCCACACAACTCTGAAAAGACAGAAAGGTTCAGATAATAGAGGGATCATTAATGTAAAATATAAAAGGTTACCTTCGATGCTTCTCCCATTATGGGCTGGAGGGATAGTGGCTTCAGTAGCCTCCTCCGTGCCCCCAGGCACATCATCGGGGACGTTGTCCAATGTAACGATTTCCGAGCGAGGGGCAGTAGCCGCCACTGCAGGCTCCAGCGGAAGGACGGCAACCTCAACTACCTGTCCCCTAATCTCCGGGCCGCCCCCAGAAAGATCCATCGGATCAGCGACCAACAAAGATGCCTCTCCCGGGGGAGAAAGCGCTTGGGGAGCGGGAGTCACCAAGGGAGGCCCCATTACAGGAGCAACGGTTGCATCGACCCCCTACACACTGATTAGTGTTTCATTGGGGATATTAGCGGGATCTACAGTCAAAGCGCGATTGGAATTCAGATCCTCCGCCATCGCCAAAGTCCCTGCAAAGTTTATACGAAGATAAGGATATATATATATATACACGAGCAATACAAAATATTATAAAGAGATACATGAACATACCGATGCGCAAGGGAGCCTCTAATATGGCTTGTTCAAGCCGACGCTCCTTCCTGAGGAGATGTGCTCTCCGAGGTCCGAGAGTAGACTCGTGGCCACCGGTCCATAATGAAAGTGCGTCCTCGGCGTCGGCCGAAACAGCCTGCTTAAGGGCCCTCTCACCCCATTCTTCCAAAGGGCCTATGAATCGCCGCCGTATCGATAGAGGGTCTTCATAAAAGATAACGGCAGGGTAAGGCCTCTTTGGGATCCTTACGTTCTCGGATTCATTTTGCGAACGTCTTATAGCCTCAGCCAATTGTGCGGCTTTCTCGGCAGATGAACCCGGAAAAAGAAGACTGTCTTCCGGCGGATTAGTAGTGGTCTTCTTCCCCAGCTTTGGCCCAGAGCCAGTGACTGTAGAAACTCGCTTCTTTCCCCTCGCCGCCCGCTTTCTAAGCTGCTTCTCGGTTTGGACAGAGAGGGAAGATTTCTTCAAGACCTCCGCCAAGGGGACATTATCATCAGAGCCAGGTTTTATCTCCGGAACCATTACGGTATCCATCATCGGTTGTTCAAGTAAAGCCTCTGTTAGAAATGAGGCGTGAAGCCTTTCCTCCTCTTCAAAGGTTTTAACCGAAGCAGCAATGGCTACTTCTGTAGAGGCACCTGTTGAAATAGCAAGCGTCAGTCAAAGCATGATAAAAAGAAGAGTGAAATAAACAGCGGAGAGATAAGGGTAAAGTATACCTGACTGCGCAAGGGCGGCCAGTTCTTTTTCAAGGGTGGCCGACTATTTAGAAGCTTCAATGGCAACCTCCAAATCGGTATCATCAAGCATCCCGAATAAACCCTCGTTGGTCCCATATTCGCTCAAGCCTTCGCTAGACGGAGCAGGGGGCGTCGAGCCTAATATGGTGTCCAAAGAAAGTACTTGCTTCTTTTTCTTATGAGAACGGGCGCCGATGCCCGATAACACGAGTTTGCGTTTGGTAGACGCCTTTGGACGACGAGTCCCAATTTCTTTTCCTACGTCCAACTCGGGGGACGCGGCAGCCACCTCTTTTTCAGGCGCGCTGGATGGGGGCAACCCGCGTGTAGGGCTTAGCACGTGTGGAGGCTCAACTACAGTGACCTCTCTCAGGGGAGGATGAACAATGTTCCGTCGCTTCAGAGGAACATTTCAATCACCAGCCGGCACTGCACCCTTGCGATCGAGCAACAATCGCTTCTCCTCCCTGATGACGGCGCTCATTAAATGCTGATACCACGCCACGTACACATTAAGGGCCTTTGGGACGCAGCTCGGTTCACTGATAAAGAAGTTGGACCCTGTGTTCAGGCGCATGAAATGATGCAGTGTACTCTGCATTCCCTCTTCGATAGCAGCAGGTTCGGCCAAGAAAGCCTCAAGTGGGACGCCCTGATTGTAACTCTACTGCTGGGCGAAACGATGCCGGTTGTATCCCATGAATAACGCCGCATCATTTTGCCTGAATACGAGAAAGCCCGGCCTGATGGAGTACAGATGAAGGATCTCCCGAACTTTCAACACAGAGGCCCCGTCTTTAAATATATCCTGCAGTGGCAGCACCGTCTTCCCCGACTCTTGGCCGACAGTCAAAACTTTATCAGTAAAGGACATGCCAACCCTAAACGTGCACGGGCGAAAAAGCAAGCCTCTAGCTTCCCGTTGCATCGGAGTCACGATAGAAGCACCAACCAGTCGCATGATCTGAGGGAACCTGCACCTGTCATAAAAACCCGGCCTCTTGTGGATGCCAAAGACGCCTAGCACGTGTAACTCCAGCCATGACGTGAAATAATGCATTGGGAAATTTACCGACTGCACCCCTGGCTCAGTGGTATCAGCTGCCAAGCTGAGGCCGTGATACATATGGGCTAACCCAGCGATCCCCACAGCCACTTGTATCCCAGCAACCATTCGATGCCCAGGATAAAAGATGGACGTCCTCATACGGCGAGGGTCATGGGAAGCGCGAACCAACTCAGCCACAACCCAAGGAACCTTAAAAAACGTTTCTTCGTCAATCCCAGGAGCCGCCAGCTCTGCAAAAGGGATGACCGGGGTATCAGGTAGAAAGAAGCTCTTCTGATCCGCCTCCGCCGCTGGCAGATTGCCTAAACCCAAGCCGAAGGGGTCGTCAAGACTGGCGAATTTCTCGACTTCTTCCTTCAATATTTTCAGGCGAAGAAAATCAGCGATAAAAGCCGTAAAATTAACTCCACGACCTTCGGATGCAAGAAAGAGGTTCTCATACATATTCAACACCTTTATCAAGCTCGGAAATTGGTGTTGAATAGCATTCTCGGGAGTAAGACCCATTACCATGGATTTGGTAGCGAAAACATACTCATCCGGGGGAAGCAATTCCTCATAATGTTCCCCCCTAATGGGTAAACCCGAGACCTCTGCAAACTCCTCTAAAGAAATGGAGACTTCTCGATCTGATAGGAGGAAGGTGTGGGTCGGAATGTTCCACTGTTCCAGAAATGCCCTGACCCACCATGTAGGGGTGTGGAATATTGAAACAAAAAAGCATAAACGGCGGGATACAATCCGAGCTTCATCAACTGTGATTTCCTCGTCGATAAAATATACCGGGCCCACTGCAAATACTCGACTGGGTGACGGGGAGTTAGTCCTACATTGTACGGCTGTCCCCAAAGCGCAACTCACCCTGACATATGCGTCGCCCTAGGATGTCCAAAGCCACCGGCGGCTGCACGGGTACTGCGGTAATAGAAGGCCGAAGGAGACCTTTCAAAGTCCAGTTGACCTTCTCCACAGTGTAATTTATCGGAGGCACATCTGCATAAGCAATCACTGAAATAGGCTACGGGGGTGTCGCACAGGAAAAGCTCCGTCGGCCCATGATAATTTGGTCGTACCATTTACCTCATAGATGAAGACTCTTGTGCTCCGAGTCATGGTCTTTTATCAACGCAAAAACCTCGCGGTCTACGGGTGCTTCATGGAACTCGCCTTCTGAGCGAATGAACGGGAAGGAGGTGTCGGAAGACATAATGCCTGCGCGGAAAAGAATGAATTTTCAGCCGCCTATGCTATAAATCAAATTCTATTACAAAGTACTATAAATCCGCATCGCACTGCAATGCAGTTAAAAGGGACCAAAGGGGACCCACAAAATCTAGATGACAGTTCATCACTAATAAAACAGCCTCATCATTTGATAAGGCTGTCATTAAATGAGGAAATCCTCAAGTGATTCTCATTAAATAAGAAATCCCTTGGGCAGAGGGTTAAAACCCCCATTAAGGGCAGCGGTCTTCACTAGACAGGCGTCTGTCAAAGTTTAATGATGAAGGAATAAAATTCCTCAAGAAGAGCCTTGCTCTGAGAAGATGACATAATCCATCAATAATAAAATTTCACTTTTGATCTTCAAGATCCATGAACAAACTCTTAAGAGTTCTTCTATATGATCTGAAAGGAGCAAAGCTCCATTAATTGATCAAGAAATCATAAGCAAGATCCTTCTAGAGAGCAAAGCTCTGTTAATAAAACCGTAAAAAGGATTTTCTTTAGATCAAAGATCTATGAAGAGCAAAGCTCTGTTAAAGTATGAAACCCTAAAAGATATTTCAAAAAGATTTAATCTTTTACCTAATCTGACAGAATTATGTCCTTAAAAATTCTTAAGAAGAAGAGCTGCGCTCTGAAAAAGAAAATAATTTCTCAAAGAGGATTGAAGATGAGCAGGAGTCATCTCAAGGGCCAAGAGTCCTATTTATAGGCACTAAGCGCCGTTTCAACTCCTCGGTTGATCCAAGAGTCGAGATGTTGCCACCGCTGCACCCACGTGTGGGCCCCATGAGCGCAACGGTGGGGGGGGCATTTGTTTCCTCAATTAGAGCAAAACTCTGTTCAGAATTCATAATTTGAATTAAGACTGCGCTTTTATAAAAGCGTTGCACTATAACTAGCGCACCCCATGCAAAGTGCATAAGCGAGAGCGCTAGATGCGCTGCGCTCCAAGTAGCGCATGACGTGCAAAACACGTGTGCGCTAGCGCTATGAGCGCTGCGCTCCAAGTGGCGCACCATGGGCAGAGCACATAAGCGCTAGCGCAGGAACTAAAAGTTCCCCACCGTTAGATCAAAGATCTAATAATACTGATAAATCATTAATTAACCATAACAAATTCTTTTAAGGAAAGATTTCTCAAAATCTTTCCAAACAACAAAATTGTGCTCTATAAATCATAGCACCGTTGGATCAATGATCCAATGGTGAACAAAAATTACCAAATGACAGAATAAATTCTGCATGGAAAGATTTCCCAATATTGTTAAAAAATAAGAAGATTGCCTTCTGTAAAACAGAAGCCCTAGGATCAAAGATCCAATGGTGGGGAAATATCCCCAAATCAATCAGAGAAAGATCTCTTTAACTGATTCAACAAATCAACTTGCCCTATAAAAAAGGCCCCAAGCCTTCAAGTCTGATATAGAGAACCCCCCCCCCCCATAAACTTTGAAAAAACTCAAAGATAAAGAGCAAGCTATTGCAAGAAGATACTTCTTCAAGGTAAAGATGATGAATGATGAACACAAAGATGAAATCATCTTATAAAAAGAAGAATTCTTTTCTTTAAAAAAGATCATAGATCTTCAAGACAAAAAGTCCTTCACAAAAGAGATCAAAAGTTCTCATCATAAAATAAAAGAAGAACATAATTCTTCTCACAGATCATGGATCTATAAAGGCAAAGCCTTTCATCAAAATAAGAGATCGAAAATCTCTCCTGCAAAATAAGAACTGTTGTTCTTAAATCTTGAGACAAAGTCTCTTTTAAAAGAACATAAATTTGTTCCCAGATCATAAAATTGATCAAATGCGCTTTGCGCTCTTGAAATGCGCCTTGCGCTCTTGAACTGCGCTTCTGTGCTCCCTGGATCGGCGCTCAGCGCCAAATGCGCCACGTGTTAACCACGTATGCGCCAATTAACAACTTGCGCTTTGCGCTTCTAAAATAGCGCACTGCGCTCATGGGCTGGCGCTCAGCGCCAAGTGCACCACGTGTCACTCACGTGTGCGCTACTAAATTAGCGCTCAGCGCTCATAAACTGGCATCAAATGCTCATTATCTAGCGCCTAGCGCTGAGCGCGACACATGTCCTTTGCATGTGCGCCACGTGGCAGAAGCGCTCTGCGCTCTTTGACCGGCGCAAAGCGCCTAGCGCACCACGTGTTGCGCCGACAGAACATAAATTGTTCTTTAATAAGCCCAGAGCTCTAGTGAATGCTCAGCATTCAATAAAAGACAAAAATATTGTCAGAAGGGCCAAGCCCAAATAAAGGCTCAATAGCCAGAATAAAAATATAAACATTTATTGGACTTGGCCCAATATTGGCCATAAGTCCTCAACTTATATTAATTGAGCCCACCTGCTCATCAATATTTCAACAGATCTTAGTTCCAAATTGGACTACAGATCTTCCAACCAACTCACACCGGTTCGAGGGTACATCTCTTTACTCCTCTGATATCTCTCGTTGTAATCCTTCAACGTCTTCAGAGAGATGACGGACAACTACACATTTCACGGACTGTGGGGTCCTTAAGCCCATGGACTATGATGTCCTTAACCTTGACTGTGAGGTCGTTAAACTCACGGACTACGATGTCCTTAACCTTGACTGTGAGGTCTTTAAACTCACGGACTATGATGTCCTTAACCTTGACTGTGAGGTCGTTAAACTCACGGACTACGATGTCCTTAACCTTGACTGTGAGGTCTTTAAACTCACAGACTATGATGTCCTTAACCTTGACTGTGATGTCTTTAAACTCACGGACTATGATGCCCTTAACCTTGGACCGAGATGTCCTTAAACTAACATTGGACCGCAATATCCTTAAACTAATCGACCGCAATGTCCCTAAACTAAACAATAGAGTCCAAATGCTCTCTTGTTGGATCTAAATGATCCCGTTAAGTTGATCTTAGTCTAAAAATAGACTAACGTATCCTTAACATACGTTTAAGTTGATCTTAGTCCCCAATGAGACTAACGTATCCTTAAACTCAATCCCCAAACCCAAATCTAAGAAGATACGGATTTGGACTAATTCACACCCTACGGGCGACAACATAAATTAGTCTCCGTATACAATCCACGGGCAACCAAAAACAAAACAAACGCCCACGACACGAAGTGACCATCTGGAGAAGGAGAAAGTAGTTACCGCGATGAGGTAGCGTAATTAACTGCAGAGGATTGCGCCTGCAGGGAAGAGCGTCCCCACAATCAAAAACCCCTCAAACGAGGGGGAATCTGACGAAGTCTACTACATCGGCCGCATCCGTTAAAACCTTCGATATATGGTGCCATAAATCAACTTGGCATCTTCGGAGAGGTGGACGGATAGCACCAATTAGCATCTGCCCAGAATTCAGGCAAGACGGACCTACGCAGTCGCGTCTCTGTGTTCGGCGGGGAACAGCTATGTTGATGATCTGGTCGTCAAGACTAAAGCCAAGGCCGATCAAATCCAAGATCTTAGGACCATTCTCACCAGAATGAGGGAATACGATCTGAAGATGAATCCTCTAAAGTGCACTTTTGGCGTGTCATCGGGAAAATTTCTGGGCTTCATAGATCGACATCGAGGGATCGAAGTTGACCCATCAAAGATAAAGGCCATCATGGAGATACCCCCTTCAAAGAGTCTGACGCGGCTAAGATCTTTTCAAGGCAAGCTTGCTTATATACGAAGGTTTATCTCAAATTTATCGGGGATATGTAGGCCCTTCTCAAAGCTCATGAAGAAAGGAGCTCCTCTTGTCTGGGATGCCGAATGTCAAAAAGCGTTCAAAAGCATCAAACAGTACTTGTTGCACCATCCAGTGCTGGCCGCTCCCATTCCAAATAAACCGTTGATTCTCTATACTGCCGTGCTAGATGAGTCGCTCGGTGCGCTCCTTGCCCAGAACAACGATGAGTGAAAAGAGAATGCCCTCTACTACCTCAGTCGAGTTTTAGTCGGGGCGGAACACAACTATTCCCCGGTCGAAAAGCAATGCCTGGCTCTGATGTTCGCTGTGAAGAAGCTGAGGCACTATCTGCTCACTCATCGGGTTATGCAGATCTCTAAGGTCGACCCGCTCAAACACTTAATGACCAAAGCAAGCCTAACCGGTAGAATGTCAAGATGGGCTGTCATGCTACTTGAGTTTGACATAGTTTATACTCCTAAGAAAGCAGTAAAAAGAAAATATCTTGCAAACTTTCTCGCTGCTCATCCTATACCAGAAGGGTCGCCGCTAAATTGTGAATTACCCGATGAACAAATATTGTACCTCGAGGATAGCGAGCTATGTTGAGAGCTCTACTTCGATGGAGCCTCATCAATAAGGACCTCCAGCAAATCAAGCGTCCCGGAGATAAAAGCAGGGATAGGATTGGTGTTCATCATGCCATCGATGGGAACCCTACGGCATTCTTTTGCTCTCACCGAGCCTCGCACAAACAACGAGGCTGAGTATGAAGCTCTGATAGCTGGTCTGGAGCTCGCCATAGAAATGGAAATCTTTCGGCTACGGGTTTACGGTGACTCCTAGCTTGTCGTCGACCAAGTAAGCGGCGACTATAAGATATACAAACCCAAGTTAGCTCGGTACAGAAGCCGAGTGGTGGAACATATGAAACGGATCACTCACATTGAACTAATGAGAGTCCCTAGGGCGTTGAATGGAAAGGCCGACGTACTCGCTCGCTTAGCTAAGGAGCTGGCTGATCCTGACATGGACGAAATTCCGATCACAGTCAGGAGCCGGCAAATTCTACCTCCAGTCTCTCTACGAGAAGAGGAAATCGCGAAACAGAAGAGCAGTCCTGCCGAAGAAGCTTCGATCATCCAAGACGAGCCCGATTGGAAAGAACCCTTCATAAAATACCTTCGATACGACAAGCTGCCCGAAGGAAAATCTGCAAGGATTCAGCTGAAGAAGAAAGCTCTCCGATACGTGTTTGTAAATGACACGCTATACCGCAGGTCATATGACCAACTCTGGCTCAGGTGCTTGTCATCGGCCGAAGCCCAAAAAGTTATGAAAGAAGTTCACTCAGGCGTCTGCGGGGCTCACCAGTTCGGCCCCAAAATGCGGCTTCAGATCAAACGGCTTGGATATTACTGGCCCACCATGATAAGGGATTGCGGCAAAGAAATGCCATCTCTGCAAAATCCGTGGTGATTTCATTCACAAGCATCCCAATCCGTTGCATCCTACGGTGGCATCGTGGCCCTTCGAAGTTTAGGGCACCGACATAGTTGGCCCAATTGATCCTCCGTCATCCAGAGGCCACCGGTTCATATTGGCCACAATTGACTATTTCTCCAGATGGGCTGAAGCTGTCCCGCTAAAAGAAGTCAAGATAGAAAATATTCTGACGTTCTTCCAGTATAATATTTTATACCGCTTCGGTACACCAAGAAGAATCATTTCTGACAACGGGCCTTCTTTCAAGAGCTTCAAAGTCGCAAGATTCGCTACTCAACACAAGATAGACTGGAGATATTCCTCCATCTATAATCCAAGAGCCAATGGGCTAGCCGACGCCTTCAATAAGACTCTATGCAAGCTTCTGAGGAAAAATGCTTCAGCCAACAAGAGTGACTGGAATCTCAAGCTTCACGAGGCGTTGTGGGCATATCGTACCATGCACTGTACTCCAACTCAGTCCACTCCGTACACATTGCTCTTCGGAGTGGAGGCGGTCCTCCCCCTCGAAGTCGAAGTTCCAAGCTTAAGAATGGTCGTTCAGCACGAATTGACGGAGGAAAACGTGCTCCTTCAGCTGGAAGAGCTTGACACCCTCGAAGAAAAGAGGCTCGCGGTGCAAAAAAATCTAGAGCTATATCGAGCCCAAAGGTCACGGGCCTATAACAAGATGACCCGTCTCCGCGCTTTCAAGAAAGGTGAAATGGTGTTGGTCCTCAAAAGACCGATCATCCCTAATCGACATGCCAAGGGAAAATTCGAGCCAAACTGGGAAGGACCATACGTCATCGAGAAAGTGTTTGATGGAGGATCGTACCAGCAGATAAATGCCGAGGGAGAAAGGATCATGCCACCTATCAATAGCCGATATCTCAAGAAATATTACGCATGAATACTCCAAGTCGCAGGCGAATTGAGCACGCAAGCCCTACGGTCTGGATCATACATCCTGCAAAATCGTATACAATTCACAGGCGTAAACGACCCCTATCTCTCCCAAAGTCCTACCGGCGAGACTTCATTTAAAGTCACATCGGCTTTAAAAAAAGGGTATGTCCACAAGCAAAACGGGCACGGATGAAAACCTGAAAGGGCTCCGTGAGTAAAAACAGCAGGACTGTCGGCGGGTTTGTGAAAACCCGAAAGGGCGCAGACTCGTGAAAAATGATAAAACACACTCGCAAAGTCCTCTCGACCTTGTGAGGAGAAAATCCCTGCGTGAGATCCTTACGACTCACAAAGGAGCAACACACTTAGGAATCCCTACGATTCCTAAGGAGAACATACACCTGCGAGATCCTCTCGACTCGTAGGGAGAAAATGCTTTAATGAGACCCTCACGGCTCATAAAATTGAAAAGCCTTAGGTGATAGGGATCTAAACCTGTCTCCTGAGCCATCGCGCCCCAACGGGCAACGGCAAATGATGAGTCGCTCCTGGCATTTCGCTTCAGTGTTAGCGGTGCTGATGCCGACCAAAAACCCAAATCCCAAGTCCTCCCGAAGAAAATGATGATTTGCTCTTGGCATTATTCCAGTGCATCAATGCTGATGCCAAACAAGATCCCAATTCCAAGTCCCCAAACGGCGAATGATGAGTTGCTCCTTATATCACATTCTAGTGCAGCGATGCAGACTCCAACCAAAATCCAATCTCCCAAAATTCTCCCGGCCCTACGGTTGGTCCCCAAGTTGACTACCGTACAATCCACGGGCTCAAATAATTCTCAGCATACCCATGCCCCACCGCAATCACCAATTACGCAGCTGGTCTCCGCCCTTGGGATTATGCTCCATTTGGGAAGACCCACTCATGTGTCCTCACGATACATGAGGAGAACAAACTTACGGTATCCTCACGACTCGTAAGAAAACACCTTCGTGGGATCCTTACGACTCACAAAGGAAAAACACACTTGGGAGTCCCCACAACTCCTAAGGAGAAAGCACACCTACAAGATCCTTCCGACTCGTAGGGAGAAAATGCTTTTATGGGACCCTTACGGCTCATAAAATTGAAATGTCCTAAGTGATAGGGACCTAAACATGTCTCCTAAGCCATCGCTCCCCAACAGGAAAAGGCAAATGATGAATTGCTCCTAGCACATGTGCTTCAGTGTTAGCAACGTCGATTCCTACCCTAACCCCAAAATTCCAAACTCCAATCCAATAGACCCCTAAGTCGTTAAACTGGGAACAGATTACCTCTAAGTCGTTAAACTGGGAACAGATGACCCCTAAATCGTTAAACTGGAAACGAGGGAGATTCCTTCTTGGCAAATGATGATCCGCTCCTGGTACCATATTCCAGTGTAAGCGGTGTTGATGCCAAAACAAAACAAAAATCCCCAAATCCACTCATGGCAGATGATGATTCGCTCCTGGTACAATATTCCAGTGTAGTGATGCAGATGTCAACCCAAATCACATCAAATAAGCAAACCAACCAACGACCTCCCTGGCGGAATCAAGCTCCACCTCGGAAACAAGTCAAATCCCTGACACCGCAAGAAGCGGAGCAAGTCAAATCAAGCACCGACCGTCCAAGTCGCTAAAAGGGCAGAACCGACCGTCCAAGTCGCAAAAAGGGCAGAACCGACCGTCCAAGTCGCAAAAAGGGCAGCACCGACTATCCACGTCGCTAAAATGGCAGAATCGACCATCCAAGTTGTAAAAATGGCAGCACCGACCGTCCAAGTCGCAAAAAGGGCAGCACCGACCGTCCAAGTCGCAAAAAGGGCTGAACCGACCGTCCAAGTCGCAAAAAGGGCAAAACCGACCGTCCAATTCGCTAAAAGGGCAGAACCGACCGTCCAAGTCGCAAAAAGGGCAGCATCGACCGTCAAAGTCGCAAAAAGGGCAACACCGTCCGTCCACATCGCAAAAATGGCAGCATCGACCTCTACGTCGTTAAAACGGGAACCAGATCAAGTCGACCTCCACGCGAAAGAAGATCCATCAATTTCGTGCACACAACCCACATATGTGGTGTGCACTTACTGATGGGGGGCAATTTGTTGGGGTCAAAATTTACACCCCGGTTGACCAAGTCAAAATCAAAGTCAACCCCAAGCCAACTGGGCCAATGCCCGGGTCGAGCCCAAGCGGCCGGCCTCCCCCATGCCAAAATAAAATTTTTGTAATAAATAATTTTTGGTGTATTTCCTTTTTTATTTCTATGAATAAATATAAGGAAAATGGGCATAAAGCCAAATTTTTGTAAAGCTCGTGGCTTATGTGCAAAAAGAAATAGCACATGAGATATGGGATGGGCAAAATGCCATTTTGTAAAGCCCAAGAGACTATGTGTAAAGTGTATAGCCTATAAAGGCAAAGATAATGAAAATATCTCAAGATCTTTCTCTCTCTAAAAAAAAATCAAGGTCTATGTCTCCTTCTCCTTCCTCAAGGTTCGAAACCTTCTTCTTTCTTTTAAATTAAATTAAGAGTTTTACTCTTTCTTTTTCAAAATTAAATAGTTTTTCACCACAAAACCCACAAAGGGGGGCTCAGATCTTCCACTAGATCTCAAAAATGGGAGATTTTTAAAATCTCACCCCTCTTGTTCTTCAAGATTTGGCCAACAAAGAGGAGGAAAAAGGAGACCCATCTCCGAAAATCTCACTTTGGAAAAGATCTAAGGCTCAAGAGAAGATCCCAAGCTTAAGAGAGAAGAACCTCTGAAGATTTTTAGGGAGTTCAACTCCAAGACCCAAATACTCAAAGGAGTTTAACTCCTAATCCAGATCTTTTGGAGTTCAACTCCACTCAAAACCCTCTTTTGGAGTTTAACTCCTATTTCTGGAGGTAAAAACCCTTCCTTTCGCTAGCGCTGGCGCCCGAGCGCCCACGTGCCGGGCACGTGAGGCGCTAGCGCCCAAAGTGCTAGCACCAGCGCTCAAGCGCCTAGCGCTAACCCAAGCGCCCAAGCGCTGGCGCTCACGCATCCTTTGGACGCCTTTTTTCCCTCATTTTACATGTACTCCACACTAAAAATAGCTCCCCCGTTAGAAAAAATTTCTAACGGGACGTTCCCCTCACCCCGTAAGGGGGCTGCTAGCCCTCTTGACTCCCAGCCCACTATCCGGGTAGCGGGACCCCCGTAAAAACTCTGCGGAGCACCCGATATATCCAAAACCTCTTCAAAACACAATACTGCACATTGAGTTCGTACAACCTGTTTAACCCGTTAATCGGAGGTTCTTTCGCTCCAAAGGCGGGGGGTAATTAACGGTAGCTTAGTTCGCGGCTGTCGGAGATTCGGATCTCGACAATCAATAAACCCCAGCCTACCCTAAGCAGGGGGAATCTGTAATGCGCCTGGCTAACGCGCGCGTATTCTCATCTCAATGGGGTGACGAAAAACACCCTACACTCACGATCCTGATCTCTCTCCCTCTCTCTCTCGATCTTTCTCTCTCTGTCTCTCCCTCGACCCCCTCCTCCGACCTCACCCTGAGCCTTCTCCGAGCTCTTCCCAGCCTCCTCTGGCTGCTCTGATCTCTCTCTTCTCTCTCCCTCTGTCTCTCTCTCTCATCTCTCTCGCTCGTTCTCGATCTAACAGTCTCTCACTTATGCAAGCTTAGTTGGAAATTCATAGACGAACAATCGCCTTCATTTTCGCCATCGTCGTCACCATTATAAGCATCTCGAAGGTTAGCTAAATCCTAATTTTATTTTAAAAAATTTTGATTAAAATTTGGTATTGGTAAGCAACTCAAACAAATTGGATATATATTAGGGGTTTTCCCCGATTTTACTTATGACGGATCAATGAATAGGATATAAGTTCTTGCAACTTGTTATATGCTATAAATATGGATTTTATTGTAATGTTATGTAATTAGTTGAGTATAATCGTGAAGATAAATAAGTAGGTTTTTTGATGAGAACTCTCAAAATGTGTCAATATTTCTGGCAGGTGGAAAAATGACGGATAATTACATCTATCTAATTTGCTATTTCGGTGGCCAATTAACCATTGGAAAAAATAATATTCCTGAATATGTCAGTGGAAAAACTAAGATGACTAGAGTCAAGAAGTCTAGCACATACAATGAACTGTACCAAGTAGTGTACAAAGCTACCAAAATCAATCCGTTAGAATTCAATATCTCCTTAATATGCAAATGGCCGACGGAGTATGAATATACCGCCATTGAAGTGTCCGATGATGAGGATACACAAGTTATTCTTGCCTCGGAATCGAAATCGATCGAGCTGTTTATGAAAAAGGAGATATTGACGTCCGCTCAACTGCCCGAACCTTATTCTGAAGTGCTTGCTCGTTCTTTTCGAGCATCCGAGCAATACCCGCAGGGAGAAATGACACGCATGCTCAATATGAAAGCTGATTCTACCAAATTTATGTCTCCCACCAATGATGAACAGTATATAGATCGAAATTACGTAAGGGAAGGCATATCAAGCGGAACGCCAGTGAATTGGCAGTTTACGAAGTAAGCATTACCTTGTATATCTTTATACCGCATATACATTTAGCGGATCACTATTTATTGATAGTGGGGGTATGCTATAGGTACTAAGTATTCATAAATTTTTTTGCAGTTCTTATGTACCGCCGCCCGATTATAATTGTATGTCACCACCAAGCTTCGGTTTTAATTGCATGCCAGCGCCAAATTTCAGCTTCAATATTATGCCCCAAAATACCAAGAATATGCAGTCATACAATACGGAATACAATACGAAATGACACCGTTTGCAGACGATAGGTCGGGATTTCGTCGGTATGAAGCCGGAACATCAAGCACCATGCAAGTCTCGAATGTTGGTTCCGCACATCCAACCGATATACCTGCTATGGATCCAGCGGTGTTGGAACATAATGGAGATGATGATGATGATGATGATGATGATGATGATGATGATGCTAGTGATGAGGACAAGATTCAAGCACAAGATAGCATACAAATTGCACATATCCTTGCTAATGAGAATGATAGGCAATGGATTACTAATTCATGTGTTAACAATGGATTACTAATTCATGTGTTAACAATGAATTCGATAACTTTGAAGATTCACTTGCCTATAGCATGACAAATGCTCACATGTTATCTACATCGGTAATGGAGAATGTCAACTTTCATACGGATAGGCTTTCAGCAGTCGATATTGAAAGTGGGTTGAAGGTCGGCGATTTGTTCGAGAATAAAAAGAAGTTAATTCAAGCAGTCAGCGTTTGGTCAATTAAACATGGAGTTTTTTTAAACCAATCAAGACTAACACGACCAAGTACACCGTCATTTGTAAAACAGACGCGAACTGCCCATGGAGGCTTCATGCATATATCTCAAAGAAATCACCGATAGGATTCTGGCAGATAAAAAAGTATGCGGGTAATCATATTTGTGTGAATCCTGTAGTGAATTCAAATCATAAACAGGCCACTATTCATATGTAACAAGATATTGCCTTTTATGAAAGCGGATGTCAATTTGACCCCCAAAACGATTCAAGTGCTTATAAAAGATACATTATTCATTGAAATAAATTATACGTAAACATGGAATGCGTTGAACAAGGCATTTTCTAAAATATACGGAAATTGGAAAGATTCGTATGAACATTTACCACAATATCCTACCGCCATCAAATCTACTAATTTAAGGACTGTTTTCAAGATAACCGACATTTCAATAACAGAAAGAATGAGATATTTTACCGGTGCATTTTTGGCATTCGAACCAGCCATTGATGGTTTCTCTTATTGCCATCCCGTTCTCAGTATTGATGGGACCCGCTTATACCGCAGATACAAAGATACTTTGCTCATTGCTACCGGGGCTGATGCAAATGACGGCCTTTATCCTTTGGCATATACTGTAGTTGGAGGTGAAACCATTGAAAATTGGAAGTGGTTCATTACTTGCATTCATCTTTACATTCCACCCGTGCGGAGAAGACACATTACCTTCATATCTGACCGGATGAAAGGGATTCCGACGGCACTACGAAGATCGTGGCCAGAACCTCATAGTCATCATTATTATATGCGACATATCAGAGATAACTTCTCAACTACTGGATTTAGTGGCAAAACCTTGCAGAGTTTGTTCTCTCAAATTGTATGTGCACCAGATGACCTGACCTATACAGAGCTGAGAGAGGAACTTAAACGTTTATGTCCAAGAGAAGATATTCCGACGGCACTACGAAGATCGTGGCCAGAACCTCATAGTCATCATTATTATATGCGACATATCAGAGATAACTTCTCAACAACTGGATTTAGTGGCAAAACCTTGCAGAGTTTGTTCTCTCAAATTGTATGTGCACCAGATGAACTGACCTATACAGAGCTGAGAGAGGAACTTAAACGTTTATGTCCAAGAGAAGATACTTGGATTGAAAGTAGTCTAAAAAATGAAGAAAAAATTTGGGCTCTTTCGAAAGATGGTGGTGGGCGATTTTGCATGATGACTACGAATGCTTCGGAAAACTTTAACGGGGTCTTAAAAGGATCTTGATCTTTGGCTATTCAAGCCTTAGTAGGAAGGACTTTTTACAAGGTGAACAAACACTTCTTTGCACGACGTCAGGAAGGACAAGAGTGGACGATAAAGTTATGTCCTAAGTTCGAAAAATTAATAACAAAAAGGGCTACTGATACCAGGCATGCTTGGATCGTGAGGTTCAGCCAGTCCGAATGGCAGGTGACTGACAAAGATGGGAAAAATTACGGCATAGTTATCGACGGTAGGAACTGCAGTTGTACGTGCAATATTCCTAAGATGCAAAAGTTTCCTTGTTCACATGTAATTTCAGCATGCATACGAGCAGAGGGTGGGGGGAACATCGCACGTCACGATCTTGTTTCGAAATGGTATTCTATCCCCAAATACAAAGTTGCTTATGCCTCGTTGTTCCATCCTATACCCGATAATCGATATTGGGAGGCATACAATGGTCTAATGATATTACCGTCTATCGGTAGGAGACAAGCAGGACGACCACATTCTACTCGTATCAAAGGTGTTATGGATGATTCACGAGAAGAACGTATGCAAAATAAATGCAACATCTGCAATGAGTATGGTCATAACAAGGCACGATGCAAATATCCTCCAGCCCCACGTCACCATTGGTAATCTCTGCCTATATTTTGAAATACACACGCATACATATACACACATACACACACACGTCCAACCACAAAAAACAAGCATACATCTACACACACATACATGCACACATACGTTCTTTGTTATACATGCTCATTTTTTCAAAGATAATATAACTCGACTTTTTCATTGTGCAGATATACCTATGGATCCTGGACCTATAGATACGAGTGTTCTGTACTTGCAGGCTGACCACAGGTCGGCCAACGCCGCAGTAGTACAGGTAAAACTTTGTAATTTTATTTTCTTTACTTACATATATTATTTATTTGTTATTGATACAAGTCCTCTTTTTGTAATTGGCAGAATGATCAGGTAATTACATGCGTTAACCACTCAATCCAGAATAGCCGGATCCCAGCTAAAGATGCCCGTGTGCAGGCTGAGCTACAACGGGCGGGGTTTCATCTTCTATCTAGATTAGAGTATACACGTCTGGATAGAGTCTTGATTACGGCTTTGGTAGATAGATGGAGACCAGAGACCTGCACATTCCATTTTAGAGTTGGTGAGATGGCTATCACCCTTCAGGACGTCGCTGTACTGCTAGGTCTGCCTATAGACGGAGAGGTGGTTGTTGTGAAGTACGGCTACGATTGGTCATACTTGTGTCCCGGCTTGTTGAGTAGGATTCAGCCTGTTGGCCAGAGGAGAGGCGGTAGCATCTACTTGAGTTGGCTGCGGGAGGCGTTTAGTGTTAAGCATGCCTTGGATGCTACCCCCACAGCGATCGAGCAGCACGCACGAGCCTACATTTTACATCAGATTGGGGTTCGCTTGTTTCCGGATAGGAGCAAGAGCAGAGTTAGTCTTGCTTGACTGCCTCTTTTAGTTGATCTCGACCAGTGTGCCACTTTATCGTGGGGGGTGCAGTTCTGTCATTCCTCTACAATGAGCTGACGATAGCTGCATTAATGGAGCAGAAGAGTTTTGGGGGCTGTTTGACGCTTCTTCAGGTATACAATACTTAAAACCATATTCTACTAATTTTGCGTAATTAAATTGATATTCAACATAAAACATAATTCTATCATATTATATTTTAGATATGGTCAAGAACATATCTCTCTATTGGTCACCCGACCATTACAACACCGTTCGCTTTAGATGGCCAAAGGCCATATGGATGCTAGTAAGTATTTGAAGCTATACGCATATTTCAAATTTCAAGTTTTTTTTGGAATATTAACTTGTGTATAATCTCTATGCAGATGGAATATGACCAGATCATGGGATGTGATACCGGATCACAGCCTCCGTTTCTACCACAATGAGTTCGATGTCATGGAGGAAGCAGCAATTACGTGGATACCGTACACACATGACCTGATGGGCACTTTACATCCATTATGTTTGGCAGGCGCCGGCTTCTGGCGTGCGAGGATACCGATCGTCTGCAATGATGTTATTCAGATGCACATGCTAAACTGTGTGCTCCGCCAGTTCGGTTTGAGGTAGCACATACCAGGCGCGGTGGAGCAAACACCGCGACAGGATGGAGCGCTAGTTGGGGATGCTTGGCTCGTGGAGTATCATATTTATGTGTGTCGATGGTACGATCGGGTACACCACATAACCGATGAGATACAGTCAGGTATACCGATAGATTAGTACCTTTCCTGGTATTGAATGATTACCCGCAGATTCATCATCACAGCCGCCCCTTCGCCCACCTCATATCATCCTCGAAGACCGATAGAGAGGAATTTAGTAAGTTTATATCAAACCTTTTAAAACTAAAATCTTATTTTTATGAAATTCATTATTTTATTTACTGTCAATATAGGTCCATACCATTTACGCGTTAGAGGATATAGCTAATGAGGGTATTAGTAGCACCAGGGACTCAGCGAGCTATTTTATAAACATCAAGTCCCTGATCAGGAGTGTGATGATGAAGCACAGATTCACACGTCCACCGACCGTGCCTGTACCATCCGTTCCTCCGCCGCCTGTCCCTGCACCACCAGTGCCCCCGCCACCCATGCCTACACCACCCGTTCCTGCACCACCCGTGCCACCGCCACCCATGCCTACACCACCCGTGCCTCCACCAGCTGTGTCCGCACCTGCCATTCCTATCACGTATGCACGACGTAGATGGAAACAGCAGGCACCGTCTCAGCATCCCGATGAGTACGAATATAGACCATCACAGCCAGAGCCGTCTCAGCCGCCTGCTGCCGACAAAACCAGACCGTCACAGACTCGATGCCCTGTAGCGAAGATGAGGACACCTGGGATGGTGCAACGACTTCGCTAGATTGTCATGAGTGTTCGAATTGTATTGTATTGCGATGAATTCGTTATTTATTTTACATTATTTAATGTTTTCGGATTATTATTCTTCATCATTTGGGCGTCGTATATTGTACATGGATTGTGTCTCTGCCGTTCGGACGTCGTATATTGTGCATGGATTGTGTCTCCGCCGTCCGGGCGTTAAGTTAGCTCCATCTGTGGATGCTATTATTTTACTATACTTGTACATGAATTTTATTCAAAATTTACAAAAGAGGTGTTGTACGATTTTTCCCGATTATTTCTTTATAAAATAACACTTTAATTCATTTTAATTCAAACGATGATTCTCTCACACAAACGTGTATTCAAACACGATATATTACACATACGGTACACCTATCTACAGCATACACGAGAATAACGCAAACAAAATAAATATAAAGAGCAGTAACAATGGCATAATTCCTTACTAAAATTTCAAAAATAAATCCTCTACGTTACTTAGCTCAGCGGCACCAGAATTAATCTGCTCTGTAATTTCATCAATGGCCTCATAACCTAGCGCGGTATCTCGAGTGAGTTCGAGGTGGTTCAAAGTCCGACGATACATAAAGATGCGGTAAAGAGAGCTTGCGAAGTACTCGATATTGCGACATGAAAGAAGACCCATAGAATGAAAGAAGTGGAGACGACGATTTGCTTCCTCATGGTAGCCACGGGTTACTTCTTCAGGGGAGACATGAGTGCATCCAATACGGCTAAGTGCAAGAGCCACAGGATTTCACAATCGATCTTCATCGGCCAGTTCATACCCCCTCGTAATCGATAGAGAATGCCTACATAACTAGAGTAGTCTATCATCGTATATGCAGATTTCACCACGGTGTAAAGGATGTACCTCTTAATTTCATCGATTGATGGCAATTCTGCAGATGAAGATCCCGACATTGAAAGGGAGAGAGGCTAAGAATTGAAAGGAAGAAAGACAGAGAATGTGATGGCGATGAGATCAAAGAGACTGAGAGAGAGCTCAGCACAGAGACTGAGAGAGAGCTCAGCACAGATAGTGAGATTTGAGATAGAGAAGAAGAGATTGAACTCTTAATATAATAAATACAATCATTCATGGATATGGGTTTTTTTGGGGCGCAGTTTGCAATTGTGCCCCAGAAAAACATATACCCGTGAATAATTGTGTTTCTTTTAAGGTGCAACTTCAAACTGTGTCATAGAAAAAATACAGACACGTGGATGAGTATGTTTCTTTTTTTGGGCGCAGTTTGCATCTGCGCCCCAGAAAAAATCATACCCATGAATGATTGTGTATCCTTTTATAACGACCGTGTTTTCTAATACCTAATAAAATATATTTTATTTAAATTTCTAGTATCAAATAATTATTTACGTGTTTCGCTGATAGAAGAATATTTTTAAAGTAATATTAATAATTTTCAAAGCATTGAAATATGATTAAACGAATTTTCTAAAATCTATTTATATTTTTCTAGGCCAAAAATGCTTTAATAAAATTTTATAATGCCTTAAATAATTTACATATTTTTATTATCGATTAAAATAATTATTTTGTAATTAAAATATTTCTTAGAATAAAATAGATTTTTAAATAATTATAATAACTAGCAAACACCATAGATATTGATATATTATTTAGTTTTAGCCCCAAATTATTTTTATACTAAAGATAACAATAAAATATATTTTCTGAAATTTTTCCATAATTTTCCCGTATTTTAAACTATTTTTAACAATTTTTTTAAAACCAAATTCAATTTTTAAATAATAAACAATTTAGTATTTTTATTTATTTAAAAAAATATTAAATCCCTTGATCCTGGACCGTTAGATACAAGATCCAACGACCCAGAATCATCCGGTGGCGCCCACGTGGTGGGGACCACGTGAAAACGCGTGATCCCCACACGCATAACGCGTGGCGTGGGTGTGTGGCATAGCGGTGCGATCTCGGCCGTTGGATAATGATCCAACGGCTGAGGTGAAAAGGCGGCGGCGGTTAATCATAGAGAATCATGGGGCAGTCATTTAGGCGTGGATTTTGGAGGATTTTAACAGTTTTTGGATTTTATGGTTGGTAAAACAGCCCTATAAATAGAGACCTTCAATCAGTGATTTCTTACACCTCAGAATTCCAAAAATTCTGAAAAAAAATATTCACGCCTTCATATCGACGACGCCGACGCTGTGGTTCCATCCAAGCATTAAGGAAAAATCTGAGCGCGGAGTTATTGAGAATTTAGTGCAAGCCTACGTTTCGACTCATCGACATTCAACTCAAACAAAAGGTAGAATCCTCCTCTCTCCACTTGTCTCTCGCCTTCTTTCTCATAATGATCTTGGTTTCAAGTCCTAATCCCCAATCTCACATTAAAATGATGTTAAAAATATTTCTGCATGCCTATTTTTGGTACCTCTTAATGATGATAATATTAATCCATGTTTAAAATGACTTCTTTAATCACTCCTATAGGCAAAAATATTGCACCCTTATACTATATGGAATGTGATATGCTTAATGTTATAACCCACGGGGTATCAATTCACCCCTTACATACCCACACTTACCCATATTACCAATATAATCTCGAAATATGTCACATCCACAAAATACTCTCGTTTTATTAAAATGTTGTATTTGTTTAAAATATCCATATGAGATAAGATATTTGGAATAAATGTTTTAGATACGATATATATATTTTACTTACACTTTTATCTACCAACTACTTTAGTTTTGTTAAATCCCTTTACCTTTTGAAATGGGGTAATACTCAATCTAAATAACGGCATATGGTTTTTCCAACTTAGCCCATTTCACTCGAAAGGATATTTTTATATTAATTCTTCTTAGAATGTTAACTAAAGTTTAATGAGTTACCCTAATAGATGAATGTTTTACCCGAATCACCCCGTGATTACTAGACAATCGTCCTTGAAATGGACACAAATCCTGCCGCCCATGTGCAGCGGTTGTCAACGCGGAGTCGTTCTTGTAAAAGAGCACCTCTAATAGATTACCCTAATAATAGGGTAATATTTTACATAAGTATCTCGTGGTTGATAGGAAATCGTCCCTGAAAAGGACACAAATCCAGCCGTTCATGTGCAGCGGTTGCCAACACGAACGTATTTTCTAAAACGTTACCTCAAACTTAAAACACTATAATTTCATAAAATTATTATTTACAATAAAATACCTCAATCCATCCTAAAAAGATATAATTTTATTTAAATATCTTGACCTTTACTAAAAGGTTATTTTTAACAAAGATCATAACCCTTATAAATGATATTTTCCAAAAGAATATCTAAACCTTTATTAAAAGATAATTTTCAAATAAACACCACAGCCTTTTATTAAAAGCATATTTTCTCAGTAAAATATTATGGGTTTCCAAAATGATAAATATTCCAAACATCATGGTTTTCTTATAAACAATAAATATAATTAAACACTATTATCCTTTATTAACTAAGTGTTCTATAAGATGATACGAAGTACCTTACAAACTTAAGAAGATAACAAGATAAAATGAGTGGTTGTGGAAGGCCATATTAAATGAGATCAACTTCTTGATTACAAATTATGACGTACATGACACATGATACAGTTAGAGTTAGAATGCGCGGACCTAAGTATGGAATACTTATATATGAGGATCCATGCAGGCAGGGTGAACAGTCCAATGTGTGGACGACTACTAACCCGATATTCGAGTGAATACTAACCCTATTTTGAGGGTGAATAGTCCAATGTGTGGACAACTACTAACCCGATATTCGGATGAATACTAACCCTACTTGAGGGCGAATGATCCAAAATGTGGATGGCATACAATGTGGAAATTCCATGCCTACATGTATACGCACTAACTCTAATTCGTCAAAACCTTTATACTGAACCACGGGGATGGGTAGTTTGATTAGGCAAGGAGATTCGGAACTCGGATTCCCCTACTGCTCAATCATGATCCCGGGAAGTGAAACAGTACATTTCACTTCCCCAGTTGTTGTTCCGTGGCCACAACGGAATAATCGCGAGTATCCGGACCCTTATTTGACAAACTAAATCATTTACAATACCTATTGATACTCAACACTAAACTCACATCATGTGCTATACCCACCAGTTACCTTATCTACCTTTCTTTATGAGACACGAGTTATTCAGTATTTTGGATGTGGATATTTTACCAGTTTAGACTTGTTGTTTATTATGGAACTGAAGGGTGGAAATACCCGTGCACTTGAGTGATATTCACGTTAGACAAAGCTCCATCGCAGTCATGGGACACCTTTCGGGGATGTTCACGCTACCGCATTGATTGCCACCCCAGGCACGAGCGTCAGCTCATACTGCTTCTAGCTAGTTAAAGGATACTTCAAGGATACGAATATGTCCACCAGTCAATTCTATCAATACACACCTTGTTTAACCTGATCTAACTCTTAGACTGAATATCCGTTTGAATTTACTTGAACTTTTACCAGATATATACCTCACACAACCTACTCAAATTCACATATACCTCTGTCAACATATCTAATTTTTATACAACCTCATACCTTTATACCCATATACATCATATTCATTATATTTATATACACCTGATCATTTCTATACCTTTACTTCCTTATGAGGCAATCCTACCCGAGTATAACTCGCTGACGGGCTTTCTTTTTCTTCCTTTATCTTTGGAATGTCTGTTAGATGAGAATGAATATTACGGCGAGGATCAATGTGTGGAGCCAACTAATGAAGATTATGTAGACTTGACGACGGAAGATTAGCTAGATTTAATTTTTGTTGTTACCCACATGTTTAGGGCTTTTGTTTCTCCTTTGATCTAATTAAACTACTTAGTTTATTTTACTCTTTCTTTTGGGATGTAATAAAGTTTGGTTAATAGAAATAAATGCATTTCGCTTTTATTATTTTGATTTTGGTACACATCCTACATGTCAGATATTCATACGCTTAACGTAACTGTATTGAATAGACCACTTCAATACAGTTAGGTTGCAGACTTTGCCACATCATCCTTCATCTTCTTTTGGGAAGCGGGACGTGACACCTTTTGGGGCGCACCTTCAAACCGCGTCATACATAAACACACACCCGGAAACGAGTATGTTTATTTTTGGGACACAGTTTGCTACCGTGCCAAAAAAAAAGTCCTTACAAAAACAATAATTCATATAATTTTGCATTTATTAATTGTATGCGGGCGTAGTTTGGAACTGCACGCAAACATTTGTTATGGCGCAGTTTGTAACTGCGCTCAATACATTTGTATAGGGCGCAGTTTGGAACTGCGCCCATAACATTTGTATGGGGTGCAGTTTCAAAATGCGCCCCTTACAATTATAAAGGACGCAGTTCCTGCGCCCATAACAATTGTATGCGCCCCATACAAATGTAAAGGGCAAATGTATGGGACGCAGTTTCGAACTGTGCCCCATACAAATGTTATAGGCGCAATTTGAAAGTGCGCATAAAAAAAATTATTCTACATCGGCGCCAGTGTTGAGCTGGCGCGACGTGGCTCTTACGAGCTAAAAAGTGGTCTCTTTTTTGTAATTATTTTTTAAAGTGTTTTTTTAATTATTATTTAAATTTGGTTTACTTTAAAAAATTATTCTCCACAAATTTATAGGTTTTTATGTCTCCTTTGTAAGATCGAGTAAGGTAACTCTTTGGTAAGTGTAAAAGTCTTCTCTTGTAAAGCTTTGCTGCTTTTTTTAATGGCCGAAATTCCGAAAAATCATTCTTGAAGTTTAAAATGGAAGAATGGTAATTAACATGAGGTGAGGTGGCATGCTTCTGAGCTAGATTTGGGTCTCAATTTATGTTGTTTTGCTCCTATCATTTCTGGGATAAACAGTGCTATTCGTGGTCTATGATTCAAATTTTCGAATTGCAACTTCTAGGCCGGAAGTTCGCATTATATATGTAGGTACCTTTCTCATTTTCCCTATTATATATGTAGAGATAAACAGTGCCAATTGTGGTCTACAATTCAGATTCAACTTAATTTTTTGGACTTATTCATATAGATACTTTTCTCATCTTTCCCTTTGAAACTTATTAATATCTTTATTTTTTTTATTATTACTATCGTAACTCAAGTCCACATCTTCTTTTTTCAAGTAAAACATAAAAAAAAATCTTCATTTTTTTAAAGCATATCATCCCATCTCTCTCTCACAAACAAAAAGGAAAAACGGAAAATGGTAAGTTTACTTGTATCTTACAAATTTTTTTATTATACATACAAGATTTATAATTTTCTTATATTCATTCTATTTTAACCCATTTTTGGTAAAATGAAATATGATACAAATTTGAACATGCAAACAATATATGAAAAAGAAAGAAAAATATCATCTATTATAAAATACTTATCTTAGACCTCTTAATTTATAAACATGTGCATCATACATCCAAAGTATTCTCCCTTGGCCCGTTTGATTGTCCGGAAGTACCGGAAGAAATTGTCATACCCCGCTTCCCAAAATACGTAAACATGGCACGTGACAGAGCCAATCATGCTACATGTGGTAAGGAAACATCTCTCCATAGTCACAATACGGCTGTCAATCAAATATCAAGAACAATAAACTACTAAATCTATCTATTACGTGTCCAATAACCACAAGAACAATAACTGGAAAAGATAGCGGAAGCAATAAAGATCCAAGGAACGGGTCAGATAATGTGTCATGGACATATCATGTGATGCATATGTATCAAATAGATACACAAATGTGAAACTGTACCGAATTATCGGAACACGGAAAACAAACTGATAGCAGGATGCATATGTGTCTATCTGTAATAACCTTATATACGTCTATGGCTACGTATGATGCAAACTGGATAACACGTTATAATAATGTAATAGTAAAATTATATCAGGACGTTCCGGCATGCAACTAGAGAATCTATGATTAGCATAGATACGAACGGATACTGTAAAAAGGTAAAATTTATAATATTTGCTGCAGCATGAAACACATGTATTATTTTTATTCATATATAAATGGATATATTAACATATCATATTGCAAGATAAACTTGCCTGATTGGATCTCACGACGGGATACGTACGTCACATTCGACGTCGGATAAATTTCGCGATGCAAACTCACACGCGTGCAGGACTGGTCCTGGCTGATCAAAGACGTGACTACGCTGGACAACGACGATGACTGGATCATCCGGATCATCCACGACGTGTGCGATTCCCGCAACGGCCGGAAAACCAAGAAATCAAGAAAAGAGAAAAGAAAGAAAGAAAGAAATAAGAGGAAGAAGAGGAATTGGGTTTTGTGGCTGCTGGTGTCGGGCTCTAGACTCAGGGAACAGAGGATGTGTCACGCCCCGCTTCCCAGTGTACGAGGAAGTAGACGTGACGGGTCGCGACGTATTTACTCATAAGTAAACACGTTAAGCGTAAATAAACAATATATAAATAAAAGCACAAGAATAACAAGAGATGTAATATAAACAGCAATTTTTATTAACATTCATATTTACATTACAACTGCTTTTAAAAAGGAAAATACAATGATGGAAAGCAATGCCTAAACAGTGGCATATGAACCGAAAAGTAAATAAGCACAAGTAAGCTAATAGTCGTGTTGCTCGGGTATCTGCTCCAAATACTCCTGGATGGGCTCGGTCTCCCGAGAGTCGGGTCCTCCTGACGAACATTCCAAAGAAAGAAATAGAAGGAATGTCGTCAGCAAACTAGCGCTCGGTAAGTCCTAAAAGAAAGAATGGAAAAGACAAGTAAAGATAATAGAACTGGTAATTAGTACAAGTATATGTTTGTTACACTAACGTAGTTGTTTGTATCTTAATACAGAATATATCAGCGTATACGAGAGGAGTCCAACTATCCCGTGGACTATGGGAAACGGAAAGTATAAGGCCCCGTCAAAACCCACAGGACAACAGCAATGGATGTTAATCTATGTCTTTTAGTATCCATCATTGTGTCACTTTTAATACATTCCGTACCAATCTACCCCGTTAAAACTCCATAATGTATATTGTATAGATTGTAGTTATCAGACTTGCCGAGACCATAGATATAAGTTGTTCATGTAAATGGTTTCAGGATTGTATCAAGTAGTCATGTAGTCAAGTCAAGTCATAGTCATGGTTTGGTAAAGTCAAGTTATGTTTGCATGTTGATATTATTCTGGTATTCAGGGTCAGGTTCAAGTAGTCATGTCGGTATTTTGGATTCATGTTGAATTAGATTCATGTTTGTATTGGATTCATGTTTGGATTGGATTATGATTGGATTCAGATTGAGTTAGACTCAAATTGATTTAGACTCAGACTTGAGTCAGACACTTAGAACTGATTTGGATCCTGAGTTAGGTTTAGGAGTTATCGGTAACTGTTGCACATGGACGGCAGGATTTGTGTCTTTTTCCAAGACAATTACCATTGATAAGTCTGTTAAGTTTTTCTATCTTAAATAGGCAAGCACTCACTTTCTCCGGATCCCTAAGACTCAAGAGAATTGATCCCGCTTAAACTCATATTTACTAAAGTCCTTAATTGTAATTTTATATAAATCGAGGGGTTTAATGAAAAAATATTTTATATACTTTCAAAATAAACCTTGAGTATTTATTTATCATATTTAGGGCTTCATGGATGTAACTTTTAAGATTTGAGGTATTTTAGTGAATATTAACTTAGCTTGAATAGTTCATGGTATTTAAATGTAAAACTTGTCTTTTGGAGAACTTAAGGGTATTTTGGTGAAACCTGTCATTCTTTTATTTTTTTAGAAAAGATGAAATTTTATTGTATCTTGAAAATATGTGGTTTGATAATATTTATAAAAATTAATTTTATTATTAAATAAAAATGTCATTTTTCTTAAAAATCGTATTAAAATACTTTCGAGACCGAATGCTCCGTGAGGAGGTCTGCATCTCACTCTACTAGTCTAAGGATGTGCGATAATCCGCATCATCCAATAACGGTGTCACGCCCCGCTTCCCAAAAGAGCGGTAACAGCATGTGACAAACCCGCGACGTATTTATTCCGAGAAGGTCATTTCCCGAAACAAATACGCTAAGAATATATAAGCAATATAAAATGACAAGAAAAGATATGCTAATGAAAATCCAACTTTATATATTTACATTTCCAACTTTCACAAGTTTCAAACTGAATACATGATGTCTGAAAACAAATATGCATAAAAGAAAGTGCCTAAACAGATAGCATACAGGAAGTAAAAGCTGAAAAGAAAGAATTAGTAGTCGGTCTGCTCCGCAAGCTAAGAGTAATCCTCCTGACTCGGCTCGATCTCCTCAATCTCTAGATTATTTGACGAACATTCCAAGGAAACAAAAAAATGGGTGGAATACCCGTCAGCGAACTTGCGTTTGGTAAGTCCCCAAGAAAGATGGGATGTGAAAGTATATAAATGAATATGTAAGGTGACATGTGATATACTATGAATGGAAATAAAACATGAACAAGAATATGTTCTCCGCCGAAAGACCATGACCGGGACGTTGGGACGTCAGGGCCTGAACTTCGAGGGCAGATGCTAATTGGTGCTATCCGTCCACCTCTCCGAAGATGCCAAGTTGATTTATGGCACCATGTATATGTAGCTGACTTCGTCAGATTCCCCCTCGTTAAGGGGTTTTTGATTGTGAGGACGCTCTTCCCTGCATGCGCAAGCCCCTGCAATTAATTACGCTACCGCATCGCGGTAACCACTTTCTCTTTCTCCAAATGGTCACTTCGTGTCGTGTGTGTTTGTTTTGTTTTTAGTTGCCCGTGGATTGTATACGGAGGCTAATTTATGTTGTCGCCCGTAGGGTGTGGATTACTCCAAATCCGTATTTTCTTAGATTTGGGTTTGGGGGTTGGGTTTAAGGATACGTTAGTCTCATTTGAGACTAAGATCAACTTAAACGTATGTTAAGGATACGTTAGTCTAATTTTAGACTAAGATCAACTTAACGGGATCATTTAGATCCAACAAAAGAGCATTTGGGCTCTATTATTTAGTTTAGGGACATTACGGTCTATTGTTAGTTTAAGGAAATTACGGTCCATGGAGTTTAAAGACATCATAGTCTAGTTTAGAGACATCATAGTCTGTAGGGTTTAGTTTAGGGACGTTGCGGTCCAAGATTAAGTACATCATAGTCCATGGGTTTAAGGACCCCACAGTTCAAGGTTAAGAACATCATAGTCCATGGGTTTAAGCACCCCACAGTCCAAGGTTAAGGACATCATAGTCCATGGGTTTAAGGAACCCACAGTCCATGAAATGTCTGGTTGTTAGGACCCGTCACCTCTCTTAAGACGTTGAAGGATTACAACGACAAATATCATAGGAGTGAAGAGATGTACCCGTCAACCAATATTGATTGGGGGATCTGTAGTTGGATTGATTTAAGGATCATTAATCTCGTTTGAGATTAAGATCAACTTAAATGTTTGTTAAGGATACGTTAGTCTAATTTTAGACTAAGATCTACTTAACAAGATCATTTAGATCCAACAAAAGAGCATTTGGGCTATATTGTTTAGTTTAGGGACATTGCGGTCCAAGTTTAGATGCAAACATGGGTTTGGAAATGCACCAGATAGTTATTGGTCATTGAGACCCACCACCTCTCTGAAGATGTTGAAGAATTATAACGACATGTATCAAAGGTGTGAAGAGATATACACTTGAACCAAAGTTGATTGAAAAGATCTGGGTTTATTTTGAATGTCATATGAGATGACCAATTTTGGAAGACAAAAGTGTGTTGGAGGTTCAGTCAAAAGAAAGGGGTACTGCCTCTGGAAAACTTAGCCAATTTAGGCTAAGACAATTTAAAAATAGTGTTAAACACTAGCACATATTTGGCGATTGATCAGTCGAAAATATTGCATTTTTAACACATCAATTTCCCTACTATTTGCAATCATCTAAAGGTGTTCGGTATAAATATAATACATATTAGCAATTCGTCTGCAAAATACCAAATAACTTGTGTTATACATTATAACCGGCATTTTGAGGGAAATTGAGTGTTTATTATTGCACGCATGATCTTTGTATATCGCAACACTTGTCTCGAGATTGTGTGCAGGAAATTCCAGGAAAAAGAACCGGAACTGCTAAAAGTGCTGATAAAAATACGCCAAGTCCAAGACTTGTAATCTGGCAGTAAACAAGAAAGATTTATAAGATGCCAGACATCAGAAAACATCTCTAAAGTCAACACCAAATCAACCTGGAAATTGCACGCACCAATACCACCAAACGGTCGCGGATCCGCGGCCGAATGGGCCAATCCGCCGCGGATTCGCGGCCACGTCAACACATCATCGGCAGGACACTATGTCAGAAGTCTCCGTTCACTAGCCAAACTTCTTCAAGACACTTCAATCTCCAGAGATCTTCAGAAGCTTCTCTTCTAACAGCCAAGCTTCTTGTGCAAGCCTAATACCTACCAAGCTTCCCAAGCAAGCTAGCTAACTACCTTAATCTAAAGCTTCTTCTCATAAAAACCAAGCTTCTCTTGTAATCCAAATAACTAACTCAATCTAGAAGCTTCTACTCAACTACTAAGCTTGCAAAGGAAGCTAAACCTAGCTTAGCTTCTAAAGGAAGCTAGATCAAGCTTCTAGGGGAAGCTAAAGGAGAAGGCTATATAAAAGGACCCAAGGCTTCATTACAGAGGTTGTTCGTTGTTGAATTTGGAGGGAAAAATTGTAGTGAGATCCAAATCATATCTACATCAAATTGAGTGACACAATTTGATCCAAATCAAGATCCACCGACTACCGAGCCAAAGCAAGCCTTCAACGAGCCTTTTGAAGCGACGCTAAACTTCATCCGAGCAAGAGATCCACGACGATCCGCGACTCAAGAAGACGATGTGAAGCTAGTTTCGACGATTTAGTTCTCTCCTCAAAATCTTGTAATCTTTGAGCGAATTGTAACGAAACGTTGATTAAATAAATGGTGAAAATTCTTGATCTTGCTTTTCTTTACATTTGAGCATTATGAAGAGTTATCAATTCTTGATTGTTTTCTTTTTCATGATGTTTGAGTGAAAACTCCGCTTGTGGAGAAATCGAGAAAATAGATAGATGATAATGATTATATTCTTGAACGATTCTTAAGTCTTATGAGTTTTGTAAACTTTAGGAAATTGAATCATCGACAACCTAGTTTTGAGCGAGATGCTATCTTGAATGTTTTCGCTCCAAATTAGAGATCAACGATCGATGATTGAATTTTCTAGAGGCTAGAATTTGAATGCTAATCAACGAAAGGACAAGGGATAGAAGGAGAAACCCTAGTTTCTTTAATAGATCCCTAATCCTCGTTGATCGTCATCGATCTAGCAACAAATCATCAATGGATAAGAATTTGTAATCATAAGTCTTCATCATCACTATCGATTGGATCGATTCCTACAAGTCTCTTTACAAATCTTGATAATTCATTCGATTTGGACATCTTCTTGAATTTTATTGATTCTTGATTTTAGATCTAGTTCTTTACGATTCTTGAAACTAAATTTCAAAATTCTTGAATCAATTTTCTTGCAATTTTTCTTTTATATTTTCATTTAGACTCATCTAAAACAAAATCGATCAAAACACACATCTCCGTGGACGATACGTATTCATTAACGCGCTACATCGACACCGTTAATTGATTGCGGTATAAATTTCTTTGGTGTGCAACATTTCTAAACACGACATCGAAATTAATAATCAATCAAATGGCACCTGATTTGTTCAAAGAATATGTTATTACCGCAATCAAGAACGACGTCGCTTGGTAGCTAGCCGATGAGTACGGATCGGTCCACAGGGATTTTGTGTATTCTCTAATTGTTCTAACGAGCTAATAACGATTGTTGTCGGATTGATTAAATCTAAAAACTATGTTGATCTAGATCTAAATCTTGCTAGGGTTAGGTTTAGGTTAAGTTTGGAAAGTGAAGATTTCCTCACCGCTTTCTATACCCAAATTAAGATCTATGAGGTGTTATGGTAATTATTAATAAAGTGGATTTGTACCATCGGGAAGAAATGGTGTTTCTTCCTCTAGGTTATTATCCTTCCTTTCTTAATCTTTATCCTAACCTCCATGGAAAACACGCTCAACCGGTCGTTTATACTACGGTATTACTGCTATATCGTGGGATAGGGTGCCGCAGGGAGCGGTGTGTGCATGTATGCATGGAGTCCTATAAAAACGTGTGATGGGCACGAAAGGGGTGAGAGATCTTCATCTCTCAAGCCTTTCCCAAATCTAACCCTAACAAGCGAGGAGACTACTCGCTCATTAGGGAATTGAAGAACATTTCTAAACTATCTATCTAGGGCAGAGAATAAAAGATCTAACTAGGGCAGATAAGAAATTATACTAGGGCAATGAAATAAAATTTAACTAGGGCAATGGAAAGAAAACTTACTCCTAATTTTTATTTGATGCTCTCCTCCATCTTTACAGATCTGAATTTAGATTTACAATGAGGCACAAGAAGAGGCATAACCTAAAACAAGTTTTAGGACTTCTATTTATAGAAGATAGAAAACCCTAGGGTTACAATCGACGCACATATGCTTTTACAAAAATGCCCCTAAGAAGACTAGTCAAAGCACCGACGCACCGTTACAATTTTCCACCGACACGGGCACTATATGGCCGCGGATCCGTGGCCATAAGCTTGGTTTGGCCGCGGTTCAGCGGCCATATGGAGAGCTTGATGCTTCAATTTTTTATATCTTCTTCTGTTGCTTTGTTTCTCCTATTTTCTTCACTTGGTTTCTCAGATTGTATTCTAGATTTCTTCCAGATTTCCACAGTGAATAAAGTCGTGGACTTTTACCCTTTGCTTCATATCAAAGTCTTGAACCTTGCACTGCCTTTGTTCTTTGTGACATTGTACATTGATCTTCGTTTAGTCTTCAAATTGTAGGCATGGTCAAGATCTTTCCATTTGTTGGTCGTAGTCTCACTTTTGTATCGTGTTTTCATCGTTTTCACTGTTTTTGTTCCGAGAACCTGTAACCTATAACTATGTAGCAGACATGGGTCAAAAGCACCTGTTTATTTATAAAATGAATAAGAATGGGGGATATAATAATGCAAAATTATGGTATGAACAAATACCCCCAAACTTATCTTTTGCTCGTCCTCGAGCAAACCTAGTTTTATTCTCAACAAAATCCTAACATCACTTTCGCAGGGAATCGCGATTGCACTGAGCTCGTGCAACAAGCCGTTAAACCTCTAGGTGTCCCTAGTAGGAGGAGTGTTGTCTCCTGAGGGTTTTCAGCGGATACTACCTACAAAATTCTATCAACTCGGCCTATTAACTTTTATTCTCCAATTAGGTTTTCCAACAAGGAATTCTATTATCTTCGACTCATAAATTATCCATCCGTATTTTTCACGCTTCCTTATCATTTAACTTAAGATTATATATATTCTGTAGACTTACTTAGCTTTTAGCATCTTTTAAGTTTTCCTTCTTGGGTTCTATCTCAACTTAGGAATTTTTATCATCTCTACTAAAGATTCAAGTCCTATTCTTCATTCCTATCTCTTATCTAAACCCCAATCACATACCCCTACGTGTGTGTATATATCAACCCTATACTTGGAAATTCAAATCAAGCTATCATACTCTTGTCCGTCGTCCAAAGCACTTCTTAATTGGTGAATTTTTAGATGAAATTGCTCACACATTCTTTATGCGACCGTTAATACTTCTTGAGATACCAACGACCGATTACAAAATGTGTTTGCACATTAAAGCGTAATTCCTAGTCTTGTAATCCCTAAGGCTTTTAGCAGTGACTCCAAAACCAGTTGGTCTAAGGCACTAGGTGATGAAGCACCCTCGCTAAATATATTTTTTCTATTATTGCAGCTTTAAGTAATTACAAAAACCAGTGTTCATTTTTTTATCTCTTTATTCACACTTGTATTTTTATTTTTATTTTCCTTCATACTAAGGACTTTAGACAAGAGCATTTCAAGGTCTCTTCTACTATTCCAAGTTTCAAGGTTTGTGTTTGTGCAATTTATAGGGTATATATTTTCAGAATTTAGACTTAAACTTAGGAATTATTTTTCAAACTTATACTTTAATAAAAATATCAATACTGTCCCCTGTTTTAACTTAGCCCACGAAGTCAACTCAAAATTTGCATATTTCTAAATAAACTATAAAGACATACACTTTCTACCGTTAAATTTTAAGAAAGGTTATTTTTAGGGTTTTTAATTTACTAAGTATAAGATCTAGTTGTTCCTAGCTTGTTAACCTTTTTGTCAAACTCAAGTCAATTATGGCCAAAATTGATTATTTTAATTTTTATAATTTTTTCAAATTTTTCAATTTTTATGGATTTTAAAATAAGTATGCAAATGCAAGAATATACACATGAATGCGAAGGAAGAAGGCTTACCGAGCATATCCCCAAACTTAAACTTGACAGTGTCCTCACTGTCAGGCTACACCAAGAGGGTCAAAATGTCGGCACTCCACTGTTTATTTATTTATAAATTTTTTTAATTTTTTATTGTTAAAAGAAAAACAAAAAATATATATACAACAAGGTTCCCCCCCAAACTTAAGTGAAACAGTGTTTCCACTATTCTAAGCGTTAAAGTTCAGAGTTAGGAAGAAGAAAAATCAAACTATACAAGGCCTTACACAGACCAAAGGTTAGCACCAACAATTCAAAAATTCTATCGTGATAATGGTAGGGTTGGTGGAAGAATGGAGTATAGAGAAAGGCGTTAAGAAACACACGAGACCGTATGGGATGAAGGGTGGAATATGGTCTCGGTGGAGGAGAAGAATGGCAGAAAAGAGAAAGAAGTGTAGTACGAACTTGAGAGTGTAAATTGAGTGAATAAATTAGCGCAATTTGTGATGACCGATGTGTTAAAAGCGATTGTGCTAATTTATCAACCCGTCGAGAAATGGGGTCAAATCCCTCAAGATTCGCAAGAAAACATGGGTACGTTGAACTTGGTAAACCAAACATTGAAAATGGAAGCGTGACGGATTCTTGCGCGGTCGAGGCGATGGAAAGGACGAAGGGGAGTGATTTAGGGATAGTCTTATTCTCACCTAAGTAATCTGTCTCGAACTTGAATGATTCCATCAATGGTTCGAAATAACTGTAAGCAACCGAGTCTGATGGTTCAACTAACTCATCTGAAAATTCAAAGGACTCAAACTCGGGCGGTGAGTCTTCAAAATTGTCCGAAAAAGTGAAACACTCGTAATCATTATCTTCTGTGAGAACTGTGTCAGATTCAAAGAGGAACGCACTAGTGGCGTCCAAACTGCTGTGATCAAAGAGAAATCTTTCAAGCTCACAGTCCTCCTGCGTGATCTTTGGTGTGGTCGGAACGATGGAAAGGAGGGGGGTGATTTAAGAAGTATAACAGTTAAAGGTTCAGGAGAATGAATTGGAAAATCCGACACATCAAATAAAAATGGTTCATCCTCAATACTATCCTCATAATTCTCCTCATAAGTTATCCCATCCATGCAATTATCATCAAAATCAAGACGCATATGAGGTTCGGGAGAAACATTTAATGACTCGGGATGATGAATTGGAGATAAAATTTCAGTCAAATCTACGGGTTCATCATCCAAAATATTCCCGGCGTCAATATCATCAATCAAGTGAAAATCAATTTTTTCAGACACCTCATCAAAAGCATAGATATCTATCAATTCAGGTTCTAGATTGGAGGTGTAAAGTTCAAAAGGATTACGTGTGGGTTCACTCGAAAGAGACCCTTCACATTCTGGCAAATCAAGCACTACAAAGTCGCACAACTCATTACACGTTTTATTTTCAACAGGTGAATCATTTGGGACACTTGATTGAAAATCGGAGTTGTGGGATTCAATTGGGTATAGGTAGGTTTGATTTGGAAGTGTGTACAGCTCACTCTCACCACTCAAATTCTCACTCTGTCCAACCACCTCATCATACATTGGTATTTTTGGAGCTGGTTGGAAACTAGCTACCGGTTCACTAGGTTGCATAAGGGCGGCCATGGACGCATCCACATTCCTCATCATTTGGTTTGTCGCTACCATATAGGCTTCTAACGACTGTTCCAGACTAGACATGGTTTATGAAGGGGTTTCAGTAAAAAATTCAAAGTTGCTTGGATTCTGGAAACTCCCAAATGGCTGTGTAGAAGCAATATCTAGGGAAGGTGTGAAAGTTGTGTAGAAGCAATGTCCCCGGCAACGGCGCCATTTGATTTGTTCAAAGAATATGTTATTACCGCAATCAAGAACGGCGTCACTTGGTAGCTAGTCGGTGAGTACGGGTCGGTCCATAGGGATTTTGTGTATTCTCTAATTGTTCTAACGAGCTAATTCCGATTGTTGTCGGATTGATTAAATCTAAAAACTATGTTGATCTAGATCTAAATCTTGCTAGGGTTAGGTTTAGGTTAAGTTTGGAAAGTGAAGATTTCCTCACCACTTTCTATACCCAAATTAAGATCTATGAAGTGTTATGGTAATTATTAATAAAGTGGATTTGTACCATCGGGAAGAAACGGTGTTTCTTCCTCTAGGTTATTGTCCTTCCTTTCTTAATCCTTATCCTAACCTCCATGGAAAACACGCTCAACCGGTCGTTTATACTACGGTATCACTGCTACCTCATGGGATAGGGTGCCGCAGGGAGCGGTGTGTGCATGTATGCATGGAGTCCTATAAAAACGTGTGATGGGCACGAAAGGGGTGAGAGATCTTCATCTCTCAAGCCTTTCCCAAATCTAACCCTAACAAGCGAGGAGACTACTCGCTCATTAGGGAATTGAAGAACATTTCTAAACTATCTATCTAGGGCAGAGAATAAAAGATCTAACTAGGGCAGATAAGAAATTATACTAGGGCAATGAAATAAAATTTAACTAGGGCAATGGAAAGAAAACTTACTCCTAATTTTTATTTGATGCTCTCCTCCACCTTTACAGATCTGAATTTAGATTTACAATGAGGCACAAGAAGAGGCATAACCTAAAACAAGTTTTAGGGCTTCTATTTATAGAAGATAGAAAACCCTAGGGTTACAATCGACGCACATATGCTTTTACAAAAATGCCCCTAAGAAGACTAGTCAAAGCACCGACGCACCGTTACAATTTTCCACCGACACGGGCACTATATGGCCGCGGATCCGCGGCCATAAGCTTGGTTTGGCCGAGGTTCCGCGGCCATATGGAGAGCTTGATGCTTCAATTTTTTATATCTTCTTCTGTTGCTTTGTTTCTCCTATTTTCTTCACTTGGTTTCTCAGATTGTCTTCTAGATTTCTTCCAGATTTCCACAGTGAATAAAGTCGTGGACTTTTACCCTTTGCTTCGTGTCGAAGTCTTGAACCTTACACTGCCTTTGTTCTTTGTGACATTGTCCATTGATGTTCGTTTAGTCTTCAAATTGTAGGCATGATCAAGATCTTTCCATTTGTTGGTCGTAGTCTCACTTTTGTATCGTGTTTTCATCGTTTTCACTGTTTTTGTTCCGAGAACCTGTAATCTGCAACTATGTAGCAGACATGGGTCAAAGGCACCTGTTTATTTATAAAATGAATAAGAATGGGGAATATAATAATGCAAAATTATGGTATGAACAGCGCCGTTGCCGGGGTTGTGTGCTATTTTGTTCGTTTTTGTTATTTGAGTTGAAAAATTATTATTCCATCAAATTTTCATCCAAGATTCGCTTCAAGTGCTTAACGATTAGTGTTTGAATTTTTGCGAGGGAATCTGGAATCATCGGAGCAAAGGGAAAAATATTTAGATCATTTCAGGAAGTCCAGTGGAGTAAAAGGAACATCTGTACCAAATTTTGTGCAAAGATCTCGTCAACTCACCGCTGAACCGCGGCCATAGCATGCATTTCGCGGCGGATCCGCGGTGATCTTGAAGATTCAAAGTTCCATTTCTCTGTGGTAACTTCTATACTTTCTTATCTCTTCCCTGCTCTGTCCATTAACTAATTTCTGCAGGATTCTTTGCAAAATTCAGCGCCGCTAAAAAAAATTGTTGTGATTCTTGAAATTGGTTGTTTTGTGCATATTTTAATACGGAAATTAAGGGGCAAAGACCAAATTCAGATTAGGTGGGGATTTCATTACCCTTCCTAAGCCCCGGAAATCACAAACTTGCATCCACATCACCCTCATTAATTAAAAGATATCTAGACAAGACTCTAAAGACCGTCGCGCTCACTTAGGACAGAAGGAGGTCATGGGTAATCTATTGCTTATCTGCGTTTCTTTTGTGGTGTCTAAGGCAAGTGTGTCTAAGGCAAGTGGTTACTTAATTTGGCCCACTACTTACGTAGTGGAGAACCTCCCACTTACCTGGCACTTACCTGGCCACAGGAGAGATAAAGAGGCAGTAGTGGATTTATCCTGCGATTTATTTTCTGGAAGTCTAGGAGCGATCTAGAGACTTGACCCAGGTGACCATTAGATATAGGGTTGCTTGCGCATGTTTGTGTGAATTTTCAAAAATCCGTTTCTTTTTCAAAACAAACCAATTATCCCCCCCCGTTTTTACCCTTTTTACCCTTTTCCCCTCTTCTCTTCTTATAATGGGTGACCCAAACAGAATAGCTCTTGCCGAGCTTTGCTGTCCACAACCAGATATTTCTTGTTTTCGTAATCCCTTCGGTATACCGTCCGACTCTCTCATGTCCTTAAGAGATCGGAGAGAACAAGCGGGTAGAAACAGTTGTCCACCTCAGTCCAGATCTTATCAACCGTATCCTAATTCTACATCCGTTTCAGTTGATACTCCGAATGAGAATGCCCCTAGACGTATGTCCATTGCTGAGCATATAGCTAGGGCTAGAGACCAAAGTTTCAATCCAAACCGATATCAACCGTATCTTAATTCTACATCTGTTTTAGTTGATACTCCGAGTGAGGATGCCCCTAGACGTATGTCCATTGCTGAGCATATAGCTAGGGCTAGAGGCCAAAGTTTCAACCCGGACCAATATCAACCATCACCTCCACTTTCCAAAGAAGAATTTCATAATCGGTTTGTAGCATGTATGATGTCCAATAGCCAACCGACGAACCAATATCAAAATTCTTCTTATCACAATATTGACCCTACTCCCGCCTAATTTTCACAACCATTCTGTTCCTATCAATCAGATCCGACTTTTTCACCTTCTCTAAACGGTCCTTCTAATCAGTCATTTGGGAGTTTTAATTGTCCACAAGAATTTCAATCTTATACTGAAACTCCTTATCAATCCAAGTCTAGTCTTGAGCGGACATTAGAAGAAGGTTTGATGATGTTGAACCGCATCAGAGAGGAATGGAAGGTAAGCATGGCTAAATATGAAAGAGCAAATTTCAAACCAGCCCAAAAAAATTTAGTATATAATTCGGGCATAGGACAAAATGAGAATTTGGGTAGTGAGAGAGAACTGTACACCTTTCCTAATCAAACATTCCCTTTCCAAATTGAAATCCACAACTCCAGTTTCACAGATTCATCGAGTACACCAAAGGATTCACCAATTGACGTAGAATGTATGAGAAGTTGTGTAATAATGCAATGTTTGATTTACCCGACTGTGAAGGGTCCATTTCAAGTGAAACCATGCCAAATCCTTGTGATCTCTACACTTCCACTCTTCAACCAAAATTGATTGAAAACCATTCTTTGAATTAGGTGTTTGAGAATTTTAACCTTCACTTGAATGAGGTGATTGACGTTAGGGATATATTGATTGATGAACCCGAAATTTTGAATGAGTTTGTCCCACCAATTCATCAGATCCTTTCACTTCCTTGCGGTCATCATCTTGAGCCTTTAATTCTTCCCGAACCCCAATTGCATCTTGAAGTTGAAAATAATGGTATAACCGAACAACAGACCGAAACTCAGCCTACATCTTCCGCATCTGGTTTAGCAATCCTCGACACACCAATTTGTTTACCTATTTCGCCTTCTACTCTCTCCGGTTCTTCTTCTGTTCCGGTAATGATAGTGAATGTTGATGAATCACAATCCGTTAATTCAAGTTCGACAATCCTAGAAAGCCAACTTGATTTGGATATTTTTTAAAATGAGCTAGATGAGTTTTTTGAGTCTTCTACGTCCATGTATTTTGACAAATCAAGTATGGTAAAATCTGACACAAAATTTATTGACAGCAAAATGTTCAATCACACCATTGATAAAAGTTTTGAAGAACTTTTTGCTGACGAACTTGAATTTCTAAACAATACGGATTTTATGATTAATCAACCTCCACCTATAGAAGTTGAACCGCCACCATACCTTCTTCCTAATCATTCACGTTCATTCTCATTCTTTCATTTATCTAATTTAAAACCCAACCCCTTTCCAGACCACCACTTATCTCTTCCTCACTTTTTCCTGACTCGATATAACATGTTCTTCCACCGACCTATACGCTACACTGATAAAATCTTTGAATGGTTGGTATTAACTTTTGGTCTTTGTAAAGTCTTATTTTGACCAAATGACTCACCCCCTCTTAAAATGCTTAATATTGTCTAACTCATGTTTGAAGGCGGTGTATTTTTGGCTCTTGAAAATAGCTGTTGTCCTCAATATTGTGAGCCAAAAATAAGTTTGGGGGAGGATTTTCACTTCAATATATTTTGCCCCCGTTAATAAATGTCCTCCCAAGCTTACAGGTTTTTTGAGCTTTAGCAGAAGACAACAGTGAGGACACTGTTGAAAACAAGTTTGGGGGGGTTGTGCTTATTTACGCATCACTTTGCATCATACTTTGCATAAGCACAAAACATATAAAATAAAAAGAAAAAAAATTTGTACATAAATAAGATAATAAAAGATTAGATAGCGAATCGAGATTTTTGTCAAGGACGCTGATTTTCCTGAGTTGAGACGAATTAAGAGATTCCTGTAAAGACACTGATTTCTTTGCGGGTCGACGCGAATCGAGATGCTCTCGTCAAGGACGCTGATTTCCCTGAATCGAGGATTTTGCTAAGGACGCTGATTTGCTCGGGGGTTGAGACGAATCGAGATATTCCTGCAAAGACGTTGATTTCTCTGCAGGTCGACACAAATCGAAATGCTCTCGTCAAGGACGCTGATTTTCCTGAATCGAGGTTTTTGCTAAGGACACTGATTTCCTCGGAGTTGAGATGAATCGAGGTATTCCTGCAAAGACGCTGATTTCTCCGCGGGTCGATACGAATCGAGATGCTCTCGTCAAGGATGCCGATTTCCCTGAATCGAGGTATTTTGCCAAGGACATTGATTTCCTCAGAGTTGAGACGAATCGAGGTATTCCTGCAAAGAAACTGATTTCTCTGCGGGTCGATGCGAATTGAGATGCTCTCGTCAAGGACGCTGATTTCCCTGAATCTAGGTATTTGCCAAGGACACTGATTTCCTTGGGATTGAAATGAATCGAGGTATTCCTGCAAAGACAATGATTTCTCTGCGGTTCGATGAGAATCGAGATGCTCTCGTCAAGGACGCTGATTTTCCTGAATCGAGGTATTTTTCCAAAGACACTGATTTCCCTGGGGGTTGAAACGAATCGAGGTATTCCTACAAAGACATTGATTTCTCTGCGGGTCGATGCGAATTGAGATGCTCTCGTCAAGGACGCTGATTTTCCTGAATCGAGGTATTTTGCCAAGGACACTGATTTCCTCGGAGTTGAGACGAATCAAGGTATTCCTGCAAAGACACTAATTTCTCTACGGGTCGATGCGAATCGAGATACTCTCGTCAAGGACGCTGATTTTCCTGAATCGAGGTATTTTGCCAAGGACACTGATTTCCCTGGGGGTTGAAACGAATCGAGGTATTCCTGCAAAGACACTGATTTCTCTGGGAGTCGATGCGAATCGAGATGCTCTCGTCAAGAACGTTGATTTCCCTGAATCGAGGTATTTTGCCAAGGACACTGATTTCCCTGGGGGTTGAAACGAATCGAGGTATTCCTGCAAAGACACTGATTTCTCTAGGAGTCGATGCGAATCGAGATGCTCTCGTCAAGGACGCTGATTTCCCTGAATCAAGGTATTTTGCCAAGGACACTGATTTTCTCGGAGTTGAGACAAATCGAGGTATTCCTGCAAAGACACTGATTTCCTTGCAAGTCGATACGAATCGAGATGCTCTTGTCAAGGACGCTGATTTTTCTGAATCGAGGTATTTTGCCAAGGACACTGATTTTCCTGGGGTTGGTTGACTTATTTCCGAGACGAAGCGTTGATCCGGCAGGGAGGTCATTGGTTGGCTCTAGGTTGTCTGTGGATCGTAGAGTCTTGGAACTAGCGATTTTACCGAGGCTCTGTTTAGTGATGTTGCCTCCGAATCCTGTTGGAATGGGGAGGATCACCGTTGCTGATTTTTAGGCTGTAGATGTTGCCGTTAAGATTTGGAACTAGGAACTTTGCCATGGCTTCGTTTCGTTGTGTCGCTTCCGTACCCTGCTGGCATAAGAAGGAACACCGTTGTTGATCTTCAGGATGCAGATGTTACCGTCGAGATCCGACTCTCCCTTTTGACAGGATCTGGTAGGGGACATGTGGTTCCCTTTTCGTGTATGCCCATGGCTTGTATACAGGGGTCAGTATAGACTGCCTGTAGGGCAAAAGTTTCATTCTTTAATTTTTTTTATTTCTTTCCGCGATGCTTTATCATTTCAGCTTTTTATATCGCGAAAATCGCGATTGCCCAATCATTTCGGCTATTTTTCGCGGTGCCCAATCATTTCGGCTATTTTGTTTTTTACTCGCTGCTTTTTATTGCGAGTTGCCCAATCATTTCGGCTATTTTTATATGCATATATTTTACTCGCTGATTTTTATTGCAAGTTGCCCAAACATTTCGGCTATTTCATATGCATTTTTTTAGTACGGAACTCAAGATCCGATATCAATCCTAGCATCAGCATCGCTGCGACTGGAATGTTGCTAGGAGCGAATCATCATTTGCCATGAAAGGACTTAGAGTTTGATACCGATTTAAGCATCAGCATCGCTACAACTGGGATATTGCCAGGAGTGAATCATCATCTGCCATTGTCGGTTCGAACAAGGGTGGCTTAGCAAACAGGGTTAGGATCCTGTCGACTAAGGTTTTTGACTTCATGAGCCGTAAGGGTCTCATAAAGTTGTTTCTCCCTACGAGTCGTGAGGATCTCGTAGGTGTATTTTCTCCTTAGGAATCGTGAGAATTCCTAAGTGTATATTCTCTTATAAGTCATAAGGATCTTGCAAGAGTGTTTTCTTCTTGTAAATCGAGAGGACTTACAAGGGTCGTTCACCGTGTGAGCATATCCTTAGTCGCTGGTGGGACTCTGTTAGGGAAATGTTTAATTGTGTCCGTGGATTGTATACAAAGGTCAATATTGAACTGCTTGTAGGGCAGTCTGGGAAAGGTGATGGCTTAAGAACAGGTTCAGATCCCTGTAGCTTAAGGCTTTTGATTCTTATGAGTCGTGAGGGTCTCATAAAAGGTTTCTCCTTACGAGTCGTGAGGATCTCATAAGTGTATGTTCTTCTTAGGAATCGTGGGGATTCCTAAATGTATTGTTCCCTTATGAGTCGTAAGGATCTCACGCGGGTTTTTTCTCCTTATAATGTCGAGAGGACCTTGCCAGTGTGCATGAATTTTTTACGAGTTTGCGCCCTTTCGTATTTTCACAGACTCGCCGGTAGCCCTGCTGTTTTTACTCACGGAGCCCTTTCAGGTTTTCATCCGTGCTCATTTTGCTTGCGGAAGTACCATTTTTTTTACGAGTCTGTGCCCTTTCGGGTTTTCACAAACATCGCCGGTAGCCCTGCCGTTTTTACTCACGGCGCCCTTTCGGGTTTTCATCCGTGCCCATTTTACTTGTGGACATACCTTTTTTGGTTCAAGTAGGATATTCCACTTGTCTGCAGGACTCGTTTGTAAGCCCCTTGATATCCTTTCTATTCTTTAAGAAGAAAGGACCATATTACGTAGAGATTCTTCCTCCAGTGAGAAATATGCCCCCTGTATATATCTCGGAGGGAGCGAGTACCTACGCCGTCGCTATTTTGGTGACAGGTTGCTTCAAAGCCGCTCATTTTTTTTGTTGAACATCGGCGACAAATACCACCTTACCTCCTCTTTTCATTCATCTTCATCAGATGATGAAGGGTCTTGACTCAGCTGATCCAATCGAGTCATTTTATTCATGAGCTCTTGAAAAGCGGTCGGCTTGAAGAGGGCCATATACGAGGACGTCTTTGAATTTGGGTCAAGGGTGGCTATGAGCATTCCCATGGCTGCAACTTCATCGATGTGTTGCTTGTATTTGACCAGATATTTCGCCATCGGGTAACACAATGAACCCAAGTCTCATTTGGTTTAACCCTTTCATTGACCAGTGCCGTCACGGTAGTGTGTTTATTCACACTAGCGAATCTCTGACAGGAAGGCATCTTCATTTCGTCGAAGGTATTCATGGATTCATTCGGGAGTTCTGCATACCATTCGAAGGCAATGCCCGCCAGACAGCCGATGAACTGTCAGAGGAGAAATATATCAGTATTGCCGCACATGGGTTCAAATCGCGCAATGTGCTGGCGAGAATTCTCAGTTCCTTTGTACATGTAGCACGTTGTAAGTGCGTACTCTGGCGGGTACTGTATTTGATTGTGCCATGTCGGATACGGTCGTCCAATCTTGATTGATCTATTTGCGGCTTCACTGGCGTAGTGAGCTTCGATTTGCTGAGCGATATATTCATTCAGCTTTGCTTTTAGGAATCATTTCCTCCTCAGCCATTGATGAGCTTTGCAGAGGATTTGAAATGTCATCCTTATCTTTAAGACCGACTACCGGCAGTTCATTTGCCAGTGGTTCCAATTGAACCATCATTCCAGCCATATTCTGAATCAGAAGGGTCATCTGGTTCATTTTAGTGGACATTTCTGCCGCTTCTGCATCTCCCTTTTTCAGAGCGCGCTTTAGGAAATCAATATCCGACTCCTTCTCTATTCTTTCTCCAGGTGCGTCTTCAAGATTTGTCTTAGACGATGGATTAGCGAGTGGTGCCGCCTGAGCAAGCATCTCCTGCAGCATACCCCCAGGCTTGAGATGTTTAGAGTTTTTGGCCTTTGGAATTTACTTCGGGCACTTGAGCTTTATTGGGCCTCCTTTTTTTGTGAAAAGCCGCTTTGGTTTTGGGAGGAGCCGCTGTATCAGGATCCGTCTTGGGATGAGTCCCCTTCACCTGCTTCCACACCTTATATATAGATGAGGAAAGTTGTCTCAGAGAGCGAACTTGTTTCTGCTCTCGTGGGATCTCCATGGGCTGCGGAGACTTCTTCAATATTGCGGTAGGAGAATTTTGTCTAACCCTTCACAATAATTTAAAGCTGTTCCCAGTTGGAACAACAATATTCACCGCTGGGGTTGAAACGGGGCCATACGGAGAACTACCCCCGGCTCCTTTTGTATGACGTTGATATCGACGTCGACCATTTCTTACGGCCGGGATTTGATTAGCTTCAGGATTTTGCCATGACTGCCCCCTGTTTCTTTTAAGATCTTGAATATTCTGCCCCCTGCGTCGACCTTAGTCCTTGGCATGCGCCATTTGTTTGAAGACTGATTCCGTCGGCAAAGCTGCTGCTTGGGGAACCAGCCTATGGACGACAGACTTCCTCTGGGCTTCCTCCATCGGCATTGAGGCACCGAGGGTGGGAGGTGGGAGCATCGACCCAAAGAGAAGCCCGTTGATTTCTTGAAGAGCCGGATTGCAAAGATTTGAGCCTGCAAGTGGCCCGTACTTGACTCCACCAGATATGACAGAGCCTGTGTTGCTAAGGTGGGAATAAACGCGATTCTTCATAGAGACGAAACGCCGACTTCAGTATCCACTCCCCTAAGGGCAACCACAAACATACACACTGCGATTATCTGATCACAGGAAAAACACGACACACGAAATATGGAGTGGAAAGAGGAAAATGTCCCACCGGGCGTGCCAGAATCTGTTCTCCACCGAAAGACCGCGACCGGGACGTTGGGACGTCAAGGCCTGAACTTCGAGGGCAGATGCTAATTGGTGCTATCCGTCCACCTCTCCGAAGATGCCAAGTTGATTTATGGAACCATGTATCGAAGGTTTAAACGGATGTGGCCAATGTAGCAGACTTCGTCAGATTTCCCCTCGTTGAGGGGTTTTTAATTGTGAGGACACTCTTCCCTGCAGGCGCAAGCCCCTGCAGTTAATTACGCTACCGCATCGCTGTAACCACTTTCTCTTTCTCCAGATGGTCACTTCGTGTCGTGTGTGTTTGTTTTGTTTTTGGTTGCCCGTGGATTGTATACAGAGACTAATTTATATTGTCGCCCGTAGGGCGTGGATTAGTCCAAATCCGTATTTTCTTAGATTTGGGTTTGGGGGTTGGGTTTAAAGGATACATTAGTCTCATTTGAGACTAAGATCAACTTAAATGTATGTTAAGGATACGTTAGTCTAATTTTAGACTAAGATCAACTTAACGGGATATTTAGATCCAACAAAAGAGCATTTGGGCTCTATTGTTTAGTTTAGGGACATTGCGGTCCATTGTTAGTTTAAGGACATTACGGTCCATGGAGTTTAAAGACATCATAGTCTAGTTTAGAGATATTATAGTCTAGTTTAGAGACATCATAGTCTGTAGGGTTTAGTTTAGGGACATTGCAGTCTAAGGTTAAGGACATCATAGTCCATGGGTTTAATGACCCCACAGTCCAAGGTTAAGGACATCATAGTCCATGGGTTTAAGGACCCCACAGTCCAAGGTTAAGGACATCATAGTCCATAGGTTTAAGGAACCCACAGTCCATAGAATGTCTAGTTGTCGGGACTCGTCACCTCTCTTAAGACGTTGAAGGATTACAACGACAAATATCAGAGGAGTGAAGAGATGTACCCGTGAACCAATATTTGTTGGGGGATCTGTAGTTGGATTGATTTAAGGATTATTACTCTCTTTTGAGATTAAGATCAACTTAAATGTTTGTTAAGGATACGTTAGTCTAATTTTAGACTAAGATCTACTTAACATGATCATTTAGATCCAACAAAAGAGCATTTGAGCTCTATTGTTTAGTTTAGGGACATTGCGGTCCAAGTTCAGATGCAAACATGGGTTTGGAAATGCACTAGATAGTTATTGGTCATTGGGACCCACCATCTCTCTGAAGACGTTGAAGAATTACAATGACATGTATCAGAGGTGTGAAGAGATGTACCCTTGAACCAAAGTTGATTGAAAAGCTCTGGGTTTTATTTTGAATGTCATATGAGATGACCAATTTTGGAAGACAAAAGTGTGTTTGAGGTTCAGTCAAAAGAAAGGGATACTGCCTCTGGAAAACTTAGCCAATTTAAGCTAAGACTATTTGAAAATAGTGTTAAACACTAGCATATATTTGGCGATCACGTATTCCCATGTGATGCATTTAAAATAGTGTTAAACGCTACGGATGCAGTGCTTAAAATAGTGTTAAACACTAGAAAAATGAGGCGCTCACGTGAGGACACGTGGAGCGCCCTAGGATTGGGCCAAGATTCCTTTATTTTATTCTCAGAATATTCAAATAAGTGTTAAACACTTTTAGTCTTCATGGCCATCACGTGTGGGCACGTGATGGCCACCCATGCACTAGATATTAACAAGACTTGTTAGGGGTCACGTGGGGACACGTGAGGGCGCCCAAAGTCTGTTCTACCTTTGCTTTGTTCTTTCTTTTTTGAGGAATTTATCCAAGGGTCACGTGGGAGCACGTAACCCGATCTCATTCATTCTTTTTCACCATTGAGGGGAGGGTGACGTGTTATCACGTGATCAGATTTGGTACTTGATCTTTTTACGTGCATGAAAAGTCTTTTATTTAAGAATTAAATTCTTTTGTAGGGTTGAACCCTAATTTATTTAGAGAAATTAAATTCCTATATATTTGGAAGAATTAAATTCTTTTATACCAAACTCTCCCTCTAAGTTTTTTGATCTGCATGGCAGAATCTCCCCGATGAGAATTAATTCTCAACTTATGGGAAGATCTGCTTCTGCAGATCTTCAACTATAGGAAGAACTAAGTTCTTATATTAAGGGTTAAACCCTATTTTTGTTGGAGAAATTAAATTCCTATGTGCTTTTTTGAAGAATAAAATTCTCTGAAGTTAGGTCCTCCCTTAAGTTTTAGATCTGCATGACAGAATCTCCCCGATGAGAATTAAATTCTTAACTTATGGGGAGATCTGCTTCTGCAGATTTTCAACCAGATGAAGAACTAAGTTCTAATTCAGAAGAGTTAAACTCTTAGTTTGAGAATTAAATTCTCTTTTTTGTTTTTGTGGAGCTTATGATCTCTTTCCTTTTCTCACCTAGGGTTTCTTTCTCTTCTGAGGAAATCTTCTTTTCTTTCTAGAGAATTAAATTCTCTTCTCTTTTCTCTTTGTTGCTGTTGTCTCTTCTTTTCTTCTCTTCTTGGCTCCTATTTATAGAAGAAAGAAAAGAATCAGTTTGTTTAGTCAATCTTTTATTGAAAGATTTTAATTGATTTTGTAACCAACATGATCTTTTAGATCACTCAATGAAATTTATTCACCATTGGATTTTTAATACAAAAGATATTTTGTCTGTTATTCCTGGCAAATTTTAAGGAAATCTTTCCTAGTATAGAATATTTCTATAAATTGGTGGTTTTTAATCATCATTGGATTTTTAATCCAACGTTGCTCCGTTTTACTGAGCGCAATCTTTTTTTTGGAAAGATCTAGGGAAATATTTTTCCAAATAGGTTTTTGATTTCCCTCAATTAGAATTTAATTCTATTAGTTCAGAAGGTTTAAGAGCTTATCACGTATTAGCACGTTACCCCATTTGTTAAAGTATTCAAATTAGAATTTTATTCTATTGTTTGAAGGGTTTAAGAGTCTATCACGTGTTGGCACGTGACCCTACTGATTAAGCATTCAATTTAGAATTTCATTTAGTGTCTACAGGCTTTGCCTGTAAATGGTCACGTGTCTGCACGTGAGACCCGGTCACGTGTTGACACGTGACCCCACTGACACAGAATTTCCAATTTATTTATTTTGTTCTGTGTCTACAAGCTTTGCCTGTCAATGGTCACGTGTCTGCACGTGAGGCCTGTTTTTTTTTAGGATTCTCCCCCTTTTTTGCAAGGGAACAAGTAGCTCTTGGCCGAAAATTTTGGTGAGAACAATATAACATGGTAATGTTAATGACAACTATGTAAGAATGACAATATAACATGAGCACAGTAAACAAGTATAGTATGACCGTGGAGTGTAGGTATAGTAAACATGAAGTGAATATAAGTGTCCTAAAAGGTCTTAAAAGGGTAAAAACAACCAATGTGAGTTCAAGTGTGAATGTCAACAAATTTCAAGAGTATTCTCGAACCCAAGGCTATCGTCCAGGGGTAAGGAATCATGGGCCCAAAATAGCGGGACTTCAATTGTTATTGAAGTATTTCAAACCCAACAGGCTATCATCCAAGGGCTTAGAAACACGGGCCCTCATTCGTGATTTCACGATTTGTACCGTTTTAGCCCGGTACCACAACAACATGATCTGTACCGTTTGAGCCCGGTACCGCAGCAACATGATTTGTACCATTTCAACCCGGTACCACAGCAACATGATTTGTATTAATAGGACTCATGAGATTCCGTTGGATTCATACTCAAACTACCCCAACAACCCGCGCTTCTAAAATTATAATTACAGTTACAAGTCTTGCTCGAATTCATGAATACAAAAGGTGATGTATAATATCAAGTTTTCAAGATTGAGTTCATGTAGTCATGTCAAGTGCAAGTCATGCCAATTGTATTCATGGTTCGAGTCAAGTTGGTTCAAGTGTACATACTGGGTTCAAGTATTCATGATTGAGTCGTGTCAAGATCAAGTAAATTCTAACATATAATGATTTAATCACAAATCATATAAATAAAAATAAATAAGCAATCACAGAATATGATATGAGATAAGTATACAAGTAACGTCCAAAACAATATTGTAAATATATGATATGTACGTCTGGTTAATCAAGTCATTTGAAATCAAAATATAAATGAAAACATAGCCTTAAGTGTTATGCACACATGAGTTTCAGTCTCGCCTAAATACGACTACCGGTTTGGAAGATATACATGTTTTCGTATCGTCGCGCAAAACAGATCAGAATTTGTTCAGCACCGTCACACATTTTTAAAATGCAGTTTAAATTAATTTCTATCGGGTTTCAGGTCACAAAAATTATTATAAAATTGTAGGTTTTTTGGAGTACTTATCCAAAACACTAAGATTCGCGCGATTTGGATTTCTCAAGCTCTAGTTATGATCGTTTTAATATCAGCGTTTCAAACAGAAATTCAGATTTTTGGACAGCAACTATATGTTAAATTGTAAAGCCTATATCGAGTTTTTTAATGCTTTTCTAAGTAATATAATATACAAGAAATTATATTTCTATCAATTATCCATCTACACATTTAATGTTTGTCAAGAACGGACGTTGGGAGTTCGAGTTATGTCCTATTTAAAAACAGTGTACGAATCATGACAGATTCTGTCCAGATTCGTCGCTTAATATTGTGACGCAGTTTTCTATATTTTACGGAGATTTTCAGTAAAAACTTAAAACTAATAAAATATATATATTTCGACGTAGATGTTCAAAACATCTGAAACCACTTAATTTGGATCAACAATTACAGAGTTATGGTTTCTCAAAAAAGACCCTTATTGGCAGTTTTCTAGTTTTAAAAATAGTGAATAAAAAAAACTACGCAACTTCTAAACCGTTATTCGGTTTGATATGAAATTTTTATTATAGATTTGGAATTCTATCTATTATTTTATCCTAATGTTCCAAGAATTTCCAGAAGTGGAAATTAATTTATAAAAATTGTTTTAAAGATAAAGGTTTTGTAAGATCGTATTTGAAAATGATAAATCTATGGTATTTATTTATAACTTTGTTTTCTTGTATGCAAAAATAAATATAAATAATTAAAATTTGAGCGATAAATAACATGAATTAATATATGTGAAGCAAACATATGATCCGGTCATGATTAACCGTCTAAAACAATAATACTTAACATGTTATCAACCATTGCATGCAAAATTTTATAACTAAACATATATGCTTTATTTCAACCATTTTTTAATTTAACAAAAAAAATTATCATGAGACTAACTAGTTATCTCAAGATTCGGAGTGATGGAGGCATGGTAAGGGGATGAATTTCAAGTAGAGAAAAGGAGGAGGAGAGAGAACTTATAGGTTGTGTGAGTCGGTATAACAGCTGGTTCACCGTTTAGATAAAATCATCAACCGAGTTTTTGAAATTTGATGGAACCGGTGCTTCTCTAAGCTCAAGGGAAAAGATATTTTATTTTATTTTAGAATTGATCAAAAGGAAATGGTTAAGGTGGGATGAAGAGAGAGATAGGAAATGATAGAAATGTGAGATGAAGAAAAGAAGGAAGAATGACATATAAAAAAGGTTTATGACCATCACAATTCTAATAAATTATAGTTCATAACCATTCTAATTATTTTGGGAGTTAAAAAAAAGATGAAATGAAAGGTCTCATTTATAGGTTGTGAGAAGAATAAAAATTGATAAAAAAATAATTGCAAGAACGAGGACTTAAACATGTGACCTGTAAAATAACAATGCAAGGACTTAACCAATGAACTATAAGGTTCATGCACATATTTAATTAGAATTAAATATATATTGTTGCTTGAAAAGAAAGTGGGCTTTAAAAAATTATTGAATAAACAAAATAGAAGGAGTGATAAACTAATATATTTAATAGAGAAAAAAATATACGGGGATACCCAAAAACAAATAAATATAGTATATTTATAAAAAGAAGAATTATATGAAGCTATAGGAATTTTGGGGTCGTTACAAACGGGTTCCCCCAAAATGGGTTGTAGAGGCATAATCGCAAAGAGTTTGAAATACAATTCTAAAGAAAATCGGGTTTTTATAATTTATGGTAGTTTGATGAAAAGTTGTAATCGCCACAAAAATAAGTTTCCAAGAGTATCGTGCTATGTCAATATGTGTGTATGTGAGAGGTAGATCATTACCCCGTGAAGTTTTCTAGAGGTAATAGCAAGCAAAACAAATAAATATGGTCGATACAAAGTTCATGGTATTTTAATGTAAAACTCAATTTAAAGTTGTTTAGCATGATAGTTTAGGGTAAAAGTTGTTCTAAACTTTGGTTTTATGATTAACAAGCAATGTATAGGAATATGAATGAGCAATTCTTAAGAAAAATTGTAATTTCAACGATTTTAGAATCAAATGTCGGTATAACTCCACTTACCGACATATTTTATAAAAAGGGACTTTTTATGTAGACAGAGAAGAAGGGGTGGGATTTACTAGCTAAAAGGGTGAAGATAAGCTAGAAGAAGATTGTGCAGTTGCCGTGACATTGCGGGGTCGCAGGAATTGCTTCGTTTCCTCGCCGGAATTTGACCTTGGGCTAACTCCACATTTATTCCACTTGTACTTAGAAAAATTTGATAATTTTGGCTAGGGATTTCAGAATGAGGAGGGGCTAGGATATGGGGTTGTATTTATAGTGTGAAATTAGGGTTTTGGAAATTGAAAGAACGAATTAAAATGAATTAAAAGTTGGATTAATTGGGAAATTGAATTCTCTATTAAATTGCAGAGAAAACAAACAGTGCAGGAATAATGGAGATAGGCCAAAGGGTTTGTGTGCAAAGCACGGGGACTTTTTCCCTACGGATGCCCGCCGTCGCCGGCCACTTGGTGAAGGGGTGCCGTTGGATCATCGCCACGTGTCCATCTCAATACATACAACATTTTACACATGTTTGTTTTTCCTGACTGTTCATTTTTACGTGTATTGCACGTGTAAACTTTTGGGCTTCCAAAAAGTTTAAAAGAAAAATCAGGAAAAAATAATATGTGGCTGATGGGATTCGAATATAGGGGCTATATCACAGCAGTGTATGGCTTTACCAATGGGCTACAAGTGCTTTCCTATTGTTCTTAAATACGAATAACTTTTAAATTGTGCTCAGGCCTGCAAACTCCTTTCTGTACTTTAAGAAGAAAAAATTTTGTACAGAAAATTCAGGATCGTTACAGGATGGGTGATGGCGACGATGGGTAGCCGTCAGCGACGGAGTCTATGATGATGGGCAATATGTTTCTCTGGATTCTGTGGGGGTCATCGGGAAAAGAGGGGTGTGCAGGGTTGGCGGTGGTTTGTGGTGTCGGGGAGTTGGAGAGCGATGAGGAGGTGACGGTGGTTGGCGACGGTGAGGTGAAGGTGATCGACGATGAGGGTTTCTAGGGTTGAGTTTGCAGTTGTTGGGGTTATGCAGGGTGTCGGGGAGGAGTTTGCTGGGTTGTGGGTTCTCAGGGAGAAGGAGGAGAGGGATGAGAGGAGGAGGCGGTGAAGGTGGTCGAGGTCAGCGGCGAAGGCGAGGGGTTGCGATGATGAGGCTTCCGGGGTTTCAGGAGTTGTAGTTTGGGTTCGTCGGGATGTCGTGTTCGGGGGTGGAGAAGAGGAGGAAGTGGAGGTTGACGAGGATGAGGGGACGAGGTCGAGGGGTGATGGCGCCGACGAGTAGCCGGCGACGAGGGTTCTTGGGTTGCATGTGGTTCGTCGAGGGTTCTTGGGTTCTCGGGGTGAAGGAGGAAAGAGGAGGTGGAGGTGGTGAAGGTGAGGGCGATGAGATGAGGTCAAGATGGTAAGGTGATCGGCGATGTCGTGAGGAGGTCGACGGCAAGGTGAGGGCGCAGGCATGGGTTTCGTCGCGAGGGAACAGGGAAGGAGAAGAAAGTGAGGAGAGAGAGAGGTGAGTTTAATAATTAGGGTTATATAAAAATATATAGAGCGAGAGAAGAGAGAGAGAGGCATGGAATAGAGAGAGAGAGATTGTGCGAGAGGAGAGAAAGAGGCAAAGGATTGGAGAGAGAGATGTGAGGATTGGTTTTAAAATATATATTATATATTCGATTATATAACTGTGTGTGTGTGTATAAAGAATATAATAATATATTTTCTTGGATTATACAACTCATATCAAAATACTCTGGAAAATACCCGGGTCTCTTCTAAAAATCTAGTTTTAAAATACGGATAATATACGTACAAGCCAAAACCATAATGCGATGTCCGGTTAATAAAAATGCATACCCCAAAAACGGATACACATAAATACACGTAGCGATCCAAACGAGTCTGTTTTATCAGTCTGTACAAGAATATGATGTATGGATGCGACCATAGGGTATGGGATATGATAATATGTTCTGCTAGATATTAACAATATTATCTGGTTATAATTTGTATTATTAAAAATATGCAGATACCAATTATATTGTACATGCATATAGAACCTAACTGTGCGCGGATCTTCTGTACTAGTAATATACGACGTAATTTAGAACCATAATGGGTTTCAAGCATGTGGGTCGGGTCGGATACTAACCACAGATACTAAGTGCACTATCCGCACCCAAAACGATAATAAACAAGAAACTGTCGCAAGATTTGAAAATACCTAAATAAGAATATCGTATAAATGCACTAGGGTGTTACAGAAATCTTGAGATAACTTCCAAAAAACATGCCATGGAAACAAACTTAAATTTCACTTTTAGTGTTTGTTTGTATACTTTTTGAAAATGGAAATAAAAAATGAAACAACTTCATATGATTTTTTCATAAGCAAAACAAGCAAAAAAATTGCTTTTTTAATAGTAATAAATTATTATCTATTGAAAGTAATAAAAAGTGTAAGTCGACATTACACACCCCACAAGATGCGGGGAGGCGGAATAGGTAAAACAATCATTTTGTTTAAGATAATATTGACTAACTTTACGGATCTTTGCTAAGCTCTAACTAACAAACTATCTAGAAGTGCTAAACTACTATGATAGATGATCATAGCTCAAGATACTAGTCCTTCTTGTTCTTATTGTTCACCTCCTCTTCGGCCTCCTCGATGCGATAGAAGATCCACCCGAGAGTTCCTTCTCCAAGCTTTAACCTCTAACTTGAGGAAACTAAGTGGTTAGGATTGCTAATCCAAGTGAGCTAGAAGATATAGAAGTGGATTAAGGATCTATTAGTCTTTCTAACCCTTGGGATCTCAACACATGAGAGGATTAGGGTTAGGTTGAAGAAGATGGGAGCTTGAGGAGAGAGAGTGTGTATGTGAGAATGAAATGAAAATATAACTCATTTCTATATTTCATGAAGCATAATAATTATCAAATAAATCATATGAGATAATTACAACCATGCTTCATTTAATACAAATGAATGAATCATCTCAAGAGTCATTAAAATAATTAATGCTTTATTAACTCACTTGGATGAATCATCTCATGAGTCACTAATTCATTTAATGCAAATAACACATAAGCTCTCCACCTCATTTAGTTTAATTCATAAATGAATTAAATCTAAATGAGTCACCTTTCTTCTAGAAACTTTTCGACTAATTACGAGAATGCCCCTCCCATCCGTATTCTCGAAAAACATAGATATACTAAGACTGTATAAATCCAATAACCCAATACTAGAATCTAGCTTAAACTAAAGCCCGCTAGTATAATCTGTCCGAACATCATACGTGCACAATTACACATATATGTCCGAACCCTGTCGTAAAACCATACGACCTCTATATCGTTTCGCCTGAAGCAGGGAAACTCTCTGTGTGGGACTCTAAAGACTCGACACTATGCTGGCAGTGGGTTTAACCACAGGCCACAAGCGGTACTAGCTGTACGTAATGGTCCCCAGGTAGATGTCGATAAGAAGGCCGATGAGGAAACCCATCCGAACTCCTACTGAGCCTGATGTGACAATCTCCATACAGTCCGGTCTGTTCGTCTAATACTATCGCATATCGGACCTAGAGGGGCGGCAAGCGTCAGTCCCCTAAAAGCGGTATAAGTCTTGTCGGAGTGAAGCCCATTACACCTTGAGAAACTACTGGAAATCCTACCAGTAAATCTCGCTTGCCCTGGCCAGGGACCTTGCGTAATGGCTCTCCAAACACAGTGCGATATCAACTCCCAATACAGGGAGAGACGAATCCTTTCTAATTGCCACTGCCTCCAAGTGCTTCGGGACTGCACCCAACTGCTACCTGTTTGCACGACTCCTTTGAGCCGTGGTAGGGTAGCAATCTAAGAACGGTGGGAACACACTCGAGACGAAGCAGCAGTGTCAAGTCTACGGACTATGTTGTACTCATGTCACCTGGGAACTGTTAACCGACGGCGGGTATAATACCAACCAACAGTTCCCTGCGAGTCCTGTCCGGTGTACCCGTAACCCAACGAGCACCTGCATACTATCTCCAGTACAACGTACTAATGGTTGTGGGACATACCATTTCCCCAACTGGGATGAGAAGCATATACACTAGTCTACTCCGGAGTATCGATGCCCTGTCTCGATAATCCTACGACTAGGGACCTGAAAAAGGATGTGCTTGTAGACTACCCAGCCCCCACTAGTGTGACTGCCATCACAACACTGGTAGTCAAGAAAGATCCCAAGGGCTCTATCAATATGTATTCGCGATATGCTTGTTCCCCTCCGAACGGCGGCCTGCGACGTTAGGACGTCACGTGCCTGAGGTTCGGGGCAGATGCTATTTGGTTTTTATCCGTCCACCTCTTCGAAGATGCCAAGTTGATTTATAGCACCGTGTATCGAAGGTTTAGACGGATGCGGCCGATGTAGCAGACTTTGTCAGATTCCCCCTCGCTTGAGGGGTTTTTGATTGTGGGGACGCTCTTCCCTGCAGGCGTAAGCCCCTGCAGTTAATTACGCTACCGCTTTGCGGTAACAACTTTCTCCTTCTCCAGAATTTCACTTCGTGTCGTGTGTGTTTGTTTTGTTTGTGGCTGCCCGTGGATTGTATACGGAGACTGAGTAATGCCGTCGCCCGTAGGGCGTGGATTAGTCCAAATCCGTATTTACTTAGATTTGGGTTTGGTGTTTTTAGTTTAAGGATGCATTAGTCGCGTTGCGACTAAGATCAACTTAAACATTCGTCAAGGATACGTTAGTCTTGCTTTGGACTAAGATCAACCTGACGTGGTGATTCATTTAATTTATGGCCATCGGGACTCATCACCTCTCTAACATCGTTGAAGGATTACAACAATAGGTGTCAGAGGAGCTCAGAGATGTACCCTTGAACCAAAGCTGATTGAGGGTTTTATAGTCCATTTAAGTGCTTAAGGATACGTTAGCCGTATTTGGGGCTAAGATCAACTTAAACGGGATCGTTTAGATCCGGCAAAAGAGCAATTGGCTCTATTGTTCCAGTTTAGGGATGTAGTGGTCCCTTATTAGTTTAGGGACGTCTCGGTCCGATACCAGTTTAAGGACGTAGTGGTCCATTATTAGTTTAAGGACGTTTCGGTCCGATGCCAGTTTAGGGACGTAGTGGTCCATTATTAGTTTAAGGACATTTCGGTCCATCGCCAGTTTAGGGACGTGGTGGTCCGTCATTAGTTTAGGGACATTTCGGTCCGATGCCAGTTTAGGGACGTAGTGGTCCATCATTAGTTTAAGGACGTCTCGGTCCGATATTAGTTTAAGGACGTCTCGGTCCGATATTAGTTTAAGGACGTCTCGGTCCAACATTAGTTTAAGGACGTCTCGGTCCAATATTAGTTTAAGGACGTTTCGGTCTGATATTAGTTTAAGGACGTTTCGGTCCGATATTAGTTTAAGGACGTCTCGGTCCATTATTAGTTTAAGGACATTTCGGTCCACGAGTTTAAGGACCCCGCAGTCCATATCGATGTGTGGTCGTTGGGACCCGTCACCTCTTTGACGTTGTTGAGGAATTACAACGACGGATGTCAAAGGAGTTCGGAGATGTACCCTCGAACCGGATGTAAATTGATTTAGAAGAGCAATTTTGCTCAGTCAATTTAATTTAAGGACTTATGGCCAAAATTGGGCTAAGTCCAGTTGAAATGTTCAACATTTTATTTGCTTTTGCATTGCATTTCTTTTCTTTTTTTTTTTTATTTGGGCCTTGCCCAGAAAGGATGCAGAGTATCAATTTGTTTTGGGCTCTACCCCTTTAGGAATGATGCAAGGTATCAATTTTATTTGGGCTCTGCCCTTATATAAAGGATGCAAAGCATCAATTTATTTGGGCTCTGCCCATTTATTGCCTTGCAATTTATTTTGGCCTGTCAGGTCATTTTGATTTGGGCCTGGCCCTTCAAATAGTGCAAAGCACCAAGAATCTTTTGGATTCAAGAAAATGAGTGCAGAGCACTTTTTAATAATCTAAATTTAGATCAAAGAAGAGAAAAGAAAATCTTTTCTTTCTTTCTGTCTCAGAGAACCAGAGGTTCATAGCAAGTGCAAGGCACTATTTTTATTTATTTATTTATCTGAGAACCAGAGGTTCATAGCAAGTGCAAGGCACTATTTTTATTTATTTATTTATCTGAGAACCAGAGGTTCATAGCAAGTGCAAGGCACTATCTGTTGTGCGCACGTGCGTTGCACGTGGTGCCGCATGGCGGGCATACGTGCGTTGCACGTGGCGCACATGCGCATTATGAGGAGAAGCAAAGCTTCTATATATGGAGAACAAGCTCCTTTTAATATTATTAAATATTCTCATGTGGTGCGCACGTGCGTTGCACGTAGTGCCGCATGGCAGGCACACGTGCGTTGCACGTAGCGCACATGGCGCTTGCGCATATGCGCATTATGGAGGAGCATGCTCCTATCTTGGAGAACTAAGCTCCTTTGAGTATTGAATCCTTTGAGGATTTTTAACTCTACCATTTCTAAGAGGTATCCCCTCTTATTTATATGGGAGTGGTAGAGAAGCCAGCTCTCCTTTTCCCGATGTGGGACTAAAAAATGCATTCCCCATGTAGTAGAGCATTACTTTAGATTACACGTGTATAACACATTTGCTCATAACTTTTGATCTCGGATGAATTATGAGGCCCATAATATATCAAATCGAAGGTCTTTTCGAGATGCTTTCAATATCATCAGAATTTAGCTGTTTTTCGTTCCGGAGTTTGTCAAAATACAGCTCGGAAAATACTGGTTCGCATCTTCTTCCTTAAATCACATGTGCATAGACATTTGCTCATAACTTTTGATCCCGGATGAATTATGAGGCCCATAATATATCAAATCGAAGGTTTTATCGAGACGCTTTCGATACAAATAGAATTTATCCATTTCTTATTCGGGAGTTTGTCAAAAAACAGCCCGGAAGATACTGGTTCGTATTTCCTTAAGCGTATCGCTGCCATTTGATACCTTGGACTCTTTTGCGCAGAAATTTTTGGTGGGAACAAATGCCCCCCACTACTTTGCCCACGTAAGTATGTACGTGGGTGAAGTAGTGCAGAGTTATGCAGAGTTATGCATGGCGTATGGCCAGTTTTGGGTTGATGTATCACTTTCAGAATCTTGATCTGAGAAGATAACGAGCGGACACAAGCGTCGTCATTTATCTTTGACTCAAATCTCAACTCTTAAGGGATATAGTTCCAACCCTTAACTCCATGAGCCGCATCCTTCTATTTCTTTTTTTGTCTCACTCTGGCGTGGAGTAGTTCATACGCTTATGAGTAAGTTCTCCATTTCAGTGGCATGTAGCTTTGGCAAGTGTGGCCCATAGATGGTCGGCCCATCTTGACTTCTTTGCAGGGCAGTGATGGCTTAGGAGACAGGGGTAGGATCTGCCACCTAAGGCTTTTCAACTTTACGAGCCGTGAGGGTCTCATAAAGACTTTTCTCCCTACGAGTCGTGAGGATCTCGTAGGTGTATTTTCTCCTTGGGAATCATGAGGATTCCTAAGTGTGTTTTCTCTTATAAGTCGTAAGGATCCTATAAGAGAGTTTTCCCTCTTACGAGTCGAGAGGACCCGTAAGCGGTTGTTTCCCTCCTTATCGAGATTCGACTTTGGAGAGTGTGACCCGTGGATAGTATGCAAGAGACCGTTTTGGGCCGACTTGCAGGGTCCCAGTGCTTAGGAAACAGGTTTTTTAATCCCTACTGCCTAAGGCTTTATCTCACGAGTCAAGACGCATCGAGAAAATCTCGCAAAGACATCAATTTCCTCACGAGTCGAAACGGATCGAGCAGATCTCGCAAGAACATCTTAACGTCGCATTTAACCTCTGCTCTTTACGACAGAAGCCCGTTAAGGTTGGTGGTACTTAGGGTTTTGGCCATCGTACCGTCGCATAAGCTAATATAGTCCTCGATAGGCAATCGTGCTGTTCGAGTAGCCCCGCGACTGCCGTGTCTCTGATCCCTTCGGGGGCTGGACAAGACGTCTTCAAGCAATCCTCCTTGGCAGTTTGACCGTCAGAAGAGCAAGCGCTAGGAATTTGCCATGCCGCTTTTTACTTGAGGTTAGGCTCATTTTGGAGAGCCCCGATGAGTCATAACCACTCCGCGCTGGTGTGGGGATGATCTCCGATAGTCTTTCGGGCTTTATATGAGTTGCCGTTAAGACCGTGATGCTAGGAATTTGGCCTTTACTTCGTTTGCTGGCATTGCGTCTGCTGTATCGAGACGAATGTTGCGGTGGGAACTAGGGATTTTGCCGTGGCTCCGTTTGTTTGATGACGTTACGTCTGCTGTGTCGAGACGAACGTTGGGGTGACATCTCGTCTGCTGTATCGAGACGGACGTCGAAGTGGTGACCACTCCACACTGGTGCGAGATGATCTCCGATTGTCTTTCCGGCTTTATATGACTTGCCGTTAAGACCCTGAAGCTAGGAATTTAGCCTTCGCTTCGTTTGCTGGCATTGCGTCCTCTGTATCGAGACAAATGTCGTGGTTGTCTCTAGGTTACTGGTGAACCGCCGAGGTTTGGAACTAGGGATTTTGCCGTGGCTCCGTTTGTTTGATGACGTTACGTCTGCTGTGTCGAGACGAACGTTGGGGTGACATCTCGTCTGCTGTATCGAGACGGAAGTCGAAGTGGTGACCACTCCACACTGGTGCGAGATGATCTCCGATTGTCTTTCTGGTTTTATATGACTTGCCGTTAAGACCCTGAAGCTAGGAATTTAGCCTTCGCTTCGTTTGCTGGCATTGCGTCCTCTGTATCGAGACGAATGTCACGGTGGGAACTAGGGATTTTGCCGTGGCTCCATTTGTTTGATGACGTTACGTCTGCTGTGTCAAGACGAACGTTGGGGTGACATCTCGTCTGCTGTATCGAGACGGACGTCGAAGTGGTGACCACTCCACACTGGTGCAAGATGATCTCCGATTGTCTTTCCGGTTTTATATGACTTGCCGTTAAGACCCTGAAGCTAGGGATTTAGCCTTCGCTTCGTTTGCTTTGGTGTGTCTGAATCCCTGCTGGAGGAAGAACGCTGAGGTTGACATTTCGTCTACTGTATCGAGACGAACATCATGGAGGTGACCACTTCATGTGAGATGGTCTCCGATTGTCTTTCCGGTTTTATGTGAGTTACCGTTAAGACGTCGAAGTTAGGAATGTGGCCTTCGCTTCGTTTGCTTTGGTGTGTCCAAATCCTGTTGGAGGAAGAACGCCGGGGTTGATATATCGTCTACTGTATCGAGACGAACGTCAAGGAGGTGACCACTTTCTGTGAGATGGTCTCCGATTGTCTTTCTGGTTTTATGTGAGTTACCGTAAAGACGTTGAAGCTAGGAATGTGGCCTTCGCTTCGTTTGCTTACACTGCGTCTGGTATATTGAGACGAATGCTGAGGTGGAGCTGGGATTTTGCCATCACTCCGCTTTGTTTCGACCATGGGGTCTTTTGTTAACTTTGCATGTACACCCCGCTGGGCTGCGAAGGAACGCCGTTGTTGACATTGCGTCTGTTGTAACGAGACGAATGCTAAGGTGGAGTTGGGATTTTGCCGTTACTCCGCTTTGTTTTGACCGTGAGGTCTTTTGTTGACGTTGCATCTGCTTCCAGCTGGACTGCGGAGGAACGCTGTTGTTGACATTGCGTCTACTGTATCGAGACGAATGCTGAGGTGAAGCTGGGATTCTGCCATCGCTCTGCTTGATGGTGTAACATCTGTGTCCTGTTGGAATGAGGAGGCACACCGTTGTTGGTCTCCAGGCTTTAGACGTGGCCATTGAGATTTGGAACTAGGGACTTTGTCATGGTTCCGTTTGTTGCGATTCTGAGGTCAGTTGTTGACGCCATGTCTGCATCTAGTTGAAGTGAGGAGAAACGCCGTTGGTGATCTTTAAGTTGTCGATGTTGACGTCGAGACCCTGAAGTTAGGGACCTTCCTTTGCTTCATTTGTTGACATCGTGTCTGTAATATTGCGACAAATGTCGAGATGGTCTCTAGGTTATCTATGAACCGTCGAGATTTGGCTTCGCTTTCTGGTGGAGCCTGTTGGGAAGGTATTGTTCCCTTTTTATCTGTGCCCCTGGATTATATACAGGGATCGATGTGATTTCACCTGTAGGGCAAAAGTTTCATTCTTTCAATTTTTTTTTATTCTTTCCGCGATGCTCTATCATTTTAGCTTTTATATCGCGAAGGTCGCGATTGCCCAATCATTTCGGCTATTTTTCGCGGTGCCCAATCATTTCGGCTGTTTAATTTATTTTTACTCGCTACTTTTTATTGCGAGTTGCCCAATAATTTCGGCTGTTTATTTTATTTTTACTCGCTGTTTTTTATTGCGAGTTGCCCAATCATTTCGGCTATTTCATATGCATTTTTTTTTCGGCTCGCTGATTTTTTTCTTTCTCGCGAGTAGGGGATTTGGGATCCGATACCAATCTTGGCATCAGCATCGCTGCGACTGGAATATTGCCAGGAGCGAATCATCATTTGCCATGAAAGGACTTGGAATTTGATACCGGTTTAGGCATCAGCATCGCTACAACTGGGATATTGCCAGGAGCGAATCATCATCTGCCTCCGTCGATGTTGAACAAAGGTGGCTTAGCGAACAGGGTTAAGATCCCGTCGACTGAGGCTTTTGACTTCATGAGCCGTAAGGGTCTCACAAAGGTATTTCTCCCTACAAGTCGTGAGGATCTTGTAGGTGTGTTTTCTTCTTGGGAATCGTGAGGATTCCTAAGTGCATGTTCTCTTGTAAGTCGTAAGGATCTTACAAAAGGGTTTTCTCCTTATAAGTCGAGAGAACTTACAAGTGTTGTTTGCTGTACAAGCATATCCCTAGTCACGGATGGGACTTTGTTAGGGAAATATTTATTCATGCCCGTGGATTGTATACAAGGGTCAATATTGGACTACTTGTAGGGCAATGTCGAAAGTTGTGGGGGTTGCTTAAGCACAGGTTTAGGCCTCTGTAACTTAAGACTTTCAAATCTTACGGGCCGTGGGGGTCCCATAAGAGAGTTCTCCTTACGAGTCGTGAGGATCTCGCAAGTGTATTTTCTCCTTAGGAATCGTGGGGATCCCCAAGTGTGTTGCTCCTTTGTGAGTCGTAAGGATCTCACGCAGGTGGTTTCTTCTTACAGGGTCGAGAGGATTCTATAAGTGTTTCTTTAACGAGGTTGCGCCCTTTCGGGTTTTCACAAACACTCGCCGGTAGCCCTGCTGTTTTTACTCACGGAGCCCTTCCGGGTTTTCATCCGTGCCCTTTTTGCTTATGGACATACCTTTATTTTTTCTTCTTTTTTTTTTACGAGGTCGCGCCCTTTCGGGTTTTCATGAACACTCGCCGGTAGCCCTGCTGTTTTTACTCACGGAGCCCTTTCGGGTTTTCATCCGTGCCCATTTTGCTTGTGGACGTACCGTTTTTTTTTATCTTTTATTTTATTCTTTTTTTTTTAACGAGGTCGTGCCCTTTCGGGTTTTCACGAACACTCGTCGGTAGCCCTGCTGTTTTTACTCACGGAGCCCTTTCGGGTTTTCATCCGTGCCCATTTTGCTTGTGGACGTACCCCCTTTTTTTTTTATTAACACGTCAGCCTGAAGATGCTGCGGGTTGGGAGTAGTTTAACGACGTTTCGGTCATTTGCAAGTTTTAGGACATTGCGGTCCGTCGTTAGTTTAAGGACATCTCGGTCCGTTGTTAGTTTAAGGACGTTTCGGTCCGTTATCCAGTTTTAGGACGTAGTGGTCCGTTAGGCTTTCTCTATGAATGAGTATGATGCCCCCGGCGTGTCCATATTTTTCGGAGCATGCGGTTGTGGCGGGTTCACCTTCCAAATTTCGGACAACGCGAACTTGCCCTGTTGGTATTGGTCTTCAACCCAGTTCTTGAAGACGTAACAATCCTCGATCAGATGACCTACCGTTTGGTGGTAAGGGCAATAATTAGGATTATTAATATCGCCTGGCCGCAATGGACGTTTTGGATTCGGCAGATTGATGAGTCTGTCGCACACTGCCAGCTCGAACAGTCCCCTTGTTTTATCTTGCGGAAACGAGTAAGGACGTTTCAACTTTTCCTGGAGGGATTGCCGCTTGTTGCTTTGGCAAGCAACCGGTCTAGGGTCACCTGATTGTTGGTGAGTGCTGGCGACGAGGGCTGTTTTTCTTTTTCCTTTATCCTTTTTGTTCGATCCTTTGTTTACGGGGCCGAGATTTTTTCCGAGTAGCATGCGATTGCAGGGCTGAACGTTCTCACAGATTCTCAATTCCTTTATTTTTGAAATAGATTCCCCGATGGAAGAGTTGGGGGTAGCTTCTTCGTCAGAGTCGCTTCCAAAGGTGATAATTTGTGATCCCTTGAAGTCGGCTATATGACAGTCGGCGGTGGCTCTTTTGCGCTCATATATCGCATTTTTCCGATGTCCACAAGCTTCACACTTTGTCCTGTCGAAGTGTTGCTTTTGAGCGACATACCCTTGCCACCAACAGTTAAAGGACTCGCAGTCTTCGGTAGGATGTATGATCTTCTGATGATATAAACAGAAGTTAGGGTGCATCTCTACCTCAGAGAAAGGATTTTCTTCGGAGGGCGGTAGCTTCATTCCTACTGATAGAGCTTTGGCGAACCGTTTCCTCGTCTTGAATTTATTTTTACCCGCAGTGTATGGCTTTTGATTTGACGGGAATACCTTGGTTCTTTCCAGTATGGCCATTTCATGCTCTTGATTGGCTTTTGCTTTCAAACGAATTTCATTTAGGAAGGCATCGATCAACTTGTCTGACGGCCGCGAAATTTCTGTTTCAGGGTCCGCCGTTGATTTCTCAGCGCAAGGATCCTCCTCCTCATCCGTCAGTGAATGAGAAATCACATGACAAGTCGCTACGTAGTCTTCGGATTCATCCGATAAGTTTTCTCCATTGTTTTCATCCTCGACGAAAGAACAAGTTGCCCCCGGCGTGTCCGTCTTCTTTGGAGAGTGCGGCTGTGGGGGGTTTACCTTCCAGCTTTCAGACAGCGTGAACTTGCCTTGCAGGTATTGATCCTCAATCCATCCCTTAAAGATGAAACAATCCTCAATCGGGTGACTTACCGTTTGGTGGTAAGGGCAATAATTGGGATTATTAAGATCGCCTGGCTGCGACAGACGCTTTGGACTTGGCAGATTGATGAGTCTGTTACGCACTGCCAGCTCAAACAGTCTTCTCGTTTTATTCTGAGGAAACGAGTAAGGACGTCCTAGCCTCTCTTCGAGGGATGGGCGTGGACGCACGTTGTTTTGGCTAGCGACCGGCTTTGAGTTGCTCGGCTGTTGCTGAGCGTTGGCGACGATGATCGCTTTTCCTTTCTCATTTCGGGGATCGGGTCTTGGAGGAGACGGTCTATGGCCCATCTGGTCCATTTGGTCTAATTTGTCGATCAAGGCCTGGAAGGTGGTCGGCCTGAAGAACATCATGAATTGCGAGATGGTCGCCTGCGGATCGAGAGTGCCCACAAACATGCCTACCGCAGGAGCCTCTTCTATGCGTTGTTCGCATTTCGACCATAGGTTCCGCCATCGTGTTGCGTATTGGACACATGTTTCGCCTGACCTTATCCTGGCATTTATCAGTGCTGTAATCGGGGTGCGTTCACTAGCACTCGCGAATCTTTATGTAAACAGCAGTTCCATCTCTGCAAATGTTTTGACAGAGTCGTTAGGAAGCTCCGAATACCATTCAAAGGCTGTTTCTGCTAAGCTGCCGACGAATTGACGTAGCAACAACTTGTCATCGCCTCCAGTATTGCCGCATAAGGCCCTGAATTGAGCGACATGCTGATGCGGATTCCCTGTCCCTTTATATACGTGGAATTTAGGGATCGTATATCCTGGCGGGTAATTGATATGGTCATACCAGCTCGGATACGGTCGTCCGGTTCTAACAATTTGCCCAGCCGCTTCATTCGCCTGATGAACCCGGATCTGCTGAGCTATATATTCGTCTAGGTCAACTTTGGAGATTGCCTCCTCCTTGGCTGTTGATAGAGCCGGCGGAGGATTTGACGTTTCTCCCCTGTCGTCTTCAAGGACGATCGGAGGATCTTCGGCAGGAGGGTCCGGCTGTAACATCATCCCTACCATATCTTGGAAGAGGAACGCCATCTGTTTTATGTTAGCCGCTTGCTCTGCAGCTTCTTTGTCCCTCTTTTCGAGGACTCTGCGTAAAAAGTCAGCGTCGGTTTCTTGTTCTTGACGCTCATCCGAAGACGTTTCAGAGCTTTCTTTTGGCTCAGTGAGTGCAGCCATTGTAGTCATCATTTCCTGAAGCTTTTGTTGTTGCTCCTGGGCTTTCGTCACGGATCGGGTGAGCGGTCGGTGGCCCATAGAAGTGCGGCTTTCCTCCTTTCCAGAAGCCATATAAACAGTGTGCACCACCATGCCCCCAGACTTGGGGCGTTTGTGTTCGGTGTCTTTGCGATTTGCCGAAGACACAGGGGCTTCTTGCGGCCTCCTTTTTTGAGTGATTGGAGTTAAGGGAGCCGTTGTAGTGGGCACCCAAGTAGCTTTTGCTTTTTGTACTTTGACAGAGTAATCCTTCCCCTGCCGAACCTTCATCTTTTTCTGTCGTTGGAGGCAGTCTTGATCGATCACCGACTCTTGAACTTGTCGCCAGACTTTGTAAATTTTAGAGGACAGCCGTTGAAGAGGCTGCTCTAGCTTCTTCTCTGGAATATTCTTCACAGATGAATGAGTTCGCTTTAGCACCGCAGTAGGAGAGTTTCTGCGCACCGAGTTCAGCAACTCAAAGCTGTTCTTGGTTGGAACAGCAGTATCGATCTCCACCATTAGAGTTGGAGGAGTAAGTCCAGAGGGGGAGTTGCCCCCAGCCTTCTTCACTCGGCGCCAGTAGCGACGTCGGGCATGTCGTGCTGATGGAGTTGTTTCAGCTATAGGGGTGACCTCCTCATGCCCCCTGTGTTGGTCAGAATATACCGGTACCAGCTTTTTAAAGATCGACGTCCGTTGAGCGGGGACGGCCAACTTGTCAGAAGCGGACTTCTGAACATGGGAAGCAACCTTGGTGATTTTGCCAGGAACGGGAGTTGGGATGGCTATCCGTTTCGGGATAACGCCTTCTGGTATGGCAGGCTTCTTCATGGGCCCGATGGAGCTCTGGCCTAATCCATTAAAACCTGAAGCAGTGGAGTTGGATGACTCGTTGAGAGGGGTCGCGGCAGTGGCAAGTCGGTCGAAGACCAACTTCTTTGGAGCTTCTTGCGATGTTATTGGGGCATTGAAGCTTATCAATGGGAGCATAGTCCCGAAGAACAATCCAGCGGTGGCCTGAGTTACTTGCTCCACTGGCATCTTAAAAAGGGAGGCCGCTTGGGGCCCATAAGTCACTCCTCCGGACGGGATGGAGCGAGAGATGCAGTTGCAGGTAGTGCAGTCTGAAGCCATTGATCTTCTGTTTCCTGCACGAAGCAAGATACCAAATCTTAGTACCTCGAATCCACAGGCAACCACAGCAAATCGCGATTCGTTCGTGAACACGACACACGAAGTGTGGAGTGGAAAGAGGAAAAGGTCCCACCGGGCGTGCCAGAATCTGTTCCCCTCCGAACGGCGGCCTGCGACGTTAGGACGTCACGTGCCTGAGGTTCGGGGCAGATGCTATTTGGTTTTTATCCATCCACCTCTTCGAAGATGCCAAGTTGATTTATGGCACCGTGTATCGAAGGTTTAGACGGATGCGGCCGATGTAGCAGACTTTGTCAGATTCCCCCTCGCTTGAGGGGTTTTTGATTGTGGGGACGCTCTTCCCTGCAGGCGTAAGGCCCTGCAGTTAATTACGCTACCGCTTTGCGGTAACAACTTTCTCCTTCTCCAGAATTTCACTTCGTGTCGTGTGTGTTTGTTTTGTTTGTGGCTGCCCGTGGATTGTATACGGAGACTGAGTAATGCCGTCGCCCGTAGGGCGTGGATTAGTCCAAATCCGTATTTACTTAGATTTGGGTTTGGTGTTTTTAGTTTAAGGATGCATTAGTCGCGTTGCGACTAAGATCAACTTAAACATTCGTCAAGGATACGTTAGTCTTGCTTTGGACTAAGATCAACCTGACGTGGTGATTCATTTAATTTATGGCCATCGGGACTCATCACCTCTCTAACATCGTTGAAGGATTACAACGATAGATGTCAGAGGAGCTCAGAGATGTACCCTTGAACCAAAGCTGATTGAGAGTTTTATAGTCCATTTAAGTGCTTAAGGATACGTTAGCCGTATTTGGGGCTAAGATCAACTTAAACGGGATCGTTTAGATCCGGCAAAAGAGCAATTGGCTCTATTGTTCCAGTTTAGGGACGTAGTGGTCCCTTATTAGTTTAGGGACGTCTCGGTCCGATACCAGTTTAAGGACGTAGTGGTCCATTATTAGTTTAGGGACGTTTCGGTCCGATGCCAGTTTAGGGACGTAGTGGTCCATTATTAGTTTAAGGACATTTCGGTCCATCGCCAGTTTAGGGACGTGGTGGTCCGTCATTAGTTTAGGGACATTTCGGTCCGATGCCAGTTTAGGGACGTAGTGGTCCATCATTAGTTTAAGGACGTCTCGGTCCCATATTAGTTTAAGGACATCTCGGTCCGATATTAGTTTAAGGACGTCTCGGTCCAACATTAGTTTAAGGACGTCTCGGTCCAATATTAGTTTAAGTACGTTTCGGTCCGATATTAGTTTAAGGACGTTTCGGTCCGATATTAGTTTAAGGACGTCTCGGTCCATTATTAGTTTAAGGACATTTCGGTCCACGAGTTTAAGGACCCCACAGTCCATATCGATGTGTGGTCGTTGGGACCCGTCACCTCTTTGACGTCGTTGAGGAATTACAACGACGGATGTCAAAGGAGTTCGGAGATGTACCCTCGAACCGGATGTAAATTGATTTAGAAGAGCAATTTTGCTCAGTCAATTTAATTTAAGGACTTATGGCCAAAATTGGGCTAAGTCCAGTTGAAATGTTCAACATTTTATTTGCTTTTGCATTGCATTTCTTTTTTTTCTTTTTTTTTTATTTGGGCCTTGCCCAGAAAGGATGCAGAGTATCAATTTGTTTTGGGCTCTACCCCTTTAGGAATGATGCAAGGTATCAATTTTATTTGGGCTCTGCCCTTATATAAAGGATGCAAAGCATCAATTTATTTGGGCTCTGCCCATTTATTGCTTTGCAATTTATTTTGGCCTGTCAGGTCATTTTGATTTGGGCCTGGCCCTTCAAATAGTGCAAAGCACCAAGAATCTTTTGGATTCAAGAAAATGAGTGCAGAGCACTTTTTAATAATCTAAATTTAGATCAAAGAAGAGAAAAGAAAATCTTTTCTTTCTTTCTGTCTCAGAGAACCAGAGGTTCATAGCAAGTGCAAGGCACTATTTTTATTTATTTATTTATCTGAGAACCAGAGGTTCATAGCAAGTGCAAGGCACTATTTTTATTTATTTATTTATCTGAGAACCAGAGGTTCATAGCAAGTGCAAGGCACTATTTTTATTTATTTATTTATCTGAGAACCAGAGGTTCATAGCAAGTGCAAGGCACTATCTGTTGTGCGCACGTGCGTTGCACGTGGTGCCGCATGGCGGGCATACGTGCGTTGCACGTGGCGCACATGCGCATTATGAGGAGAAGCAAAGCTTCTATATATGGAGAACAAGCTCCTTTTAATATTATTAAATATTCTCATGTGGTGCGCACGTGCGTTGCACGTAGTGCCGCATGGCAGGCACACGTGCGTTGCACGTAGCGCACATGGCGCTTGCGCATATGCGCATTATGGAGGAGCATACTCCTATCTTGGAGAACTAAGCTCCTTTGAGTATTGAATCCTTTGAGGATTTTTAACTCTACCCTTTCTAAGAGGTATCCCCTCTTATTTATATGGGAGTGGTAGAGAAGCCAGCTCTCCTTTTCCCGATGTGGGACTAAAAAATGCATTCCCCATGTAGTAGAGCATTACTTTAGATTACACGTGTATAACACATTTGCTCATAACTTTTGATCTCGGATGAATTATGAGGCCCGTAATATATCAAATCGAAGGACTTTTCGAGATGCTTTCAATATCATCAGAATTTAGCTGTTTTTCGTTCCGGAGTTTGTCAAAATACAGCTCGGAAAATACTAGTTCGCATCTTCTTCCTTAAATCACATGTGCATAGACATTTGCTCATAACTTTTGATCCCGGATGAATTATGAGGCCCATAATATATCAAATCGAAGGTTTTATCGAGACGCTTTCGATACAAATAGAATTTATCCATTTCTCATTCGGGAGTTTGTCAAAAAACAGCCCGGAAGATACTGGTTCGTATTTCCTTAAGCGTATCGCTGCCATTTGATACCTTGGACTCTTTTGCGCAGAAATTTTTGGTGGGAACAATGCTAAAAGAAACATATACACATATTAAGATAGATGTAAACCAAGTAGCATACTACTCTGTTGAGCAAGACTGTTAATATAACTGTGAATATCCCAAGCTTCTATTAAGTAATATACAAGCTAGTATGATACAATAATGGCCCCTAGGGCATATACACTAACAATCTCCCACTTGCACTAGGGCCATGTACTGGCGTATCGAAGACCTATCATCTCGAATAGATTCTCGAACTGTGTCTGAGGTAAGGCCTTTGTGAATGTATCTGCAGTGTTCTCCTCTGTAGCAACTCTCCGTACCTCGATCTCCCGGTGATCTATGATCTCCCTGATCAGGTGATACCGCCTTAAGATGTGTCTGGACTTCTGATGGGACCTGGGTTCCTTCGCTAAAGCTATAGCCCCGTTGTTGTCGCAATACAGAGGTATTGGATCAACAATGGATGGAACCACCTGAAGTTCTGTTAGGAACTTTTTCATCCAGATTGCTTCTTTTGCGGCATCGCAAGCAGCGATATACTCTGCTTCCATCGTCGAGTCAACAACGGTGTCCTGCTTGGTGTAGGGTGTTTTTCGTCACCCCATTGAGATGGGAATACGCGCGCGCTTGTCAGGCGTACTACAGATTCCCCTTGCCTAGGATAGACGGGGGTTTATTGATTGTGGGGATCCGAATCTCCGGCAGCCTCGGACTAAGCTGCCGTTAATTACCCCTCGTCTTTGGGGCGAGGGAACCTCCGATTAACGGGTTAAACTGGTCATGCGAACTCAATGTGCAGTGTACGTGTGTGTTGTTTTGGAAGGGGGGTTTAGATATATCGGGAGCCACGCAGAGTTTTCACGGGGGTCCCGCTACCCGGATAGCGGGCTGGGGGTCAAGGGAGCTAGCAGCCCCCTTACGGGGTGCGGGGCAGCGCCCCGGCCTAAATTTTTTTTGGGAGGGAGAGTGTTGTAGAGTATGTGTATGTTTACATATGTATACATATGTATATATACATACATACATGTATATATATATATAAAGGGGGAAAAGACATCCAAAGGATGCGTGGGACCAGCGCAAGAGCGCTAGCACGCCACGTGTCGGCACATGGGCGCTTTGCGCTTGAGCGCAAGCGCGCCACGTGTCGGCACGTGGGCGCTTTGCGTTGGAGCGCAAGCGCGCCACGTGGGCGCTTTGCGCTTGAAAAAAAGGGGGCTTTTAGTCCCAGAACCAGAAGCTATACTTCAAAAAGGAAATATTTATTATATATATATATATGTATATGTATATATATGGAGTTAAACTCCTAGGATGTTTTGAAGCTGATGAAGGGCTTCTCCCCTTGAGCCCTAGTTCTTCCCCAAAGTGGGGTTTCTGGAGATGAGTTTCCTTCTTCTTCCTTTGTTTGGCCGGATCTTGAAGATCAAGAGATGTGAGATTTTAAAGATCTCTTCTTTTTAAGATCTAATGACAGATCCAAGTTCCCCTTTATGGGTTTTGTGGTGAAAAACTATTTTGTTTTGGAAAAGGAAGAGTAAAACTCTCGATTTAATTTCAAAAGAAAGAAGAAGGTTTGAAACCTTCAGAAAGGGGAAAGAGGCACAAACCCTAGGTTTTTTAGAGAATGGAAAAGTGTTTTTTTTATTCATCATCATATTGCCTTATATAGGCTTACATATTTACATATAGCCCCTTGGGCTTCACAAAATGGCATTTTGCCTATCCCGTAGCTTATGTGCCATTTCATTTTTGCACATAAGCCATGGGCTTACAAAATATTGGCTTTATGCCCATTTTGCATACATTCATGTATAAAAAATTACATAAAAATTATTTATTACATGATTTTGTTGTTGGTATGGGGAGGCTGGCCGCGGACTCGACTTGGGCATGGGCCCGCTTGACCTGGGCTTGGGCCCACCTAGTTTGGGGGTTGACCTTGACTCGATCAACCGGGGTATAAATTTTTACCCCAACACTTGGAACTTTTCCAGCACACCGCCCCTCCATTGAGGGTAAAGACATAACCTGACATGGATTTGGAGTCATCCTTGTCATTCTGGAAGCTGGAGTTAGCAAAAGTCTCGATCTGGAGGTCTTTTCCGCCGTAAACCAAGAACATATCCTTAGTCCTTCTCACAGGTACTTGAGAATGTTCTTTACTGCTATCCAGTGCTTCTCCCCTGGATCTGACTAATACCGGCTTACCACGCTCAGTGCGTAAGCTACATCTGGTCTGGTGCACAACATCGCATACATTATAGAGCCTACCGCAGAAGCGTAGGGTATAATTGACATGCGATCCCTTTCCAAATCAGTCTTGGGAGACATCTCTTTGGAGAGGGTGATTCCGTGACAAGCCGGTAAATTACCGCGCTTAGAATCTTCCATACTGAATCTTTTCAGTATAGTGTTGATATACCTGAACTGCGAAAGTCCCAACATCCTCTTAGATCTATCACGATAGATCTGGATCCCAGAATGTAAGAGGCATCACCCAGGTCTTTCATGGAGAACCTGTGTGACAAGAATCCTTTGACAGATTGCAGCATAGGAATGTCATCCACGTACAAGACGAGAAATACGACAGTTCGTGCTACAATTTTACTATATATACATGGCTCATCTGGATTTTTGATAAAGTCATATTCTTTGACCGTTTCATCAAAACAGATGTTCCAACTCCGCGATGCCTGCTTTAGTCCATAAATGGACTTAAGCAACTTGCACACTTTCCCGCTGCTCCCACTCTGATTGAAACCTTCTGGCTGATCCATATAGACGCATTCTTCTAAATTACCATTTAGAAAAGCCGTCTTTACGTCCATCTGCCAGATCTCATAATCATGGAAGGCAGCAATGGCAAGAAGGATCCGAATGGATTTGAGAATAGTCACTGGAGAAAAAGTTTCGTCATAGTCCAAACCAGGTCTTTGACGAAAACCCTTTGCAACAAGTCTAGCCTTATAGGTTTCCACCTGTCCATCTACACCAATCTTCTTCTTGAAGATCCACTTGCATCCTATGGGTTTTACCCCATCTGGAGCAAAGTCCAAAGTCCATACTTTGTTGGTGTACACGGACTCCATCTCGTTCCGCATTGCATCCAGCCATTTTACTGAGTCGCCGCTCTGGATGACCTGTTGGAAGCTAGTGGGTTCATCATTATCAATGACGCAATCCTCTCTATCCCCGTCTATGAGAAAACCGTAGTATCTCTCAGGAGGATGAGACGGCCTACTACTCTTGCGGAGAGGTGCGGGAATGTCCTGTTCTTCTAAAACTTCTGGTTCTACCAAACTTTCAGTAGTAGTTTGTGGTTCTGGAATTTCTTCCAGTTCTATTGCGCTCCCACCTGTTTCCTTTTCTAAAAACTGCTGTTCTAGAAAATGGGCATTACGAGAAACAAAAACCTTTTGTTCCTCTGCATAATAGAAAAAATACCCCTTGGAGTTCTTTGGATATCCCACAAAATTACACTGTACTAAGCGTGCCTCGAGTTTGTCCGCATGCTGCTTTTTAACAAAAGCTGGACATCCCCGTATCTTCAGATACTGAAGATAGGGTTTCTTCCTACTCCACATCTGATATGGTGTGGTAGGCACAGTCTTGGTAGGAACCCTGTTCAAAAAATATGCAGCTGATTCTAGTGCATAACCCCAGAAAGATCGCGGTAACTCAGCATTACTCATCATGGAACGTACCATATCCAATAGGGTTCGGTTCCGTCTTTCCGATACACCGTTATGTTGTGGAGTGTATGGAGGAGTAAGCTGAGAGAGAATTTCATTCTCTTTTAGGTAACCCAGGAACTCGGCACTTAAGTATTCACCACCTCGATCAGATCTCAGTGTCTTGATACTTTTGCCGGTTTGGTTTTCTATTTCATTTTTATATTCTTGGAATTTCTCAAAGACCTCGGATTTATGTTTCATTAAGAAAATGAATCCATACCTAGAGTAATCATCCGTAAAAGTAATGAAATATGAAAAACCGCCTCTTGCATGTGTAGACATTGGACCACATACATCGCTGTGTATGAGTCCTAAGAGCTCGCTCGCTCGTACTCCATGTCCAGTGAATGGAATCTTTGTCATCTTTCTTTTGATACATGATTGACAAGTGGCATAAGATTGATATTCGAACGGATCCAAATATTCTTCTCTATGTAACTTAGTTAATCTTGTCTCATTGATGTGACCTAGTCTACAATACCATAGGAAAGCCTGATTTATATCTGGAGACTTTTTTTTAGTGTGTTCTGGACATTGAAAATCTGCAATTGGTTTAACACGTATATACCGTTATCTAGTGTACCTGACCCAATCAAGCCATGATTAAGGTGGATGTTAACAACATCGCTTACAAACGTGAAATCATAACTTTCTTTTAATAACAAAAATACTGATATGATATTACACGTTAAACTAGGTACACAAAAGTGGTTGCGCAAAACCAAAATATGTCCACTCGTCAATCCAAGGTGATAATCTCCTACGGACACAGCATTCACGCTAGTTCCGTTAGCAACCTGGAGGGTCATTTCACCAACCTTCAGCACTCTACGGTTTCTCAGTGCTTGCAATGAATTGCATATATGAGATCCTGATCCGGTATCCAATATCCAGGAAGTAGAGTTGATTGACAGACAATTTTCAATTACAAACACACCTGAAGTCGAAGCCACGACTTGCCTCGGGTCCTGGTTCTTGGCAATCCAAGTTTTGCAATCTTTCTTCCAATGGCCTTTCCTACGACAGTGGAAGCACTCGTCCTTTGCCACTACTGGCACCGCAACCTTTGCCTTTCCCTTGACTCCCACCTTACCAACACCACCTCTTGGTTTGGTAGCGGCCTTCTTCTTCCTTCCTTTAGCCGTTGCCTTGGACCTGGAAGAGCAAGCACCACGAACAAACATAGTGGGTGTTTCCCTTTCTTTCTGCAAGGTGCCCTCTGCACTCCTCAACATGTTAAGGAGTTCTGGAAGTTCAACTTCTTTACCTTGAATGTTGAAATTCAAGATAAACTGGGCGTAGGTGGAAGGAAGGAACTGAAGAACCAAGTCTGTATACAGCTCGTTCTCTAATGTTGTCCCGAGGTCCGCGAGCTCTTCAATATAGCCAATCATCTTAAGGACATGTTCCCCTACAGATGATCCGACGGCCAGCCTCGACTGAAACAAGTTCTTCGAGGTCTCGTATCTAGCTATACGAGATTGCTCTCCATACAGTTCCTTGGTGTGGAGAAATATTGATTCAAGATCCATATTCTCGTGTCTCCTCTGATGTTCATTATTCATAGAGGCAAGCACGATGCATTTGGCCTTCGCGCAGTCAATCTCCCAGGTCTTGCGGATTTCCTTATCCGCGACACTGGATTCTGGACCTGGGACGGCAGGGGCCTTAGTAGTAAGGACATACCCCAATTTGTCATAAGTTATTGCCATCTTGACATTCCGGAACCAATCTTTATAGTTTGGCCCTGTCAAAATATTTTTATTTGATAATAACTTAAGGCCTGTCATGTTCTGGGTCGCTGCAATTAGGAGAGAGAGAGGAAACACTTTAGCATGATGCTCTTGCAAGTTTATAGTGGTTTTTAGTTTATCTAAACAGGATGGTTCCCGCTGTTTCTCGAATCCTTCCTCAAACCATAAAAGAAGAACCAGTCAGGACTATTCTCACCATACAATACTTGCTTAGCCGTTCAGCCAGGCCGGTGTCGGTACTTCGAGGGAGGTTTTACGACGCTTTCGCGAAGTTCCTTAATTAAATAACCTCTTTTCTCTGGGGGCGTAGCCCCGCTGACACCTTTCTCGACACCTACTTGGTTTATAGCATTGATCGTTAGGTGAAAGAATCTCCTGATGAGTAGCATATACTCACAGTAGGATCGGGATCCAAATATCATCGTGTGATAAAGCTGAAGGAATTCTACCAAAATTATCACACTCCAAATGGTATGGAACTCTAGCAAGTTTCAGTTTCTTTAGAAACTCCCGATGTGGATTTCTGCCCCATGCTCTTATGACCTTGGCGTTGGTCAAAATGTCATAAGTCACATGTCAAGTTCTACCCATCATTATCTTGCTAATTTGAACCCACCGTACATACCCTTGACGTTGGCCAAATGGCAGTACGACTGTCCTAAACTAACTCATCTATCTATGCAACAAATGAATACCCAGCAACTACCAAACACTACGCCTTGGCGTTGGTCAAAATGCATAGCTTGAATACTGCTGAATACCCAAATGAAATGACGGAGGGCTACGAATGGTTTTGGCGAAACCGTGAACATAGTGAACTTGATATGATCGAAGGAACCTGATAGCTTTTAAAAGGAGTGGTTTAAGCTCCGCAATTAAAAAAATCTTCTGTTTTAAAATAACTGAGTGGTTTCTTTCAAACTGTTCCAACGATTCAACTTTGGTTTATTTTCTTTGCATTAAAATAATGCGTCCCATCAATTAACCTATCACTGCAGAAAACAACGAAAATACAACGTCCTCTTATGCCATCCGCATTCGCCACTGGGCCCCATCATTCACCCGCTAGGTTACTTAACTAACGACAGAGCGGGGGCTGGGCTAGCGCGGGTGCAAAACATAAGTAACGCCTACTAGATATCATATATAGATATTGTACATTCGTCAGACGCAATAATAGGTATTCCAGATCACAGATGAACATATTGGATATTCTAGAAATCCGCATTCCCTTTGAGCCTGCAATGAAATACGGATTACACAGTCGTGATGAATAGGCAAAACCCAACCCTAGACCCCTACGGGTACGGCAAACTACCCGTCAAGTACCCGAAATGAAGCGGTCTCCCTCAACAACGTGAATATGCCACTAAACACTTTAAAGTACCCGGTAGTTTGTGCACCCCACCTTGGGTCTATCCTAGGAGCAGAAAACAGTAAATGAAATAATACAACGGTGGCTACAACCTCAACCCGGATGTGCCCCGCAAAAGAATATTATAACAAATTACAATTTACATTTGAATAAAATAAACACTCGTCTCACATCCCCGGCTATCCATTCACGACAATCCAACAAGTTCACATTCACAAACCAGTAAAAACCATTACAGAAATGTGCAACCCCCTGCTAACCGACATACTAGCAGTTAGGGAGGGGGGTTTACGAACACATTAATTACAGCACAGATATAATCTAGTTAGCCAAAGTTCTTAGAATTTCGATCAAGCAACACATATGAATCTACTCCAAACAATTCTCTGTGCACATAAAACCTGAGCAGAAACAAAACATTTCAGAAAACACAACATCAACAGCGAAGAATAACTGAGCAAATTTGGGTTGACTCGGTGTCAACTCGGCCGCGGATCCGCGGCGGATCGCTTGGATCGACGGCGGTTCCGCGGTGGTTTGGACGAGTCACGATCCCAAATTTCTTCACAATTCTTAGAATACCCTGCTTGCATTTTTAAGGGTCCCTGAAAAATTTTTAGACCCCGTTTTAAAATCGGCAGAAACTAGATGAAAATGTCGTTTTTTCGGGATTGTTTTGCGATCGAATTTCTAGAGACTTTGCTAACATGTTAGTTATGGTTTAGCTAGGCTCTGATACCACTGTAAGTCGACGTTACACACCCCACAAGATGCGGGGAGGCGGAATAGGTAAAACAATCATTTTGTTTAAGGTAACATCGACTAACTTTACGGATCTTTACTAAACCCTAACTAACAAACTATGTAGAAGTGCTAAACTACTATGATAGATGATTATACCTCAAGATACTAGTCCTTCTTGTTCTTATTATTCACCTCCTCGTCGGCCTCCTCGATGTGATAGAAGATCCAACCGAGAGTTCCTTCTCCAAGTTTTAACCTCTAACTTGAGAAAACTAAGTGGCTAGGATTGCTAATCCAAGTGACCTAGAAGATATAGAAGTGGATTAAGGATCTATTAGTCTTTCTAACCCTTGGGATCTCAACACATGAGAGGATTAGGGTTAGGTTGAAGAAGATGAGAGCTTGAGGAGAGAGAGTGTGTATGTGAGAATGAAATATGAAAATATAACTCATTTCTATATTTCACGAAGCATAATAATTATCAAATAAATCATATGAGATAATTACAACCATGCTTCATTTAATACAAATGAATGAATCATCTCACGAGTCATTAAAACAATTAATGCTTCATTAACTCACTTGGATGAATCATCTCATGAGTCACTAATTCATTTAATGCAAATAACATATAAGCTCTCCACTTTATTTAGTTTAATTCATAAATGAATTAAAACTAAATGAGTCACCTTTCTTCTAGAAGCTTCTCGACTAATTACGAGAATGCCCCTCCCATCCGTATTCCCAAAAAACACGGATATACTGAGACCGCATAAATCCAATAATCCAATATTAGAATCTGGCTTAAACCAAAGCCCGCTAGTATAATCTGTCCGAACATCATACGTGCACAATTACACATATATGTCCGAACCCTGTCGTAAACCATACGACCTTTATATCGTTTCGCCTGAAGCAGGAAAACTCTCTGTGTGGGACTCTAAACACTCGATGCTACGCTGGCAGTGGGTTTAACCACAGGCCGCAAGCGATACTAGCTGTACGTAACGGTCTCCAGGTAGATGTCGATAAGAAGGCCGATGAGGAAACCCATCCGAACTCCTACTGAGCCTGATGTAACAATCTCCGTACAGTCCGGTCTGTTCGTCTAATACTATTGCATATCGGGCCTAGAGGGGCGGCAAGCGTCAGTCCCCTAAAAGCGGTACAAGTCGTGTCGGAGTGAAACCCATTATACCTTGAGAAACTACTGGAAATCCTACCAGTAAATCTCGCTTGTCCTGGCCAGGGACTTTGCGTAATGGCTCTCCAAACACAGTGCGATATCAACTTCCAATACCGGGAAAGATGAATCCTTTCTAACTGCCACTGCCTCCAAGTGCTTCGGGACTGCACCCAACTGCTATCTGTTTGCACGACTCCTTTGAGCCGTGGTAGGGTAGCAATCTAAGAACAGTGGGAACACACTCGAGACGAAGCAGAAGTGTCAAGTCTACGGACTATGTTGTACTCATGTCACATGGGAACTGTTGACTGACGACGGGTATAATACCAACCAACAGTTCCCTGCGAGTCCTGTCCGGTGTACCCGTAACCCAACGAGCACCTGCATACTATCTCCAGTACAACGTATTAATAGCTGTGAGACATACCATTTCCCCAACTGGGATGAGAAGCGTACACACTAGTCTACTTCGGAGTATCGATGCACTGTCTCGATAATTCTACGACTAGAGACCTGAAAATGGATGTGCTTGTAGACTGCCCAGCCTCCACTAGTGTGACTGCCATCACAACACTGGTAGCCAAGCAAGATCCTAAGAGCTCTATCAATATGTATTCGCGATATGCTAAAAGAAATATAAACACATATTAAGATAGATGTAAACCAAGTAGCATACTACTATATTGAGCAAGACTGTTAATATAACTGTGAATATTCCAAGTTTCCATTAAGTAATATACAAGCTAGTATGATACAATAATGGCCCCTAGGGCATATACACTAACAAAAAGAAGCATTAAATAATTATTTCCTTTTCTTGTTCCTTGTGCTTCATGGTTACTTCCTATCCAAAATGAGAGAAAGAAAATTTTGAATGTAAATATGCCACATAAGATCCACATCACCATCTTGAAGCAACTTCCAAATTCTACTTCCGATAAACAAACAACCGAAATAGTTGAAGTAGGCTTACTTTCGGTACTTCCGTGCAAACAAACATACTAAGATAATAGGTTTTTGACTTTAGCAAACCCCCTCCCCCCAAAAAAAAAATTAGGTAATTGCTAACCCCCAAAACTTGGTGATCTAGTAATTGCCCCAAAAAGTACAAGTTGCTTCATTTTATCCTCTCTAAATTTTCCGTCCATAGAATACATGGATGTTAGCTAATTTATAACATTACCATCTACCTCCTTATAAACTCACGGCTCTATTCGATAAAACCGTCATTTCTCTCTTATTTTTCATCTTCGTCTTTTCCTTGATATGGACCCTTGTAGTCAGGACAGCCGAAGAACTTTCCCTCCTTCGTTTTCAATTTTCCACTTACATGAAACTTGCAATTGAGCCCACATCCGCATTCCACTTTCCACTGCTTCGTGGCTAGAGAAGTTTGATAAAGAAGAATCATATTTCATTAGCAATTGGAAGATTTGAGGATGAATTCCTAAGCCTAAATTTTGAATCGGGGTTCTAATTGTGATTTTTAGATGAAGAAGAGTGAAGATGAGTAGGTTGAGTGGTTTTAATAACTTTGACCCAACTTTTTCCGTTGTATGCCTAACGGAGTGAGAGTAGTGGGGTTTTAAGAGCAACTTCAAAGTTTTGGGGTAATGAGTAATTATAAAGCTTTGGTGGGTTTTTAGTAATTATCTGTGTTTTGGTGGGGTTCTAATTAAAAAAAAAACCCTAAAATAATTGCAGGGGCTTAAAAGCAAAATCGAGAAAAAGCTTTAAGATATTTCAAACCAATCCAAAAGCCCAATTCTCTCCTCTTCGCAATTTCTCATCATTCATCCCCTTCCTCTTCTTCCTTTTGCTTTAGTAATGGCGTTAAGGGCCTCCTCTCCTCACTTGTTCAACCTGGCCTCGAGGGCCTTCTCTCCGATAAGAGCAAAACGGATCGCGATTAGAGTCCGCTGCTCCTCCTCCTCCGCCGCTGCCACCACCGACCGCCGCCGCAGAACTTCGTCCAATTCCTCTTCAACCTCGGACCGAGATTCAGTCCGCGCCATCCGTCTGAAAAAGGTTCAGCCTTTTTTCCCACTTATCTTCTGAAAAATGCCCTATTGAAATTAACATCGTATCACATTTTATTCGCAATTGGATCGTTAATGGCAAAATGGAAGGCGGAATAAACTGGTTTTTAAAATAATTATTTTTATGTAAAGGCATGAATTTGGTGTAGTTTCGGGTTCCGGACGTATATATGAGGGGCGTCTGGTGTTTATAGAAAAGCTCTATGCTCATGTGTAATGGGGAAAAAAGTTAAGAGGTTATTTCATTTGTTTGAATAGAATGGACCTGTAGGTACTCCGTATTGCAGGCATGTTGCTTTAACTCTCTGCTGAAATTGCAGCGAGGATATTTTATAGCAGGAGTCCAGAAATAATTAGTATGCAGATTATTATAATTTTTCTTGTTGATAGGAGAATCGCCCGACAAATTTTGGGAATTAACGTATTTTTGATTTTTTTTTAGCAAAATGTTGTTCGAAAAAATTATTTAGCAATATGGTGTTCGTGGGATGATTAGGATGGATTCTCCTATCAATATGAAAATTAGGGAGTTTGCATTATAATAGTAAATACGATAATAGTAGATATGATGATACAATAATCAATACAATCCAACACAGTCTCATCAAATAAGTTGTCTTTAATTTATTATCGTATCTATTATTATTATAATGTAAACTCCCAAATTTTCTTCTCATTTCAAGACAAATAAAATCTAAAGAGATCCAAAATTTGATATGAGAGATTAATCATCAAATAAGTTGATTATTTTCATACAAATCTACAAAGTTAAAATCTAAAAAGAAGATCGATGTTACCTTTGCAGGAATTTGCAATGCCTGGCGGTGAGAAAAGGGATCCAAAAGTTGGGTAGAGATTGAGAGACAATAGCAAGTATTTGGGTTTGAATTGAGAGTGAGAGAGGGGAAAATGGGTTAGGGTTAGGGTTTGAGAGTGTTGAGAGTGAGGAGAATGGGATAGGATGAGGGTTTGAGAGTTAGTAGATGGAGGGAGATGAGAGAAAGGATTGGGATTTGGGAGAAATTGGGTTAGGGGTTGTAATGGAGAGAGGAGGAGAGATTTTAGAAAGAAGGGTCGAATTGGGGGAGTTGGGCTCGGGTTGGGGGAGGAGTGGAGCAGGGACTTTAAATTAGTAGAGGTGGGGCCGAGTTTAAGCCAGTACCCAAAACCACACTTATCAAGTGCGGTTTTTAGCTACCATATGATCAAGTCATCACTTGGACTTGGGTTTGGGGCAATCGAAAACCGTACTTTTAAAGTGCATTTTTTTCAACTACCACCCAAAATGTATGACTTGGATTTGGGTTTTGAGGAACTGAAAAACACACAAAGTGCGGTTTTGGTTAAATCCAGCTAATCCGCCCTATTCATGCTACCAACACCATATTGCCAAATATTTTTTCCAACACCATTTTGCTATTTTTTTAAAAAAAAATCGTTAATTCCCAAAAATTCTCGAGAATCGCCTGATGGATGACATCTGGTGAAGTGAAATTGTGCAGAAAACTTGATGCAAAACACAGATATAGGTAGTGTGGCCATCTTAGGTCTTATTTAGCTTTTCTATCGAAAATGTCCATTTAGAACATACAGATACTAAGGGAAGAAAGAGAGGGGTAAGAGGGTTGGGTGGCTATAAAATTCATGGTAAAATTTGATTCTTTGTATGCATAGGTAGGAAGTATTGAGATGCAAGTATCTAAAGCATGAACACGGAACACGCATATGGCACCCCATGACATAGACGCCAGGTGACAGCTAGTTCCTAAAACTAGGATATAAGAACGAATATACGACAAGTTTTCATATAATTCAATAAAAATTAACTAAAATATTGACTGCCAAACTGCAACATAGTCACATCCATTTATAATGATTATAACCAAAACAAAAAAAAACTATGAGAACTTGCATTGTTGGATACCACTTCTGTTACATGAGAAATCCTCCTAATTCCAAAACAACAATAGCACCATAAAGAATTCGTATTGTTCAATAAAAGAGACACCTAATTGTAATTATACGCTAACTTGGAGAACTATACGACATGCTCGCACTTGTCAAGACAAGTCTCGCTGTCTGATACATATCAAAAGGGTTTGGGGGTGGTATGGACTACGGAGTGTTTTGTGTACTTATATTCTAATTCAAGTAGGATGTATGAGCCTGATTGGTGTGGGAACATTATACCTTGTCTATACCCTCAATAATCAAAATTTATGTACAAGCTTGTGGATCTTATTGTTGATGGGTGAAATCTGACTACATCCACAGATGCATTTTTTTGTTATTGTCTTCATCCAACAAAATATTAAGTTACATCCAGAGCTTCTATTGGAGAAGATTTGTCATGTACAATGTGATCCTTTCTTTCTTTGCACTACTCATGATTGCAAATGTGTTGAGTTTATTATGAAGTACAGAATATAATGTTATTTTTGTACCTTCATGAAATATTAATGAAAAAGAAGGGTTAACTTGAAGAAGGAATCCTGACATGAAAGTTTAAATAATCTCATAATTGTTCTCAGGGAATGCATGGACTTTCATAGCTAAAATCATTTTTTTGCAAGAACAATTTTATCAGGATATTTTTTCAGAAATCTATCTAGCTTATCGAAATATGACGCATCATACATTTGTGGTGTATGCTATCATGTCTTTATTTATTGTTACACGTTGTGTTTGTATCTACATTCTATAAGCTGTATGTAGTTGTCTTTTATTAATTGTCTATATGGTGGTGCAATGCAGTCATCCCAACTAACAACAACAATAACTAAAACCATGGTAACTTATAGGGTTGGGAATCCTTCTTGTCCATCTTGCTCTACGAAGGCCGATCTTTTTCTGTTCAGTAAGCAAACATCAGATTGTTTGTACCACCTCCTTTAATTTTTACCAACCGCTAGCTCAGACGACTCCTTTGTCTATAATCTCATAAATGGTAGTCTCATCCATCTCCATAATAATACACCTAAACCAGCTTAAATGACTTTCTTCATCCACTACTGGAACTACCTTTTTCTTTTTCTCTATGCACTCATTTTTCTCCTCTCTTTTGGCTTGTTTCTTATTTTTTAATATCTTTCTTCTTTGCCAAATATCCTGACCCATCAAGAAAGGTCGCTATCTTATAATTTCCTCCCCTTCAACTCCATGGCAGTACACAATCATTTTGTTTTTAAGAATCACTTCTCCCTTAAACTCACCACCATGATGAGAATCATGGGACATGTTTGTCGTCGTCATCGCCGCCGCCGCCGCCGCCAAATTACAATCACGCTTTCAGTGTTCTTTTATGTAGCATGACTTATTTACTCTCTAGATTCTTTAGTTTTTTTTTGTCCCCCTCCATCCATCCATGTTTTTGAGCTTCAACACATCATTGTTTGATTGCATCTGAATACAGATCATGATTTACCAGGTTTTACCCAAATTCGATAACTTATCATCCTTGTATAATATGGTATGGATGAAGATTTAACCATTATATCCATCACCCATTAGTACCTATCCTAGCATTTATTTAATTAAAGTTTGGATAAAGATTTGTTATTGATATCATTGAAGTAACTGCAAAATGCACCTGAATATGATTTTTTCCATGCCGTATATTTTAAAGGGTAAATTACACTAAAATTCCCTCAACTATCATGGTTTTTTACTAAAATACCTTAAAGTTTTTTATTACAGTAAAATACCTTAACCTATGGTTTTAAAGGGAATTTTATTTTACTAAAATACCCTCAAAATTAGCACTAAAGTATTTTACTGTAATAAAATAACTTGAAGGCATTTTTGTGAAAAACACGATACTTTAGGGTTGTTTAGTGTAATTTTCCCAATTTTAAATTGTTACCCAAATGTATTTCACACTTTAAATAATTTTCTTCTACTATATTTTACTTGCGTCAATTTTCGAAAGTTAGCTAGTATTCAAATCTTACCTACTGTTCCTTTTTTCTCCCATTTTTTCTCAAATAGCGTCAGGTTGGCATTGAGCCTCAATGAATTGGTGCAAATTCTTGACAAGGACAAATGTGAGCAAGGCATGGCGTATCCATTAACAAAAAAAATTTCCACGAAATCTAAAAAACAATTTTGGAGCAAGAATGGTATATCCATTAACCTAAAAAAAAACATTGCCATGAAACCTAAAAAACAATTTTGCTCATGAGTTGACCTATGCTCTTTCGTTACAGGATTTAAATTCATACTAGCAGGGAGCAATCCTCCTGGACTAGGAACTGTAGAAATAACAATTGTACGATAATTTTGCTATATGGAAAGATTCATCTCTGATGCACAATGCAGACTGAACAGCCAAGTGGAATCACAAAAGATTATTAGTCTCTGATTGCCTGAAAATTACGAGCTACAAAAAACAATAATTATATTTTCAGGTTGAGGAACTAAGGAGCATAGGCCATGATCCTTATGCATATAAGTGGGACAAAAGTCATACTGCAAATCAGCTCCAAGATATTTATCGTCATTTGGGAAATGGTGAGGAGTGTAAGGAGGATTCTGTGTCAATTGCCGGACGAATCATTGCTCGAAGAGCATTTGGTAAACTTGCGTTCTTGACTTTGAGAGACGATTCAGGAACAATTCAGGTTTGTCTCTAATTTACACCTATATAACTTCTCTTAAACATCTCAGTTTCTACTTTCCCATGAGTTTGCTATTAACCACCTTGGAGAACATAAAGTTATTTGCATATTCTATTGCAAGTTTTGAGGAAATATGAGACCTTTATTGTTCGCACTTCACAATGACTATTGTACTAACAATATCTTGAATTCCCAGAATGATTTTTAAAGTGATAAAAGTCGTTCACAATTTCCATTTTTAACTGTTTTTCTAAATCCTATGTTTGAATTGGCACGCAAGAGCTATAATTCTGTTCTTGATGCTAAACTTTTAAGGTTGAATTTCCAGTGCCACTTCAATTCTGTGGTTCTTATGTAATGTACTAAACTGTATGGAATTACGAATCTACTATCCATCAATATCATGTCTCTCTCTCTCTCTGTGTGTGTGCGCGTGTGTGTGTGATGCGAAAGAGAGGGGAAGAGAGCACCACAAAGATAGTCCAGTCACTTCTTCGTTGCCGTTTTTATTTGGCCTATGGTATTGCGGCATTAAATCCTGAAAAGTATTCTCTAGACACGTTTTAACAACACACGAGTATAGTTCTTGAAAGCACACACAAGTTTAGTTCTTGTTGAGATGTTTCCCTCCCAGAACAATTTTCTTATAATGGCTTTATTTGAAGGACCAAGGAAGATAGCTACTGTTAGTGTAGTAATCTCATTCTACTATCAGCATAAGCATATTTCTAGCAAATATGCTCACCTCTGCATGCGGCTTTTTGATGAATGGTATTAATGAGATTGGTGATATGAGATCAAATAATCTAACGGTAGGCTATGAAGTATAAGATACAATGAATAACTGGAATACATTTTGAACAAGCATATCCATAGGTAAATCCGTCATTTCCTCTTGCACTACTGTCTATGACATCCATGTCAAACTTAAATTAGTTAAACTAGATCTAGAGGCTAGAATATCACTGGCCAGCAAACTGCAATGGCTGTTTTGATTGCGTCATAGAAGAAATGCAACATTTGTTGCAAATAAAAATCCTCAAACTTATTGTTTAGGTGTTTTCAAATTTGTAGTTAGATTTTCAAATTCAAACAACCTTTTGTGATTCATTGAACCAAAGAAGGAGGAGGACAACAACAAGAACAACAACATCAAGAAATTCAAACAACCTTTTGTGATTGGTTGAACCAGAAGAAGAAGAAGAAGAAGAAGAACAGCAGCAGCAGCAGCAACAAGAAATGCAACATTTGTTTCAAATTTTCTTAGGTTACCTATGGCAACCTTATGTGGCACCCCTAATAATTGCCATGATCCCATTTCCCAAAGTCTCAAGTTGCATCTTTGTTGCAGCCAAGATAATTGCAACAAATGTTGCAAGAAGTTGCTGCATTTTGCAACTCCATTTCGAATTCTAAGTTTAAGCCGTTGCTAAACAAATGTGGAAATAGAGATCTTTTTTGGAATTAATGTTGCATACAACTCCATCTACAAGCAACCAAGCAACCCCAAAGTTTGGTATGCTGGAGCAAACTTTCAGTTTTGGGTTTTTTGGATATAGGCCCTTTAAAACATATAGCTATTTTGAAAAACACCCTGGGAAACTTCATAATTTTAGAAACACCCCTTGAAACTAATAACCCAACTAAATAAAACCCCATGGTTTATAAACGTTTGGACCATGGTTAGTAATAGCCGTTAGGCCATAAAATTGAACAAATAAATTACTATATTATTCTAACCCTAGACCAAAAAATTGAAAACCAGGTACAATAAAAAAAAATAGAAGAATATTTGCGAATGAACTTAAATTAGCATGCAAAGCCTATGTAAACAAAAGAAAACCCCTTAATTTTAACAAAAAACACTTATTCCTACGAATTATCATGTAGAATCTATGAAAGCAAGAAAAAAATAAGGAAAAAATGAATATTTAAACAAACAGCTTACAATAAGCCACTACTTCATCAACCTCCGAAGTTAAATATGAGATGACCTTGGTGAAACTTCGAGAAGGCCTAGTAAAAGCTTTGAGATGGTGATTGAGGAGTTTTTGATGAAGGAGAAAGTGAAAGTTGGGGGTTTTTCATGAGGAAGGAGTAGTATAATGAAATTGGAAATGGAGAGATTAATTGGGAACCACAATTGGCAATAAAGCTGTCCAAAATTACCCTAGTTAAGTTTAACCCAGGTTGAACCGGAGTCAACACACCAGAGGGGTACATCTAGTTAATTTAGTGGTTTTAGGGGGTGTTTTAAATATTATGGAGTTTCCGGTTTTTTTTCCTTTTCAAAATAGCCATGTTTTAGGGGACCTATATAAAAAAAACCTTCATTTTTATTCCTTCCAGAAAATAAATATTACCCTGTAAACCCCCCCACCTATACAAGTATTTAGAAGACTGTGTGTTACATAATTTTGTTTCTTTCATTTGATCGTGCTGCATCATGAGAATGAGAACCTTGTGGACTATATAAAAATGATATGTAAATGTTGTATTACCTAATTTTATGCCGTTGCTAAACAAATGTGGAAATAGAGATATTTTTTGCAATTAATGTTGCATGCAACTCCATCTACAAGCAACGAAGCAACCTCAAAGTTTGATATGTGGAGCAAACTTTCATTTTTCTTCCTTCCAGAAAATGAATATTACCCTGTAATCACACACACACACACACACACACACACACACTCATTCACACCTATATAAGTATTTAGAAGATTGCGTGTTCATTACATAATTTTATTTCTTTCATTTGGTTGCGCTGTATCATGAGAATGAGAACCTTGAGGACTATATAAAATGATATGTAAATGTTGTATTTTATTGTCATTCATTTGTTTGTAGCTGTATTGTGAGAAGGAAAACCTTGGGGATCAATTTGAGCAGTTGAAGACATATGTTGATATTGGTGATATTGTGGGGGCACAGGGCTCTATAAAGAAGACCGAGAAAGGTTTATAGTTTATCCTCTATATTTATCTACTGTTCTTTTGATCATGGAAACTGTTAGTTTATGCTTTCAGTATAAGTAATTGGCTCGATTAAGTTTACTTTGGATGAGAAGATCTGTTTTACACATTAGTATGCTTATGCTGCTTTGCATAGATGACTTGCTATGTACATAAATAAATAAGCTACATCGCTGACATTCATGTTTTCTCTGAAAAATTTCCTCTTATATAAAATTTAACCTATAGTTGGTTTGATATTTTTCAGGGGAGATATCTGTTAATGTGAAGCTTTTTGAAGTCCTCACAAAATCTCTACTGCCTCTACCAGATAAATATCATGGCTTAACTGATGTAGATAAGCGTTACCGTCAGAGGTTAATCAATGAGGAAATATTCATAATGACCTTGCTTTTATCTTCATTACTCCATGCATGTAACATTTCATAGACATGACACTCCTTGCCTTTTTGAACATATTATCATGTTTAAGAAAGCCAATAACCACTTCATTAGTTTAATTTACTTTGACAGTCCAATCACACACACACACACTCTCTCTCTTTCTAGCTGTCTCTGTTTGGTTGCATGTGTGTGTGTATCGGTCTTACTTTTTCTCCTTTTCTTCTTAGTACATGTATATAAATATATAAATTTTGATGAGTTTTCCGAATATATTTATAGTTCTAAATCTGTATGATGTACAGTCTCTTAAAACCTATAAATGACCAGCCAAAAAGTTGGGAATTCATGAATGGACAGGCAAAAAGTTGGGATGCTTCTAAGGCATTAATATCTCCTATTCACAAGAAATAGTCTTCTAGGTTTATATGTTTACTCCAGTGCCCCGGGATGGGCCCTAAACACATGGACATTGAACAGAGGGGAAACAACAACAACAACAACAACAACAACAACAACTACTGAGCCTTTTATCCCAAGCATATGGGGTAGGCTACATGAACCAACATGAGAATCACGCCGGGTCCAGCACATGAATCCTCCGCCTCCACTCACTCCTATCGAACAATATACTTTCATTGAGGCCTTTGACAACCATATCGTTTCGTATCACCCCCATCCTTGTTTTCTTCGGTCTCCCTTTTGCCCCTTTGCCATTGCCCATATCGAGAGTATCTATTCGTCGAACCGATACTTCCATAGGTCTGCGTCGCACATGACCAAACCATCTTAGCTGGTTTTCCCGCATCTTCTCCTCCACAGGTACTACACCAACTTTTGCACGAATATCCTCATTTCGCACCTTATCTTTTCTAGTGTTACCGCACATCCAACGAAGCATGCGCATCTCCGCTACGTGCATCTTCTGTGTATGATGCTTCTTAGGAGCCCAGCATTCTGTACCATATAATAACGCAGGCCGAATAGCGCCCCGATAAAACTTTCCTTTCAATTTTAACGGAAAGTTACGATCACACAAAATCCTTGTTGCACTCCTCCATTTCAACCAACCAGCTTGGATCCTTTGATTAACATCATTATCGATCTTCCCATTTTTTTGGATGATGGAACCTAGATATCTAAGCTGGTTGCTCGGTGATATTTCTTGCCGTTCCAATGTTATACCAATATGGTTTTGACTTCTCTGTTTACTAAATTTGCAATGCATATATGCTGTCTTGGACCTGTTCAATCTGAACCCCTGAGATTCTAATGTTTGCCTCCATAATTTCAATTTGGCATTAACCCCTGCTTTCGTCTCATTTACTAGAACAATATCATCAGCGAATAACATAAACCAAGGTATCTCATCTTGGATAGTTCTAGTTAGCTCATCCATCACGATGGTAAACAGGAATGGACTTAATGCAGACCCTTGATGTAAACCAATTGTAATCGGAAAATCACTCGTTAGGCTACCGCAAGTTCTGACATTTGCCACTACTTCATCGTATATATCCTTGATTATGTCAATATACTTGACGTGGACCTTCTTTATCATTGTCCCCCATAATACCTCTCCAGGTATCTTGTCGTACGCTTTTTCTAAATCAATAAATATCATATGCAAATCTCTTCTCTCTCGAAAACGCTCGACAAGTTGACGAAGCAAATGAATAGTCTCTGTCGTCGATCGTCTAGGCATGAACCCAAACTGGTTCTCTGTTATCTTAATATCCTTCTTTAGCCCGTGTTTAATCACTTTCTCCCAAAGTTTCATGGTGTGACACATAAGTTTTATTCCACGGTAATTTGAGCAACTTTGAATGTCACCCTTATTCATGTAGATAGATATAAGGATACTTTTTCTCCATTCATTTGGCATTTTTTTGTCTACCAAATCTTATTAAACAGATCTGTCAGCCATTTAACGCCTATTTCTCCTAAGTATCTCCAAACCTCGATAGGAATCCCGTCAGGACCAACCGTTTTTCTTAAACTCATTCTGTTCAAAGCTTCTTTAATCTTAGGTAGTCTTATTTTACGTATGAAATCACGGTTTATATTTTGAGATTGAATGACAAGTCCATCCAAATTCTAAGTAAAGCTCTCATTGAACAATTTGTCAAAATAATATCTCCATCTTTCCTTGATAACCTCATCTCGAACTAAAACCTTTTGATTTTCATTTTTGACACACTTCACCGCACATAAGTCTCTAGTCTTCCTTTCCCGCATCCGAGCAATCCGGTATATATCATTTTCAGCCTCTTTAGTGTCTAATTTCTCATACACCTCCTTGTAGACCTTAGATTTAGCTTCCCGAACAGCTTTCTTAACTTCCTTTATAGCCATTTTATACTTCTCAAATCTCTCCACATCTCTACTTTTCTTCAAATCTTTATAAGAATATTTTAATTTTAATAGCAGCCTTTACTTCTTCATTCCACCATAATTTGTCCTTAGATGGTGGAGCACCATCTCTCGATTCACCAAGTAGATCTCTAGCTACCATCTTGATATAACTAGTCATTTTGTTCCATATTCTGTCTGAATCATCTTTCTACTGCCAATCCGCTTCTTGGACTACACGATCTATAAAAGCCTTTTGGTTACCTTTTTCAATCGCCACCATTTAATTCTAGATTCTATCTTACGTCTAATCTTCCTAGGTCCTTTTCTAAATCGAAAATCTAGAACTAAAAATCTATGTTGAGTGGTTACACTCTCACCTGACACTACCTTACAGTCGATACAACAACCTCTATCTATTCTTCTCGTCAGAAAAAAGTCTATTTGACTAGCATTTGATCCGCTCTTAAAAGTGATAAGGTGGGACTTTTTTTCTAAACCAGGTGTTTGCTAAGATTAAGTCATAAGATAAAGCAAAATCTAGAATCGAGTCACCTACTTCATTCCTTTGTCCAAAATCAAAACCTTCATGGATAGTATCAAACCCACCACGACTAGTACCTACATGTCCATTGAGATCACCACCAATAAATAACTTCTTTCCACTAGGTATACTTTGCACCATCTTATCTAAATCCTTCCAGAATAGACGCTTACTAGCGTCATCAAGACCTATCTGTGGTGCATAAGCACTAATAATATTAAGGATCTCTTCACCTAGAATAAGCTTAACCAGTAAAATTCTATCACTTTTTCTCCTAATCTCAACTACATTCTCAAGCAACCGTCTATCTGTAGGGTGTTTTTCGTCACCCCATTGAGATGGGAATACGCGCGCGCTTGTCAGGCGTACTACAGATTTCCCCTGCCTAGGATAGGCCGGGGTTTAATGATTGTGGGGATCCGAATCTCCGGCAGCCGCGGACTAAACTGCCGTTAATTACCCCTCGCCTTTGGGACGAGGGAACCTCCGATTAACGGGTTAAACTGGTCATGCGAACCCAATGTGCAGTGTGCGTGTGTTCTATCTTGAAAGGGGGGTTTTGGATATATCGGGAGCCACGCAGAGTTTTTACGGGGGTCCCGCTACCCGGATAGCGGGCTGGGGGTCAAGGGGGCTAGCAGCCCCCTTGCGGGGTTCGGGGCAGCGTCCCGGCTCGAAAATTTTTTGGAGGGGGAGAATGTGGCGGAGTATGTGTATGTGTACATTTGTATACAAATGTATATATATACATATATATATATAAATAAAGGGGAAAAGGCATCCAAAGGATGCGTGGGGCAGCACTTTGGGCGCTGTGCGCTTAGGTGCTGTGCGCTCAGGCGCAAGTGCGCCACGTGTCGGCACGTGAGCGCTTTGCGCATAAGCGCTGCGCGCAGGTGCGCAAGCGCGCGCGCCACGTGTCGGCACGTGGGCGCTTTGCGCAAGAGCGCTGCGCGCAGGTGCGCAAGCGCGCGCGCGCCACGTGTCGGCACGTGGGCGCTTTGCGCAATGTGCGTTGCGCGCAGGTGCGCAAGCGCGCGGGCGCCACGTGTCGGCACGTGGGCGCTTTGCGCAATGCGCGTTGGAGCGCAAGCGCGCGCGCGCCACGTGTCGGCACGCGGGCGCTTTGCGCACTTGCGCAGGTGCGCAAGCGCGCGCGCCACGTGTCGGCACGCGGACGCTTTGCGCACTTGCGCTGCGCGCTGGAGAGGACAAGAGGCTTTTAACCTAAGAAACAGAAGCTGTGCTTCAGAAATGAAATATTTATTATGTATATATGTATGGAGTTAAACTCGTATGATGTTTTGAAGCTGATAAAGGGGGTTCTTCTTCTTCCTCCTGTTGTTTGGCCGAATCTTGAAGATCAAGAAGTAGGAGATTTTAAAAATCACTCCTTTTTGAGATTTGATGGGAGATCTGAGTTCCCCTTTGTGGGTTTTGTGGTGGAAAACCACTTAGTTTTGGAAAAGAAAGAGTAAAACTCTTGATTTAATTCAAAAGAAATGAGAAGGTTTAGAACCTTGGAGAAGAAGCAGGAGGCACAAAGAACTCTAGGTTTTTTTTTGAGGGGATGGAAAAGGTTCTTTTTTTATTCATCATCATGTTGCCTTTTATAGGCTTACATATTTACATATAGCCCCTTGGGCTTTACAAAAATGGCATTTTAGCCATCCCATGGCTCATGTGCCATTTCATTTTTGCACATAAGCCATGGGCTTACAAAATATTGGCTTTATGCCCATTTTGCATACATTCATGTATAAAAAATTACATAAAAATTATTTATTACATGATTTCATTTTTGGCATGGGGAGGGTCGGCCGCTTCATGTTTCGGACTCGACCTGGGCATGGGCCCACTTGACCTGGGCTTGGGCCCACCTGGCTTGGGGTTGACCTTGACTTTGACTCGGTCAACCGGGGTGTAAATTTTTACCCCAACAAAGTGTCCCCCATCAATAAATGCACACCGCACATTTGCGTTGTGTGCATGAAATTGATGGATCTTGAAGCTGAACTTCGAGGTGGAACATCATTCCGGGGGCGGAGCATCATCCCGGAGAGCATAATTCCCGGGGAATAATTCCAAGGATCGGAGAAGATCGGAGCATCATTCCGAAGCGCGAAGCATAATTCCAAGGATCGGAGCATCATTCCGATGAGCGGAGCATGATTCCATGGGATCGGAGCATCATTCCGATGAGCGGAGCATGATTCCAGGGGATCGGAGCATCATTCCGAAGAGCGGAGCATAGTTCCAGAGATATCGGAGCATCATTCCGAAGGGCGGAGCATAATTCCAGGGTTCGGAGCATCTTTCCGAAGGGCGGAGCATAATTCCAGAGTTCGGAGCATCTTTCCGAAGAGCGGAGCATAATTCCAGAGATAGGCGGAGCATAATTCCAGAGATCGGAGCATAATTCCAAGGGTTCGGAGCATCGTTCCGAAGGGCGGAGCATAATTCCAGAGTTCGGAGCATCTTTCCGAAGAGCGGAGCATAATTCCAAAGATAGGCGGAGCATAATTCCAGAGATCGGAGCATCATTCCGATGATCGGAGCATAATTCCAAGGGTTCGGAGCATCTTTCCGAAGAGCGGAGCATAATTCCAGAGTTCGGAGCATCTTTCCGAAGAGCGGAGCATAATTCCAGAGATAGGCGGAGCATAATTCCAGAGATCGGAGCATAATTCCAAGGGTTCGGAGCATCGTTCCGAAGGGCGGAGCATAATTCCAGGGTTCGGAGCATCTTTCCGAAGGGCGGAGCATGGTTCCAGGGATCGGAGCATCGTTCCGAAGGGCGGAGCATGGTTCCAGGGATCGGAGCATCGTTCCGAAGGGCAGCAGACATTTTGATCGAAGCATAATTTCGATGCAGAAGTTGATTCCCAGGCGAAGCGTAATTTCGACAAGGAAGGCAGGTACACCGAGGTGAAGCATCATTTCGACACGGGGTGCACATTCTGAGACGAAGCATGATTCCGACGCAGAGCTTGTTGGTTGATTTGATTTCGAGGTGGAGCATAATTCCGACAAGGAGGTCGTTGGTTGATTCCGAGCCAAAGCATAATTCCGATAGGGAAGGCAGATACACCGAGGTGAAGCATCATTTCGACACGGGGTGCACATTCTGAGACGAAGCATGATTCCGACGCAGAGCTTGTTGGTTGATTTGATTTGGGTTGACATCAGCATCGCTACACTGGAATATGGTACCAGGAGCGAATCATCATTTGTCCTGAGAGGATTTTGGGATTGGTTTTGGTTGGCATCTGCATTGCTGCACTGGAATAATGCCAGGAGCAACTCATCATGTGCCTGAGAGGATTTGGGAATTGGTTTTTGTTTGGCATCATCATTGCTGCACTGGAATGATGCCAGGAGCAATTCATCATTTGCCCCGGGAGGACTTGGGAGAGATTGGGATTGTTTTACGCCCGTGGATTGTATACGGTTTTGCAGGATGTATGATCCAGACCGTAGGGCCAAAAACATTTCAGGACTTTGTTGGCGTCTGCATCGCTGCACTGGAATATGGTACCAGGAGCGACTCATCATTCGCCGTTGGTATGAGATTTGGAATTTGGTTGGCGTCTGCATCGCTACACTGGAATATGGTACCAGGAGCGACTCATCATTCGCCACTTGGGGATTGGGGAGCGATGGCTTAGGAGACAGATTTGGATCCCTATCACCTAAGACTTTTCAATTTTATGGGCCGTGAGGGTCCCATAAAAGCATTTTCTCCCTATGAGTCGTAAGGATCCCGCAGGTGTATTTTCTCCTTAAGAGTCGTGAGGACTCCTAAGTGTGTTTTTCCTTGGTGAGTCGTAAGGATCTCACGAAGGTTTGTTCTCCTCATGCATCGTGAGGACACATGAGTGTGTCTTTCCAATGAAGCATAATTCCAAAGGCGGAGACCAGCCGCGTGACTAGTGGTTGCGGTGGGACATGGGTATGCTGAGAATTATTTGAGCCCGTGGATTGTATACGGTAGTCAATTTGGGGACTGGCCGTAGGGCTGAAAGAATTTTGGGAAATTGGATTTTTGTTTGGCGTCTGCATTGCTGCACTGGAATATGGTACCAGGAGCAACACATTATCCGCCCTTATTTTTTTGTTTTTTTTGTTTTTTTTTTATTTTACCGCGATTGCTCTATCATTTCAGCTTTTCTTATCGCGAAGGTCGCGATCGCCCTATCATTTCGGCTATTTTTTCGCGGTTGCCCCATCATTTCGGTTTTATTTTCATTTTCATTTTTACTCGCTGATTTTTATTGCGAGTTGCCCCATCATTTCGGCTTTTCTTTATTTTTCTTTTATTTACACATTTTTTTTATTTACACATTTTTTTTATTTTTACATTCCCAGTTTAACGACTTAGAGGTCGATTGTTCCCAGTTTAATGACGTGGTGGTCGACTGTTCCCAGTTTAATGACGTGGTGGTCGACTGTGTTCAGAGAAAAGCAGATGTCTGAGAGAATTAGTTTCACGAAGAACTTCGGTCTCCGTTTGTATGAAATTGGCGGTCGCATCTTGACTGTTTATTAACACGCCTTTGGACAGTTCTATCTCTCCTGCCTTGTATTGCTTTTCGACCCAATCTTTGAAGACGAAGCAGTCCTCAATGGCATGACCTATCACTCTGTGATAGGGGCAGTATTTGGGGTCGTCGGTCCTATTCGCTTCCTGCGGTCTTTTTGACTCTGGCAGTTGTAGACCGTTCTTCAGGGCGTCTTTGAATATTTTACGGATTTTGTCCCTTCTGAAGGAATAGACCTTATCCAGCTTCTCTTTCAGTGGAGATTCTCCCCCCTCTCCGAACATTGGCTTCCGAAGCTGGTTGGCATTAGGCCCGCTCAACCCTTGCTTATTTCGGTTAGCCGAAGCATTGAAAGATTCAGAATCGTCGGGATCTCCGCCTTTGCGATTATCGTCCTTTCGGTTTCTCCATGACCTATTGTTATTTTGGGAATCCGAGGAGGACTCCTGCTTTGAGCGCTCCAGCATCTGAACTTTCCTGGTCAGCTCTTGGAATGTTTTGAGACCCACGGTGCATAGAAACGGGGCCATCCAATTGTTGAGATTTCCGACGAGGAGACTGACAGATTGGTCCTGCTCTATCGGCGGTTCGCATTTGACGGAGAGATTGCGCCATCGGGTTATAAAATCCGTGCTGCTTTCGTTGTTCTTGGGCTTGGTCCTTACGAGCTCGGCAATGGTGATCTTATCGCTGACGCTCATGAACCTTTGTCGAAACAAAGATTCCATTTGGACGAAAGTAGTAACGGAGCCATCTGGTATGCTCGCGTACCAGTCGAAAGCAACATCGGTCAGGCTATTAACGAACTGGCGGAGGAGAAGCGCATCATTGCCCCCAGTATTCCCGCAAGAGGCTTTGAAGTGGGCGATGTGTTGATTCGCATTTCCCGTCCCATCGAATCTTCCGAATTTAGGGATGACATAGCCGCTAGGAAATTCCACCAGATCATACTGAGCAGGATATGGTCTCCCATTACTGCTGATATCTTTTTGCGCTTCGGCTTCGGCCACCAATGTTTTGACTTTGCTGGCAACCAAATCCATGATTTGATCTTGAGTTAGCGGGCTACTGTCATCGGTAGCCAAGACATTTCCTGAGATAGGATGCGATTGACTTTCATGAGGTCCGCCCACTTTTGGATTTGAGGGAATAGGCGTCGGTTGCTTTGGGACACCGTTTCCCGGTTCATGAGCTGAGCCCTGTGCTTGATTGGGCGGCTGAGAGGCAAGTTGGGCCGTAAGCCGTAAGACGACGTTTGTCAAGTCGTCGATCTTTGAGTAGAGCTTGGCCATCTCCTTATCTTTGCTTCTGAGCTGTTTTCGGAGCTCTTGGAGAAGTTGCTGCTCTGTGGTCTTAGGACGGAAAGTTGGCTCATCTTCGCTTTTCGAGCCTGACTCCTCATGAATTGAGGGCTCTCTCTGCCTATTAGCCTCATCGAAAGGGTTTTCATCATCCAGCGGAGGCGGCTGTTCTTGGGAAGTGGCAACCACATTCAAGCCAGATTGGATTTGAGATGTGGTAGCCCCGTCCTTGCTCTTGCTGCGCGTGCCCACCACGTAGACACTGTGGATAACACATTCAGCCATCACCTCATCTTTGGCGGGGTAACCTTGTTCTTCGAACCTCATGAGGTTTAGCCTGGCAGTAGCCCTAGCCCTTTTGTTGGCTCTATATCTGAGCCTTTTCTCCCTCAGCTTCTCAATTTTGAAGGCTTGGCGGGCATCTGCTACCCGGGAAGCCATTGTGAGTTGATCATAGGGGAGCTTAGAGAAGACACCCGATCGAGCAGTGGTCAAGGGCACCGCTGGAGCTTGCTCAGGACGTGTTGTAGCTTTATTGGTGTTGATGGCCTTGCCCCCAGCTGGGGCCAAGGAAATTCGTTCAGACACCGACTTGCGTTTAGGTTGGGGCGCCCTTGAGATCACCACATTTGGTCTCCTGCCTTTCGAGACCGGTTTGTCTGCCACCGGGGCTTGAGGAGCTGGGATGGCGCCAACTGACATGAACATAATAGAGCCGAATGGTAGCAGCGGCTCCTCCCATTGTCGCCCGAGACTGGCCGGGAGGACTGTCCTAGAGTCTATCTTCATTGTGTAGGGGACGGGAGCTGAGTTCATCTTCGGAGACATTGTTGAAAGGTGATTGCTTGAAAATCTGCATGAAAAAGTATTATTTTAGTATAAATATAGGTATGTATATTGATTGAGTTCGCATGAACGCTTAACCCGAAATATGGGAGGAGAGATTGGTTCCACCGGGCGTGCCAGAATCTGTAGGGTGTTTTTCGTCACCCCATTGAGATGGGAATACGCACGCGCTTGTCAGGCGTACTACAGATTCCCCCTGCCTAGGATAGGCCGGGGTTTAATGATTGTGGGGATCCGAATCTCCGGCAGCCGCGGACTAAACTGCCGTTAATTACCCCTCGCCTTTGGGGCGAGGGAACCTCCGATTAACGGGTTAAACTGGTCATGCGAACCCAATGTGCAGTGTGCGTGTGTTCTATTTTGAAAGGGGGGTTTTGGATATATCGGGAGCCACGCAGAGTTTTTACGGGGGTCCCGCTACCCGGATAGCGGGCTGGGGGTCAAGGGGGCTAGCAGCCCCCTTGCGGGGTTCGGGGCAGCGCCCCGGCTCGAAAATTTTTTGGAGGGGGAGAATGTGGCGGAGTATGTGTATGTGTACATTTGTATACAAATGTATATATATACATATATATATAAATAAAGGGGAAAAGGCATCCAAAGGATGCGTGGGGTAGCACCTTGGGCGCTGTGCGCTTAGGTGCTGTGCGCTCAGGCGCAAGTGCGCCACGTGTCGGCACGTGGGCGCTTTGCGCATAAGCGCTGCGCGCATGTGCGCGCGCGCGCGCGCGCGCCACGTGTCGGCACGTGGACGCTTTGCGCAAGAGCGCTGCGCGCAGGTGCGCAAGCGCGCGCGCCACGTGTCGGCACGTGGGCGCTTTGCGCAAGAGCGCTGCGCGCAGGTGCGCAAGCGCGCGCGCGCCACGTGTCGGCACGTGGGCGCTTTGGGCAATGCGCGCAGGTGCGCAAGCGCGCGTGCGCGCCACGTGTCGGCACGTGGGTGCTTTGCGCAATACGCGTTGGAGCGCGCGTGCGCCACGTGTCGGCACGCGGGCGCTTTGCGCGCTTGCGCAAGCGCGCAGGCGCGCGCGCCACGTGTCGGCACGCGGGCGCTTTGCACACTTGCGCTGCGCGCTGGAGAGGACAAGAGGCTTTTAGCCTAAGAAACAGAAGCTGTGCTTCAGAAATGAAATATTTATTATGTATATATGTATGGAGTTAAACTCCTATGATGTTTTGAAGCTGATAAAGGGGGTTCTTCTTCTTCCTCCTGCTGTTTGGCCGGATCTTGAAGATCAAGAAGTAGGAGATTTTAAAAATCACTCCTTTTTGAGATCTGATGGGAGATCTGAGTTCCCCTTTGTGGGTTTTGTGGTGGAAAACCACTTAGTTTTGGAAAAGAAAGAGAAACTCTTGATGTAATTCAAAAGAAATGAGAAGGTTTAGAACCTTGGAGAAGAAGCAGGAGGCACAAAGAACCCTAGGTTTTTTTTTGAGGGGATGGAAAAGGTTCTTTTTTTATTCATTATCATGTTGCCTTTTATAGGCTTACATATTTACATATAGCCCCTTGGGCTTTACAAAAATGGCATTTTAGCCATCCCATGGCTCATGTGCCATTTCATTTTTGCACATAAGCCATGGGCTTACAAAATATTGGCTTTATGCCCATTTTGCATACATTCATGTATAAAAAATTACATAAAAATTATTTATTACATGATTTCATTTTTGGCATGGGGAGGGTCGGCAGCTTCATGTTTCGGACTCGACCTGGGCATGGGCCCACCTGACCTGGGCTTGGGCCCACCTGGCTTGGGGTTGATCTTGACTTTGACTCGGTCAACCGGGGTGTAAATTTTTAGCCCAACACTATCTATGATTATGCCTATCCCATTACGATTTTTATCTCTACCCATATACCAAAGCTTATAACCCCAAGGCTTTATGACTCTACTGTTTTCACCTACCCACTTAGTTTTTCGCAAACACATAATACCAACTCTCCTCCTAATCATAACTTCCACTAATTCTATTAGTCTACCCATAAGGGAACCTATGTTCCAGGAAGCTAGACGGATCCTATGAAACCCTTGTTTATTTGTCACTACATCCGGGGTCCGATGTAGCGCGCCGTTTCTAGACGACGACCTAAAAGCTCTTGCATACTTAACACTACACCCGGGATCCGATATCGCGACTCGCTGAGTAGGGGATGCCCTAACGATATTCTTATTATGGTTCATATCATAGAACGTGACAAAGTTTTACGTTGGCTATCACAAGCCTACCACAACCCTCACCCTTTCTCATCCGGACTTGGGACCGGCAACGGTTGGTTTTCTGATCAGGCAGTTTTAGATGTTACATATCTACATAAATATTGTTGATTTCAGTCTTACATGTTATATCATAAAGGAAGCCGATCCGTTGAGGCCAGACCTCATTTTTTAATAAGGCCAACTCATCATATACACAACCTGCTGTGTTTCTCAATGATCTACATATTGTAGATAGGTCATGATCTACATATTGTAGATAGGTTATGTATCAAAATTCATGAGATCTCGAGACCTCTAACAAAACCATCAAGTACTTGAATTATTCGTATATCGGGTTAGGGTTAGGGTTAGGGTTAACGAATGTATGAGTCGTTTTTAAAATCTCAGATAGTCTAAGAGTTATATCGTATCGTGTTTCTTTTTACATTTACAGACAGCTTTAGCTGCGCTCGTTGAGGTATGTAGCATGCAATTTATGAATGGAGTGCGCTCGCGAACTGGATTGATGGGAATCGACTACCCAACCACATCATGGTTATATAGGTCGGTCCATAATTTCTGTCTAGCTAGTGTCATTAGCCTTCGACTTGATAGGGTGCTTGTACAGAGTAGGTTGCTCCATTATGCAATGATTTCTGAATCAGCCAGATGGGCCTATTCTTTTTGAAGCCTCTCGTGATAAGTAAAAGTACCCGTTTATAACGAAAGAAATCAATTATAGAAACTAATACTATTAGATCAAAAGGTAAAAGATGTTTCACTAGAAATATTCTTATTATTGCTTCGACTCATATTCCCCCAAAAGTGGTTCCTGCTCTAATAGCTCCGAATAAATTAAATACATGCATTAAGATATGAAGGCTTTTTATTCCACAACAACGAAAGCACTTTTTCATTCTTTCATGTACTAGGGGATTTCACTTGGAAAAGAAAATACTCCATACCAACAGATTCGGGTCCATAACCATGGGTTCCAATGCACGAGATCTTGTAGCACTTATCAATGAGGCCATATCAATTAGTATTACACGGAAGAAATCAATTATAGAAACTAATACAATTAGATCAGGGTAGTTCCGAGCAAGTGAGACCGCTAATGTCATGCGAGGTTTGGTCGATCGAGAGGTCAATCTTCGTGCCAAGACGAGTAGTGAGCGGATCAACGAGCTGCTGTAGTCGAAAAAGAAGTGCTTTATAAATGCATTCTTTCTTGCTTCTATGGACTGTGAGTGTCCAGAACGTGTCAAAACTTCTCCTATGGAAAGGGGTTTTTGCTCCTCGAAAGCCTTCACAGACTCTTTTCTTTATAGTAATATAGTTCTCACTACTCATATATTATTAAGTTAAGCTCCTTGCTTTATAGTAATCGTGTCCACCTTCGGCCCCCCACTTCACTTGCTTTACCCGTGTGTACCTTGATCCACATACCCTTAGAGCAACAAAATGAGTTACCTTATAAACCGCCCAAGAACTGTGCTATGACTGTTGAAACTGACCTGCTTAACTATAGGCCGGGGTAGCTTGCCTTTTGCACTTACCTTTCTCAGCGCCCTTTGTCTTTGTTCCAATATGCTAGATAGCAGCTGTGGGTTGTGTGGCCTACCTCTCTTCGTGAACCACCGGTCGTTGCACTTATGTCACCCTCGTTAAGAGGCGCACTCTGATATGTCCAATAGCTTTTATAGTAGTGTGGGCGACTAAAAAACTCCGTCAAACCATACTGTCATATCCTGTGAAGTTACTGACTCGAATGGATCCTATCAAATAGATATTCGAAAAACCTGCCATTCTATTACTAGACGAAGATCTCGATGGCAAAGAATGTTATCTTAATTTGAAATGACTTGTATCAAAATTCATGAGATTTCAAACCTCTCACACATCCTCAAGTGAATTAAATATTAACGGCTTTTCGATACACGAATAATTTGAGCACTTGATGGTTTTGTTAGAGGTCTCGAGATCTCATGAATTTTGATACATAACCTATCTAAATCATGTTGATCATGATGAGCGGTACCGATTGATGAAGAATACACGGCTGACTGTGTGTTTGACAATTTTATCTCATATTAAAAATTGAGGTCTGGTCTCAACGGATCAGCTTCTTTTTAATAAATATTGATTTGGAGGTTTCGTTGCTTCAGTTCAAGTGTAGCCACCACTCCAATCCTCTTTATAAGTTTGATGAATGTTGGTGAACTTCTGACCTTTCTTTCTCAATCATCCTTATTTATTCTTCTTACCATTCTTTTTTGTTGATTGCTACATCTTGTTCCTTTTTTTTCAAGTTAACTTCTCATTCTATTCATTAAACGGAGACTCATGACCCTTCTTAGGGCCTCTTAAAATTTTATTGCACATTGCACACACATTTAAACTTTTACTTAATCCTTCATTTTATTTTTGCACTTGGTACTTCCTCCAATGTACTTGTTGTTCACTTTAATTTATCTTTGTTAAATGATCATTTCGTCTCCGTAAGTGTTTGCATACTAGGCCTGTCGTTTCCTAAGCATTACCTTGATGTTTGTTTTCACTTGCCAAACCAAAACCGAATCCTCTGGTACTTGAAGATACTTTGGTTCTTTTTCTATTGCAAGTTTTCCTCCATATAGAAGTTGAAGTATTTCATACTAAAAACCATACAAAAAAGCATCATGTATTATTCTTTGAAAATAACCAATGGATTTAGATCAAGTTCATACATAAACACGTACATACATATACCGCATAGATGGACAATAGTGTAATTTGGTAGGTTCTGACTATGTTGAAGTTTGTTCCAAGGGAACAATAAAGCTTTCATATATGAGCAATTATGTATGTATGTGATTCTAGGTGCTTTCCTAATTGTAGCTTTATCTTTTTGCGTAGGTATGTTGACATGATTGCAAATCCAGAGGTCGCTGATGTATTCCGAATAAGAGCTAAGGTGCCAAAAATATAATATGTTCTTCTGTATTAGCTGAAGCATCATTTAATATGGAAGCACATCATTTTTTTAATCAGAGAAGATTAATCTCACAGAATGTGCATGTCGATTGCATAAGACCACGGCTGCTACAGCTGCTTCTGTAGGTTCTGAGAAATTAGAAATACATGGTTACACTCTTTGATTGTTCAGATTGTAGTTATTGTTGGGTCCCGGCAGCGCCCCCGCCGTCGAAATGCGGCCAAAATGCGGAACAAAAATTTCTAAAACCGGCGCTACCGTTACCCGATTTCCGGATCGACCTTAAACCCTAAACTAGCAAACTAACTAAGAGTTAGAATCGTTATACCGAGTTGATCCGTGTCCTTCGGTCTTCATTCCAAGCTCCTAGCGGCTCGTTGATGTGGTTTGGTTGCCGGTCTTCCTTCGTCTCCGATGATCCACCTGAGGGAAACGGCGCAAGCTCCAATTTCGTCGAACGAGATAACCGACGCTCCAAAGTCGCTAGGGATGGAGAGTCGAGGTGTATGGAAGTGTCACTACATTTTTCTCTCTACCCTTAGTGCTCATGGAGCATCCATAGAAGATGAAGAAGGAGATGATGGCTTTTTGGCATGAACAAAATGGTTAAGTGTTTGTTAACATGAGAGAGTGAGAGAGTGGGCTAGTCTATAGTGTAATGTCATAAGCCAAATGAAAAATGAATCCCCTTCAAAATATGGCCGGCCCCCTCTTTCTCTCCAATCATGAAAATCTTAATTTTCTTTTTACAATTAAACAATACAAACTATTAAACAAATGTGCACCATACTTTGCACCATGCTTCAAAACCATACCTCCTTTCCACCTCATTTCCCAAATAATTTTCAATAAAGAAAATCATTAATGAGGTGGCACCTTTTAGAAGCTATTCCGTATAAAATACGGAATACTTCCCGGTACATGTATCGAAATACATATACACGTATTCGTACCAAAATACGAATAGCCGAGAGAGAAAACGAATAGTGAACAATAATACTAGAATACGTATATACAAATACATATATAAATTATTAAATCAAAACCTGATTTAATAAACTGGCTTAATCTTAAGCCTCTGGTATTATCAACCGTCCAATTAAAGTCTGCACAGCAAGTGCACATATTTAATCGGACATCTGTATGTATCAACATACCTCATGTACACCATATCGCCTGAATCGCGAAAACCCTCTGTGTGGGACTTTAAAGACTCGTCAATACGCTGACAATGGGTTTACCACAAGCACGTCAGCGGCACTAGTTGTATGTAACGGCTACCCAGGTATTGAGCGAAAGGGAGGCCGACGAGCAAACTCATCCTGAACCCCTACTGAGCCTGTCAGTGACAATATCCGTACAGTCCGGTCTGTTCGTCTAAGAGTATCGCATATCGAGTCTAGGGGGGTGGATAAAGTCAGACCCCAAACAACGCGATATTTAGTGTCGGTATGAAACCCATCACCACCTGAGAAACTATCGATCCTGAATCAATAATTCTCGTCTACCGTGGCCACGGATTTATGGTGATGGCCATCCGTACACAACACGATATTAACCCCCAATACCGGGAGAGACGAATCTCCGATGATCCGATCACTGCCTCCATGTGGCTCGGGACTGTACCCAACTAAAACCTGTTTGCACGACTCCTTTGAGCCGTGGTAAGGTAGTAATCAAAGCACAGTGGGAACTCACACGAGACAAATGACGATCTCAGATCGACGGACTAACCTGTACACATGTCACCTGGGAACTGCTATCTGACAATAGGTATAATACCAACTAGCAGGTTCCCGGCGAGTCCGTCCAGTGTACTCATAACCCAATGAGCACCTGTATACTATCTTAGGTGAACAAACTAACACCAATGGCTTGTGAGACCTGGCCACCGCCCCTCGTCGGGTTCTCGATCGGTATACACTAGTCTATATTGGAGTATCGATGCCCGGTCTCGATACTCCTACGACTAGGGACATTTAAGGATATGCTTATAGACCCCAGCTCCCACATATATGATTGCCATCATAATGCTGGCAGTCAAGCAAGAATCCTATGGGCTCTATCAACATGTACATGATGATAAAGACAAACCAGATAGCATACTATCATCTTGAGTAAGACTGCTTTATCGGTATAGGTCCTCACTCAATCATCATAATCACAAGTCCGCGACTATGATAATTGCCTTGAGGGCACTATAGCCAACAGTTATGGCAACTACCATTGCAAATGATTGATTGTGGACACAATAATAATTCATTGGTAAAACTTCATATGTGTACGTAAGCCTTCTATCTTTTTTTCCTTATAGTTTAAAGCCTAGTATGAAATTATTCAATTGTTTAGAGCCAAAATGGTCTTTCCTATTAATCACATGGGTACTTGCTGCGGTGCAATGCTTATTGTTCAATGCGGCGGAATGCAATCTTGAATTATAAAAAAAAAACCACTCCATAGAAAATCCCAAGATAGAACCTACTTTTTGCTAGTACAATTCCGCTGGTAGCTCCACATATATCGGTCACGAAAATGATGTTTTTATGACTATTTTTTTCTGCAAATCCCCGTGTGTTAAATCAATTGTTTTTTAAAGGTCATCACTGATCAAAAAAATTTCACACACTTTCATCTCCTATCATCATCTTCGTTGTTCTGTTCATGTTAACTCTTTGAAACAAATTCAAACCTCCCTAATTTATTAAAATATTCCTAACCTTCAAAACCTCTGTAAACCGTCAGAAAACTTCTCTGTCCCAACAAAATCTCTCTTTTTTCTTGCTTTTCCCTTATAGTTTATCAAACTTCTAATGTTTCCTGTATGGCATATCATACCTTGATTTTACATCTAAGAACTTGGGAGCCACTCCAGAGGACTGATCCTTTCTATTTTTGCTTTGGCGCATCAGTAAGATATCTCTGAGTAGCTCTGAAGTTGGAAGACGACACGATCTGGACGAGCTGATGAAATTACCAAGGAATCTTCGTGTGCAGGGAACTGCAATGGAATTTGGGAACAATATAGAATTAGGAAGCATTCAGGAATCGAGTGCCTCCAGCAGTGGAAGAGGATTGTGGCAGCAGTGACAAGCTGCGCCATTGTCATCTGCTGCAGGTAGCAAAAAACACCAGCAACCAGCACATAGCTTGAAGCTTCAGCAGGAGTAGACAGCAGCAATACAAAGCAACTGGGTTCTGTTACTGCAGAGGAACAGTAAAGGTCAGCTGGGAAAAGCAGCAAACTCTAATGGTGGATACTGACATTACAAGAATCCAACAATAGTACCAAGGTAACTAGGGCCTTATTACGGCTGAAACTGCCTTCTCAAGGCACATATTCCAGGGAAAAACGCCTGTAGGAACCCCAGATTAGAGACCATTGCAGGATATGGCCATCTATCATGCCCTTCTATGAGATAATATCTTGATTAATGGCTTTGGTATCAGGTGAAAGGAAGGCATGCAAAGTCTATCTCTGGGTGGAAATATGACCCTTCCTGACTTGGAAAGTATGCAGCTCATGTATTGTTAACTACAATTATTACGTACATCACATCACCTGCATACAAATTAACATTTCAAAATCACCTAAACCTGGTTGATTTACTCCACAATAGCGCGATAGTGAAGCCTTTCTCCTCTGGTCAACATGAATAATTTTTTGGTGAATCTTAGTCATGCTTCAAGCTTTTAGTCTTAATGAAATAATCTGCCTTGTGGAAATTGGTGATGTTTTAGTAGTTTAAATTGACGATGTTGCTGCCATTTATGGACACAGACCACTTATTTTTTTTATTTATAAAATTGATATACAATACTATTGATAGCAAAAATAACCTCATATATGCCACTTTGCTGACTTGGATATGGGAAATGATATTGAGATGCGATTAGGATGTTCCTGATCCGCGTGAGAATTTCTTTTTGCTTGATTTGAAGAAAATTCCTGTACAACCTAAGCATATTTGTACCTATACATTAAAATGAAGGATATATACAAAGTTGTTCAAACTATCATGGAATTAAGCTTATGACGCATACAATGAAAAGAAACACCCGCATCATAAACATAATTTGATTTCATGTAAAACAGGCAACCATAGAAGCTATTTATCAGTTGAGACCGCAGTTGTTAAAATCGTATTAGTCATGATTTGGATCGTACGATTTGATACGATACAGGATTCTGATACATATCGTAGGGTTCTATCAAATTAGTGAGCGTACTTTACGACTTACGATCTGTTCTACAATTCGATAAGAAAAATACAATTTACGATTCAATGCAAGACATATGGGTTGGATCTGGTCTTTGTCAGATTGGGTTTGCACTTTATTGTTTATTGCATTGAATCTGCTCTCCGTCCTATAATATAAAAAGATCCAGAAGTGTTCCCCTGATTTCTTTCTTAAAGCCCTAATTTTTCGTTTGACGCCTCCCTCGCGATTCCCTTCTGACACTTGCCAAGCCGTCTTGCCTTGCCTCTACGAAATTAGCTCCTCCTCCATGATACCAGCTACCCACCAAGAGAGTTCCTCCATGAGAACTCCTCCACAAGAGCTCCTCAATTTATTTCTTTACCACCCTTGACTTCTAAATAATTTATTAAGGTACATATACAATGACTTTATGTTTAAAAAAGAAAATTACATTTATTCATTTCGAATTCTTTTTGGATCACCCTTGGCTCTTGAGTTTCTGGTATATTAGAAATTGTGTGAGATTAAGTGACAGATTGATCGAGGAGTATTGATGATTTGCAGTCTTTTTTTTGTTACTTTTTGGAAGCTTATGGGTTATGATGTGTGAACTCGGTTGTATAGTGTTAGTCTATAATGCATGGATACTTGTATATGCCTCACGAATCGTCCCCGATCGTGTATCGGAGTCCGAAACTCTCGGATTCGCTCGGACTTGCAAATGTCTTACCAACGTCTCTCGAATTGACACATCTTCTCTTTCTCTCGAAAATTAAGGCACTCAAAGTTTGAAAGTGTATTGAATATCTAACATAATACTAGTATTTATTTATATTATTATATATTGGTATGTATACCTTAATATGTATTCATATTTGGTTAATTTAAAATTGATATAAAAATGTATTCCGTATCCTAGGTTTTTGGAAAATTGTGAATCCGTGAATCCATATCGTACAGTATCCGTATCCGAACCTGTGCTATATAGGTGTTAGTATTTGTGAAACTTATGTTAATGTTTATGTCATGTGGTTTACACTTTAGATTATATCTATATGGTATCATTTTGCTTAATTATTTTAACTATGACTGTTCACATGACTTTTGCTTATTCATGCATCTTTGGGTGTGTGTATTGTGTACAGTGTGCACCTAGTGATATATTAGACATTATATTTCTTCTAATGTATTGTTCCATATTACTAATTTAGTATATTTATCAAATATCTAGTTATATGCTTAAGTGCTTAGCTATTACACTAGTAAATACCATATTTTACGATACATGATATGATACATTAGAAAAACGATATACGATTCGTATTTGATATGATTAATGGATGTCAACATATGTTTTTCGTTTGATTTAGAAAAAGGTAAAATTCTAAGTCCTAGGAAGATCATGTGATGGGTTTTAGAGAACACAAAATTGTTAATAGGAATGCTAGTGCAGTTGAAAATTTGTATGATGGGGGTAATTACTATAGTGATAATGAACGAAGGAGAGCAGCATTCCTTATCACCATAGGCTTATTCCGAAAAGTCAACATTAAGAAGTTATGTTGCATAACTAGACATATTGGCGGTGACGTCTCATTCTATATATTGTTTGTAGAGGACTTGGTTTATTTCGTTGAGGAAAAAAGATAATTTTTGAAAGTATATAGGTGAAATGTCATAAGAAAATCAGAATATATGCAAAATATAATTTTAGCAAAATTCATAGGAAGAAATGAGCTTACAATGGAAATTGATGACCAAGAGATATCGAATGATCGTTATTACCACTTAGGACCCATCATTTATCATAATGGTGAGATTGACGAGGACGTGGTTCCGAACATCAAAGGTAATGATTAAAGTGAATAATATTCGTGGAGTATTATGTATCGTAGAATGGCTATAAATTTGAAAGAATTTTATAGAGCAAACTATTGACTGGTATTGCTTTATGGTCCGCATTGTTGGCATGAAACATGCCTAAAAACAAAGTATAGCTAAAATTTGGAAAGCAAGATGGATGACTAGCATGCTATGAGCTATATTATAAAAAGATGAATGTCATTTTAAGAGAAGATAATTGAGGGAGAACCAAGTGCAATGGTTAGCACATGTGCATGATTTAGTTAGAATGACAGAATTATAGTTAATGGAAGAATATTGGCTTGATCAGGTAAACGAACTTGGTAGAGGCAATTGAAGATGACATGATAGTATTTAGTTAATTGTGGAGAGTCTTGTTACTAGAGGAAATATGATTAATGTGATTGACCTACAGAAGTTGTGGTCAAATATTTATAGTTATTCTTCTCTCCGACAGTTATCATGCAATCTCCCATCTTTTAGACAATGTAGTTGTTCCTCAAGCTTCATATTTTAGTAAGATCATATTTTATTATACTTCTAATTTATTAGAAATGTTGTACGCCAATTATTTTTTTATAAGAGAAAAGTAAAAGAAAAAGACGATGTGGTGTTGCCAGGCAGTTGAATAATGTGAGATAGAATCCCACTATGTAGCTTTCAGGATTTTGGAATTTTTTCCCGAAGGGCTCAAGCCTTCATCTTTTTTCTTGCTATTTAGGTTCATCTAGTAAACCTTTCTCTATTAGTATATATGAGATTATTTTTCTTTATTTTCTGCTTAATAATACATTCTTGCTCCTATAATTCCGAAGGAAAGTTGTTCCATTCATTTGAAAATTACCTCTTCCTTTTTTAGATGACACCAGTATAAACATTGTAACTACTAATATTCTTTTGTGCACAATCCTCTCTCCCTTTTGAATTTTTAATTATTAGCTAGACTACAATTTTCATTTGTGCCTGCAGATTGTGTCAGAGATCCGCAAAGCAATGGAGTTTTTCGGCTTTATCGAGGTTGAAACTCCTGTTTTACAGGCATGCTCCTTTGCCTTATTATATATTTTATGTTTCACAACACTTCTCTGTACTTGTTATATGTGGTAACATGTGATGCATGCTATTCTATTAAATTTATGTACGAAGCTGAAATTTGTGCTCAGATGAAATGATGCTTGCATATGAACCAAGCACCTTTAACTGATAGACTCAAAAGAGGAAGAAAGAGAAGAAAGAGTGAAGAAGAAACAAGAAAGAAGAAAGTGAAAGAATAAAATATTAGAGGAAAGAACTCAGAGAGGAGAGGGGATCTCTCTCTATAATAAATCATTAGATGAAAAGATCACATAAGATCTTCAGAATACATTTTGAATATTTTGCATGACTCCTAAGTAATCTACTAAATAATTATTTTCTAACAACAACAAGCCTTCATCCCAAATTCTTAAGGTTGACTGTATGAATCCGTCTCGTCCATTCTGTTCTGTTAAGGACCGTCTCCTCGGTTAAGTTAACTTAACAAATCATTTTTAATGACCTCTATCCAAGTTTGTTTAGGTTTTACTCTTAGCTGTGCCATGAATTACAATTTTGTCACCTTTTGTTATCAAGGCATTGATTGGTCTCCGTTGCACATATTCAAACCATCTTAATCGGTTCTGTCATATTTTATCCTCAATGGGAGCTATCTCTACCTTGTTACGAATACTTATTTCTTATCCTCACATTTAGTGTATCGTATTTTAATTTTTAACACTTCTCAAGCTGGAACAGTATATTATGTGCTTCTAGCTTAATACAAATAAATTTCACTCCAGCACCCAAGGTGGTTTTGTAAAACACATCAGCCAATTGATCTCATGTTTTCAAATGAACGATCACAATAGTTTATTCAAGCACTTTCTCTTGAACAATGTGAGAGTCAATATGCTTCGTTCTCTTATGAAATACTGGATTATTTGCAATGTCGATAGTTACCTGATTATCACATCTTAACATAATTGAATTCAGATGATGAAACCCAAGTATTTGAAGTAGGCATTTCAACCATACTTACATGTGTTTGCCATTGCTCAATGCTCTGCTTATGCACTAGATCTAGAGACAACACTTTGCTTCTTACTCTTCCATGATACTAGGTTACCACCAACGAAAACACAATATCGCGTTGTCAACCTTATATCATCCGGAGATCTAGCCCAATTATCCGTGCAACCTTCAACATACATATGTTATTGATTTTTTATACAATAAAGCTTTTCCAAGAGCACCTTTAAGATACCCCAAATATGCATTATAACATTCAGATAACTCTTGCCTGGTGTCTGAAGGAACTAGTTAATTACACTGATCGTATACGTTGGAAGGTAGTTTAATTTTCCTACCAACCTTCTATACTGGCCAGGTTGTTCAATAACTTCTTCATCAGCAACCAATTTACTATTTACTTCTATGTGAATTAATAGGTTAATATCCTAACATACCATTGGATTTTAATAATTCCAGGACATTTGTTTTGAGCTAGATATATCCTATGTTGAGGCCGAGCAACTCAATTCCGAGGAAATATCACAATTCCCCATATCCTTTATCCTTGACTTTAATTGAAGAAAAACCTTTCAACATTTGAATCCCTTCGTTATCGTCATCTGTGATCACCAATTTGATCTCCATATACAATTAGAAATATTCTTCCTGGTTTTGCTACTTGACGAAATACAAAGTGATTCATTACACATTTGGGTCTAAACTCTTGTACGAGAGCTGAGGACATGCGTAGATGCGGACAACTCGAATGAAGGTTGAATTGAAAAGAAGGTGAAAAGGTGTAATTTGGATAGGAGACTCGTAAGGTTATATGAGTCACTCATCAATTTTGAAAATGATTTGTTTTTTTAGAAAATATGGTTGACATTCAAAGAATGTTACATCGACACTAATGAAAAATTCCGGACTTCTGAACTACAACACCCTTTTTATGTCGAGTATAACCAAGAAAAACACATTTTATTGCTTGAGGGTTCAGTCTGTCTAGAGTTGCGTCATTGTTATGAATAACCATAGGTATCAAAATTTACGAGATGGTAACAAAAACATAGGTACAATCGGAAAAATCACTAAGTGGTGTGCATCCATCAAGGAAAAATAAGGCATGCAATTCACGAGATAACATATAGTAAGAATTGCATCATCCCAAAAATATTTTGGAACATTCATTTGGAACATTAATGCTCGTGTGGTTTCTAACGAGTATTTTTTGTTCAGCTACACTAGTTTGTTGAGGGGTATATGAGCATGAACACTGATTAATACTCCTATTAGCATGCATAAATTCATTAAAAACATATTCTTTTTCATTATTACTGACTAAAATTTTAACCGACTGAATATACTATGCTTTAATATCAACAAAAAATTCTTGAAACATGGAAAACAATTTGGAATGATCTTTTATTAATTAAAGCCAAGTAACTCATGAAAAATCATCTACGAACGTTACAAAATACTTAAAATTTAATTTAAAAGTAACACGATATGGACTCCAACCATCTGAATGAACTTAGCCTAGAAGGCTCTCTGGCACATTTGTTGACTCTTGGTAAAAAATAAAACACAACAATATTTAACAAACCGACTTGACTCACAGTCTAAAGACTCTAAACTATGTGATAACAAAACTAATTCCTTTAAATTCTTCAATATTGGTGCCCCAGATATGAATGAATCTCCAGTGGTGAAGCGGTGCCTTTACAAGCTATCAAAGGAAAGGATGAAAGTAGTACATACCATTAGACTTGTATCCTTCGCCAATCTTTTGTTTTGTCTTTAAGTCCTATATAATTACAGAGTAGAAGAAAAGGTTACCGAGCATTGCAAATTTTTGATAAGATTAGCAACAAAAATGAGTTTGCATGGACAATTATGTATAGAACAAATGGTAATTAGATAGGTCCTATATAATTACATATTCAGAAGAAAAGATTACCGAGCATTGCAAATTTTTGATAAGATTACTGATAGATATGAGGTTGCGTGCACAATTAGGTTTGTAAAGAACAAACGATAATTAGATTGAAGAATTTTGGTATTGCCATTTCTATTCCACTTAAGCGTCCTAATCCATCTTCTTGTTCTCACTTTTTCTTCAACTTTTCTTCCATTGAAGAAGATGGGCTCGGATAGTATGTAAAAAAATAAGGTATTAGAGAAAGAAAACAACTCATACAGAGATGTGATCTTTCTCTATTTATAGTAAATCATCATGAAAAAAATATTATAACATCTTCAGAATATCTGTAGAAAATTTTACTAAACTTCTAAGCAATCCTCTAAATAATTATTTCGTAATAATGAAATAATAGTTTATTCTCTAACATAAAGAAATACGAAATATGGAAGAAATAAAATGGAAGAAGAAAGGAGACGAAAAAGGATGGAAGAGACGATGGACGGATAAAGATATATCCCACCTGCCTTTCTTTTGGCTCTAATCAAAAGTTTTCATTTTCCTATGCACTATTCTTTTGTTTTTATTAGTACATTTATGTCTGGAACAACGAAATTGCTTTCAGTTTAATATTTTATAAAAAATTTGCATTGCAAATATATGTATATTTTCATAGGGGAATTTGGTTAGAAAACGAATCGGTGTAGGATTTGCCTAATGTATCCTCCAGTTTAATAATTTGGAATACATATGATTGCAAAAGGATGGAAAGAGTTAAAAGTAACAAAGATAATCAAACTTTAAATAAGGTATAATTTTAGAGTGTTGAACCACTAGCATTACTATGACATTGGGAAACCACAATTAGCTTTAATCATTTTCCTTCTTATGTTGAATCCATCGGGCTGGGATTTGATCACGTAGTTTGTATGACCTTGTTTACCATTTTGATTTTGATCGTAAATATTAGTATCCACTCGGACATATAGGCATAACATAGTTGTTGCAATCATTATATTACATACATGATTTTTGTGTTCATTTTATACATTCAACTGCAAGATAGAACAATTCATACTGTTACTTCTGATTCATATATCCATAAGTAATTCGCTATTAAGCACATTCTCTTATGACCTATTAGTTTAAAATTCTTAGTATATTTTTTGGTAATTTTATTTTATTTGTCTCATAATTATATCATAGAGAGTTTATGAAGTTCATTAATTGTTTCAGCTAAATCCCCTAGACAAGTATAAAATACCCCATAATTTTCGGATAATCCTAGAGGTGTCAATAATAACCCGTAAAACACCGGCCACGGGTCAAATTTTCCTTACCCATTAAAACATTACCCACACTCGGCCCGCCATTAATAAGCATCACCAAGTCGACCCGGCGACGAGTTCGTGGGTTTTACCCGGCCCGTCACCGGGTTGACCCCACGTGCGGGTTTGTGAGTTATATCCGGCCCGTTTTAAATAAAAATCAAATGACTAATCTTTTCTAGTCATTACATTAAATGTTTGATATTAAAGTTATATTATGAATACTAAGAGTTCACTAAAATTAGTGGCACCGAATTTTAGAGAACCGAGAAGGCATGCATGCATTAAAGAGGAAACAAATCATCAAAAGAAGTTGAAAAAAAGATTGATGCCTCTTACAAATTATTATAGTTTATTTATTTATTTTTGTAAATTTAGTATACAAGTAGTCTCAACTTATGTGTCAACCGTTCATGGATGACCCGCTATTCTAGCCACGGTTTACCCGCCCACCCGTAGCGGGTTGGGTGATGGGCACAATATTTAACTCCCGTTTAAATCTGGGCATTTTTACCCATACCCGTATTACCCGCTACCTGTATTGACCCGTCCATGGGTGACCTGACCCGCCCGTTTGACACCTCTAGATAATCCCCTAGGTGAGTTCTTAAATCATTCCTTTTTTTCATACAAGTCTCCTATTTTTCTTTTAAACATGATCTTGCTTCCGGAGATGAGTTTAAGAATTATGCTCAAAGCACATTGTCATGTTTATTATTTTCCAGATATCAATATACTACAGTACTACATGTGTTAGTTTCTCCTTTCTAGCTAGATGACACTAATCCTATTGCTTTTGATCTAACACTGCTTGGATACTCATTGGTTATTAAATAGATCTTAATATATTGTCGATTTTCTTTTCGGATTCCTTTTTGAAACTTACGGTTACACCGTTGATATATAAAACTAATATTAGGCCATTTTTGCATTATTTCTTGTTGAATATTATGGAAAGATGGCCCTAAGGAGACTCCTTATGTAATTGCCTAAGGAGTTGGTGTAAAATACAATGGTAGGCCATCACAGTGGATGATCCACACTGTTCATCATGATCTTGATGTCCTAAAATACCTGTCTACAAAATATCATGCACTTCTGACACTTGCATCAGATGGATGAATAATGAACATTTTTTCTTCAATAATAGAGCATATCAAACCATATGTTTGATTGTCAAGATGTCTTCAACTCACTTGATTTCACTCACACACTTATTTAGGGCATGAAGATCTTGATGAATGGTGTGAATCATCCATTTTACTGGTGTATGGTGTATTTTTAAAGCTGACTCCTGAGGTTGCAACCGAAGGAGTCACCTTAGGAAGACTTCTCCAATAATTGTGACCTTGTCTGCAATCTTTTATGTTGAGTCTGTACAGTTAGTTTCTTAGCTCTTGTTGCTCCCAATTGTTTCTTAAATTCAGTGTAACCCTTTGTCAGACAGCAGCTTGAGGCTATTGTTCCTTTCAGTTTACAATTGCTTAATTAAGAAGTTTAAATGACTATCAGGGAGCGGTTGGAGGTGCAGAAGCCAGACCATTTATTACATATCATAATTCCCTTGCAAGAGATCTCTACTTAAGAATAGCCACAGAGCTCCACCTTAAGAGAATGCTGGTGAGACTTCATTTTTCTTGTTTTTCCATTAATTACCCTTTTTAAACAAAAAGCAGTTCCTATCAGACTTGCTTTTTCAGTATAGCAGTTTGAACATTAAAATATGTAGTGAAAATCTGCGATTGTTACTTTGTGTCCTTGTTATTTAAATATGCTATATATTATTTAACATTTTGGTACAGGTGGGGGGTCTTGAAAAGGTTTTTGAGATAGGGAGAATATTCCGAAATGAAGGCATCTCTACTCGTCATAATCCTGAATTTACCACCATTGAGGTCACATTTAATTTGATTGAACTGTTGTATGAGAATTCTGTGTTCGATATTTAACATGGTATATTAATTTTTTACTTCATGGATCAAAACATTTCTGTTGCTTTTTGAAGAGCTCAGATGTATGAAGCATATTCAGACTATCAAAGCATGATGAACTTAGCTGAAGAAATAGTTACTCGATGTGCTGTGGTGGTCCATGGCACGCTGCAGATTGACTATCAGGTCCATAAAATCTGTAAATCTCTCATATTCATGTATATACTCTTGCAGATAATTGGATATTCGAAATCTTTATATCATCATGTTTATGTAAGCCGTGCTATCGTCATCTCTTATTTATGCTGTGCTTTCTGTATTCTTTATATTTCGTATGCATTCATGTCAAGTATTTTTATCATTAAAGTTTTCCCTAAACTTATCTAAAATAAATTGGATATATAAGGTATTTTACTTCAGACTAAAATTCTGATTATACAGCAAGTAGCCAAATATGTTCAAACCATTCTTTTATCAAATTTTAATTAGAGTATAACCAAACAATCAGCCTCTCAATTTCTTAAACCCAAACATTCTCTGTTTGTAATAGTATTAGAGACTTGGGGTTTGAGTGAGAGACAAAGGGGAGAGATTTTGGGTAAAGGGTGAGGATAAGAGAGAACCTCTCCCTCCACCCCAATCTTTATGAGATTATTTCTCTTACCCACCATCTGATTAGAACTCTAGCAAACAAATAACAACTAACTAGGCTCACTAACAAAGTGTTATTACATGTTGTACATGTCTAGCTTGGCATTAATTAAGTTTACTCATGATCTTCCCCATGACTTGGTAAACATATTTCATAACTGAATAGCATATTTTACATAATATACACCAGTCTTACAATCTTCCACCTTGAGCCTAGTTAGTTGTTCTTACATTCAGAATGTAAGTCTCGATATTTGATCATTTCATTAAAAGACCAAACCATTATAGATTCCTGTTCTATTGTGGCAATATAACTTGATGGAAGTAGGCCAAAGATCAAGTTCTTCAAGCAAGAAGCTAACACACACTAAATTCTCATGCGGTGTTAGCTATAGCCAGACCGTGATACAACACTCCGCGTTTTGTTTTTCTAGGATACTGAGTTCCCACCTACGAACACACGGTGTCCTCTGTAGATTGATGATGGAGGGTTATCTTGCCCAATTGACACCAGTAAACCTTTACTGCAACTCTTTGAGTGCCCACAGTTTTATGCATAATAAGCCTCTTCATGGAGCCCTCTTGATGAACTCTTTACATCCCAATGAGCCGGCCTAGGGTTAGGACCATCAAGCTCATGCAAAGGCGAATGATGTGTTGCCGCAAGAGACATAACCAGGCGAACATAAGTCATCTTGGCTACAGGAGAAAAAGTTTGCTCATAATCAATACCATCAGTCTGCGAGTACCATTTGGCAACCAAACGTGCTTTCAAATGGGAAAAAATCCCATCAGGATTAAGCTTTACAGTGTATGCCCAACGACATCCCACCGCCTTCTTTCCAACAAGAGGCACTAATGTCCAAGGCTGATTCTACTCAAGGGCGAACATCTCATCAATCAAAGCATCCGTCAACCTTTTACGAGATAAAGCCTCGGAGAGTGACTTGGGTAAAATATGAGAATCGAGGGAGGAGAGGAACGCTTGGTATGCTGGAGATAAATGGGAATTCGCCATATGATGAGCTATAGGATGAGAAGTGCAGTTTTGAGTGCCTTTCCATAAGGCAATATGGATATCAATATCAGTCGTGGGTGGAGTTAAAAGACTCGAGCAGCTCGGGAGCAGGAGCCGGAGGAGCGGTTAGACATCCCTTTGAGTATAGACCCTCATAACAGGTGTTCGGTCCAATGACAGTGAATCAGAAACCGGTTCGATAATAGGAATTGTATGAGTGAATTCGAAAATAGGAGGCGGAGTTTCAGCTGTCGCAGATGGAGTGTCATCAGAAGCTAATACATGTGAAATATCTAAGGGAAAATCACTATTCAAATCCAGCGATGTGTGTCTGAGTAAAATAAGGGGTAAATTCCTGAAAGGTTATATCAGCCGAGATAAACTGGCGGCGTAACACAGGACTGTAACAACGATACCTCTTTGAGTCCGAGAGTAATCAAGAAAAACACACTAGATGGCCTTAGGATCTAGTTTATGGCCTCTTGATTAAAGATCGTGAACAAAACACATATCCAAAGACTCTAAGAGGTACAGGAAATGTAATGGCCGAGGGAAACAAAACCGAGTGAAGAACTAGCCCATCTAATATAGACGAAGGCATACAGTTTATTAGGTAATTAGCAGTAAGTACCGCATTCCCTCAATAATGCTTATACATCCGTATATGAAACAAGAGAGTACGAGTAACTTCCAAAAGGTGCAAATTTTCTCTCGGTCACCCCATTTTGTTGAGGAGTATAAGGGCAAAGATGATTCATGAATAATACCAAGTTTCGCCATATATTCTCTAAAGCGTGCAATGAAATATTCCCGTGCATTATCGCTCCTGAGAGTATCAATGCTAACTGCAAATTGATTCTTGATTTCGGAGCAAAAGTTTTGGAAATGAGAAAATATCTCATTTCTGGATTTCATCAGTTTAACCATGATACTCGAGAAAAATCATTAATAAATGTAACGAAATAACGAAAATCCCCTTATGCAATAACTGGACATGGCTTCCAAATATCTGAATGCACATTTTAAAAACATTGTTGACCCTTTTATTAACACGAGAGGGATAGCTTGAGCGATGATATTTGCCCATCTCATATGATTCGCATTCTAGAGTAGACAAAGAATCAAGAGATGGAACCATCCTTTTCAATATTTGTAAGGAAGAGTGACCAAAATGGCAATGAGCATCAAAGGCTGATATAGGGCTCGAGGTTGGAATGCTATATGGCATGGGTGCTCGTCATGGTGGTACAATCCATTAATCTCTGTCCTGGTGCCAATCGTTCAATTTGTCCCAAGCTTCTGAAAAACACATCCTCCAAGGAAAAAGGTGCCACTACAATTCAATTTTCGATTCAGTTAACTAATATAAAGCAACTTGAAGAAAAATTGAGGAAGGTATAGAACATAAGTCGAGGGTAATTGTGATGTAACCATAACTGAACGCATTCCCTCTATAGAATTGGTAGTATCATTTGCTAAAGTTACCGAGTGAGTCCATATTTCTGCTTATAAGAAGACAATATGTTTTGCTCTCCTGTCATGTAATCAGTAGCTCCAGTATCAATAGCCCACGGACGTGGAGCATGCGTCGGCGAGATGCAAGATACATGGTCATCTCTTACTTTAATCAAATCTGAAATGAGTACAAAAGAAAACGAAGTCTCTGTATTTCAACGCCTATCGATGGTTCTTTTGAAATGGGAGGAAATGCAGCTGACATCATCATAGCTACTCACAAACAACCAATGTGAAAGAGCCTTCTCAATCAATCTGTCGAATCAATCTGTCGAACACCCTAATGGGTGGTGGCTTAAGCTCACCGATTCTAACAAACCAAATGACAAGAAAAGAAATGGATCTTTAAAGATCCAATCCAAAGAATCGTAATTGATCTTCAAGATCTAACTACCGATATAACAACAAACACCAACCTCAAGCTATAACGTCGGAACCAATCACGGTCTCCGATAGCAAAATAATAAGAAAAGATAAAGGAATCGAAAAATGATTCCACCCAATATGCAAAAGAAAGGAATCAATATTCCACCCAAAATGTTATGATCGATCTCCTAAGATTCGATCAACAATCAAACAGCCACTCAACTCAATCAGAGCCGAAAACGAGCTCCGACGACTTTGAAATTCCAACAACACAATTGATACAACACAATTGATACACCAAACCATAGCGAAAATAGACAAACAACACCAAAGTGTGCGAGAAATCCACCTCCTAACCTCGGGTCACAGTAGCAATCAGTGAAAAGAAAGCCTGAACAGCCAAGAACAGCGAGAAGATCCCCAAATTCAACAAGAAATCCCCCAAAATAGCAAGAACAGCAAGAAATCTCCAAAAACCAGTGAGAAATCTCCAAGATTTTGCAACTGGAACGGTCAATCCAAGCTAAGTGATGCCAACTGCTCAGATTTGTAAAGAAAGGAGAAGATCCAAGCCAAAAATGAAGGGGATCGAAAGGGATCCAGAGCATCAGCATCTAGATCGAAAGGGCTCGAGTCCTTGGGCACCAGAATCGACCTCGATCTTACAAGAAAGAGTCATGGGAAGCCTCAGATCTCAAGATCGATGTAGCTTGACGTCTAGGGTTCAAGATCGAAGGGTGATGACGTCGACCTGCGCCATGGCGACGAGAATCGAAGGTTGATGGGTCGACAAGCTCCGACGAGGATCCAGCAGTAGGTAGCGAGCTCCAGCGAAGGTCTAGTGGTGGTCGATGAAGTCCGACAAGGTTGTAGCCAGCGGTGGATGGGGCAGCGGCAGTGTGGAGCTAGGGTTAGGGTTTGGTGAGTTGATGAGGATGAGTGGTTAGGATTAGATCTGAGAAGATGATTGGCTCGGATTGGCTCAGATACCATGTGAAGAATTAGAGGAGAGAGATTTATGAGAATGTTTAGGGAAATATAATAAATAGATTAGTCTAAGCCTAATCTTACCTTTATATAGGCAAAGCCATTTTGCTATTACACCCCTATTAAATAACTAATTATATATAATAAACCCGTGTACACTACGAGTATTCTAAGAGTGTTGAAGACTAAAAGCCATCCTTGCTGCAATACTTATCCTATCAAATGGAGTACGTATGGTAGATAGGGAAGACTAACAAATGCATGGTCAAACACCAACCAATACCACTGCACTCAGTCCAAGGACCATTGTAAATACATGTTTCCATTAATGAAGGCTAATTTGATGAGCTTTTGAATGAAACCCAACATTTTTGTTGGCACACAACTTTGTCGTGGTGCAAGGTTCTTGAAAGCAAAGTAGTTTAGAACCAGTACCCTGGATTAATTTTACTCCCGGAGACGGACCCAAGAATGCAATCTAATGAGTAGGAAGTCATTAAGAGCTATTGAATATTTTACATGGTAAATCATAATATATATTATTAGACCCATGAAATTTGTGATTTTTTTACTCATTTCTTATGAAACAGTAAATCCGTAAAAAAAAGTAAAAGATTGGCTCTCCATGCACATGTTGCAGTATATGAACTTAGAATTTAATCGTTAGAACTCGTAATTAAGATGAAATTTCTCGAGTTCTAAGGTCATAAAGTTAACTTCGAGAAGTTATTTACACACGACAGGCAAATGCCAATGTCGAAGTTAATCCTCAAATTTAACTTATTTTTCATACGAATTAAGTGATACTGATCATATTGTAATGGGGAGTACACTTGACTTGAATGATGAAGGAGCCATATCATTGTATATTAGTAGGGAAATCAAGCAAGAGGGAGAGCATGGTCTATAAGGACCAGGATCATCATGAGCAATTGCGCTTTGATTTGGGCAATTCAGCTTTGTGATTTAAACACGGGTAATTTAAATTCTCTCGTAAACAATTATACATTTAGTTGTAAGTAGTTGTAGACCATAGCTCACCGGAGCATGCTCTAGTTTTATTAATTGAAAGTGGATTTCAATATTTAGTCATTTCGTCATTTGACTGTTTGAGTGGAGCTAGTAGTGGTATTTCCATTGGGAGAGAATTGGAGAGGGTTTTAAAGTTGACGATTGACTAGCATATATGAATTCCATTTTTCCTTAATTTCTTACTACAATGTTTATTATAAAAATATGAAAATAATTATAATTTTGATATATATATTGGAGATGCATAAAAAAAAGTAGTTTCAATTTGAGTCCATGCATATAAAAAGTAGTTACGATCCGAGTCCATCAATATATAATATGTAATCTAATGATTGAATTCAACAAGATTTGAGAGGGAGATTGATATGAGCTGTATTGGTTTTTAAGTATGGCAATAACTTCACCCTTTTCTTTATCTACATAGAACTTCCATAACTAATTGTCATAAATAATTGATAAAGTGAAGTGGGAGTAACAAAATCAAGAATCATTTAGCTGCCTTGAGATTAATCTATAGTGAAACCTTATAGGGTTACGCCAGTCATTTCTATGAAAAATTACTGATTGGTTTAGGAAATTCACACATATCTTTCGAAAAAAGTTTTTCTTGAGAGGAGTGAGCGTTTGTACCCTTTCATCCGTAGTATTTTTTATTATTCTTGCACCATCATCAAACAAATTAAATATCACAAAGCCCAGCTACAATACAGACCCAAAGAAAATATGTTATGGTATATGATGTCAGAATTTTCCATTTGCCTTTCTTTATTTTCTATATCACCAGAATTCTCATGCCTCAATGATGCAGTACATAAGGTTGTCTTTGCTTTTGGGTAATATTGTGCTTTGTGATAACTTAAATTTCATAGATATGAATGGCGGAGCCAGAAAATTTCTTTTGGAAGGCCAAGTAAAACTGACTGTCCTATAAAAATGTACTCATATATTAAAATACTACTAATTATTTTTAACCATAATACATGAATCTACATATCTTTTTTTATTTTTACAATATAAATGCAATTATAAAGATTTAAATTGAAAGAAGCTATGTATTTTTAATTTACATTTGTATAAATAAATAATGTTTCTAATAATAAGTGATTAAGAATAAATTAATATATTGTCAAAACTAACAACACAATAACGACAACAACAACCGAGCCTTTTATCCCAAGCATATGGGGTAGGCTACATGAACCAACATGAGAATCACGCCGGGTCCAGCACATGAATCCTCCGCCTCCACTCACTCCTATCGAACAATATACTTTCATTGAGGCCTTTGACAACCATATCGTTTCGTATCACCCCCATCCATGTTTTCTTCGGTCTCCTTTTTGCCCCTTTGCCATTGCCTATATCGAGAGTATCTATTCGTCGAACTGGTGCTTCCATAGATCTGCGTCGCACATGACCAAACCATCTTAGCCGGTTTTTCCGCATCTTCTCCTCCACAGGTGCTACACCAACTTTTGCATGAATATTCTCATTTCACACCTTATCTTTTCTAGTGTTACCGCACATCCAACGAAGCATGCGCATCTTCGCTACGTGCATCTTCTGTGAATGATGCTTCTTAGGAGCCCAACATTCTGTACCATATAATAAGGCATGCCGAATAGCGCTCCGATAAAACTTCCCTTTCAATTTAACGGAAGGTTACGATCACACAAAATCCCTGTTGCACTCCTCCATTTCAACCAACCAGCTTGAATTCTTTGATTAACATCACTATCGATCTCTCCATTCTTTTGGATGATGGAACCTAGATATCTAAACTGGTCGCTCGGCGATATTTCTTACCGTTCCAATGTTATACCAATATGGTTTTGACTTCTCTGGTTACTAAATTTGCAATGCATATATGCTGTCTTGGACCTGCTCAATCTGAATCTCCGAGATTTCAATGTTTGCCTCCATAATTCCAATTTGGCATTAACCCCTGTTTTCGTCTTATTTACTAGAACAATATCATCAGCGAATAGCATACACCAAGGTACCTCATCTTGGATAGTTCTAGTAAGCTCATCCATCACGATGGTAAACAGGAATGGACTTAATGCAGATTCTTGATGTAAACCAATTGTAATCGGAAAATCACTCGTAAGGTATTGGGGGTTGAACCTAGGACCTTTAGGGTTAAGGTATTATGCCTTTACCACTAGACTCTCTCTCTCTCTCTCTCTATATATATATATATATAGTAATTATATGGAAACTCGAAGACTAATAAATAGTATTCTACAGAGTGTTGCCAAGCCCGGGGCCCCTGCGTGCCCCCGGCTCCGCGTTTGGATTATGGTCTTACATTGTCTGTTTTGCTTGATTCTTTGTAATCCAAAAGGTATATTGGTGGTTGTTACTTGATTGCATGGGTTCATCGTCCTTCAAGCTATTGGCTTTCTATGTTTTCCTGCAAGTCTTGTTCTTCTCGATAAGTTGCTTCGACTTTGGGACTGAAACCGACTACATTATCAATATTCCATATCTAATTTCTTTTGATGAAAATGTATGCTTATGCTGTGTTATTCTTCTCTATTATCAATATACCATAAGATAATCAGGTAACATTAATACTTGATAATCGTGGCCGCCTAAATCTCATTTCCATCCCCTTTTTATCTCATTTCCATCCATAATGACCCTTTACACTTGGTTTTTTATACAGTACTCTCATGATGGTTCCTTCTAAACAAAGTGTAACGAAACATGGATTTTATTTGATTTAATAGGGAACTGAAATTTGTTTGCAAAGGCCATGGAGGAGAGAAACAATGCATAATCTTGTTAAGGAAGCCACTGGAATCGACTTCGCTGCATTCAATAATGATGTTGATGCTGCTAAAGAAGCTGCTATACAGGCACTAGGCATTGCCCAAAATAAAGATAATATCCTGATCAAGACGTGCCCATCTGTGGGACATGTTTTGAATGAGGTAAAACATCTTGATCTATATACTTGTAAAGATCAACTAACATGTATATCATTCATTCTGGATGCAAGTTTCTTTCTTCTTTTGACAATTTGAATTGTTTTCCTGTTGCAATAGTATATTTCTATACCTATTGTTTTGTTAAACATTAATTCTGGATGTTTAATACAGTATAAATTGCAGTACTAATTGATCTTGCATATGGTTCTTTCTTTAAAAGCTATTTTAGTTTTGCTAGTACGCAAATCCATCTAGTTGCTTATAATTTATATAGAGAACTTTTGGTTCTGACTTTTGAAGGCTGTCATCACCAGTGCAATAGCGTTTTCTAAAAAGTTTAACTTGATTGAAACTGATTTTGGTCCTCCCTCACAAGCTGATGAGTTATGACAAATAAGAATATGCAGACTGCTATAAATTCTTTTGGAATATTGCGCTCTTCCATTTACCTCCTTTTTGATACATATGTAATCTACAGTCATGAAGCATGATATACCTAGCATATTAAAGCTGTATTTCTCGATACAATAGCTTGTATTTTGTATGTAAGGGAATATTTTTCTACTTAGCTTATTCAAAAAGTTGAACTCCAACCACAAAGTAACATTGAAATTTCAGTTTGTTTCAAAGTTAATCAGTTCTTCGCTCTAGAAAAAAAATAAATATAATGATTATTAAATGTTGCAATTTGGCCTTTGCTGTTTTTTTTTGGACAGCATTATCTATTCCATGGTTCTTTGATAAGGCCAGAAATTATAATTTTTACGCTGTAGATCATATAATACAGTACTACCATGTGTATCTTTGAAATTTTTAGTACAAAAATTCCACTTTGTACTGTAATAAATGATATATGTTATTGGCGGGTAACCTATATCTGGAAGCAACTGTTTGAATAGCAATGATCATTGAACTTGTATGAGTTGACAAAGTTAGGCTTATCCTATAATTTGCATCATGTATACAGTACAACTCTCAGTCGTCATTTTTCAAAAATTTGTAATCAATTTGAGTTAATATTAGTTTCTTCCTTGTTTTCACCTAATGTTTTCCAGTTACTGTCGTCGTAATTCATAAAGCCCCTGGTTGGTCATCCTCTCGGTAGGATCCTTTTATTTATTATTTTTTTATATAGCGGCTATCTTGTGAAGGAAATTTAACTAATCATTGATATAGATAGGAACAAAGATGTATCTGACTCATTTGGGTGAATGGAGAAATTTAATAAATCATGTTCTAAAAGGGACAAGGAAACTCCACAGCAGGAGTTGGCAGAATTGTTCTGATTAAGAATATCCAAATTGCTCGTGCCCTGGAAATATAGCCGATGGAGTCTGTGAGGCAAAATTTATAGTTATTCCTTCACACTCTTTTTCAAAATATTGATTTCTAGATCTTTGGTGTAAATTTCTTCATTAGCTACCAAGTTATTGCTTCATGTACTGATTCTATGGATATGCCAACCACATTTATTTTGTTATCCTGAACAATTCATTTTTTAAATGTAGGTATTCAAAACCTTTTATTTTGTTGTCATGAACAATTCATTTTTTTAATGTAGGTATTCGAGAACGTTGTTGAACCGACACTTGTACAACCAACATTTGTTCTTGATTATCCAATTGAGATATCTCCTTTGGCCAAACCACATCGAAGGTATGTACTTCCAAATAATTGTTTAGACATATCCGATGCTTTTCTAAATCATTAACATAGGTAATTTAAAAGGGTATTCACTGCTTAGAAGGAATACCTGCACTTGGTTCTCTTGTGCGCTTGGAATGATTTTATTTTCCTCTTTAGTGTATAAGCTTGCATCTTTGAATGCTTAATAAAAGTAGTGTCAATTCTTATCATTCTTAGCATACACTCCCATAATATATGGGGCCAAGAGTCCAAAAGGCTATGGTCTTATATTGTTACTTGTATCCCAGAAAGCTAATCCAGCCCCATAACTGTTAGCATAGAGTGGACAAAATCCTAGGAAGTGACTGATCGAGCTTCAGGGAGGAATTGGCACAATACACCACCTTTTCTGGATGAGCCGGAGTTGGTTTTTCGAGCAGGTACTGTAATTAAAATTTTAAGTATAAGAATCCTAGGAATTACTTGTATTGACAATGCAAGGATGAACCAGTTGTGCCATCGACACCCTTGTAGTCAATGGACAAGGCAGTGCAAGGCAGAATGTACCTAGCACACCTGGAGAACAAGGCTCAAGGCAAGACACACCTTAGTTACACGAGGACAATTTTTTAACATATTTCTAAACTATTTCATAAATCTACACATAATTAAAGGATAAACAAAATAATACAAGTAAGAAACAGCGGCATGCATGTTATTTCAAGACGCATAGAAGAAATTATTTACACTGAGTAAACATGTCTACGTCATAAGCTAGTTGTTAGTGTTATCTAGTTGTTGTGGGGTGCTTCCCTGCGCCACATAGCACCAGGTGCCTGGTTAATTGGTTATGCCTTTGACAACTTGATCAACACCGCCCCATCATCTACAATCCTTCTTGCTTCAAAATGGGTTTAATGATGGAGACTCAATGTTAAGAAAGATTCACAAAAGGACTGAGCTTTAATGACTGGAAAAAAGTCGGCATCATATCTCTTCCGATAAAAATTTTACAAGCCAATGTTGGAGTTTACTGATTCAATTTTTATGCTTGTTGCATGAAACTCCGAAATGAATTCTCAACCAATCTGCAGTGTTTATTGCAGCATGGAAAAAAGAATTCACATTCTCATGAATATACTGAAAAGGGTAAATCATAATACCTTTACTGCATTTTGAGTGTGGTTGTGTTTTGATACAGTACGGCTAGCAACAGATATTCGCAAGTACAGAAGACATGAGAAGCATCATCTGTAGATATGAGAATGATCATGTATAAATTTTCAGGATCACAAAGAAATTTTGTCAGGATTTTCACTGCCCTCTAATAAAGTGGCAGAGTCAGAATCTTATTCATCAGCAATTAATTGTGAAAAAAGGGAGTAGGATACACATTGTCAACACCAAATAATTAAGATATTATAATTAGCACAAGTAATTTTTTGAATGAAAGATGTAATGCAAACTTGTCCACATATTCCTCTAAAGTGCATTTATTCTGGTATGACTTCCTGACTGGACAGAATGGTCTGAGTCTAACGGCTGCTAGATCAAAATTTGTTCTGCACTTATATATTTATATCAAGAAAAAAAGAGAAGAGAAAAAAATTCATGGGTTATAATTCTTTCCCTATCCATCCCAAGTGATCGGTATCATTAATTTTAGTAATTTATATAGAGGGATTCCAGTATTTATCTCCTTATAATCCCTCTTTTCTTCCACTAATTAAATCATTGGCCATATCATTCACTAAAGAGGCATAACATGCACACCTTATTCTATGGGTGATTTATATTTTTCACTCCTACTTTCGGTGCTCATTCAATTTTTGTTATCAAGCCTATTGAACTCATTATCAAGGAGTAGTCGAAAATTTGAGAGATACACCGATAGTACCAATTATGTTCATATTGTCTTTTTCTGTACTGCTTCCCGAACCAACTGATGGAAGAAAAGGTAATGCATATGTTGTTCGGAAGATACACTGGCTGCATCAGCATATGGGATTTACTTAGGTAACTATGACATCATCATACTACCACCCCATAAAAAGGGGAAAAAGAGAAAATGCCTGCTCTTATGCAGTTTTCAAGCTCTGGGATGGAACACACTTGACTACTCATGAGTTTTGTCCCTCTCAAATCAAAGCAAAATATAAAGCAGGGAACTTGAACAGTGGAGCAATAATTAGTGATTGGGTTAATTAGGTTAATCTCACAGAACACCCTGTGGCACTTATACCCCTTCTTTAGCAATTCTCGAGTAATTTAGTAGCGCTGATACCCCCTCTTTAGGCCCTTTTCGTGGATCACAACCCTAATAATAACACTCAAATTTCTACTCTAAAGTACACAAAACAAGTTACAGAATTAAATTAGATAATCTTATGAGTTGTTTAGAGTTGGATTTAACTGTTATAAGGGGTTTTAGTTCTGAGTTGAAGGGGCGTTTTTGTCATTAATTACTTGAGGATGAGGAGGGGGGGGGGGTTATAAGTGCTATCTGGTGTAAACTAAAGGTGTGTTTTGTGTTATTAACCCTAAATGTTTTAAAATTTACAATATTTAAGTTATCTACTATATCATTTATTTATGACTACTTTTAATTTAGTACCTAGGAACCTATAAATCAACACTGAGTAACATCTTCTGTTACCACAAGCAATTTATCTCCCTTTTTTACGTGTTCTTTCTCTGTAGGAAACCTGGGCTGACTGAGCGGTTTGAACTTTTTGTCTGTGGCCGTGAAATTGCCAATGCATTTTCTGAATTGACAGATCCCATGGATCAGGTATGCTGTATTCAATATTACTACAAAGATTATATTTTAAATTTTACATAATGTTGCTCAACTCCTGCTTCTAGTTATTCTCGAGGTTGTTTGCTTGCCTTTTTTAGCTTGTCCCATATCCATAATTGCATATGGTTGCCTATTCTGGCTATGCCAGCAATAAAATATCTTGTAGAAGGATAAATCATTTACAAATTCAAAGAAGAAAGGGTTAACTTTGGATTAAATTTTGTATGGGTACCGAAATGACTGGAAGGATACATCAATAGGGTACTTTTTTCCTTTTTAAAAGCGCATAGGAAACTGCAATGCCACGGCAAGTAGTGCTGATACGGACATTGTACATAGGAGAGGTGTCCTTTCAATATTAACTCGTGGTTGTCTTTAGAGATTGAAAAGAATCAAGAAGAAATAATTTTATTGGCTTATTAAATCAAGAGTTCTACATACAAAAATATATAGAGAGTCGGTCCACCTCTTCTATTTTAACCGATGTTGGACTAAAATTAATAACTAATTATATTCGTAATATTTTCCCGCAAGCTGGAGCGTAGATGTAAATCATGTCAAGTTTGGACAGAAGACGAGCGAAAACCGGTCGAGAAAGTGATTTGGTTAGGATATCTGCTAGTTGAGTCAAAAAGGAAATATATTGGAGTGCAACCATTTTTTCTGTCATTTTGTTACGAATAAAGTGACAATCTATTTCGATATGCTTGGTCCGCTCATGAAAAACTGGATTCTCAATAATATGGATCGCGGCCTTATTATCACAGAAGAGTATAGTCGGAAGAGAAGAAGGAACCTCAAGGTCTGTCAGAAGGAAAGTAAGCCATACCAACTCACCAGCTGGATGCGCTATAGATCTATACTCAGTATTGGCAGAAGAACGAGCCGCTACATTTTGCTTCTTACTCCACTAACCAAGTTTCCTCCCAAGAATACACAGTAGCCACTAGTGGAACGACGATCATCAATAGATCCAACAAAGTCAGTATCTGCAAATGCTGTGAGCGACGATGTAGATGATAGTTTATAAAGAAGATCCTGCCCTGGAGAACTTTTGATATATCTGAGAATACGCTCAATTGTCTTAAGGTGAGAGGTCAAAGGATTCTGTATTATATTGACTTAACTCTGCTAACGACGAAAGTAGTGTCAGAACGAGTGACAGTGAAGTAAATAAGCTTCCCAACTAGACGTCGATATTGTCCCGAGTCAGGTAGTAGAGGATCCGAGAGAGAGCTCAATCGAGATAGCTTAATCGAGGAATCTATAGGAGTGTTTACCGGTTTGCATCCCAGAACTCCCGTCTCAGATAGAAGATTAAGTGCATACTTGCGTTGAGAGAGCTGGAATCTACTAGAATTCCGTGATACTTCAATTCCAAAGAAATATCTAAGTGGCCCATTGTCCTTATGGAAATGTGAAGCTAAATGTTCTTTCACATTGGAGATGCTGGCAGAATCATCTCCAGTAACAATAATATCAACAACACCAACAATTATCCTGCCCTGAAGACGATTATGTGTAAAGAGAAATGTGTCGGCGCGACTGCGTTTGAAGCTAATTTGTTATAGAACTGTACTAAACTTTTCAAATCAGGCACGTGATGACTGCTTCAACCGTATAATGATTTATTTAGAAGACAAACCATAGACTCTCTCGGTCGCTCAAAGCCAGAAGGCTGCGACGAGCAGATAGTTTCAGTCTATGATAAGAAGCAAAGTTTGAAATCGGATGTGTTGTGGTATAGGAATGATTTGCATAAGGCAATAGGAAGATAGATCTTTTGAAAGCAGCAGTGGTGGAGAACCAGGAACAGTGGACTGTATCGAAGTACCCTGCAGAAGAATCGTTAGGAGTAGAAATGGTAGAATAGATGGTGCTTTTGGGTCACGACGGTGATACACCTGTGGATAGGGGGATACAAGCGTAAAATGAGGACGCACAGGCCGAACAGACGAATCAAGCTCCGAGGAAAGTAGGTGAGGAACAAAGATAGTAAATGTCGGGTCCTTGACAGGTGGTGGAAAATATGCTTAATCTTCTAAAAATGTCACATCACACGAAGTACAAACTTTAGAAGTGGTAAGATCAAAACAACATATTCATTCTGAGATCGTGAGTAACCTACAAATATCATACAGATAGCTCAAAGATCAAGTTTGTCTACCTGAGGATCTAGAATACGAGGATAGTAAAAACAATCAAACACATTAGGAGGAATAGGAAAATGCCTGCCCTGAGAAAATAAAATAGAGAAAGGGGACTAGTTGTCTCGGATCGGAGAAGGCGTACAGTTGATATAAAAGCAGGTAGTTAAGACCGCAAAATTCCACAATCGTTTAGAAACATGCATATGCAAAACAAGAGAATGAGCGATCTCAAGTAAATGCCGGTTTTTCTGTTCAGCAATCATATTTTGCTGAGGTGTATAAGAACATGAAGTTTGATGCAATATACCATGGGTCTGACAAAATGCAGTAAACTCCGTGTTAATATACTCCTTGGCATTATCCGAACGAAGAACTTTTACAAAAACACCAAATTGATTAGTAATCCCAGCTATGAAGATTTTAAAAGTAGACAAAAGTTCAGACCTATTACGCAAAAAAAACAACCAAGTCATACGTGAATGATCATTGATAAATGTCGCAAAATATTTATAACCAAATACACTTGAAAATTTAAAAGGACCATAAATATCGGAGCGAGTTAACGTAAAAGGTAAATCATGTCTTTTATTAACTGGAGGAAAAGGGGAGTGGTGATGTTCGCCAAGAATACATGATTCACGTCTGATAAATCAAGAGAAGTATAGTACGTAAAGAAGAATGAGGTTAACCAAGTCTCTGATACCACTGGAAAGTAGAAACAGTTGCAGACGTACTGGGAAGATGATCAATATAGTACAGTTCATTCTATTCATGCTTCCCACCAATCTACTGTTTCGTTAGAGATTCTATATCACAAAGTGAGATGGTTAAAATGTTACGGAGCAGTTAGAATCATTTGTAAGCTGACGAATAGAAAGCAACTTCTGTTTTAAAGATGACACAATTAAAGTATTTTTCAGGTGTAAAGACAGTAATTGATAAATCAGTAGAGCCAGAAACAGATGTGGTATTACCATCAACCATGAAAATAAACTTATGAGGACTAGAAGCAATATCAGACGGTCTATCACGAGACATGTGATGTGAGACGCCGGAATTAGCGACCCACTAATTAGAATGAGAAATGAATGATATACCTGACATAGTAGAAAAGTTGGCATGACCTACAGAAGAGAGAAGACGGCGCAACTAGCCACACTCGGTATTGGATAAAGTTAAATGACCAGCAGAAGAGGAAGGTTGATCAGTATCAACCGGGTGGATGGCTGGCGAGCAGTAGGTGTATCATCAGGGTAGCCATAGTTCTTCCAAATACCAGTCATCGCGATAATTAGTACCGCTACAATAAACACAATAAAGGCCGACACGGTCATAATCACATCCACGGGAACCACGACCACGAGCAGTAATAGAGGGAGAACCACGCGACGCCCTACGGCCATCAGAGACCGAATTAGAATCCATGATGAATGGCGTAAAAGTAAATCACGAGAGAGAATAAGGTTGTCTAAGACTCAAGTGAGTATAAGCGTAAAGCAGTCAACAAGACGATCGAATAGAGCATTATCATTAACCGAAAGGAGCGGAGACGACCGTTGCCATGTGGCTGTTGGCCAGGGCTAGGACTAGGATTGCGATTAGCATGTAGGAGGCGACGTCATTGGAGGAGGCATTCGAAAGTTAATTGTTGTTCATGTATATTATTCTAGTCCTTCAGCAATTGAAAAATCCTTTTCTAATGCTTCAACGCTGGAAGATGCTTTGTTATTTGCAGGTAAAGAAGACTTCAGTACAGACAATTCTTTGACATCATTCTATTCATGCCTCCCACCAATCTACTGTTTCGTCAGAAGATTCTATATCACAAAGTGAGATGGTTAAAATGTTACGGAGCAGTTAGAATCATTTGTAAGCTGACGAATAGAAAGCAACTTCTGTTTTAAAGGTGACACAATTAAAGTATTTTTCAGCTGCAAAGACAGTAATTGATAAATCAGCAGAGCCAGAAACCGATGTGGTATTATCATCAACCATGGAAATAAACACATGTGGTATTATCATCAGGGTAGCCATAGTTCTCCCAATACCAGTCTTCACGATAATTAGTACCGCCATAATAAACATAATAAAGGCCGACACGGTCATGATCACATCAACGGGAACCACGACCACGAGCAGAAATAGAGGGACGACTACGCGACGCCCTACGGCCATCAGAGACCGAATTAGAATCCATGATGAATGGCGTAAAAGTAAATCACGAGAGAGAGAATAAGGTTGTCTAACACCCAAGTGAGTAGCGTAAAGCAGTCAGCAAGACGATCGAATAGAGCATTATCATTAACCGAAAGGAGCGGAGACGACCGTTGCCATGTGGCTGTTGGCCAGGGCTAGGACTAGGATTTGAGAGGGCTGCGATTGGCATGTAGGAGGCGACATCATTGGAGGAGGCATTCGAGAGTTAATTGTTGTTCATGTATATTATTCTAGTCCTTCGGCAATTGAAAAATCCTTTTCTAATGCTTCAACGCTGGAAGATACTTTTTTATTTGCAGGTAAAGAAGACTTCAGTACAGACAATTCTTTGACATCAGATAGTTCTCCCAACACCAATCTTCACGATAATTAGTACCGCCATAATAAACACAATAAAGGCCGACACGGTCATGATCACATCAACGGGAACCACGACTACGAGCAGAAATAGAGGGACGACTACGCGACGCCCTACGGCCATCAGAGACCGAATTAGAATCCATGATGAATGGCGTAAAAGTAAATCACGAGAGAGAGAATAAGGTTGTCTAACACCCAAGTGAGTAGCGTAAAGCAGTCAGCAAGACGATCGAATAGAGCATTATTATTAACCGAAAGGAGCGGAGACGACCGTTGCCATGTGGCTGTTGGCCAGGGCTAGGACTAGGATTTGAGAGGGCTGCGATTGGCATGTAGGAGGCGACATCATTGGAGGAGGCATTCGAGAGTTAATTGTTGTTCATGTATATTATTCTAGTCCTTCAGCAATTGAAAAATCCTTTTCTAATGCTTCAACGCTGGAAGATTCTTTGTTATTTGCAGGTAAAGAAGACTTCAGTACAGACAATTCTTTGACATCAGATCTCCAAACAACTTGAATAGAAGAGGGTTTAGCTCATAGCCCAACACATGAAAACAATGTCTCTGGGCCGCTAAGTCGGCATCGATCGAGGAGGGGGCTGCGATTGTGTAGGGCTAGGGCTGGAGGTGGCTGGATCAGGTTGTCGAGGGCTGGAGGGGGGATCGAAGTGGCTGGAGGTGGCTGGAGGGCGCTGAAAGGAGGGGGTAAGGGGAGATCGAAGCCGTGGAGGGGGGCTGGAGGGTGGGTGAGGGCTGATATGGCAGTGGTGGCTGCCGGTGAGGGCTGCGGTGGAGGGGGAGGGACGGCGGCTTGGGAATTTAGGGTTAGAGTTAGGGTTTAGGAAATTAGGGTTAGGGTTTGGAGAATCAGGGTTTCCTCTCAATTCTTTTCATCACTCATCATGAAAAGAATCAAGAAGAAATAATTTTATTGGCTTATTAAATCAAGAGTTCTACATACAAATATATATAGGCCACCTCTCCTATTTTAACCGATGTGGAATTAAAGCCAATAACTAATATCTAATAATTAATTATATTCATAACAGACATAATTGACATATGCTAGTCCTAGAGATTATGAATCGCTGCGCTGACGACTTTCACTCATTTTTATTATTTAATCTTGTTTCTTTTCCTCATCTTTTGTAGCTTCTACTGTTACTTGGAAGCAAAGTGTGTTCGTTTTATTTTCCCTCTGTGCTTACATGTACGGCAAAGTCAAACTGGAACAAAGAAATTTTATTATTCTAGCTTGATAAACATTGTTAGCCTGGAACATGCAGGGCAAAGTCAAACCAGGAAGAAAGGAAATTTTATTATTCTAGCTTGATAAACATTGTTAGCCCGGAACCCAATAACTTAGGCTTTGGGGTAAAGTGGTTGCTGAAAAGGTTTATACAAGGGACATACATGTCAGTGTTAACTGTAAAACTATGCAGGAAAAAGAATGATAATAGTAAACAGAACTAATCCACTAAATGAAACATCCCGCATGATGTTTACACAATTTTGAATGGTAGAGTTATATTGGTGCTCTTCCACAAAATGGAGGTTAAGATCCTTTTCCTCACGACTTTCAACTTCTTAGTCTTTCTTATAGAGAATATGTGAATGGGATTTATTATATTAATTGGATAATGTCAGAAATTTAATAACAGAGCAAGTTCATGATAACTACGTGTTGGTCCTTTTCCTTATTCCTTATATTCTTCAGTGTTATATACTTATATTCCACTTTTATAATACTGAAATGGGTCCCAACTCCTAAAGCTTCTGCTGGCAAATAATATGAAGATTACACTTGGGCATTTTAGGGACAAAAGGATTTATGATGAAATGTTTTGAAATATTGAAACATGTCCTGGAAAGGTACCTTCGTTTCTCCATGACCATTATTCATATATACCTGTCCGAATAATCAATAACGACTTGAACGAGTTTAATGAGTTTCAACAAACTTCTTAAATGAACTCCGACAAATAACATCAACAAATTTCTTCAACAAACAAATTTTCTTTAACAAACTATTTCAGTAAATTTTAACTTAATTGAATGTCAACTTTAACAAGCTTTGATTTTCATGAAACTTAACAAACCACTTTCAATAATTTCAACCAACGAAATTCAACTTCAATGAATTTTGAACTTGAACAAATAATAACCACAAACAATCAATAATGATAATCACTTCATCAAACAACTATCAAACCCACAGTCATGACATCAACTTTATTGGATAGTCGGGCATAGACATACACAATTTATTCAACAGTCCTCAATATACTCAGAGGTAAGTGAGACAGTATATCGATATACAAATGTGGCATGCTGGGTACTTGCCTGGTCCTGAGTTTGGATCTATTTAATTCACCAGGGTTCTTGAGGATCCACAAACACGGTACTTGACTAGCAGGGGAATAAGCTTCCACTATGAAGCAGTGACCGTAATAACTATGATACGAGAAAATAATTCAACACAAAAGTATATAGCAAGGTTGAAAAGGTTGGGTCCTGTCGCAAGAAATAACGCGAATTGAAACGAGGCGCCTCATGTTTGCCGCAAAACGCTTATGAAAAGAGCAAAAACATCAAGGCACATGTGTGGCGTAGCAAGAAGCGTGTGTTATCCTGATCCCGTGCATTGTATAAAAAGAAAAAGAAAAAGAAAAATATGAGCCCGATCATTTCATCACTTACTCTCTCCTTCCTAGGGAAAACGGCAGCTCGATTCTCCCCTTCAACAAGCACCAAATCAACTTCGATCTCCTCTAAATCGACTTCAAACTCCTCGTTGAGAACGACTTCCCTCTCCTCGTTGATTTCCCAACTCCTTTCTCCTCATCGACTTCCTTTCCCATGGCTCCAACTCGCTAATTCACCTCATCAACTCCTCTCTTTCTCGTGCGGGCTTGCCACCTTGAGTCCAGATTTGAGGATTTGTTTTTAAAAGGCTAATGGGTTTTCTTTTTTAGCTGGTTCTTTATCTTCTGTTTTTTTAGCAGCTGGTGGTGCATCTGAGAATCTCAAATTTCAGTAATTTGGATCGTATGAATATATCACTTCAATCTACCCATGTAACCCATCCATATTTAATTTTTGTGATGCAGGTAGTAGCCCTTCTGTTTAATGGAGGATACCTCTCATTTTATTAATATTACATAAAAGATAATCTTAAAATGGATCAAATTGTGTCTAGACATAAAAGGAAATTTGAATGTTACTTTGCTCAATTGGATAATACTATATGTGAAATTGGATGGTTAAGACTCGTTTAACATATCTGGATTCCTCGAGCAATTGTTAATAAATATAAGCCTTCAAGGGTAACAATAAGTAAACAAGTAATAGTCAACAGCTTATCAATTAATTAGTGAGAATATACAACTGTTCTTTTTGAACATATGATTATGAGAGATGAGGATGTCTCTTACTGTTCTCCAAAACGGAATAACTCATCTTTGTGCATAAATTATGTGCTTTGTGATTATTTGTTGGTCCATTCAAATTTTATTCCATACCTAATATCTTAAGAATGAGTTTGTATATATTGCAAAACAAATTCGTATACTTATTCTTTTTACGAGAATTGTGTAATTAGTTCTTTTCTTTACTGGTTAATGCTGGTCCACTGATACAATTTGAATAAGTATCCGCAGCATTGCAAAATTCAAACTCAAACCTACACAACACCAGCCAAAATCTAGTATTCAATACCTCCATGTGATCTTACCCAGACAAGTTAGAGAAGTGCTTGCTGGGAAATGATGTGTGGGGGGAGGGCTCAAGCTTTGCGGATAGGAGAAACCATGCAGACATTGTCATGATCATCGGAGTCCTGTTTAGAACATAAAGCCTTGTCTCTGTGGTAACACTCTTTGCTCCTCGGTCATTATTGTTGCCATGCCTGCTAGATTATTTAGAGTGCCATAGAGATTAGTAGATTCATCCCTCTACCTCCTAATCTCTTTGTCCCACCACAACCAAGAAACATGGGATGGTGCCGTTCGAGACCTTACCCAATACAACCTCAATTTCTATTATGTTTTGTTAGCTAAGTTACCTAAAATGCAGAAGATGGGAACGAGGTATGCTATCAGGTGTGCGCGACTAGGTACTTCTTTAAAATGATTAGGTGAGATGATATATGACCTGTGATGGAATGGATGATTATTTTAGAAGGGTAGATAGTTTTCTTGTAACAAGGGCTGTACTTATTTGTTTGTTTTTTGTTTATTTGACAGAGGGCTCGCTTTGAAGAGCAAATAAAACAGCATAATGAGAAGAGATTAGCACTTTCTCTGGACCCAAAATCCGATGAAGATAATAGAGAGGGTGATGATTACTCATATGAAGTGTCGCTAGATGAAGACTTTTTGACTTCTTTGGAGTATGGCATGCCTCCGGCTTCAGGAATGGTATTCTTTCATCATGTGAAACTTCCACTTTTTTTCTTGGTGCTCCAGAGTCTAGTATACTCTCTGTTCTCTATCTGTTTTCAAAAGACAAACGAAAATGAGGTGATGGCCCAAAAAAGAATGTGTTACTGTTCTCTTTTTCTGCATTCATATCATCTAGTCAGGGTTAGGGCTAGGGTTAAGGTTAGTGTTATGTTCATTTCCCAGATGCTTAGTAATCTGATGTTATAATATATCTCACACTTATGATTCTGGGGCCTTCTTTCATACGCCATGGCATTAACCAACCTAGTCAAGCTTATATTTAACTTCCCTGCATAGATTTTATGGATACTCCAAATTACATGTCAGCATATGTATGAGACTGTTCTATTCAAAGTACAGATAATGACGATCTTAACTATTGTTCATTCACACTTTTATTGCTTCTCAGGGACTGGGGATTGATAGATTGGTGATGCTCTTAACGAATTCTGCTAGCATACGGGATGTTATAGCATTCCCTGTCCTTAAAATTCAAAGCTAAGGTGAGTTTCGGTTTTATTAAGAAGCTTCTTACGTGATGTGCCTGTTAGAGGCCTGCCTCTTTCATCAAAAAATTCTCTCCTTTTTTATTGACAGTCGAGAGCAATTAACTGTCTGAGACGATCATTTGCATCTCACGTCAGAGGGCAAATTATGGAGCGAAATATCCATCTCTCTTAAATTTGCGCGCCATTTTTGGCAACTTGCTGAAGGATATTAATATATATTTTTCTTTGAACATACATGTATTATCATCATCATTCTTGCATTATGATACCCCCATAATTAAGAAAGATATATTTTGCAGCTTGGCCTTCTCGTGAAATTAAATCATTTTTCGGTCTCTCAATTTGCAATAGAATAATGTCTTTACAAAAATAATAGGCTCTTGTGTATTTTTGTTGTATTGTTCCATTTTGGCAACAGAGGGTTAAATGCAATGATTCTTTTGTTTGCGCAGATATAACATCCATTATATATATATATATATATATATATATATATATATGAGAATAATGGAGGAAAGAGGCCATAGGAGGGAATTTCCTCCTATGGCGTCGAAAAAATACACCCTCCATCGTGTTTTGCGACAATCGGAATTCGTCATCTTCATCGTTATCATCAAAGATATGGGTACGCCAAATTTCATGTGATTCTACAACTTTTTCACCGTTGATTTAGCAATGTAAAAAGTTCTATTGTCGGTAAACCGTTAATTTTGAACCCACTAATTCAACGGTGAAAAGGTTATAGAATCACATGAAATTTGGTTTATCCATATCTTAGATGATAACGATGAAGATGATGGGTGCCGATCGTCGGAAAACATGATGAAGATTGTATTTTTCCGACGCCATAGGAGGAAATTCCCTCCTATGGCATCTTTCGTCCATTATTCTCTCTCTATATATATATAAAATGGAGGAAAAGTGCCATAGAAGGGGATTCTCTCCTATGGCGTCGAAAAAATAAATCCTCCATCCGTTTTCACGACGATCGGCATCCATCATTTTCATATTTACCATCTAAGATGTGGACATACAAAATATTATATGATTCCACAGCTTTTTCACCGTTGATTTAGTGGATGCAAAATTAACGGTTTACCGATAATTTAATTTTTTACATTGCTAAATCAACGGTGAGAAAATGGTAAAATTGTATGAAATTTGGTGTATCCACATTTGAGATGATAAATGTGATGATGATGGGTGTCGATCATCGAAAAAAATCGTGGAATGTGTATTTATTTGGCACCACCTAACGAAAAAGCTTATTGGGGCATTTTTTCCATTATTCTCTCATTATTCATATATATGAGAATATTAAAGAACAGAGGCCTTAGGAGGCTTTTTCGTTAGAGAGTGTCAAAAATCTATATCCTCCATCATTTTTTTCGACGATCGAGATTTATTATCTTCATCTTTACCATCGAAGATGTGGATACACCAAATTTCATGTGATTCCATCACTTCTCACCATTGAATTAGAATGTAAAAAGTTCTATAGTCGGTAAACCGTTAATTTTGCATCCACTAAATCAACGGTGAAAATGTGAACCACATGAAATTTGGTGTATCCACATCTTAGATGATAAAGATGGAGATGATGGATATTGATCCTCAAAAAAAATCATTGAAGGTGTATTTTTTCGACACCATAAGGCCAACATTTATATCGGCAAATAGTAGGTTTACAAATTGCTATCTTAGTAGGTCCAGTCATTGTTCGGAATCCACAAACCATTCCGATTGACGGCCAGAATTTCCTTGAATATATATATATATATATAATGCAATATCCTTGGTTAGAGCTTTACCCCTCTTTTTTTCTTGAAAAAAAGAAAAAAGGAGAAAAATCCTCACCTCTCAAGCCCTTCATATTATCTCCCTCACCTCTCAAACCCTCCATATCATCTCTCTCTCCTCTTAAAAATAATTAATTGTTTATCTGGAACCTTCCATATTATATATATATATATCTTCTATATATAATGCAAATACCTTTGGTTAGTGCTTCACCCTACTTTTTTCTAGAAAAATAGAAAAAACGAGAAAAATCATCATCTCTCAAGCCCTTCACGTATCTCTCACCCCTCTCAATCCCTCCACATCATCTTTCTCATCTAAAAAACAATTGATTATTTATGTAGAACCTTCCATATCATCTCTCCAAATATATATATTTATTTCTTCTATATACATCTAGAACCTTATATATATATATATATATATATATATATATATATATATATATAATGCAAATACCCATTATTAGAGACCCACCCTTGAAAAAAGGAGAAAAATCCTCACCTCTCAAACCCTCCATAGTATCTCTCTCACCTCTTAAGCCCTCCACATCATCTCTCTCTCCCCTCCCAAAAAAAACAATTAATTGTTTATTTAGAACCCTCCACATCATCAATCCTCTTTTTTTAAAAATAAATAAATAAATAAAACTCTAGAACCCTTCACATCTCTCTCTCCCTCTCCCTTCTCAATTTTTTTTAAAACTAGCACGTGCAACGCACGTGCATAAATTCTAGTGTGTGTAGGAGCGATCCATTGCAAACTGGTGCATATTTTTAAAAAATGGGAATTCTTGATGCACAACATATGTGACCGACCGCTCGGCACCGTTCATGTTCTTCATACATCAAAACCTATATGTATTCAAAATCAAAAGATTTGAAACTCTCTAACCCATTCATCAGATGACATTTATGTTGTATTACCGATAGACGTTCATTTTTGCATCCATTCAATGCATGTGTTGGAGATCTTAAAATCCTTCGATTTTTCACATCTATAGTTTTTGAGGTAGGGTGATCAACTTGAACAGTTTAGATCGTTTAAATTTGTCGTGGATCAGGAGTTCCGCGTTTTTTAAAAAACGCGGACCGATTTGCAATGGAGCATTCTTCTTTACACACACACACACACGAAGGAGGAAAGGTGTCATCCAAAGGGAATTTACTCCTATGACGTCAAAAAAATGCATCCTCCACGATTTTATTCGACAATCGACATTCATCATCTTCATCCTTGTCATCTATGATGTAGGTACACCAAATTTCATGAGTTTTCCACCTTTTCATCGTTGAATTAGCAATTTAAAAAGTTCTATTATTGGTAAACCATTAATTTTGCACCCACTAAATCAACGGTGAGAAAACGGTAGAATCAAATGAAATTTGGTGTATCCATATCTTAAATGATGAAGATGATGGGTGCCGATCGTCGAAGAAATATGGTGGAGGGTGTATTTTTTCGATGCCGTAGTAGGGAATTCCCTCAAATGGCCTCTTTCCTACATTATATATATATATATATATATATATATATATATATATATATATATTTTAAAGATGATCACCCACGTCTTTCTCTCATTCAATATTTAACTTTAATCTTGAGGGGCTATGAGTTCTTTTCTTATTTTTGAAATCAACCACCTCGGTAATCGAACTTGTGACCTCTCACATAGGAGAGAAAATTGGTACCAATTGAGGTATGCCCAGTTGGTGGGCTATGAGTTCTTTTCAAAGTAAATGGAACAAAAATACGCTTTTACTAGATACTGACTATGGTATTGCTTTGATATGGAATGTAACATGCTACTTTAAGTTGGTGGTTGTGCCTTATTTTTTGTTTCCTCTTTTGATGAAATGAAAGGGTTAAGTGGCAACTTATTTCAACAGCATATTGATAGCTGTAAAATTAAGTTTAATTACATCATAATTAACTATTTTGGTTGAGATAAACAAAATAGATGGAATATCAAAAGTTATAGAACTCATCTAGTAGTCTGTAGTTTCGTGTACTCTTGCTTTCTTTTTGACCTTGTTAATTGCTTATGCTGTCTTGAATTCAAAGAAAAAATCCAATATTTAACAATACAATCCATAAGGATAAATTCTATATCATTGAAGATTTTCTAGTTCTTTTTGTCCATAAGCAAGGTGAAATTCTTAAAGCTTAATGCAGAGAAAAAAGGGAACTTTAGGGCACAAGGGCGGAAAGGAGGGGGAAATTTAAGGCAAGAGGAGTAGAAGATGAGAGAGGTAAAATTGGGATTGTAAAAGAAGAAAGTTAAACTGAGGCAGGGCCTGTCAAAGTACCCAGAAATTTCTTGGGAGTCAATATGTAACAACCGAGTTCAGTTATACCAATTTTTGTTTCAGTATTTTTTATCTGTGGTATTTTATCGATTTATCTTGTTTGGGTGCGAATGGTAGTTTACACTTTTACATTGCATTCGACCCGACCCGTTTGCTTGAACTGGTTGATTCACATTTATAAACTATCCTGGTTTGTTGAATAGACACGTGCATCTAGTATAAACTGCATATTGGCATTTCATCTAGTATCGCATATTTTTACATGTAACATTTTAGATCAAGTAAAATAGATTAAAATTGCATTTCATAGCTTGCATGATACCCCTAACCCCGTGGTAGCATCCACACATCGTGTTCTCGTCCCGTTCAGTGAAACGGATATGTTTGGATGGCTACGCGCACGTACGTGCGTCCGTTCTTGGGGGTATGCATTTTCGTTACCTGATTATTCATTTTAAAATTTTGAAGCTGCATATAATTTTCGTATTTTAAATCTAAATTTTTGGACCCGTCCCGGACGCATTTTGAAATATTTTTGTATCCGTCTAAATTCAAATTTATTATTATTTTTATTTTAAATTTTCCTTTAAAATTTGGTAACTGTCACGAATCCTTTAGTTGTATAAAAAATATAAAATCTTTTAAAATTTCTTTTAAACCAATTCCCTTTTCCCTTCCAGCCAATCGATCTTTCTTCTCTTTTCATTGGGCCCCACTCCTTTCTCTCTCCCTTTCTTTTTCTTCTCTATTCTTCCTCTGGGCCCCACTCAAAAATCTCTCTTTCTTTCCTCTTCTCTTTCTCTCTCCCCCTCACGTCTCTCTCTCTCCTCTCGTGAAAACTGTTCGCTTCTCGAGTCGGGTCACCGCTTCCCGCTACCGTCACCTCCTTCTTTCTCTCCCTCCTTCTATTTTAAAAACCCCGAGCCTACGAGCACGAGAAAACCCGAGACCCTAACCCTAGCCGCCTCACCTCAAAGCTCCAACCTCGTCCCCATCTTCTTCTCCTCCTCCTCGTCTTCGTCTTCTTCTTCTTCTTTACCCAATCTCGAGCACCTCCTGCAACTCCTAAACCCATAGAACCCATCGCCGCCGATCACCTTTTCCTCTCGCCTCCACCTTCATCACCATCTCCTTCTCTCTATCTCCTTCTTCTCTCTTCTCCCCTACACCTGATCCCTGCATCCTAGAACCCAGCCAACAAAACCCGAGCGCAAACCCTAACCGAAACCCTAACGTCAAACCCTTCGCTGGAGCTCCATTCTTCATCATCGACACCACCACCTCTCTCTCTCTGCGACTCCAGTGCACAATCTTGTAAGCCCTCTTCTCCTTCTTCTTCTTTTCCTTCTTCCTTTCTCTTCTCTTCTCTTTCTTTATCTTTCTTCTTTAATTCTTGTTCACTGTTCTTTAGATTGCCGGAATCTGGTCGTGCCGACGACGATCCCGACGACCCAGCGAGCGTACCTGATCCGTGTGATTCCCTTCTACGTTGTTTGGATCCGTTCCGTGCATCGTGCGCCCGTCGCGACTTTTTCCGCCGACGTGTGACGTTCCGTATACCCGTTTCTTGATTTGTCGAGGCAAGTAAAACTTGCTACATGCTATTTACATTATTTTATACTTATTTAATTACATGTTAAACCTGTAGATTTAATCTAATGTCACATGTTCCATTTTAACATTCGATATTCCATTATATCATTTTAGATTTAGAACTTAAAACATATCATGTTGCATTTAGTTTACAATACGTGGTACCCACGTCCATATTTAAATCACATAATAATTATTTGCACAGCCCATAGTACCCTTTAATAGTTTATACTCTATCGGACACCCGTTTATATACATCTAGCCTAATATATATTCATTTGCATCCCTAGATCATTTAATACATATTAATGTGATTTTAACATTCTATATTCGATAAACTGTATTTAATTAATGTTGGAACTATTCCCTTAACCCAAATCGATAACTGTGCATCCATATGCTTTAATCTGTACTTAATTGCATATAACATCACAATGTTCCATTTTTATTGTTCCATTAGTACCCATACTTGTTTTGTATACCCATGCTTATTTTATAGTTTGATTACGAGCACCTACTTGTTACTTGTGCACCCCTGACATGACTTGATATACCATTTCTTGACACGACGTGATACCGTGCACTTCTTGACATAACATGATACTTATATATTACCTGACTTGACTTGAGCTACCATGGCTTTATCTGTTACCTGATCTTGTTACTAATGCCAACAAACCTGACATGTTGTCCCTACGGACATTTCCTGTTGTCTATCCAGACAAACCTGTATCTGCCTGATCCTGTGTTGGCATTAGCTCCAGATTATTTAATACCTGACTTGAACATATATAACTTGGGGGTATGGGGAAATCAATGATGAAACCTGACTTGTAACTCGACAGTTCGATACCTTTTCTGATCAGTCTTACGGGCTAGGCGAGCCTCGAGATGATGCTGCTGACATCACTCGTCATTACCTACCACCCTTTACTGCCTTGCGGCACGTCTCGGATTCAGCCCGAGAGTCATAGACCGTGATCCCGGGCACGCATGGGATACTATTGAGTTACATCGATGATTCATCAAATTGATTTCAAAGACTTGAGAGTAGTTAACCCAATAGACCAGTTTAGATTATTCACTATACATTACCCTCACTATCCTCACTTATATTACTGTTATACCTGTTTTACCATTTATGATCATACCTGCATGTCTTGCTACCCCTGTTTATATATTATTGCTTGATGTTATGACGCACTGACGTCTGGGTTTTGTATGGCCCAGATTCTTTACCTTCGCTACAGGCCGAGCAGGAGTATTTCAGTCAGTAGGCTGAGCAGTGAGGACTTGTTAGTAGTTAGTTCCTTTACTTTCGGTATTTTCATTCCTGATGTGAGCCCGCATTATGGGACGTACATTCCAGTTTATTCTTGTATTGGATCGTTTGCTTCCGCATTATTTTTATTCTTGACTCGTTTTATTCTGGCTTATGGACATGTGTTAGATAGTTTATTATTGTTCTTGATATCTCTACAGCCGTAATGTGACTGTGGAAGGATATTTTCTATCCACAGGTAGCATGGTTGGTTATGTTACGTGCCCATCTTAGCGTACTCTGAGAAGCGGGGCGTGACACAATATATTCCAAAGAAGATTGTGCAGGGCACAGTACAATATTTTTTGGTATATTCTAACGGAACGATAACGAAAGGTATCAAAGTGTTAACAACTAAAGACCATATGATATTAAAGTACTTGCTATAAAATATTTAGGTATTAAAGTACATAATCGATGAAATATTGAGTTATTATTAAGCAATTTACTATCCTTCGAAGTTTTTATAAAATATCAAGGTATTTTAGATTGCATGGAAAAATGGCTTATAACGGTATTTTAAAAATAATTTAACCATGTTGTGAGGGTAGTTGAGAAAAGCATGGGATAAAATTACGTCCAACACTATTGGGCCCTGTACAAGAAGCTAAGATAGATGTGAGCCCACTTGATCCAGTTACTTGGAAAAGGGGCCCAGTGCCCCCCCATCTCACAAAACGACAAGGTTATATTTAGGGTAAATTGTTGAAAAGCCCAACTAATGAAAAGCCCCGGCCCAAGGAAAGGGGTCAAAAAGTTTCCAGTATTTTCGAAATAGAAATAAAGGGACCGCTGTTCAAAAACTTGGTCAAAAAAGGACCAGGGTATTATATTTTGGTGCAATGACCAAAATGCCCTTCTCCTCACAAAGGTATACAAAATTTCCCACTTTCTCAATCCTCTCAGCCCACAGACGATGAAGAAAGAGAAGAAGAAGATCGTCGGCGGAGATTACAACCTCGCATTCTCTCCGATCTTCGTCCATGCGATCCTCACCCTCATCGCCGCCGGATCGAAAGGCCCCACCCCCAGTGAAACCGTCACCATCGTTAGATCGAAAACCGTCGTTGTTGACTTGTCGCTTTGGTTTGAAGAGGGCCTGCTTTAGTTCCAGGATCTCGGCCGCTGCAGCGCCGGCGAGTTCTCCATGGCCATCTTTCAAGCCAATCAGGTGCTCGAGGATCAGAGCCAGATTGAGTCGGGGGCGTGCGGGGCTTTCGCTGGGGTCTACGACGGCCACTGCGGCCCCATGTCGCAGATACGTTTGTGACCACCTCTTTAGGAACTTCCACGGTAATTTTTTCTTTTTGTTTATTTGTTGTTGATTTTGTTGTGTTTATGTTTTTTTATTTTTTGCAATAAGTTTCTTATGGCAGAGGTTAATTAGAATTTAATTTGTTGGAAGATTAGTGTCGCATTGGATATTTTTCTGATGGTAAGAGAAAGACTAATATTGATGATGCTCGATATCGGTGATCTCCCAGATCATGACACGTGGCAAATGACGTGTCCCAGGGCTCACAAGAAAGGACCTACAGTGGCCGACTAGACCACTCCTGTGCCCGTCCTACAAGCAAACGCCGGCTCACCTCCGAGTCTCCAGCACAATTGGCCTCCTCGGCCTCACAGCTCGTCTCCGAGCTATCACAGGTCCGAGCCTCCTCGGCTCTCTCAGCTCGCCTCCGGGCTCGAGCAGAACCAGGATACCTCGGTTCTCCCTCTCGACCGCGAGCCCTCCCGCCGAGGTCATCTTCCTCGGTCTCATCGACCGACCAACGGCACCGCTTGCAGGCGTAAACGCCATCCCGCGAATCTCGCCATGCGCGAGATCTCCGCCGGCCACATCCCACGTTCCATGCCGCCACGATCCCCCATTAACGAGCTTGTCTCGCCTTAATGGGATGTCTCGCTCATCACGCGGGCGTGACGTCGGGAGCGTAACGGCTGGCGTGATTCTCGCGCCTGCCCTGCCTGCTGCCACCGCTATATAAACCCCTTCTTACGGTCCAGGTAAGCCATTTTTACTCCACTAAGCCGTTACTCTGCTCGGATTTCTAGTCTAACTTGACCGTCGGAGGGTCCTCGGTGGTACAACCACCTCGGAACTTCCTTGCAGGTAGCTCGGCAACCACAACTTCAAACCTATTGAGATCCACACGCTTCAGGAGCGACAGCCTCCAGATCCAATCTCAACCACCCATCGCAGCCATCAGCAGATCAGCGGAGGGCAACATCTGAAGGAGGCCTACAACCCCCATCAGCTGGCGCCATCTGTGGGAAACAACACTCTTTATTCTACAAAAACAAAAGTTCGCCTTCCGATCTCAATCTAATGGCGAGCGATCACCACGACGATCCAAGCACCAGTCGCTGCCTTCCCCTCAACGGAGGCGCAGACGAACCTCCTCCGCCGAATGCCATCAACGCCCTCGCCGGCCGCATAGACCTACTCGTGTCTGTTGTGGAGGCGCCGATCCGCGTCCAAACGGCGGGGCAAGATCACCAAGTCGCCGCGCTCCCGCCTCGGGACCAGGACCCCTACAGGGGAAGAGAAGGCTCCGTCCGTGCCGGCACTGCCGACCGCCGCCTCATCATTTCCGGCAACCGCGGTTTCCTCGGGCCGACGTACTCGAAAACCCGGTGGGCACCGCTAAGTTTGGATCCGAGGTCTTACGCTAGAGAGTTTCGTCCCGAGTCTCGTCGCACCCGTCTCTCCTGAGGCGATGGCGGTTAGCTCGCATGTTTACAGGCACGACCGGCCCCCCCTCTCGACGGGGTCGCGCACGCAAGACTCTCCACGGCAGCTCAAAAACAACCCCACAGGGGGGGGCGTAAGGAACCTCGCCAAAGGGAACCAAGGCTCGTCGAAGATCATGGTCATGACGGCCGGGGGTACGTCGGGCACATACGAGACTCAGCACCCCGCACCAGCCGCGGAGCCGACAGCCGACCGACGAAGAGGTCAAGAGAGACCGAGCCGACCACCTTTGACGACGGAGACTTTCACGGTATATCCTTGCCCCACAACGACCCCCTGGTGATTACGGCTCGAGTCCACCAATACGATGTGCACAGGATCCTGGTCGACTCGGGAAGCTCGGCAGACATTCTCTTCCACGACTGCTTCCTGCGCATGGGGCTCGTCTTGGCAGACCTGAGGCCGACCTCCCACGTCCTCTCAGGATTCACCAGCCACTCCATTCCGGCGGAAGGGGTAATCACTCTACAGTTCAACGTCGGGGAGGCCAACCGTACGCGGACATTGCCGGTAGAATTCATCATAGCGAGAATTCCATCGGCCTACAACATCCTCCTAGGCCGCCCCACGCTGAACTCCCTCCGGGCCCAGATATCGACCTATCACCTGGCGATGAAGTTCCCTCTCGACCAGGGCGACATAGGTCGGGTATATGGAGACCAGCGAATTGCAAAGGTTTGCTTCACCGCAACATCTTCATCAGAGAGACCGGTCGACGATGTCGAAGGTGAGAGTGACATCAGGTGTTCTCTAGACATTCGAGACGAGCGAACCGAGGTCCGAGGGACCCCGGTGGAGCCTCTGACAGAGGTCCCCCTCGTAGAAGGGGACGACGAAACACTCGTTCAGATCGGGTCGCTTCTTACAGGAACTCAGCGAGATGACCTGGTCCGTTTCCTCGGAAACAACTCCGACGTGTTCGCTTGGGCGCCTGCTGACATGCCTGGGATCGACCCTAAAATTATATCTCACAAGCTCGGGGTTGACCCTACGGCCCGACCCATCAGACAGAAAAAGCGAAGCTTCGCCCCGGTCAAACAGAAGGCTATCGAGGACAAGGTAGATCGGCTCCTCGCCGCCAACTTCATTCGGAACGTGCCCTATTCGGAGTGGCTAGCAAACGTAGTCCTTATCAAGAAATCAAGCGGGAAGTGGCGCATGTGCGTCGACTTCACCGACCTCAACAAGGCCTGCCCTAAAGACAACTATCCCCTACTTCGGATAGATCAGCTCGTCGACAGCTCGGCAGGCCACGAGCTATTGAGCTTCATGGATGCCTTCTCCGGTTACAATCAGATCCGCTTGAACCCGGCAGACGAAGATTTTACCGCATTCACAACCGATCGGGGGGTATACTGCTATAAGGTGATGCCCTTCGGCCTCAAGAACGTCGGGGCTACATACGAACGGTTGGTCAACCGCATGTTCAAGCCACAGATCGGCAGGAACATGGAAGTTTACGTCAACGACATGCTCGTCAAATCAATCTCGTCGACCGACCACGCTAAGGACCTGGGCGAGGCCTTCGATTCGCAAGTTCAAGATGAAGCTGAACCTCGCCAAGTGAGCATTCGGGGTTACGGGGGGAAAGTTCCTCGGTTTCATGGTCACCCACCGTGGGGTCGAGGCCAACCCGGAAAAAATCAACGCCATCCTCAACATGACCGTGCCCAAGACCAACATCGAGATCATGCGACTAACCGGGCGGGTGGCCGCTCTGAGCCGTTTCATGTCGAGGTCCGGGGAAAAGTGCCTCCCATTCTTCAAAGCTCTAAGGAAAATCCCGAAGTTCTAGTGGTCAGAAGAGTGTCAGACCGTCTTCAACCAGTTAAAGAGGCACCTTGCGACGACGACGCTGCTCACCCGACTAGTGAAGGAGACGAGCTATCGCTGTATCTGGCGGTATCCGACCAAGCGGCAGGCTCAGTGCTCGTCCGGGAGGTCGACGGAGCGCAGAAGCCGGTATACTACGTAAGCCACGTCTTCAAAGACACAGAAACGAGGTATCCGGCCATTGAAAAGATCGTCCTGGCCCTCATAGTGGCCTCAAGGAAACTACGACACTACTTCCAGGCGCACACTATCCTCGTCCTCATCGAGCGCCCGCTGGGGGCTATCCCCGCCTCACCTGAATCCTCAGGCCGCTTAGAGAAGTGGAGGTGGGAGCTGTCCTAGTTTGACATAAAATACCGTCCGAGGCAGGCCATTAAGGCACAAGCCCTGGTCGACTTCATCGTCGAATGCACCATTCCCAGCAAGGAACCGGAGTCCAGGCTGACCCTTGCGGCTCAACACCCGACTGTGGGGAGACCCGACTCGGTCCCTGAGTGGGTCATTTACGTCGACGGGTCCTCGACTGAGGAAGGCTGTGGCGCCGGCCTCATCATTCGGGGCCCGAACGAGGCAAAAATGGAGTATTCTCTAAAGCTCGGATTCAGGGCCTCAAACAACGCGGCAGAGTACACGAGGCCCTGCTGGCTGGACTACGCATGGCCTCCGGACTGGGACTGAAAACAATTCGAATTCGCGGTGACTCAGCCTTAGTCGTTGGTCAAGTGACCGGCCACTTCGAGGCTCGGAAACCCCTAGTGGCGAAGTACCTGGACGAGGTGAGAAAACATCGGAGGAACTTCGATGAAGTTCAGGTAGAGCAAATACCCAGGCAGTTCAATGCCCAAGTCGACGCCCTGAGCAAGCTGGCTTCATCCTACTCGGCCAACAACAAGCGAGCTATCCTCTTCGAGACCTTGCCACGACCCAGCGTGGAAGACGGGACGACAATACTTCATGTGTACACGGCGCAGGAAGACGACAAAGACCGGAGGAAGCCCCTCGTAGAATTCCTAAGGGATGGAGCGCTCCCAGGAGATCGGGGAGCAGCCCGCCGTCTCCGGGCCAAAGCCCGTCACTTCGTCTGGAGCAATGGGAATCTTTACAAGAAATTCTTCACTCAACCTCTGCTCCGGTGTGTCGACCTCCACGAAGCCGACTACGTCCTCCGTGAAATCTATTAAGGGGTCGGCGGCGCACACCAAGAGGCCCGAACCTTAATCCAGAAGGCATTGCTCTAGGGGTACTACTGGCCAACTATTCACGAGGACGTCCAGAAGCTCGTCAGGAGATGCAAAAGCTGCCAACTCCACGGAAGTGTACCCCGCCTCCCGGCTACCGAGCTGACTTCGCTGACCTCCCCGTGGCCGTTCTCCCAGTGGGGATTGGACATGATAAGCCAGTTCCCTAGGCGCAGGCGGGCACAAATATGTTCTCGTCGCAGTAGATTACTTCAAGAAGTGGATCGAGGCAGTCCCCATTAAGAAACTAGACGCCGCCACGACCATCAAGTTCCTGCAGAACAACCTGATACTCCGGTTCGGCATCCCGAGATGCATCATCACCGACCACGGGACGAACTTCGAAAACGAAAAAGTGAAGGATTTCTGCAACGAATATCATATCCTCATGAAGTTCGCCGCGGTCGCACATCCCCAATGCAACGGGCAGGCCGAACCCGCTAACCGAGATGCCCTCCGGGGTCTTCGGACCCGCTTGGAGGGACGCCAAGGCGGTTGGGTCGAGAAATTGCCCCGGGTCTTATAGGCCCTGCGCACGTCAAAGAAGACCCCCACCGGGGAAACCCCTTTCAGCCTCTGCTACGGGACCGAAGCAATGGTCTCAGTTGAGATCGGGCTATCCAGTCACCGGGTCGAACACTTCGATGACGAAGCAAACACCACGGCACTGCGGATCAACCTGGACATCTTGTTGGAGAAACGGGACCGGGCTCAAATCCGGGCTGCCGCCTATCAACAGCAAACTACCCGATACTACAACGCGCGGGTCAAGCGTCGCTCCTTCAAGACCGGAGACCTGGTCCTACGGCGAAATGAGTTCGTCGATCAAGGCAGGCTGCATAAGTTCTCCCCGAAATGGGACGGTTCTTTCCTCGTCTCCGAAGTACTTCCCGGCGGAGCCTACCGCTTACAGGACGCGGACGGCCGCAAGTTTCCACGGCCTTACAACGCTGAGAAGCTTAAGATGTACCAATGAAACGGATACCTACGAGTGTGTACCTCTCCTTTCTCAATGGCAATGTAATTTTTTTCTAAAAAGTTCTTTCTACTCAAATAATAAGAGGGGAACGCTAGAGCATTGCAAAAAGAGGAATCTTATTAATTCAAAAAGGTATTCTGGGCTCTTCAGCCTTACAAAAAGGGTTACAAAAGAGGTGGAACGGGATCGAGGAAGTACTGCTGGTGATACTCAGAGTAGATCTCCGTCAACCGGGCCCTAGCCGCTGCAGCCCGCTCCTGCCGACGCTGCATGCAGACCCGGGACGCCACGGAAGCACCCGACTCACCGCCCGTCGAGCCTTGACCCACAATGCCCCCGGAGTTCAACGGTCGCCCGCAACTGTGCCGCTACGCGGCAGATATCGCACCGCTCGATACAAAATCGAAACGACGCGGCTCTGGCGCTTCGCCTCCTCCACGCGTTCACGGCACGTGCCACTCGTGACTGTCCATCTTCCCAAAGCCCTCACCAAGAGGCAGTCCTGCAGCTACTCTGCTCGGCTATCCCTGGCTGGTAGCTTCCTTACCCCACAACGCCAAGGATCGAAGCCCTCACGAAGAGGCAGCCCTGCAGCTACCCTGCTCGGCTATCCCTGGCTGGTAGCTTCCCTACCCCCACGATGCCAGGGATCAAAGCCCTCGCCAAGAGGCACCGGGCAGCAACCCTGCTCGGCATCCTTAAGGACAAAAAGCCCCCGCCAAGAGGCACCGGGCAGCAACCCTGCTCGGCTATCCTTAGTAGGCCACTTAAGGCCCCTCCCGCGCTAAGGATGAAAAGTCCTCGAAAGAGGCAACCGGGCCCGCCCTTGCTCGGTTATCCCTGGCTGGTAGCTCCCTATCCCAACAAACCAGGGATCAAAGCCTTCGCCAAGAGGCAACCGGGCCTGTCCTTGCTCGGTTATCCCTGGCTGGTAGCTCCCTACCAAACCAAGGATCAAAGCCCTCGCCAAGATGCACCGGGCAGTAACCCTGCTCGGCCCGTCCTTAAGAATCAAAGCCCTCGCCAAGAGGCACCGAGGAGCTACCCTGCTCGGCCCCATCCTTAGCAGGACACTCACGGCCCCTCCCGCGCTAAGGATCAAACCCCTCGCCAAGAGGCACCGAGCAGCTACCCTACTCGGCCCCATCCTTAGTAGGCCATTCACGGCCCCTCCCGCGCTAAGGATCAAAAGCCCTCTAAAGAGGCAACCGGGCCCACCCTTGCTCGGTTATTCCTGGCTGGTGGCTCTCTACCACAACACACCAGGGATCAAAGCCCTCGCCAAGAGGCACCGAGCAGCTATCCTGCTCGGTCGATGACCAGCATGCCTCTCCAAGCTTCCCACGCTAAGGAACATGACCTCACCAAGAGGCATCCGGTTCTACGTCTAAGCAATCTCCACCTCGACTTCGGGGCCATGGAGATACCGTCTTTGCACATTCAGCAAGCGAACAGATTCAACTCGATGTGTGATCACTAGACAGAGAACCGACATAAAACGAAGACGGTACTGCGCAAATACGAGTGTTTACCGACAAAGGAAAATACAAGCACAAACACTACCGCAAAAACAAAATCTTTATTCACAAAGTCAAAACTTTTACAAGGGTACTGTGAGCTCCCCAGCCTTACAAAAATGCCCGAAGGCCTACAAAATACGTGAGGCAACAAAAAGAAGAAAAAAGCATGAAGACAAAGGGCTTCAGGCCTCAGGGCCGGGCGTAACCTCGGGAAACCCAGCGCCCACCATAGGAGCCTCGGCGTCGCCCTCGTCGGGTATCTCCCCGGGGCCATCCTCCTGCTCGTCATCCCCTTGGGGATATTCGGCTCGGAGCTCTTCGTCAGCGAACTTCGGCATCCGAGCCTTGACGGCATCGAGGGCCTCGTGCCAGATGGCGGTGGTGGCCGAGGCTAGGACGGTGTAGAACTGTTCCGGTTTCTGAAAGTTCTCCACCGCCTTCGCCGCTTTGAGGTCGGCTCGCTTCGCCGCCTCTCCCGCAGCCTCCAGCTCCTTCCGGAGGGTGCTCACGGACTTCTTCATGGTGCCGACGAGCACCCTTGAGTCTCGAAGCTCAGCCTCGGCAGCCTCGGCGGCCTCACGGAACCTGGTAACCTCCTGCTTCGAGGCCGCCACCTCCTGCTTCGCGGCCGCCGCCTCCTGCCTCAAGGGCAGCGACCCTCGCCATCGCCGCCTCCAGCTCCCGTTTCGAGCTCTCCCCCAGCGAGGAGAGCTCGCCCGCGGCTCGCATCGCCAGGGCTATCTCTTCCTCCTCCATACGGGCGACGATAGCGACGTGCTGGAGAACATGAGGAAATCAGAGGGGGGTCAGGAAGAAAAAGGGGCACCAAATCTCGCAAGCGATGAGACGATGTACGAGCACTAACCTGTACGACCTCTTGGGCGATGGACGCCATTTGTGCCTTCAGCGTCCCCCCGAACCCGGCCCTCGGCCGACCTCTCCATGTCATGCAGCAAGCTGTCAGCAACGGAAAGCCCCGAGGGCACTTCAAAGCGGAGCTCCCCCTCGTCCACCAAGATCGGAGAGGCCGGGGTCCGCGGAACTGTTCGAGGGAACCTCTTGAGAGACGACGGCGGGGAGCTCGTCTCCACCTCCGAAGCCTGGGCATCCTTTCCCCTAGCCCTTTTTCTGCTCGGTGCCTGGTCGGGCTTCGGGGCGCGGCCCGCACTCGAGCGCTGGGGCGGGACGGCTGCGGGGGACCCGGGACCGGCGTCTGACGAGAAGAGTTGGCCCCTCCAGCCTTCGACCCTTTCTTCGGCTTGCACATGGCCGCTCGAAGGAGGTCCACGTCCATGGTTTCTGCACAAGACAAGATATAATGGAATCAACGACACAAACAGAAACATAAACAAACACAAGCCTAACTTACCGACGAACTGGGCAGGGTTGAGTCCGTCCTAACTAAGGGCCCACTCAGAAAGCAGCACGTCGGCCAGGAGAATAGGCTCCCACCCCGCCACCCTCACCGCGTCGGGGTCATTGGACGGATTTCCCTGCCAGCACCTATCCCTAGACCACTGGATGGGTACGAGCCAGCCCTCACCCTCTGGCGGCCCGACGAAGAAAAACTTCTTTTTCCAATCATGGATGGAAGAAGGCAAGACGACAACTCCTGACCCGGCTCCACTCCCCCGTTGCTTCCTAAAGGAGAGGTAACGGGGTGTTTTTTGTAAACAAGAGAGGAAGCAAGGATGGACAGACTAAAAGGAATCATCTGCAGCTTCACCCGGACCAGAAACCCTAGGAGAATCCTCCAGGAGTTCGGCACTAGTTGGCTCGGGGCTAGCCCAAAGTAATTTAGTGCAACGACAACCTCAGGAGAGAAAGGCAGACGCATTCCGGCCCAAAGGGCTTCCAGGTACAAGGCGGTCTCTCTGCCCCGCGCCTGATCTGCCCTCTCTCCTTCCTCGGCCAATCGTAGTTTGTAGCCGGAAGGAATATGGAAATGAGCCCGAGCGGTGACAAGCTCGTTCTCATATCTCACTGAGGACGACGCACCAGGGACGTCCGCTGCCACCCCTCCGGGAACCGCCCCAGACGCGTGACCCTAGGGAGAGGATCTGATCCCAACTTTCCGAAAGGGCTCCAACCCAGGGGAAGAATCCCTAGTATCTACCCCTACGACATCTACAAACTCCCCAAAACAAGACATCTAACCTGATGGGAAGAAATCCTCGAGAAGAGAAAACGCAAAATCCGACCTAAAAGGGAAGAGCGCCGAGCTAACAAGACTCAGAATGAGGAAAATGTGAAGAGAGAGATCCTGGATTAGACCTCCCCTAGATTTATGCTACCGGTATCCTCATCCAACCGCGACGGTCGACTCCCACCAAAACGGTTCACTGCCCCTGACGGCCACGATCACTCCACCTGTCGCAAGCGCATTAGCAGCATCCCATCGGACACCAGAAGCCTGCGGCACGTCGCATCAGCCAACCGGCACCCAACACGTGGCCCGTCGCTTTAGCAAAAGGGCACACGATCCGGCACACCCTCTTTAATTCGGAGATCTCGCCCTGATTCGCTGACATCACCCAGAAAAAACAACCGATTGCCCAGGGACACGTCCGACGATATTTTCGAAAAGGAGCTCACCTCGGATGACCCGGCAAACCATTCTCGACCCGACCCTGTTGGGGTAAAAATTTACACCCCGGTTGACCGAGTCAAAGTCAAGGTCAACCCCCAAGCTAGGTGGGCCCAAGCCCAGGTCAAGCGGGCCCATGCCCAAGTCGAGCCCGCGGCCAGCCTCCCCATGCCAACAACAAAATCATGTAATAAATAATTTTTATGTAATTTTTTATACATGAATGTATGCAAAATGGGCATAAAGCCAATATTTTGTAAGCCCGTGGCTTATGTGCAAAAATGAAATGGCACATGAGCCATGGGATGGCTAAAATGCCATTTTTGTAAAGCCCAAGGGGCTATATGTAAATATGTAAGCCTATAAAAGGCAACATGATGAATAAAAAAAACACTTTTCATTCCCCCCAAAACTAGGGTTCTTTGTGCCTCCTGCTCCTTCTCCAAGGTTCTAAACCTTCTCATTTCTTTTGAATTAAATCAAGAGTTTCTCTTTCTTTTCCAAAACTAAGTAGTTTTCCACCGCAAAACCCACAAAGGGGAACTCAGATCTCCCATCAGATCTCAAAAAGGAGTGATTTTTAAAATCTCCTACTTCTTGATCTTCAAGATCTGGCCAAGCAACAGGAGGAAGAAGAAGAACCCCTTCATCAGCTTCAAAACATCATAGGAGTTTAACTCCATACATATATACATAACAAATATTTCTTTTCTGAAGCATAGCTTCTGTTTCTTAGGCTAAAAGCCACTTTTTCTCGCCGGCGCTCAAGCGCAGAGCGCCCGCGTGCCGACACGTGGCGCGCTTGCGCGCAAGCGCCTGAGCGCAAGTCGCCGACGTGCCGACACGTGGCGCGCTTACGCTCGAGCGCAAGTCGTCCCGGTGCCGACACGTGGCGCGCTTGCGTCCAAGCGCAGGCGCTCGAGCGCAAGTCTCCCACGTGCCGACACGTGGCGTGCTTGCGCCCAAGCGCAGGCGCTCAAGCGCAAAGCGCCTACGTGCCGACACGTGGCGCGCTTGCGCTCAAGCGCCCAGCGCTCAAGCGCAGAGCGCCCACGTGCCGACACGTGGCACTCTAGCGCCTGAGCGCACAGCACCTAGACGCACAGCGCCCAAGGTGCTGCCCCCACACATCCTTTGGATGCCTTTTCCCCCTTTCTTTCTTTTATATATATACATATATACATATATATATACATATGTATACATATTTGCACACACACGTGCTCCACGATACTGTCCCTGTTAGAAAAAAATTTCTAACGGGGCGTTGACCCGCACCCCGCAAGGGGGCTGCTAGCCCCCTTGACCCCCAGCCCGCTATCCGGATAGCGGGACCCCCGTAAAAACTCTGCGTGGCTCCCGATATATTCAAACCCCCCTTTCAAAACACAACACACGTACACTGCACATTGAGTTCGCATGACCAGTTTAACCCGTTAATCGGAGGTTCCCTCGCCCCAAAGGCGAGGGGTAATTAACGGCAGCTTAGTCCGCGGCTGCCGGAGATTCGGATCCCCACAATCAATAAACCCCGTCCTACCCTAGGCAGGGGGAATCTGTAGTACGCCTGACAAGCGCGCGCGTATTCCCATCTCAATGGGGTGACGAAAAACACCCTACAGACCCATCAGCTGGTCGGGACGAGAGTGGGGGCTAATGATGATGCTCGATATCGGTGATCTCCCAGATCATGACACGTGGCAGATGACGTGTCCCAGGGCTCACAAGAAAGGACCTACAGTGGCCGACCGAACCACTCATGTGCCCGTCCTACAAGCAAACGCCGGCTCACCTCCGAGCCCCCAGCACAATTGGCCTCCTCGGCCTCACAGCTCGTCTCCGAGCTATCACAGGCCCGAGCCTCCTCGACTCTCTCAGCTCGCCTCCGGGCTCGAGCAGAACCAGAATACCTCGGCTCTCCCGCTCGACCGCGAGCCCTCCCGCCGAGGTCATCTTCCTCGGTCTTATCGACCGACCAACGGCACCGCTTGCAGGCGTAACCGCCATCCCGTGAATCTCGCCATGCGCGAGATCTCCGTCGGCCACATCCCACGTTCCACGCCGCCACGATCCCCTATTAACGAGCATGTTTCGCCATTAATGGGAGGTCTCGCTCATCACGCGGGCATGACGTCGGGAGCGTAACGGCCGGCGTGATTCTCGCGTCTGCCCTGCCTGCCGCCGCCGCTATATAAACTCCTTCTTCAGACGGTCCAGGTAAGCCATTTTTACTCCACTAAGCCGTTACTCTGCTCGGATCTCTAGTCTAACTTGACCGTCGGAGGGTCCTCGGTGGTACAACCACTCCGGGACTTCCTTGCACGTAGCTGGGCAACCACAACCTTAAACCCATTGAGATCCACATGCTTCAGGAGCGACAATTTTCAGATCCAATCTCAGCCACCTATCGCAGCCATCAGCAGATCAACGGAGGGCAACATCTGAAGGAGGCCTACGACCCCCATCAAATATTATCGGCCATTTTCCTTACCTGAAACATTCATGTCAGCCGCATTTGCATCAAGAAAATTAACACTTTATCTTTTATTTAAGTTGAGATTAATTATGTTAGCATTTGCCATCCAGCATCGAGGCTCATTAGTCCTTACGGTTGAGCAAATTGCAGCAGATAGTCCATCGAAACTTTCAAAGCCATCTTGAAGTGTTTTTTATTTAAGGAACGGTAAAAAATCAACCTAGAATTTAAATTTGTATTGTTTAGAAATTTATATTGATCTTTATATCTTAGTTTGAATTTGCGTTTGATAAAATTATGGTAACATTTTAAAGTCATTTTGAGATACTTTTAGATTAGGAAATGAGATGTACTTCCAAAAAGAACTATATATGAGATATAATTTCATACATACACAACTTTTGTTCAAATTCAAGAGCACTTGCAAAAAACTACTAGAGGTAATAGTATAATGGGGGCTTTGTCCATGAATTTACTATAAGCAAATAGAGGTATTTGTAAAGTAATAGACCAGACACACAAGAGTGGCAGAATATTGAGCAGCTGTTAACATCTCAATGGATATATCAATAGATATTGTATATCAGATTATTTATCACAAAAAGTAATTAATGTGCACCTGCTAAAGTTGAGAATAATAGCTCAATTCGTATGAGCACTTTCTCTCGTGGGGAGAATGCGGGTTTCAAACCTGAGGAGAAGAAATGGTAACAAATTAACGCTTTCAAAGCAAATTCATGGGTCTCCTGGCAGACAACAAGTATAGTTGTCTACATATTACAAATTCACATTGAACCAGGTCAGAAAGTTGGTTTATAAGACATAACAAATCAAGATAGCATGTACCATATTATACAAAATCCTCCTTAGATATGCAAATATGTGTTGTGCAGAGGTGATCCATCCGGTAGGCGACTTTTCCAAAAAAAATTCTTAATATTGCTTGATAATAACAAACTTAAAAGAATAAAAATTGAAAATGTCGTCTGCTAGATTCAGGAGATCCCCTGCTTTGCCAGGATGGACCCAATAGTCAAGAAGGGATGCATTTATAGTCACATATCCAAACTTTTTGTGATGGGCCAATAAGGGTCTTGAGGAGCAAACTCTAAGAATCTCAAGTGGATATATTTTGAGAATAAAGTGGCGTTTTCAATTATCCTAGGTCCCAAATTTAAAACATGGAGGCAAATTTGTATTTTATAGTGCACGATAGCATGTATTATTTGAAATCCTTAACTTGTGCATCAAAGTATATGTGGTGCATTTAGTGGGTGAATTCTCTGAATTCTTAGTTTAATTATTCCTTGAGAAGCAAGTATCAGAGAAGGAAAATTGGACCGATTTGAAGGATATCGTCTGCTTGTGGGATCAGCTTCCCGAGAGCATGTTGGAAAGAGGGAATTCATCTGTTGATTGCATGTCCTGGTTCTTCGTCACATAATTGCTTGAGGAGCAAGCTCTAAATTTCATAGTGGATACATGCATTGTATCTTTGATTCTTCATCTCGTGTCACATTAGTCACCCTTGGTCACAAATTGAAAGCTTGAGATGTGTTTTGTAATTTTAGCATATTTGATGATGTCACGGCCTTTTATTATATATACCCATCTGCATATTTATTGTTGTCGCTCGCAAAATCCAATAAGCTAAAGATAGAAGATAAATATAAGGTTCCTTTCTTTTACCCTCTGATCTCTCTTATCATTTGAATTTTAGTTTTACTAATTTGTTAGTTACAGTATCTTAAACTAGATAATTTCTTATATGGTTTAGCTTGAATTAGGCTTTACTACATTCATTTCTATATCATTATTTTTTATTATCACTTAAAAGTCTCTTCTTTATCCGACTCAAAAGATATTAGATATTGGTATTCAATCATTTTGGTATTGATCCTACGGGGTTCCTGATATTCGAGGAGAAACAAAGTGTGTGGAGAGCACGTCCTCTCTCATAACATTGAGACAGTTGAAGAACTGCATAGAGAGGTGGGAGATCATCGAGCCAATTTTCAAGCAATCTATTGATGTTCTGAAAATGGCAAGAGAATATGCCCCCAGTGGCAGTCAATACTTGCGGCAAAATTTTTATTGGCGGACGATAAAGAAATAGTTTGATATTGTTTTAGATTTTTTTTGGCCGAAATTTGAACTCTTTGTTATTCGCACATGTAATCATCTATTTGTATTTGATCGATATTCGCCGATATTGTTATAATGATAACAAATTGGTTAGATGTTATTGGTTTTACTTCGCCGATATTGATCGATGAAGAATATTGTGTGATGAATGTCAAAAATTGTTGACGTGTTTATTTTAATATCGCCGATTTTTGCTGAGTTGTGAATGATATCTTTGTTGATATTGCAATTTTATATATCCGATGTTGACCGATAATGTGCTATAAATGATATTTTTGCTGATGTTATCAGTTTTATATATCTGATGTTGGCCGATGCTATGTGTTATGAATGATATTTTTGTCAATGTTAATGGTTTTATATAAATGATGTTGATGTATTTTGTTGATGATGTATTTTTTGATGTCAAAAATTGTTTACAGATCACTGTTTAGAATTTACATGCAACTGCTTAGACGTTACATGCAAGCGTTCAGAAGTTATATGCAAATGTTTAGAGGTTACATGAAACATATTAGAAATTACAGGCAACTGTTTAGAAACATGCAGCTTAGAAGTTACAGACAACTGCTTAGAAGTTACAAGCAAGTGTTCAGAAGTTACATGCAAATGCGTAGAAATTACAGGCAACTTATTAGAACTTACAAGTAACTTCTTATAAGTTACAAGCAAGTTATTAGAAATTATAAGCAACTACTTAGAAAACCACATTAGACGTCTGTTTCAGACATCTGGAACAAATTTTTTGTACCGCGGACGTCTGTGGAAGACGTCTTCAGTTCAAAATATATTTCTGGAAATTGACTTCAGAGACGTCTGGTACTTACTTGTTCGTAACTTATAATAACTTTCCTGTAACGTCTAATTAGTTGCACGTAACATTTAAACACTTGCCTGTAACTTTTGATAAGTTGCCTTTAACTTTTAAGCAGTTGCATGCAACTTCTAAGCAGTTGCCCGTACTGGAGACGTCTGGTTACAAGTATCAGATGTCTGGTATTTAAAATATGTCTCTGAAAATTGACTTCAGAGACGCCTGATACTTGTACCCAGACTTCTGGTACTTAGTTGCATGTAACTTCTGACAACTTTCCTGTAACTTCTAATTAGTTGCATATAACATCTAGGTACTTACCTGAAACTTCTGATAAGTTGTTTGTAACTTCTAGACAGTTATCTGTAATTTGTAAGCAGTTGTTTGTAACTTCTAACTAGTTGCATGTAATTTCTATGCATAACTTCTAACCATTTGCTTGTAATTTTTAATTTGTTGCCTGTAACTTGTAAGCACATGTCTGTAACTTTTAAAAACTTATCTGTAACTTTTAATTAGTTGCATGTAACTTCATATCATAGTATCTGCCAATATCGGGTATATAAAACAGATAATATCAACAAAAATAGCATGTGTGTCGCAATATTGGCCAATATCGGCAATATTAAAATAAATACGTCAACATTTTTTGAGACAAACTAGTAATATATAAGCAATTTGTCATTTCCACTTAAAGCAAGTAATAATATCGGCGGATATCGGCCAAAAACAAATAGATGAATATATGCACGAATAACAAAGAGTTCAAATTTCGGCCATACAAGAACTGAAACAATATTAAGGCACTTCTTCCTCATTCGCCAATAGAATTTGTGCACCTCTTTTTTCGCACAAATATTCTTCCAATACGTCGCTTGTGTTTTAAAGGACACGCTCTTCATATTGTCCTTCTCATCCGGTTTCTCAACAAATCGTTTCTCCAGAATCTGTACCAATGAATACCATAATATGTTATAATCAAGCTAAAATTAGATTAAGTAATAAGCTTAAGTGTTAGAAATTACAGGCAAGGGCTTATAAGTTATATACAACTTATTAGAAATTATATGCAATTAATTAGAAATTACAAATAAGTTGTTAAAAGTTACGAGCAAGTGCTTATAAGTTGCATGCAACTTATTAGAGATTACAAGCAACTGGTTAGAAGTTATAGGTAACTATTTACAAGTTGCAGGCATAAACAAAATGCATACACACACTTAAGCTTATTACTTAATCTAATTTTAATACTCATAAGTTTCTAGCCTTCTGCAATCTACTTGAAGTTAGCCTTCAAAGTATCCATTTTTAGCCTCTGACAAAGTGTTGTCTGTTATAAAATCAACTTAATAAAACTCATAAGAAATTAAAAATAATAATGTAACAACGAAAACGGCACTGAAATCACATCTACATTCAAAAATTTCACAAAACTTGCATTTTTCTTGGCCGCTTCAATCAACATGCTCAATGGGGCAATTCATCAAACAATTACCGTGCAACAATAAAAATAACACTATAACTGAAAATTAAAAAAAACTTATAACATAAAATTAGTTTTAGATCGAAATTATTAACCCAAAAATTGAGAGACAATACAAAAATTATCTTTGCGATATAGAAAACACCCGATTGTCAAAATACACTCAAGCAATTGGACTTAGAAGATAGAAAGCAACCGACGAGGATGAGGATAGTCTCTGATTTTATGCTGCGTTGCTTCTTGGGGAGGCGAGATTGCGATGACAACAGCGGCGGCGGCGAAGGCGGTGGCGACGATGGCGAAGTCGGCGGCGACGACGATGAGAGGCGAATTGAGTTCTCTGAGATCGAGCGAGAGAATGACGATGATGATGGTAAAGGCGACGACGATGACGAAGCCAGCGATGACTACGGGAGACGAATTGGGTTCTGATAGAGAGAGAGGAGAAATTTTGAACGATTGTGAATATATAGAGGGTAAGGGTATTTTTGGGATATACTAAAATACTCAGTACTGTGATTAAATAAGGGAAAAGGTGATGGCCTTAGTGTTTTTTAACATGTTCAAAAGCAAAATCCGGACAAACTCGAGATAAGGTCAGTTCTGTAAGTTTGTTGGATATCCTAAACATTTGCGAGGGAATATCTTCTACCAAACCGAGGAACAAAAGCTGTTTTGTTTCTCAGCATGCCACCTTTTTAGAAAAGGAAATTCTTGAAAAACAGATTTGTGATCATGAGGTAGAACTGGAAAGAGTTCCATCTATACAAACTAGGACTGATGATTTAATGGAACCAAAAAATTCAATAGTCTCCAACGAACCTCAGTCTCTCCGTAAATCTGATAGGGTTCCTCATCCACTTGAGAGATACTACGGTTTCCTCAGCGACGGTGGGAGCGAGGATTGCATCATGGTAGATAATGACCCAACTAGGTTCAGACAGGACATCATGAGTGGGGACTCTGTGAAGTGGCTGGATGCTATGCGATCTGAGATGGAATCCATATACACCAACAAATTATGACTTTGAATGTTGCACCTGAAGGGGTAAAACCCATCGGGAGAACATGGATCTTGAGAAGATTCTTGGTGTAGATGGAAAAGTTGAGACTTTCAAAGCTAGACCTGTAACAAAAGGTTTTCGTCATACAACCAGGTGTGGATTATGATGAAACCTTTTTCACCAATGGCTATGCTTAAGTCCATCAGGATTCAAGCAGGCATCGCAGAGTTGGAACATCTGTTTTGATGTGGCAGTCAAAGAGTTTGACTTCATCAAAAATACAGATGAACCTTATATATACAAGGAGATTATAGAGAGTAAGGTTGTCTTCCATGTATTGCACGTAGATGACATACTCTTGATAGGAAATGGTTTCCTATGCCACACTCGGTCAAGCTCCTCTTATCACGAGGATTCTCCATAAAAGATCTGGGTGATACCTACTACATCTTGAGGATTTAGATCTATAGAGATAGATCTAAGCGGATGTTGGGAGTGTCCCAAATCTAGGTACATTAACACCATACTAAAGGGGTTTAGTATGAAAGATTCTAAGCGTGGTGGTTCCCCCACTTACTTAAGAATTAGTCTTTCTAAAAAAATGTCTTCCAAGCCTGATTTGGAGAGAGCTTGCGTACAAGAGATACCCTATGCTTCGGCAGTAGGCTCTATCATGTATGCGATGCTATGTACCAGACTAGATGTAGCTAATTCACTAGGTGTAGTGATCAGGAATCAATCGGATCTTGGGAGAATCACTGGACAGCTGTGAAGGACATTCTTAAGTACTTGAGAAGCACTGAAGAAATGTTCTTGGTGTTTGGTAACAGAGAACTCCAATGGGAGTCCTTTACCGATTCGAGCTTTCAGAGTGATAAGGTCGACTGAAAGTCAGTCACATGCTTTGTCTTTACTCTCAGTGGAGGAACGGTATGTTGGAAGTGTTCCAAACTAGATACCGTGGCAAATTAGACGATAAAGGCTGAATACATCGCTACCAACGATGCTACCAAAGAGGTTGTCTGGATATTTCTTGTTCATGAGATGAACATTGTTCCTACTATTGAGCGTCCAATAACTGTTATTGTAACAACAATGGAGTTGTGATTTTGGCCTAGGAACCCCGGTCCCATCAACGATCTAGACATATTCTGGGGCGATATCACCCGATCAGGGAGATGGTTGATCTCCAAGGGATCGAGGTTAGGAGAGTTGACGTGAAGGATAACACGGCGGATCCACTCATAAAGGCCTTTCCCAATAGAGACTTTTATGGGACGTTGGGTATGAGATACTACAACAACTGGCCCTAGTGCAAGTGGGAGATTGTTAGTTATATGTATGCCCTAGAGGCCATTATTGTACATATGATGTATATTATAGTGGATGCTTGGACAAATATAGGGAGGAATTTCTTGCTCGACCTGATAGTATGCTATCTGGTTATTCTTTATCTTAACATGTACACTAATTGTCTCTCTATTACATGTTGATAAAGCCCTTAGAATGGGTACTAGACTACCGGGATTATGATGTAGATCATACTTGTGGTGCCAGGGTAGTCGGTAAGTACATCCTTCAATTGTTCCTAGTCGTGGGAGTATCGAGACGGGGCGTAGATATTCCAGAGTAGACTAGCGTATACGCTTCTCGACCCATATGATGGGCGATGGATGATTACATATCCATTGATGTTTGACATCAGAGATGGTATGCGGGTGCTCAGTAGAGACTGGGTACACTGGACGGACTCGCCGAGAACTCCTAAATGGTATTATACCTCATTGTAACATCCTAGTTCGTTATACCATGCTTGATTTGATTAATTTATATATTGAATAACTATTCTTGATTTATTGCTGTTTTGGGTGCGAATAGTATAATTGGTGTCTGTATTTGCATCCGACCCGACCCGCTTGCTGGAAACCCGTCTTGATTCATGTTTATAATTTATCCCGGTTAATTATGAGGATCCGTGCACTGTCATGTTTTATATCTTGCATATCTGCATTATATCTGGCATCTGCATATTTTTAATAATACAAATATAATTAAATAAAATATTTTAAAAATATCTAGCATAGACTGCATCATACCCCTAACTCTGTTGTAGCATCCGTACATCGTGTTCTCGACCCGTTCAGTGAAACAGACTCGTTTGGATAGCTACGTCCACGCTACGTGTATCCGTTCTTGGGGTATGCATTTCCGTTACCCGGATATCCTATTTTGGTTTTGGTTACTACGTATATTATCCGTATTTTCAAGCCATAATTTTAGAACCGATCCGGGCATGATTTGGACTATTTTTTGTTTTAGCCAAAATCTTAAAATATATAATATAAAATCCTTTTAAACTGTTAATAAGTATAATATTCTTAACAATATATATATATATATATATATATTAAAAATATATTTTTTAATCCTACATCCTAATCCCAACAGTTTCTAACCCTCTATCTCTCTCTCTCTCTCTCTTTCCACACACACACACACACAAAAAAAAAATTCTTCAAAAACCCATACTTTATAACCCTCGTCCCCGTTCTCTCTCATCTTCTTCTCCTCAAAACTTTTTCCCGCCTCGTGAAACTCGCCCGCGCCCCTCGCCCACCTAGTCGTCGCCTTCTCCCCGACCTCCTCCCTCTGCTTCCCCCATCCTCTCTCCTCACAACGCCACCACCTCCATCTTCATCATCTCTCTCCTCTCTCCTCTCCTTTTCCTGCACACCCGAGCACCAAATCCCCGGCGACCAAGAAACCCACTGCCTCGCCTGCAACTTCGCCGGAAAACCCTCCTCTCGTCGCCATCCCCATCACCACGACCTTCTCTCCTCCTTCCTGCACTCCGACCAAACCCTGCACCCCGACCAGGACCTGTACACCTCGACAGAGCCACTGCAACCCTCGTCACCTGCATCTCGTCGGAGCCGTGCCATCGCCGATGATCCAGGCGACCCAATGGACGTCCCCAGCCAGCGTAGTCTTGTTCTTGCTTTGCCTGGTCATGTTCCGTACGTGCGCGTGTGCATTGCAACGTTTACCCGACGTCGGACGCTGCGTACGTACCCCGTATTGAGATCTGATCAGATAAGTTTATCTTGCTACATGCTATGTTATTATATTTGCATCCATATGAATAAAAATATCACATGTTTACTGCATTGTGCATCATCTGTTACAGTTTTACATTTCTACAATATCCGTTCACATCCGTACAGTTTATTACATATCTAGTCGCATGCAATTTTATCTCGCTACAGACTATGCAACATATTTTGTATTTATAGGCATAGAATTATTACATGTTTATTTCATTTCACATCCATGTTACAGTTTTACCATTTTTCCGATATCCGTTCGTATCCGTGTTATTGATTATATATCTAGTTGCATGTCATATAATATCATATTATGTTACCGTTATGTTAGCACCCCATGCTTGATAATATGCATCTTACGTAGTCATGGAGGTGTGGATGTGATCCCTGATAAACACTTGTGCATCCGTGTTTTACCGTGATTCGATACTTGTTACATTTTACTGTTGGGCATCCACTTGATACATATGCACCACATGACATGACCTGATACACTACTGCTTGACTTGATACCTGATCATGTTACTAATGCCGACAATCCTGACATGTTGTCCTGACGGACGTATCCTGTTGTCTGCATAGACAAACCTGTACTTGCTTGATCCTGTGTTGGCATTAGCTCCAGTTTATCAATACCTGACTTGAACACATAACCTTGGGGGTAAGGGAAAATCAATAATGAAACCTGACTTGTAACTCAACAGTTTGACGCTTATACTGATCAGTTTTGGGGGCTAGGCCAGTCCCGGGATGATATTGTTGACAACATTCGTCTGTACATATTTCCTGTTTTGTGCTTAGCGGCACGTCTCAGATTCAGCCCCGAGAGTCTGGACCGTGGTCCCGGGTATGCACGGGATACTATTGAGTTATATCGACGATTCATTAAATTGATTTCAAAGACTTGAGAGTAATTAACCCAGTAGCATAGATTACTCACCGCATGCATATACACTTCACCGTTCCATATCCGTGTTACTGTTCTACACTTATTACTGTTCATACTCATGCCCGCATATCTTGTTACCTCCTGATTATATTTTTATTGTTTGATATTATGACGCACTGACGTCTGGGTTTTGCATGGCCTAGATCCTCTGTCTCTTTCGCAAGCTGATCAGGAGTATTTCCCCCGTCAGGCCGAGCATTGAGGATGCTGTTAGTATCTAGTTTAGTTTAGTTTTATTTCCGTATTTTCATTTCCTGAAGTGAGCCCGTATTTGGGACGTACTTTCCTGATGTTATTGTTTATTGGATTTATTGCTTCCGCATATTATTTCTTGACTCGTTTATTCTGGCATATGGATATGTACTAGATAGTTTATTTTATTTTATTGTTCTTGATATCTTATAGACAGCCGTAATGTAACTGTGGAGAGATGTTTCCTAACCACAGGTAGCATGGTTGGCTCTGTCACGTGCCGATCTTAGCGCACTCTGGGAAGCGGGGCGTGACACTCACGTCAGATAGCAGTTCTCTGGTGACATTGGTACAGGTTAGTCTGTTGATCCGAGATCGTCATAGAGTCTTGTGTGATTCCCACTGTGCTTTGATTTCCACCTTACCACGTTCAAGAGAACGTGCAAAACGGTGGTTTTTGGGTACAGTCCCGAGTCACGTAGAGGCAATGAGCGATAGGAGGGGATTTCGTCTCTCCCGGTATTGGGGGTTGATGTTGCGCTATGCTCGATTGGCCATAACAGGAAATCCCTGGCCAGCGTTACTGAGATTTACTGGTAAGTGTTATCAGTAGTTTCTCGAATTGTTATGGGCCTCACATCGGCATGACTTATCAGGCTATTAGGGTCTGATGTTTACCACCCCCAGGCTGGATATGCGACATATCAGACGAAGAGACATTACTGTCCGGTAGTGTTACTTATTGGATTCGCAGGAGTATGAGCAGGCTTGCTTGTTGATCATCTGATCGCTCAATACTCAGGTCGCCGTTACGTCCAACTAGTACCGCTGACGGCTTGTTATGATCATCACCTACTGCCGGTGTATTGACAAGTCTTTAGAGTCCTACACAGAGGTTTCCTGGCTCAGGCGAAACGAACTAGGAGCACATATGTGATATGTGCGGGGACGAGATTAATACGAGTATGTGATACCGTATTCTATTCTCGTGATTTGTGTTATCGGTCGGTTATATGTGATATAGCCGGGTTATCGAATCAAGTGTTGATTCGATAAGTTGATACAAATGATATTAGTCGGTTATATGTGATATAGCCGGATTATTAAATCAAGTGTTGATTTAAATAATTTAATATATAATTATATATTTGATATATTAACTTACATTAACTAATATGAGCTCACTTAAGCATTTCTTTTTCTCACTTGTGTACACTTAATATATATGTGATATATATTATTTGTGTCATGCTTGTTGCTACATACAACATGGGTATATGAGACTCACACCATACTTATCATAATGAAGGGTTTTATTTATTTAAAGTAAATCAAAATTAGTTGGAAATTGGTCACATGGTTGAAGCTTGTGGAAGCTTGTGGAACCATTGACTTAGTTCACTAATTTTGTTTTACTTGAGATATTTATTAACCCAACCATTATGATTAGCCATGGTTAAGTCTCTACAAGAGTTAAATGAGATATTTCTCACCCATGGTTTCTATTTTTCTACACTTGTTTCTCTCCATGGTTGCTTTTCTTCATCTCCTTCCTCAAGCTCTCTAGCTTTTTGGGAGGTGAAGAAAATAAGTGAGAAAAATATTTTTAAAGTGAGCAGAATTTCTACTTCATCAACCTACACTAGATTAACCATTTATTCTAGGTTGTTTGCTTCACTAATTCCTAATTAGTGAAGAGGTAGCTTGAGTTAGTGTCTCCTCGACGTAGATCATCTTCGGTCTCGAAGACTTCAAGCAAGCTTGTTCATTTCACCTTACGAAGTCTTACTAGAGTCCGGGAGATCACAACTTGGAGCGAAGGGACTACTACACGGAGCTTTTGAAGTGAAAGACCGGTCTACAAAGGTTGTATTCCTTGTTCACTTAGATGTAAAGATGTTTACATGCATGGTTTCGTCTAATTCTCTAGTTAAGATTCTATGGTTAGGGTTCTTTAGCACGCTAAAATTTTGAAAACGGTATGGTCGATACCTCCCGAAACCCAGTGGCCGTGCTAGGGATCCCAGCACCCTCGGCTTCCCCGATCAACCAAGGGCGCGGAGCCCAAGCGCCCCCGCAACGGATCCGCGCATCTCGCCAAAGCGAGATATCCGCCGTCCAACAGTCCGTGTGCCCCGCAGGCGCGTTCCCCTATTAATGAGAGGATCCCGCCATCAATGTGGGATCAACGCAGTGGCGTAACTGACGGCGAGGATCTCGCGTCGGCTGGCTTGAACGCGACCACTGTATAAACCCTTCTTCCAGACGACTCAGGTAACTCGAACTCATTCTAATAGGCCGCTACCCTGCTCTTATTCCACGGTACTAACTTGATCGCCGGAGGGTCCTACAGTGGTTTCCCACTCCGGAACTTCCCTTGCAGATAGCTCGGCCACAACAACGCCTCACAACCCATTGAGATCTACACAACAATTTGCATATCCCCTCTCAACCGCTCAAAACCGTTTTCAGCCAGATCGACGGAGGACAACATTTGAGGGAGATTCCGATCTCCATCAGTTGGCGCCGTCTGTGAGAAATGATCTACTGATACAAAGGACTTTTCCACCACAAAAGTTGATCCCCCGTCTTCAATTCAATGGCGAGTAACAACCGCGACGATCTCGGCATGAGCCGCCCCATTCTCCATAACGGAAGCGAGAGCGGTCCTACTTCCCCTCCTAACATCATCAACGCCTTATCCGCCAGGATCGATAGGCTCACGGCGATGGTAGATGTGCTCACCCGCGTTCATGTAGCCGGCCACCAAGCCGCAGTTCCCCTCTAGCGGGATGGCAACGCGTGCATACCGGCGGGAACACGCACCCAAGCCCTCGACCTCAATCGCGCTCACCCTGATGTTAACGAACGCCGAGCGCCAATTTCGGTAGTTACAACCTGCATGCGGGGAATGATTCGATGACCCGATGGGCGCCGAACAGTTCAACGCCCCGATCTCAGGGGAGACTGGGCCATCGCTCTGACATCCGACGCGTTCTCTCACCCCCCGAGGATGTGTCGGTCAGTTCGCCTGGTTCCAGGCACGACCGACGCCCCCACTCCTGTCGGGGCCGCACAAACGGCGAACATCGGGACTACTCGAGAAGGGCCTCACCCGAGGATTTAAGAAATATGATAGAGCGGAACAGAAGCCGCACTGTCGCGCAAGCCCGGAGCGGAGGTAGTCGGCGCTCCGAATATGGGGAACCCTCGAAGTACCACTAACGAATTGAGGCCCTCGAAAAGAAAATTGAGGACATACGACAGGATGACCGCGCGGTCGGCAAAGGGGCGAAATATTCCGCTGATTCACTCACGAGACCCTTCACAGGGCGACTCCTCACCGAGCATGTCTCGTCCAGAAACAAGCCGTCCAAAGTGACTCTATTTGACGGGAATTCCGTCCTGAAGGACCACTTGGATGTGTTCACAGCCGCCATGAGCTTCCAAGACAACTCGGATGTGGCTCAATACAGGGCCTTCCCTACCACCCTCATTCGAGCTGGTCGGGATTAGTTCCGGGGGCTTGTTCCAAGCTCTATCTCGACCTTTGACGAGCTGGAGACCCAATTCCTTGGTCATTTCATCGGTAACCGGTGACAAAAGAAGATGACCGACTACTGTCAAGAGTGAAGATAAGGAATCCTTCAAAGAGTATGTCACCCGCTTCTACAATGCCCTCTTGGAGGTTTCCGAGCACCGCGACGAAACAGTTATCACCGCGCTGAGGTCGGGTCTTAGGCACAAAGAGTGGCTCCGCTCTTTTGCATTGGCGCAACCTAAGACCATGGCCGAAATGAAAGCATGGACCGAGCGAGAAGTTCAACTCGAGTCAGAGGTGAACTCCAACCTACCCAGAGGCGACCACGCGGACCGAAAGAAGAGGGACAGGGAAGAGAAAAAGAAAGTCGACCATTCGAAACCTTATTCCCTAAGGTTCCAGGAGTACACTCCTCTGAACATTTCCCAGACCGAACTGTTGGAGGAAGCCAAGGGCGAGAGGTTCTTTAAGCTCCCGTCTGCTACCCAGAGGATGGGAAAGCGTCTCCACAGCCCGTACTGCACCTATCACAGGTCGCAGGGTCACCCTACTGAAAGTTGCAAACAGCTCCGCGACTATATCGAGGAACCGATCTGCTCCGGTTACCTGGCAAAATATCTACGGGACAAGCGACAAGCGGAGCAGGAACAAAAAGATCAAACCCCTCCCAGGGAATTAACAATCGAGCAAATCATGGTCATTTCAACATGCCCAACTCCGGACAGTGAATGGGATCGCTTCCGCCTTCCAGTCATGACCGTCGGTGATCCACCTGGCAAAAAATCACGAAAGGATGACTCGATCATCTTCACCGACGAAGACCTTCATGGCATCTCCCTTCCGCATAGTGACCCCCTCGTGATAACGACCCGGGTTCACCACTATGAGGTCCGGAGAATATTGGTTGACTCGGAGAGCTCAGCGGATATCCTGTTCTATGACTGTTTTCAGCGTATGGGGCTAGGATCATCCGATCTCCAACCGACCTCCTACATCTTATCTGGGTTCACCAACCATTCTGTCCCGGCCGAAGGGTCAGTCACCTTCCTCCTCAACATCGGGGAAGTAGGCAATACGCGAACCGTGCCGGTGAACTTTCTCGTTGCTAAGCTCCCGTCGTCTTATAATGTTCTCCTGGGATGCCCTACCTTAAACGCTCTCCGGGCTCAGATCTTGACTTATCACCTTGCGCTCAAATTCCCTTCGGATAATGGGGGGATAGGCCGGGCCTATAGGGACCAGCAAACCGCTACGATTTACCTCACCTCGACGTCCCCCCCCGGAGAGCAGGGCGACGATTTTAAAGACGTGCATGATTTACAGGGTCATTAGATACACACGACGACCAAAAGGAAGTTCGAGGTGCCCTGATGGAAGCATTGACAGAAGTTCCCCTCGTGGAGGGAGTCGACGGCCGGACAGTCCAGATCGAATCTCTCTTGACAGGGGACGCCCACAAAGGACTGATCCGGTTCCTTTGAGACAACTCGGACGTATTCGCTTGGACACCAGCGGATATGCCTGGGATCAACCCTAAAGTGATCTCCCACAAGCCCGGGGTCGACCTGAAGGTCCGGCCTATTCGACAAAAGAAGAGAAGTTTTGCACCGGTTAAACGGAAGGCGATAGAAGACGAGGTGGATTGATTGCTCGCTGCCAACTTCATCAGAAACCTGGACTACTCAGATTAGCTGGCGAACATGGTCGTGGTCAAAACGGCAAACGGAAAATGGCGCATGTGCGTCGATTTCACCGAATTGAACAAGGCTTGCCCTAAAGACAACTATCCACTTCCTCGGATAGACCAGCTAGTGGATAGCTCAGCCATCTACGAATTACTAAGCTTCATGGACGCATTCTCCGGTTACAATCAGATCTGGATAAACCCGGCCGACGAAGAGCTTACCGCCTTCACCACTAACCGGGGAGTCTACTGCTACAAAGTGATGTCCTTCGGACTCAAGAACGCTGGGGCCACGTATCAGCAGCTGGTCAACAAGCTGTTCAAACATCAAATTGGGAGAAATATGGAAATCTACATCGACGACATGCTCGTAAAATCTACCTCGTCAGCCGGGCACACTAAGGACCTCGGTGAGACATTCGCTGTCCTGCGCAAGTACAAGATGAAGCTGAATCCAGCTAAATGCATGTTCGGAGTCACCAGCAGGAAGTTTCTTGGGTTCATGGTTACTTACCGAGGAATCGAAGCGAACCCAGAAAAGATCAGCTCCATCCTCAACATGGCAATGCCCAAGAGCAATGTCGATATCATACGACTCATGGGAAGGGTGGCCGCGCTGAGTCCCTTTATGTCTAGATCCGGAGAAAAATGTCTCCCTTTCTTTAGGGCCCTAAGGAAAATCCCTAAGTTCGAATGGTCCGAAGAATGCCAGAACGCTTTTGAACAACTTAAGACGCACCTAACGACCCCACCTCTTCTCACCCAACCGGTCGAGGGCAACAAGCTGTTACTATACCTAGCCGTCTCCGACCAAGTTGCAGGCTCAGTACTCATCAGAGAATTCGAAGGCATACAGAGACCGGTCTACTACGTGAGCCATTTTTTAAGGACGCAGAACAAGATATCTGGCCATTAAGAAAATAGTCCTAGCACTTGTTGTCGCCTCTAGGAAACTTCGACATTATTTCCAGGCACACATGATCCTCGTCCTCACTGAATGACCTCTAGGGTCTATCCTCGCCTCCCCCGAATCATCAGGTCATCTGGATAAATAGAGGTGGGGGTTGTTTCAATTCGACATCAAATACTGCCCCAGACAAGCCATCAAAGCACAGGTCTTAGCCGATTTTGTTATCGAATGCACCATCCTCGCTAAAGAAGGAACAACAGCTAGAGGCCCCGAATCATGATCCTCGGTCGAAGAGGTGCTCGACCCTATCCCAGACTGGGTACTCTACGTGGACGGATCCTCTACGGAGGAAGGGAGCGGGGCTGACCTGATCATCCGCGGCCCAGATGAGGCAGAAATGGAGTACTCTCTAAAGCTCGGTTTTAAGGCGTTGAATAACGTCGCAGAATATGAGGCCTTGTTGGCAGGGCTATGAATCGCCTCCCGGGTGGGGCTGAAGACCATCTGGGTATGCAGTGACTCCGCACTAGTCGTCGGCCAAATGACTGGATGTTTCGAGGCCCGAGAGCCACTTATGATAAAGTACCTGGCTGAGATAAAAAGGTTTCGGAAGAACAACGAAGTCCAAGTGGAACGGATTCCCAGGAACCTGAACACCCAGGGGCGATGCCCTGAGCATGCTCGCTTCTTCCTATTTGGCCAATCATAAAAGAAATATCCTCTATGAGGTCTTACCACGACCCAGCGTGGAAGATGGAGAGATAACACTCCAAATCTACGCAACTCAGGGAGAAAGCCGAGATTGGAGAAAGCCCCTCGTGGAATTCGTGAAGGACGGTATACTTCCCGAAGACCGGCGAGAGGCTCGTCGACTTCGGGCAAAAGCACGCCATTTCGTATGGAGCAACGGGAACCTATACAAAAAGTCATACACTCAGCCCTGCTCCGGTGCGTCGACCCCCACGAGACAGACTACGTTCTACGAGAGATACATGAAGGGGTCGGGAGAGCGCATCAAGGGGACCGTACCATGGTCCAAAAGATGCTGCTCCAGGGGTACTATTGGCCTGAGAATACACCAAGATACCGAGAAGCTGGTCAGAAGATGCAAGAACTGCCAGCTTTTCGGCAGCATACCCCATCTCCCCGCCACCGAACCAACGCCGCTCAGTTCCCCTTGGCCGTTTGCACAATGAAGAATGGATATAGTAGGCCAACTCCCCACCGGCACGGGCGGACACATATACATCCTTGTCGCTGTGGACTACTTCATGAAGTCGATAGAAGCCTTGCCCATCAGGAAACCGAACGCCGCCTCTACGATAAAATTCCTGCAGAACAACATAATCTCCCGATTTGGAATCCCGAGGTGCATAATTAGCAACCATGGGACCAACTTCGAAAACGATAAAATCAAGGAGTTTTGCAGCGACTACCACATATTGATGAAGTTTGCCGCGGCCGCACATCCATAATGCAACGGGCAGGCCGAAGTTGTGAACTGAGGCGTCATCCGCGGTCTCAGAACTCGCTTGGAAGGAAGGCAAGGCAGCCGGATTGAGGAACTGCCGCGAGTACTGTGGGCATTGCGGACATCGAAAAAGACACCCACCGGAGAAACCCCATTTAGCCTCTGCTACGATACCGAGGCAATAGTCCCCGCAGAAATTGGATTGCCCAGTTACAGAGTCGAACACTTCGACGATGAAGCTAACACATTAGCACTGCAAAGCAATTTAGACATCTTATTAGAAAAACGGGATCGAGCACAGATCAGGGCGGTCACCTATCAGCGGAAAACCGCCCGCTACTACAACGCTCGAGATAAGCATCGAGCCTTCAAGACGGGAGACCTGGTCTTACGAAGGAACGAGTTAGTAGATCAAGGGAGGCTAAATAAGTTCTCCCCGAAGTGGGACGGGCCTTTTGTCGTAACATAATAATTGCCCGGTGGATCCTACCGCCTCCAGGACTCCGAAGGGTATAATTTTCCGCGGCCATTTAATGTCGAAAAGCTTAAGTTGTATAGATGAACATGTACTCTCCTTTAAAATAATGCAATTCCTCTCTGCATTGGTTAAGTTTTTTTAACTGAGTCCTTTCCAAACTCTGTCTTTCCCAGGGATATCAGTCCTATTCCCCTCCCCGGACCCGAGCTTAGGGTTAAAAAAATTAAAAGGAAGAAAGAGACAATACACCAGGTTCCCGCCAAAATTTTCGGCCAAGAGCTACTTGTTCCCTTATAAAAAGGGGGGAGAGTCCTCAAAATTTGAACTGAGGCGCTGAACGCCAAAAGCGCCAGCGCTAAAGAGTCAAAAACTCTGAGGCAGCGCCTTATGTGCAAAGCACGAGAGCGCTGAGCGCCAAAAGCGCCAGCGCTAAAGAGTCAAAGACTCCGAGGCAGCGCATCACGTGCAAAGTACGAGAGCGTTGAGCGCCAGCGCTAAAGAGTCAAAGACTCTGAGGCAGCGCATCACGTGCAAAGCACGAGAGCGCTGAGCGCCAAGCGCTAAGAGTCAAAGACTCTGTGACAGCACGTCACATGCAAAGCATGAAAGCGCTGGCGCCAGAACTAAATGTTCTCCACTGTTGGATCAAAGATCCAACGAAGTTGATAAATCATCAAAATTCATAAAATTCTGTTGAGGAAATAGTCATCAAATGTTTCTAAATAAGAATGATTGTTCTCTGTAAATCAGAGCACCGTTGTATCAAAGATCCAATGGTGATTAAAAATCACCAAGATACAGAATAAGCTCTGTATGGGAAAATATTCTTCCAATCTTGTTAAAAAAACAAGTAGATTGTCTTCTGTAAAACAGAAGTCCTTGGATTAAAATCCAACGGTAGGAAACATTTCCCAAATCAATTAGAAATCTCTCAATGAGAGATTTCCTTAACTGATTCAACAAATCAGCATCTCCTATATAAAGAACCCAAGACTTCAAGTCTTATATAGAGGAACCCCCTTCCCCCCGGCGACAAATTTTGAGAAATTTCAAAGAGAAAAGCAAGCTCTTGGAACCAGAATTTCTTCAAGGTAAATAAAACAGGAGATCAAAGCATCTCGTCAAAAAGAAGAACTTAATTCTTTTTCTAGATCATAGATCTATAAGACAGAGGTCTTTCACAAAAAGAGATCATAGCATCTCATCATAAAAAGGGGGGAAAGAAGAATTCAATTCTCTTCAGATCATAGATCCATAAAGACAAACTCTTTCACAAAAAAAAAAAGAAGAAACATAAGAGATTGTAATATCTTCTATAAAATAAGAATTTTGTTCTTAGAGCTACGAGACAAACTCTCTTATAAATGAGAATTTAATTCTCAGAGCGCAGAACTGATCAAAGCTGTCTAAGGAGAACATTAGCGCTCCAATTTAAAGAAGCGCCTTAGCGCTCCAAAACTGGCGCACAGCGCCGCAGCGCTCCTAACGCTCCAATTTAAAGAAGCGCCTTAGCGCTCCAAGACTGGTGCACAGCGCCGCAACTCTCCTAGCGCTCTAATTTAAAGAAGAGTCTCAGCGCTCCAAGTCTGGCGTTCAGCGCCCAGCGCTCCAAGTATTATTTTAAAAGCAGCGTCCAGCGCTCCCAGCGCTATTTTAAAAGAAGCACTCAGCGCTTCAAGGTTGGCGTTCAACGCCAAGCGCACCACGTGCTCTTCACGTGGGCGCTATTTTATAAAGAGCGCTCCGCACTCATTTACTGGTGCTCAACGCCAAGCGCACCACGTGCTCCTTATGTGTGCGCTATCTCACAGGAAGCGCCTTAGCGCTCTAGGTCTGGCGCTCAGCGCCAAGCGCGCTACGTGCTCCTCACGTGCGCGCTGAGGGAACATAAATTGTTTTTTAAATAAAGCCCCAGGGCCATAATGAGGGCTCAATACTCAATAAAAGACAAAAGGTTGTCAGAACCCAAACCAATACTCAACATTGAAAAAATTCTGAGTCTAATTAAATGCCCAACATTTTAGTTGAGTGGGCCAAGCCCAAGTTGGCTATAGATCCCTAATGTAGATTAATTGAGCCTATATGCTCATAAATCTTTTTAACTGATCTTAGTCCCAAACTTGACTACAGATCTCCCAACCAATATTGGTGCAAGGGTACATCTCTTCATACCTCTGATATATATCGTTGTAATTCTTCAACGTCTTTAGAGAGATGGAGGGTCCCAATAACCAATAACTTTTGGTGCATCCCCAAACGGTTGAATCAAAACCACACAAACTATGACGTCTTTAAACTGGACTATTATGTCCTTAAACTTTACAGACTGTGGGGGTCCTTAAACTCATGGACTATGATGTCCTTAAACTTTATGGACTGTGAGGTCCTTAAACTCATAGACTGTGATGTCTTTAAACTGGACCATGATGTCCTTAAACTTTACGGACTATGATGTCCTTAAACTTTTGGACCGCAACGTTCCTAAACTAAAACAATAGAGCCCAAATGCTCTTTTGTTGGATCTAAATGATCCTGTTGAGTAGATCTTATTCTAAAATTAGACTAACGTATTCTTAACAAATGTTTGAGTTGATTTTAGTCTAAAACAAGACCAACGATCCTTAAACCCAACCCAAACCCAAATCTAAGAAAATACGGATTTGGACTAATCCTCGCCCTACAGGTGACAATATAAATTAGTCTCCGTATACAATCCACGGGCAACCAAAAAAAAAAAAAAACACGACGCGAAATGACTATCTGGAGAAGGAGAAAGTTGTTGCCGCGATACGGTAGCGTAATTAACTGCAGGGGCTTGCGCCTGTAGGGAAGAGCGTCCCCACAATCAAAAACCCCTCAAACGAGGGGGAATCTGACGAAGTCTGCTACAACGGCCACATACGTCTAAACCTCCGATATACGGTGCCATAAATCAACTTGGCATCTTCGGAGAGGTGGACGGATAAAACCAAATAGCATCTGCCCCCAAATTCAGGCGAGACGTTCGTCTTCGCGTCTTTTCGGCGGAGAACGGATTCTGGCACGCCCGGTGGGACCTTTTCCTCTTTCCACTTCATACTTCGTGTGTCATGTTCGCGAATGAATCGCGGTTTAATGTGGTTGCCCCTGGATTCGAGATACTAAGATTTGGTGTCTTGCTCCCGTGCAGAGAATATGGCTTCCAACTGCACTAGCTGCAACAACAACTCCCACTCCGTCCTCGCCGGAGGAGTGACTTATGGGCCCCAAGCGGCCTCCATCTTCGCCATGCCAGTGGAACAGGTGACTCGGGCCACCACTGGACTGTTCTTCGGGATCATGCTCCCACCAATGAGCTTCAACGCCCCAGTGCCATCGCAAGAAGCTCCAAAGAAGTCGGTTTTTGATCGGCTGGCAACTATCGCAGCCCCTCTCAACGGGTCGCCCAAATCCAACGCCTCGGTCTTTAACAAACTGGGCCAAAACTCCAATGGGTTTATGAAGAAGCCCGTGATACCTGAAGGAGTTATCCTGAAACGGATAGCCATCCCTGCTCCAGTAAATGAGATCGTTGGAGAGACTTCTCTTACTAAGGGGTCGGTCTTTACAAGACAGCCGTTCCAACTCCCGCTTCAGATGAAGTAACAAAGGCTGCTTCCCCTGCTCGAAAGTCTGTCTTCAACAGAGTGGCCATCCCCACTCAGCAGACGTCATTCTTCGATAGGCTGGCGCCAACAGCAACCCTTCACCAGAACAGGGGGCATGATGAAGCCACCCCCGTAACCGAGCCAGTCCCATCTGTAAGGCATGCTCGACGTCGCCATTGGCGCCGAGTGAGAAAAGCTGGGGGCAGTTCACCTTCTGGACTTACTCCGCCAGCTCCAACGGTGGAAGTTGATACCGCTGTTCCAACTGGGAATAACTTTGAACCACTTAGGAGGGTGCGCAAAAATTCTCCGACCGCCATGCTAAAAAGATCTCCTCCGCCTGTGGAGAACGTTACAAAGGCAAAGCTAGAGCAAACCCCTCAGCGGCTGTCCTCTAAAATTCACAAGGTCTGGCGACAAGTCCAAGACTCGGTGATCAATCAAGACTACTCCCGCCGACCGAAGAAAATGAAGATTCGACAAGAGAAGGACCACCATGTCGTACCATAAAAGATGTCGTCTACTTAGGTACCCGCTTCAACAGCCCCCTCAACTTCGATCGCCCGTAAAGGGAGTAGGCCGGTGAAAATCTCCGTGTCTGCGACAAATCTCAAGGGCACTGAAACTAAACGCCTCAAGTCTGGGGGCATGGTGGTGCACATTGTTTATATGGCATCCGGGAAAGAGAATAGCCGTATCTTCACGGGCCATCGACCACTCACCCAATCAGTGACAAAGGCTCAAGAACAACAACAGAAAAAGCTCCAGGAGATGCTGACAACCATGGTCGCACTCACTGGGCCAAAAGCAATCCCGGAGATATTGTCAGAGCAGCGCCAAGAACAGGAAACCGATGCCGAATTCCTCCGAAGAATTCTCGAGAGGAAAGACAAAGAGGCCGCGGAATAAGCGGCCAACATAAAACAAATGGCGCTTTTATTCCAAGATATGGTTGGAATGATGATACAGCCGGATCCTCCAGCTGAAGACCCTCCAATTATTCTTGAAGATGACAGAGGGGAGACGTCAAACCCTCTCCCTTCTTGTTCAATAACCAAAGAGGAGACGATCTTGAAAGCCGCCCTTGATGACTATATAGCTCAACAGATACGAGCCCATCAAGCGAACGAAGCTGCTGGCCAAATCGTCAAGATTGGACGACCCTATCCGGGTTGGTACGACCAAATAAAGTACCCGCCGGGATACACGATCCATAAGTTCCACGTGTATAAAGGGACGGGTAATCCACACCAGCGCGTTGCTCAATTCAGAGCCCTGTGCGGTAATACTGGGGGTGACGACAAACTACTGCTTCGCCGGTTTGTTGGCAGCTTGTCGGAGACAGCGTTTGAATGGTACTCTGAGCTCTCGAATGACTCCGTTAAGACATTTACAGAAATAGAGCTACTGTTTACATAAAGGTTCGTAAGCGCCAGCGAACGCACCCCAATCACGGCGTTGATCAATGCCAGGGTGAAGCCGGGAGAAACATGGGTTCAATATGCAATCCGGTGGCGGAACCTATGGTCAAAATACGAACAATGCATAGAAGAAGCTCCTGCCGTGGGCATGTTCATGTGGACCCTCGACCCTCAGTCGACTATTTCCCAATTCATGATATTCTTCAAGCCGACCACCTTCCAGGCCTTGATTGACAAGCTGGCCCAAATGGACCAGATGGGCTATAGGCCTTTCCCTTCAAAAGCGGATTTTCAAAATGAAAAAGGCAAAGGGAAAGCGACCTTTGTCGCCAACGCTCAACAACAGCCGAGTGAGCCGAAACCAGCTGCTCGCCAAGGCAACAAGCGACAATCCCTCGATGAGAAGTTAAGACGTCCTTACTCGTTTCCCCAGGATAAAACAAGAAGACTGTTCAAACTGGCAGTGCGCAACGGGCTCATCACTTTGCCGGATCCAAAACATCCGCCGTAACCTGGTGACGTTAACCATCCTAACCATTGTCCCTGCCACAGAGTAATGGGTCACTCACTCGAAGATTGCTACGTCTTGAAAAACTGGGTTGAAGACCAATACCAGCAAGCCAAATTCGCGTTGTCTGAAAATTGGAAGGTGAACCTGCCACAACCACATGCTCCGAAAAAGATGGACATGCCGGGGCATCGTGCTCATTCAGAGAGGAAGCTCCATGGAAAGTTGTTCTTTCAACAAAAACTAACAGAATGTTGAAAGATCTTCAAACATGTCCGGCAATCAGGTGGAAAAGCCCGCAAGAGCCGGAGATCATCAATGGGATGCTGAAACCATGCCCAACATCGGGAGTTAGTAGCGATGCGCAAAACACCCAGGGCCAGCCGTCAAAGTCTTCAAAGAAAAAAAAGAAGACCAAAAAGCCCGCGCAGTCTGACGACAAGCGCACGGATCTGCAAAAGCATATTGACGCACTGGAGGAATACAACCAGAAGGCGCGAACCCCAGTCACGCTTCAAGAGTTTCTCAATCACATCCTTGAAAGTGAAGATAACGACAATGATGAGGGAGACGACTCGTCAGAGGAACCCGAAGATTATGTGGCAAGTTTCCACATGATCTCTCATTCGTCGCTAAGTAACAAAAAAGCTCACTCGGCGTTAGAAGATAACGTAGAAGAGCTGGGGGCAGGAGCAGTACCAAAATCCTTGGATTATGTGACAAGGTCTATCAAAGGGAAACCTACTTGTTCACAAAGCATCCAGCGAAACTTCGCCTCAAAGCTACTATGGACCGAAAAGTCCGTAAACTAGAAATTTGCCTCAAATATGGCAACAATGGAACATAATGTTCTAAAACTAGCTACGGACCGTAACGTCCTTAAACTAATACGAACCACAGCATCCGAAGGCTGACGCAGCAAAAAAAACTGTACGTCCACAAGCAAAACGGGCACGGAAGAAAATCCGAAAGGGCTCCATGAGTAAAAACAGCAGGGCTACCAGCGAGTTTGTGAAAACCAAAAAGGGCACAGACTCGTAAAAAACGGTACGTCCATAAGCAAAACGGGCACGGATGAAAACCCAAAAGGGCTCCGTGAGTAAAAACAGCAGGGCTACCGGTGAGTTTGTGAAAACCCGAAAGGGCACAATCTCGCTAAAAGACACTTGCAAGGTCCTCTTGACCTTGTAAGGAGAAAACTACCTGCGTGAGATCCTTACGACTCACAAAAGAGCAACACATTTAGGGATTCCCACGATTCCTAAGGAGAAATTACACTTACGATATTCTCATGACTCGTAAGGAGAACCCTCTTATGAGACCCTTACGGCTCATAAGATTCAAAAGCCTTAAGCTACAGGGATCTGAACCTGTTCTTAAGCCATCATCTCTCCCAGACTGCCCTACAAGCGGTTCAATACTGACCCTTGTATACAATCCACGGGCACAAATAATCATTCCTTGCCGAGTCCCACCAACGACAAGGAATGCCTTCATTTGATGAACAAACACTTGTAAGTCCTCTCGATTTATAAGGAGAAAACACTCTTGCAAGATCCTTACGACTTACAAGAGAACATACACTTAGGAATCCTCACGATTCCTAAGTAGAAAAGACACCTACGAGATCCTCACGACTCGTAGGGAGAAACACTTTTATGAGACCCTTACGGCTCATGAAGTCAAAAGCCTTAGTCGACAAGATCTTAACCCTATTTGCTAAGCCATCTTTGTTCGAACCGACAAAGGCAGATGATGATTCGCTCCTGGCAATATCCCAGTTGTAGCAATGCTGATGCCTAAATCGGTATCAAATTCTAAGTCCTTCCATGGCAAATGATGAGTCGCTCCTGACAACATTCCAGTCGCTGCGATACTGATGCAAGATTGGTATCAAACCATGAATTCCATACTCGAAAAAAATGCATATGAAATAGCCGAAATGTTTGGGCAACTCGCAATAAAAGTCAGCGAGTAAAATATATGCATACAAAAATAGCCGAAATGGTTGGGCAACTCGCAATAAAAAAACAGCGAGTAAAAAAGGAAAAAATAGCCGAAATAATTGGGCACTGCGAATAGACAGCCGAAATGATCGCGATATAAAAAGCTGAAATCATACAGCGTCCCGGAAAGAAATAAAAAAATGAAATGAAACTTTTTGTCCTGCAGGTAAGTCTATACTGATCCCTGTATACAATCCATAGGCATTAACGAAAAGGGAACCACATGTCCCAACAAACTCCATCAAAGGGAGAGTCAGGTCTCAGCGACAATATTTGCATCCCAGAAGACCAGCAACGGCGTTTCTCCGTATTCCAATCGGATGCAGACACAACGTTAACAAAGCGGAGCCACGACAAAGTCCCCTGGTTCCAAATCTCGACTGTTCATAGACAACCTGGAGACAATCTCGACATTCGTCGCAATTGCAGGCACAATGTCAACAAACGAAGCAAAAGAAAATCCCTAGCTTCAGGGTCTCGACGTTAACGTCGACAACCTAAAGATCAACACCGGCGTTTCTCCGTATTCCAATCGGATGCATACACAACGTTAACAAAGCGGAGCCACGGCAAAGTCCTCTAGCTCCAAATCTCGACGGTTCACAGACAACCTAGAGACTACCTCAGAACCATGGCAGAGTCCCTAGTTCCAAGGTTCGACGGCATCTACGGCCTAGAGATCAACAACAACGTCCTTCCTTCCAGCAGGATACAAGCGCGACATCAACAAACGGAGCTATGGCAAAATCCCCTGGTTCCGAAACCTCGACGGTTCACAAACAACCCAGAGACAACCTCGACATTCGACGCAATATTGCAGGCACAATGTCAACCAAAGAAGCTAAGGAAAATCCCCCGCTTCAGGGTCTTGAGGGCAACTCAAATAAGACCTAAAAAGACTATCGGAGATCATCCCACACCAGCGCCGAGTGGTCATGACCCATCGAGGCTCCCAAACTGAGCCTAACCTCAAGTAAAAAGCGACATGGAATACCCTAACTCTTGCTCTTTTGATGGTAATATTACCTGGAAGATTATTTGAAGACGTCTTGTCCAGCCCCCGGAGGGATCAGAGACACGACAGTCGTGGGGCTACTTGAACAAAAAGATTGCATATCGGGGAATATATCGGCCAACGCGACGGTGCGACGGGTAAAAAACCCTAGTACCACAGACCCTAACGGACTTCTATTAGCAGAAGTTAACTGTGACGTTAGGAAACCCTTGCGAGAACTTCTCGATTCGTCTCGACCCGTGAGGAAATTAGTGTTCTTGCGAGAACTTCTCAATTCGTCTCGACTCGTAAGGAAAAGTCTTAGGCAATGGGGATAAGGACCTGTTTCCTAAGCACTGGGGCCCCGCAAGTCGGTCCAAGATGGACTATTGTATGTTATTTACGGGCCACACTCTCCAAAGTCAAAGCTCGACAAGGAGGGAAACAGCCACTTACGAATCCTCTCGACTTGTAAGCGGGAAAAATTCTCTTGTATGATCCTTACGACTCTTAAGAAAAACACACTTAGGAATCCTTACGATTCCTAAGGAGAAAAGATATCTACGGGATCCTCTTGACTCGTAGGGAGAAAACCCTTTATGAGACCCTCACGGCTCATAAAGTTGGAAAGTCTTAGGCGGCAGATCTGAACCTGTTTCCTAAGCCATCGCTTCTTATCTCTATTCAGGGAAACCAGCGTCCTTGACGAGAACATCTCGATTCGCGTTGACCCGCAGAGAAATCAGTGTCTCTGCAGGAATACTTCGACCCGTTTCGACCTCCAGGGAAATCAGTGTCCTTGGCAAAACCACGATTCAGGGAAATCAGCGTCCTTGACGAGAGCATCTCGATTCGCGTCGACCAGCAGAGAAATCAGTGTCTTTGCAGGAATACTTTGACTCGTTTCGACCTCCAGGAAAATCAGTGTCCTTGGCCAAACCTCGATTCAGGGAAATCAACGTCCTTGACGAGAGCATCTCGATTCGCGTCGACCCGCAGAGAAATCAGTGTCTTTGCAGGAATACTTCGACTCGTTTCGACCTCCAGGGAAATCAGTATCCTTGACAAAACCTCGATTCAGGGAAGTCAGCGTCCTTAACGAGAGCATCTCGATTTGCGTCGACCCGTAGAGAAATCAGTGTCTTTGCAAGAATCTCTCGATTCGTCTCGACCTCCAGGGAAATCAATGTACTTGGCAAAACCTCGATTGAGGGAAGTTAGCGTCCTTGACGAGAGCATCTCGATTCGCGTCGACCCGCAGAGAAATCGGTGTCTTTGCAGGAATACCTCGATTCGTCTCAACCCCCAGGGAAATTAGTGTCCTTGGCAAATATCTCGATTCAGGGAAATCAACGTCCTTGACGAGAACCTCTCGATTCGCGTCGATCTGCAAGGAAATCAGTGTCTTTGCAGGAATCTCTTGTCGTCTTGACCTTAAGGAAATTAGTGTCCCTGCACATGAAAAGAAAATTCTCTTATGAGATTCTTACGACTCTCAAGAGAAAACGCACTTAGGGGTCTTCACGACTCCTAAAGAGAAAATACACATGCGGGGTCCTCTCGACCCGTAGGGAGAAAAGTCTTTATGAGACCCTCACGGCTCATAAAGTTGAAAAGTCTTAGGCGGCAAATCCTAACCCTGCCTTTTAAGCCATCACTGCCCTGCAAGGAGGTCAAGATGGACTATCCACGGGCCATACTCTCCCAAGTTGAATATCGACAAGCGGGGGAACAGTCACTTACGAGTCCTCTCGACTTGTAAGAGAGAAAATTCTCTTGTGAGATCCTTACGACTCTCAAGAGAAAACATACTTAGGAGTCCCCACGACCCCTAAGGAGAAAATTACACCTACGGGATCCTCTCGACTCGTAGGGAGAAAAATCTTTGTGAGACCCTCACGGCTCATAAAGTTAAAAAGTCTTAGGCGGCAGATCTGAACCTGTTTTCTAAGCCATTTGCTGCTCTACAAGGAGGTCAAGATGGACCATCTGTGGGCCACATTTGCCAAAGACACATTCGCCAATGAAATAAAGAAGCTATTTACGGATCCTCATGATTCGTAAGGAAAAATACCCGAGTGAGATCTTTACGACTCACAGAGGCGATGAACACTTAGAAATCCTCACGATTTCTAGGGTGAATTTACACCTACGAGATCCTCTCGACTTGTAGGGAGAAAAAACCTTCTTGAGACCCTTACGGCTCATGAAGATAAAAAAAGTCTTAGGCTATAAGGACTCTAAATTTGTCCCCTAAGCCCTCAATTCTATTACCATGCATAACTCTGCACTACTTCACCCACGTACATACTTACGTGGGCAAAGTAGTGGGGGGCACTTGTTCCCGCCAAAATTTTCGGCCAAGAGCTACTTGTTCCCTTATAAAAAGGGCGGAGAGTCCTCAAAATTTGGCCTCAATTGAGAGCAAAGCTCTATTCAAAATTTGAACTGAGACAGCGCCTCACGTGCAAAGCACGAGAGCGCTGAGCACCAAAAGCGCCAGCGCTAAAGAGTCAAAAACTCTGAGGCGGCGCCTCACGTGCAAAGCACGAGAGCGCTGAGCGCCAAAAGCGTCAGCGCTAAAGAGTCAAAAACTCCGAGGCAGCGTATCACGTACAAAGCACGAGAGCGCTGAGTGCCAGCGCTAAAGAGTCAAAGACTCTGAGGCAGCGCATCACGTGTAAAGTACGAGAGCGCTGAGCGCCAAGCGCTAAGAGTTAAAGATTCTGTGACAGCACGTCACGTACAAAGCATGAGAGCGCTGGCGCCAGAACTAAATGTTCTCCACTGTTGGATCAAAAATCCAACGAAGATGATAAATCATCAAAATTCATAATAAAATTCTGTTGAGGAAATACTCCTCAAATCTTTCTAAATAAGAAAGATTGTGCTCTGTAAATCATAGCACCGTTGGATCAAAGATCTAATGGTGATTAAAAATCACCAAGATACAGAATAAGCTCTGTATGGGAAAATATTCTCCCAATCTTATTAAAAAAATAAGAAGATTGTCTTCTGTAAAACAGAAGTCTTTGGATTAAAATCCAACGGTGGGAAACATTTCCTAAATCAATTAGAGATCTCTCAATGACAGATTTCCTTAACTGATTCAATAAATCAAAGATTTCCTTAACTGATTCAATGAATCAGCCTCCCCTATATAAAGGACCCAAGACTTCAAGTCTTATATAGAGGAACCCCCCACAAACTTTGAGAAATTTCAAAGAAAAGAGCAAGCTCTTGGAAGAAGAATTTCTTCAAGGTAAATAAAATAGAGATATTAAAGTATCTCATCAAAAAGAAGAAGAACTTAATTCTTTTTCTAGATCATAGATCTATAAGATAGAGATCTTTCACAAAAAGAGATCATAGCATCTCATCATAAAAGGGGGGAGAAGAATTCAATTCTCTTCAGATCATAGATCCATAAAGACAAAGTCTTTCACAAAAAAAAAGAAAAAGAAACATAAGAGATTGTAACATCTCCTATAAAATAAGAATTTTGTTCTTAGAGCTACGAGACAAAGTCTCTTATAAATGAGAATTTAATTCTCAGAGCGCAGAACTGATCAAAGCTGCCTAAAAAAACATTAGCGCTCCAATTTAAAGAAGCGCCTTAGCGCTCCAAGACTGGCGCACAGCGCCGCAGCGCTCCTAGCGCTCCAATTTAAAGAAGCGCCGCAGCGCTCCAAGGCTGGCGCACAACGCCGCAACGCTCTAATTTAAAGAAGTGCCTCAGCGCTCCAAGTCTGGCGTTCAGCGCCCAGCGCTCCAAGCACTATTTTAAAAGCAGCGCCCAGCGCTCCCAGCGCTATTTTAAAAGAAGCACTCAGCCCTTCAAGGTTGGCTTTCAGCGCTAAGCGCACCACGTGCTCCTCACGTGGGCGCTATTTTATAAAGAGCGCTCCGCATTCATTGACAAGCGCTCAGCGTCAAGCGCGCCACGTGCTCTTCACGTGTGCGCTATCTCACAGGAAGCGTCTTAGCGCTCTAGGTCTGGCGCTCAGCGCCACGTGCTCCTCACGTGCGCGCTGAGGGAACATAAACTGTTCTTTATAAAGCCCCAGGACCATAATGAGGGCTCAATACTCAATAAAAGATAAAAGGTTGTTAGAACCCAAACCAATGCTCAACATTGAAAAAAAGCTGAGCCTAATTAAATGCCCAACATTTTAGCTGAGTGGGCCAAGCCCAAGTTGGCTACAGATTCCTAATGTAGATTAATTGAACCCATATACTCATAAATCTTTTTAACTAATTTTAGTCCCAAACTTGACTACAGATCTCCCAACCAACATTGGTTCAAGGGTACATCTCTTCATACCTCTGATATATGTCGTTGTAATTCTTCAACGTCTTCAGAGAGATGGAGGGTCCCAATAACCAATAACTTTTGGTGCATCCCCAAACGGTTGAACCAAAATCACACAGACTATGACGTCTTTAAACTGGACTATGATGTTCTTAAACTTTACGGACTGTGGGGTCCTTAAACTCATGGACTATGATGTTCTTAAACTTTATGGACTGTGAGGTCCTTAAACTCATAGACTATGATATCTTTAAACTGGACCATGATGTCCTTAAACTTTACGGACTATGATGTCCTTAAACTTTTGGACAGCAACGTCCCTAAACTAAAACAATAGAGCCCAAATGCTCTTTTGTTGGATCTAAATGATCATGTTGAGTAGATCTTAGTCTAAAATTAGACTAACGTATCATCAACAAACGTTTGAGTTGATCTTAGTCTAAAACAAGACTAACGATCCTTAAACCCAACCCAAATCTAAGAAATATGGATTTGGACTAATCCACGCCCTACGGGCGAGAACATAAATTAGTCTCCGTATACAATCCACGGGCAACCAAAAGTAAAACAAACACACACGACACGAAGTGACCATCTGGAGAAGGAGAAACTTGTTGCCGCGATGCGGTAGCGTAATTAACTGCAGGGGCTTGCGCCTGCAGGGAAGAGCGTCCCCAGAATCAAAAACCCTTCAAACGAGGTGGAATCTGACGAAGTCTGCTTCAACGACTGCATCCGTCTAAACCTCCGATATACGATGCCATAAATCAACTTGGCATCTTCGGAGAGGTGGAGAGATAAAACCAAATAGTATCTGCCCCCAAATTCAGGCGAGACGTTCGTCTTTGTAACAACTCCAATTTTTGTATACCTAAATTTGATTTAAATTTGAAGTATACTTGGAATATTAATGTTGCTGATAACACTTTAAGTATCTATTTCCCTACAATAATTACAAGAAGGAGCTTGTAGCTCATTGGTAATACCTTGCACTGCAGAACCAAGCCACCAGAGTTCGAATCCCATGCCCCACATATTTTTTATATCATTTTGTTTTAATTTTTCTGGGAAGTCAACGGTCAAACAGCCACAACTCACAAAATTAATGCTGCACACAAAAAATAAAGTACACCAAAATTCCCCCCAGAAGTTTCCCCACCCGACGCCGCTTTGACTCGGCCCGAGTCGGCCGGCGGTTCGGCCGAATCGGCCGGCGCCGCCGGCCGTACTCGGCCGGACGGCCGAGTCGTCAACACGGATTTTCTCCGTGTTGACTTGGTCAACACCCCTGTATACTCCATTTTCCAGAACAGTTATCAAATGCACAATAAACCTCTTTTACTCCCAAATTTAATGATATTTTAATGAATTTTTATATTTTTTAATATTTTTTTTATCAAAACCCTAACTCTAACCTAGCCCTATATAAACACCCCTACCCTCTACCATTTCACCCTACAACTCTAAGTCCACTCTCCCAAATTCTCAAGAGAACTCGGTACGTTAGAAAAAGAGCGAGAAGCGAAGCGCTGCCGAAACCGACGACGAATTCCGGCGATCGTGCTAAAACCCTTCGCGACGTCTCGACGCACCGACAACCCACCACTTCCTTAGTCTCCTTAGCTTGTCCAAACTTGTAAGTCCCATTTTTTCTATCTCTCTTTTCTTTTAAGAAAAAAAATACGACTTTATGGAACCCGACAGAAATCGGAACAAACCGATTTTCGATTCGGTTTTTCTACAAAATCTCACTTGTCACCTAATCCATAATACCTAAACATATCCATGATGACTATTAATCACATAAAAATCAATTTAAACAAAGTTTCTCACATGAAATGATAGATTCCTTGTATATCGTATTCTTTTCATAAAAATACCATAAAGTTTATTTTTCTTGTTCTAATTAATTTCCTGATTCCTAAATATGTTCATCTTGATCACTAAACTTGTACAAATCAATTTGAATGAGTTTTCACACATGAAATGATAACTTTTACAAAAAACCGTATTCTTACACTTAAATACCTTCATATTTAATTTATCATATTTAACCTCTAAACTTCACTAAACCTTAAAATAAGTCACGAAGTAATGACCTACCTCTACACACACACAAATATAACCCTAATTGATAACGTCAAAATATAGAATACGAAAATACAAGACTTTTCACTAAAATACCATTTTTTTCTTTATAAACCTTTCTTGAAATTCTAAGTTGAATACAATTCTAAACAAAATCTTTTAAAAGAAAATACGATGTGTCATGGACATCGATCGTTTATCTAAACCTGACTTTGTGGTGTCTAGACAAGTGTGTCAAGGCTGGTGGTTTTTAATTAGGTCCACTACTGTGGTTCCTTCCCACTTACCTGGCACTTATCTGGACGCAATTGGCGGTGAAGAGACGATTTGAGGCTTCTAATGACTTATCGTTTAGACCTTAGAAATATGCTAGTTAGCTTAGGAAACCCTAGAAACTAAAATACGGAAATTTATAAATAAATACCTTATAATTATAAAACCGTTTTCTAAATGAATAGTATTTATTAAACCTATGCAAAGCGCCACTACAACCCACCTTTGGGGAACCCGTTAGGGATAGTACGGTTCATCGTGCACCCGCGGGCTAGTAGTGCGAGATTCAGACCTCCGCAATGAGCATTCGGTCTCGGAAGGTTTAAAATACGGCATTTAAGAAAAATGAGATTTTGCAAAAATAAATATTTATTTAAAATTATTCATGTGTTAATATATATATAATTATCATTTAAACACCTATTTTATCATAAGATAAAGTTCCCATCTTTTTCTAAAAATTTACAAGATTAAAAGTTACATTAAAATACCATGAATTTCAAATAAATCAATTAATACTTTTATTAGGATATATTCACTAGAATAACACAAATAAAATTCACACTCATTATAACTATAAAGACGAATAATAAATACTTGAGGTGTATTTTGAAAACTATACAAAAGTACTTTTTACATAAAACCCCTCAAGTTTTATAAATTACAATAAGACCCCTAACAATTATTGAACTTCAAATTACCTTTCTTTTAGTCTGACTCGGGTTAGAGTCTGACTATTTCTGACTTGAATATGATTCAAGTCAATCTATATTCTTTTATATTCCAATTCAATATGAATACATGAATCCCTGAATCCAGTTAACATTTTACATAATTTGACTGAAGCAAACCATGGATATACAACCGTTATCCTGATATTCCATTTACCTGATTATGCAGTTACAACATGTTTACTGATATCATGGTTTTGGTCAGCCACCCAACTTACACAATACATTACAACAATACTGTTAAAACACTACGGGGTTTAAGGGGTAGATTGGTACGGAAGGTGTTAAAGGTGGTACGAGGTGGTCAGATTAAAACACCTAACCTGAATCATATTGCTGTTGTACCATGGCATAACGGTTCCTTGTACTTTCCTTTTGCCCTGGTCTCTAGCATATAGAGACCCCCCTCGTATACACTGGCATCCTTCTGTATCAAGCTACAAATAACAGCGTTAACATAATATTCCACAATATTCTACAACATGACACTTAGCAAATTACTCTTATTCTGTCTTTCTAGTTCTCCTATATCTTTGGGACTTACCGAGCGACCTGTTCGCTGACGACATTCTATTTCTTTCTTCTTCGAAAGTCGTCAGGTGCGTTGGACCAAGCAGAGATTGAGCCCACCGGTGAAGATTTGGAGCAGTTTAACGAAGACCCCGAGCTCTAGATATTGTACCTTGTTCTTTCCAGTATTTTCATTTCCTGTTATGCCATTGTTTAGGCATCGCTTTTCATTTCAGTTGTATTTTCTTTTCATGCATTGTACAAAAAAATGTTATTAATAAAGTTGTTGTTATTCTATATCTTTCGTCTCTTGTGATTTACTTTATATTGCTTAGCTACGCTTAGCGTATGTACTTCTGAGTACATACGTAGCGGACCTTGTCGCGTCCACTTCGCCGTATACTGGGAAGCGGGACATGACAGTCTTCGCGTCTTTTCGGCGGAGAACACACCATAACCTCAAACAAAGAAAAATTTATTTATTCCGATGTATTATGGGCTCCCCAGCCTAATAAGAATTAAAACAAAGGAGGAAGTGGATTAAGAAAATATAGCCGGTGATATTCAGAAGATAGCTCCTCCAGCCGAGCCCAGGCCGTCACCACACGCTCCCTCTGTCGGTACCCGTAGACCCTTGAAGCTACAGATTCGTCGGGACACTCTGCCGCCGAGCACGACGCTGGGACCAACCTAAACTGAAAACATTCGAGAAAAATGTCCACCGAGCGATCCCGCCCGCTCTTCGAGATTAGCCCAAGCTCGTAGGCCGTGTGCATCTTATCGAATGCCTCGTCCATAGATTGTGGGGAGAGGACGTTGTAAAGACCGGGGAAAGACCTCCATTTCGCATAGATGAGCACTTGTAGAAGAGGAGGTCGTCGGGGAAGTGGGCGTCCGTAATAGCCCTTCAAGCAGCCAATCACGGCCTCATACGTCTCTTCGGAACGATCGATATTGTAAAAATACACGGCGTCTCGGAAAATGATCTCCCTGATGAGATATGTGCGGCCCGTCATTTGGAAGAAACAACATGGCTGAGGAAAATTCGGAGTAGGCAAACAAACGGAAAAGACCATGCCTTCCGGTATTTATAGCCTCAACGAAAATCTTCTAACGGCCGAGCTCTTCTCGCGCAACAACGCAAATCACGGAATATCGCACTTTCCCGATAACGCACAGCCACGTGCCATCCATGACGGTCACGATTCCCCCGCCTTTACGGGTTACGGAAGGTTGAATGATGTTGTTGGGGTCGAAAATTGCACCCCGGTTGACCAAGTCAAAGTCAAGGTCAACCCCAAGCCAGGTGGGCCCAAGCCCAGATCAAGTGGGCTTATGCCCGAGTCGAGCCCAAACATGAAGCGGCCGGCCTCTCCCATGCCGAAATAAAAAATCATGTAATAAATAATTTTGATGTAATTTTTTATGCATGAATGTATGCAAAATAGGCATAAAGCCAAATTTTTGTAAAGCCCATGGCTTATGTGCAAAAAAAAATAGCACATGAGACATAAGATGGGCAAAATGCCATTTTGCAAAGCTCAAGGGGCTATATGTAAATGTGTAAGCCTATATAAGGCAACATGATGATGAATAAAACATACACTTTTCCATTCTCTCAAAATATAGGGTTTGTGCCTCCTCCCCTTTCTCAAGGGTCTAAAATTCTCTTCCTCTTTTTTGAATTAAATCAAGAGTTTAACTCTTCCTTTCGTAAAAATAAATAGTTTTTCACCACAAAACCCACGAAGGGGAACTCGGATCTCCAATCAAATCTTGAAAAGGGGAGACTTTTAAGTATCACCCCCTTTTCTCCAAGATCCAGCCGATCAAGAGAAGAAAGAAGGAGATCCATCTCAAAAAATCTAACTTTGGACAGATCCAAGGCTCAAAAGAAGAGCCGAAGATTCCTAGGAGTTTAACTCCTTTCTAGATCTGTTGGAATTTAACTCTATAAATTAGTTTCTGTTAGGAGTTCAACTCCAAAAAAAACCCTTGGGAGTTCAACTCCCGTCAAATGACCCGGCCTCCCCTGGCTCTTTCACCGTCCGGGCTCCCTTTCCTAGAGGCTAGGCCCCTTCCTGCGGGTGTTTCCTGCGGTCACGTGTGCACCACGTGACCCCAAGCGCTAAGGTGCCCATCGGTCACGCGTGCGCCACGTGACCCCGGGGAGCTAAGGGGCCCATCGGTCACGCGTGCGCCACGTGACCCCGGAGCGCTAAGGCGCCCAATGGTCACGCGTGCGCCACGTGACCCCGGGGCGCTAAGGCGCCCAATGGTCACGCGTGCGTCACGTGACTCCGGGCGCTAAGGCGCCCATCAGTCACGTGTGCACCACGTGACCCCGGGCGCTAAGGCGCCCAATGCCCACGTGCGCGCCATGTGACCCCGTGCGCTAAGGCGCCCAATGGCCACGTGCGTGCACGTGACCCGGGGCACTAAAGCGTCCATGTGAGCGCACGTGACCCCGGGCACCATGCGCCCACGTGCTACGCACGCGTCTTTAAGACGCTTCCCCCCATTTTTTTTATATGCACTCCACAGTAAATATACCTCCCCCGTTAGAAAAATTTTCTAACGGGGCGCTGTCCCGCACCCCGCAAGGGAACTGCTAGCCCCCTTGACTCCCAATCCGCTATCCGGGTAGCGGGACCCCCGTAAAAACTCTGCGGGGCCCCCGACATATCCAAAATCCCTTCAAAACACAACACTGCACATTGAGTTCGCATAACCGGTTTAACCCGTTAATCGGAGGTTCCCTCACTCCAAAGGCAAGGGGTAATTAACGGCAGCTTAGTCCACGGCTGCCGGAGATTCGGATCCCCACGATCAATTAACCCCGTCCGCCCTAGGCAGAGGGAATCTGTAGTAGGCCTGACAAGCGCGCGCATATTCCCATCTCAATGGAGTGACGAAAAACACCCTACAGATGTCTCAAGGAGAAACTATGGAATTCAGAAAGCCCTTGTTCAGAGGCAACCGAGTAGCTTCCTGCTCGGCCCATCTGCTGAGGGCAGCCTCCCGCCCGGTCAATCCGCAAATCCAAAGCCCTCGTCAAGAGGCAACCGAGTAGTTTCCTGTTCGGCCCATCTGCTAAGGGCAACTTCCTGCCCAGTCAATCCGCGGATCCAAAGCCCTTATCAAGAGGCAACCGAGTAGCTTCCTGCTCAGCCTATCCTCTGAGGGCAGCTTCCTGCCCGGTCAATCCGCGGATCCAAAGCCCTCATCAAGAGGCAACCGAGTAGCTTCCTGCTCAACTCATCCGCCAAGGGCAGCTTCCTGTCCGGCCAATCCACGGATCCAAAGCCCTCGACAAGAGGCGACCGAGTAGCTTCCTGCTCGGCTCATCCGCTGAGGGCAGCTTCCTGCCCGGCCAATTCGCGGATCCAAAGCTCTCGACAAGAGACAACCGAGAAGCTACCTGTGGGCATCTCGATGACACCGCTCTTCCTACACTTAGCTATCGCTCGATTCATACTCGATGCACGATCGTCACCTCGACTCCGGTGAAAGGGAGGACTCCGGTCTTCTTATATTTGGCTATCGCTCGATTCATACTTGATGCACGATCATCACCTCGACCCCAGGAAAAAGGAGGACGCCAGGTTTGCAATGGAGCAACAGTTTATTCATCTACAGCAAGGATCAATGTGGGATAAATCAGTAGATGAATACGACGCTGAATTCACCATATTGAGCCGGTAAGATATGTCACAATAGTTCAATTTTAAATATCACATACTACACAGCTAACACAATCTTTAAACAGATTCGCGGCACACTTGATACCGACGGACGAGATCAGAGCCCGTCGCTTTCAACAAGGTTTGGACACAGAGATTAAGGCTGCTCTAGCCACAGGAAAGTTTTTGACTCATGAGGAAGCTCTAGAAGCTGCCCGCAGTTATGAGGCGGTAATAAAAGAGAGGGGCAGACCTCAGTCTGCAGGAGTCAAACGCCCTGCCAACCAGATGGCAGGTGAAGCCACGTCCAGACCACCTTTCGTGCCAAGGCGACCCGGAGTACCAACTCATCGTCCTAGCCCAGCCTTTTGCACCTACTGCAAGAGAACTGGACATATGATGAAGGACTGCCGTCGAGCCAACCGCCTTTGCTTAATCTGCGGTTCAGCCACTCACAGTATTGGATCTTGTCCCCAAAGACAGAACCCAGTTGCTGCACTCAGGCCAGCAAATACCTATCAGCAGCGACCAGCTCTTCACGCACCTGCTCCCAGACTTGCGCTGCCTGCACCACCCAGGGGACCACAAGCTGCACCACCTCCTCGACAGTTCCATCAAGCTCAAAGGAACGTTCCGAGGAATGCTCCTTAGGCCAGGAGGAATATGCCAAAGCGCCAGGCTTTCATGATGTCTGTAGAAGAAGCTGAGGCCACTGGCCAAGTCATTACTGGTAAACTTTCCTTCCCAAACTTATCTTTTAGTCTTATTTACCTACACACTTTCCCTATACCTAAAACCTATCCCATATACCTTAGGTACAATCCTAGTAGCTTCACTACCTGCACTTGCACTGTTTGATACTGGAGCATCCCACTGCTTTATGTCGCAACGGTTTGTCCGAACCCATGCGATTCCAGTCTCACCGCTTGTATCCAGCTGGAATGTCAGTTCCGGAAATGGTGTTCTAAAGGCAACTATGGGATACAACATGTGTCCAGTCGTCGTCTGCAGTCGAGAGTTTTATGCTGACTTCAAGGTACTGGACATACCAAACTTCGATGTGGTTCTAGGAATAGACTGGCTTGGAATCTTTTATGCTACCATCGACTGCCGTCAAAGGAGGGTAGTATTTGAGATTCCAGATCATCCGGTCTTCTATTTTAAAAGTGGAGACCGTACACTGGAACCAACTACTTACAAAGCGAAGCCAAGAGAAGCAGTAGTTGCAGCAGCTCAGGCAGAAGAAGAATCAAGACCGGAGGTAGTTCGAGAGTTCGATGATGTATTCCCTGACGATATATCAGGTTTGCCTCCCGATCGAGCTCTTGAATTCAGTATTGACTTAGTACCAGGAGCACAACCAGTGATCAAAGCACCGTATAGACTAAGTCCGGAAGGATTGAAGGAAGTTCGAACACAGTTGGATGAATTACTGGCGAAAGGATGGATTCGTCCCAGCACTTCAAGTTAGGGAGCACCTGTACTACTGGTAAAGAAGAAGGAAGGTTCATACAGAATGTGCATCGACTATAGGGCCTTGAACGAAGTCACAATAAAGAACAAGTATCCACTCCCGCGCATCGACGATTTATTCAATCAGCTAAGTGGATCTTGTGTCTTCTCTAAACTAGATCTTCGTTCAGGTTATCATCAAGTGAAGGTCAAGGAAGCTGATATTCACAAAACGGCTTTCAGAACTCGCTATGGACATTACGAATTTCTAGTAATGCCATTTGGAGTGACCAATGCACCAGCAATCTTCATGAACCTAATGAACCAAGTCTTCCGGGAGTATTTAGACAGGTTCGTTGTCATCTTCATCGACGACATCTTGGTATATTTTAAGAATCGGAAAGAACATGCGGAGCATCTACGAATTGTCCTGGAAACTCTTCGACAACATAAGCTTTATGCCAAATACAGCAAGTGCGAATTTTGGCTAAAACAAGTTGGTTTTCTTGGACACATCGTATCAGGAGAAGGAATTTCTGTGGATCCAGCAAAAGTTTCAGCAGTCAGCGAATGGCCTACACCAAAATCAGTGAAGGATATTCAGAGTTTCCTGGGTTTAGCTGGATATTACAGAAGATTCATTGAAGGCTTTTCAAATATAGCAACACCCCTGACCAAGCTCACACGAAAAGATGAAGAATTTGTGTGGTCAGAAGCATGCGAGCAAGCTTTCGTAGAACTCAAGTCAAGACTGACATCAGCACCTATTCTCGTCATACCGGATCAATCTGGAGGATTCGAAGTGCATTGTGATGCATCTGGTAAGGGATTAGGATGTGTTCTATATCAGCACGGTAAGGTTGTGGCTTATGCTTCAAGACAACTGAAGACTCATGAGCGCAATTATCCGACGCATGATCTGGAATTGGCAGCCGTCATCTTTGCTCTCAAGATTTGGCGTCATTACCTACTTGGTGAACGAGTGAACATCTACACAGATCATAAAAGTCTGAAGTATGTGTTTACTCAGAAGGAGTTGAATATGCGGCAGAGAAGATGGTTAGAACTCATGGCGGACTTTGACATCAATTTGTAATATCATCCAGGAAAGGTGAACGTAGTACCTGATGCTCTTAGTCGCCAACCATTAGCAATGAATCTCACCGCTCAATGGAAGCTTCAGCAACACCTACATCAGATGGAGATCGAACTAGTCATGCCAGGTGATGTTTCAAGTTTGATGAATCTACAAGTTCAATTAACCATTGTCAATCAGATCAAAGCAGCTCAAGCCAGCGATGCTAAGTTGCAAAAGATCAGAGAACAAGTGGAGAATGGACTCAGAACAGATTTCATCATCCATGAAGACGGATCTTTGAGATACGGCAGCAGATTGTGTGTACCAAAGGGTCATGTTTGGGAAGAGTTAATGAAGGAAGCTCACAGCTCTCCCTATTCAGTACATCCTAGAGATACCAAAATGTACAAAGATCTACGTTAGAATTATTGGTGGCATGGAATGAAGCATGAAGTAGCCAGAAGCGTCGCAAAATGCTTGGTGTGTCAGCAGGTAAAGGCTGAACATCACAGGACGGCTGGACTACTTCAACCATTACCAATCCCAGAATGGAAGTGGCAGCACATCACGATGGACTTTGTAACTGCTCTTCCTCGCAGCACAAAGGGTAACGATGTGATATGGGTCATTGTGGATCGACTCACAAAGTCGGCTCACTTCATTCCATTTCGAGTTGGCCAATCAACTGAGACACTAGCGAAGAAGTACATGGAGGTAATAATCTAATTTAGATTTAAAAACTCTTCATAATGTACTATCTCTGATACCAATGAACTCATACAGGAAATTGTGAGACTTCATGGAGTACCGGTCTGTATTGTCTCCGATCGTGACACCAGGTTCCGATCGTAATTTTGGCAGAGTCTGCAAGCTAGCTTGGGAACAAGTCTGAACTTCAGCACGGCTTATCATCCACAAACAGATGGTCAGTCGGAACGAACTATTCAGATTTTGGAGGATATGCTCAGAGCATGTATGCTCGACTTCAAAGGATCGTGGGAAGATCACCTGCATCTTGTGCAGTTTGCATACAACAACAGCTACCAAGCAAGCATAGGAATGGCACCTTTTGCAGCATTGTATGGAAGGAAGTGTCGATCGCCATTAAGTTGGGACGACATCGGAGATAGGGAACTCCTTGGACCAGAGATGATAGTAGCGACCGTTGATGTGGTTCGTACTATCAGGAAAAGAATGCGCATAGCCCAAGATAGACAGAAACACTGGGCTGATGCGAAGAGACGACACTTGGAGTTCCAGCCAGGAGACCATGTATTCTTGAAGATATCTCCGAACCGCGGAGTGATCCGATTTGGAAGACGGGGTAAGCTAAGTCCGAGATATATTGGACCGTTCGACATACTCGAACGAGTCGGTGAAGTGGCATACCGATTAGCACTTCCACCCTCATTGGAAGGAGTGCATAACGTGTTCCACATATCCCAACTCAGAAGGTATGTGAGTGACCCCAGCCATGTACTCGATCATTCCGAGCTCACTATACAGCCCGACTTGTCTTGTGAGCAACAACCTGTGGAGATCCTGGACAGGAAAGTGAAGACACTTCGGAACAAAGAAGTTAATTTGGTCCGGGTAATGTAGAGGAAAGACACACCAGGAGAATCCATGTGGGAAAGGGATGATGAAATGCGTGCAAGATATCCTCACCTTTTTGTAAACTAGTTCTCAAATAAAAGTTGTAAATTTCGAGGACGAAATTTTTGTAAGGAGGGTAGATTGTAACAACTCCAATTTTTGTATACATAAATTTGATTTAAATTTGAAGTATACTTGGAGTATTAATGTTGCTGATAACACTTTAAGTATCTATTTCCCTAAAATAATTACAAGAAGGAGCTTGTAGCTCATTGGTAATACCTTGTACTGCTGAACCAAGCTACCAGAGTTCGAATCCCATGCCCCACATATTTTTTATATCATTTTGTTTTAATTTTTCTGGGAAGTCAACGGTCAAACAGCCATAACTCACAAAATTAATGCTGCACACAAAAAATAAAGTACACCAAAATTCCCCCCAGAAGTTTCCCCACCCGACGCCGCTTTGACTCGGCCCGACTCGGCCGAGTCGGCCGGCGGTTCGGCCGAATCGGCCGGCACCGCCGGCTGGACTCGACTGGACGGCCGAGTCGTCAACACGGATTTTCTCCGTGTTGACTTGGTCAACACCCCTGTATACTCCATTTTCCAGAACAGTTATCAAATGCACAATAAACCTCTTTTACTCCCAAATTTAATGATATTTTAATGAATTTTTATATTTTTTAATATTTTTTTTATCAAAACCCTAACCCTAGCCTAGCCCTATATAAACACCCCTACCCTCTACCATTTCACCCTACAACTCTAAGTCCACTCTCCCAAATTCTCAAAAGAACTCGGTACGTTAGAAAAAGAGCGAGAAGCGAAGCGCTGCCGAAACCGACGACGAATTCCGGCGATCGTGCTAGAACCCTTCGCGACGTCTCGACGCACCGACAACCCACCACTTCCTTAGCCTCCTTAGCTTGTCCAAACTTGTAAGTCCCATCTTTTCTATCTCTCTTTTCTTTTAAGAAAAAAAAATACGACTTTATAGAACCCGACGGAAATCGGAACAAACCGATTTTCGATTCGGTTTTTCTACAAAATCTCACTTGTCACCTAATTCATAATACCTAAACATATCCATGATGACTATTAATCACATAAAAATCAATTTAAACAAAGTTTCTCACATGAAATGATAGATTCCTTGTATATCGTATTCTTTTCATAAAAATACCATAAAGTTTATTTTTCTTGTTCTAATTAATTCTCTCATTCCTAAATATGTTCATCTTGATCACTAAACTTGTAGAAATCAATTTGAATGAGTTTTCACACATGAAATGATAACTTTTACAAATACCGTATTCTTACACTTAAATACCCTCATGTTTAATTTATCATATTTAACCTCTAAACTTCACTAAACCTTAAAATAAGTCACGAAGTAATGACCTACCTCTACACACACACAAATATAACCCTAATTGATAACGTCAAAGTATAGAATATGAAAATACAAGACTTTTCACTAAAATACCTTTTTTTCTTTATAAACCTTTCTTGAAATTCTAAGTTGAATATAATTCTAAACAAAATCTTTTAAAAGAAAATACGATGTGTCATGGACATCGATCGTTTATCTAAACCTGATTTTGTGGTGTCTAGGCAAGTGTGTCAAGGCTAGTGGTTTTTAATTAGGCCCACTACTGTGGTTCCTTCCCACTTACCTGGCAATTTCGTGGCCGCAATTGGCGGTGAAGAGGCGATTTGAGGCTTCTAATGACTTATCGTTTAGAACTTAGAAATAGGCTAGTTAGCTCAGGAAACCCTAGAAACTAAAATACGGAAATTTACAAATAAATACCTTATAATTATAAAACCGTTTTATAAATGAATAGTATTTATTAAACCTATGCAAAGCGCCATTACAACCCACCTTTGGGGAACCCGTTAGGGATAGTACGGTTCATCGTGCACCCGCGGGCTAGTAGTGCGAGATTCAGACCTCCGCAAGGAGCATTCGGTCTCGGAAAGTTTAAAATACGGCATTTAAGAAAAATGAGATTTTGGAAAAATAAATATTTATTTAAAATTATTCATGTGTTAATATATATATAATTATCATTTAAACACCTATTTTATCATAAGATAAAGTTCCCATCTTTTTCTAAAAATTTACAAGATTAAAAGTTACATTAAAATACCATGAATTTCAAATAAATCAATTAATACTTTTATTAGGATATATTCACTAGAATAACACAAATAAAATTCACACTCATTATAACTATAAAGACGAATAATAAATACTTGAGGTGTATTTTGAAAACTATACAAAAGTACTTTTTACATAAAACCCCTCAAGTTTTATAAATTACAATAAGGCCCCTGACAATTATTGAACTTCAAATTACCTTCCTTTTAGTCTGATCGGGTTAGAGTCTGACTATTTCTGACTTGAATATGATTCAAGTCAATCTATATTCTTTTATATTCCAATTCAATATGAATACATGAATCCCTGAATCCAGTTAACATTTTACATAATTTGACTGAAGCAAACTATGGATATACAACCATTATCCTGATATTCCATTTACCTGATTATGCAGTTACAACATATTTGCTGATATCATGGTTTTGGTCAGTCACCCAACTTACACAATACATTACAACAATACTGTTAAAACACTACGGGGTTTAAAGGGTAGATTGGTACGGAAGGTGTTAAAGGTGGCACGAGGTGGTCAGATTAAGACATCTAACCTGAATCTTATTGCTGTTGTACCGTGGCATAACGGTTCCTTGTACTTTCCTTTTGCCCTGGTCTCTAGCATATAGAGACCCCCCTCGTATACACTGGCATCCTTCTGTATCAAGCTATAAATAACAGCGTTAACATAATATTCCACAATATTCTACAACATGACACTTAGCAAATTACTCTTATTCTGTCTTTCTAATTCTCCTATATCTTTGGGACTTACCGAGCGACCTGTTCGCTGACGACATTCTATTTCTTTCTTCTTTGAATGTCGTCAGGTGCGTTGGACCAAGCAGAGATTGAGCCCACCGGTGGAGACTTGGAGCAGTTTAACGAAGACCCCGAGCTCTAGATATTTTACCTTGTTCTTTCCAGTATTTTCATTTCCCGTTATGCCACTGTTTAGGCATCGCTTTTCATTTCAGTTGTATTTTCTTTTCATGCATTGTACAAAAGAATGTTATTAATAAAGTTGCTGTTATTCTATATCTTTCGTCTCTTGTGATTTACTTTATATTGCTTAGCTACGCTTAGCGTATGTACTTCTGAGTACATACGTAGCGGACCTTGTCGCGTCCACTTCGCCGTACACTGGGAAGTGGGACATGACAGTCTTCGCGTCTTTTTGGCGGAGAACACACCATAACCTCAAACAAAGAAAAATTTATTTATTCCGATGTATTATGGGCTCCCCAGCCTAATAAGAATTAAAACAAAGGAGGAAGTGGATTAAGAAAATATAGCCGGTGATATTCAGAAGATAGCTCCTCCAGCCGAGCCCAGGCCGTCACCACACGCTCCCTCTGTCGGTACCCGTAGACCCTCGAAGCTACAGATTCGTCGGGACACTCTGCCGCCGAGCACGACGCTGCGACCAACCTAAACTGAAAACATTCGAGAAAAATGTCCACCGAGCGATCCTGCCCGCTCTTCGAGATTAGCCCAAGCTCGTAGGCCGTGTGCATCTTATCGAATGCCTCATCCATAGATTGTGGGGAGAGGACGTTGTAAAGACCGGGGAAAGACCTCCATTTCGCATAGATGAGCACTTGTAGAAGAGGAGGTTGTCGGGGAAGTGGGCGTCCGTAGTAGCCCTTCAAGCGGCCAATCACGGCCTCATACGTCTCTTCGGAACGATCGATATTGTAAAAATACACGGCGTCTCGGAAAATGATCTCCCTGATGAGATATGTGCGGCCCGTCATTTGGAAGAAACAACATGGCTGAGGAAAATTCGGAGTAGGCAAACAAACGGAAAAGACCATGCCTTCCGGTATTTATAGCCTCAATGAAAATATTCTAACGGCCGAGATCTTCTCGCGCAACAACGCAAATCACGGAATATCGCACTTTCCCGATAACGCACAGCCACGTGCCATCCATGACGGTCACGATTCCCCCGCCTTTACGGGTTACGGAAGGTTGAATGATGTTGTTGGGGTCGAAAATTGCACCCTGGTTGACCAAGTCAAAGTCAAGGTCAACCCTAAGCCAGGTGGGCCCAAGCCCAGATCAAGTGGGCTCATGCCGGAGTCGTGCCCGAATATGAAGCGGCCGGCCTCTCCCATGCCGAAATAAAAAAATCATGTAATAAATAATTTTGATGTAATTTTTTATGCATGAATGTATGCAAAATAGGCATAAAGCCAAATTTTTGTAAAGCCCATGGCTTATGTGCAAAAAGAAATAGCACATGAGACATGAGATGGGCAAAATGCCATTTTGCAAAGCTCAAGGGGCTATATATAAATGTGTAAGCCTATATAAGGCAACATGATGATGAATAAAACATACACTTTTCCATTCTCTCAAAATATAGGGTTTGTGCCTCCTCCCCTTTCTCAAGGGTCTAAAATTCTCTTCCTCTTTTTTGAATTAAATCAAGAGTTTAACTCTTCCTTTCGTAAAAATAAATAGTTTTTCACCACAAAACCCACGAAGGGGAGCTCGGATCTCCAATCAGATCTTGAAAAGGGGAGACTTTTAAGTATCACCCCCTTTTCTCCAAGATCCCGCTGATCAAGAGAAGAAAGAAGGAGATCCATCTCCAAAAATCTAACTTTGGACAGATCCAAGGCTCAAAAGAAGAGCTGAAAATTCCTAGGAGTTTAACTCCTTTCTAGATCTGTTGGAATTTAACTCTATAAATTAGTTTCTGTTAGAAGTTCAACTCCAAAAAAAACCCTTGGGAGTTCAACTCCCGTCAAATGACCCGGCCTCCCCTGGCTCTTCCATCGTCCGGGCTCCCTTTCCTAAGGGCTAGGCCCCTTCCCGCGGGTGTGTCCTGCGGTCACGTGTGCACCACGTGACCCCGAGCGCTAAGGCGCCCATCGGTCACGTGTGCGCCACGTGACCCCGGGGCGCTAAGGCGCCTATCGGTCACGCGTGCGCCACGTGATCCCGGGGCGCTAAGGCGCCCATCGGTCACGCGTGCGCCACGTGACCGGCGCTAAAGCGCCCATCGGTCACGCGTGTGCCACGTGACCCCGGGGCGCTAAGGTGCCCAATGGTCACGCGTGCGCCACGTGACCCCGGGGCGCTAAGGCGCCCATCAGTCACGTGTGCGCCACGTGACCCCGGGCGCTAAGGCGCCCAATGCCCACGTGCGCGCCATGTGACCCCGTGCGCTAAGGCGCCCAATGGCCACGTGCGTGCACGTGACCCGGGGCACTAAAGCGTCCATGTGAGCGCACGTGTCCCCGGGCACCATGCGCCCACGTGCTACGCACGCGTCTTTAAGACGCTTCCCCCCGTTTTTTTTATATGCACTCCACAGTAAATATACCTCCCCCGTTAGAAAAAATTTCTAACGGGGCGCTGCCCCGCACCCCGTAAGGGAACTGCTAGCCCCCTTGACCCCCAATCCGCTATCCGGGTAGCGGGACCCCCGTAAAAACTCTGCGGGGCCCCCGACATATCCAAAATCCCTTCAAAACACAACACTGCACATTGAGTTCGCATAACCGGTTTAACCCGTTAATCGGAGGTTCCCTCGCTCCAAAGGCGAGGGGTAATTAACGGCAGCTTAGTCCACGGCTGCCGGAGATTCGGATCCCCACGATCAATAAACCCCGTCCGCCCTAGGCAGGGGGAATCTGTAGTAGGCCTGACAAGCGCGCGCATATTCCCATCTCAATTGAGTGACGAAAAACACCCTACAGATGTCTCAAGGAGAAACTATGGAATTCAGAAAGCCCTTGTTCAGAGGCAACCGAGTAGCTTCCTGCTCGGCCCATCTGCTGAGGGCAGCCTCCTGCCCGGTCAATCCGCAAATCCAAAGCCCTCGTCAAGAGGCAACCGAGTAGTTTCCTGTTCGGCCCATCTGCTAAGGGCAACTTTTTGCCCAGTCAATCCGCGGATCCAAAGCCCTTATCAAGAAGCAACCGAGTACCTTCCTGCTCGGCCTATCCTCTTAGGGCAGCTTCCTGCCCGGTCAATCCGCGGATCCAAAGCCCTCATCAAGAAGCAACCGAGTAGCTTCCTGCTCAACTCATCCGCCAAGGGCAGCTTCCTGCCCGGCCAATCCACGGATCTAAAGCCCTCGACAAGAGGCGACCGAGCAGCTTCCTGCTCGGCTCATCCGCTGAGGGCAGCTTCCTGCCGGCCAATTCACGGATCCAAAGCTCTCGATAAGAGACAACCGAGAAGCTACCTGTGGGCATCTCGACGACACCGGTCTTCCTACACTTAGCTATCGCTCGATTCATACTCGATGCACGATCGTCACCTTGACTCCGGTGAAAGGGAGGACACCGGTCTTCTTATACTTGGCTATCGCTCGATTCATACTCGATGCACGATCGTCACCTCGAATCCAGGAAAAGGGAGGACGCTGGTCTACTTGTTCCTAACCTTTTTTGCTAACCCTTATGATGTGCCTCACGCCCGACAAATACTTGTGAAATAAAAAGGCTTGCGAGCTAAAAATATTTGCGAGATATACAGGCTTGCAAAGCTAAAAACACTTGAGCCAAAAATATATGTACTTTACTTATGTTCAAAATTGTGTATAAGGTATTGTGGGCTCCTCAGCCTTGCAAAAATGCCCTCAGGCTTACAAAATTCTAAACACAAAAAAAGGAGAAGGGAGGATAACTCAGACTACCTTTTCGGCCGCCACCTCTCCTTGCTCTGCGCCTCCGTCAGAGACCACAACGGCGACTTCAGGCTCAGCGATCCCGCCGGCAGTCTCGCCTCCCCCGATCGGCCCGGTGTTTCCCGTCTGTGGCACTTCCTCGGCTAGGGGATACCTTATGCAGAGCCCACGGTCGTCGAACTCGGGCATAGTCTCCTTGACGGCGTCAAGGGCGTTATGCCACCCGACGGCCGCGGAGTCAGCAAGGTTGACATAAAACTGATCGGACGCCTTGTACGCCTCCACGACCACTTTTGCCCTGCTCTCCGTGAGCTTCGCCACCTCGCAAGCTGCCCGAACGTCCTTTTTTAAGGCGTCCCTCGACCTCTTCATGGCGTTGAAGAGCCTGTTCGCCTCCTCCATCTGGGCCTGGATAACCCGGTTGGATTCAGTTAGGAGTCGATGGGATTTCTTCAGCTTGGAAACCATCAGGCCCTCGGCGACCAATCGTGAGTCAAGAAGGGCCGCCTTTTCTTCCGCCTGTTGCAGCTGAAGGAGAAGCTCTTCTTCTCAGGAGGAAGATTCGCCCGCCTTCTTGAACATCGGGGCAACCTCCTTGGATTCCATCGCGGCGAGTAGAGCATAGTGCTGGAGGACCTAAGGAAAACAGGAACCATGATAAGAGGCTGAAACCGAGGAAATTACCCTTGGAAAAAAAACTACCGACCTAAACTGCCTCCTGAGCTATATTGGCGACCTAGGCCTTCATGGTGCCCCGGGGAATCTTGGCCCCAGCCGCTTTCTCCATGTCCGCCAGTAAGCTGTCGGCCACAGAGAGCCCTGAGGGCACCTCGATACAGAAGTCACCCTCCTGCACTTGAATCCGGACCGGGGGCGGCTGAGAGACCGCCTACTTCTGTCTCTTAAAGGGAGATTCAGCGGGGGACGGCGCCTCCGTCCTAGCCCGAGGTGCCGAATCCTGGGTATGCTTCTGTCCCCCTCCCCCACGGCGTTCCTCTGGGATGGGAGGTACTGCGGGAGTTTTGGCCGGAGGAGTTTGTCGAGGAGCCACGCTCGGACCTGACCAGGATGAGCTTGCACCACCGGCTTCCTTCCCTGGGCCTTGGCAGCCATAGCGGCCATAAATTTTGATCGATCCATGGACTCTGCAAAAGAAAAAAATGGGGGGTAAGTAACACAGAAACGGCAATAGAATTTTGGCAAAGTCTAAACTGATTGGCAGAAGCCCTAACTCACCCAAAAAATGCGCGGGACTGAGCTCGGCCCAGCTCAGTACCTGCTCGGAGAGCATGACATCATCCCGCTGGATTAGTTCCCACTGGGACACCACCCTCGCCTCGGGGGCGCTCGACTGCCTCACCCTTGGGCAATCGGCCCTGTGCCACTGGGTGGGCACAGGCCAATCCCAGCCCTCCGGTGGCCCGATGAAGACAAACTTCTCCTTCCATTCATGGATGGAAGAAGGGACGACCACTACCCCCGACCCGGCAACCCCACCCTTACGTTTTTTAAACGAAAGATACACCCAGCTCGGCTCTTCCTTACTGGTACCGGGGTGATTTTTATAGCAAAGAAAAGACAGGAGGAGGCTCAAATCGAAGGGGATCTGATCAATTTCTAACTGGACCAGAAACCCGAGGAGGATCCTCTATAAGTTCGGCGCTAGCTGGCCCGGAGCAAGTTGAAAACAATGGAGCACAGCACAAACGTCAGGCAAGAAGGGCAGACGCATCCCTGCCCTGAATGCTTCCAGATACAGAGCAATCTCTTTGCCCTGCACCTGGTCTATCCGCTCACCCTCTCTGGCCAGACAGAGTGAATAACCAGAGGGGACATGGAATCGATCCCGAATATCGGAAAGCTCGTCCACACGATTCAAGACTGAGGGCGCATCACGGGTATTCCCGATACGCACCTTGGGATCCCTTGTCGCCGCCCGACGGCGAGAGACACGGACGACGCTGGCCCTGGTGGGCGAGCCCGACACAGAAGACTTAGATAAAGAAGAAGACCCTTTCGGCTATCTGAAGCGAGGAGGAGGAAGAACCGTTAGGCTCGGCCCCAAAAACTGAGGCCTCATCACACGACTCTACCCCTATTACTTCCACAGAAACCTAGGAAGAAGACATCTAACCTGATTCAAGAAAAAGATTTTGCCGAGGAAAGTTCAGCGGAAGATCTGAACTATGCGAGAGAGCGTCGGGCAATCTTCAAACGAGCGAGAGACAACTAAGACAAAGTGTCTGCCCTGGGATGGCCCCCTCCTATTTATACACTCCTAAGAGGACATCCTACGGCCCAAATCGATTCCCGCCAAAATGAAGCGTCGCATTTAGCAGCCGTCGAGGATCCACGTGGCAATCGGCCATTGGAAGCATCCCCTCGCAGCAGGATTCGATGACAGCTCATCACGCTCCGCCAACCAATGTCAGGCACGTGGCGTGCAGCCCAACCGACGATCAAGCAAAATGGCGCCCCCTCTTTTAAAACGTGATCATTTCACCGATCCGCTGATGTCAACAATGATACGTGCGGGAACAGAGGCGTCTCAGAAGCCGCCATGTGAACCTAGTAATCCGAGAGGAGTAGCCACCAAATATCCCACCATCGTCAAACAACCCGGGAATCCTAGGATGAACCGTAAAGATCTGTCTTACCACTCTCGATCCTGGCCTACAAATAGGTCAGGACGAGAGTGGGGGGCTGGTGATAAGGCTCAAGAACGGGAATTCCCCATATTACGACACGTGGCAGATGACGTGTCTTCCACGAATCCCACTAGACTTCTGAAGGATGCGGAGGTAGAATCAGTATGATGCATTGGAAACTTTCCTTGGGGTCTCGTATCCGAGCTCACTCCCCCCTATTTGCTCGTCTCCGAGATTTTGCAGGGCTGAACTTCCTCGTCCTCCCAGCTCATCTCTGAGCCATCCATCGAGCAGAGCTCCCTCGGCTTCCCCGATCAACCAAGGGCGGGGAGCCCAAGCGCCCCCGCAATAGCTCCGCGCATCTCGCCAAAGCGAGATATCCGCTGCCCCACGATCCGTGTCCCACGCGGGCGTATTCCCCTATTAATGAGTGGATCCCGCCATCAATGCAGGATCAACACAGGAGCGTAATTAACGGTGAGGATCTCGTGCCGGCTCGCTTGAACGCGACCACTATATAAACCCCTTTTCTAGACGACTCAGGTAACTCGAACTCATTCTAATAGGCCGCTACCCTACTCTTATTTCACGGTACTAACTTGATCGTCAAAAGGTCCTACGGTGGTTTCCCACCCCAAACTTCCCTTGCAGGTAGCTCGGCCACAACAACGTCTCACAACCCATTGAGATCCACACAACAATTCTCATATCCCCTCTCAACCGCTCAAAACCGTTTTCAGCCAGACCGACGGAGGACAACATCTGAGGGAGATTCCGACCTTCATCAGGATTCGTTCAGATATAGATTTTTCAGTATCCATATCCGCAAGTTGTCGGATTCGAAAACCGAACCGGATTGGATCATCCGGGTATGTTTACGTCCCTTATTCTCACGCATCCCCTGAAAGTCTACCCTAACACCACCATGAGGTTTAAACCGTCATCAAGCATGAAATTTTAAAAATTTCTTGGTGCTAAGCTACACTAACTAAGGATCAAAATGGATGATTAGGATTTATATGATGATATCAAAAGAACTAATCTGAGAGATGGAGATTACAACATTTGTAGACCATGTCCTTCTCTTCTATAGCTCTGGGTAGTAGTCCCTACGACTCCTCCAAGCTCCACTTGAAGAATGAACGAGCTTCATTGCGATGACCTTCGTGCCGAAGATGATCTACGCAAAGCTCCTCTAATCCAAGCTATCTCATCACTAATCTCCTTTTAGTGAAGGAAACACCCTAAACTCAAGTGCTAATCAAGTGTAGGATGGTGAAGTAGGGATTCTAAGATCACTTAGGATTCTCTCAAGCTCTAGGGTCACAACTCTTGTGATTGTTAGAGCTTGAAGCATGAAGGAAGAAGAAGAAGGAAAATGGAGAGAGCAAGAGAGTGTAAAGCAAAATGAACTCTTAAGAAAAATGAACAAGTGTAGAATGGCTCATCCAAAACCCTCATTTATTGAATCATGGAATAAACTCCATTTTTTTATTCCAACCATGCTTCAATAGTGAGTCAAGACCAATAAAATAATAAGCAAAGCCATGCTTCACCCATACTCTAAATATCTCCTCATTTTCCACCATTTTTTTCTATTTTCCAAAAAATAGAAAAACCATCCATGCTACATATAATATATATATATATATATATATATTAAGAAAACAAAATAATTAGTGAGCTATTATATTAGTTAATATATATCACATTATCAAATCAACACTTGATTTAATAATCCGGTTATATCACATATAACCGACCAATATCATTTATCTGTATATCACATTATCAAATCAACACTTGATTCAATAATCCGGTTATATCACATATAATCTAACTGATATTAAATAACCGCCAGATTAGAATATGGTATCACATGCTCGTATTTAATCAGGCCCCCGCACATATCAACATATGTACCCTACTTCGTTTCGCTTGAAGTAGAAAACTTCTGTATGGGACTATAAAGACTCGTCAATACGCCAGCAATAGGTAATGATCACATCAGTTACCCACAAGCCATCGATGGTACTAGCTGGACGTAACGGCTACCCAGGTATTGAGCGAATAGAAGATCAATAAGCAAGCTTGTCCAAACTCCCATGAAGCATATAACTAACACTTACCGTACAGTCCAGTCTCTTTATCTGATATGTCGCATATCGAGTCTTGGGGTGGAATCGTCAGACCCTGGTAACTTGATAAGTTATGCCGATGTATGGCTCATAACGGTTCGAGAAACTACTGATAACACTTACCAGTAAATCTCATCAGTCATGGCCAGGGACTTACTGTTATAGCCAATCGAGTATAGCGCAATATCAACTCCCAATACAGGGAAAGACGAAACCCCTCCTATCGCTCACTGCCTCCATGTGACTCGGGACTGTACCCAAAATCCACCTGTTTGTGCGACTCCTTTGAACCGTGGTAGAGAGAAAATTAAAACACAGTGGGAACCACACAAGACACTATGACGATCTTGGGTCTATAGACTAAGTTATACCAGTGTCACCAGAGAACTGCTATCTGATGATAGGTATGGTACCATCTTGGAGTTCTCGGCGAGTCTTGTTCGGTGTACCCATTCTCTAATGAGCACCTGTGTAGAATCTTTGATGTCAAACACCAATAGTTATGAGATCAACCATCGCCCCCTACAGGGTTAAGAAACGTACACACTAATCTACTCTGAAATATCGATGCCCTGTCTCGATACTCTCTCGACTAGGAACTATTAAAGGATGTGCTTGTGAACTACACAAGTCCCAGTAGTATGATCCACATCATAGTCCTGGTAGTCAAGCTAACATCCTAAAGGCTTTATCAACATATATCAGAAAGACGGTATAATAATACAAGTGTAAATGTTAAGATAAAAAACAACCTGATAGAATACTATCATGTCGAGCAAGAAAGTCCTCTATATATATGTCCAAGCATCCACTGTATCATACAATAATAGTCTCTAGGACATACATATTTCTAACATCCCCATATCCTTTACAAGCCAGGGGAAAAAACTCCCCTGATCAAGCATGTGCTTATCTTTAAATTGTGTAATAATAATAATAACAACAATGATGATAGTAATATATGTTCATTATATCTCCAATAATCACTCTTTCTCCACTCTTACTACAAATTCCCCGATATGAGAAAAAAATATTCTTTGCCCATTGCGCCCCCTTCCTCACCTCTTTCCCAAGCATAAAAAATTCCTAAGCATTTTCTCCCCTTATATTGGTTAGTAGCTCTTAATTTCATCAAATTTTAGTGTTTTAAAAACAATTTTTATGTCAAAAAATTATTTCTTTTCTCATACTATATATATAGTTGCTTTACAAAAAAAGACATTTGTTTGAAGCTTGCAATTATTTGTTTTTATTTTTCCATAGCAATTTACTCTATTATTGGAATAGAAAAGAGAAAATACTACTAATATTAGAGCCGTCATCATTGCGGGTATCGGGTAAAAATGCCTGAATTTAAACGGGTCATGATTTTTTTGCTCGACACCTAACCTGTATATGGCGGACGAGTGTGCCGATAACCCGTGTATGGATGAACAGGTCATCCATGAACAGGTTAATAGATAACTTATATTGTTTATTTATATTTGTTTTCAAGATGGTTTGCAATTTAATATAAGAAATTTGATTTTAGACTTTTTGAGGTCTAGATATATTAACTATCATAACTAAAGTAGATAATTGCATTTAAATATACATCCTAAAAATGATTTAATATTTAAGTTATAACTTTAACATGAAAAGTTTATTGAAAATGATTAGAAAAACAATATGATAATTTACTTGATTTTTTTTCCGATGCGGGCCGGATAAAGTGTCACGCCCCGCTTCCCAGAGTACGCAAGATTGGACACGTGACATAGCCAACCATGCTACCTGTGAGTAGGAAGTATCCATCCACAGTCACATTACGGCTGTAGAGATATCAAGAACAAGATAAAAACTATCTAACACATGTCCAAATCCAGAATAATAAGAGTCAATGATAAATAAGTGCGGAAGCAAATGATCCAATACAATAATAGAAAAGTATGTCCCATAATGCGGGCTCACATCTGGAAAAAGAAATGCAGGAAATAAACTAATCACTACGGAACTCACAAATCAGCCTGCTGGCTGAAGTACTCCTGCTTGGTCAGCGACAGTGGTAAAGAATCTGGGCCATGCAAAACCCAGACGTCAGCGCGTCATGTCAACCAATAATATAATATGAACATGGTAATAAGCAATGCAGGAATAAACATGAATAAAGCAATAATATGAAACAAGCAGTGCAGGGTAGTGTGCAGTGGGTAACTAAACTGTTCTATCGGGTTTCTATTCTAAAGTCTTTGAAATCAATTCGAGTAATCCTCCATGTAACTCAAAGGATATGTCCCGTTACCCCCCGGGACCACGGATCAGGAAGATGGGAACCAATAATGGTTCTGTCCCGTTGCCCCCCGGGACCACGGATCAGGAATGTAAGAGTCACGAATGGCTCTGTCCCGTTACCCCCCGGGACCACGGATCAAGTAATACCCTTTTAAGTTACACTTTAGATTACCCGTTTGATTTCCCCATACCCCCAGGTTATATGTGTCAGGTCAGGTATTCAGTAGTCAAGGACTAATGCCAACACAGGATCAAGTAACAGGTCAGGTTTGTCTGGATAGACAACAGGAATGGTCCATGAGGACTCCAAGTCAGGTTTGTTGGCATTAGGCATGAGATCAGGTAACAGGTCAGGTCATGGTACATCAGGTTAAGTCGATAGTAAAGGGTACCATGTCCGGTGCATCGGTATGTATACATGTCAGGTGTAGCAAGGTCAGGTCAATATGTAACACAATCGAGGGTGTGCTCACAACAGGCATAAAATCGAACAAGGAATAGCAGCAGGAAATAAACAGTGAATTTAACAACAATAAGCAATTTATTTAATCACAATGGTGCATTAATATAGTGCGGTCGTATTATCATATTAACCGGTTTGAGCACCCTTGCGGTGCAATAAATCACATGACTGTGCAATACTGTTATATCAATATCAGAATGTAATAGGGCTACAAGTGTAAGGCTACCGTCCTTTAAACGGTAAATGTGATTAACGGGTAACTTCGTTATTAGGGTTAAAGTGGCAAAATGTGGTTTTAGGTTAACTGTATCATGATATAAGTCATATTGCGTCCAAATAATAAAATAGCTATATCTAGTTAAGTTTGCAAGTTTAATGAGTCAAAACACATTTAATTATATAGTATAGCATGAAGCAAGTGATACTTGCCTCGACGGTTCGTGAACCGGGAAAAACGGACGTAACGTCGGCGGGGAAACACGCGACGGACGTACGGTTCACGGATTGAACCCAAACAACGAACCATGGGGCCACGCGGATCGGGGTACCTTGCTGGAACGTTGGATCAAGTCGTCGGCATCGTCGGATTCCGGCCGAGGAATGAACAATGAACTATCAATACATGCAAACAAAAGAGAAGAGAAAAACAAAGAAGGAAGCGAGTAGGATCTGAGAAGGGGTGCTCACGATGATCCATGGGACGGGCGGTGACGGTCGACCCCGTCGACGGAGCTCCGGCAGCCAGCCGACAGTAACCGCGATAAGAGGTCTGTAGATTCACGAATGCATTAGTCGAGAATGGAAAAGGAAGGGAGGAGAAGGGGAAAGTCATCTCACCGAGGGGTGTGCCTGCGAGGTCAGGGACACGGGAACGGGGTCGTCGGCGGCGACAGGCGGCGGTCCGACGGTGTGCAGGGGATGTGCAGGCGGGGTGAGCAGGTGGTCGGGGCTGCGTAGACGTGCGCAGGGTGTTGATGCAAGGGCGAGGGAGGAAATGAGCTGGTGAAGATGGTGGGGGTGAGGCTAGGATCGCCGACGATGGAGGAACGCCGACGAGGTGGCGCGGGCGAGTGCGAGGGCGTGCGGTGGCCACCTGCAGGCGCTGGAAGGAAGGGAGAAAGGAGGAAGGAGGTGCGGCCGAGGTGAGGAGGAAGGAGAGTAGGCGTTGGTGGCGCCGGCGTGGGGCCGCGGTGGTGAAGGGAACGAGGCGGAGGGTTAGGGTTGCGATGGGTTTTCTTCAGCGCGTGGGTTCTGGGAATAATGAAGAGGACGAGGATAATATAGGGGATAGAGAGAGAGAGGGTTAGAGAGAGAGAGAGAGAAAAGGAAATCAGAGAGAGAGGTACGAGGGATGGAGAGAGAAAGAGAGATAGGAAATAATGGAGGGGCCCACGAGAAGCAAACAGAAAGGTTTGATTGGATGGAACATTTAAAGATTTTAATAAACGGAAAGATTTTTACAGGTTCAAATAAATATATTAAAGATTAACTTAACAGACTAACTGTAGTATAAATATACCTTAGAGAATATATGTAGATATATGGTTTTAATATTATATTAAATTGGGATTTTGGCGCTAAATGAAACATTTCCAAATCGCGCCCGGGTTGGGTCCAAAAATTCGAAATTCAAATAATAGGATTTTAAGCGGATTCCAAATTTTAAAATGAAATGTTTTGTGATTAAAAAGTATGCCCCCAAGTCGGACACTTGCACGCGCGCATAGTCATCCAAACTCGCCCGTTTCACCGAACGGGATGAAAACTCGACGCGCGGACGCTACCACGCGGATAGGGGTGACGTGTAAGCCAATATAGATATTTTTAATTTTACTTTAGGTGTTAAAATTTGTTATATGCAAAAAAATGACTTAGCCAGATGAAATTTCACAGTAAGACCCAAACAAGCAAGATAAATAAAATGAGTGATATTTAATGCTCCACCGAAAACAGGAAAAGTAGTATTGGGCTCGGGTGTTACATAAAGCCTATGAACCTATAGGTCGGGTCAACAAATAGGTAAACCCACAAACCCGCGAGCAGAGTTGACCCGGTTATACTTTTAAACGGGCAAGTCAGGTTTAAATTTTTGACCAATGACTCAAACGGGTCACGGGTTATTCTTGACGCCTCTAACTGATACAGTGATATAAGTTGGATTTTCAATAAGTGATATTTACCAAAAACCACTGTGTAGTTTACACTTTTATGAAAAACTCTATGTGGTTTGTTTTTTGACAAAACCCCCATGTGGTTTGCTTCATTAACAAAAAATATATTTTTAGTGAGTTTTTGGTTGAGACGAAACTATATTTGATATTATCTGTTTACTATTAGTTAGATTAAACTATATATATATATATATATATATATATATATATATATAACTTAATTTATACTAAACCGTATAGACTATTATATATTTTTTATATTTTTTATATAAATCAAATCTTTTCCTGTTAGTGATACGTTAGAGGCCATTATTGTATAGTACTGAATTGTATATTATATTTTGGAAGATTGAGATATATACAGATATAATAACAGTCTTGCTCAACATGATAGTATGCTATCTGGTTTGAGTCTATCTAAACATATGTATATGTTTCTTTTAACGTATCGTTAATACATGTTGATAGAGCCCTTAAGATCTTTGCATGACTGCTAGTGTTGTGATGACAGTCACACTAGTGGGAACTGGGTAGTCTATAAGCACATCCTTAAATTTGTCCCTAGTCGTAGGATTATTGAGACCGAGTATCGATACTCGAGAATAGATTAGTGTATACGCTTCTTATCCCCGTCAGGAGAGATGGCCTGTCCCGCAGCCATTGGTATACGGTAGCAAAAATAGTATACAGGTGCTCATTAAGTTATGAGTTACACTGGATGGACTCCCTGGGAACTGCTGGTTGGTATTATACCTATAGTCAGTTAGCAGTTCCTCGGTGATATAAGTACAGATTAGTCCGTTGACCTGATATCACTATTCGTCTCGAGTGTATTCCCACTATACCTAGATTACTATCCTGCCATGGCTCAAATGAGTCGTACAAACATGTAGTAGTTGGGCGCAGTCCTGAAGTACATGGAGGCAGTAAGGGATAGAAGGGATTCGTCTCTCCCGGTATGGGGAGTTGATATCGCGCTGTGTACGGCTGGCCAATACACAAAGTCCCTGGCCAGGACAAGTGAGATTTACTGATAAGTACACCAGTAGTTTCTCAGGGTGTATTGGGTTCTACACCGACATGACTTATTGCGCTATTACGGGTCTGACGTTTACCACTCCCTAGGCCCGATATGCAATACTCTTAGATGAACAGACCGGACTGTACGGAGAATGTCACCTATAGGCTCAGTAGGGTTTTCGGACGAGTTATCGCGTCGATCTTCCCGTCGACAGATACCTGGCTAGCCGTTACGTATAGCTAGTGCCACTGACATGCTTGTGGTTAAACCCACTGCCGGTGTATTTTCGAGTATTTAGAGTCCCACACAGACCGTTTCCTGGTTTAGGCGAAACGGTGTAGTTTGCGTATAGTTTTACGCAGGGGTGTTCAATTGAACACGTGTATTTATGCACGTATTTTAATCAGACGGTTTAGTAGTACTAGCATGTTTGAAAGACAACCAGTTTTGATACTTGTATTATATTGCTCTCTTTTGGGTATTTGTATTTTAACACGAATACGGTATTTATACGAATACGTGTATTTGTATAAATACGGGTATTTGTGCTTTGATACAAATACATATATTTCTTTCTAAGTATGAATACGCGTATTTTGTATTTTCGATACAAATACGGTATTCATATTTTGGTAGAAATATGGTATACGTATTTATACGGGTTTGAGTATACTTGTTTATATACATGCATTTATATTTATATATGTGTATGTGTATGTATACTTGATGAGGTGGCCTCTCTCACAATTTTGACTCATTCTCATCTCTTCTAGTATCTTGTCGGCTTGTGACACCCCATTAGTAAGTCACACCCCACTCATCCACTCTTTTATTTTGGATTGTAAGGATAAGAATGAGAGAGGAGTGTATGATATTTGTTGGATGTTTGATATTTCCAAGTGAAGAAAAATTCCTGAGTTGCTACCTCTTCATCTTCTTCCTCAATCCTCTCTCTTGAGTTATAAGGATTAAAAGAGAGCATTTAGTTTCACAAACTACACCACTCTAAGTATATTGTCTTAGCAAGACTTGATCTTTAGATACTTCGGACGAAACTATCGCTTAAACCGGCATCCTCGGGTGGATTGTCTTTGACACAGAGGTTTGACTTCGAGAGCTCGTTCTATCAACCCAAGGAGATTTAAGAGTCAACATTCATGACCCGAAAGACCGTCTACAAAACTTGTAATTTCAACTGAGTAGTTAAAACTTTAGTTAGGGTTTTTTTAGTGTGATGTTTGGGCTTGTATCATGGAGATTTAGTGTATTGTGCTCAAGTTTTTAAAGTTTTTGATTCCGCATAGCCGTAGTTGATATGGCAAGGAGAACATATACACTTACACTCTCCTCATCTCCCTCATGTTCTTTTCTCTTCCCGAGCCAAACATCACACCCATCTTTCTAACCTCGCCCCACCACCTCACAACAGCCCTGTTCACCTCTTTCCTCCCCTCGTCGTCCTCGTCGCTATGCCGCCAACCCTAACCTCATGTCGTCATCAACTTCATCTCGCCACCCATCAAAAACCCATCATCGCACCCTCTCCATTTCACCTCGCCGTCGACTCTCCTCACCGTCGATCAACCCCGCTGCCTACACCGCCGCCTCCCTACACCAATCCCTAGCCCCCTGCATCACCCATGAACACCGTCTAACTCCGGCAAACCTCATTGCCATCACCTCACCGTCACCGACAGGCCTCCTGCTTGAACTCCACCGAGCTCCTTTCAACCCACAACCTAAGTCCCTTGCCGCCATCATCACCAATCTCAAACCCAACCGCCAACATCCTCACCGGTGCCCTACTACCTCGTCACTTTTCACTTCACCACAGGACACTAACCCACAGCCCCGAGCACGGCCCCTACGCAACACCAGAACCCCATCAAGTTAGCCCAATCTTCAAACCAAGCCCTGACCAAGCTCAAACCTGAGCTTGTGTCGCCGTTGTCGTGATCATCGTTATCGAGGCAAATATTTTTCATACTTGCTACATGCTAGTTACGACAAGTTCATATCGTGTCGTGATATTATTATATTTATCATATCATTTTTTTGTTACAAGATATTAAATAATAAGTTTAGTTTATAATAATCTATTTAGATATGACTAAGTAACATTAATGGATAATCTTAACAAAGATTATTTTTAATACGAATTAATTGATATAATGAACATATGGTTGTTAATATGGTCATGATCGTTATTTCATATATCGCATCTAGATAAGAAAAATAATTAATAAATATTCAACGTGTTAAACCTAGTACACCTTTAATTCTATTGCCTGAAACATATAGTATCTATTTATCGAGATTATTATTTACTTGTTGATTAAATACTTGTTCAAAACAAATTGTAACCATCGCAACTAGATTTAAACTTGATATAACATGTTAATCCATATCACTTCATGATTACATGTTAAACTATTACAACCAAATTGTCTGCTTTACACTAGGACTTGTTTATAGTATGTGACTGTGACACACACACACCTTACTTGATTGATTATATCATCTCTGACATACTTGTATACTAATTCATGACTTGTACTCGGCAATCCTGTTATTGTTGACATTATCATACTAGTACCTATTACCTGTAATATCTACCGATACCAACAATATTGAATTGTTATCCTCAGTGACCTGACTTGTTATCTTGCTAGATAAGATCTGCACATGATTGTCTCGGTGTTGGTATTAGGTAGACATTCTATTCATTCCTGACTTGAACATGAAACCTAGGGAAAAAGGAAAATCAAGAATGTAACCGAAACGTAACTCAAGAGGATATTATTGTTGCCGTGTTTCCGGGCATGAACGGAATAACCATTGTTTATTTTACCGTGGTCCCGTGGGGAATGAACGGAATATATTGTACTATGGTCGCTTAGGGAATGAATGGGATATATACTGTTGAGTTATGATGGGGATTACATTAATTGGTTTCAAATACCTTTAGGATAGTTAACCTAGAAACACAAGACCTTAGGATACACCTGACCTGTTTGACTACCTACAACCTATTGTTATATCGCATGTGATTGCTTTTGTTTATACGCATACCTCACTCTTACACGTGATATATTATATAACATACTATTCAGTTTACTACTATTATGATATTTATGACGCTCTAACGTCTGGGTTTTACATGGCCCAAATACCTGGCTTAGCATGTGAGTACTTTGATAGGAGTATCGATCTGTGAGGACCGTCTCACTGATATATCTCTTGTTCATAGTTGGTTATCATTGGATCTTTATTGCTTCCGCTATCTTGTTTCATGTTATCGTTCTTGGGGCTATTGGACATATTGGTGATAGATAATATGTTGTTGTTCTTGATTACTGATTGGCAGCCGTAATGTGACTATGGAAGAATATTTCCTTACCATAGGTAGCATGGTTGGCTGAGTTACGTCCTGAAATTTTGGTATCTTAGGAAGCGGGGTGTGATAGCATGTAACTTCTAATAACTTGCTTGAAACTTCTAATAACCTGTCCTAAATTCTAATAAGCTGCATGTAACTTCTAATAGGCCATATGTAATTTCTAAGCAGTTGCATGCAACTTCTGATAACTTCCTTTCTTGCAAAGTTTGTGATTGATAATGTTTTGAGGCAGCTTTTAATACTAATTGCTTATGGTATTTGTTGCAATGATTTAATTAAAAATTAAAAAGTTATTTCATTGATGCTGCACACATTTGTGGTTGTATAAATGACATTATAGACAATTCAAAGCCTAAATGTTATATCACCAAAATTTAAATAGTTATATCATCAAAACCTAAAATTTCTCCATTATCCTTCTTTCATTTTCTCCATTATCCTTCTCTTATTTACTCCACTTTTATTTAACTTTTAATAACTTGCATGTTAGTTCTAATAAACTGTATGTAATTTATAAGCAGTTGCTTATAATTTTTAAGCAGTTGCCTGTAACTTCCAATAAGCTGCATGTAACCCCTAAGCAGTTTCCTGCAACTTCTAAAATGTTGCCCGTAACTTCTAAGCAGCTGCCAGTAATTTCTAATAACTTACCTGTAACTTGTAATAACTTGCATGTAATTTCTAATAAACTGCATGTAAATTTTAAGCAGTTGTATATAATTTCTAATAATGTCACTTCTTGCAAAGTTTGTGGTTGATAATGTTTTGAGGTAGCTTTTAATACTAATTGCTTTCAGTATTTGTTGCAATGATTTAGTTAAAAATTAAAACAGTTATTTTATTGATGCTGCACACATTTGCGGTTCTATGAATGACATTATAAACAATTCAAACCTTAAATGTTGTATCACCAAAATTTAAATAGTTATATCACCAAAACCTGCAATTTCTCCATTATCCTTATTTCATTTACTCCAATTTCATTTGACTTCTAATAATTTGCATGTAATTTCTAATAAACTGCATGTAGTTTCTAAGCAGTTGTCTGTAATTTCTAATAATTTGCTTGTAACTTCTAAACAGTTGATCTTGGAGTCGGATTTTGATCATATTAGATCTTCATTAAAAACTTGCAAACTTAGATTTTGGCAAAAGAAAACTTGCAAAATTAGACAATTACATTTTTTACACGGTCCCAAAAACCATGAACGCAATATCCCCAAAATCATTTAAAAGCAGATTATGCCAGAGGAAAAAGAAATAGAATAGAGATTAGAATAATGGTAGAACAACTTAAAACTTAATTATTAAAAAATAACATATTCGCAACCTCTTTCACTGCCTTCCTCGTTCATCACCCATCACATTTTCATTCTTAAAAAAGCAAAAGAAAAAGATAAAAAAGAAGCGATGCTGATTTTGGAGTCGATCGTTGCAAGGCGTGAGATTTTTTAATGCTTCGGCAGCGAAGAAGCTGATGTCGACCTCAGCATTGCTGTCGGCGGAAGATTTTCTAAAGTTTTTGGACGTGAAGAAGTTGATGCCGATTTTGTCATTATTGCCGGCGGGGGAGTTTCTAAAGGCTTCGGCAGCGAGGAGGCTGATTCAATCTTGGCGTCGTTGTCGGTGAGGGCCATTTAGAAGTTTCGGCAGCGAAGAAGCTTCGGCGGCGGGAGTCGTCGATGGCGATGACGGCGACGAGGAGGGAACGAAGGATGTGAGAGAGAGATCTTTAAGAGCCGAAAGAGATTTGTTAATTTGAGAAAAAGGGTAATTTGGTAACCTCATATAAATTGAAATACCATACCTAATTCAAATATAGCCCAAGGGGTATCTTACAAAGATTTGTGAATAGTAGGCCTCCTCCAACCATTTTGAAAATACCAAGAACTTTTTGACAGGTGTTTTTGGCCGAGGCTTTTCAACAATTTACCCAAAAATAAACCACATGAGGTTTTTACATAGAAGAGGGAACACGGCCGTTTTTGATAAATACCCATTTTAATAATCACTTGGAAGCCCCCAGGCACTGCGCAGTCCAATTCTTCATAGAAAAATTTCCCCAGAGGATGATTTTTCATAGTAAACCAAATTTAAATAATAATAATAATAATAAACCACTTTAAAAAATAATTACGAAAAGAGATGACTTTTTGCCTCGTAGGCATTGGTGTGAAATGAATTTTTTTTATGAGCGCACTTTAAAACTGCGCCCATAGCATTTGTACTGTGTCCCAAACATTTGCCCTTTACATTTGTATGGGGTGCATTTTGAAACTGCGTCCCATACAAATGTTATGACCGCCGTTTGAAACCTCGCACCTCATACAAATGTATTGTGCGCAGTTACAAACTGCGCCCATGACAAATGTTATGGGCGCAGTTCCAAACCGCGTCCCATACAATTGATAAATGCAAAATAATATGAATCATTACATTTTTGGCGCAGTTGCAACTGCGTCCCAAAAAGAAACATACTCATTCACGGGTGTGTATTTTTCTATCGCGCGGTTTGAAGGTGCGCCCCAAAAGGTTACACAATCATTCACGGATATGATTTTTTCTGAGGGCGCAGATGCAAATTGCGCCGAAAAAAGAAACATACTCATCCACGGGTCTGTGCTTTTTCTATGGCGTAGTTTGAAGGTGCGCCCCAAAAGAAACACAATCATTCACGGGTATGTGTTTTTCTTGGACGCAGTTGCAAACTACGTGATTTGTATGAAAAACTTGTGTTAACCGCAATCAGAAACGGCGTCGCTTTGCAGCTAGCCGGTGAGTACGGGTCGATCCACAGAGATGGGTAAATTTCTGATTTGTGTTTTTACGAGTTGATTCAAATTGTTGTTTTTGTTGGTTTATAAAATCTGATCTAAATTAATCTGATTTAAAGTCTTGCTAGGGTTAGGTTTAGGGGAAGTTTGGAGATTAAAGGTTTCCTCACCGCTTTCATTGCCCTATTTTTGATCTATTAGATGTTACGATGATTATCAATAAAGTGGATCCGAATCTTTTGGGAAGATGTTTCTTCCTCTAGATTCGTATCCTTCCTTTATCGATAATTACCCTAACCCCCATGAAAAACAGCGCAACCGGCCCTTTATACTACGGTTCATCGTTACCTCGTGGGGTAGGATGCCGTAGGAAGCGGTTGTGCGTGCATGCATGGAGTTCTAATTCTTGTGAAGGGGCAGGAAAGGGGTGAGAGATCTCATCTCTCAAACCTTTCCCTAAGGCTAACCCTAACAAGCGAGGAGACTACTCGCTCATTAGGGGATGATAAGACATACTAATTAAAAGAATTAAAACAAAGACATAAAATAACTTACTAGGTTGACGGCTCCCTCCAAGCAATATAGAACAGATCTGAATAATACTCCCAGCAATTCTGAATTTTATTGATTGAAAAGAGGCATAGGGTTTTACAATTTTCGATTACAATTTATAAGTAAACAGGAGAATTTAGGGTTACAGACTCTCGCAAATATGCAATTACAGATTTGCCCTCGAAAAATCCCAACACCCGCACCGACTCACCGACACAAGAAGTCGGCGCCGACACGGGCTCTGTATGGCCGCGGAACCGCGGCGCCAGCCTAGGTTTGGCCGCGGTTCCGCGGCCAAAGAGAGGAGTTAGGGCATAAAAATTCTGGGCTTCGTTCAGGGATTCTTGGGCTTTTTACTTTTATGTTTCTTTTCTATTTTTGGCTTCTGGTTCTTCTCCACATCTTCAGTAAAAACTTGTACGTATCTTTTGACCGTTCACTTTGATATTTCGGACTGCATTGCCTTATACACTTGTGACTTGTTCTTCGTCACTAGAATTCTTCTACTTGTGGGTCAAAAGTCTCTCTATTGTAACAACTTGCATCTTTTTCACTGTGTTCGCATCCAAACCCTGTATCCTGTAACATGCAACAAAAGTGCGTCAAGAGTACCTGTTTATTTATAAAACGGATAAGAATAGGGGAATGAAAAATGCAATATTATGGTCTGAACAAATACCCCCAAACCTATCTTTTGCTCGTCCTCGAGCAAACTTATTTTTTTTATTCACTAAAATCCTAACCACACTTTCGCAGGGAAACGCGATTGCACTGAGCACGTGCAACAAGCCGTTAAACCTCTAGGTGTCCATAGTAGGAGGAGTGTTGTCTCCTGAGGGTTTTCAGCGGATTACACCCACAAAATCCTATCAACTCGGTCTATTGACTTTTGTTCTCCAATTAGGTTTTCTAACAAGGAATTCTATTATCTTTTGACTCGCAAATTATCCACCCACATTCTTCACACTTCCTCATTATTTAACTTAAGATTATATATGTTATGTAAACCTACTTAGCCTTCGGCATCTCTTAAGTTTTCCTTCTAGGGTTTCATCTCCACTTAGGAATTTCTATCAATTCTATTAAAGATACAAGTTTTATCTTTCATTCCTTTCTCTTATCTAAACTCTAATCACATATCCCCACGTGTGTGTATAAATCAACCCTACACTTGGAAATTCAAATCAAGCAATCATGCCCTTGTCCGTTATCCAAAGTACTTATCAGTAGGTGAATTTTTAATTGAATTTCGCTTACACATCCTTCATGCGACCGTTAATACTTCTTGAGGTACCAACGATCAATTACAAAATGTGTTTGCACATTAAAGCGTACTTCCTAGTTTTGCAACCCCCAAGGCTTTAGCAGTGACTCCCAAACCAGTTGGTCTAAAACACTAGGTGATGAAGCACCCTCGCTAAATATTTTTCTATTTTTTTTTACAGCCTTAAGTAATCACGAAAACCAGTGTCCATTTTTTTCTTTATTCACTTTTTTTCCTTTTATTTTCATTGTACCAAGGACTTTAGATAAGAGCATTTCAAGGTCTCTTCTACTATTCCAAGTTTCAAGGTGCGTGATTGTGCAAATTGTAGGGTACACATTTTCAGAATCTAGACTTAAGCTAGGAACTATTTTTCAAACTTATACTCTAATAAGAATATCAATACTCTTCTCTTGTTTTGACTTAGCCCAAGAAGTGAACCCAAAATTTGCCTATTTCTAAATAAACTACAAGGCATATACTTTCTACCGTTAAACTTCGAAGAAGGTTATCTTTAGGGTTTTTAATTTACTAAGTCTAAGATCTAGTTGTTCCTAACTAGTTAACCTATCTGTCAAACTCTAGTCAAATAAGCCAAAATTGAATACAATAATATTTTTTATAATTTTTCAAAATTTTTCAATTTTTATGGGTTTTCAAATAAATATGAAAATGCAAAAATATGTACAAATGAATGCGAAGAAAGAAGACGTACCGAGCATACCCCCAAACTTGAACTTGACAGTGTCCTCACTGTCATGCTAAACCAAGAGGGTCAAAATACCGGCACTTCCCTGTTTATTTATTTATAATTTTTTTATTGTTAAGAAAAACAAAAATATATACAGAAAGGCCCTCCCCCAAACTTCATTTAAACTATGTTAGACATTACTGCCAAACCTTGCATAGACCAAAAGTCAACACCAACCAGTTGAAAAATTTATCAGTAAAGAGTATTGGTTGGTGGAAGAATAAGTTGTGGCGGTCCACAAAGAATTGGGGAAGATAGAAGTGGTGGTATGGAAGGTGTGGATGATTGGAGGGATGCATCTGTGAATATACATGAGGTGGTGATGCATCAAAACGAGAATGCGAATGATCAGCAATCAGTGGAATATTGGCATTCTCGTAGCTTCTTAAAAGAAATGGGGGTGGTTCAACTTCTAAAGGAGGAGGTTGACTAACCACAATATCCCCAAGATGTTCCTGTGGGTCCTCTATTGACGTGGCATCATCCATCAATTTCATATGATATTCAATTATAAGGGAACTGATCTCCTCGATGTCCTCCATAGTCCAACCGAAAACTTGCCGCCTCTCTTATAAGACTTTTAAAATAGCGTTCTCTTGCTCAAGGGCTAGAGAAGCCGATATGATAATGAGAAGGGTCTCATTCTCACCTATGAAGGCATATTTAAGGTGAGGCGGTAAGGACATGAGTTCGAGTTTCGGAGGCGAAAGGATCATTGCGGAATCTACCTCGAACTCAAAGGACTCCAACACAGGTTCGAAATCACTGCAAACAACCGATTCGGATGGTTCAACTAACTCATCCACAAATTCAAAAGACTCATATTCAGGTTGTGAGTCGTCATCATCCGAAAAAGTGAAACATTCATAATCAATATCGGTTGTGTCAACGGTGGTAGGCTCAAGGAGGGACGCACTAGTGGCGTCAAGACTGTTTTCATCAAATAGAAATCTTTCAAGCTCACGGTCCTCCTGCGTGATTTCGTGAATAGAGCAAACTTCTCGTGTACTAGTTTTAGGCACGGGGGGCAGACTTCCCATCTTATAAATATTGAACTCACTAGACATTTTCCCAAAGGATAGAGTCATGGAGCCATTGCGACAGTTTATTACAGCATTAGAAGTGGCCAAAAATGGTCGACCAAGAATCACCGGAATTTGGTTCCGTGGGTTAGCAACAGGTTGTGTATCCATAACAATAAAATTAAAGGGGAATATGAACTCCCCAACTTTGATCAACACATCCTCTAGCTGACCCCTTGGATGGGTGATTGATCGATCAGCCATTTGGAGAGTACAACGAGTGGGTTTCAACTCTCCAACCCCTAATTGTTCGTACACGGAGTAGGGAATCAGGTTAACACTAGACCCAAGATCTAAAAGTGCTCGATTAATTTTCTTATCCCCAATTATGATTGAAATCGTAGGACAGCCGGGGTCCTTTCGTTTTTGGGGTAAGGTTTGAAGGTGGTTAATAGCATTGCTCACTGCACTAGCCACTAGCACTTTCTTGGATACTTGAGATGCCTTTCTCTTCGAGGTGCATAAGCCCTTTAAGATTTTCGCGTATGAAGGGACTTGTTGGATAGCATCCAAGAGAGGTATATTTATGCTAAGCTGCTTAAATAATTCCACAATCTTTTCCACTTGTGCAGTTGGTTTATTGGGACTCAACCTGTTTGGAAATGGAGCATTTTGAAAATTCGTTGAGTCAAATGTCTGTGGAGTAGAATGTGGAGTAGGAACGGATCCCGGTGTAGATGTGTTCATATTATGAGAAATGGGTCCGTTCGAGCTAGAAGAAGTAGAGCCATTTGAATGGTGGAGAATAGGCTCTAAAAAAAAAGGTGAAGAAGAAAGTGAAGAAAATGAAGAAGGGGAGGATGACGATGGAGAAAAAGAAGAAGAAGAAGAAGAAGAAGAACCACCGGCGGGGATGTCATCATTAGTTCCCACATTATTTTGCAACACTCTTCCGGATCTCAACGTGGTCACCGCATTTACATTGTGATTGGGATATGCGTTTTGTGTGTGACCGGGATTGGGCAATGGTTGAGATGGAAGCTTTCCCTTTTCTCTCTCGCTCAACGCAGCAGTTAATTGTGCAATTTGTGCCTCAATAGATTTGATACTTTGATCGTGTGAAGCATTGTTAGTCATCAAAGATTGAACATAATTTTCAAATCTTACTGCGGATTCTGTAGATTGCTTAAGAAATGCATCTAGACTTTTTTCGAGCGAGATAACCTTATCATCACTTGGTTGAACCAAATTGTTCGTTTGATTTGTATAAGGTTGTTGTTGGAAAGGTTGCTGGTTTTGAGTTTGTGGAGGTGCTTGTTGTTGTTGTGGAGGAGGAGGTCTTTGAAAATTGTTATTTCCTTGGACTTGTTGATTTTGGTTCCAAGCGAAATTTGGGTGACTCTTCCACCCCTGATTGTATGTCGAAGAGTACGGATCGTTTCTTTGTCGTTGTTGAAAGGCAGTATTGACTTGATCTTGTCCTTGAATAGGTGCATTGTAAGGACACTCTTCGGTAAGATGCGATGGATTCGAACAACAAGCACAAACAGTTCGTGGAGGCATAACAGGGGCAGGAGAAGACGATGAGATTTTGGTCTCAATGGCTTCTAGATTTTTCATAAGTGCGGCCATCTCGGCTTTCATAGCAATCGACATATCTACTTGATGTATGCCTGCCCTAGATTGACCAACAGAAGAAGATGATGTGGTCTTGGTACTCTCCCACTGAATTGTTTGCTCACTAAGATCCTCAAGAAACTGCCATGCTTCGTCGCTAGACTTGGAGAGAAAATGACCATGACATATGGTTTCTAGCAACTGCTTCGTTGCCGAGTTCAATCCCTCGTATAATGTTTGGCAAAGTTGCCAACTTTCGATCCCATGATGAGGGCATTGAACGAGTAGGTCCTTAAATCTCTCGAAGCACATCCAAAATGGTTCGGAAGGAGGCTGTGAAAATTGTATAATCTCGTTACGGATTCTAGCAGTTTTGTGATGAGGATAGAACTTTTTCAGAAAAGCTCTCACAAACTCGTCCCAATTTCTAATGGAATGTGATGCGGTGCTATATAGCCACTTCTCGGCTAGGTCACATAAGGTGAAAGGAATGACCCTTAGCCTTATAGCGTCATCACTTAATTGGGTCGTTTTCATCATAGCGCAAACGTTTTGGAATTTATTGATAAAGATATATGCATCTTCGGATTCCAAACCATGAAATTTTGGCAGCATATTGATGAAGTGTGGTTTTATTTCAAAGTTGTCCCCATTTGCCGGTGGGGGTGAAAAACATGTAGGTAAAGAAGTGCAGACGGGGTAGAAGAGATCCTGGAGCGCAACTCGTGCGGGCGCTACAACAGACGGAAGATTCGGGTTATTCGCACCTAACAGAGGTGGAATCATTCCCGTCGGTAAGGTATTGTTGGGGTCGTGTCCCGACATACCTTCGAAAGAAGAATTTGAAGGTGGAGGTAAGGAAATGGAGGGAATTTCGACTTCGGTGTCGAAAGGTTTGTCGGTTGGCACCAACGAAACACGGACTAATCGGGCATTAGTATCCCTAGTCCAAAGTGACATACACTAAAAGGGGTAGTGTAGTCAGAAAAATAAAAAAAACAGAATGTGGAGGTAAGATAACGTCAATGGAGGGAAGTAGTGGAAGTGAGTTGCAAGATTTCTTTAACGACAAGTTGCAAGTTTTGAAAAGATTTTTCCCCCTTTTTTTTATTTATGTGAGAGTTTTGCAAAGAAGTTTTTGACAAGAGACTCGTGACACAAGTGTATCAACCACACATGCACAATCAGGCCTAGATCTAGGGTCACCTAGGTCTGCTAGACAGCTCCTAACTAGGGCTAGAAATAGGACCTCAAACCGCCTCTTCACCGACAAGTACGGGCAGGTAAGTGGTTAGGAACCACCACTACAGTGGGCCTAATTAATAACCACTAGCCTAGACACCGCAATGTCAGTTAGGATAAACGGTCGATGCCTATACTAGTCCTTTTCCTGTTGAGCTCGATGTCCTTACGTCTGAGTCTAATATTTTTTTAATTAATTGTGGTCAATGCACATGCTTTAGGTGTTTTCTGGGGTCCTGGGAAGGGTGATGAAATCCCCACCCAATCTGAGTTTGGTCAATTAGCCCCTTAAAGTCCGATTAAATTATGCAAAACAATATAATTCACTTGCAATCAATTTTTTAGCGCGGCGCAAAGAAACCTGCAGAAAATCTGTTATTTAGAAGGGGGAGAAAGATTTTTTAGCGCAAAGAACCCTGCAGAAAGTTTTCACAGAGAGATATATGAGGTTGCAGAGGGGAGAATGAGGGATCAAACCATGCAAAATTGTAGGGCTGACGCGGCAGGCAGAGCGCGGAACCGCGGCCTTAATGGGCTATGTGCGGTGGAACCGCGGCCTTGTGAGGGAATCACTCTCAAAAAAAATTTTGCTGCTCTGTTATTCAATTTCCCTTCTGTTTTGATGTTCACTTTTCTGTTTAACCTTCTGTAAATATTCAGATCCGCGATTCCTCGCTGCTCCTGCAAGATTCAAAAGATACACCCTTCAAACAGATCAAAATTGATAATTTTTTTATTTCTTTTTTTTATTTTCAGATTTTTATAATTTTTAAAATTTATATCAACCCGAAATCACACAAAAGAAATTTTACGCCATCCCCGGCAACGGCGCCATTTGATTTGTATGTGAAAGGTTTACCTAGCACCTCATGTATGGTTTGGAAGCATCACATGTACCAAAGATTAAGTTTTTATGGTGCTAAGTAAACTTACAAAGGATCAATCCTAGAAAAATTAGGGTTTCTAAGATTTCACATCATCATATGAAAAGAAAAGCTAGGGTTTAGAGAGTACAACCTTTGTAGCTCCCTACGCTAGACTCCTCGGCTACTTAGGGTTTGAAAAAGCTCCGCTTGAACTCCTCGAGGTCACCGATGATCCACCCGGAGTCCGCTTTGTCCAAGCTTGCAACTTTATCCGATCAAGTGAACGAAATCAAGCTAACACTCTAAACAAGTGGGCTAGACTTGTGTAGAATGGTGTTGTGGTTCTCTTTCTCACTTCAAAATCCAATCTTGATGAGTATCTTGCTCACTACAAAGAACTAGAGAGCAAAATGTGAGAGGAAGAAGAAGATGATGGCAATTTTAGAAGATGATAAGAATAACTCTTAAAAGAAAAATAGAAACATATCAATATATATTTCTTATCTCTCATCTCAAACCATGGTTGAATCATTATTGAACTTGAGTTAAAACCCAAAAGGAAAAGTAATCCATGGTTAAATGGTGGGTGAGCATGGTTAGGTCAAGAAGAGTGTAGAAAGCTTCCATGAATTATCCATTCCTTTATCCATTTTGTTTTAACAAAAATCAAATAATAATCCAAATATAAACCCATGGTGTGAGTCTTATATTGCCACAATTTCCTTGTATAATCAACCATGATAGAATGATGTATGTATGCATGTGTGCATGCACATCCATATGTGCATGAAACTTGAAAGGAAGAAAACATACATGCATGCATACATCCATCCATCCATCCATCACAAGAAAGGATTTCTAGTGAGAAGCTAATGATTAAATGATAAATCAACACTTGATTTATCAATCCGGCCATATCACATATGACCCCTACCAAAAGCAAGCCGCCCGACCAATATACGGTATCCTATACGCGCGTTTTAATCGGGTCCATGAGCATATCGCATACGCGCACCACAACGTTTCGCCTGGACTAGGAAACTCCATTGTGGGACTCTGAGACTCGTCAATACGCCGGCAGTGGGTGATGATCATATCAAGCACCCCCAAGCCGCAAGCGGTCAGCTAAACGTAACGGCCATCCGGGTATTGAGCGATCAGAAGAGAACAAGCGAACCTGTTACAACTCCCGTCGAGCCGATCAGCAACACTTCCCGTACAGTCCGGTCTCCTCGTCTGATATGTCGCATATCAAGTCTAGGGGTGGTAAACGTCATACCCCAATAACCGATAAGTCGTGCCGATGTGAGGCTCATAACGGGTCGAGAAACTACTGGTAACACTTACCAGCAAATCTCTGAAACAGCCCTGGCCAGGGACTTCCCTGTTACGGCCAATCGAGCACAGTACAACATCAACCCCCAATACCGGGAGAGACGAAACCCCTCCTATCGCTCATTGCCTCCATGTGACTCGGGACTGTACCCAAAAACCACCGTTTTGCACGCCCTCATGGACGTGGTAAGGTGGAGATCAAAGCACAGTGGGAATCACACAAGACTCTATGACGATCTCGGGTCTACAGACTAACCTGTACAAGTGTCACCTGAGAACTGCCATCTGACGTGAGGTATAATACCATCTGGGAGTTCTCAGCGAGTCCGTCCAGTGTACCCAGTTTCCACTGAGCACCCGTATACCATCTCTGATGTCAAACACCAATGGATATGGGATCATCCATTGCCCATCTCATGGGTCGAGAAGCGTATACGCTAGTCTACACTGGTATATCGATGCCCCGTCTCGATACACCTACGACTATGGACCTTGAAGGATGTACTTATGGACTACCATGTCCCCACTAGTATGATCTGCATCATAGTCCAGGTAGTCAAGTACACATCCTAAGGGCTTTACCAACATGTAACTATAAGACAGTTTAAAGAGACTAGTATACATGTTAAGATAAAGTGCAACCAGATAGCATACTATCATATCGAGCAAGAAAGTCATCTCTATATATGTCCAAGCATCCAATATAATATACATCATCTGTACAATACTGGCCTCTAGGGCATACATACAACTAACAGTATGAAAAACTTGTGTTAACCGCAATCAGAAACGGCGTCGCTTTGCAGCTAGCCGGTGAATACGGGTCGATCCACAGAGATGGGTAAATTTCTGATTTGTGTTTTTACGAGTTGATTCAAATTGTTGTTTTGGTTGGTTTATAAAATCTGATCTAAATTAATCTGATTTAAAGTCTTGCTAGGGTTAGGTTTAGGGGAAGTTTGGAGATTAAAGGTTTCCTCACCGCTTTCATTGCCCTATTTTAGATCTATTAGATGTTCCGATAATTATCAATAAAGTGAATCCGAATCTTTTGCGAAGATGTTTCTTCCTCTAGATTCGTATCCTTCCTTTATCGATAATTACCCTAACCCCCATGGAAAACACGCGCAACCGGCCCTTTATACTACGGTTCATCGTTACCTCATGGGGTAGGATGCCGTAGGGAGCGGTTGTGCGTGCATGCATGGAGTTCTAACTCTTAGGTGTGGATGGCATGAAAGGGATGAGAGATCTCATCTCTCAAACCTTTCCCTAAGGCTAACCCTAACAAGCGAAGAGATTACTCGCTCATTAGGGGATGATAAGACATACTAATTAAAAGAATTAAAACAAAGACATAAAATAACTTACTAGGTTGACGGCTCCCTCCAAGCAATATAGAACAGATCTGAATAATACTCCCAGCAATTCTGAATTTTATTGATTGAAAAGAGGCATAGGGTTTTACAATTTTCGATTATAATTTATAAGTAAACAGGAGAATTTAGGGTTACAGACTCTCGCAAATATGCAATTACAGATTTGCCCTCGAAAAATCCCAACACCCGCACCGACTCACCGACACAAGAAGTCGGCGCCGACACGGGCTCTGTATGGCCGCGGAACCGCGGCGCCAGCCTAGGTTTGGCCGCGGTTCCGCGGCCAAAGAGAGGAGTTAGGGCATAAAAATTCTGGGCTTCGTTCAGGGATTCTTGGGCTTTTTACTTTTATGTTTCTTTTCTATTTTTGGCTTCTGGTTCTTCTCCACATCTTCAGTAAAAACTTGTACGTATCTTTTGACCGTTCACTTTGATATTTCGGACTGCATTGCCTTATACACTTGTGACTTGTTCTTCGTCACTGGAATTCTTCTACTTGTGGGTCAAAAGTCTCTCTATTGTAACAACTTGCATCTTTTTCACTGTGTTCGCATCCAAACCCTGTATCCTGTAACATGCAACAAAAGTGCGTCAAGAGTACCTGTTTATTTATAAAACGGATAAGAATAGGAGAATGAAAAATGCAATATTATGGTCTGAACAAATCATGCAAATCATTAGGGGTAAGGTTTGATGCAAGTTAGGTCTGAACAAATCATGCATAGAGTTCAAACAGACATACTAATTAAAAAAATTAAAACAAATGATTACAATTTTCGCTTTCATACAAATCATTAGGGGTTCAAAAGATCTCATCTCTCAAACCTTTCCCTAAGGCTAACCCTGACAAGCGAGGAGATTACTCGCTCATTAGGGGATGATAAGACATACTAATTAAAAGAATTAAAACAAAGACATAAAATAACTTACTAGGTTGACGGCTCCCTCCAAGCAATATAGAACAGATCTGAATAATACTCCCAGCAATTCTGAATTTTATTGATTGAAAAGAGGCATAGGGTTTTACAATTTTCGATTACAATTTATAAGTAAACAGGAGAATTTAGGGTTACAGACTCTCGCAAATATGCAATTACATATTTGCCCTCGAAAAATACCAACACCCGCACCGACTCACCGACACAAGAAGTCGGCGTCGACACGGGCTCTGTATGGCCGCGGAACCGCGGCACCAGCCTAGGTTTGGCCGCGGTTCCGCGGCCAAATAGAGGAGTTAGGGCATAAAAATTCTGGGCTTCGTTAAGGGATTCTTGGGCTTTTTACTTTTATGTTTCTTTTCTATTTTTGGCTTCTGGTTCTTCTCCAGATCTTCAGTAAAAACTTGTACGTATCTTTTGACCGTTCACTTTGATATTTCGGACTGCATTGCCTTATACACTTGTGACTTGTTCTTCGTCACTAGAATTCTTCTACTTGTGGGTCAAAAGTCTCTCTATTGTAACAACTTGCATCTTTTTCACTGTGTTCGCATCCAAACCCTGTATCCTGTAACATGCAACAAAAGTGCGTCAAGAGTACCTGTTTATTTATAAAACGGATAAGAATAGGGGAATGAAAAATGCAATATTATGGTCTGAACACTACGCCCCAAAAAAAACCCATACCCGTAAATGATTGTGTTCATTATATTAAGAGTTCAATCTCTTCCTCTCTATCTCGAATCTCACTATTTGTGCTGAGCTTTCTCACACTCTCTTAGATCTCATCGCCATCATATTCTTTGTTTTTCTCCCTCTCAGTTCTTAGCCTCGCTCTTTCTCTTAATGTCGGGATCTTCATCTGTAGGATTGCCATCAATCAATGAAATTGAGAGGTGCATCTCTTACACCATGGTGAAATCTGTATATACGATGATAGACTACTCTGGTTATGAAGGAATTCTCTATCGATTACGAGGGGGTATGAACTGGCCGATGAAGATCGACCGTGAAATCCTGCAGCTCTTTCACTTAGCCGTATTGGATGCACTCCCGTCTCCCCCTGAAGAAGTAACCCATGACCACCATGGGGAAGCAAATCGTCATCTCTACTTCTTTCATTCTATGTGTCTTCTTTCAAGTCGCAATATCGAGTACTCTGCAAGCTTTCTTTACCGCATCTTTATACACCGTCGGACTTTGAATCACCTCGAACTCACTCGAGATACTGCGCTAGGTGATGAGGTCATTGATGCAATTATAGAGCAGATTAATTTTGTTGCTGCAGAGTTAAATAACGTAAAGGATTTATTTTTGAAATTTTAGAAATAAATTATGCCGTCGTTACTGTTCTTTATATCTATTTTGTTTGCGTTATTCTCGTGTATTTGTGGATGGGTGTACCATGTGTATATGGTATATGAACACGTGTTTCTGTGAGAGAATCAACGTTTGAATTAAAATGAATTAAAGTGTTATTTTGTAAAGAAATAATTGGGAAAAATCGGACAGCACCTCCTTTGTAAATTTTGAATAAAATTCATGTATAAGCATAGTAAAATAATATCATCCACAGACGAAGTTAACTCAATGCCCAAACGGCGGAGACTCAACCGCCCAATCGGCGGAGACACAATCCACGCATAATATACGGCGCCCAAACGGCGAAGAACAATAAGCCGAAAATATTAAACAATGTAAAATAAATAACGAATTCATCGCAACACAATACAACACGAACACTCATTATAATCTAACGAAGACGTCGCACCATCCCAGGTGTCCTCCTCTTCGCTACAGGACGTCGAGACTGTGACGGTCCGGCTTCGTCGGCGGCAGGCGGCTGAGATGTCTCTGGCTGTGATGGTCCATGCTCGTACTCTTCGGGATGCTAAGACAGCGCCGGCTGTCTCGTCTACGTCATGCATACGTGAAAGGAATGGCGGGTGCATACACAGCTGGTGGAGGCACGGGTGGCGGGGCATGGGTGGTGCAGGGACGGGTGGTGTAAGGACGGGTGGCTGGGGCACGGGTGGTGCATAGAAGGATGGCAGAGGCACGGGTGGTACAGGCATGGCCGGTGGACGTGTGAATCTGTGCCTCGTCATCACACATTGATCAGGGACTTGATGTTCATAAAGCAGCTCGCTGAGTCATTGGTGCCACTAATACCCTCATCAGCTATATCCTCCAACACGTAAATGGTACGAACCTATATTGATGGTAAATAAAATAATGAATTTTATAAAAATAAGATTTTAGTTTTAAAAGGTTTGATATAAAGTTACTGAATCTCTCTCTATCGGTCCTCGAGGCGTATATGAGGTGGGCGGAGGGACGGCTGTGATGACGAATCTGCGGGTAATCATCCAATACCAGGAAAGGTACTGATCTATCGGTATACCTGGCTGTATCTCATCGGCTATGTGGTGTACCTAATCGTGCCATCGACCCACCCAGATTTGATACTCCATGAGCCAAGCATCCCCAACTAGCGCTCCACCCTGTCGCGGTGTCTGCTCCACCGCGCCTATTATGTGCTGCCTCAAACCAAACCGGCGGAGCACACGGTCTGACACATGCATCTGAATAATATCGTTGTAGACAATCGGCGTCCGCGCACATCAGAAGCCGGTGCCTGCCAAACATAATAGATGCAGAGTGCCCATTAGGTCATGTGTGTATGGTGTTAACATAACTGCTGCCTCCTCCATGACATCGAACTCATTGCGGTAGAAACGGAGGTTGCGATCCGTTGTCATATCCCATGACCTGGGCACATTCCACATGCATAGAGATTACACACAAGTTAATATTCCAAAAGAACTTGAAATTTGAAATATGCGTATAGTTTCAAATACTTACTGGCATCCATATGGCCTTTGGCCTTCTAAAGCGAACCGTGTTGTAATGGTCGGGCGACCAATAAAGAGATATGTTCATGACCAAATCTGAAATACAATATGATAGAATTACGTTTTACGTTGAATATCAATTTAATTACATAAAATTAGTAGAATGTGGTTTTAAGTATTGTATACCTGAAGAAGTGTCAAACAACCCCCAAAACTCTTCTGCTCTATCAATGCAGCCATTCTCAGCTCGCTATATAGGAATGACAGAACTGCACCTCCCACGATAAAGTAGCACACTGGTCGAGATCAGCTAAAAGAGGCAGACAGGCAAGACTAACTCTGCTCTTGCTCCTATCCGGGAACAAGCGAACCCCAATCTGATATAAAATGTAAGCTCGTGCGTGCTGCTCGATCACCGCGGGGATAGCATCCACAAGCCAGTAAAAAATATGAATTCCACGATCGCGATGAATAGACAAACCCGCATCCCTAGACCCCTACGAGAGCGGCAAGCAACCCTATCAATTCTAGAGTTAAGAGACCCGGTCTCGACTTCTCGAGATGGTCTCCCACTGGACTCTAGACCCCGGTTACTTGTGCTCCCCATCTTGGGTTTATCCTAATGCGGAAAAGTAAATAATATATATCAATGGTGACATCATCCTCAAGCCGGAAGTGCCCCAATAAAAGAATATTACATACAAGTTTTTACATGAATGAAAATGAAAAACTCTCATCTCACGCAAAACTCCCCGGCTATTCAAACACGACGATCCAATATAGTATATCCCAGCAACACATAATATCACATGTCATCAACATAAGTAAATATGTATATCCCAATTGTCGTTGACATATAGCAACGAAAACGACGATACACCGCATATTACATTTACGGTCGCAGAAAAGAAAGTGAAAAACTACAACAATTGGAATCCGTAACCATCTTAGATATCATAAACCCAAAATATCACATACTTCGGATTTCATACCTAACCAAATGAATTCCTTATACATCATAAACCCGAAATATCTCATATTCCGAATTTCATGCTTAACAATTACAAACCCCGCATTTTAGTCTCGTTATTGAAAACACTTTTCAATAACAAGTCGGGCAATTCAACAAGATTTCTGGCATTCTGATTGAACGCTCGTCGGAAACTTTAGTAGACGGCCACACCCCCGATGTCGTCGACGAGGTACACTTAGGTAGAACACCGCGGCCGCGAGCACCCTGACGGATGATTTTGACAACGGAGGTCTCCTACAGTCACTTGGTCGGGGCTATGGGGCGTGGCAATCTAGTAAGGTTACCCGGCGAATATCCACGTACACTACGTAATTGCGACGGACTTTTGATCTACATCAAAATCATGTGGCAACCGATCAAATGAGACTAAACTGCTAGGTTTACAAAATTCAAATTAATTTTCACAAAACTAATTATTGTGGATTCCAAATATTAAATCACAGATAGTTAGACGATGTTAAACTTTTCGATCGAATTAACGAACACCCAAAATTTCCCAAAGAGCTCAACACTTAAGCACGGTTTAAAAATACCCAGAACATGCCACAACACCTATGGACCAATCGTAGAACGGCCAACCCCTGCCTCAACTATGGCGCCGCGGAACTACCGCAAACCCTAGGGTCTGGCGGCGGTTCCGGCGGTCATAAAATCGAGTTAGGGTTTCATTCTTCTAGAGGGTCCATAGAATCACCTGCATGATTTTCTGAAGATTTTTAACTTGGAAAATTCCAACTCTTGGAAATTTCTAGCGAGGGAGAAAAATGGGTATTTGATATTCGTTCGAACTTTTTAACGTCATCAAGATAACCTGAAACGATGTTAGAATTATGACTACGAAGCACTCCGAATTGCCTTTACACAAAGATAACGTCACATGCAGTCTCAGTAAAAACAAGCAACACCTGAAACACCAAAACCCAGAGACTGGAACACCAAAACGAAATGAGCCCGAAACTCCTATGGAAAACCGGTGGGGCCGGTTTCTAGGCAAGTCTCGCCGGGTCAAACTCGGTGAAAGTGACTCGTTTTGCTTTGGTGTTCATGTTACATCATATGCAACATTCTGCAACTGCTTAAAAAAATTAGACACCTGAAAAATTCGACAGAAACTGGGGTTTTGGTTCGAGTGTTTCGGAGTTGTTTCGGTTTCGTAATTATACAAATATCGTCTAATTCTCTAGCATTGCTCTGATACCACTGTTGGGTTCCTTAGCAGCGCTACTGGGTTTCGGGAGGCAACGACCATGCCGTTTTCAAAAAATTGGCGCGCTAAAGAACCCTAACCTAGAATCTTAACTAGAGAATTAGACGAAACTAGCATGTAAACATCTTTACATCTAAGTGAACAAGAAATACAACATTTGTAGACCGGTCCTTCACTTCAATAGCTCCGTGTAGTAGTCCCTTCGCTCCAAGTAGTGAACTCCCGGACTCTTGAAAGGCTCCACAAGATGAAAGGAACAAACTTACTTGAAGTCTTCGAGGCCAAAAATGATCTACGTCAAGGAGACACTAACTCAAGCTACCTCTTCACTAATTAGGAATTAGTGAAGCAAACAACCTAAACTAAATGTCTAGTCTAGTGTAGGTTGATGAAGTAGGAATTTTGCTCACTTTAGAAATATTTTTCTCACTAATTTTCTTCACCTCCCAAAAGGCTAGAGAATTTGAGGAAGGAGATGAAGAAAAGCAACCATGGAAAGAAGCAAGTGTAGAATAGAATGAGTGAGAATAGCAACCATAGGTGAGAAAATATCATATACTAACTCTTGTAGAGACTTAATCGTGGCTTAAGACAATGGTTGGGTTAATAAATATCTAATGTAAAACAAAACTAGTGGACTAAGTCAATGGTTCTACAAGGTTCCACTAAGCTCAAACCATGTGACTAATTTCCAATTAATTTTGGTTTACTTTAAATAATAAAACCCTTCATTATCATAAGTATGGCGTGAGTCCCATACACCCATGTTGCATGTAGCAACAAGTATGACACAATAATATATATTACATATATAGTAAGTGTGCACATATGAGAAAAAGAAATGTTTAAGTGGGCTAATATTAGTTAATGTAAATTGATATATCAAATATATGATTATACATTAAATTATTAAATCAACACTTGATTTAATAATCCGGCTATATCACATATAACCGACTAATATCATTTGTATCATCTTATCGAATCAACACTTGATTCGATAATCCGGCTATAATAAATATAACCGACCGATAACACAAATCGCGAGAATAGAATACGGCATCACATACTCGTATTAATCTTGGTCCCACACATATCACATATGTGCTCCTACTTCGTTTCGCCTGAGCCAAGAAACCCCTGTGTATGACTCTAAAGACTCGTCAATACGCCGGCAGTAGATGATGATCATATCAGTCATCCACAAGCCATCAGCGGTACTAGCTGGACATAACGGCTACCCGGATATTGAGCGATCAGAAGATCAACAAGCAAGAATGCTCATATTTCTGCGAGTCCAATAAGTAACACTACCGTACAGTCCGGTCTCTTCGTATGATATGTCGCATATCTCAGCCTGGGGGTAATAAACGTCAGACCCCAATAACCCGATAAGTCATGCCGATGTGAGGCCCATAACGGTTCGAGAAACTACTGATAACACTTACCAGTAAATCTCAGCAACCATGGCCAGGGATTTTCTGTTATGGCCAATCGAGCATAGCGTAACATCAACCTCCAATACTGGGAGAGACGAAATCCCCTCCTATCGCTCATTGCCTCCATGTGACTCAGGATTGTACCCCAAAACCACCGTTTTGCACGATCTCTTGAATGTGGTAAGGTGGAAATCAAAGCACAGTGGGAATCACATAAGACTCTATGACGATCTCAGGTCAACAGACTAACCTGTACCAGTGTCACCAGAGAACTGCTATCTGACGTGAAGTATAATACCATGTAGGAGTTCTCGGCGAGTCCTGTTCAGTGTACCCGGTCTCCACTGAGCACCCGTATACCATCTCTGATGTCAAACACCAATGGATATGGGATCATCCATCGCCCATCACATGGGTCGAGAAGCGTATACGCTAGTCTACTCTGGAATATCGATGCCCCATTTCGATACTCCGACGACTAGGAACAATTGAAGGATGTACTTGCCGACTACCCTGGCCCCACTAGTATGATCTACATCATAATCCCGGTAGTCTAGTACTCATCCTAAGGGCTTTATCAACATATAACAGAGAGACAATTAGTGTACATGTTAAGATAAAGAGCAACCAGATAGTATACTATCATGTCGAGCAAGAAAGTTCTCCCTATATATGTCCAAGCATCCACAATAATATATATCATATGTACAATAATGGCCTCTAGGGTATACATACAACTAACAGTTTTGTATTTAGGGACAGAATACCACTTCGAAATAAGATCGTGATGTGCAATATTTCCCCCCACCCTCTGCTCGTATGCATGCTGAAATTACATGTGAGCAAGGCAACTTTTGGAACTTAGGAATATTGCACGTACAACTGCAGTTCCTACCGTCAATGACTATGCCATAATTTTTTCCATCTTTGTCAGTCACCTGCCATTCGGACTGGCCGAACCTCACGATCCAAGCATGCATAGCATCAGTAGCCCTTTTTGTTATTAATTGTTCAAATTTACGACATAACTTTGTCGTCCACTCTTGTCCTTCCTGACGTCGTGCAAAGAAGTATTTGTTCGCCCTGTAAAAAGTCCATCCTATTAAGGCTTGAATAAGAAAAGATCGAGATCCTTTTTAAAATCCCGTTAAAACTTTCTGAAGCCTTTGTAGTCATCATGCAAAATAGCCTACCACCATCTTTCGAAAGAGCCCATCCTTTTTGTTCATTTTTTAGACTACTTTCAATCCAAGCATCTGCTCTTGGACATATACGTTTAAATTCCTCTCTTAGCTCTATATAGGTCAGGTCATCTAGTACACATGCTATTTGAGAGAACAAACTCTATAAGGTTTAGCCAGTAAATCCAGCAGTTGAGAAGTTGTTGTTTCCCCCAATCAGAGCAAACCTCTGCTAAAAATTCAAAATTCAAATTATGAAGCAACGCTTCAAATCCCGGGCGCAACGCGCCACGTGTCAGGCGCTGATACGTCAGCGCAGCGCCCGAGAAGGCGCACCCAATCAGAGCAAAGCTCTATTAAAGGAACCAACGCTTCAGTTGCGCAAGCGCTGTGCTGCGCGACACGTGTCAGCGCAGACGCGCTAGCGCAGTTGCGCTGCGCGACACGTGTCAGCGCAGACGCGCTAGCGCAGTTGCGCTGCGCTGTGCGCTGCGTGACACGTGTCACGCGCTGGGGCATCTGCGCCAAACAGAATTAAATTTCTAAGAAATCTTTTCCGTTCTTGTTAAAACAAGAAGATTTTCCTTTGCAAAGCAGAAGCCCTTGGATCAAAGATCCAACGGTGGAAAATTCCCCAAATCACTCAGAGAAAAATCTCTTTAACAAATTTAACTAATTTATAGGCACTATAAAAGGACCCCAGATCTCAATTCAAAGGAATCAACATCTTTCTAAAAAAAAAAAGAACTCTTGAGAACTCCTCGAGAACAACAGAAGGTAAAAACCTTTAGGAAAAAGAGAAAATTCTCTTATGGACAGATTATTGATCTAAGAACAAGATCAATAATCTTAAATAAAAAGAAAAATAAGTAATAATAGTGCTTTGCACTTTCTTATGAACCATTGGTTCTTTGAAAACAAAAGAAAACTTGTTTTCTTTGATTTAAAATCGATCAAAATATAAAACAGTGCTTTGCACTTGAAAAATTGCGCTGTTGCGCTCTTTTGCAACAGAGCGCGCCACGTGTCAGCAGCGCAACAGCGCAGCGCACTGCGCTGTTGCGCTTGCGCTCACCAGAGCATGACACGTGTCCTCACCACAAGCGCTTGCGCTCAGTAATTGGCACAAAGCGCCTGGCAAATGCAATGCATTTCTTTTCCTGAAGGGTCAGGCCCAATTAAGAGACCAAGCAGGCCTAATTAAATTGATGCTCTGCATCATTTATAAATGGGCAGAGCCCAAACGAAATAATAAAACTGCTACGCATTTTAAAAGGGGCAGAGCCCAAACAAAACAGATGCATTGCATCATTCATAAATGAGCAGAGCCCAGAATAAATTGATGCTCTGCATCTTTTATAGGCAGAGCCCAAACAAAAAAATAGAAGTAACGCAATGCATTATTTAAGTGTGGGCAAAGCCCTAGCACAGGTTTAATAGACCAAAAATAAATAAGGGTGTTGAACATTTTCAACTGGACTTAACCCAATTTTGGCCGTAAGTCCTCAAATTAAATTGACTGAGCACAGCTGTTCTCTTAAATTAATTTATATCCGGTTCGAGGGTACATCTCCGAACTCCTCTGACACCCATCATTGTAAACCTTCAACGACGTCAGAGAGGTGACGGGTCCCGACGACCACACATCAATATGGACTGCGGGGTCCTTAAACTCGTGGACCGAAACGTCCTTAAACTAATATTGGACCGAAACGTCCTTAAACTAATATTCGTCCCTAAATGGGAATGCTGGACCGGAACGTCCTTAAACTAATGTTGGACCGGAACGTCCTTAAACTAATATCGGACCGAAACGTCCTTAAACTAATGATGGACCACTACGTCCTTAAACTGGCGACGGACCGAAACGTCCTTAAACTAATGATGGACCACTACGTCCCTAAACTGACAATGGACCCCCATGTCCCTAAACTGGAAAACGGACCACTACGTCCCTAAACTGGAATAATAGAGCCTTCAAATGCTCTTTTGTCAGATCTAAACGATCCCGTTTAAGTTGATCTTAGCCCCAAACACGGCTAACGTATCCTTAAACATTCAAACGGACTATAAAACTCCAAATCAACCTTGGTTCAAGGGTATATCTCTGAACTCCTCTGACATCTGCCGTTGTAATCCTTCAACGACGTTAGAGAGGTGACGAGTCCCGATGGGCAGATATTAAATGGATTATCCCGTTAAGTTGATCTTAGTCTCAAAACAGGACTAACGTATCATTAACGAATGTTTAAGTTGATCTTAGCCGCAACGCGACTAATACATCCTTAAACTAAAAGCACCAAACCCAAATCTAAGTAAATACGGATTTGGACTAGTCCACGTCCTACGGGCGACGGCATTACTCAGTCTCCGTATACAATCCACGGGCAACCACAAATCAAACAAACACACACGACATGAAGTGAAATTCTGGAGAAGGAGAAAGTTGTTACCGCGATGCGGTAGCGTAATTAACTGCAGGGGCTTGCGCCTGCAGGAAAGAGCGTCCCCACAATCAAAAACCCCTCAAGCGAGGGGGAATCTGACGAAGTCTGCTATATCGGCCGCATCCGTCTAAACCTCCGATACATGGTGCCATAAATCAACTTGGCATCTTCGTAGAGGTGGACGGATAAAACCAAATAGCATCTAACCCGAATCTCAGCGTCAAGACATCGCGGTCCTGTGCGCCGCCATTCGGAGGGGAACAGATTCTGGCACGCCCGGTGGGACCTTTTCCTCTTTCCACTCCACGCTTCGTGTGTCATCTTCGCGAACCAGTCGCGGTTTGTTAATGGTTGCCTTCGGATTTCAAGTTACTAAGATTTGGTCTTTTGCCTGGCACAGAACTCAAGATTCAATGGCCTCTAATTGCACCAACTGCTCGAAGTGCCACTGCAACGGACGCTCCACCTCACTGGGAGGTGTAGCATATGGGCCCCAAGCGGCTTCCTTCCTCACTCTGCCAGTAGACCAGGTGACCCAGGCCACCACTGGCCTGTTCTTCGGGACCATGATCCCACCTACAAGCTTCTCTGAGCCAATACCTGCACCGGAAGTGAACAAAAAGTCGGTCTTTGTCCGGCTCACTGCTACGACGGCCCCTGTCGACGAGTCGCCCGCTACCAAACCGACAGCCTCTGTTTTCACCAGGCTAAATCTGAACTCTAAAATGGCTGTCCAAAGGAAGGCAATAACTGCTGCCCCAGAAGTCGTCAAGGCGGCTTCCCCTATCAAAGAGTCAGTCTTTTCAAGACTGACGATTCCTGCCCCTGCTCAAGGATCCGTCTTCGGCAGGTTGAATATCATCCCTCAGAAGACAACCTCAGTCTTTAAGAGGTTAACACCGGCGGCGCCTCATTCAGACAGGGGGCAAAAAGAAACTATCTCAATCTCTGAGCCAATCCCAACGGCTCGCCGTGCTCGACGTCGCCATTGGCAACGAGTGAGGAAGGCAGGGGGAAACTCTCCCTCAGGGCTAACTCCACCGGCTCCAGTGGTGGAAGTCAACGCTGCTGTCCCAACTGAGAACAGCTTTGAACTGCTGAGGAGGGTGCGAAAAAACTCTCCAACCGCTACACTGAAGAGATCTCCTCCACCTGCGGAGAGAGTTACAGAAACGAAGCAAGAACAACCCCCTCAACGGCTATTCTCAAGAATTTATAAAGTTTGGCAGAGGGTTCAAGACTCCGTAATTGACCCAGGTCACTCTCGTCACCAGAAAATGGCGAAAGTGTAAAAAGGAAAAGACCATCTTATTGAACAGCGGGGGACAGCAGCTGCAAGGCTGCCCCCTTCAACGGTTCCTTCAACCTCAACGGCCCACAAAAGAAGGAGGCCAGAGAAAACTCCCGCGTCAGCGGCAAAAGTTAAAAATGGTGAACCTAAACGCCCCAAGTCAGGGGGCATAACAGTTCATACGGTTTATATGGCATCGGGAAAAGAAGATAGCCGCATATCAACAGGTCATAGACCACACACGAGGTCAGTGACCAAGGCTCAGGAGCAGCAGCAGAAGCTCCAAGAGATGATGAACGCTATGGCCACACTTACAGGGCCAAAAGAAACCCCTGAAACATCCTCGGACGAGCGTCAAGAACAAGAAACGGACGCAGAATTCCTTCGTCGCGTACTGGAGAAGAAGGATAAAGAAGCTGCGGAGCAGGCAGCCAACATAAAGAAAATGGCCCTCCTGTTCCAGGATATAGTGGGTATGATGATTCAACAAGACCCACCTGCTGAAGATCCCCCGATCATCCTTGAAGACGATAGGGGAGAGACGTCGAATCCTCCACCAGCTCTGTCCACTGCTAAAGAGGATACAATCTCCAAAGCTGATTTGGATGAGTACATAGCCCAGCAAATACGGGTTCATCATGCGACTGAAGCGGCCGGTCAGGTCGTAAAAACGGGGCGGCCATATCCAAGTTGGTACGATCAAATCAAGTACCCACCCGGTTACACAATTCCCAAGTTCCATGTCTACAAAGGGACGGGCAATCCTCATCAGCATGTTGCCCAGTTCAGGGCACTCTGCGGCAACACCGGCGATGATGACAAGCTGTTGCTTCGCCAGTTTGTTGGAAGCTTATCAGATAAGGCGTTCGAATGGTACTCTGAGCTCCCGAACGACTCTATTAAAACCTTCGCGGAGATGGAGCTGTTGTTTACTCAGCGTTTTGCAAGCGCCAGTGAACGTACCCCGATGACAGCACTGATTAACGCCAGGGTAAAGCCAGACGAGACGTGGGTTCAGTACGCTATACGATGGCGGAACTTATGGTCAAAGTGTGAGCAGCGCATTGAAGAAGCTCCCGTGGTGTGTATATTTGTGGGAACCCTCGATCCACAAGCAACCATCTTGCAGTTTATGATGTTTTTCAAGCCGACTACCTTCCAGGCCTTGATTGACAAACTAGCGCAAATGGATCAAATGGGCCATAAACCCCCTCTTCCAAGGCCAGACACCCGAAATGACAAAGGGAAGGGAAAAGCGATCGTCGTCGCTAATGCTCAACAACAACCGAGCGACTCGAAACTGGTTGCTCGTCAAAATAATACGCGACCGTACGTGCCCCTTGAGGATAGGATGGGACGTCCTTATTCCTTTCCCCGCGATAAAACGAGGAGGTTATTCGAGCTGGCGTTGCGCAACAGACTCATAAATTTGCCGGATCCAAAACGTCCGTTGCAACCAAGTGATGTCAACGAGCCCAACTACTGTCCTTATCATCGAGTACTAGGCCATCCGATCGAAGATTGCTACGTTTTCAAAAATTGGCTTGAAAACCAGTACCGACAGGGCAAGTTCGCGTTATCTGACAAATGGAAGGTGAATCCCCCGCAGCCCCACACCTCTAAGGGGACGAATACGCCGGGGGCAACATGCTCCGTCATTGAAGAAGCTCCTTGGGAGGTTGTATTATCAGCCAAGACAAAGAGGATGCTAAACGATCTTCAGACATGTCCAGCGATCAAGTGGAAGAATCCGTTGGAACCGCAGGTCATTGAAGAGATGTTGAAGCCACGTCCAACTCCAAAGACCGATGGTGGTGATTCAAGCACTTGCAGCCAGCCGTCAAAATCTTCGAAAAAGAAGAAGAAGAAATCTAAGAAGCCCGTGAAACTTGGCGACAAGCGCACGGACCTGCAAAAACAAATTGACGCGCTGGAGGAATACAACCAAAAGGCACAGACTCCCATTACGCTCCAAGAATTCCTCAATCACGTTTTTCAAGAAGAAGATGAGGAAGAAAGTTCATCGGATGAATCCGAGGAATGTGTGGCGAGCTGTCATATGATTTCCCATTCGATCACGAACGATGAGGAGACTCCTTGCACTGAAAAGCTGGGGGCAGATCCTGAACCAAAAGTTCTGGGGCCACCAGATGAAGTAATCGATGCATTCCTTAATGAAGCTTGGTTGAAAAGTAAAGCTGATCGGGAGCGCGAGGCGGCTATATTTGAAAGGGCAAGCGCCAGTGACTCGATGAAGGAGCTGAGATGATCCCGGTGGAGCTAAACACCTCCGCTACCGACAAAAGCCAATTCAAGATGAGAAAGAAGTTTGCTAAGGCCATATCAATGGGTATGAAGCTACCATCCTCCGAAGAAGAAATTACCGGTGAAGCGAAAATGCACCCGTCTTATTGCTTATATCATCAAAAGATTTTGCACCCCACTCAAGAGTGCAAAGCTTTCGATAGATGGTGGCAAGGGTATGTTGCTCATCGACAACGCTTTAAGCGAGAGAAGCGTAAAACTCGTCGAGAGCAAAGAAATACGACCGAAGGGAGTAAAAGAACTACCGGTGATTGTCGCGTAGTTAATACCAGCGGGTCACAAGTGCCTACATTCGGGAGCGATTCTGATGAGGAGCTGGAACTTGCCCCTCTCTTTAAAGGGTCCGCGTCGAGAAAAGAAGAAGAACCGAATGTTTGCGAAAATATCCGGCTACGTAATCGCACGCTGCCCGAAAAGAACCTCGGACCCTCGAACAAAAAAGATAACGGGAAAGAAAAGGCCTCTGGGGATATCGTCTTAGATGACCAAGTGGTGGAAGAGCTAGCTGCCAAAGATCCACCAAAGAAGGATAAGGTGGACTACAACGTCTTAGCACATCTGAGGAAGCTGCCCTCACAGCTCAGCATTCTTGACGCCCTTTTGCTATCAAAAGAGGCGAGAGATTCGTTGATTAAGGCGTCCCAAGACCCAGAACAATTTCAAGCATGCCTGGCCGAGGAAAAGATGAAGGATGAATTGGAGGAGGTGCACACGGCCGATGTTACTTTTGGCGATGAAGACCTTCTATTTGGGACGTGCGAACACAATCGCCCTCTCTATGTCTCGGGATACTGCCATGATATAAAGATAGGCAAAATCCTGATCGATAACGGGTCGTCTGTTAACCTACTCAACATGCGGGTGTTGAAGGAAATCTGCATGAGCGTCCAGCACCTTGCTCGGGACAAGATCACCATCTCCGGGTTCGACTCCCAATCGTCAAAGACTCTTGGATCTGTGATACTGACGCTACGCTTCGGGCTACTCGTCACGGACATTAAGTTCCACGTCATAGACGCCAAGACATGTTACAACGCTTTGCTCGGTCGACCATGGTTACACGAGTACAACATCATCCCTTCTACACAACATCAGTGTATGAAGTATTTTAAGGATGGTTTCGAGTATACCGTGACGGGAGAACTGAACCCTTTCTCTGTGAACGAGGTCCGCAAATACGAAGATGCCAAATACTTCTTACCGGATTTCGAAGACACGGAGAAGTGTCACAAGCCAGAGAATAAAACTAACGCTACCATCCCTGTCTTCGGCAGTGATACTGAGGAGGAAGAGGAGATAGTTTATTCGGGTCCACCCCAACACAACAAGCCGGGACCACCGGCTCCTACATTGATCTTTGGCAGCGACTCGGAAGATGAAGTCCATGCTGTATTCTCTGCTCGACCTTCAATACAAACGTCCGCTGACGAAGAGCAAAGTCTACAAGTCGCCATAGTGCCGCTTAAACACCATAAAGAACTAGATGCACTTAATATCTATAGTGTAGAAGAGTTGCGGACATTCTATATCCCTCCCAGACGAGAGAGCGAGAAAGCAATTCTGTTTTACCGCTCTGAAGAAACCAAGGTGAAAAAAGAAATCTGGCATGGCGCGGATCCTGCGCTCGACAGGCTTCAGCCTATCCGTCTTCCCAGATATTATACAGAGGGTTTGAAGAAGCTGCTGAAACGCCAGGGGATATCCTTCAAACAGACCGTTAGAGAGGCCAAATTCTATGACAGGGTCTGGAACGTTCCCGGGACTCAACGCAAACTGCATAATGGGAGAATGGAAACAAAAGGGCTTGGATACATCCGGTCAAAGAAACGAGAGTTACTGCCCATCTGTTACGTCGTGTATGACCTCGATGAAGAAGCGGATGCTCAATGGGAGGACGCTAATCCTAAGCCAGTGAAAGTTCCAGATGCAAAAGAGCCCAGTCCGTCGTTCGAGGAACAAATGGACAAACTTATAAAGAAAGCTGGTCAAAAAGTCCGAGATGATCACAACCGTGAGACGGCCATCTATGAGAAAGCCAAGACGCAACGCCTTCTCCAACAGGCCGTAAAGGATGAAAATACCGCTCATTGTCAACCTGTTATAAAGAAAGCTCGGCGCAAAAGCAGAAATAAGTCGAAAGGCCAAAAAGACGCTCAACAACAACAAGACGGGGCTAAGAAACCACGCAAACGGAAGGCGAGCATTATTGATCTATCTCTCATGAAGAAAATGGGTCGAGCATACTCTTTTCCTCGGGACAAGACGAAGAAGATACTTGATCTTGCTCTAAAACATCAAATACTTACACTGCCGGAGTCCAAAAACCTCGAACAGGCAGGCGAAGTCTCTCACCCGGACTATTGCCCTTATCACCGAGTTATAGGGCATCCTCTTGAAGATTGCTTCACCTTCAAGAATTGGGTCGAAGATCAGTATCAGCTTGGCAAGTTCGCTCTATCCGACAACTGGAGGGTAGCACCGCCACAGAAGCACGAGCCCAAGGCCACGAAAGGAGAACCGGTTCCACATTGGGATTGGAAACGAATTCGCACCTGTCACATGATTACAATATTAAAAGAAGAGCCCGAGGACATAGAGGAGCTCCCTTGGTGCTTCGAAAACAGCAGCGACGAGATAATCTCAGAATTCCTACCAGCGCCAAAAGAGCTGGAAGATGGAATCCATACCACTGCAGATAACCTTAAGAAAATTGAGTTGGGATCGGCAGACGATCCGCGACCGACATTCATCAGCGAGCTGCTATCTGAAGAAAGGGTGGATGCGTTAAAAGACGTGCTTCTACAGCATAGAGATTGCTTCGCGTGGAACTATTCCGAAATGCCGGGACTAAACCCAGAAATTGCTGTGCACAAATTGGCAATATCCCTGGACGTCAAGCCGGTCAAACAGGCGCCGAGAAGAATGCGGCTTGAGCTTGAGATGAGCATCAATGCTGAGGTCAAGAAGCTGATCGACTCTGGCTTCATCCAGGAAGTTCAATACCCTGAATGGATCGCCAACATCGTCCCGGTGATGAAGAAAAATGGGACTGTGCGCATATGCGTGGATTTTCGGGATCTCAATAAAACCTGCCCGAAGGATGATTTCCCGGTGCCAGTCACCGAATTAATGATAGACAACACGTCTACGCATGAGATTTTCTCTTTTATGGACGGCTCATCGGGGTATAACCAGATAAAGATGCATCCTGAAGACCAGAAGCACACCGCCTTCAGGACTCCTCTAGGTATATTCTGTTATAAAGTGATGCCCTTCGGTTTAAAGAATGCCGGTGCCACTTATCAAAGGGCCATGACAAAGATCTTCGATGACCTTATACACGAAATCGTCGAATGCTATATCGACGATCTTGTGGTTAAAAGCAAATCATACGAGGAACATCTCGAACATTTGAAGACCGTATTTCAACGCCTTCGGCAATACAACTTGAAGATGAACCCTCTTAAGTGTGCATTCGGAGTTTCCTCGGGCAAATTTTTAGGATTCATCGTCCGACACCAGGGTATCGAAATAGATCCATCCAAGATCAAGGCGATCATGGAAATGCCTCCGCCGAGGACTCTTAAACAGTTGCGATCTCTCCAAGGGAAGCTCGCATACATACGGCGATTTATGGCCAATCTTTCAGGCAAGTGCCATCCCTATAGCCACCTGATGAAGAAGGGAACCCCATTTGTTTGGGATCACAAGTGCCAAGACGCACTGGACGAGATCAAGCAGTACCTGCAGAACCCTCCAGTTTTGGCTGCTCCGGTTAAGGGAAAGCCTCTCATTCTTTACACGACCGCCCTTGAAGGTTCTTTAGGTGCGTTATGGGCACAAGAAAACGACCAAGGGAAAGAAAGAGCACTCTACTACTTAAGTCGAGTTCTACTGGGGGCAGAAAGCAACTACTCCCCCATTGAAAAACACTGCCTGGCGTTGATCTTCGCAATAACAAAGCTTAGACATTACGCGTTGGCGCATGAAGTCCGTCTTATTTCAAAGATGGACCCTCTCAAATATCTAATGTCAAAGGCTATATTGACGGGACGACTCGCTAAATGGACCCTGCTCTTGATGGAGTTCTCGATAATATATCAACCTCTCAAGGCAGTAAAAGGCCAGGCCATCGCCGACTTCCTCGCTGAGCATCCGATACCGGCCGATTCTCCTTTAAACTGTGATCTTCCAGACGAACATGCGTTTGATACCGTCAACAATGATGATACTCGATGGGAGTTTTATTTCGATGGCGCATCTTCCATGAAGAAGCGCAAACAAAGCACCCCTATAATTAAATCGGGCGTAGGGCACATCTTTGTAACTCCACAAGGAGGGATAATGCGCTTTGCTTTCTCCCTAACAGAGCCGAGGACAAACAATGAAGCCGAATACGAATCTCTGATAGCAGGCCTCGAGATCGCCATTGACATGGGAATTGAAAACCTCCTCATATACGGGGATTCTCAACTGGTCGTTAGTCAAGTAAACGGCGACTACCAAACATGCAAACCAGAACTGGTGAAGTACGGCGAAAAAGTGCAACAATTATTGACCCAAATCCCCTTTTATACTTTGGAGAACATACCGCGCGCGGAAAACAGCAAAGCAGACGCATTGGCCAAACTTGCTAAAGAACTGGCTGACGAGAATCTCGATGACGTTAGAATCGTGGTACAAAGCCGTCGGGTGCTTGCCCCAACAGAAATATCTCCGGAATCATCCGAAGAAAAAGGAGCGAGCGAGCAGATGGCTCTACAAATAAAAGACCGGGAAAAGGCCGAGGATTGGAAGGAAGTCTTCATAGACTACTTTAAGTCCCACCGAATGCCCGAAGAAGCGTCCACAAGACATCAGCTCATGAAACGAGCTCTGTCTTTCGCCTTCGTCAATGATACTCTGTACAAGAGGTCATTTGATTCTCTATGGCTGAGATGCTTAGGACCTGACGAAGCGAAAAGGGCCGTCCAGGAAGTTCACGACGGACTCTGCGGTTCTCACCAAGCAGGCCCAAAGATGAAGATGAAGATAAAACGGATGGGCTACTACTGGCCCACGATGATTCAGGATTGCCTCGAATATGCGAAGCAATGCCACTCATGCCAAATTCATGGGGACTTCATCCACCAGCATCCAAATCCGCTACATCCAACAGTGGCTAGCTGGCCATTCGAAATGTGGGGGACTGATATAGTTGGCCCCATCGAACCAGCATCATCTAGAGGACATCGTTTCATCCTAGCGACGACCGATTACTTCTCTAAGTGGGCAGAAGCGGTACCGCTGAGAGAAGTAAAGACGGAGAATATTCTCCATTTCTTCAAGACGCATGTCATATATCGGTTTGGAACGCCGAGAAGGATCATCTCCGATAACGGGCCAGCCTACAGAAGCCACAAGATCAGTCGCTTCGCGCAGCAACACAATATAAATTGGAGATATTCCTCGGTTTATAATCCGCGAGCTAACGGTCTAGCTGAGGCCTTCAACAAGACCTTGACGAAGATCATGAAGAAAATAGTGTCGCGAAATAAAAAAGACTGGCACGAAAGACTACAAGAGGCTCTCTGGGCATATCGAACCACGTTTAAAACGGCCACAAACGCAACACCATATGCGTTAGTATTCAGGACAGAAGCAGTACTCCCCCTCGAGATAGAGTTACCCTCTCTACGAGTAGCAGTCCATTACGAGCTGACGGACGAAGAAAATGCTCACCTTCGGCTTGAGGAGCTTGACGCCCTTGAAGAAACACGGCTCATAGCGCAACAAAATTTGGAAGCTTATAAAGCAAAGATGACGCGCTCATATGAAAAATTGACCCGATCGAGGACATTCCGCCAAGGCGAACTTGTGCTAGTGGTCAAAAGGCCTATGATTCCCAATCGCGCCAAGCGAGGAAAATTCGAGCCAAACTATGAAGGCCCATACACCATAGATAAGGTCTACCAGGATGGGGCCTATCTACTCATGGATATGCACGGTGAAAGACCTTTCAGGCCGATAAACGGTCGCTTCCTAAAGAAATACTATGCTTGATGAAACACAGCCTAGGTCAATGATAGATGACGACGACTACGTCCGCTCGCTATCTTCCTAAGCTCAAGCTTTATAAGCAGTAGCCCGCCTCTCAACGACGGACCGAAATGTCCTTAAACTAGTAGCAGACCGAAACGTCTCTAAACTACTACCACAGCATCTTTAGGCTGACGAGATATAAAAAAAACATATAAAAATAAAATAAAATAAAAACGGTATGTCCAAAAGCAAAAGAGCACGGATGAAAACCCAAAAAGGGCTCCGTGAGTAAAAACAGCAGGGCTACCGGCGAGTGTTCGTGAAAACCCGAAAGGGCGCGACCTCGTAAAAAAAAAGAGAGAAAAAAATATATATACATAAAAATAAAAAGAATAAAAAAAATGGTATGTCCATAAGCAAAATGGGCACGGATGAAAACCCGAAAGGGCTCCGTGAGTAAAAACAGCAGGGCTACCGGCGAGTGTTTGTGAAAACCTGAAAGGGCGCAACCTCGTTAAAGAACACTTACAAGATCCTCTCGACCTTGTAGGGAGAAACCACCTGCGTGAAATCCTTACGACTCACGAGGGAGCAACACACTTAGGGATCCCCACGATTCCTAAGGAGAAAATACACTTGCGAGATCCTCACGACTGGTAAGGAGAACTCTCTTATGGGACCCTCACGGCTCATAAGAGTTGAAAGTCTTAAGTTACAGAGACCTAAACCTGTGCTTAAGCAACCCGCACAACTTCCGATATTGCCCTACAAGTGGCTCAATACTGACCCTTGTATACAATCCACGGGCGCGAATAAATATTTCCCTAATCAAGTCTCATCCGAGACTGGGTATATGTTCGCATGATGAACAACCCTTATAAGTCCTCTCGACTTACAAGGAGAAAACCCTCTGGTAGGATCCTTACGACTTACAGAGGAACATACACTTAGGAATCCTCACGATTCCTAAGGAGAAAATACACCTACAAGATCCTCACGACTTGTAAGGAGAAATACCTTTCTGAGACCCTTACGGCTCATGAAGTTAAAAGCCTTGGACGACAGGACCCTAACCCTGTTCGCTAAGCTACCTTTGTTCAACATCGACGGAGGCAGATGATGATTCGCTCCTGGCAATATCCCAGTTGTAGCGGTGTTGATGCCGAAATCGGTGCCTAATTCCAGGTTTACGGCGGAAAGCCAGTAGGCCGCACATGCATACGGAATAGCCGAAATGATTGGGCAACTTGCAAGAAAAAGCAGCAAGTAAAAATGTAGGCATGAAAAATAGCCGAAATGATTGGGCAACTCGCAATAAAAAGCAGCGAGTAAAAACAAAATAAACAGCCGAAATGATTGGGCACCGCGAAAAATAGCCGAAATGATTGGGCAATCGCGACCTTCGCGATATAAAAGCTGAAATGATAGAGCATCGCGGAGATAAAACAAAAAAAATGATGATAAAATTTTGGCCCTACAGTTAAGATCACATCGATCCCTGTATACAATTCAAGGGCGTAAACAAAGAGGGAACCATACTTTCCCAACAGGCTCCGCCAGAAGACGAAGCCAAATCCCGACGGTTCAGTCCAACTCCGAAGAAACAAATGTCTTCAGCAAATTCCTCGACTCACGGATACAAACACTCCTTGACGAGAGCCTCCTGATCCGCGTCGACTCGCAGAGCCACCGGTGCCTCCGTGGGAAATTCTCGACTCGTTTCAAACCCCAAGGAAACAAATAATCCTTGGTGCTTGGGAAACAAATAATCCCTAGCAAATTCCTCGACTCACGGATACAAACACTCCTTGACGAGAGCCTCCTGATCCGCGTCGACTCGCAGAGCCACCAGCGCCTCCGTGGGAAATCCTCGACTCGTTTCAAACCCCAAGGAAACAAATAATCCTTGGCGCTTGGGAAACAAATAATCCCTAGCAAATTCCTCGACTCACGGATACAAACACTCCTTGACGAGAGCCTCATGATCCGCGTCGACTCGCAGAGCCACCAGCGCCTCCGTGGGAAATCCTCGACTCGTTTCAAACCCCAAGGAAACAAATAATCCTTGGCGCTTGGGAAACAAATAATCCCTAGCAAATTCCTCGACTCACGGATACAAACACTCCTTGACGAGAGCCTCCTGATCCGCGTTGACTCGCAGAGCCACCAGTGCCTCCGTGGGAAATTCTCGACTCGTTTCAAACCCCAAGGAAACAAATAATCCATGGCGCTTGGGAAAAAAATGATCCCTAGCAAACTCCTCGACTCACGGATACAAACACTCCTTGATGAGAGCCTCTTGATTCGCATCGGCTCGCAAAGAAATTGTGTCTCCGCGGGAAGTTCCCGATTCGTCTCAACATGCAAATGAAGCCTCAGGCAGCAGGGACTAAAAAAAAACTTGCTTCCTGAACAATGAGACCCTGCAAGTCAATCCAAAATGGTCTCTTGCATACTATTCACGGGTCTCACTCTCCAAAGTCGAATTTCGACGAAGAGGGAAACAACCGCTTGTGGGTCCTCTCGACTCGTAAGAGGGAAAAATTCTCTTATAGGATCCTTACGACTTGTAAGAGAAAACCACACTTAGGAATCCTCACGATTCCTAAGGAGAAAACCCACCTACGAGATCCTCTCGATCCGTAGGGAGAAAAGTCTCTATGAGACCCTCACGGCTTATAGAGTTGAAAAGTCTTAGGCAGCAAATCTGAACCTGCGGTCTAAGCCATCGCTATTTCTTAAGAAAGTCAAGATGCGTGCTCTATTATCCATCAACCATGTTTATTAAGATAGCATGCCGATAATAAGAGAAAGAAGAAAGCTACAGAAAGAACATCCGATTTACATTTGATCAGGCGTTCGAGACGCATTCATTTATGCATGGGCAGAAGACTCAGGACGAGAAATAAGACAAGCTGAAATAAAAAAAAGGAGGGTTTCCATTTATATTGCTAAAAATTCTTACAATCACAAGAGCAATGAATAAGAAACATTATTCAAATTATTACAACGGTATAACCTCAGATCCGGGGCACGGATTGAGGAATTCAAAAGTAAGGCCATCCAGAGTTCTTCTGGCCTTTCTAATTATTCTTATGCGCAGCCTCTCGCGCTCCTCTGTGTCAAGATCCTCGGCAAGCCCTCCCGGCCTTCGATGAGCAGCAACTATCGTCGTCTGCTGGAAGATTTGGTGTAGGATGTCAATGAGGCTGTCCCGCCGTTTCTTCGAGATCAGCCCCGTCAGGTACACTGAATGCACCTTGTCCTCGGCATCATCCAGCGCATTTAGCGGCAGGGCCTCGTGAAGACCCGGAAGTGCTCTCCATATTGCTCCCAGCACAAATTTCAAAAGAGCCGAACGACGGGATAGCAGCCAACCACCGCTTGCGTTCAGACGACCCATGACCTCTGCACATTGAGCGTCTGTAAACTCCTGGTTTTGTTGACGACCCTGTGCGCGGATATCGTCATAGGTGATGAACTCGTGCAAACTGTATAGATGCACCGCCATTATGCCTGGAGGAAATACCACAGGAAGATTAGCGATAGAAGAAAAATAATATACATAGAGGGCTAAATTCCTAGAGAGCAAAGCTCTGTTCAGGGATTAAAACCCATGAACAAAAGCTTAATGAAACCCTAATGGGGATCTATTTAGATCAAAAGATCTGTGAGAGCAAAGCTCTTTGACTGAGATTAATTTAAATTAATTTGATTTACATTAATTTTACCTAAAGTTTCTAACTTTGAAAATGAGTAAAGCTCTGCTAGTGAAACCCCAATGGGGATCTCTTTAGATCAAAAGATCTATGAGAGCAAAGCTCTGCTGGTTAAGATTAATTAAAATTAATTTAATCAAAGAATCAATTTTACCTAAAGTTTTTCTAAAAACCTTTGGAAAGGAGAGCAAAGCTCTGGAGTTCTTGAAGGCAAGAGCAAAGCTCTAAAGTTTTTTGAAAATAAAAATCTGAAAGATGATAAGCATCTGTGGGGGACCAAAGGTCCTATTTATAGGCATCAAGTGCCTCTTCGACTTCCGAAAGTTGTCACGGCGGTTGGAATTCCTCCATCGTTGCGCTCACGTTTGGGGCCACGTAAGCGCAACGGTGGGGGGGCATTTGTTTTCCCCAATCAGAGCAAAGCTCTGCTGAAAATTCAAAATTCAAATTATGAAGCAACGCTTCAAATCCCGGGCGCAACGCGCCACGTGTCAGGCGCTGATACGTCAGCGCAGCGCCCGAGAAGGCGCACCCAATCAGAGCAAAGCTCTATTAAAAGAAGCAACGCTTCAATTGCGCAAGCACTGCGCTGCGCGACACGTGTCAGTGCAGACGCTGCGCAGTTGCGCTGCGCTGTGCGCTGCGCGACACGTGTCAGCGCAGATGCGCTAGCGCAGTTGCGCTGCGCGACACGTGTCGCGCGCTGGGGCATCTGCGCCAAACAGAATTAAATTTCTAAGAAATCTTTTCTGTTCTTGTTAAAACAAGAAGATTTTCCTCTGCAAAGCAGAAGCCCTTGGATCAAAGATCCAACGGTGGAAAATTCCCCAAATCACTCAGAGAAAAATCTCTTTAACAAATTTAACTAATTTATGGGCACTATAAAAAGGACCCTAGACCTCAATTCAAAGGAATCAACATCTTTCTAAAAATAAAAATAAAAAAAGAACTCTTGAGAACTCCTCGAGAACAACAGAAGGTAAAAACCAAAGAGAAAATTCTCTTATGGACAGATTATTGATCTAAGAACAAGATCAATAATCTTAAATAAAAAGAAAAATAAGTAATAATAGTGCTTTGCACTTTCTTATGAACCATTGGTTCTTTGAAAACAAAAGAAAACTTGTTTTCTTTGATTTAAAATCGATCAAAATATAAAACAGTGGTTTGCACTTGAAAAATTGCGCTGTTGCGCTCCTTTGCAACAGAGCGCGCCACGTGTCAGCAGCGCAACAGCGCAGCGCACTAGCGCAGCGCACTGCGCTGTTGCGCTTGCGCTCACCAGAGCATGACACGTGTCCTCACCACAAGCGCTTGCGCTCAGTAATTGGCGCAAAGCGCCTGGCAAATGCAATGCATTTCTTTTCCTGAAGGGCCAGGCCCAATTAAGAGACCAAGCAGGCCTAATTAAATTGATGCTCTGCATCATTTATAAATGGGCAGAGCCCAAACAAAATAATAAAAATGCTACGCATTTTAAAAGGGGCAGAGCCCAAACAAAACAGATGCATTGCATCATTCATAAATGAGCAGAGCCCAGAATAAATTGATACTCTGCATCTTTTATGGGCAGAGCCCAAACAAAAAAATAGAAGTAATGCAATGCATTATTTAAGTGTGGGCAAAGCCCTACCACAGGTTTAATAGACCAAAAATAAATAAGGGTGTTGAACATTTTCAACTGGACTTAACCCAATTTTGGCCGTAAGTCCTCAAATTAAATTAACTGAGCACAGCTGTTCTCATAAATTAATTTATATCCGGTTCGAGGGTATATCTCCGAACTCCTCTGACACCCATCGTTGTAAACCTTCAACGACGTCAGAGAGGTGACGGGTCCCGACGACCACACATCAATATGGACTGCGGGGTCCTTAAACTCGTGGACCGAAACGTCCTTAAACTAATATTGGACCGAAACGTCCTTAAACTAATATTCGTCCCTAAATGGGAATGCTGGACCGGAACGTCCTTAAACTAATGTCGGACCGGAACGTCCTTAAACTAATGTCGGACCGAAACGTCCTTAAACTAATGATGGACCACTATGTCCTTAAACTGGCGACGGACCGAAATGTCCTTAAACTAATGATGGACCACTACGTCCCTAAACTGACAATGGACCCCCATGTCCCTGAACTGGAAAACGGACCACTACGTCCCTAAACTAGAACAATAGAGCCTTCAAATGCTCTTTTGTCGGATCTAAACGATCCTGTTTAAGTTGATCTTAGCCCCAAACACGGCTAACGTATCCTTAAACATTCAAACGGACTATAAAACTCCAAATCAACCTTGGTTCAAGGGTACATCTCTGAACTCCTCTGACATCTGCCGTTGTAATCCTTCAACGACGTTAGAGAGGCGACGAGTCCCGATGGCCAGATATTAAATGGATTATCCCGTTAAGTTGATCTTAGTCTCAAAACAGGACTAACGTATCCTTAACGAATGTTTAAGTTGATCTTAGCCGCAACGCGACTAATGCATCCTTAAACTAAAAACACCAAACCCAAATCTAAGTAAATACGGATTTGGACTAGTCCACGTCCTACGGGCGACGGCATTACTCAGTCTCCGTATACAATCCACGGGCAACCACAAATCAAACAAACACACACGACACGAAGTGAAATTCTGGAGAAGGAGAAAGTTGTTACCGCGATGCGGTAGCGTAATTAACTGCAGGGGCTTGCGCCTGCAGGGAAGAGCGTCCCCACAATCAAAAACCCCTCAAGCGAGGGGGAATCTGACGAAGTCTGCTACATCGGCCGCATCCGTCTAAACCTCCGATACACGGTGCCATAAATCAACTTGGCATCTTCGGAGAGGTGGACGGATAAAACCAAATAGCATCTGTCCCGAATCTCAGCGTCAGGACATCGCGGTCCTGTGCGCCGCCATTCGGAGGGGAACAGTTGTCTCTGATATGTCGCATACAATAACGATGACTATGAGGTTCTGGCCATGATCTTCGTAGTGCAGTCGGAATCCCTTTCATCCGGTCAGATATGAAGGTAATGTGCCTTCCCCGCACGGATGGAATGTAAAGATGAATGCAAGTAATGAACCACTCCAAATTTTCAGTGGTTTCACCTCTAACTACAGCATATGCCAAAAGATAAAGGCCATCATTTGCATCGGCCCCGGTAGCAATGAGCAAAGTCCCTTTGTATATGTCGTATAAGTGGGTCCCATCAATACTGAGAACGGGACGACAATAAGCGAAACCATCAATGGTCAGTCCGAATGCTCAAAATGCACCGGTAAAATATGTTGGGTTACGGCAGCGCCCCGACCATCAAACCGTGGCCAAATGCGGAACAAATTTTTTTTAAACTAGCGCTACCATGACCAGATTCCCAGATCTACCCTATACCCTATACAAGCAATATGTAAGACTAGGAGTTAGATGGTTATACCGAGTTGATCCGTGTCCTTCGGTCTTGAACCATCATTCCAAGCTCCTAGAGGCTCCTTGATCGAATTTGGTTGCCGGTCTTCCTCCATCTACGATGATCCATGATTGAAAGAATTTAAAGTTAACCGCAATCAAGACGGTGTCGCTTTGCAGGTAGTCGCGATGAGCACGGGTCGATCCACAGGGAGACGGAGCATTTTACTTTCTTGTTCTTACGAGTTAATGCGCGTGGGTGGAAAGTTCTTTATCTACCCTAAGTGTTATATGCAAGTATAAAGCTTGTTAGGAAACGATAGGATAATGTAAGTTAATGAATTCCGTATTCAAGTCCTTTGAGCCGAACTTAACGATTGAAGCTAGAGCAATCGGCAACAACGTGGATTATGGGATTTAAGCACGGTATTCGTGGAATCCGGCTTATTGACCCTTGTACTTCCGTTCTTGTCTCTTGCTTTCGCCTCCGGCCAAATCGAACGCAACCGGTCGCGGTTAGGAATCACCGTCACCTTAGTTGGGTAGGGTGCCTAACGGAGCGCTTGAGTAACGTTTGGACGGAGTTTAATGGAAAATACAGGAAAAGGAAATGAGCAAAGAAAGCTTAACTTACAATATCGTATTTATTCCTAACAATACCATATTAACAACCATTCACAAAACAAACCAAAAAGAGAGAACAAAAGAGAAGATAAACAAAGAAAAGAAAAGCATTATAAGAATGTAAATGACATGGTAATAAATTGCAAGTAAGTAAAGTATGTAATTAAAGTGCAAGAAAGTAAAGAACAAGTAATGAAAGAGCAAGTAATAAAATGGGCAAGAAAGAAAAATTAAGAACCATGGAACCAAAGACCATTATACAAGCCATGGATTCAAATACCTAAACCTAAATTTGCAAGCTCAATTAAGAGATTGTAAGATCAAGTGAAGATAAAGAACCCAAGGGAAATGAAGGCACAAAAGAGAGAACTTTATTAATCTTCAAGAAGATACAACCCTTGAGATCAAATACCAACCCTTAAACCTTCAAGCTCAATGAAGAGGTTGAAAGATCAAGAGAAGGCAAGGATCTCAAGGGGAAGCTATGTACAAGAACTAAAAAGAAAACAAAAGAGTTACAAAGTGTAAAATGAAAGATACAATGTGAGACAAAATTGGACAAAGTGAGACCATGAACCCTTACCCACTGCCTGCTATATATAGGCACAAAAGAAAAGAAAATAAACAATAAAATTAGGGTTACGTGGCAGCAAAGAGGGGCCCACAGAAAGATGGAGGCCAGAGGAGCACATGGGGCCAGCGACCTTGGCTTTGGGAGGGAAGTGCTCGGTTGAAATCCGAGCACTGGTGCTCGTACTTGCAGTGCGGTCTTGTGTTGTCCCCAGCATGACTCTGGTGTTTTTTGCTTGGTCTAAAATACCCTGATTTGTCTTCAGAGTTTTGGAGGGAACTTGGTAGATACAAATCACATCACTACTTTTTGCAATAAATACACATCACACCATGCCTACTTGCTCTAGCCCACTTGAGTGTGTCATGGCAGCCCCTCTGGGTCCATGGTCCAAGCTCCAAGAGTTAGTGTGTACACATGTTATGTGTTGGACCAAAATATTGTGCACACACTTGTTGCAAAATAACTCTTGGGATATCGGTCGGTTTGCGGTTCTGGTTGCAGTGTCAGCTCACAAATGATATATCCGTGATATTAAGTGTATTTTCAGTATTTTGTCACGGATACCTGTAATCTGTATTACTGAGCAAACACCGGTTAATAGTACCGATATATACAAAAAATAGATAATGAATGAGCGGTATTAAAATGCAATATTCTGGTCTGAACAAATACCCCCAAACTTATCTTTTGCTCGTCCCGAGCAAAACAAAATCCCAGCCTCGCTTTCGCAGGGAACGCGATTGCACTGAGCATGTGCAACAAGCCGTTAAATCTCTAGGTGTCCCTAGTAGGAGGAGTGTTTTCTCCTGAGGGGTTTCAGCGGATACTACCGACAAAATCCCGTAAAGCTAGTTTCATAAGTTAACATTGATTCTACTCCTACAGTTTAGTATCTACATTAGAAATTATATTATCCTAAGTTAGAAATATTCAACCCTTATGTTTCACACCTCCTATCTATTTAACATCAGATCCTATATGTTCCAAAAAAGTTTAGAAAGATATTGGTATCTCCTGAGTTTTCCTTCTAAAGTGCGGTATCAAATCAGGGATTTTTATCAGTTTTACGGAAAACATGGTCTTATTCTTCATTTCTATCTTTTATCCAAATATCGATTGTATACCCCTACATGTGTGTAAATTTGCACCCCTACACTCAAGAATTCAATTCAAGCTATAATACCCTTGCCCTAATACCTAATACTACTTCTTTTCATTTAATGATGGACGGATTTGCTCAAACACATTTCATGCGACTATTAATACTTCTTGAGGCACTAACGGCCGATTACTGAATGTGTGAGCTTAAAGCGAAAATAGCAGTTTCTAGGTCTTGACTTTATTTCTTTTTCTTTTCTTTTTCTTTTTCAAGACCGGATATATTTTTCAATATGCTATTTTGGTGTTTAGCTTTAAATACCGTTTTTTCTTTCATACTAGGCTTTCAGGCAAGAGTATTTCTAGGTATCCTCTACTATCCCAAGTTTCAAGGTGCGTGTAAGTGCAGTTGTAGGGTATATATTTTCTAAATTTGGACTCAAGGATAGAAACTATTTTTCAGACTTATCCTTCAATAAAACTTCAATATTTTCCCTCCATTTTGATTTAACTCAAGAACTGAACTCAAGATTATCTACTTCTATAAAAAAAATTGTAAGGACGCATAATTACCAAGTTTAAATAGAATGAGAGTTATTTTTAGGGGTTTCAATTCCTAAGCCTAGAATTTAGTTATTTCTAACGTATCAACTAAACTTTCGGAATAAAAATCTAAGTTACCCTATTGGCTAACTTGACGACAAAGTTTTTATTTTTTTGGAAAAAATTTCGATTTTTATGGGTTTTTAAATGAGTATGCAAATGCAAAATATACAAATGAATGCGAAGGAAGAAAGCTTACCGAGCATACCCCCAAACTTAAACTTGACAGTGCCCCTCACTGTCAGGCTACACCAAGAGGGTCAAAATTGCCAGCGCTCCCTAAAAGAAAATTTTATACAAAACAAAAAGCAAAACAAAAAAATATATACACAAAAAGGTTCCCCCCCAAACTTAAGTGAAACAGTGTTTCCACTGTTTAAGCGGTGAAATTCAGGATTAGGGGAAAAAGAGAACAGTATCAAGCTATACAAAGCCTTACAAAGGCCAAAAGTTAACACCAACCATTCAAAAATTCTATCTCTGTAATATGCGGGTTGGTGAAAGAAGGTGAAGATGAAAGAAATGGAGAATACACGAGACCGTATGGAGATAGAAGCGGGATACGGTCTCGGTATATGAGAAGAAGAATGGTGGAAGGGAAAAAGAAATGGAGTACGAACTCGAGAGTGAAAATGGAGTGAATAGATTAGCACAATTTGTGATGACCGATGTGCAAAAAGTGATTGTGCTAATCTATTAACCCGTCGAGAAATGGGGTCAAATTTCTCAAGATTCGTGAGAAAACATGGGTACGCCGAACTTGATAAACCAGCCATAAGAAATGAAAGTGACACGGTTTCTTGAAAGGTCGGAACGATGGAAAGGATGGAGGGAAGTGATTAAGGAAGGGTCAAAATTAACGGTTTAGGAGGGTGTACACAGTCAACGAAAGGGATAGGATGAATTGGAAAATCTAACTCATCAATCAAAACTGGTTCATCCTCAAAAATATCCTCAAAATTCTCCACAAAATTCAGCTTATCCATGCATTTATCATCAAAATCAAGACGCATATGAAGTTCGGGAAAAACATTTAATGACTCGGGATGATGAATTGGAGAGAAAAACTCAGCCAAATCTACGGGTTCATCATCCAAAATATCCCCAGCGTCGATATCCTCAATCAAGTGAAAATCAATATTCTCAAACACCTCAACAAAAGTATGGATATCAATCAATTCAGGTTCTAGAGTGGAGGTGTAGAGGTCAAAAGGATTTGGTGTGGTTTCACTTGAAATGGACCCATCACAATTGGGTAAATCAAACACTACAAAGTCGCACAACTCATTAATCATTCAATCTTCAATCGATAAATCATTTGGGACACTCGATAGAGTTTCAAAACAGGATTTGTGGGATTCAAGTTGAAAGGGGTAGGTTTGATTTGGAAGGGTATACGGCTCACTCTCTCTACTCAAATTCTCAACCTGTCCTACCGCTACTTCATACATTTGAAAATTTGGAGCTGGTTGAAAACTAGCTACCGGGTCACTGGGTTGTATGAGGGCGGCCATGGACGCATTCAAATCCATCATCTGTTGGTATGACGCTACCCTAAAGTCTTCCAACGACGGTTCCAGACTAGACATGGGTTGTGAAGGGGTTTCAGTAAAAGATTCAAAAGTGTTTGGATACTGAAACTCCCAAAAGGCTGTTCAGAAGCAATGTTTAGGGAAGGTGCAAAAGTCGGGTAGGACTGGTAGGAATTGAATGGCTGGACAGGAGTAGGATCAACATTTGGATAAATAGGTGAATGGAATTGTTGATCCCAAGAATTTGCAGTGGTGACAGGAGTGAAAGATCGGCTACGAGATTGTTCAATATGTTCAGCAATAGACATGGGTTTCGGAGTTGCAACAGGACTCGAAAAAAGGGTATCAACGTAAGCAGGTGGTGAAGGTTGAAACGGTTGATACAAAGTGGATTGCGGAGTCCAATTGGTTGTCCTAGACGCGTCTATCCGATCTTTCAAAGAAATTTTGGGCATGGAGGGGTCGTTCGAAGTTCGACCAAAACAAGAACCGTAGGAAGTTATGTCTGGTTATGGGTACCAAAGTTCGGCAAGAGTTTTTCTAGGTGGAGTACCCATGATATGAAGAGAAGAAGAAGAAAAGGAGGGGAAAAAGAATGTGTTTTTTTTAATAAAAAAATTAGTTAGTTATTAACAAAAGAATGAAATATACAAAAAAGAATCTGGACAAAAACAATCACGACACAAAAATACCACACACCTAATCGTTCTAGGGTTCACCTAGGTCAACTAGACTTGCTCAAGAACTTGATTGTCGAAGTAAAACTGTGTCCAAAAACGGGCTCAAGATACACTGATCACGAGGCCAGGTAAGTGCAGAGATAGGGGAGGTTTTCCGACGTTTTCGCGAAGGTCCTTAATTAAATAACCCTTTCTCTTTTGGCAGTTTCGCCGTGAACACTTTCCTAGACACCCCGTAAACAATATACCATTAAGCAGTGTTCTAAACACAGTTAACCCTCCTAATGAGTGCGAAGTCCTTAAGGCTTATCGTCTAATTTCTTTTAAAAATTTGTGCGGGTAAGCGTTATTTTCATGTTCGTGATTTGTGGGCTACGGAAAAGGTGATGAAATCGTTTACCGTATGTTATGGGGTTCGCTTGCCCTTAAGTCTATATTAATGTATGCAATGCGCAATTCAATAAAAAAAATTATTCAAAGAATCAAACAATCGTTTTATAGTTTAAGCACGGACTGCAACAAATACGGGTTAGTCAAGTTTTAGCGTTTGCTAGCGAACTTGCAAAGAATCCTGCAAAGATATTATATTGGATACGTCGGATTTGAGAAAGAAGGTGTTAACGAAGTACGAATCGTTAAATTTTCGGGTTAAGAAACCCCCGTTGAAGTTAAATCCGAATAGCTTGAAATTTTCGCTTGCGCGGGTCAAACTACCCGGATCTTTGGCACTATACGTCGTAATCACCTTATCTTATAATGTATACTTTGCTCCCCACAATCGCCGTTCGCAATTCCGCAAAATCTACAAATGTCGGAAAAATGGATATTAGTGCTGAAAAACGATACGAATGCCCAAATACCCGCACACTAAAAATTATAAAAAGCAGATAACAAAAATAGGACAAAAACAGAACACTGGAGCACAGAGGAAATTTTGGAGGCAAAAGGTGGAGGTACGGCCGGCGACGCCAGATATCCTTGGTGTGTCGCCGGATGTCTTTTGGAGAATGGGCTCCAATCTTCTTCTGGGTTCACAGTGTTGTACTAATGTCACACAGATATTGTTTGATTTTTTTTGTTGAGTTACAGGGTGCAAGCAGGTCTTAAATCCAGAGAGCAAAAGATTTAGTTTAGTTAGTTTTTTTTTGGTTTTGGTTTTTTAAAATTTTTATGTTGTTTTGAAAATAGGGTTAGTTGTATAAGTGAAATGTACAATGATTAACCCGAAATAACAAGAAGTAAAGCGTTACCGTATCCCCGGCAACGGCGCCATTTGATTGAAAGAATTTAAAGTTAATCGCAATCAAGACGGTGTCGCTTTGCAGCTAGCTGCGATGAGCACGGGTCGATCCACAGGGAGACGGAGCATTTTACGTTTTTGTTCTTATGAGTTAATGCGCGTGGGCGGAAAGTTCTTTATCTACCCTAAGTGTTATATGCAAGTATAAAGCTTGTTAGGAAACGATAGGATAATGTAAATTAATGAATTCCGTATTCAAGTCCTTTGAGCCGAACTTAACGATTGAAGCTAGAGCAATCGGCAACAACGTGGATTATGGGATTTAAGCACGGTATTCGTGGAATCCGGCTTATTGACCCTTGTCCTTCCGTTCTTGTCTCTTGCTTTCGCCTCCGGCCAAATCGAACGCAACCGGTCGCGGTTAGGAATCACCGTCACCTTGGTAGGGTAGGGTGCCTAACAGAGCGTTTGAGTAACGTTTGGACGGAGTTCAATGGAAAATACAGGAAAAGGAAATGAGTAAAGAAAGATTAACTTACAATATCGTATTTATTCCTAACAATACCATATTAACAACCATTCACAAAACAAACCAAAAAGAGAGAACAAAAGAAAAGATAAATAAAGAAAAGAAAAGCATTACAAGAATGTAAATGACATGGTAATAAATTGCAAGTAAGTAAAGTATGTAATTAAAGTGCAAGAAAGTAAAGAACAAGTAATGAAAGAGCAAGTAATAAAATGGGAAAGAAAGAAAGATTAAGAACCATGGAACCAAAGGACACAATACAAGCCATGGATTCAAATACCTAAATTTAAACTTGCAAGCTCAATTAAGAGGTTGCAAGACCAAGTGAAGATAAAGAACCCAAGGGAAATGAATGCACAAAAGAGAGAACTTTATTAATCTTCAAGAAAATACAACCCTTGAGATCAAATACCAACTCTTAAATCTTCAAGCTCAATGAAGAGGTTGAAAGATCAAGAGAAGACAAGGATCTCAAGGGGAAGCTATGTACAAGAACTAAAAAGAAAACAAAAGAGTTACAAAGTGTAAAATGAAAGATACAATGTGAGACAAAATTGGACAAAGTGAGACCATGAACCCTTGCCCACTGCCTGCTATATATAGGCACAAAAGAAAAGAAAATAAACAATAAAAATAGGGCTACGTGGCAGTAAGGAGGGGCCCACAGAAAGATGGAGGCCAGAGGAACACATGGGGCCGGCGACCTCGGCTTTGGGAGGGAAGTGCTCGGTTGAAATCTGAGCACTTGTGCTCGTACTTGCAGTGTGGTCTTGTGTTGTCCCCAGCATGACTCTGGTGTTGTTTGCTTGGTCTAAAATATCCTGGTTTGTCTTCAGGGTTTTGGAGGGAACTTGGTAGATACAAATCACATCACTACTTTTTGCAATAAATGCACATCACACCATGCCCACTTGCTCTAGCCCACTTGAGTGTGGCATGGTAGCCCCCCTAGGTCCATGGTCCAAGCTCCAAGAGTTAGTGTGTATACATGTTATGCGTTGGACCAAAATATTGTGCACACACTTATTGCAAAATAACTCTTGGGATATCGGTCGGCTTGCAGTTCTGGTTGTAGTGTCAGCTCACAAATGATATATCCGTGATATTAAGTGTATTTTCAGTATTTTGTCACGGATACCTGTAATCTGTATTACTGAGCAAACACCGGTTAATAGTACCGATATATACAAAAAATAGATAATGAATGAGCGGTATTAAAATGCAATATTCTGGTCTGAACAATCCACCTGAGGGAAACGACGCAAGCTCCAGCCTCGCCAAGCGAGGCAACCGACGCTCCAAAGTTGCTAGCAATGGTGAGTGGAGGTGTAGGAATGTGTCACTATAATTTTTCTCTCATCACAAATACTCCAAGAGCAACCCAAGAAGATGAAGAGGAGGTGAGGAAACATGTGGCATGAACAACTAAAGAAAAATGGCTAAGTCTCCAAGTGAGAGTAGAATGAGCAAGTAATGAAGCAAGTGAAAAAAATGAAAATGAGCAAGCCATCAACTAAAGCAAGTGGCTGCCCCTCTCTCTCTCATGCACACAAAATATCTCCTCACATTTTAGAATAGATAAATGTGTGCCATACCTCTCTACATGCCAAGTCCATGCTCATGCCAACTCACCCTCCACCTCATTTGTAAAACAAATGATTTCCTAAAAAGAAAATCATACAAATGAGATGTCCACTTCTAGAAGTTATTCCGTATAAATACGGAATACTTCCCGGTACACGTATCGAAATACATATACGCGTATTCGTACAAAAATACGAATAGCCAAGAGAGAAAATGAATAGTGAACAATAATACTAGAATACATATATATAAATTATTAAATCAAAACCTGATTTAATAATCCGGCTTAATCCTAAGCCGCTAGTATTATCAACCGTCCGATTAAAGTCTGTGCAGCCTGTACACATATTTAATCGGACACCTGTATGTACCAACATACGTCATCTACACCATATCGCCTGAACCATGAAAACCCTCTATGTGGGACTCTAAAGACTCGTCAATACGCTGGCAATGGGTTTAACAACAAGTACGTCAGCGACACTAGCTGTATGTAACGGCTACCCAGGTATTGAGCGAAAGGAAGGCCGATGAGCAAACTCATCCAAATCCCTACTGAGTCTGATAATGACAATATCCGTACAGTCCAGTCTGTTCGTCTAAGAGTATCGCATATCGAGTCTAAGGGGTGGATAAAGTCAGACCCATGATAATGCAATAATTCGTGTCAGTATGAAACCCATCACCACATGAGAAACTACCGATCCTAGATCAGTAATTCTCGACTACCTTGGCCAAGGATTTCTGATGATGGCTAACCGTGCACTGCGCGACATCAACCCTCAATACCGGGAGAGACGAATCTCCGACAATCCGCTCACTGCCTCCATGTGGCTCGGGACTGTACCCAACTAAAACCTGTTTGCACGACTCCTTTGAGCCGTGGTAGGGTAGTAATCAAAGCACAGTGGGAACTCACACGAGACAAATGACGATCTCATGTCGACAAACTAACATGTACACATGTCACCTGGGAACTGCTATCTGACAATAGGTATATTACCAACTGGCAGGTTCCCGGCGAGTCCGTCCAGTGTACTCATAACCCAATGAGCACCTGTATACTATCTTAGGTGAACAAACTAACACCAATGGCTTGTGAGACCTGGCCACCGCCCCTCGTCGGGGTCTCGATCAGTATACACTAGTCTACTCTAGAGTATCGATGCCCAGTCTCGAAACTCCCATGACTAGGGACATTTAAGGACGTGCTTATAGACCACCAGCTCCCATGTATATGATCGCCATCATAATGCTGGTAGTCAAGCAAGAATCCTATGGGCTCTATCAACATGTAATAGTGATGATAAATACAAACCAGATAGCATACTATCATCTCGAGTAAGACTGTTCTACCGGTATAGGTCCTCCCTCAATTATCATAATCACCTGCCTGCGACTGCGATAATTGCCTTAAGCTATTAAGCCAATTATTGCGGTGTTACATACTCACAGCTTGTGTGATACCGAACACCCAACTTCTCTACTAAAAAGTTTCGCAAAGCTCGTTTGTAAAACTATTGTGTTCGAGAAATAATCTCAGTGAGTAGATCCGCTCTAGTGTTTCTATCTTTATCTCTCTATATCTCAACTTCGCGGAGAATAACCATCTCCCGAAATGAGCAATACCTTGTCTTAGAATTTGTTTGGATATCTGATGGGACCCAGTTCATAAATAAACTCCAAATCCAACAAACTTCTTAGACTTTATCATCCACTGAATTTAATCAGTATCCTGCACCATGCCTTCCTCGGTATCCGCTTGGACCACCTGTCCAATATACTGTCTCTCAGAAGAGGGAAAAGCTATAACTCAGACAGTTACTCTGTCATCCAGGTCACCTTGGAAGCCTGAAATGATAACTGTCTTCTGAAGTAGGCTGCCGTTACCATATCCCTAGAACATCCATTTATGTTCATAAACTACTTCCCTACATTTCTCTAAGATTGGATTAATATATGTTTATTGCAGCTAGTGCAAAAACAATATCTGGTGTGGTACTTGACATTTCATGATTAACTCAATTGCCTAAGCAAGTGATATGGTAATCATGCAGATCCCTCTCCCATTTAGTCTGTAAGACACCTTTAGAGAGGGTGACTCCATCACCTGCAGGTACACCACCATACTAGGAGTCGTCCATTCTAAAACACTTTAGAATAGTGTCAAGTACCCAAATTATGACACTTCCCAAATCTAGATCTAAAACCATAGATCTAGTAACCAGAAACCCTGATATTATATCCATTTCCTATGTGGAGAAACAACTGTGTGACAACCACAGTATAACCGATCGTATTATAGGAATTTCACTTCCTATAAAGTGCATGTCATCCCAAATACCAGGACATCACACCCTACTACCTTCTTACCAGATCCATCTCCTATTCTGATGAAGTCAAAGCCTATAAATAGATGATCTATTTCCGCTATACCTACTTTAGTCTATAAAAAGACATAAGCTACTTGCCCACTATGCTTCCGCTGCTCCCACTGACTTCAACAACCCTCTGGCAGAGTCATATACAAGTGCACTTCTAAAGCTAGTTTAGAACGACGCTATACTCATCCTCCTGCCGGGTCTTATAGTCTATAACAGCAGCAATGGCAAGTCTGGATAAACAAGAACCTCCCGGTCACCGTCTCTGAGAAGACCGAAATACCTCTCGGGTGCCTGAGGTTACCCACGAAATCTGCGGAGTTGCTAATGGAATATCAAAATCCAATTGAATCCCAGGTTCTGTTAAATTTTCAGTGATCATTTGTGGTTCTGGAATCACTTCCAGTTCTACCATACTCCCACTTTTGTTTTCTGAAAAAATCCATTTTACTAAAACTGTGGCGAGTCAAGAACAATATCACTATTGATCTTCCTGATGGCAGAAAGTTAACCCTCATCAAAGCCCGGGATAACCCACAAACTGTCATTACTGAAACATGCCTCGAGTTTATCCGGATTCTGTTTTTAAGCATCAGCCAGACAACTCCCTATACCTTAACATCGTTAAGATATAAATTGATTCTATATATATCCAATATAGAAACAAAATCACTAATTTAATTGGAACCAGATTCAAAATCATGCAGCTGTCTTCAGTGCATATCAACCAAATGGAAAGAGGCCAATCAATATTACTCATCTAGGAGCGCATCCATATGAGTAACCTGAAAGAGAAGCAAGTTCTCAAAACCATTACTATCAACGGAATACCAAACACAAATATCTACATCTTCGACTACCTCGAAGAATCCTGATACTTCTAACAAATGGTTCTCTTATTTATTCTTATACCTATAACTTCTCAAAATCTGGATCTTGTATTTCAACGAAATACCTGTCTAAAACTAGAGAAGTCATGAGTAAACAAAATATAGTACGAGTACCAACCCCATTGTCCTAATGGACATTGGATAATATACAATACTTTGTACAAGTCCCCTGAGTTCAATAACTCAAATCTTGTACGTCGTAAGTTGAAAACTGTACTATGGTTAAGAATAATTACACCGCTATTGAATGCACCTTACCTAACCATCAACTGATATACGTAAATGTCACAGACATAATTTCAAAAAGTTATATCTCACTTTATAAAATAAACGTACAGATATATTAGTTTGAAACTGGTGCATAACTACGGATATTCAAAACCTAAAATTTGCCGTCAGGCAAAAACCAGATGATTTCCTCAAATATCACTAATTACAACAAATTCCGATATAATGAGGATCTAATCACCCAATTCTCAATATTTTACTCCCACTCACCATCTGTAACACCATACAGATGTGAGAAACTGATCTGGTAAATACATACTCTGGAGTTAGATTCCAATTGGGAAAAACAGTTTTCAATTAACATCGCACAGTCGGACTGAAATATGAAAATGTTTCGAAGGGGTTAACCTGGTATTCCTAGTAATGCTTCTTTCACTATCATGATTCATGACAGTAAGCATATACTTACCTGCCCTCACTTCAATCTCTTTATTATGTCTTTACTTATTACCTTCTGTACACCTTCTTCAGACTAATTGGTTTACTTCCTTCCCTACCCTTCGGCACCAGCCTAAGGTTTGGAAGAAAACTATCCAATAAGTGTAATAGGTGTACACTCCTTATACCAGGAGCCCTCGCAACATGAGAGAAGGTACAGAGAAAAGACAACCGAATAATCATATTCTATTTCTCCTGAACCGGAAACCATCCTCGAATCTGGAACGAATTCCTTCGAGTTCGTATGTAACTATACGATGGCATGTCCAAGCATTATAGACGTTCGTAGTGATACGAAGTGTTCTGGAGAAATCCAAAATGGATGCAGGAGTGGCAGGGGCATACACGGTTTTTGTCGTGAATGATAGCAGTCGCAATTTCCTTTGCCCTTATTCTAATCCCTTTATTATGCCTTTACTTATTATCTTCTGTACACCACCTTCAGGCTGATTGGTTTTCTTCCTTCCCTACCTTTCGGCACCAGCCTAAGTTTTGGAAGAAGACTATCCAATAAGCGTAATAGGTGTACTCTCCTAATTTCAGGAGCCCTCGCAACCTGAGAGAAAGACAACCGAATAATCCTATTCTATTTCTCCAGAACCAGAATCCATCCTCAAATCTGGAACAAGTTCCTTCGAGTTCGTATGTAAGTATACGATGGATTATCCAATAAGTGCGGATCTTCATAATGATACGGGGTGTTCTGGAGAAACGTAAAGGTGATATAGAGGGGGCAATGATATATGCGACACCGTGGCATTCCAAAAGCCAAAGTGTTTTAAGAAGGTTCGGTTAACTTGGTTCATGAGTTTTAGTTTAGGGTTGGGCCATGGTCGCTGCCAGAAAGAGAGAGAAAAGAAACACTCAGCGTGCACTCTAACCTAGATCAGAATGGTTAATCACTTTATCTAATCAGGATGGCTCCCATTGTTTTCTCGAATTCTCCTCCAAACCTAAAGGAGAATTAGTCGGGATCATCTAAAATTACCTGAGGAGTAAACCTACTCATCAGTGGGAATCGGGATCCAACTATCATCGCATGATAACTTGATGGAATCCACTCAAGTCACCACACTACAGAAGGTATGCACATGCCTGGCAAGTTTCTTGTATGTTTGAAACTCCCGATGTGGTTTTTACCCCAAACGACTTATGACCTTGACTAGGTCAACATATCATAAGTCGCAAGTCAAGTTCAACCCGTCATTATCCTGGATTAATTAGACCCACCCGTACGAGCACTTGACTAGGTCAACATGACCGTACGACTGTCCTAACCAATCGCATATCCATGCAACAGAAAAGTACTACAGAGCTACCAAACACTACGCCTTGACTAGGTCAACATATGTAGTACGAATACTAAGCAATACTCGTCTGAAATGACGGAGGGCTACGGCTAGTTTTTGGCGAAAAACCTTTAACGTAATGAACTTGATATCGTTGAAGGAATCCAAGTGGTTTTATAAATATATAGGGGCGAAAACTTTTGCTAAAGAGGTCATTCCCTATGAAGGGATCTCGACTCTTTCCTCGTCGAATGAGGTGCAGGATATTCCAAACTAAATACCACGATGCAAAGCAAAAGAATCGACTATAGTAAAGTTATTACGATGACGCAAACTTATCCCTAAGGGGTCACTCCCGATGAAGGGATCTCGGCCCTTGCCTCGTCGAATGAGGTGCAGGATATTCATAATCGAATACCACTGAGCAAAGCAAAAGAGAACGTCTGTAATGTCAGTTTTTAAAAACTTGGTTCCAACAACATCATATATAGGTTTGTTTTATCCTTGTATTGATAAGAATCAATGCAGTCCCATCAATTAATCACACCAGAAAAGAACGAAAATATGATGTACGTATATGTCATCCGCATTCGCCACTGGGTCCCGTCATCACTCGTTAGATTACTTAACTAACGACAGAGCGGGGACTGGACTAGCGCGGGTGCAAAACATATACAACATCTACTAGTATATATGTAAATATATATGACAATCATCCCAGGCATGATATAAAGCAACATCACAGAAACATCACAGAATAACGGATAATCTAAAAGTCCCGGGTTTCCTTTGAGCCGCAAATGAAACCCGACGTTCCCCGGGTCGTGTGGATAGCCTGTGCAATGAAAACCTAGACCCTTACGAGCGCGGCAAGTTACCCGCCAAAACCAGAAGTGAGGCAACCCCCTTCATCAAAGTGAATGGGCCACCCGGCACTTCACGGAATCCGGTAACTTGAGTGCCCCTCCGTGGGTCATACTGGTACCCCCTACGAGTGTGGCGAATAGCCCGCCAATTCTAGAGTGAGGCCCCCTCCATCTCAACGTCATGAGATGCGGGCCCGTTGCCCTCTAGAACCCGGCTATTCGTGCACTCCATTGCGGGGTTATCCTAGTACAGAAAAGAAAATAATATGTACAAGGGTGACATCGATCTCAACCCGGTCGTGCCCCAAACAAATAATATACAAACAGGCAGTGACGGCAGTCCACATGTCGGACGCTCGCCCTGCAATATCAAATGTACAAATGAAACTAAACTGTACTAACATTGCACCCAAGCTATCCACCACGACGATCCAACCACAATCACAGCACAACACAGAACATCAACGTGAATGTCACGTTCGTAAACCCGTCTAAAAGAATATATAGCAATTAGACGAGTTGTACCGCTCTAATAATATTCACAGTCGCAGATAGTAATGCATGTACTATAAACATTTAAACAGTGTTAAATTATCGACTTCGAAACACCCCGAATTGCCCCTGAACAAAAGATAACATAATATCCAAAATGGGCCAAACAAACAATACCACTGAACCAATATTCCAGAGACTAGACCACACCCAAAACACGAAGTCCCAACTCATGAAATTGACCGTCCAGATCGGAAATTTTGTACATGTGGCCGGTCCAAAACGGGTGGAATGGGATCATATTTGAGGAGTGTTCTAGTGGTCATACAAGCAGTCTTCTGCAGTTGCTAAATTTTTTTTTTGAAGACTCTGAAAATTCGACAAAAACTGGAATATGTAGTGCACTGTTTCGGGGTTGTTTCGGTTTCGATACTTTAATATCGTCTAAACTAGCTAGCTAAGTGTTTAAAGGTTGGCTCTGATACCATGTTGGGTTAAGGCAGTGCCCCGGCCATCAAACCATGTCCAAATGCGGAACAAAAAATTTCTAAACTTGCGCTACCATGACCCGATGCCCGGATCTACTCTAAACCCTATACTAGCAATATGTAAGACTAGGAGTTAGATGGTTATACCGAGTTGATCCGTGTCATTCGGTCTTAAACCATCATCCCAAGCTCCTAGAGGTTCCTTGATCGAATTTGGTTGCCGGTCTTCCTCCATCTACGATGATCTACCTGAGGGGTCTTTGGCTAACTCCACTTCTACTCCACTTATACTTGAGAAAATTTGAGGGTTTTGGCTAGAATTTTCAGCAACACTTCTAAATGCCACTTCTTCCCATCGCATCCGTCTTCAGGAGGAGGGGCTAGGATATGAGGTTGTATTTATAGTATAGAATTAGGGTTTTGGAATTGAAAGAATGAATTAAAATACATTTAAAATTGGATTTAAATGTAAAATTGAAGTCTCTGTTTCATTTCAGAGAAATCAAACAGTGCAGGGGTGATGGGGGTAGGCCAAAGGACTTGTGTACAAAACACGGACACATTTGGTTACAAGTGACCCGTCGGTGTCGGCCTATAGGAAGATCTCGCCGGTCGAATGTTGGGTTGGGGCTGGTGGATCTTGGCCACGTGTCCAAGGCTGTGTACACAACATTTTTCACATGCTTGTTTTGTCTTCATTTCTATGTGCAGTGCACATGTAAACTTTTGGGCTTCCAAAAAGTTTAAAAGAAAATTCAGAAAAAATATAATGTGTCTGAGTGGATTCGAACACAGAGGCTACGTCACAGCAGTGCAAGACTTTACCAATGAGATACAAGTTATTTCTTGCTGTTCTTAAACAAAAATAACTTATAAATTGTATTCAGGCTTGCAAACTCCATTCTGTACATTAGCTTAAAAATTTTCGTACAGTAAAATCAGAATAGTTACAAATATGATTACCCGTATACTTTTTTATCTGCCTGAATCGTATCGGTGATTTCTTTGAGATATATGCATGAAGCCTCCACGGGCAGTTCGCATCTATTTTACAAACGACGATGTACTCAGTCGTGTTAGTTTTGATTGGTTTAAAAGAAACTCCGTGTTTAATTGATCAAATGCTGACTAACTAAATTAACTTCTCCTTATTCTCGAATAAATCGCCGAACTTCAATCCACTTTCAATATCGACTGCCGAAAACCTATCAGCACAAAAGTTGACATTTTCCATTACCGATGTAGATAACATGTGAGCATCTGTCATGTTATCGGCAAGTGGATTTTCAAACTCAACGAATTCATTGTTAACACATGAATTAGTATTCCATTGCCTATCATTCTCATCAGCAAGGACATATGCAATTTGCATACTATCTTATATTTGAATCTCGTCCTCATCACTAGCATCATCATCATCGTCACTTTTATCTCCATTATATTCCAACACCGCTAGATCTGTTGGTTGGATGTGTGGAACCAATATTGGGGACTTGCATGGTACTTGATGTTCCGGTTTCATACCGAAGAAATCCCAACCTATCGTCTCCAAACGGTATCCATCCCGTATTGTATGACCGCATGTGCTCGGTATTTTGAGGCATAATATTGAAGCCGAAACTTGGCGCTGGTATGCAATTAAAACCGAAGCTTGGCGGTGACATGTAATTATAATCGGGCGGCGGTACATAAGAACTGCATACAAATTTATGAATACTTAGTACCTATAGCATACCCCCCACTATCAATAAATAGTGATCCGCTAAATATATATGCGACATAAAGATATGCAAGGTAATACTTACTTCATAAACTGTCAATTTACCGGCGTCCCGTTTGATGTGTCTTCACCTACGTAATTTTGATCTATATATTGTTCATCATTGGTGGGAAACATAAATCTGGTAGAATCAGCATTCATATTGAGCATGCGTATCATTTCTCCTTGCGGGTATTGCTCGGATGCTCGAAAAGAAGGACCAGACACTTCAGAATAAGGTTCGGGCAGTTGAGCAGACGTCAATATCTCCTTCTTCACAAAGAGCTCGATCGATTTCGATTCTGAGGCAAACATGACTTGTGTATCCTCATCATCGGATACTTCAATGGCGGTATATTCATGCTCCGTCGGCTATTTGCATATTAAGGAGATATTGAACTCTAACGGGTTGATTTTGATAGCTTTGTACACTACTTGGCACAGCTCGTTGTATGCGCTAGATTTCTTGACACTACTCATCTTAATTTTTCCATCGACATATTCAGGAATATTATTTTTTCCAATGGTTAATCGGCCACCGAAATAGCAAATTAGATGGATGTAATTACCCGTCATTTTTCCACCTGTCAGAAATATTGACAGATTTTAAGAGTTCTCATCAAACAACTTACTTATTTATCTTCACGATTATACTAACTATTTACATAACATTACAATAAAATCCATATTTATAGTATGTAACAAGCTGCAAGAACTTGTATCCTATTCATTGATCCGTCATAAGTAAAATCATGAAAACCCCCTGATATATATCCAATTTATTCGAATTGCTTACTAATACGAAATTTTAACCAAATTTTTTAAAATTATTTTTAAATAAAATTAGGGTTTAGCTAATTTTCGAGATGCTCACAATGATGAGGATGAAGGCGATTGTTCGTCCGTGAATTTCCTACTAAACCTGAACAAGTGAAAGACTGTGAGATCGAGAACGAATGAGGGAGATGAGAGAGAGGGGGGAGAGAGAGAGTAGAGTAGCCAGAGGAGGCTAGGCGGAGCTCAGAAGAGGGAGGTCGGAGGAGGGAGGGAGAGAGATAAAGAGAGCGAGAGTGCGGAGAGAGAAAGATCTCGAGGGAGAGAGCGAGAGTGCAGAGAGAGAAAGATCGAGAGAGAGAGAGAGTAGAGAGAAAGGGATAGAGAGAGAGAGAGTACCAGAGAGAGAGCACCCGTGAGAGATGAGAGTGAACTGAGAAAAGCGGGTTCGGGTTTATTAATGGAATGAGACGCACTTTGAATGTGCGCACCATTATTTTTTGGGACACAGTTTCAAACTGCGTCCATACAAATGTTATGGGCGCACTTTCAAACTGCGCCCATAGCATTTGTATGGGGCACAGTTCGAAACTGCGTCCAATAAATTTGTGTGGGTATAGTTTTAAACTGCGCCCATAACAAATGTATGGGGCGCAGTTTCGAACTGCGCTCCATACAAATGCTATGGGCGCAGTTTGAAATTGCGCCCATAAAAAAAATGTTCCATGTCAGTGTCAGCGCTGAGCTGGAGCTGACGTGGCGCCTATGAGGCAAAAAGTGGTATCTTTTTGTAATTATTTTTAAAAGTGTTTTTTTTTATAACTAATTTTTATTTTTGTTTTAATTTAAAGAATTGTCCTTTCCCCAAACCCCTGAAACCCTCCGCTCCCTGCTCTGCGAGCAAACGGCAAAAAATGGCGGCCATCAAGGCGGTGGCCAAGCACCGGCACGGCTACGGGGCATTGAAACAAGTGACGAAAACCAACTTCTCCTCTGCGCTCCAACAGATGAGATCCCAAATCCAAGAAGCCGATTTCGTCGCCATCTCCAGTCAAAAGACCGGCGATTTCTCCTCCGCTTCTTCATGGCGTTGGATTCTTCCCATCGACACACATCGCCTACCTCAAGTCCAAGGCCGCAGCCGAGACCTTCCAATTCTTCCAATTTTCTGTCTGCCCCTTCTCCATCACCGGCTCCAAAGTCCGGGCTTTTCCGTAAGTGATGCTCATTACTCACCCCTTTTGGTATTTTGTCTTGTGATAGTTTTTGCTATGAGATCTGAGATGTAAACTAAACCATGTTTGGGGACCATTTTGCAGTCGAGACAACTGCAGTTATCTGAGCTGCAGTCTGATCAAAGTTTTGTAAACTCCTTTTTTGGAGTTTGGGGCTTGCAAACCATAGTTTGTAAACTCCTTTTTTGGAGTTTGGGGCTTGCAAACCATAGTTTGCATCCCCTACCTCCACTTAAAAATAAATTCCAGTTGTCCCAACTCCACACCAAACAGCAGAACACAAATTTCTTGGCCCTTTGTTTTGCTGTAAGAAGCTTTGTTTAACTCTACGAGATATTGCTTGCTTTCTCGTACAACATGGTAAACATTATTGACAATTACATGATCTTGCCCTAAATTTGGGTAGGAAAGCTTTTGGGGAAGGTATAAGGAAGATTTGTTGAGACAACACTTCCAAGTGCTTTATTGCAGCTGGTCTGAAATGACCGCGAGGGTTGCTTCTTTACAAGAGCTTAAAGAAGTTTTATGCACAAAAAAGAAGGTACAAGGAAGATATTTTATGAGGAAGCAAAATAGTTTTGAGCATGCAACTTTTGATGGATAGGTGTCCGCCACAGAAGATTTCTACATATATTTCAGTATTTCATCTGTTTCTATCAAAATATATAAATAGTTAATTTTCAGACTCTTGTTGGTTGTCAGCAATTTGTCTTAATACTATAATTAAGACCAATTCTTGTTTTTAACCTTTTCCTGTTTTTAACAATTGCAGTATAAATTCATTTTCCCTTAAAAAAGCGTGTGTTAGTTTTAACTCTGTTATAAGTTTTCCACTGCGTCGGATCATCTATCAAAGTAATATGAATTGAAGTAAAAGCAGTAATAGAGTTAATACAAAGATGGTATGATCATGATGGGGGACCACCAATTATGATGAGCTAAACTTATAACCAAGTCCTAATAAATGCTATGTGACATCTAAAGATAACAATTATAAGAATGATGATGCGACACAATCCTCTCCATGCAAGCAACATGAGCTGAGAGCAAAGTGTTATCTCTAACAAAATATTTAAAAGCAAAAAGATAGAATTAGGAATTATCTTAAAATATAGCAGCGGACTATTGCAAGGTGTCCACCACAAATATCTATGTAGATGAGAGTATGATTCTGTAGGATCTATATCAGCCACACTACCTCTCGTGAAACATGGATTGCAGTTCTTGGGATGAATGTTAGATGAAACGCCTTCATATGAAATTCGTAGGGCTGTTCTTGCTTTGTTGATTATATAAACTAAAGTTTTGAGAGTGGAAATTAAGGCTTTGGTGCAGATATTGGTTAGGGCTGAAAATTTTAGTTTCACCACTTGGGTTCAAAAAGGTTGTTTGTTGATCGATTTGATGTACTATGGATGTGAGATGGAGTTCTAGAATTTTTTGATGGATTTGAGGTCAAAACGTCAAATGAAGTCCATTGGTTTCATGGTATGTTTGGTACAGACAAGGTTTACAGGAAATATAATATGGGGAATCCCATCATGAGTTTCATGGTTTGTTTGGTTCAGACAAGGTTTACAGGAAGTTTGGGGTGTTCCTTCTTGGATTTGGAAAGAGTAACCACTTATGATGTCAACGAAAACAAAGTGAAACCTTGCATCACATGGTTTTAAATCACATCCATAATAACTAACTTCACATCTTAATTCCTGATGAAAACATGGAGGAATAATTTATTCATCAATTTTCATTTAAAAATTAATAATTTTAACATATTATAATACCAATAATTGTATGTTAGCCACTTCAACTCTGCAATTAATTACACCCAATAAGCTAGTATCCATCAAAAAATCAAAAAGGAGAAGAAAAAAATGCCAATACAATTGTAGTCACTATCTTAATAACTCTTCCGTCTTTTGGATTTTTTGATTGGTGGTCCCCCATCATGATCACATTTAAAATGTTTTCATCCCTAATGATGGTAATGCTTGTAGAGTGTTTTCGTCATCCATTTGGATGGATGCGCTCGCTTGTTAGGTATGTACATATTCCCCCTGCTTAGGGTAGACGGGGGTTTATTAATTGTGTGGATTCTTATCTCCGGTAGCCGTGGATAAAGCTGATGTTAATTGCCTCTCACTTTGAGAAGAGAGAACCTCCGATTAAAGGGTCGTGGCGGTCATTTGAACTCAATGTGAACGGTGTGTTCGAAAAGAAACGCAGGTTTGTTCCATTCCATTTTTATATTTATTATTACTATTATTATTTATTTATAATTTTTTTAAAGGTGACGTGACGGGGTGCCTAGGACAAGTGCACCGTGAGGCATCCGGGTGCATGAGGCACCCGGATCGGGTGCTTCATGAGACACCCGGATCGGGTGCATCATGAAGCACCGGGGTGCATGAGGCACCCGAACCGGATGCATCACGAGGTTCCCGGACCGGATGCCTTTACCATGTAAGTAGACCTTGAGCTCTTTACCATGATTTTAGAACAAGCACAAATAGATTTTTAAAAAATCTAGAGAGCTCGAGTTTACAATTACTAGGATCAAGTGCTAAAAAATTGAACTTGCAACAAAACCATAGGAGTTTCCATACAAGATAGAAAGTATACAACCTTTGTGGTATCTTCATATGCTCCATTGTTGTGTTGAACTCTAGCTAGGCTTCTAAGATGAGAGAACAAGTTTAGTGAAGACCTCCCTTTATCATAAATGGATCCATCTTGAGAGCTCCAATTTTCTCACTTGAAGTTAACTTAGATCTTGTAGTTGCTAACTAAAAGAACGAATGGATGTAGTTTCCTTCACTATAATATTTTTCTTTTTTAATTTTCTTTTTCTCTTGGAACAATGAAGATGAAGAAGAGAGTTTGGAGCTTGAGATGAGAGAGAAATCATATTAAATTATGAAACATAACTCATGTTACGGGGTTATATGTAATTAGAATAATAATAGAGATGTAATTGCATAATGTGTTTATCTATATAAAGAGGGAAATTGGCCTTGAGCTAATTTACCGATTACATTTCCCCAAATACTCTCTCATAAATCCCTCCTCTTAATAATAGCATGGTATCAAAGCGAATCTGAACCATTCAGATTTCAAGATATACTATTAGCTATCCAAAAACATCACAAACCCTAAAATAAAAAAAAAACAACACTCAACCACCACCGCAACCACCGCTGACTGCCTCGACTACCGACGTCGCCACCACCGCCGTTGTCTCGATCTCCCAACTCGATCATCATCATTGCTTGTTTGGATCTCCCTCACCATCGACTTCGACTCTCAACCTCGTCTTCATTCTTCGACTTCATCTTCTGGTCTCTCTCGACCGTCTTCATTCATCGACTCCCTCGTCTGGATCTCCCGGAGCATAAAGCACCCAGATCAGACACATCCCAAGCACTCGGAGTCGATTTCCTTTGAGGTACCGGGGTGGATACCTTGAGGTCGGCGTTTTCTTATTTATTATATTTATTTATTATGTCAGTTTTGAAAATTGGTTAATTTTGAGAATTTTGACAAAAATTCGGCGGCATAACCGTTAGATTTTGTCGTTTTTTAATTTTTTGGGATAAAATCTATACTTCCACGTTGGATGAATCACAGATGAAAATCCACGTTCAAAAGAGTGATTACGGATCAAAATCCTCGCCCCGAGGGGTTCCTTTAAGGATAAGTCCGAAAGCCTTCCCTTATGTAAGGTCACCCTCAACCTTCTTCCAAGTTTTTTTGTGTCAAAAGAGTTCTCTTTGTTTTTGAGAACTTGAAATTTGGATCTTGAATGAAAGAAAACGAGGCCATTTTTTCTCTTTCATGCATTGGATCTTCCAAAAATGGTGATTTGAGAGATGAGTTCCCCTTCTTCCCCTTTTCTTTGTTTCTCTTGGAGAAAAATGGGGAGGATGACCCAAAAGCTCGTTTTGATTGGATTTGTTGGAGGAATGAAGCACCTTTTTAACAAATCTATGGGTTTATCCTATTTATTTTAGGAAAAGAGAGTTTTTCTCTTGAGAAATTGAGGAAGAATCTCAAGAGAAAGTGAAGGCAAAAACCCTGGTATTTTGTGGAAAGAGAAAAACTTGTCATTTTATCGTATGTTAGGGTTTAAATACCCCTTACACATTTGCATATTAGCCCTTGGGCTTTGCAATTTGGCTTTTTACCTCATTCTTTACATCCATATGCACACATTTTGCACCGTAGCCATGGACTACATAATTTGTCTTTTTGCCCATTTTCATTATATTTTTCTACTTATTTACATATAAAATCTATTTATTACAATTTTCTCTTATTTTCTTTCTCTTTCTTCTTGATGGTAGGTCGGTTTCGCTTGGGCTCGTGGCGGTTTGGGCTTGACCCCACTTGCTTGGTCTTGGGCCCGGATTGGTTTGGCTTGGACCTACATGCTCGGCGTTGCCTTTTTTTGACACTGACTTTGACTTTTCGATTTTGGTAAAAAGGGGTGTAATTTTTGACCGCAACAATTCTTTAAAATTTTCTTTCTGAAGTCGTAACTTTCTTGTGCTAATAACATTGATATTGCTTGCTCTTATGCAATGAATGGGAGACAAAATAAATGTTTAGTGTTGGGGGCTGTTTGTTTGCTGGAATAAAAGACAAGAATGGGAAGTTGGGTCTTACAAAAAAAAATTGTCTCCTGGAATTGCCATTCCATTATTTGTTTGTAATGAATTGGAATGGTTTTTGTTCTCTTCAATCTTTTCTTTTGTTTGGTTGAACAAAAAAAAGTGAGGATTGAATTTTGGGAATTGGGATAAAGGAGAGAGAGTAGGTAACCATAAGCATTTTTCAAATAAACTAACACCCTTTATCCTATGTGTCTTTGGGAATGGACAATTTGTCACGCCCCGCTTCCCAAAATACGGAGTACGAGGGGTGACAAGGCCGGCTATGCTCCTACGGTCAAGGAAATATTCTGTCGTAGTCACACTTCGGCTTCTAGTATTACGTGGTAATCAGTAATCAATCCACAGGTAATGAGAAATGCAGTCACTAATTCTACCAAAACAGATATAAAACTAACCAGGTAGAGATCAAGAAAAAGATAGCGCTGACGTCGCTGATCTAGATGTCCTCGGCATCCTCAAGATAAGAAAGGTCCTGATCCGAGCTAAGTCCACTTCTCACTCTGAGCATGCATACTCAGATCGTCAGAGCGACACAATAGCAATATATACAGATACAATGTGCAATGATGATAAACATGAAGCGGTAAATATAGAACAATGACGCGAGCATGAAATAACCGGTACAGGTAACGATAAAGCAAGTGTATCGAATCAGTGATCAATGCAATGTCCATGTCATTAAACCTATCAGTCTCGAAGTCTTAATGTCCCAGTCAGTAAATCTATCGTCAGTCCAAGTGTTAGCGTCAATCACCGCAGGAGTATTCCAAACCCAAGAGTAGACCCCAGAGGCAAGGGAACATGGGCTCGAATCACGCTCGCTAATAATCAGTAATACCATCCATACGACTCCCGAAATCACTATATATGCCGGCAGTGGGACTCCTGAGATTCCGTTGATCGAACTCACACTCAGACTATCCCATACCCGCGGTCTACATCAAACACCGACCATGAACACAAATACTAGTCGCTCCATGACAAGTCTACACGGGAACTGGAGACAGGATCTCCATCAAGCATGTCTTGACTAGTATCCAAGATAAATGGACAGAACTCGATGTCTTACCTATAACACTAATATAAGTGCTTCCATAACCGTCTCATACCAGTTATAGTTACACTTATATATGCCCCACAGACGTCGACAATCCAATAATTAACTGGTTCCGCTGATTGTATACAAGTATGTGTCACTTCACTTATTCAATCACGCTTTTACACTAACGTACTTGCACAATCCAATCACTAATATTTATCACTTGATAATGTAACGCGATTACTAGGCTATTGATTCAAATGAACACTATTTACAAGAGCCATAAATTGCCTCAGTACTCATTATAACTTATTAAAATGCAATGATGAACTACGTGGTGTTGTAGGTTTATTTATTGGCTTCGATACGAGCTATAGAACTCTGAGATCCAATATATAAATAATTTATTATGATTTTAATCGTTTAGCTTGTCCGAGGAATTCTGCTTCCACAAGGTTTATTGGGTTGTCGTTTTAGGGGGGTAACCAATCTTATTTTACAACCAAATTTATATACGGTGTTCGTTAGCCACGCAGGGTTTCATCAATCATGAGTTCCGCCATTGCAAAACAAGTTTTAGTTTTGGTCTTGCATCGAGCAGTTAGCACAACATATCAAGGCTTTTCGGGATCTTATGCAATCTAGTCGACTCGAATATGATATCGATCCCTATGGTCTCCATACTTTTAACACTTGATTCTAAACTCAGTCCCAATCATTCACGCATAGAAATCCAAGCACTACGACGTCGTTGCAATACGAACGATCATTTACCACAATTATATAAATGTATATATAGTTTAAATAAACACTTAGCCCAAATTAGTATAATATTAGCATGTAAGAGCAAGTGAAGGGTTCACTTGCCTTGTTGACGATATCATGGAGATGATGGATCGATCGGACGCTGCAATGTATGTCACGGATGCGAAAACGGTCGTTGCGACAAAACCGGCGTTCGCGAGCCTTGGAATCGCAGCGTCGTGGCCTCGAATTCTTTCTTTTGATTGGCTACAGCTTGCACAGATTGACGTTGGTGGCGGTACTTGAAGGCTCCGAGTTCGCAGAGATGAGGCCGTCGATGATGGAGTGGTCGTCGCGCAGTTCTGGGTCGTGGCCGAGTAGCTGGAGGGAGAAGGGGAGCTCGAGTACGGGGCTTGGAGATTGGTGACGAGCTGCGGCTGTTGGCAACGTGGAGGTGGTCGTGCGGGTGCTCAGGCGGCGTTGGGGTGAGCCGACGACGATGGTGGTGGTCGGTGCTAGTGGCGGCGAGTGTGGTCACGAGGTCGAGGATGCGAGCTGTTGATGCAGAACGATGGCGATGGAGGCTGGCGGTTGGGTTCGGCAGCAGGCAGTGGTCGATGGTGTGAGGAAGTGGGTCGCTGAAGGTCTTCGTTGTGGTTTGGGGGAGCTCCGTCGACGAGGTCGGGGATGCTGCAGACGACAGCAAGGTAAGGAGACGCGTCGGCGGGGTGGTCGGTGCTCGAGTGCAGAGGCGAAGGGGGTTGCAGAGGAGAGAAGGTGGGTTTGTAGGTGAGGGGGCTCGGTGCAGTGGGGGTTGTGGCGACGAGGTCAGCGGAGGAGGTAGTGGACAGCTATGGCTGTTCGGGTGCGGGTTGGTGGAGCCGATGAGATGGAGCAGTAGGGTTGAGCTGGGGCTGCTGGTGGGCTCGCGCTCGCGCTCGTCGGCGGAGGTGAGAAGCTCGAGAGGTGAGAAGCTCGAGAGGCGAGGATTATGGTGGTGAGGAGAAAGGGACGAGGAGGTTGCAGGGGAGCTCGGTTGGTTGGGGCAAGGCGAGGAGATGAGGGGTCGGGGGAGGTGACGCTGGTGGAAGAAGGCTCGTAGAGGGTTGAGGGCTTAGTTGTTGAGCGTGATGGGGAGCTGGCGAGGAGTTCATGGGGTTGGGCATGAGAATCGGGACGGTTGCGGCGAAGGCGGATGGCAGGCTAGGGGATCACGGAGCGGTTGTTGGCGAAGGAGAAGGGGTCGTGGATTTGTGCGAGTCGTGGGGGACGCCGGCGATGCGAGAGAAGGGAGCGAGTGAGGATTCGGGAGAGGAGATCTCGCGGGGACGTCGGTGCAGTGGGTGTGGTCGTCGCGGCGCAGGCGTGAGGAAGGAGAGGATGTGGGGTGAGAAGGAACGGGTCGTGGGGGAGAGGTGGGAAAAAGGAGGGGGAGAAGAAGAGAGAGGGGAGTTCGGGTCGGGTAGAGTGAGTTGTGGGCTGGGCTTTGGGGTAGATTAGGAAAATAATTTGGAACAATAAAAAGGGTTAGGGTTTAGGTTAGGAAAAAGGGTTAAAAAGAATTAGGATTTTAAGAATTTAATAGTTAGGGTCAGGAAAATAAAAATATTTACGTTAACAAAAATTTGTAAATTTTTGTTTTGAAATACGAAAATTATTCAAAAAGGAACTGGGTATTACACAATTCCATCCAAAAAAGCTTGGATTTGGAATTGCCAAAAAGATGATGTCAATTCCCAAAATAAGCTTTTCCCATTCTATGCAAATAAACAATGAAATGACAATTCCACCATTTTTCATTATAGTGAATAGCGTCGTCTCTCCTCAATTCCCAAAAGTTTTGGCAATTCCTCTCAAACGAACAACCCCTTGGATAATATTTCTATGAAGGTGTGACATATCAGAAATTGGTTAGGGTTAGAGGCCTACAAACTCCGCCCTCAAGATATAACAAATAGTAGATGTGTCCGACACCCATGAGATAATGATACTTCTCCTGGAAAGGTTAGTGTTTAATGCTACAACATCCAATGATCTCAGTTGTATGGCTGAGAGAAAAAAATTACAAACCAATTTAACCGCAAGGGCATGTCAAGTTTAATAAGGACATAGTAGGAACACAACAACAAACAATGTTCGGTAGCATTAGTTTTAGATTGGCCTTTGGGACCTTTTGCTTCTAAAATCATACATGGAATTTTTTTAATCCATTTTCTAAAAAGAAAAAAAAGGAGAAGACATGATCTTATTCGAAATGTTTTGTAATGATTGTTATAGGATCAAAATTCGCTTCTGGTCAAATAGCTGCAAACTTATGTCGAAAGTATCGAGGATCTACTGAGTTATTTTGCTGAATTGGCCTGAAAACCTAATCATTTTGAATTACCTGCATTTTTTGCTTGAACATAGAGCTCTCCCGCTTATGCTAATGTCGACATCATTGCAGGGTTGAACAAATAAGACTAATGTTGACCCAACAGTCTTAAGAAGTTATGGCAAGTAGGATGCCAAACACAACAATAGAATATGCATGTAAGATCAGATATTATTGTTCATATAAGTTTTGTAAGTCTTGTCTCTTATATTATATTGCGAGTATTTGGCATCTCTTTATTGGTAAAAAGAATATTCTTAGAACAAATACCACTTTGACCTGAATATCTACAGTATTTAGTTCTGAAGATGTATGTAAAACATAAATTGCTCTCTTGCATATGGATAACTTAAATAATAGAGGGAACCAGAAATGTACTTGAAGTTTGAACGTAGGGCATAATTAATCAATCAAGCAATTTGTATTAAAAAGTAGAAAACAAATCGAGCGCTCTGATTCCATGATGAATGACTAATCACCAATTTCTTCTTTCTACTAACAGTGGGCATATCTGTTATTTAACGTCCAATGATGTAGATAGTCTTTAGACATTCTAAGAAGCATGAAGACCCACAATGCCAATAATGTAATTGTTCTACTGCAAATTCATTTAACTTGTTGGACTCAAGATTGCTTTATATTCTGCAGCTTTTTTTCTTTCGCTAAAAACCCTTTGGCCCCCTCATGTTTTATGTATATCCATCCTCTCGGGTCCTTCATTCATCTGCATGCCATCTATTTTTAGCTCTCCTATGCTTAATAAGCTATCTGAAAGTGTGATTTTTGGTGATCATTTGTTGCATCTAGGCAAAAGTTATGCCAGTTCTCGGAAAACAGAGGGGAGTAGATATTTTTGCTTCACCGTCAATTTAAGGTTCAATCTTATTTGGAAACGTGTCATGATAATTGAACCCATACTATTTATATGGGAACGTGCTTTACATTTTGACTTTCTCAAAATAACTCCAAACAGGAGTAGGAGGAAAACTGTGATGGGGGATCCCTTTTAGTCTCCTTGGCCTACATTCTTTTGTTTTGATGGTCCATATCGTAATGGCCTTTTACTTGAGGTGTTGCAGGTACAACTTCCATTTGTTTCCTAGGGATGAGCTAAAGTTAGGCATGCCGTCGTACAGTTTCTCATGTCAAACTTCATTCTTGACTTCCATGGCCCGCTCGACTTTAATTCTTGCATCTATGACGGTGAGTATTATAAGTTTTTCATGCCATGGAAAATTAATTCTGTTAAGATAACATAGTCCCATATTGAAAAACTATGAGAGGTACATGGGTATAAAATATAAGATGGGACAAATCTCCATAAGGCTTGAGTCTTATTGGATGGAACCCGTTTATGTTGAAAGCCTGTTTGTGGCCGCATATAAATAAATATAACGTCCCCTCGTTCGTGTATAATTAAATTTAATAAATTTAATATGGTATCAAAGCTAGGTTGATTGTTCTTGGATTTGAATACTTAATAACATATCTAAGAGAGCGGTCTACATGCCCTTGATAGACCAGTACCTTTCATAGAGCCGTTTACTTGCCTATGAGATACTAGCCTTTGTTGGATCTTATTGGTGTTTTTCGTAAAAACAATGGGTGAAGTTTCAAACCATAGTTATATGTTATTTATTTTAAATATTAACAAAAGACTCCAGTAGTCCATTTGGTTTGTAAATGTTTTGCCACAAAAAAGGTCAATAGTTCGAATCTTGCCGTAGGCAAGATTAATTAATTAATTACTCATGAGTGATGGTAGTGGCTCGGGCCGTGGATCGGGATCGGGATCGGGCCAATCGCACCGAGGCACATTGAGCGCACAACACTTTGCACTTTGTAGGAGTAATGGGACTGAGGCGCTCACGTGGTTGTCTCGCAGGAGTAATGGGACTGTTTCGGACCGTTTGAATGGAGACTGTTGGGCTGGCCATCGTTTACAAAGAGTTGTAACTAATGAGGCCGTTGAGCTGGGTCTGAGATCTCTCTATATAGAGAACTCAGACCATAGAGCCAAACACTACTGAAAAATTGAAAGATAGAGAACTATTTCCATAGTTATGAGAACAAAGAATTATTTCCATAGTTCTGAGAATTGAATAGAAATATAGAGAACTATTTTATAGTTCTCGCTGATTCTATTCAAAAGAACCAAATAAGAATTCAATTGAATTGAGAACACGGAGAATATTGCGAAATATTCTCGCCGGTCTCAATTCAGAATTCCATAGAATATTACAAGATATTCTCGTTTCAAAAATCCAGAAAGTATTGCAAAATATTTTCACTAAATTCAATCAACCTAGAACCAGAGAGCTCTGTCTGTATGCCATCGAATCATCCATCTCGGCCAGAACCGAGTTGCCGGTTGGTGTACACCAGAACTCACAGTTGCTGTTCTTAGGGTAGATCGGCTTTGGGATCCTTACACAGGACAACTCTCGATTTGATCTTACAATAAATCGTTGCAGTAACCTTGCAGAAATTTTAATTTTTTCCGTCCATTTTTCTCACCTACTCCGACAGCCTCTACGTGTGTTGTATGATCTATATGACAACCACGTTGCATATAAGGGGGAGTTAAGATATGTGAATAATATAGTCCCACGTTGGAAAAACTATGAGAGGTACATGGTTATACGATATAAGACGGGACAAACCTCCATAAGGCTCGAGTCTTATTGGATGAAACCCATCTATGTTCAAATCCCGTATGTGCCTCTCATATATAAAATATATAACCGCCCCCCTCATTCGTGCATATTAAATTTAATAAATTATTAGAATAATTCATGTATAATAACTCTGTCTGGTCTTCCATTTTCAGGTATATCTTATGTATCAAGAGTACAAGAATCGAATGCGAAAGATAGAAACCCTGACCCTCAAGTACATCCGATTCCATCCTCATCGAATCCTTCGGTCACGGATTTGCTTTTTATGGGAAGAATCAAGTCAGAAACGCCTGCAAAAATAAAGACAAAACAGCCGACGGTAAGTTCCTTAAACGGAACATGATCTGTTTCATCTTCATATTACGTGTTTATGTTATGTAGTTTCTTACTGTTTGTTATAGGTTCTCTTGTAAATGCATTGAGAAAACTCATCTTAGGCAATGAAGTCTATGGTTCAAGGCCTTGCATGAGCATTGATGTCTGTAGTGATCGTCAAGTTCAGTTGGCTTTAGAGGTACACCGGACTTTATTTCGCCCTAATTTAATCTGAGTCTTATATAATCCAATTAGCTAATAGATTATACACATTCAGATACACACTCAAATTACATGTGGAGATTCCGATTAATACCTTAGGACTGTTCTCTATATATAGGAGATTCATTGTTGAATTTAAAATATAGACATGCCCAACATCTAAATCTGTTCATTCAGTCAAACTCAGGCTGTTGGATAATGGATGTAATGCAATATCTAGATACAATCTAGGGGGGGAAATATACAGAGAATCTACTTTCTTTTCGCACAGTGATATTTAGAGAGTAGAATATTTATTATATATTCCTTGATGGATTAATTTGTAGTTTTTGGCTTGTTAGCTCTGATCTGTTAAAAATAAACTTTCAAATTTACCCAATTATATGCCCCATTAAGACAATTTTAACTCATGTATATCATTCTTAGAAATGGTCCCATAGTATGTTTGGAAAGTTAGAATTATATTACGTCACTATCTTATGATTTACGCAAGCTTATAACACATCACCTTGAAAATTAAAATGCTAACATTAAATTTCGTGGAATGTAGATAATTAACCAAATAGGCGATGACCTTGTAGCTTTCGTTATTCTAGAGAAAAGTGGAGGGCCCAAGGCAGTACGTGTTGTGATGACTAGCTCAGAGGGGGATAAGAATTTTCTCATTGTACGGGGCTTTTATTTTTAATTTCTAGTTATAATCTTTTCAGCAATTTTCTTATGAACTCCATTTGTTTTTCCCAATCAAATTCTTAGAGTGAGATCCAAAATCTTGAAGAAAAACAGAACCTAAAAGTTCGTGGGTTCCAAGAAGTGATGGACCTACTTTCAAGTTCTCAGAAACAATTATCACATACAATTGTCTGCATGGTGATTTTCAGCCGAATTATTGTTATTAAGTTTTTAATAATAATGCATTGTTGACTTTTTTTAATCTTGTTTCAGATTTTACATTTATCCACTCAAAGTTTCTTGCTGCATTGCCACAAAGCTTATCAGAATTCATGTGCTCTTTGAAGCTGGTGTTCCCTAATGTGCTCGATATCAACCATTTATCCAATGAAGTCGGGCCTTTGCAAAAAGCAAAGAGTCTACCAGCTACTATGAGTTACTTGAATAGGCAATTCTTTCTGCCGATAGAATTGGAAATACCTCAACAAGGTATTCCCCTCTATTAACTGCTGGCTAAATTGCCGGAAATCTCTCCCACTTTTGCTCATGCTAATACTGCCAACTTTTGTCAATGCCACCCTTCATATCTTCTATTTAACAGCAATTAGCCTTTGACGTTATCTTATTTTTGTAACTTTTTCCAAAAATACCCGACCCCTCGAGAAAGTATCAAATATGCGATGCCACTCGAAAACTGACAAAAATGGCAGAAATTGAAGGGTATTAGGAAAAAAGCTGTAGGAGATGTAAAAAGAAGAAGGAACAATTCGTCTGAGTAGGGTGCAGTGCAGTTTTTGAAAATAGAAGATCTGATACTGTTATACGCGTGAAAGCAAGGGATGAATGTTTTCAGGCGCATTACTTTGAATCACACTTAGTTATTGATGTTTTTCATAAAACTACCTTAAGTACTTTTATCACCGTAATCTTCCTTAAACTTTAATTCAAAGGGAATGTTTTCGTTAAAGCACCCTTGAATGCAGCAAGTACGCGCCTAAAATTTAGAAAAAATAAAATATTCAAGGTAGTTGACCAAAAAACAGCAATTGTTATGGGTTGTTTAGTGTGATTTAGCCAATTACTTGATCCTATTTATGCCTTCCTATATTACTTTTCTCAGCTGAAGATGATGAAACCGAGAAAAATCATGGACACAATGTCCTCAGAATAACTACCGTGTTCACTAAACTCCACAACTTATTAAATTAAACTGTGAGCTGCACAAGACCATTGAAGGTTATTCAAACATCTTTTATCCCACTGGCACAAGCCTCCAAGTTCCTGAGGATATCGAAAATGTCAATCTCTCATTGGATAATAATAACAGAAGGAAAGCGAGGACCGACGGCTTACTATTTTTATGGGGGTTTGATGAAGACATTACTGCATCTGATCTAAAACACCGTCTCCAAAATTCCCAAATGCCCTCTCCCAGGACATTGAAGTGCAGCTTCTGGACAAAACTTGTTCAGTTGTTCTCTCGAGTAAGGATGATGCCTGTGCTTTAGTTGAAGCGATGAGATCAGGTACAGTACTTGATGGTCTTAAAGAAGCAAGGTATGAGATTTATGAGAAAATGTGTAAGCTGGGAATTTTGGACGGAAACTTAGCCGATTCTTTAGAGACTGCATTGAGTGAGCCTGAGCCTGAGGCAGGTTCAGTGAAAAATGCATCAGAGATTTATTGGAACAGTGAACTGATGATCGATCTCGGTAGTCTTTGAGAAGAAATTTTCTTAGGTTTTTCTCTATGAAGTTGCAAATGTGTTGCCTAACAGGAAGAAGTGATGATCTGGACAAAATTGCAGTATCTAAGGGAAGTTTTGGCGGCCGCACCATATTCTGCAACTTATTTGTGTTTTCAATATTTTTGCAAGCAAAAAAGAAAATTTTAGTAGGAAACACGGTAAATTTTGAAGTGAGTGTTGCATTGACACTGCAAACCAAAAAAGACGTGGTTTGCTAGGACGTCCCTTAAAAACGATGGATTGCATCCTCACCATCACGATGCGATGATAAGCAAGCAAGGGTGGAATAGGAATAGGGAGATGACTAGGAATATAGGAATGCCAACGGGAAAGTTGGCGGATGCAATGATTCAAAATAGTGTAATTTGTTTGTAAGAAACTAAATGGATAGACAAAAAAATAAAATCTACCGACAGAGATGATAGACAGAGATAATATAGGATATAAAATGTGGTACAGGAAAAAAGATTATTACGACAATGAGGCAGGTATATTAGTGAATAAAATGTTGTAGTATAATTGATTTAAAAAGAACTAAAAAAGTTACACTAATATAAAACTTTCTATCAGGAGAAAAAGATAATTAACATCATTAATGCTTATGCAAGTATGTTTATCGAAGATCGTTAAGAGAGATTTTTAGGAAAATATAGATGACTTAATTTAGGGTGTCCGGGGGAATGAAAAATTATTTATAAAAGATTTAAGTTGTTATGTCGGTAAAAATGCTAGGGGATATTAGAGTGTGTATGGAGTAAAAAACGATATTGGAGATATGATTTGGATTTTGCAATGTCTTTTGATCTTGTAGTGGTAAATACATTTTTTGAGAATAAAGACGAGCATTTGATATAATTAAAATTGGTTTAAACAATTGTCAGATAGATTTTTTCCTAATGATAGAAAATTGAATTGTAAAGAGTATAAAATCATTTCGAACGAGATTTTGACCGGTTAACAAAATTTGATAGTATTAGATATTTGTATTACGTGGAAGAAAAATGATCAATTTAACCTTACCAAGCAGTCACATGAGAAGTTTTTCATAACTAGCACTTTAGTGACCTATAACAACAACGTGGTTGACCTTTCGATTCATTTCTTTCAATTTGTCAACGCAATTGACATCGACATTCAATCAAACATGAGAAATTTTGTGAGCACCTTTAAAAGCTCTTGGAATGGTAGATGGATCCTGTTGAGCACATGCAAATCCTAAAAATAATTCTCAATGTTAGGTAGAGGCTCTCAAAACGTAACTAAAAAGGAAAAAGTCCAAAAGCTTTGCCTAACCACGAATTCCACGCCCAAACCAAAGGAATCAAAACATCAAACATGTCTGTTATTAGTGGTTAATGTGGCGGTGCAGGTTGGCTGTGATCCTAGGAATGCATTCTTTTTATTGTTTTGGGTCCCATCACAGGCTAAAGAGCGGGACTCATCCAAAGAGTAAAATGGGTGTGCACTTTCCAGCAAAGCTTAGCGGTGAAGTGCACATCACACTCAAGAGTGTGAATGCACACTCAATTTACTCTTTTGGCTCCTATCGCAACTTTAAAAAAAAACGGGATCCATCCAAACACATTTTTTTCTTTGTTACAAATCGTAGATTTGGGAAAAGAGGAAAATAATATTATTGATTATTCAAGGAGCAATGCATAATATGCCTCTCTCTCTCTATAACCCATAAGATGAAACCTAATATGCAATATACGTATAATATACGTAAACCCCAATGCAAAATAATAAATAAAAATAATATAAAAGACATGGTAAAACATATGATAAAATATATGCATATCTTAACAGCCCTTCAAACTCACGGTGGATCATAAACCGAGAGTTTGGACAAGAAAAACGAAAGTTGAGTACGCATTTGAGGCTTCGTAAGGAGATCGGCCAGTTGATTATTGGAATGAAGGTAAAGAAGTGAAATCAGACCTCGGTCATACTTTTGGCGAGCTATGCGACAATCCACCATAATATGCTTAGTACGTTTAAGAAAAGCTAGATTTTCAGCAATACAAACAGCACTTTTGTTGTTACGGTAAAGTGGAACGTGAGGAAGAATGATGACGCCCTATCAGTAAGTAAACTATGAAGCCATTTAAGCTCTGCAACAGTATCAGCCATTGCACAGTACTCAACTTCAGTGCTAGAGCGAGAAATAGTATCTTGGTGCTTGCTACGTTAGGAAATCAAAGATGTACCCAATAAGATATAGAATCCAGTGGTAGATCGACGAGTATCAGGGAGCATTAGAGTATGTGCCTAAAGCAAGGTCAGAATCGGAAGGAAATAACAATGACCGAGTATGAGCGCCACAAAGGTGTCGAAGAACTCATATGAGAGCTGCATAGTGAACTGATATAGGTGTACTCATAAACTGACTGAGAACATGAACATCAAGTGCAATGTCTGGCCTGATAAGAAAGAGATAAATAAGCGCACCAACCAACTCACGATATCGAGTGGAGATCGGTAGAGTCGCTCCATCTGCTTAACGAAGTTTCAGATGAAACTCTATCGGCGTAGCTGTAGAAGTACTGACAGTAATAATATAATCGTCAACCGTGGCTCGTGCAAGAAGATCAGAAATGTACTTCTGTTATGACAAAAGATAACCACGGGAAGAGTAAAGCAACTTCGATCCCCAATAAATAGCGTAAATATCCAATATCCTTCATCTCAAACTGCCGTTGAAGAAGTTTCTTTAGATATGTGGTAGTTGCTGTGTCATCACCAGTGATGATCATATCATCAACATAGATCAAAAGAAAAGCTCGGCCTTTGGAGGAAGAACGATAGAAGATGGCATAATCAGCAAAGCTCTCGGTGAATCCCGTAGTCAGAAGAGTTTGATAAAATCGCTCAAACCAAGCGCGGGTACCTGTTTAAGACCATAAAGAGCACGATGCAGACGACACGCATACCCAAGGGAAGCGAAGACACCAGGAGGTGGCTCCATATAAATCGTCTCCGAAAGATCACCTTTTAAAAGCATTCTTAACGTCCATTTGAAATATAGACCGGCGACGGACTGCAGCAACTGCAATGAGTGCGCGAATGGAAATGATCTTGATAACAAGAGCAAAAATATCTTCATAATCAATGCCTTATTCCTGAGAAATCCCATGAGCCACAAGACGTACCTTGTAACGTTCGATTGATCAATCTGACTTGATTTTGACCTTGTAAATCCACTTACAGTTAATGGACTTGATATATGATGATAAAGGAACAAGATCCCACATGTGAGTATCATGAAAAGCCTGCAATTCTTCTTGCATAGCCTGCTGCCATTCTGGATATTTCATAACCTTAGCATATGACTTAGGTTCTTGAATACAATGAATAGCAGAAAGAAAAGATACAAATTGAGGAGAATAATTGTTAGTCATGCAAAAGCTATAATGGGCAGATGGCTGTATTTCTCGCGGAGGATTTCGATGAGGTGGAGGAGGAGAAATAGCATCCGGAGAAGACGGTACAGACATAGATGAATACTCAGTCGGCACTGTATCAGTGGAGGAAACGGTAGAAGGTGTAGAAGCATCAGTAGGTGTAACAGGAGGTGGAGCGGGAGTGTATACAGGCACGATAGTGGGTGTAACTGACGATGAGGTAAAGGAATCATGAAAGGACGCATCTATCTCGGAATGAGCAAAATACGACACATTCTCGAAAAACGTGACGTTTCGAGATATGTGAAGCCGTCCATTAGTAGGATCGTAATATCTATATCCTTTATGAGACGGACTTTACCCTATTATAAAACACTTGACTGAACGAGAAAAGAGTTTATCTCGTTCATGAGAAGGAAGAAGAACGAAACAAACATAGCCAAACATGCGTAAAATGGAATAGTTAATAAGAAATTTATAAATTCTCGAATATGGAGTGGCATTAGAAAATAAAGAAGATAGAGTAATGCTGATAAGAAGTATAGCAGTCAAGAGAGTCTCAGCCTAATAAAAACGATGAACAGATGCAGAGAGTAAGAGAGCTCTTGTGGTGTCAAGGATATGTTGATATTTTCGATCTGCTATACTATTTTGGTTATGAGTATATGGATATGACTGTTGGGGAAGTGTGCTATGAGATTTAAGGATTGCTTGCACTGATGAAGAAACGTACTCACAAGCATTGTCAGATCTGAAAATTTTAATTTGTTTTTGAAATTGGGTGTAAATCATGTTTGTAAACTAAGTATAAATGGATGAAATCTCAAATCTGGCACGCATAAGATAAACTCAAGAATAACGAGAGTAGTTGTCAATAAAACAAACATAATATCGATGACCAGACATTGATATCACAGGAGCAGGCCCCCAAATATCAGAATGAATCAAGTGAAAAGATTCCAAAGAAGTTTTATTATATGACATAAATGATAAGGAAGTTTGTTTGGCTAATCGACATCCAACACAATTATTTAAGACAGTAGAATGAAAAGACCCTACGACTCCAGACTCAGATAAGGATTTAAGACGAGAATGCGAAATATGGCTTAGACGGCGATGCCTCATATCAGAGATAACTGATCCAGCTACAATCTTTCTTGAGACAGGTAAGTGAAGATACTCCAACTGATACAAGCCATTCACTCTACGGCCTGTCCCAATTTTCTGACCAGTGCTCGAATCCTGCACAATACAAGAAGTGGATGAGAAAGTGATAGTGCAACCCGAATCAGCAATCTGACTAACAGATAGAAGATTCATTGTTAGTGCGGGAACATGCAATACAGATGAAAGAGTAAGATTGTCAGGAAAGTATGAACTAGTGTGATGTCATCACACTGAGTAATTGCAAGTGATAAGCCATTAGCAGTATGTATGTATGACATAGGAATGGTAATACAATTTGTAAAAAAAGATTTATCAAAAGTCATGATGTGAGGCACCTGAGTCAAATATCCAAGGAATAAAAATACCAGAATTAGCAATTGAGACAGTACAATCAGAAAATGTAGATGAAAATCTCTTGGAAGTTCCATTGATGCCAAAACTCCGTGCAACGATACTAATGATCTGTGTTATCTGTGCTCATTGTGCGGAGGAGAAAGCCCTCTGATGAGACTGCAGTAGTGAAAGTGTATGTTAGTACTACCACTGGGTTTTACTAGCGTCAAGCATGCTGTTTTAAAAATTTTCAGGGTGCTAATCTACGCTAACCAAGATCTTAAACTAGATGATTAGGATTTAACTAAGATATCACAAACTTTACACTAAGAGATGGATGGCTACAACCTTTGTAGACCGTGTCCTTCTCTTCTAAACCTCTGTGTAGTAGTCCACGCGACTCCACTAGGTTCCACTTAAAAGTTGAACGAACTTCCTTCGATAACCTTCATGTCGAAGATGATCCATCCGAAATCCGCTAATTCAAGCTATCTCTTCACTAAACTCTTTAGTGAAGAAAACACACTACACCAAAGCGCTAATCTAGGATAGTGAAGTAGGGGTATGTTTGCTCACTAGGGTTCTCACAAGCTCAAGGTTTCACAACTCATGTGAGGGATTGAACTTGAAGATGGAGGTGAAGAAAAGGGAGAGAGCTAGAGAGAAAACTCATCACATGAGCTCAACTCAAGAAAATGGCTAAGTGTGGAATGAAGTCAAGAATGAAGTGTAGAATGGCTCATCAAAACTCATACATTATTGAAGCATACAATTTTTAACACTTAAAAAATGTAGCCATGTTTCAATAGTGCAAGGAAATGAATATAAAATAGAATAAGCCATGCTATATTCTATACCACGAAAGTCTTCCCATTTTCCACCTTAATTTCTATTTTCTAAAAATAGAAAAAACCATGCCGTGCTTCACACACACACACACACACACACATATATATATATATATATATATATCACACACACACACACACACATATATATATAAGCATATAATTAGTGAGCAATAATATTAGTCAATATACAATTATATCAAATATAAATATATATCATATTATTAAATCAACACTTGATTTAATAATCCGGTTATATCATATATAACCGACTAATATCATTTATCTGTATATCACATTATCAAATTAACACTTGATTTAATAATCCGGTTATATCACATATAACCTAACTGATAACAAATAGCCGCCAGATTACAATACGGTATCTCATACTCGTATTTAATTAAGCCCCCGCACATATCAGCATATGTGCCCTACTTCGTTTCGCTTGAACCATGAAACTTCTATGTGGGACTCTAAAGACCCGTCAATACGCCAGCATTAAGTGATGATTACATCATTCACCCACAAGCCATCAGCGGTACTAGCTGGACGTAACGGCTACCCAGATATTGAACGAATAGAAGATCAACAAGCAAGCTTGTCCAAACTCCCATGAAGTCTATATGTAACATTTACCATACAGTCCGGTTTCTTCGTCTGATATGTCGCATATCAAGTCTAGGCGGGGTAACGTCAGACCCCAGTAACTTGATAAGTCATGCCGATGTATGGTTCATAACGGTTCAAGAAACTACTGGTAACTCTTACCAGTAAATCTCATCAGCAGCCCTGACCAGAGACTTCTAGTTATAGCCAATCGAGCATAGCGCAATATCAACTCCCTATACCGGGAGAGACGAAACCTCTCCTATCGCTCATTGCCTCTATGTGATTCAGGACTGTACCCAAAATCCACCTGTTTGCACGACTCCTTTGAGCCATGGTAGGGAGGAAATCAAAACACAGTAGGAACCACATAAGACTCTATGACGATCTCGGGTCTACAAACTAACCTGTACCAGTGTCACCAGAGAATTGCTATATGACGATAGATATAGTACCAACTAGGAGTTCTCGGTGAGTCCTGTTCGGTGTACTCATTCTTTAATGAGCATCTGTATGCAATCTTTGATTTCAAACACCAATGGATATGGGATCAACCATGCCCCCTACAGGGTCAAGAAACATACACACTAGTCTACTCTGGAATATTGATGCCCTGTCTCGATATCCCCTCGACTAGGAACAATTGAAGGATGTGCTTGTGGACTACCCAGGTCCCAGTAGTATGATCTGCATCATAGTCCTGGCAGTCAAGCCTCCATTCTCATGGCTTTATCAACATGTATATGAGAGAAAGTATAATAATACTAGTGAGCATGTTAAGATAAAGACAACCAGATAACATACTATCATGTCGAACAAGAAAGTCCTCCATATACCAAGTATCCACTATATCATACAATAATGGCATCTAGAGTATACATATCACCAACAATCTCCTACTTGCACTAAGGCCAGTTATTATACAACCCTGTAGGGGCCTTGGTGAGTGGATCTGCTGTGTTATCCTCTATGTCAACTCTCCTGAGCCCGTTCTCCCGGTGATCTTACTATCACCCTGATAAGGTGATACCGCCAAAGAATATTTCTGGATCTCTGATGGGATCGGGGTTCCTTGGCCAAAACCACAGTTCCATTGTTATCACAATACATAGGTATTGGATGCTCAATGGATGGAACCTTACCTAGTTCATCTTATGAACTTCTTCATCCAGACAGCCTTTTTGGCAGTATCGTTGGTAGCGATGTATTCAGCCTCCATCGTCGAGTCTGCTACGGTATCTAGCTTGGAACTCTTCCAACATACCGCCCCTCTATTGAAGGTGAAGACAAAACCCGAGACTGACTTACTGTCGTTCTTATCACTCTGGAAGCTCGAATTGGTAAAGGACTCCACCTGGAGTTCACCGTTACCATACACCAAGAATATCTCTTCACTCCTTCTCAAGTACTTAAGAATGTTGTTCGCAGCTGTCCAGTGTTTCTCTTCAGGATCTGATTGATACCTACTCACTACACCTAGTGAGTAAGCTACATCTGGTCTGGTACATAATATCGCATACATGATTGACCTGACTGCCGAAGCATAGGGTATTCTTTGCATGCGAGTCCTCTCCAAATCAGTCTTGGGAGACATCTCTTTGGAGAGAGTGATTTCTCAACAAGCGGGTAAATTACCATGCTTAGAATCTTCCATACTAAATATTTTAGTATGGTGTCTATGTACCTGGATTGGGACAATCCCAACATCCGTTTAGATCCATCTCTATAGATCTTAATCCCCAGGATGTAGAAGGTATCACCTAGATCTTTCATGAAAAACTTGTGTGATAAGAAGAGCTTCACTGAGTGCAGCATAGGAATATCGTTTCCTATCAAGAGTATGTCATCCACGTACAATACGAGAAAGACAACTTTACTCTCTACAACATTCTTATATATACATGGTTCATCTACATATTTGATGAAGTCCAAACTCTTTGACAGCTTCATCAAAACAGATGTTCCAGCTCCGCGATACGTGCTTTAATCCGTAGATTGATTTTAAGCAGCTTATACACGCTTCCGCTGCTCCCACTGTCTACGAAGCCCTCTGGCTGTGTCATGTACATGCTTTTTTCTAAATCACCATTTAGAAAAGCGATCTTGACGTCCAACTGCCAGATTTCGTAGTCATGATATGCAGCAACAGCAAGTAGGATTCTAATGGACTTAAGCATAGCTACTGGAGAAAATGTTTCATCATTGTTGACACCTGGTCGTTGACGAAAACCTTTTGCTACAAGTCTAGCTTTGAAAGTCTCAACTTTTCCATCTACACCAATTATCTTCTCAAGATCCACTTGCTCCTGATGAGTTTTACCCCTTCAGGAGCAACTTTCAAAGTCCATACTTTGTTGGTGTACATGTATTCTTTCTCATTTCGCATAGCATCCAGCTATTTCATAGAGTCCCCACTTGTGATGGCCTGCATGAAACTAGTTGGGTCATCATCTTCCATGATGCAATCTTCGCTCCCACCGTCTATGAGAAAACCGTAGTATCTCTCAGGTGGATGAGGAACCCTACTAGATCTGCGGAGTGGCTGAGCTTCGTCGGGGACTATTGAAGCCTCCGGTTCTACCAAATCGTCAGTTATAGTTTGTGATGCTGGAACTTCTTCCAGTTCTACCTCATTACCACTAATTTCTATCACAAGAAATTCCTTTTCTAAAAAGATGACATGCTGAGAAACAAACATCTTTTTTCCCTCGGTGTGGTAGAAGATTTACCTACGCGAATGTTTGGGATATCCTACAAATTTGCACAGAACTGGCCTTGCCTTGAGCTTGTCCGGATTTTGCTTTTTGACATAGGCCGCACAACCCCATATCTTAACTCGTTTAAGAGACGATCTCTTCCCATTCCATATCTCATATGGAGTAGTAGGCAACGGATTTGGTCGGAACTCTATTCAATAGGTATGCGGCTATTTCAAGTGCATAATCCCAAAAGAAAATAGGTAACTCAGCAACACTCATCATAGAACACACTATATCTAATAGGGTGCGATTCCTTCGTTCCGAAACTCCATTGTGCTGTAGTGTATACGGAAGAGTACTGAGAGAGAATTCCATTCTCTTTTAAGTAGTCTCGGAATTCTGTGCTTAAGTATTCTCCTCTCCGATCAGATCAAAGTATTTTAATAATTTTACCCTTCTGGTTCTCAATTTCGTACTTATATTTCTTGAATTTCTCAAAAGATTCAGATTTGTGTTTCAACAGGAACACATGTCATTGAGAGATCATCGGTGAATGTAATAAAGTGCGAGAAACCATTCCTGGTATGTGTAGACATAGGACCGCATACATCACTATGTATCTGTCCCAAGAGTTTAGTAGCTCTTTCTCCGTGTCCAGTAAACGGAGATTTGGTCATCTTGCTTTTGAGACATGATTGGCAAGTTTCATAAGATATAAATTCGAACGGATTCAAATATACATCCTTATGCAACTCAGCTAGTCTTGTTGCATTGATATGACCTAGTCTACAATACCACAAGAAGGTTTCGTTCATTTCTGAACTGTTCTTCTTATGTGTATTCTGTATCTTAGAACTGTGTTGTGATTTAGAACGTATTTACCGTTATATAACGTACCATACCCAATCAACACTTGATTTAGGAAAACATTCACAACATTTTTGGTACGAAATAACAGTCACTCAGAATCATTGTGCTACCATTTGGTAATACAAGCTAATATTCGCCAACGCTTTTGCTGCAACAATTGCACCGTTCCCTACTACTATAAACATATCATCCTTTCCCAGTTCTCTACTTCTCTTTAGTCCATGTAAAAATTACATACATGGGATTCTGATCCGGTATCCAATACCCAGGACGTAGAGTTAACTGAGAAACGGTTCTTGGTAACGAACACATCCGAAGAAAATGCATCAACATACTTATTCTTCGTTTTGGTGGCATAGGAATCCGGATATTCCCTTATTCCTTGCTCAGACCTATGACAATCATAAGATAGAGCGGAACCTAGCCGAGTATAATAAGTGTGTTCGGTCAATACATCCATATTATTATCTTGATTAAGGCGTGTCTTTGGTCGCTACAAGGAGAGAGAATGATAATCACTTTTGTGTGCGCTCTTTGCAAGATTAGATTGGTTATTATTTTATCTAATCAGGATGGCTCCCACTGTTTTTATTAAATCTTCCTTCAAAGCATAAAAGGTAAGATTAGCCGGGATTAATTACACCCTACAAATTCGCCAATCGTTCGACCAGGCAGGTATTGGTACTTCGAGAGAGTCTTCCCATACTTTCACATGAAACTAATTAAATAACCTCATTTCCACAGGGGCATTTAACACCTTTCTTAGACACCTACTGGATCAACTAATTGTAAAGTGGAAAACACTCTCACGAGTAACTCTTACTCGCAGTGGATATTGGGATCCAACTATCTCATAGAGGATAGAGGGTATGCAATCTCATTGCAAATTTCAACACTTGAAATTCTCAATATCTATTTTTACCACTAGCGACTTATGACCTTGGCTATGGTCAACAAATCATAAGCGTTAGCCAAGTTCGACCCGTCATTTCGTGATTGAATTAAACCCACCCGTACGACCCTTGGCTAAGGTCAACAAAGCCGTACGATTACCCTAAACCAATCGCATCACATGCGGCAGATAAGTACTAATCAGTTACCGTGCACTGCGCCTTGGTTATGGTTAACAAACGCAGCACGGATATTAAATAACACTTATCTGAAATGACGGAGGGCTACGACTGGTTTTTAAGAAAACCTTTAAGATTTTTTTTTTGAAATAGGGTAGTTTGAATTTAAAATTATAAATATATGAGAGTTTGAATTTTATTTAGGAGAATAGGACGGTTTGGTGGACCTCACCTCCTCCTCAGTTTAGAAGGCGGGTTCCTAGAACCCGCCCTCTGCTTATTATAGGGGAGGGCGGGTTATTAGAACCCGCCCTCCCCTCAATTATGAAGAGGGCGGGACCCGCCCTCTTTTATAAAAAAAATTTAAATTAATATATCGAAATTAATTAAATATTAAATAAATTAATAAATTAATTATTAAATAAATGAAATAAAATTGTATAATATTAATCGTTGTTTACATATGAATCTGGTATTCTAAATTTGAGGATTTTTTTGTATTCTAAATTTGACGGATTCATTTTGCTATTATAGACCGTCGAGATAGAATTTACATTTTACAAACAGATATGATTTTTTTGTATTGTAAATTTGATGGATTCATTTTGTTATTAGAGTGTACACCAGATTCATATGTAAACAACGATTAATATTATACAATTTTATTTCATTTATTTAATATTTAATTTATTTAATATTTAATTAATTTCGATATATTAATTTAATTTTTTTTTAATAAAAGAAGGAGGGTTTTGAAAACCCGCCCTCTCCTTTACAAAACCCGCTAAAGGAGAGGGCGGGTTTTAAAACCCGCCCTCTTCATAAATGAGGGGAGGGCGGGTTCTAAGAACCCGCCCTCCCATATAATAAGCAGATGGTGGGTTCTAGCTCTTCATAAATGAGGGGAGGGCGGGTTCTTAGGGTTCTAAGAACCCGCCCTCCCCTATAATAAGCAGAGGGCGGGTTCCTAGAACCCGCCCTCTAAACTGGGATGGGGGTGGGGTCCACCAAACCACCCTATTCTCCCAAATAAAATTCAAACTCCCATATATTTATAATTTTAAATTCAAACTACCCTATTTCAAAAAAAATCCCAACCTTTAATGTAATGAACTTGATATTGTTGTAGAATCTAGTGATTTTGAAAAGGAGTGGTTTAATCTCCGCTTTTAAAATCGAGTAGTTTTCAAAAACAAACCGAATAGTTTTTACTAGCTTTTGCTAAAGAGGTCATTCCCCGTGAAGGGAGCTCGGCTCTTTTCTTATAGAATGAGGTGCTGGATATTCATCAAGGAATACCACTATGCAAACCAAGAACTACAGAAGCTATGATGATAAACCGAGTAGGTTGCAGCATTTGCTAGATTTTGCTAAAGAGGTCACTCCCGGTGAAGGGATCTCGGCTCTTTTCTTATAGAATGAGGTGCTGGATATTCATCAAGAAATACCACTATGCAAACCAAGAACTACAGAAGCTATGATGATAAACCGAGTAGGTTGCAGCATTTGCTAGATTTTGCTAAAGAGGTCACTCCCGGTGAAGAGATCTCGGCTCTTTCCTTATCGAATGAGGTGCTGGATATTCTTCAAGGAATACTACTATGCAAAGCAATAACTAGAGTCATCTTTTTGAAAAATTTGATTCTACAACATTTTTAGTTTTTTTTTTCTTTTCATTAATCGCATTAATGAAGTTCCATCATTTAATATTTCCCTAAACATCACAGAAAAATGAAACGAAAATAGAACGTACGCTTATCTCATCCGCATTCGCCACGGGGCCCAGTCTTGCACCGTTAGGTTACTTAACTAACGGCAGAGCGGGGGCTGGAATAGCGCAGGTGCAAAACATAAGCAACGTTTATTATATATCATATATATAATATAGCATTCGTCTCACGCAGTTATATGATCAACATCACAGAACATAGCAGCAGAAATCAACATATGAAATATTGGATATATCAGGAGGTCCGTGTTTTAAATTCAGCCAGTAATGAAAAACATGGATTCCACAGTCGCGATGAATAACCAAACCCACATCCCTAGACCCCTACGAGAGCGGCAAGCAACCCTGCCAATTCTAGAGTTAGGAGACCAGGTCTCGACTCCTCGAGATGGTCTCCCACTGGACTCTAGAACCCGGTCACTTGTGCTCCGCGCCTTGGGTCTATCCTAATGCGGAAAAGTAAATAATATACATCAACGGTGATATCATCCTCAACTCGGAAGTGTCCCAATAAAAGAATATTACATACATTTTTACATGAATGAAAATGAAATACTCTTATCTCACGCAAAAAAAACCCGGTTATTCAATCACGACGATCCAATATAACATATCAGCAACACATAACATCACATGTCATCAACGTAAGTAAATATGCGTATCCCAAATTCTATTGACATATAACAACGAGATTTGAGATACCCCACATATTACACTTACGGTCGCAGATAAGAAATAAAAAACTACAATAATTAGAATTCACATTACCTTAGACATCATAAACCCGGAATATCTCATATGCCGAATTTCTTGCCTAACCTATAAACTTTGCATTTTAGTCTCAAATTGAAAACACTTTTCAATAAGAAGTCGGATAATTCAACAAGATTCCCGACTTGGTGATCGCATACAATACGTGATTGTGACGGAGTTTTGATCCGAATCGAAACTCCGTGGCAATCGATCAACAGAGGCTAAATTGCTAGATTTACAAACAAATTAGTTTTCACAAAACTAATTTAATGTGGATTCTAACTACTGCATCTCATATCAAACTTAAACCCGAAACGATGTAAAAATTACGAAACACTCCGTATTAGACCCTTAACAAAATTAACATCACATGCAATTTTGGGCTAATCAAACATAACCTGAAACCCCAAAACCAAAACTAAAGAACACCAAACAAACACGAGACCAAATGGAGCAAGGGGGGCCGGCGATGCCGGTAATATGCCCAATCTCGCCCGGTGAATAGTGAAATTTTGATCTCGTTTTTGTTCAGTGTTCTAGTTATATCATATATAACATTCTGCAACTATTTAAAAGATTTTTAGAGTTTATTTTGAAATCGACAGAAACTTGGTAATTAAGGTTTCGGTTTCGGAGTTGTTTCGGTTTTGTGTTTCTATTAACATCGTCTAATCTTCTAGCCTTGGTTCTGATACCATGAAAGTGTATGTTAGCGCCACCACTGGTTTTTACCAGCATCAAGCATACCATTTTAAAAATTTTCAGGATGCTAATCTACACTAATCAAGATTTTAAACTAGATGATTAGGGTTTAACTAAGATATCACAAACTTTACACTAAGAGATGGATGGCTACAACCTTTGTAGACCATGTCCTTCTCTTCTAAACCTCCGTGTAGTAATCTACGCGACTCCACTAGGCTCCACTTGAAAATTGAACGAACTTCTTTCGATGACCTTTGTGTCGAAAATGATCCATCCGAAATCCGCTAATCCAAGCTACTCCTCACTAAACTCTTCAGTGAAGAAAACACACTACACCAAAACGCTAATCTAGTGTAGGATGGTGAAGTAGGGGTATGTTTGCTCACTAAGGTTCTCACAAGCTCAAGGTTTCACAACTCATGTGAGGGATTGAGCTTGAAGATGGAGGTGAAGAAAAGGGAGAGAGCTAGAGAGAAAACTCATCACATGAGCTCAACTAAAGAAAATGGCTAAGTGTGGAATGAAGTCAAGAATGAAGTGTAGAATGGCTCATCAAAACTCACACATTATTGAAGCATACAATTTTTAACACGTAAAAAATGTAGCCATATTTTAATAGTGCAAGCAAATGGATATAAAATAGAATAAGCCATGCTATGTTCCATACCACAAAAGTCTCCCTATTTTCCACCTCAATTTCTATTTTCTAAAAATAGAAAAAACCATGCCATGCTTTGTCACGACCCGAAAGTACGGAACGTGACTGACCCTTAGATTACGAGACGTCTAAAGGCGTACCGTAACCTAAGTCAGCCAAAGCCCAGAAGAATCTAAACCAAAATCAACAGCGAGTGAAGGAAGACCCTTAATGAAAACGATTTTCAAATCAATTTAGTTGCAAAGAATCCCTTTTTAAAAATTTCTGAAAATTTCTGAAAATTTCGGCAGAGTCTCCCCTGTATTTTCTACCCCCCAAAATGGGTACAACAAGATAATAAACCTGTAATCATAAAATGGCATCCCCAAGCGGGAGCTAGCTCTTCGCCCAAGGCGGATCACAACCACATGCAATATAATAGTAATATCAAGAGAAGAGCATAAAGAAACGCAAAATACCAGAAAACACACGTCGGCTCAAGTGAGCTCGACCCAAAAGAACCACAAATACACAAGTCTCTCAGTCTCATCACTAGGTCGCATATACAATACAAGTGGTAGATGGAGAATACTAGATACAATGATAAAGCAAAAAGAAATAAAGTAAATTTGCAACCCACCTACGGGCGATGTCGCGAGTCTGAGCAAAAGAAGCTGAGGATAAGATAGCCCGCCGCTATAAGACTGACGGGTCCGACCTGCAAGACACTGTGGCACAACGGAGGTGAGTTGCCAGCTCGTGAGTAGAATATAACATCTAGTAAGGCAATCGTAAGAATGCACGCAATGCGGAACAACATGTATGTCCATATGTGATATAATAACTCTAGTATGCATGCACATGTATGCAATATCTTTTCTAACTCTTTAAGTGTTTTAAATGTTAAAGTTACTGCATTCTTAACTTTTAGAAAATGAATGTCTGCATAATAGCTAAATATCATCAAGAAATCCTCTGAAAACCCGTGTCAAGCATCGACACCAAATAGGAATCATATCTGTCTCAATATCGGGCTCCGTCAGTCCGGATCGGCCCATATCATAAATCTCACGACAACGGTCGGTATCCTCCGGATATCCACCGCGCCAGACATCACCGGTAGGTAGTCTTCCCCTGCCAGGCTCATCGTCTACAACCCGATCTTCTTGCCCCGGGGTACCATACCGGGCCCACCATGTACCCGAGACGGTTCATCCACTCCTCGAATCGGGTCTCGAAATCCAACAGAAAACATGAAAACTCATGGTGGACGACACATACATCACGAGAAAACCGCAACTTTGTTTTAAAAATGATAAATATAAGCTTTTGTTAAATTCTTGCGGTTTTCCCCAAAAATCCAGAAATCGCAGCAAAACTGAAATCCTCAAGAAAATCATAATGTCCACATGTTATATATATGATAAATGTCTATGATATCAATGTGTATGATGTGAATTTTGGCTAGAGTTCTATGTAAATATGATGATGATGCGAGATATGTGAATGCGATGCAGTTTCATATATCAAGTATGACTGTAGGTGACGATATTAAGATAAACAGGTTCTATTGTGCACGTGGCATGGCAATTACCAAAGGCATGTGTGTCACATGAATAGTGCGCGTGCTACAGATGCCAATGGTAATGGTGTTCGTGTCCTACGAAATGATATCGCATAGGTAGAGATGAATGTTCATGCAATTTAACATACTGTTCGCTATAAGGGTATGCAGTGTACATGAATGGATAAGCTAGCTAACAATATAATCTTGCAAAAAGTAGGGTAATCCTAACTAGGGGGGGCGCCTCGCGCCATCCAGACGATTCCCCCATAGATGAATACATCTACTCATCTGAAATCCCCGCTAATCTGATCCGGCCACCGCTTTGCCTTTACGCGCCGTATCCGAAGTTTCCCCGACCGATCCTATATTCGCACAATATCAAGCATAAGATTACAAAACCTAACACAATGCAAGTCACAACATACAATTATCCACGCTCTCAAATTAATCGTAGCATGCACTCAGTGCGCGGAAAAACGCACGAAAATCGCAATCCTTTCACTAAAATCGTCATTTCGGGGAAAATCGACAAAACTACAACCCGACTAGACGAAACCCCCGTTCGCGCATTCTAATAATCCTATACGAAGCTAATAATATTGCTAACCTAACGCAAATTGACCGCATTCTATTTTCTACAAAAATCTAGTAAGCGAATTTCTAGCCGATTTGATACAAACATCGAAATTTGTCGATTTAGCAAGTATATAATTACACCATTAACCATTCTAATCAATTAGATAACCAAAACCCTAACTTAATTTTGATAACCATGTTTCAAACCCTAACTCAACATCAAAACCCATTCTTGATTTTTCATGAACAAGGATTTACACTAAATTAATACTTTAAACATCTAATTTAGCATAAACAAACTACCAATTTGCAACTAGTTTAGGATTTTACCTTACAAGTGGAAACCTAGCATGATCAAGTCACCAAAAAAAACCCTCCTTTCACCATGTTTTTGAACAAATTTGGGTAGAAGAGAGAGTGGTTTAGGGTTTGGGTTTGAATGGAGATGGAAAAATGTGAATTTTTATTGATTTTTAGCAAAAAAAAGAAGCAAGAATGAAGTGGGAAGTGGGGAATTTCTGCAGGAAGAGGGGTCGGCTGCAGCAATGGAGAGGAAATGAGGGAAATTTGGAGAAGTTTCTAGGTGATTAAACACCCCATGTAATCACTTAATGCTTTCATGTCAACCTTTTTCCAAAAAAACCCCTTTTTAAGCCATTTTTTTCATAATTTTCCCACCAAAAATCTAAAAGTTTGCAAGACATGATATAATTTTATTAACACCATATTTTAGCTTATAAAGACTTCTAGTTAAGAAATTTACCTAATTAAATTTGTATTTATCCCTAATTAAATGTATTTAAAAAGGCTTAAAATAATAAAAAAATAATTAATTACGAATTTTTTTTATTTAACTAGATAATTATAAGTGACATTTTAGTGACAAAATTATAGTAATATCTTATCTAAATTTTGTATAATTAGGTCTACAATGAAAATTATCAATTTTGACTTTTTACGGAAAAAACCGAAAAATTTGCCGATTACCGAAAAACTGCCTAAACGATTTTCGAAGGGTTACATGCTTCATATATATATATATATAAGCATATAATTAGTGAGCAATAATATTAGTCAGTATACAATTATATCAAATATAAATATGTATCAAAATATTAAATCAACACTTGATTTAATAATCTGGTTATATCATATATAACCGACTAATATCATTTATCTGTATATCACATTATCAAATAAACACTTGATTCAATAATCCGGTTATATCACATATAATCGAACCGATAACAAATAGCCGCCAGATTAAAATACGGTATCTTATACTCGTATTTAATCAAGCCCCCGCACATATCAGCATATGTGCCCTACTTCATTTTGCTTGAATCAGGAAACTTCTATGTGAGACTCTAAAGACTCGTCAATACGCCAGCAATAGGTGATGATCACATCAATCATCTACAAGCCGTCGGCGGTACCAGCTGGACGTAACAGCTACTCAGGTATTGAACGAATAGAAGATCAACAAGCAAGCTTGTCCATACTCCCATGAAGCCTATAGGTAACACTTATCGTACAGTCCGGTTTCTTCGTCTGATATGTCGCATATCGAGTCTAGGGGTGGTAACGTCAGACCCCAGTAACTTGATAAGTCATGCCGATGTATGACTCATAACGGTTCGAGAAACTACTGGTAACTCTTTTCAGTAAATCTCATCAGCAGCCCTGACCAGAGACTTCCGGTTATAGCTAATCGAGCATAGCGCAACGTCAACTCCTTATACCGGGAGAGACGAACCCCTCCTATCGCTCATTGCCTCCATGTGACTCGGGACTGTATCTAAAATTCACCTGTTTGCACGACTCCTTTGAGCCGTGGTAGGGAGGAAATCATAACACGGTGGGAACCACACAAGACTCTATGACGATCTCAGGTCTACAAACTAACATGTACCAGTGTTACCAGAGAACTGCTATCTGACGATAGATATAGTACCAACTAGGAGTTCTCGGTGAGTCCTGTTCGGTATACCCATTCTCTAATGAGCACCTATGTACAATCTTTGATGTCAAACACCAATGCATATGGGATCAACCATTGTCCCCTTCAGGGTCAAGAAACGTACACACTAGTCTATTCTGGAATATCGATGCCCTGTCTCGATATTCCCTCGACTAGGAACAATTGAAGGATGTGCTTGTGAACTACCCAGGTCCTAGTAGTATGATCTGTATCATAGTCCTGATAGTCAAGCCTACATCCTAAGGGCTTTATCAACATGTATATGAGAGACAGTATAATAATACCGGTGAAAGGCAACCAGATAGTATAATATCATGTCGAGCAAGAAAGCCCTCCATATATATGTCCAAGCATCCACTTTATCATACAATAATGGTCTCTAGGGCATACATATCACTAATAAGTAGAGCCTGCTGGAGATGCGGAAGTGGTGGATGAATATGGTGAACGATAGCAAGCAACTAGTCGAGATGGCCGTGTTGGACAATTAGCAATCAAGTGTTCGTTTTTCTTACAGTAACGATCAAATAGAGAACAATCTGCACCAGAAGGAGGCGGGGGATGTTTCGGAGCCTTGTAAGCTCTATCCATGATTAGAGGAATAGAGCTCGAGATGAGAACACGAGAGAGCATGATAGCTTAATTGTCGAGAGCACGACGCTCGAAGGAAGGCTTGAAAGCTGAGAGCATGAAGGCTCAATTCACCAAAAGAGAGCACGGAGGCTTGAAAGACCGGCTTGAAGGCTCAGACCACACACAAAATAGAGCACGAAGGCTCAAAGTCCGGCGCGAAGGCTTGAATCACACTCAAGGGGGCACGAAGGCTTAAATACCTTTGAGGAATTTTATTGAACAGGCGGAGGGTAGCTCGAATTTTTATTTTTTATTTTTTATATAGATCTCGTTATTATATTAATAGAAAATTAAATCAAAGAAAGACCTAGATATAGCATCCAGCGAATTGTTCAATGATTAAGTCCTATGTTCCAAGCCATGAATCAATTAATAACCAAACTATGATGACATATTAACCTTTGCCTTCATAGTCTTGCTCTAGGTGTCAATGGCTTGAATTAATTTAGATGCTCCTTGAATGCAACACCAAACACCAAATCAGAAAATGGGATCCGTGCTCTATATTAGTCTTGATTTATTATAACCACGAAGGAAGTTGACGAGCATGTAATCTGCTTCTTCTTTTTCTCTTTCTTCTTCTTTTCGGATCTTTATAAAAGAAATGGTAAAAAATATGCTAAAAGATATGCATACTTCTTCGTCTCCTTCTTCTTGTTGTTATTCACCCTTCTCATTCAATAAATATACGACATCTCCCAGTCCCAGAGAGAGCCCAAAGAGATGTCGGCGTCTTGCGGAGTGCAGATCCATAATTTTCTTGCGTCGACGATCCGACGAGCTTCTGTGAATCGCAGGCTGCTTATTTCACATCGTGGATCTAAATCTCAATCGAAAGCTTTGTCTTTGCCTCGATTGGTTTCCTCGATTCACGCCGCCGCCACTTCTTCTTCGGTGGGGAAAGATGCTGCGTCTGTTGCTGTTGATTCTGACATGGATGCGGTTCAGAGGCGACTCATGTTTGAGGACGAGTGAGTAAAAAAAACCTTTCTTTGAATTTTTAATTTTGAGCTTGAATACATGACGCTTATAATGATTCTGAATGAAATCTTAATATGGCAGTGATTTGTAGCATGTAATCTTCTTGAAATGCATAGGATTCAACTGATGCTGTTTGAGATGTCGCTCATCATCACTAGGATTTAGCTCTCCAGAATTAGGATTAAGATCATGATTAGGATTCAACATTGATGTGGATTGAAAGGAAGAACGAAGATAGGGGAAGTTTGAGTCAGTTAGGGTTGTGTGAGTGGAAGACTAAAGGGAAAGAGAAAGGGTAAGAGAAGTGGGAGAAAGAGAATTGAATAGGAAGAGAGATGAGCAAGTCTCTGCTCAGATTCTCAGCTAATTTTTATTATTTCTTAGGAGCCAAGCTATGCATCAATGGGATCAGCATTTAAACATTGCACATGCAATGCACGCGAGTGATGAATTACATTATTTGATTCACATTGAAAAAATATTACATCAATCCATATCCCTTACATATGCTTTCTTTAACATTATAGTCTTATTGAGGAAATCAAGTAAACTTGAATTTCTTCCAATTATAAAAATTTGAGGGAACATGCCTAGTCTAAGGACAATCCTCAAGCTGGGAAAGACATCTTCCTAGCTTTCATAGCTTACTTCGACAAATGATGATCGAGACAAGATTCAACATTTTTGAATCATGAAATGCTGGGTTCTCCATTTGAATTGATTAAGAATATAGTTTAACTAAGGAGATGTGTATAGCGGCCTACTTTTTTGCTATGCAGGTGGTCAGGTTGGTTCAAAAAATAAAGACTCCTTGGTACATTAGTTGACATTGATGGTTCAACGAAAGTACTTGGTTAAGAGACATTCTCCCTTGTCAAAGTAAACTTTTTGGTCCCTCCTATTTGTTTTGATCAATACAACAAAATCTATCGAAAGTGATGTTTTAAATTTTACAAAAGCACCATGTATCTGATTTATGACCCAACAGAGGACATTTCTTCATCTTATATTGGCTATATGAAATCATGGAAAAACTAAGGCTGAGATCGACAGAAGCCCTATGGTTGCGGTCGCAATACCTAACCCCTCGGGGTGGGTCCTACCCCAGTTAACCCAAAGACCCAACCCTTTGTTTTACCCTAACTCTTCCCGCAACACTATATGCCTCTAAAATCATACAATTATTAATAATTGGCAGATAAAATTATAGTATGATAAAGCCTTATATTTGGTTATTCAAAAATGCCTCGGATTTCATGCCACCAACTTTTATTAATTGACGAGTGAAAGAAACTATACGATTGCACAACACAATCCATATAAAATATTACAATATCAAAGAAAATTCCGCTCAATGATTTTTTGTTCGTCTTCTTCCAAAATTTAAATTTTTACCTTATTCGAGTAAGAAACAAAGTGGACATGATTATTCTTTTACCTTTCTTGCTCTATGTATAGTGTTTATCACCGTTCTTTTCTCTTTCCTTTTTTGCAATTTTACCAATGATCTCTCTTTAGATAGCTGCATTATTCGCCTATTTTCTTAGATAGTAGATTTTTTCCTACTGTTAATTAATTTTTGTCCATACGATACACAAATGAATTACCTTGCATAGAATATTTATAATGCATGTGTTTATATATTACATCATGGATTTAAGAAGACATTTAAAGAATTGGGGGTTTCTTATATAACCTGCTTAAAACTTTGATTTATTCACTCTATTAGATAACCACTCAATACTTAATAATTTAAAAGACAACCACTCTAAACTTAGCCGTTATCTGCAAACCTCACTCTTCTAGATAGGTGTTAATTTAGTTAAGTGATTTAACCATGGTTGAGTTAGGCCATTTAAGTCCCTTATCCCATGTCTTCTCTTCTCTCTCTCTTCTTAGCTCAACTTAACTCATCTTTGGTTGCTGCCCTTGACTATGCCCCCATCATCTCAACATCAAGTCGTCAACCACAACCCTCTATCTCTTCTCTATTTCTTCACTTCTTTCTCCTGAATCACAACTCTAAATATTAGTAAATGTCAAGTAAACAGTAAAAAATAACTATAAAAAAATTTGGCCTAATGATGGATTGTTTTTAAAATATGTTTCAAAGATAACCATAAGTTTTTTTTGGTACATTTTTTAGTGAGTAATGATGCCAAATAAACCAATAACCAATTACTAGATCCATTTAATTTATTATTTCACCTACTAACCCATTAATAAATTAATATAAAACCCCAATACTTAATTGGTGTACCCAATTCTAGGGAATCTTGGTATCAAAGTTTGGAACTCAAATGGTTTTATTTTTTTGTTAAACTATTTCTAGAACCCATTTTAATTAATATCTGTTATTATGACTTCCTAGAATTTTCTCAACATTGTATATTTATCGGTAAACATGATGAACTGGTTTGGTGTGTCTAACTTGAATACATCTAGTTCAACGTAATTGCTAAATGGAGACCAAAGATGATTTTCAACTTTTTTGCTTAGTTTTATGTGGTAGGATTTAAAGTTTAGTTAGAATATCTTTATGCTGCACTAAGAGTTCAGGATTATGCAAACTTGTTGAAGTTAGAGGTATCCGTAATCTCTCCCCTAAGTCTTTGTATTTTTAATATCAACGATTGTTTTATTCATCTAAATATCTAATCATGCCAGTGATACTTAGTTTATTTGACGGGATATCGCAAAATGCTGCTTAGAACAATGAAATTGATATAAATGACAATCCCATCCATCATCATAGTCCATCCATATATAAGACATTATAAATGACAATCCCCCTCTATTTGAAATTGTTTGATAAATATCCGAAAGAGTATATACTATTAAAAGTCAACATGAACTTTTAGTACTTACATATCTCTATTGGTTCTTGATTCAGTACTGATCATATCTAATTGCCGGATTTAGTGCAATACTGTTGTGATATGGAGCTTAAGTATGTTCTAGCTCAGCACATTTAGTTTCTTTGTGCTCCATATTTCCGACAGCTGCGCTACTGTTGAAAGTAGCTTTGAAACATAATACTGGATTTGCTATGCTATGCAGGTGTATCTTAGTGGATGAGCAGGACCATGTTGTTGGCCATGAATCTAAATACAACTGTACGTAATGAATACCATTCTTAAATATATTCAATCATATAAATGAGAATTCATGCATATTTGAGATGGAGTTTTCATGTTCAAGATAACTCGAAATCATTTTTTTTAATGATTTACCTATATTTGTTATATTTAATATATTAATGGCAACATTCTTGTAATTACTAGATAGCTTAAATTGGCGAATAACAAAGCTTATTTGGTAAGAGAAATACATTTGGCAGAGTTGGCTTTTTTCATTAGTAGTTGGAGAGCTTCCCAAATGATGTATTTAAATAATTAAAATCATCATTTGTTTTCCCGTCTCATAACTGAACTATACCAATAGACTCATTTGAATGAAATAATTCCTCTTGAACTTCAAGATTCCTTTGATGATATGTCTTTACATTTCCGAGTTGTCTTGACATTATCTCTTCGTTGTATATTTAGCCATGTTTGATCTTTGAGATACATGCATGAGTCTTCATATTGTGTTTTTTCTCTTTTGTCCTTTTCCGAACAAAATACCAAAATGGATCGTCTATGAAGCAAGATTCCATGAAATATTCTACAAAGTTATTTATGTCGATGTAATGCTGATCCTCTCATAATTATTTCAAATTCTTGGTTTCGCAAACGTGCACAAGAGAGTGGCTTGCAATAATCGTAAATGATAAGTTGGTGTCCTCGTAAGTCTTCAAGACTGAAGAAAGTGTCGAAAAAGAAGAAAGCATTATGTTTGTTATAGGGCGTATGTTCAACTCAAAGGCGCATAAAGAAGGCAATTGTGAAAAAAGAACAAATTCCAGGATCTATAGACTCTCATTGCATATTTGCATCCATATTGTTTATGCGTGTTCGTTTGCTATAATATACCCATTGCTATTTTGTGTGACGACTCTATTTATATATATTAATAGTGCAAAGGGCTTAACATGCTTTGGAATTCATATAAAATTTACAAATTATTGTTTAATACTCATTGCTGAGATGTTTTGGCAAACCTTTAGGTCATCTGATGGAAAAAATTGAATCAGAGAATCTGCTTCATAGAGCTTTCAGTGTGTTTCTGTTCAACTCCAAATATGAATTGCTACTTCAGGTAAGCAATTAATTAGCTCCTCATCTCTTGTGATACATTATGATCTACATGGACCTAATTTTATACTATAGCAGGCTCATACCTTGTTGAGATTTATGCCTGTTTGTGTACTTATACCATTTTAGATCCTTCTATTCTGCTCTATATATGACCTGCTATGTTAGGTATAAATATTTTTGCTTCTTGCTTGAAAGGTATATTTCATTTAAGAATGATAAATTATAGTACCTCCTCCCTATTATTCATACTCCGTAGCAGCTGCCTCGCTAGCGAAGGGTCTTCCTGGGCGGGGAGACTGATCGTGGGGCGCCTTCACCTCTCCCAGCAAGAAAACAGATTATATGCAAGGTAGTTTCTTTTAAATATAGTGCGCGAAATGAAAACAAATATCGTGCTAGCGCGCTCATCCCACAAGTGGTTAAGATTGTGCAGGTAATACACTTTTGCTCTGTCTGCTTAAAAAGCTAATGGACATTGTGTGACGGATTAGTAGCTCCTTGCATGTCTTATCAATTTTGAACTTTAAACCGAAGGATTACTAATTAGAAACTAAGGCTAGTACTGGAATCTCAATTGTTCAGTGTCACTCCATGCTAGTCATTACAAGAGTATTTTCTGTCCAAGGCCTTTAACTGAGGTATATAGTGCAGCTCCTATGCCAGCTATAGATTTTATCAACTGTATTCATGAATAATTACTCTCCAATAAAAATGCTGAGACTCACTGTTTATCATTTTATGCAATTAACTTGCCTGTTTCCAATATCATGCTCTGTGATAACGATGTGTACTGGTTATATGCTTTTAACGCCTTGTGTCACATTCATTATAAACTTAAGTTGGGATGCTTAATGAGAGAAGGTAGTTTCTGCTTCCCCAGAATGTATTAATTATCAGGGAGCAGCGAATCAAACATCGGTATTTTCTGCAGATACATGGGCTGTCAGTCCATTTTGTTTGACACGTAAGAATCCAGCAAATAAATTCTTACAGCGAGAAAAAAGTCAAAAGTTACTGCAGAATCAATGGGAATGTGTCAGTTCGGATCTGTTCAGGTTGGAAACAATAGGAAGCTTGCTGTGTCTTCTTTAAATGATGGGGATTCTAACATTTGGTTTATAAAAAGGAGTTCCTCTAAAGTAATATGCAAAACAGAAATCTCATGTTGGTGGCAGAGCCCTATCAACTTTAACTCTGCGAATTCACGATTCATGTATAATTCAATTACGGCTGGCACATGTCCAGCGGAGTTGAGGGATGTCATGTCACTTGCCTTCTCAGTCTATGTTACAAGCATATTAAAGATGAGCTGGGAGCAACAAGATGATGGAGTAATAGCTAAAACTGTGAAGAGAACCCAATTGTTGGACTGATTGTCTTACTCTTGCTTAATGGAACTATTGATAGTGACTAGGGTTACTAAAAGAATCCTTATGACACTGGAAACCGGTCATTGTCTACATGGCTTCTGAAGAATCCTATAGTGTAATGTTTTAAAAAGCGGCCTCTTAAGCGATGGAGCGGGTTTCGCCGCTGTACTTTATCCCGCTTAAGCAGATGATATTACATAACTTATTTTTATTGATGTATACTCCTTATAAGGGTCATATTGGGTATATAAGTATTATTATTGGAGCAAGAATAACACAAATACCAATTAATACAAATTCCCATCCCTTCTTTCCTCTTTTTACATGTTTCTCTCTAGCATGCTTAAGTCGACAAGGGCTATGATTTTCGAGCTGCATGACTTCAACAAACTTCAAGATTTCGGTTTTGAAACTTCAAGATTTCGGTTTTGAAACTTCAAATATTACGGTTTTGGATCTGATCTCTGAATCGATTTCGAGTGATCCTAAGATTTTCCTATTTTGATTTTGAGTAGTTTTCGAATTTCGACCTTGAATTTCTAATTAGATTTTGACTTGACTTGTCTTGGGCTGCAATCTTTTAGGTACTTTTTTTGCGATGTTTTTTTAATACTAATTTTGTTGATTCTTATAGTTACGTTCGATATTTATTTTTGGAACGTATTCTAGCAGTAATAAGATTTTCTTCACCGACAATTTGCATTTCGGTTGTTTACACCTTATATATTGCTAATTTAGTCATCTGCAAGCGTATAAGGACTATAAAGTAGTTAGAACTCTATTAGAACCAATATTTATTGACAAAAAGTAAGAAAATTAATGAAAACGTCATTTTTCTGATTACTCAGCGGCCTGAGCGCTCCTTGACCGCTCCGCTTTTAAAACTTTGCTATAGTGGCATCGGTTTCATGTAGGGTTAGTGGGAGAATCCTACAAGATAATATCACCTTATGTGAAAATGACTAAATTATCATAATTGGATTATCAATAGGCCTCATAGTTGACTGACCTGGCTTTGGTCGACCATGGATAAGTCTTTTATGTGCATGTGCCATGTCCTGTTCTTGTGGGCTCGAATGATCGAACATTTAAGAGTCAAACAAATTGAAAATTATTTGAGTATTGGCCTTCATTTGCAAAGCTTTGGTTTTCATCCTTCCTGAGCCTTCGTTTTCTGCTTCGATGTCGTCGTCTTCTTTTTTTGGATGCGACCCCTTTGGGAATCGATCTGGCAACGTGCTTCAAACGTCCATGGAGCTTAGTTGGTGGTGCATATAAGATAATCCAGTTAAATCTGTGTATGTATGCAAAGCATAATTAGCCCGTACCCATAAACTAAATGAATGAACTAAACCAATATTAATTCATAAGTCATGAAGGACACTTGATGAAACCATGCGACCAACAATATGATTATTTATTCCATTACATGTCTACTATAGTTTATTTCTCTAGACATTGTTGGTTCATGAATTTTCCTATGAATTATAACCCAAACAGTTTTCATATTCCAAATCTTTTAGGAAATAAACAAATGTTATATTTATATTTTTGCAGCAAAGATCAGCAACGAAGGTTACATTTCCTTTAGTATGGACCAATACCTGCTGCAGCCACCCTCTTTATCGTGACTCCGAGCTTGAAGAGGAGAATTTCCTTGGTATTTCTTGTTTTCCTTGAAGAATAATTTTACGACTTGTTGCCCTCACTTTAAGAAATCGGCCACTAAAATACATTTTGTCATTATTTAGGAGTTCGAAATGCTGCTCAAAGGAAACTATTCGACGAACTCGGTATCCCCGCTGCTGATTTACCCGTTGATCAATTCACTCCTCTTGGGCGCATGCTATATAAAGCGCCATCTGATGGAAAATGGGGGGAGCACGAGCGTAAGCCCCTTGCAAATTAGTTAGCTCCTTCTACTTCACTAATTTACAAATTCAAAACTTTTTTCCCATATAGCAGAATACCACTATCCATTTTAAAAGCCTGCATTTTGCCTTCTATCCTAACAACCTGTATATTTTCTTACAATTGAACGAAAGTTTAATCCACAAAATACCGCCCTGTAAAACCGTTGGTTACGTCCAGTCAATGAAATATGGATGAGAAAATGATATAAAATTAGGGATATTTTGGGATTAAAATTTATCATAAATAAAAAATAATGGTCATTAAACCGAGGAGCCGATAACAGAGGATGCTATCCTTCTCTACTAGCATAAGTGAGTTTAAATGAATCTAGCCAAAGTTTTAATTTAACAAAAATATATATAAAAACCCCCAAATCAAATCCTTAATATAAATTTCAATATTCTAAGTCATAAATCAACAGACTCTAAGTCTAAATCTTAATTCAAATCTTCCTTTTTAATGCGATGTTGTCCTACATCAGTCTCTTTATGAGTTGGGCTGTGACACCCGTCTCATAAACGGTCTCTTCAATATTAATCCATGCAACATGTTTCTTGTCCCCAATTGCAGTTGATTACCTCCTTTTCATCGTGCGTGACGTGAATTTGCATCCAAACTCTGATGAGGTTGCGGAGGTGAAATTTGTCGATAGAGATCAATTGAAGGAGCTGTTGAGGAAAGCCGATGCTGGGGAGGGCGGTATAAAGTTGTCCCCATGGTTCAGGCTGGTCGTCGATAACTTTCTCCCCAAATGGTGGGACCATGTTGAGAAAGGAACTCTTGAGGAGGTTGCAGATATGAAAACCATTCATAAGCTGTGACATAAAAGGGAAAGTAAGTAGACTTAATAGAGCTTCACTTGATGGTAATATTATTGGTGCCTCAGTCTTGTTAGAATAAATTGGGGTCATGAACTTGAAAGAAAGACCATTATATATGTGATCTGTTGTGTTATTGTCGAGGCCCCTGTTTTTCTGCAGGTTTTACCATTGAATTGTGTGATCGATGTGGTTATAATTTTATGCCATGCTTTTGTTTATATCAATCGGTACCTAGAATAATTTGATTATTTCTGGGAGCTGTAATTTCCTTGCTCTCTATCTAGTTTATTGTGGGGGATTTGAAACTCGGTTTTTAGTAGCTTATGACAATGCCAAGAAATTTAAGAATATTTTGGTCTAATTTACAGAGACAATAGAGAGATGAAAATTTCAATGTATCGAGATTTAAAAGAGATCTCTTGGCTCCTTTTCATTGTTTTGTTGATACTGGTATGATGCAAACTCTAAAGATAGTTAAGCAAAATCAGCAGTAACAAATCCTTTATGTAAATAACTGAACCCTCTTGAACCAAACCAGGAAAGCCACCAACAAGCAATAGTGCAGTTGGCACAACACCTTCTTCACCCCTCTTTCCTGGGAAGTAGGGTTCGATCCCTAGAAGGGAAAGGGGAAGCGACAGCAATTTTATGCTTTTGGGACAAATTCGTGGGGTCCCTTGTGTGCGTTTGTATGCTTGTGTGCGTTTGTATGTGTATTACGCTGGCCAGTTCAGAAAATAAAAACACAAGCAAGAAGGGCCACGTAAGCTTGAGCCAATGGGTATCCGTTTCTTCATTTCTTTTGGGCCACAAGTGCCAGTGGGCCTCTAGCCTTCAAAATTCAAAATCAGAACTACTATACTTTAAAGGGTAAATAGTCAAAAAGCCCCCGGCCCACTTTAAACTTGTGTAAAAACCCTAGGCTTTTTGCTCTTGTTAAAAAAGCTTTGGTCTCAATCAAAGCCCTTGTATACTAGTTGTCTGTAATATCCAAGCAGTTAAAAGAATACAATGCCTAAATGGAATACATGCCACTGGTTTTTTTACAAAGATTTTGAACAGTAGGTCCTTCCCAACAATTTCAAAAATTATAGGGTTTTTAGACAACTCCAAATGGGGCAGGATTTTTTTTTTTGGGTCGACAATTTATAGGGTTATTCTTTAAACCCAAGAAGGCCCATTTGGCATCTTGCTTTTTGCCTAACAGAAAATAAATAAAAGGACAAAATTGTTTATTTCTCATTTCGTCCATGAGTTGTCCACAGGGAGAAAACCTTGATGCATTTCAAAGATTGTCCCCATCAAACCCCTCCAATCATAAGTCACAGCTGGAATCCAATGGAGTACATGCGGCTTTTATTTATTTTATCAAAAGGTAATGAAATTTTTACTCGGCTTGTTGCCTACCCGACGACAGATGGGATGAGGATATATAAGGACCCCGTTATGTACTGTCCCTGCCAAAAAACCACTAAATGGTAAGTTACCGACAACAACCTGCATGCTAAGGAGGAAGCTAGAGGGATAATCCAGGTGGATGATCGATCAATAATGTAATTTTGTGTGGCATACAGAGTCGAAACCATCCAACATATTTTCTTTGAATGCCGTGCATTTCGAAAGTATTACAAGTCAGTGACAGATCATAGATCACAGCTGCTGTGAGATTCCGATGGAGAATGATGCACCATGGAGAATGATGCAAGGGAACTTCTAATTACCAGGATTGCTCGAAAAGGCGGACTGGATTGCAGGAATAGAATTATGCCCGCGTATATTTTTTGAACCGATGGAACTACCATTGTCAAGCCCGTGGACCATAACCCACAATCAAATGTCGAAAGTGTTATCAATGCTATTAGGGAGGTTGTTTACAAATGGCTCAAGTCTCATAGCCAATTCTTTTGTTCTACTCTTTGTACTGATCAACGTTTCATACTGTTGTTGAGGGAGCAAACCACAATCTGTTTTACGTCCACCACTCTCTCTCTCTCTCTCTCTATATATATATATATAAAAGGAAAAGACGCTAGGTGGCTTTTTGCCTACGCTCTTTACCATTTTATTCAACGATTAACATCTTTCAACTTGATATACATTCTCTAATTTGTCGATACACCAAATTTCATAAGATTACAACGCCATTTCACCGTTGATTTAGTAATGTAAAAAGTTTTATTGTCGGTAAACCATTAATTTTGCACCCACTAAATCAACGGTGAAATGATGTTGTAATCATATGAAATTTGGTGTCTCGACAAATTAGAGGATGGATATTAAATTGGAAGGTGCCGATCGCCGAACAAAATGGTGGAGGGCGTACCTTTTGCCACCACCTAACGCAAAATTCCTCCTACAGCCTCTTTCCTCCCTTAAATATACACACACAAGCACGCGCTTATTGATCCTTTGATCCTTATGAATTGTAGGTTGTGCTGCTGATGACAGTTGTTAAGGACTATCCTGTGAGACTCATGGTTTTAGGGCAAACCACAAATCTTCATGCAACCTGGATTGTCTTTGATAGGTACGTACTTCCATTACTCATTAAAAGATATATATATTCGATATAAAATAAATAAAGTTGTTTTTAAAATTAAAGTTGGTTTTAATTTCCTTATAATTTGTAGATACCATATATAGGAAGAGGAGATCCTTCTACAAAAGGAGAATTCCTTGCAACAACCTTGCATATAATCTTCGCTCGATAGCAGATGTGCTTAGGGTTAAATCGTCGCTTGATAGCTGTGAAATCGCAGCCTCTTCATTGTCATCGGCATTCAGACATCGGTTTCGGAGTTGATCACTTCTAAGGAATGGGTGGAATTCCTTGAGAAGGAGAGCAAAAGATGGTAGGCTGCCAGGTCCACATCTGCTAATTTTTCGAATTAAGTTTCACCGGAAAGAAAAATATTTGGTTCATATGGAACAAACTATTCGTTGCTTGTAAAATGGATGTATTAATTTTTCTTGTTTCCCATGTGAAGTTGTTTGTTAAAAGACATAATTAGTTATCCATAAAATTAAGATGCATCAAATGCTTGTTTGATGTTTATGTTATTTATTTGCTTGAGTACTCCTAACTTGTATTTTATTCAATATATAAATTAAATACGGTTTAATTCTTAGAATTTTAAATCATTTTTTAAATTTATTTACCAAAAACTCCCCAATATATAGTTTGGATTTGTGACACTGAGCTAATTATTTTTCCTTTCAAAACTACAAAAAACTAATCTAAAACCTATGCTGGCGGCCGCAATGGGTGAAGAATGTCGCCAGCGACGAGAAAGGGCACAGGAAAAAGAATGATGATGTGAGAAGATGGTGGGGATGGAGATGATGATGTGGCAGAGAGGAGAGCGGGGCAGGGAGAGGCAGCGCAGTGAGGGAGCAGCACTATAGGGAATAAAGGGCAAATTCGACTGATAATCCTGTCTAATTTGGCACTAAATTCCGGCCAATTTGGTCCTACGGGCTCTAATTCAACTGGAAAACTCAACCGAACTGGACCCAATTCGAGTGAGTTTCTCTGTAGCACTAGATAACTAATTTGACTGATCAAGACTCGATCGAATTAGGTCTCAGTCGAGTTGGGGTTAGGACCCACTCGATTAATTTACCATCCGAAGCTACGCATCGGCGGCGGCACCGCAGGCCGCCTGCTCTCCGCCTCCCATCACATCCTCCTATCGTGGTCGCCTTTGGACAACCACTATCTTGCGAGGTCCGGACAAGGAGGTTTTCCTACTTTTGGGGCTTGACAGAGGGCACTTTAGACTACTTTTTTATCTTGCCATTAGTGAAAGACTAAAAAACCGATCCCGACACTGAGGTCCCAGACGCAACCAGACACCACAGCAAAGCAGAACAACCCTTTAAGATAGACCAACCGTAGGCCAATGTGGCAATAGGAGGGCATACCCCCTTCTAGAGACCATAAGAACGACCAGATGGCGGGCGGGAACAACAGAAGCATTGAGATTTGCTTGTTCAGAGACGCGTCAAAGTATACCAAGCGAACCTCGCCATTAATGTTAAGGCTATGCCATCCTAAGATGCTGCAGACGGAGCTCCTCCCAGTCAAATTAGGTTAGTAATTTTTTTTAAAAATTACTCGGGACCTAACCGTAACTCAATTTAGATTATTACAGTGGTCGATATATGGCAAGCCCGCGACATGTCCATACCGAAAAGTACATCTTCCCGATATAACCACGCTAAGCGTCTACTAGTCATGCGGAGCTTATATCACAAAAACTTAAATAAAAAGTCCAACCAACACTTGCTGCAACCATATATCAAAGTACTTGAGCAATGATATATCATAACAAGAAATCTAAAATTCTAGAGAAATATTGCATGCGAGTGGAGAAGGTTGCAATCATTAGATGCCAAACCTTAGTGTTCATTCATGTATCATCATACTAAATTTTATAGATTTTTTTCACAAGAGGGAAAAGGTACATTATTCAAAAGTGGTTTTTACTAAAAACGGGACTACAATGAGAGATTCACAATTTTTTCACTGGGATAGTTTTAAATAGATCCTATACACTTTCAGGAATAATTTATGGGACCGAAAAATAACCTGAGTTATGCAAGCCAAGGCGACAACTCAGTTCTGAACTGTAACTCCACAGTTTCCTCAACCAGTCGGCCATTAAAAAGCAATATACTTCAAAAAAAATATCTGGAAGTAACCCTACTGATATCAGCCCACCCGCCCCCACCCACACCAAAAATAAAAATGAAATCCTCAACCCGAAAAAACACACCAAAAATAAAAAAGAAACCCTCAACCCAAAAAAAGATGAATAAAATTAAATTGGAGTATACTTTTCTAAAATAGTTCGATAAAGCTTAGCAGCTCAAAAATCAAAGGCAGAAGCAGCAACTAAGAGGGAAATGCATTTCACGAGAAAAAGAGAGCCATCAGAGTGGGAAATGCCAAGGAACACAACACTATTTACATTAGCATATAACTTTCAGCTATACAATACAATTAACTGCCGTTCCCTATTTACACATCTGAATTAATAGTATACAAAATCCATACAAAAAGAGTATGCAATTAAGGATCAGCTGGGCGAAGGCTGCAACGCTTTGAATATAATAGCAGATGAGATGTATAAGTGATATAGCTCCAAGACCTGCAAGGGCTTGGTCATTAAAACCCAATTAAAACTTAAAAGTCAACCAGTTAATCCAAGCAACAGCCCCCCCCCCCCCCCAACTTCTTTTTCTGCATGTAATATTAAGTCCTTATTCAAGAAACTCACTCCCTGGCTACTAAATGAGGAAGAATAAAAAATCGAGATCACAATGTTGCCCAAAATATGCTACATGTTATGTCATATAATTTAAATGGTAGAGGATGTAACCAAATTATTTGGTCTCCAATATTTTCTGATCGTGTTAACCTTAGCATGCATGACGAGGTGCATATAACTGTAGATCTATCATCTAGGGCTTCCCAGATGAGATCATAACATAAAATAGGGAAGCTTAAATATGATTACCTTGATAGAATAAGGACCGATTTTTGCTTACGTCAGGATACCTCACCAAAATCGGCAAGAAACTCCCACTTGTCACCACGCTACTAAGCCTTGATCAGAGAGGAAGATGATGACGACCGGATTGTGTTTTGACAGTGCACGCGTGTGTGTGTGAGAGAGAGAGAGAGAGAGAGAGAGGTTTAATGTGTGCAAAACCCTAGGCTCTGTATCTGTTTATATAGGGGCTTAAACAAACCCTAGCCAACACGATTGGGGTCGGATTAATACCAACCCAAACTGCCTACCAACTCACTTGGGCGGGAATGGGCCAGGACCGATAGGCCCAAATGTCAAAATACTCCCACACGTACAAGTGATGGAGGTTGTGGAGACTCAGGAGGGGTAATTCTACTTTAAGATGATATTTTTTCAACATTAATCGGAAATTTATATGTTAAGGTAAACTTTGTTAATGTTTATTCCCCTCCAATGTACTCGTTTACATATCTGGTTCATGATCTCAAGATTTCAAGTAGAGAGTTGCTAAGTATCTAATAGGGATATTTTCAGCCTAAAACCATAACCCTCCTGCACTAATAATATTAGTCCAAAACTACCCAAAAGTTCATTTGGCCAAGACTTCTCTACTGTTAGTTTTTGCATTTAATGACCTAACTACTCTTCAACTTTCTCAACCTAATTTCAACTAACCATTTTTTCTATTACTCTAAATCTGATCTAAGCATTCTAAATGAGCTCTAAATTGTGAAAAGTTTTTTTTTTCCATAAAGGCCCCCTAAAACATTGCCATTTAAAAAAACCCCTTAAAACTTCATATTTTTAAATACACCCCAAAAAACCCCTCCGTCCCTTTTCTAAAATTAATTAGGGTTAAAAGTTAGATTAGAGCTAAGATGATGAATTACAAGATAAAAAGTTTTATATACACTTGTCATTATTTAAGAAACCTTCATCTCTTTTCATTTTCATGCAAAACCCATCATCCTCACTCTTTTTAACTCTTATCTTCCTTCTCCTCCTCCTCTCTCTCTCTCTCCCTCGCCCTCTCCCCCCTCCCAACGCAAAATCTATCTTGCTTTCTTCCATTTTTTCAATACAAAACCCATATTTTCTTATTTAAGCCTCCATGACATTAGTTTGTAACCCCTCTCCCCCCTCCCAACGCATAATCCATTTCTTTATTCTCAAATCTTAAATGCTAAATCCATATTTTCTCCTTCAATCCTCCATAATATTACTTAATAATCTCTCTTGCTTTCTCTCTCTTCAATGCAAATATAAAGCCATTAAAAGGACAACTTTGTATTTTAGATCTCTAATGGAGATTTCTAACGGTGTTAGGAATGATAATTAAGCATTGGGACCAATTTAGTTTAATTAAGAGTTTTAGGAGGTGTATTTAGAAATATGAAATTTTAGGGGGCGTTTTTCAAAATATCAATATTTTAGGAGGCCTATATCAAGCATCTAAGTAGTAAGCCCACCCCAAGATGAGTGCTCTCCTATTCCGACTTTCCCAGAGCCTCCGGTAGCAACCCTGGTATTAAAAAGGAAGAAGCAAGAATTAACATTTTCTCCTCGGCAAGTAGAGTGATCTCAGCCAGCTAACTTACTAATCAGTTTTCTTGACTTTTGCCGGATACCACTTCCTCCCTTTGGCTAACTTCCTAATAATTTCGTTAGTTTGGTTTCAGCCATGCTGCTGAAAAAAGGCTTGCGCAAGGGCCAGGAGACGTATCTGTTTGTCTTGGTGGTACAGGAGGGTCCGAGCCATAAGGTAAAAGGGGAGGCACCCCTTCCTTAAGGATATTCCACAAGTGTTGCTGGAGTTTGCATTTTACCTAAGTTGTTGCCTGCTGAATAGCCACCGAGAAGGGCGGGCGTTGTAGACCACCTAATTTCTAGTCTACCATTATATTATTTAATATTTAATTTAGGGGCAGGAAAAAAAGAATTTTCTTTTTTTTTTTTGTTTGACCCGGTTGTGAAAATTAGCGTCCTTTTGCTATCTTTAATTTCTTGAAGTTTATGAACATAGGTTTTAGATTTGTAATAATTGTTGAAGTTTGATCATTTCCCAAAATATTATTTTGTTCAAAGCTACATTTTATAGTTATTGATTCTAAAAGAAAGAATCAATGATGTAGGCCATCTTAGGATTAAGCATTTTCTCAATTTTATGAATATTTAACTCGAATTAAATGTGAGCGCCACAAGCCCCCTCATGTTATAGTCTAATAGTAGAGATTTAAAGTTCATTCCATAGGTGCCTTTTTTTCTCGTCAACGATAACGTAAGAAGTTATAGAAGGCAATCTCTTAGTGTATAGACAAATTAAAGCTTCTTGCCACTTTCCTCATTTAAATGCCTATAAAAAAGTCGACTGATAACAAAAAAATATGTTATACATCTCAAATGAGGAGAATAGATCTACCTCTATTTGTAATAAAATAACTCGGTGTCACAAATTACATGAATAATTAAAATATCTAAACTGCCTTCTGTTACTTACTAAGTACCCCTTTATTCTTAACCAGCAAGTAACTCTTTCATGAATACAAAGTAATCTAAATATCATAATAAAATGTAAGATGGAATCTGATGTCATGTGCACATTTCATCATATGTGAGTGAAGGGTAACCTTAGATAACAAAGGAATTGAAAATCAACTCTTATTAGATATACTAATAAAAAAGGGGGGATTCATTGTATAAACAATCTAAATGTTCAAGTCTTATATGCAAATTTGCTATCTGCTTGTGTGTGTGTGCGCGCATTTTCGTCCAATTACGCTGCATTCCTGAGGTACGTTATGATGCAATCTAAATACTCATGAGGAAATAAAAACAGCGAAGAATAGATATAAAGGTTATAAGCAACTCTTACCAAAATTTAGCGGAAACATGAGCATCTAGCACGAATTAGCTATTTTACAATAGACCAATCCATGTGGATGCATGACAATAACAATTAGCACAGTAAACATCAGATGCCAATGTTCTTCCAATATTCATTTCTTCAGCAACAATAATATCAAGCTCAATTATTATTGAAATTCCCATTGCACTGGTCGAGGTTTAGCAAAATCGTGCTAAAGACTGAATCCACAGGTACAGTCTTTTGATCTTCTTGAACACTCCACATGCCAAAAACATCTTTTGGCAATACTTCATGCCCGACAACTGTAGTGTTTGGGGTATATGGTCTAGGCACCTTTCTTTTATGGACCATCTACAAACATTTGGCAAAGACACGTGTAAGAATTGTATAAAAGGTTAACTTTTTAACGAAGACTGGCATATGAAATTATTACTTTTGTGGCATTTGGTCCAAAAGTCATTAGCGTCTGTTCAATTGATGAGAAAATTTCAGTTGCTTGGTGAGATCCACGAATGCATTTAACCACACGAGTATGTTCTTTCAATTCTGAGGACTTAACTTGCAAGTACAAGATAAGCTGTGAAGGAGGTGATCCAGGGAAATCTTTCTTTCCATGTGCCAACTCCATCGTCACTAGGTCTTCGAGTAAGACATCCCACATTACTGAGCATGGATCTTTAGCAGGATTGAACTTTCTTTGGGCCATGATATTTATTGGTTGCTGTGAAGAAAAAAAATGAGGATGAGGTGAAACGGACTTCTTCAGTATGCTGAGATATGCTGAAGTAATATAAAATTGTATATGAATGTTGACTGACTTGTAACAACAAAATTCTCCGGTGAGTTACTAGGAGGACCTTTCCCTTTGGTAGCAGAAAATGATCTTCATATGCATCTGATAATGCAAATTTCCCCCTAACTTTAAAGAGATCAAGTTGGAGAAAAAAGGCACCAGATTCAGCCAGCTGTAAGATTACCTTAACAACAGAAAAGTAAATTGCTGATTAGATGGTTAGAGATTATTAAGCAATATAACATACAACCCATGTATATGGAAACCAATGGGAACTTTGAAACTAATAAAGGATTGAAACAACTTTGAAATGCATCAATCAAAAGTAATTTCTATGATCCTAGTATTTTCAGAGATTTTTTCCCCAGACTTCCATTTTTAGAGGACACATTATCACATCTTGGTTCAAATTCTTCAATGCGGGATTCAAGATGTTCCTTTTTCCATTTATTGCGATTCTTTCTTCACGAATATCATAAAAGGAATAGTCTTCTCATTGGTCAGAAGAAATCTATTTATGTTTTTTCAAAAGAAAATAAAAGAATAATTCGGTTCCTATACAATTCTTAGCAAACAAATATGACTATATATTTAATATAAAATGCAGGGTTACCAATACTAAAACAACCCAGTACTGTTGGGAAATTTCTCGTACATAAGACGTTACAATGGCTACATATGGATCTCTTTGTTAGGTAAATTACGGTCTAAGTTAATTGCTGGAGTGTGCATAGAGCCAAGTGCTTCTGCGTCTTTTTCCTTTGTGTTAAGTGTATTGAATTCTCTTTCCCAATACTGAAGCTTGAGAAACTTGTTAGACCTTTGTATACACCACGGTGCCCATGAAAAATCTCTGGTGACATGTCAATTGAATATACCAAGCCGAAAAGGATAACCGTGCAAAAATGAAGTAGAAATCTTTTTTTCCTTGCAGAAAATATAAAGCTGTAATGACTGAAAAGGAAAACAACTCCAAGAAAAGATAGAGGCACAATAACTAAGACCCCCTGCGTATAATTTAAGTGGCACGCGAGCATCATTAACCACTAGATATAAGAATGATAAATTAAGAAACTTAACTCTATTTCTGCAGGTTAGATAGGCAGACAGACAGAGAGAGAGATAGATAGATACATGAATTAGTAATACTAAAACATTTCAAGTAGCAATAAATACACAATTAGTTTTATTATGTATAATCATTTATCACGGAACTGCTCAAAATATAAGAAATCATCTATGTTTAAAAGTTGAGTTACAATTGTAAGAACAATATAAGTCTTGAGTGCATTACAAATTTTAAGAATGCATTAAAAGAAGCATCCCCTAAATACTATTCAAGTACATGTGTCGAATGAATCATAACTCGTACACGCATTTTTTGATGCAAGACTAAAGGGGGATGAAATGCATGCACATGCATGAAAGCATAATACTGTCAAAACAAATAGAAGGGAAGAAATTTCATCACAAAAAGAGAGAGAGACCAGGAAAAAGGGGAAAGACATGTGCATGTCTGTCTGTCTGTGTGATTTCAAATTGTAATAAAAAGGAAGACATTAGTGCAGGTGTCTTGAGAAACACATGCATCAATGAAGAAATAAAATATGCCTCCCACTTGAACATCGTTAAGGTTTTTATGCAGAAAGTACCATAAACCGGTTGTGAATCATTGATAATCATGGTCAAAGATATTAATGAACATTTGCATCAAATCCTTGGATCCATGAAAAAATAAAATACCTAGCAATGAAAGAGTTAAACACAGAGCCAGTATCATCATATAAAAAAAGAGACACATACAAGATAAGCATGAATAGCATAGTAGATGTTTAGGTGCGCTGTTCACCTGTCCAGTTGCTTTATATTCATCATAAGGACGGAGCAAATTATCCCCACTAATTACTCGTGGGAGCCGCCTACGGTGCAAATGTTCTTCAGATGTTATAGCAGATGCTATCTTCATTCTCACAGCATTGGCGCCTTCAGTAGTTTTCGATAGAAGATCAAGGACCCCACTGACAGGTTGAGCGGCAGCACCAATTATTCCTTTGCCAACTCCCTGAACAAAACCCTCAACACCAAAATTTTGGCACCTTCATAGGGCTTTGTTACTATGCCGGCGAAACCACTTAAAAATCCTTTGGCAAGAGCCCCACCCCCATCTCTAATGACATCACCCAAGTCACCAACCCCTTTGTTGTCCTGAAAGATCATTCAAAAAGACAGACTTGTTGCACGCATTCACCAAATGAGTTTCATCCTCATGTTAAAAAAATGATGAATTTTAGACTTTTTTTGTCGACTTTGAATGAATTTCTTGTCCATTGATAACGCTGCAACACCTTTACTCATGTTACTAAGTGCGCTGCTTGCATTACCAAGAATGTCAACACCAGAGAGGAGCTGAAGAGGTTGACTAAGAAGATCCTTCTGAATGTTCTGCACTGCATTGCTAATAAGTGTACTTTGACGCATGCACACTTCTTCGTGAAATCTGTGTGTAATGCGCACCTATAATTAACATAAAGTTTTAAGTCAAGTGAATATCTATATTCAGAAAGAAATCTTATCAATTTATATATTCCGACTCATCAAGGCTGACATCAAGCTGATAGCCGGTCATATAACATGGTATATGCCCCGTTTCAAACCAATACGGTGAGAGAAGTCTTGGAAGATGGCCCGATATGCAATGCTCGAAAAAAAGAAAAAAGATGAATGCTTTGCCAAAAAACCTACCGGCATATGCTCAGTGTTCCCCAAAGCAGTCATTAAAGATGACCAGAATCCAAGAACACCTCTTGGTCGTTGAGCAGGTGACATAGCCATTGTTACTTTAAATCGTATTTCAGATATATTTAGAAGCCTGAAAGTCAAAATACCACTTTCAGACAATAGCAGTCTATAGAGAAAAACAGGCTAATTTCATAAAAATATTGATAAGCCATTATGCATACCCAATTTTAATTACTGGATCTACTGAGACAGAAGTAGTTGTAGAGCCAAATACACTACTGAATTTTACTTGCCGAAACATCTCATGAAGACGCCAAATAATTGGTTCATGAATGTTAACCAGAAAAGAACTACTTTCTGGAACCTGTATAAAAGTAAATGGAAGTTAATAGTCAAGATTTCAAATTATACAAGAAACTCTCATCCTGTGACAAATATATCATAAGAAAGGCGAGAAAATAAAACCCAAACGAGAAGAAACCAGAATATATACCTGCAAACCCAGATATGGGTAAACACAAAAGTCCAAAGAATTATTCGCATGGTTACAGAAAACTTCAGTACATAGTCTAATTCATCACTCGTTGTTAGTGGCCCAAATAGAACAGGCATGGGAGTGAAGGGCAATTGGTTATCAATTTGAATACTATGCATCCGTAACTTGAATCTGCAATAAATAAACAATATACATGTCAAATAGGTAAAGTAGCTTCAAAGCACTTGAAAGTTCATTTTAAAACAATGTTAAATTCTGCATAAAGCTCTCTAGAATGTCTAGACAAAAGTTTATAATAAATAGAACTTTGTAAATTTTTAAACATGCCTGCTGATTCCAGAATCTAATCCAGATGAATATGAAAGCAGGAGATTCTGAACAGAGAAATACAGAATCTCCTCAGGCATGTGATCAATAATGGATACCCCAAGCTCTGCTAGCTCAAAAGTAATATGAAATTCACTTTCTAAAGCAGAAGACGACTGTTTATAGTCATTCTCAGATGGCTGAAATGTAGGTAAAGGGAGTTTTCCATGCATTACTACGGCAGTTTCATTGTCTGGCATCCAATCACTAATTCGACAAATTTGTAGTTTCCCTTGTTTAAGAATAGTAACCCTTAGAGCCTTTATAGGTCCATTAGAAGCCTGCAAAGGTTGATGATCCATAACCTCATCAATATTGTACTTGTCAGATTTTAAGGGGTCTGTTCCATCAGCCAAAACCTCCAATAACCGTCTTCTTCCCAAGTCCTCCCAACAAAATGAGGCAGCAGAACTAGGAGGAAGACTTATCCAGGAGTCATCAGAACCATCAACTTGACGGAAACGTATAGGCAAGAACGCTGATAGATTTTCAATCCTGTTCACAAGGAATTACAACAGTGATGGAATTAGAAATAATTTGAAGAAAGAAAATGGTGCCGAATAGAAGAATAAATTATTGTAAGAACCTGTAAGGGCTAGGCAATGATGAGGGGTGGATTACAACTTCAAAACGTGAGCTTTTTGTTCCACCGCGTACTTCTACTCTTATATACATCTGATCATTTCCTTTATCATTCTTCATGCCAATACACATCATACCGTCAAACTCAATGCTAAATGGCGTACTCCACTTGTATCCATCAACTCGCAACTGAAGTCCAAGCAAGTACACAGTTTGCTGAGAAAAAGATAGGTATATTGACAAATACAAGTACATAGATAAAATAATTTCCCACCTTCAGCAATTCATTTCTGGCACTGGATTTCCATTTAAGCAGCTTTGGAGGATCATCTGGGTGAACCCAGTCTACCAACTCAGTGTTGTAATGACACAACGATACACTGCACCCAAGCCTATTGACAATTAATGTCTGGGGCAGAAAATGAACAACCTGCAGACAGATTTATCTACCAACTCAGTATAATACTGATAAAAAATAATTTAAAAAATCTAATGCAATTAACATGTAGTCGAAAAAACACACAAATAGATAGGGTTACGAGTCATCCAGCAAATCTTCTGGTCCCTTTAAACATTTTCCTTGTGAGTTGCTGGTGTTGATACTAAACTTATCTGTGAGGATACGATGACATAGTCATTCAATATGTTCTCGTGACAGCTTCAGGAATCAGCGGTCCGCCTACCATGAGTGATCCAAAAAAAATCACGAACTTTTTCGTGTGACCTCCTTTCTACGATCCGCTCCGTCCAAGATGTTCTACACGTCATAGATGGTGTATGGATGAAAAATCACATCGAATGGAAATGTTTTGCATGTGCAAAACCGGTTTTGCACATGCAAAACACTTACATTCGATGTGATTTTTCATCCATACACCATCTAGGACGTGTAGAACGCCTTGGACGGAGCGGATAGTCAAAAGGAAGTCACACGAAAAAGTTCGTGAATTTGAAAAAAGAACATGAACCCGCCCTAACGGATCTGCACTCATATATATATGAGAATAATGAACAAAAGAGGCCCTAGGAGGCTTTTTCGTTAGGTAGTGCCAAAAATCTCTATCCTCGATTTTTTTCGATGATCGGCATCCATTTCATCTTTATCATGTAAGATGTGGATACACCAAATTTCATGTGATTCCACCACTTTTTCACCGTTGAATTAGCAACGTAAAAAGTTATAATGTCGGTAAACCGTTAATTTTGCACCCGCTAAATCAACGGTGAAAAGATGGTGGAATCACATGAAATTTGAGGTATCCACATCTTAGATGACAAACATGGAGGTGATGGGTGCTAATTGTCGAAAAAAACGGAGGTTATATATTTTCGACGCCATAGGAGGAAATTCCCTCCTATGGCACCTTTCCTCCATTATTCTCTCTCTCTCTCTCTCTCTATATATATATATATATATATAATGGAGGAAAGAGGCCATAGGAGGGAATTTCCTCCTATGGCGTCGAAAACACACACCCTCTATCGTGTTTTCCGACGATCGGAATGCATCATTTTCATCGTTATCATCTAAGATATGGGTACACCAAATTTCATGTGATTCTACAACTTTTTCACCGTTGAATTAGTGGATTCAAAATTAACGGTTTACCGACAATAGAACTTTTTACACCCATTAATTCAACGGTGAAAAAGTTGTAGAATCACATGAAATTTGGTGTACCCATATCTTAGATGATAACGATGAAGATGATGCATTCCGATTGTCGGAAAACACGATGGAGAATGTGTTTTTTCGACGCCATAGGAAGAAATTCCCTCCTATGGCATCTTTCCTCCATTATATATATATATATATATATATATATATATATATAATTTTTTCTAGTACTCCTAACCATAGTTGTCAAATCATGATACGTATCGTATATCGTTTTTCTTTCATATCGTATTTGTTGAGATGATGGGATTAAAATTATAAGATGGGCCAAACCTCAACAAGACTTGAGTCTTATTGATGGAACTCACTTATATCAAAAACCCGTGTACTCTCATACATAAAATATATAAACGCCCCCTCAACTTTAAATACTCTAAATTTTTACTAGGTATCAGTGCCAAAGGCTCGATCCAAACTTCAACACCACCTCTGAGAAAAGCAGTCTACAAGCACAAAAAAAAATTCCTCTGAAAAGACTAGCTCTACAAGTGTTGTACTTTTCACATGACAACCACACTAAGAAAAAATGAGGGTTGCACATGAGGGGGAGTGTTGAGATGATGGGATTAAAATTATAAGATGAGCTAAAGCTCAACAAGGCTTGAGTCTTATTAATGGAACTCGTTTATATCAAAAGCCTATACACTCATACATAAAATATATAAACACCCCCTACAACTTTAAATATTCTGAATCTTTACAGTATCAAATCGTAAGATATTTTTTCTCTTAATAGCTATACAATTAAGTATCCAACTATATACTTCATAAATATATGTTCAAATTAGTAAATATAGAACACATATAGAGAGAAATATAATGGTTAGTTTCTTAATGCTAGTCAAGAAGTGACAACCACACAAATGCATATTACAAAATATGTGAATCAAGAAAATTCAAATGAACAAATTTAGTTCATAAGATAATTAATCAATATGAGCGGAACCGAAGTGAAGTAGGATTTAGAACCTAATTTTTGTATCGTGCACTATTCTATATCGTATCGTTTTATATCGTATCAAAAAACTACCATATCATATCGTCACGTAGGATATGAATCAAATATCGTAACATATTGACAACTATGCTCCTAACATCTTTATTATCTCTCTTACCTTTGCCGCGGACAACTATCGTATTTAGTTTTTGCTTGGAAACTGAATTCCAGTATTAATTAACACGGATATTGAATTCTACCGGGTCATGCAAGAATGCACGACAAGAAATATAAAGAACTTTTTAGCATCATGGTTCTACTGCTATTACTTAAAGGATCTTCCATATGGATATATGTTACATGATTGTATAAATATACTGCCCTATAAACAGGTCAGTAAATACTCAAAGGGCTGGGAAATTTATAAGGAAGGAAAATTGGATAACCTTTGTTCTATCAGAATCCATTTTAAGTTGCGCCGAAAGGTTGAAATATGATCCATCAGAAGTAAATGCTTTTAAATTCACTCGTTCCTGCAGGAGAAGGCTTGTGGTTCAACACTTAAATATACATTTTAACAGCAAAGGTTTCACTTACATGCATGACTCTTTACCTTTCTTTCAAGCTCAAGAAGAGAAATCCCAGCACTGTAATGTTCAGAATAACGAACAGCCACGGAGATGCCAACACTATTTGAAGAACAAGTATCACCTTGAGAATGGATTGATGATACTGTATAGTCTTGTGGAGATAACATAACACCATTTGGACCAAAATCCTCAATTACTTCCAAAACTTGAAGATTTCTAATTCTCCTTGAGGTAGAAAATTTCCTATCTATCGACTTCGAGCTATGTCTCAAAGCAAATTTTGCAGATTTAACTGCTCTAGACATTATCTGAGAATCAGTCTCTGGATTCTCCAATGGATCAACCTCCACCACCCGGTAGGACAGTGGTACTGATGAATCATTGCGAATCCAATAAGGAACAAACAGCCTCACTGTTTTGGGTGCAGCATCACTTCCTCCCATGTCATGTTCAACACTCACCCGCAACCTCCTGAAACAACATGCATGTGATAAATGTGATTTGAATGGAAATTGGAACGAGATATTACAAATTTATGAAGATATTAGCATAACCATCTAAAGAACAAAACAATAAACAACAGAAAGTTTGAATCATCATATTCTAAGCGCAGCGAAGGAAGTGGAGCATATACTATGACCAATCTCTTTGTATATAAGATATTCAGAAAAAGTTAGGGCAGTAATTTGGGAATATAAAAGTTATGAACGTACACCTAGTTTAAAAGGATATTAACAGAGGTATCAAATGAATAGTTTCAGTGGAGATGAATACACATCCTAAGTCATCTTCAAGCATTGCTATTTGCTATACTCACGAGAATCAGTTAATACCAGCTTGAGCATGAACACAAAAATATATGAAGTAACTACCCTCCAACTAATGTTTCTTCAATGGTGGCAACGGTAGCCTTGGAGAATAATCAAACTCTTAAATGGTTGGCATCAGGTTGACAGTCAGTCCTTTAATTCTTGGTTAATTCTAATATTTCATCTTTTTGATGCTACAAAGTTGATAAATTTGAGAAAAAGAAGTTAAGGTGTTAATGATAACATTTTACAGAAATGGAAAACAACTATGATACCAGACCTGTTTGTTTGTTGCTGGACCATCCAAAAAGATGATGCATGTGCAGCAGCAAATAGATCCATAATTAGAATTGCATCCTGAGGAAGGAAACGATAAGAGAGGAACAATCTTTTAGAGAAAACAACTTGTTATAATAACTGAAACATCAGTTACCTTTTCCAAAACCCAACCACCTTGAACAAACAAAGTTAGATAGATGGGTCTTCTCAAATCTGCTGAATAGATAAATGCACTTCCACATGATGAGACAATACCATGCTGCCTTTCCACCATATTCCCTCCATCTTGTTTCTCCCAAATGGCATACTCAGCTTCATAGGGAAGCTTGTTCTCCAATTTCATAGCTGAACTCACAGATATTTTCCAGTCAAAGATTGGAGCATTTAAATCTGTGTGAAGAACTGATGCGTCAGTTCCAACACTGAGCCAAAAGTACTTCTTAGAATTAGTAGTAGGATTACAATACATAAGCATATCTTTCTTTTCTAGCTGATTCAATTTCAGAATAGAATTGGGCAATAAAACATTTGAATTCTTCATGGTATTTTGCCGAGAAGGTGCAGTCTTATGATTGCTTATCTGATCCTTGCTTGAATTTAAATTAACCATCTGACTCCAAGTATATGGTTCATGGGAACTTTCAGCATAAGGTCGAACTTGCAAGCACAAATCTGCTTCTTTAGCCATACTTATCCAAGGCAATACACAAGAAGAACAAGGATTTATAAGAGCAATAACATTCCTGGAGCTATCGATGTTTACATCAGGTAGCTGTTGCCTTGTGCGAACCCAGCGCCTTCGCCTAACAAAATCTAGAGCTGTTTGTGAAGAACACTTTGAAGAATTGGGAGGCCATTTTAAATTCTGAAAATCAGTTCCATATGCCCAACCATCTTTGTCGACAAATTGAGACTTCTCAAGTTTCCAAGCAGATGCCCATTTCCATCCGGTGGGGAGAGGAGGCTCAAAAAAATCCTACAAGATGTTTGTTTGATGTGTTAGACGTTAGCAAGTACACCATACTGAATGTACTTAAAAAAATCCTGTGAGATGTTGATATGTTTGAGGTTAGCGTCTCACCTTTGATGAATACGAGAAGTCCCTTGTGCTCCAATGCCCTATATCCTTATCATGAATACCAGAGAACTTATTTCCCCACCCAGAAATTGGCCGATACAGTTCGTTCTGAAAGACTTCTTCTGTCACTAAAGGAGAACTTCTTTCTCCTACATTCATTAGAGAGTTGCTAGTAGAAGCAGGGTAAACTGATACTTCAATCTTGACATCAGCATCATTCACAATAATTGCAAGAGCACGGAGAATTGCATGCTTTTTCCCATTCCTAAAGACCACTTCAAATGCAAAGGGGTTTGTGCCAAGAGATTTAGGAACAACTGATAGTGGCAGTATTGAACTAAAGCTTTCCCATGGCCCATCTGGTTCAAGCCCAATCCAGAACCCAATGTCTCTATCATCATCAACTGTGCTCTCTGTTCCCATTTGGAAATTAATTTCGCTTCTTCTTTCAAAATATGAAGTAGATATTACCAGCACACCACAATTTTTCCGGTCTTCATTAGCAATTAGCTGATCCTGGGTGCCAAAAAAAAAGTTTATTGTTTTTTGAATAACCATTAAGTAAATAGTCAGCTGATAAAGAAAACTGCATAGATATAGGTACAGAAGTTTACAAACATACACTTCTCATGCAGCAATGTCTGCGTAAAGCAAATGAACAAACATATGCAGAAATTGTAGTGAAATTACCTTTTTTCTCAAGGGATGTTGCGTAAATCTTTTAACATCAGTTGCTGCTGCTTGTTGCAGAACTCTAATCGAAGCAGCTCGCTTCAGCGTAGTAGCACCTGTACCAATAGGGATAGACAACGCACCTACTACTTCACCTAGACAGTCAAAGCATCACTGTTAGCTCAATTTTGGCAAAAAAAAAAAATCACTGTTAGCTCAAAAAAGATGAGCAAATGGTGGACTGTAAACCCAGTCACTCCCGCCGTTGATACATTGCATATTTTTAGTAAAATAAAAAATTCCAGAAATTAAAGATGAACTTGTACATTACAGAACTATGCAAATTACTACATATAGTGAACATAGCTCATTGAAAACATACACATAATGAGTTTTCTATGTATATGAAGCTTTATAAACAAAAGATTAAAAATAAAGGATTGTTTAGAGTTTAAAAGATGGATAGTTTAAGTATTTATTCCATGCGACAATTAAAATAAGTTATCTAAGTATAAAAAGAAACGTAGATCTACTCTCCTCGGTTGTTTGCCTCCGATACAATATTTTACCTGGTATCAAATCACCGCCATCATCTCCATCTCAAAAACTCCAAATCCCTAACCCCAATCTCCACAAAAAAAATAAGAAAGAAAAAAGAGAGAGAAAAACACGTTGCCATCTTCATCTGTCTTGACAAAAATCCCTGACCCCAATCTCCACGTCTTCATCTTCTTAACTGTGATATTTCCTCGAAATTGATGTTGCTCGATCTCTTCATGGGATATATCTACATCGCGGACATTGGATTTAAAGAGAAAAACTAGTATGTTAAGGACCTGTTGATTCGCCCATGGAAGCAAATTTAGTTGCCGATGGGGAAGAAGTTATAGAAACGCCTAGTCAAGGTTGGTAAGAAAGTTAAACTACCTTCCAGTTATGAACATGGTTTAACATGCCGATCTTGGTACGAGATGGCAGATTCCGATCCAAGAAATGATCATTCGAATTCTGATTACGATATTCGTCCATAACCAAATTATATTGGGTTTACCATTTGATTAGTAGGGTTCTAGTACTAAGTTTATTAATGTGCTAGTGGATTTATTGATGGGTTTTTGGGTATGACTTATTAGACATCATTAATTCCATAAATGATATAAAAAAAACACTATAGTTATTTTTACTTCGTATTAAAAAAACCATTTTAAACATCATTATATGCTAAAGGATTTACCAAATTATTTCTAATTACTTCTACTGTTTATTTAAAAGAATTTTATAATTTTTATTTATTTTTTGTAAATTGTTTGTCAAACGATGTTTAAACCGATATTTCCAATCCAAGACGGCCGATATGCCAAGATGGTCGATTCTAATCCCACCAGCCAATATAGGTACCAAAATTTTAATCCCTTGTTACGAAAACAAAAATTCATATTCAGTTAATGTAGCCAGCCAGTTTCTTTAGACACGACACAATAGTCATTGAGATTCTTTGACGCAAATCCTATGATATCTCAAAGGTGCTCCAAGGCAAATTTTACTGTATCAGAATCCTCAACATATACACATTGAAAGTTATATAGATGTATATCGGGCTGGATCTCCATATAATACAAGTTTGACTACCGGATATTGTGTGTCCGTTTAGTCATAATTTAGTATTTTGGAAAAGTAAAAAACAAAGTGTTGTGTCCAAGTCTAGTTGGGAAGCAGAGTACCAGCAATGATGAATACTATAAGTGAGTTAGTATGATTGAAGTACTTCAAGAACTTGGGTCAATAATTCGAATCCAAAAGCATTGAGGTGTGACAATCAAGCAGAGCTATCCACATGCCCAATAATTCGATTTTTCATGAAAGAACGAATCATACAGTAATTGACTACCATTTCTCGAAAGAAGTGTTAGAGAAAATTATCAACACTTCTCGTATTGTCGCAAATTAAGCTGGCCAATGTGTTTACAAAACCACTTTGGTTGTTCCAGAGTAAAATTTATTTATAACAAACTAGGAGCATATGATATATGTGTTCCGGCTTGAAGAAGGGTGCTAAGAATAAAGTGTCTAGTGGCTAAAAATATAGGGCTACTAAATAGTTAAGAATAAGATGGTAGTGTAGGTATTTTGGATAGTCCATGTAATCTGCAAACCCTACTTATTTTAAAACATATAGAGAAGTTCTTTCTTGAGTTGTTTCCCTTCAATACTGCAAATTACATAGAATATGGATGAAATTTTTTCAACCAGAACATCATATAGGGAGCTTCCATATTCAGATTGTGACAATTACCTAATTACCACCACAAGGAAACAATCATATTAATGGCGGGCTTTCAACTCAGCAACACTTAAGTAACACTGACAGAGTTGCTTCATAAGATGCCTTCGAACCATAATATCGACCAGCTACAAAAGAAAGTGTTCGAGAAGAGTAGATTACAGCGTTATAACTTATAACCTTAAAATATTACTACATAGGCATGTTCTGTCTATATCTTACTTATCACATAAAGCGTTGATAATTCTACTCCACTGAGAAGATAGAATACAACAAATGAAGCAACAAATGCATTCATTCAATGGAACTATTCACAAGCTGAAGAAAGAAACACAAAGGCAAGTAGTCTACTTTTTATGAATTAAATTGTACATCATATAGAGGCAGCTGAGTATTACCTTTTCCAGCTTTCGACGCAAGATTCGTGACCTCAAGTTCCAGATTTGCGGTTCCCTGAGTATAAACAACTATCTATGTCAGCTCTAAGTGTCATCATTTGGATACAACCTTGTGTTGATCAATTGCTTAAAGAAAGAATTACTATTGAATGTTTAGTAAACTTAACTAGCAACTAGAGCAAAAAAACAAACATTAATTTTTCAATCTATGAACAACAAACAATGGACCTAATATAAAATTATTAAACCCAATTTTGACAATTGGCTGCCGGTCATCAAGTAGATCAAATTTTCAATAGAGTATCTGCTCCATAGTAAACCCAATTTTGACATGAAAAATGCTTATATGATGTTACATTGTTATGAACTATTAAAAATCAATCTAAATTCAAGTAATATCCTATGGACCAAGACAAGAAAACTTATAAAGAAAAAATGAAATTTGGTAACCTATAAATCAAAGGGTACCATTTACACGGAGCTAAGCATTTTAGTTAGACCTAATATAAAATTATTCACAAAAAGCAGTTAAATGTGGCTCCCAAGCTAATTAAATTGTCATCTATGACTACGTCCAGGGAAACAAAGAGAAAAATTTATGTTGGGAAAACATCCAATGAAACAAACTATTAGTTGTTCCTGTTTCAATGTGTCGATGGTTATCGTAATTTGATTTCATAATATTCAGATTCTTTTATGAAATAATGGTTAGTGAAATTTCAAATGCACACATAAAAGCTGTGTCAAAAATCCAGAAGGCCTAAAAACATTTTTTTTGAACTATAAAAAAAATTCAATTTATTATTAAAGAGAAATACAAGCATTGCAAATAGAAGTACTAGAGTATCAAAGACTGTTGATGTCTTTTTGTTTCCCTTGTGTGCTCACATGACAGGAAATTTGATTGCATATGTTTAAAGGTATTTCGTAAACACGGCAGTTTATTATTTGGCATATGAGGCCTCAAAAGACTCGTTGTCCAAGACGAAAAATAAAAATAAAAAAATTCCTGAACTGTATAAGAAATTGCGGCACAAGGAGATGTATATATGTTGTTGACATGCATGGATAAGAAACGATGCATGACTTTATATGAGCAAACGAAAAGATAATTCCACACAGGTATTTGACTTTCACTTATGGTAATACAAGACTTGACACCCAAACATAAGCATCTGATTTTGCAATCATCTGATGATATAAGCTAGCCCGGTGATTTGTGTACAAGGCAAAATCATCTTTCCAGATTCCGGACAAATAATGAAGCCTAAATATAGAATTTTCTGTGGAGCACTTCCTCTCACTGTCCAACAATAAGATAAGAATGAGAAATGCCAGCAAAACATATAAAATATCCTGAACAAAAGATGGATATAAAATTGCATGAAAGAGAAAGCTTAAACAAGATAATACTAATAAAAGGAATATAAAAGGAATCTGATATCATCCAACCATATTTTTAAATAACTGTCGTATAAGGAAAGAAGTAAGACAGCCTGAAATTTGAGTGACTCATAAATGGAATGAATATAAATTTTTTTCCAAAGATGGGTATAGAAACATCGATAACACACTTCCCATCGGTGCATGATAGCACATATATGTCATATAAACGCTGGACTAGAATAAGTTTTCAAAACAGTAGACAGCATAGAATAAGCCAAGTTGGAAGTTTAGGTTGTTCATCAAGAGCAAAGTTCTCATATTGAACGTGGTTAATCATAAACTTCAAAAATGATGATGAAATTCCCAGAATAACGCGACAAAGCATATGATAAAACTACCAAACTCGAGAGTACAAAGTGTAAACAATTCTTTACCAACCTTCTCAGGAATTTCAAATATGAAAAGTACATTCCACTCTAGCGTATCTGGCATCCAAGCCACTTATTTTTGAAATTGAAGGTCGTATGCTTCGATTTAATCATAAATTTTAAAAAAGGTAAATAAATTCCCAGAATAACGCAACAAAACAGAAGATAAAACTGCCAAACTCGAGATTACAAAGTGTAAACAATTCTTTACCAACCTTCTCAGGAATTTCAAATATGAAAAGTTCATTCCACTTAGCATATCCGACATCCAACCCACTTATTTTTGAAACTGAAGGTCGTATGCATCGGGTCCTTGCACTCTGAGGGAAAAGCTTACACTGACTGGATAGCTTACTGTCAATTAAGAGTCGCAAAGCACAGAAAAAGTCATGACTGTTTCCATCATTTACGATAGGTAGTCCCTGCAATGAAAAGGAAAAGTAATAGACTATAGTTTAACGATGAAAAGATCACATGTTATAAAAGAAAAATATATAGAAACCTTTGACTCGAATATCTGCACGGCAACATAAAATCGTGTTTCCCTGGATCTATCCACCACATTCAACCGATCTGAAAATCTTGGAGGCGGGATCAATAACGGTGCTTCACTGTCATGCGGCAACAGAACTACATTATCTACACTTTGTTCGACTTTCCTCATGTAGATGTCACGCCCTAGTTTATTTTCAACAGTAACTTTCTGGAATTCATCATCCTCCAACGCAGAAAAAATTAATCCATTGTTGTCTTTCACATTTTCACCAGTTACCTAGAGATTCTTATGTCAGCTTCCAAATTGAAAAAAAAGCAACTATTATCAAATAGATGAGAGACATATAAATCACCTCATCGGATGGTTTCGAGTCAGCATCATTCTGTTTACACCAGGATGCAATAGTTTCAACTAAGGTTTCAAGATTGGCGGCACTGACATTGACATTTAATGTAGATGTTGCAGCAATACGGACTCTTTTCCCAACTTTTGCTGGAGGACTTTCGCTGGTGTCATATGTTTCGAGCCTCAAAGAGGAAGAAAAATAACAATAATAAGTGAATACTCTCTTCTAAAAAGGAAAAATCAAGTGGTAGACGTAGCCGCACAAGGTTTAAACATAAATTTTCTTAACCCAACAACATAAATGTATCAAATATGAAACAGATATTACTTGAATATTCCATCAAATGGCTCAACAAGAGGCTCCCACTCTTCTAGTCGTCTGTTGAATGTAGATGCAGCAAACGAGAAGATCAGTACTGCATTCATTGCCTCAAGACGTCCGTGCGATGCAAGATTAATGTTTGTAATTGTTGTGTCAATTAGTGGAGTCATCTAAACAGATCCAATACCACAGTAAGAAAAAATAAGGGAAAAGCGAGTTCAGTAAAACTTCTTTTGGAGGTAAATCTATGACTGCTTACTGTTCCACAAAAACTGTCTAGCACACTGAAAGATAGGCACCCCAGTTTCATTTCAGCACTTATGTTTTCACGTATTCTTGGTTTAATGTAATCACTGATATTATATGCCAGTCTACTTGATGGTTTTCTGAGATCGGATCGTGCTAGAAAAGTGTATGCCTGGGACGAATAAATAAAATGGAGATAAGAAGAGATGTAAAGAGAGCCATATTGAAACATAACATATGATCTAATATACATTCTAAGCTAGAGCATCTCAAGAAACCTGATTTTCAATTTTCCATATACTCCAGCAGTTAGAACCCTTTGAACTGGAAGACCTAGAAGATGGTTGCTCTGAAATATTCGCTTGGGTGACAAGGTCTATCCTTGGACAGCAGAAGGAATCTTTATTTGGAGGTTCATCTGTTCTAGTAACTACACATCCCAAGGAGGCATAACCGGGAGGAGGAATTGGGTACCAGAAAAAGGCTTCATCAACTCCTTTTCTACTTACCTGTGCAACCTTAGTAAACTGGACAGGCTTCGCAGAAATAATTGAGTCGTCACACTTAAAAACCAACCCTAGACCAGGTGGTTCTAACCTGAGCCATATAGGAATTGCAGCAGCCAATAAATTAAATATAAATATAATTCAAATTAGATAAATATACTGATAACAGGTTGAAGTCAAACCCTTCTGTTATACAATCAGCCAGTGCAGCAAAACCAGGGCGAGGTATTGGGCGCCATATTGAGATTGCTTTTCTAAGATCACAACCTCTGTCCCACCATATTCTTTCAAAATGCGGAGTGGACATATAACAACTGCCACTTCTTGACAGTGTTCTGAGAATGTCCCATCCAGATGTATCGCTGCTGTCATTTGATTCCTGCTGAATTTTAGGGTCTTGGTCAACTGAAGTGTTTGCTCTGGGTTGGTTGGCGAAAGAGTAATGCCGATTAGGATCACGCAAGAGGATCTGGTGCAAACCAAAACTCTCAACCTCGGGAGGGGAATCCACGGAGTTGAGGGCATAAAATGAACCAGCAAAATTGTCAACATTCCATATACTAAATCCCGAGAATACCCTAAAACACAAAGAATTAATAGATTTGAAGTGCAACTACACTTTGTGTATCTAACAAAACAAATTGATAGAAATACAAAAACTTACCTTGGATTAGGTGGAATATATAACATGCAATCTGAAAAGTCAGCAGATGCTGCAAGATCAGATCGGAGGCAGTGCACAATGTGATTAGCGGGCGGCTGGTTTCCAATATGTGCTACACACCCCATTGCCAAATAGCCTGGTGGCGGAATAGGCATCCAAATGGAGCAGTCAATGTTGCTATTTAGTTCATAATTTTCGTCCTTTCCTTGTAGTTTAGAGAATGAACCAATGAGTTTGAAACCGGTAGGTTTTCGTACACGGCCATATGTGTTACTAACTGCTACTACAACCTGTGAAGGGGGTATTGATCTGCAGAAAGGCATTTTGGATTATAGTGAAGCTTTGATGAATGAAAGATATACATGAGTCAGAAATTTATTCCATCATTTAACACCAATAACAACTATACATAAAGGAAACCATGGATCTCTCTCAACTACATAAAGTTAACAATAGAAAAATGAAAGCTGACACATGATAACGACTACCCTAGGTAACAACAAAAAATAATAAATTATCACAAGAATCATAGAATTCTGAAATTCAGAAGGAAAACTTCTCAATTATCTCGAAGTTCTCAGTTATCTGATATATGCACACGGCTGCATATGAAGATACAGAATAGGGTGTTGAAGTTACTAAGTATGTATACAAGAATTTTAACTGATGGATAGGCCTGGCATTGAAACACTCAGAACACTATTGTGTATTCCAGTAGTACTTGCAAACCTTGACTTAAGTGTTCTAGGACTGAAGGAAGGGAGGCTGCCAATTAGACACTATGAGAGAAGTAACGGCATCAGTTGTTTTGTTACAGTTACAATCTTTTAAAGTGTCAAAACTAGTGATTGATAATATAGAGAAGTGAGTTACACTTGTTTGGAAGAATGGTTTGCACGGTGTAAAATAGGATTACTTTGGGTAGGCCCTGAAAATGAATGAGAGAGGTCGGTGTTGAAGTCCAAAAATGTAATGCATTTTCTAAGAAAGACAAGGAGCCCAAGCATGGGGCCGGCCCATCCAAGAGAAGGAAAAAAATGTAATATATAAATGTAAAATAAAAAGAAGTAGAAATAAGTCAAAAAGAAAAAGGGCAGCCAAATTTATAAGCCAAGGGCTAAAGTGCAAATGTGCATATATAAGGTATAAAAACCCATCTAAATGAAGAAATGAACATTCTATTCTCCCTTCAAAAACTTAGGGTTTTGTGCCTCCACCTCTTTTAGGCGATTTCTCTCATCTCCTTCATCCCATCTTCTTCCTCAAGCAACACAAAAAAGATGGCTTCTTTTTTCCAAAAATATAAATGACATCACTTTAAAATCCAAACCCAAAAGAAAAGGGATTGCCTTCCCTTGTCAAATCCAAAGTAGGAGGAGACGAGCACTCGGCGTGGCTTTCACCCTGGAGAAGGATCACGATGAACATCAACTCGCACAAATTCGATGATTTTGGGGTGAAAACCAATAGTTTTCTCCCCATGGAGCTTCATCATCGTTGTCGGATCTCTCACGAGATCCATTAGAGTATGGGCCATAAGCCCATAACCCATGTTTTCCCCCGGATACCCATTTCGGGTATCCCTCTCAAGGAATAACCTCTTTAGGGTACCCCCAAGGGGAAAAAAACTTCGGGTATCCCTTTAAGGGAATATCAGCTTCTCGGTACCCCCAGGGAAATACTCGCTTCGGATATCCCAAATAGAAGATACCCGTTTGCAGATACCCCAAAAGGACATACCCGCAGCAGATACCCCCATGTGGATATATCCCAAAAGAGATGTCTACAGCAGATAAATCCCCCAAAGGAGATACCCGCGGCAGATACCCCCAAGAAAATACCCACGGTGGATACCCTCCTGTGGATATCTCCCAACAAGATACCCGCTCCGGATACCCCCATGGGGATATCCGCTCTCTCTCAGTGAGCTACCCAATGCCTTATAACTCGTCAAAAGAGCTATCTAATGTCGGATAACCATTTGACCCAACCAAAACAAATACAATCTCACCAAAGCACTAGTATGTTTGAAAAAATTTCTTCTGAGGCGCCCGAAAACTCAGCGAAGCCCCGGTAATGTTCAAAGCAGGCTTTAAACGAGTTTTCTTTGAAGTTGTCTTCGCACAATTCCACAAATACACATATTTTGGAGTGAGTTTGCATGATACGCATGACCCGTTAATCAGAGGTGCTGTCGTGTCAAAACGAAAGGTAATTTACAGCAGTTTTGTCCGCAGCTGCTAGAGATTAAAACCCCACGATCAATAAACCCCTTTCTCTGATGGGGTAGGGGGAATCTATACAAGCTTGAAGTACACGCACTTACATCTCAGATTCTCAATGGAGAGAATCTATACAAACCTGAAGAATGCAGACATCCATCTCAATGGGGACGTGTTTTGCGACAAAAACACCCTTCGGTCGGTTCGTGAAATCACGTACTAGGAGCCTAGTTTGCCACTTACAACTTCTGGACAAGGTTTTCAGAGCCTTTTCTCTTTACCACTTACAACTCAGGTAGTTAGCAGTGAACTACTTCTCCAAATAAATTTTAGGAATCTTCATATGAATTATAAGCGTGCGAGCAATTTCCAAATGATGTCTCCTTTCATTATACTACCCCATTTTGTTGTGTTGGGACAAGAAGATTCATGAATAATGCCGGCCTTTGAAATTAACTCCTGAAAACATAAACTGAAGTACTCTTTAACATTGTCGCTATGAACACGGCACATGAAAACTCCAAACTGATTCTTAACTTCGCAACAAAATTCTTGAAACTTAGAAAATACTTCAGTCCGAGATTTCATAAAAAAAAGGTCAAAGTTATTCTTGAGTAATTATCAATAAATGTGACATTGTATCTAAAATCAGCTCGAGATACAATTGGGCAAGGCCCCCAAACATCGGAACGAATCAAGTTAAATGGTTTATCTACTCTTTTATTGATTCGAGACAAATAACTAGAGCGATGATGCATACCCATCTCGCAAGACTTGCACTCCAATGTAGATAAACTATAAAGAGAAGAATCAAAGCTTCTTTAAAGTCTGGAGAGAAGGATGACCAAATCGGCTATGGATCTCTAGTGGTGTCAAAATGGAACATGCCACTGGAGACTCCGAACACATCATTAAAGAGATTTGTTTGTCCAATATACAGAGACCTTCAGACTTATGACCTGTAGAAATAACCTCTCATGAACGATTCCTCACAGTACATCTCGTAGCAGAATATATGAATAAGCACCCCATGAATCTAATAATTGTGCTAACTGAAAGTAAATTATACGGTAAATGGGGCACGTATAACACCGGTGTCGGAGACAACCTTGATGTGGGTGTCATATTGCCTCTACCAGGGATAGTAACGTATTTCTATTTGTTAAAGTCACAGTCGAGTTGAATGTGTGATTAGTGGCCCCAGCATCAACGACTCAAGGATAAGAGATACAAGTCATGTGATCACATTTTACCTAGTCATTTGTCAATGGTACTTTCGTAATGAATGAAGATGCAACCAATGTACTTGACATCATTTCCATATATTCAGCAATCCACTAGAGATTAAGCAATCAATCTTCCAAGATACAATCACACCAATAATAAGAAAAGGCCCGTCAACAGAAACAAGAAATCAACAATTGAGATATAATGGATCTACCAAAATCCACTTGCAACTAACACGTGATTGATCTCTCAATATATAATCACGAGCACGGAAATGATTTGATCGCATCAGCACATCAAAAACGGAGTCACACATGATCACAATAGTCTATTCGTTTCAAGAGTACAATCTGTTACGAAAATTGAAGAAATACCAAGCGTGAATCTGAGTGAGAAGAGGGCCAAATCGAGCCAATTGCATCAACAAGAAGTCATCAAACTATCTCGGTCAATCTATTGAACACTTGGATGGTGGATCAAGCTCGACCAACTCCAACAATCAAGAAACGGATATCCCAAGATCAAACCTTAAAGATTGTGATTGATCTCCCAAGATCTAATTACCTATCACAACTCTAAACCAATGTTGAAAATAGAGATAACGTAGAGCATAGTGTACCATCACCAAATAGCAAAGAAACGAAAATTGCGTAACACATTGCGTAAGCTATGCGGTTTATCAACATTTTAACTAAAAAATATAAAACTATAGCTATACTAAATATAACGATAGTAAAAATAGACTAAAAACTAGACATAGCAACAAGTTCATAATATTTAATTCATGAGTTCTCACTTCTCATCTAGCATCACAAGCAAGCAACTACTAGCACACCACAAGTCCTATAAAAAGTAGCTAAATAAGCTTTGACGTCATACAAAATGCATAATAAAGTATCCAAAAAATGATACTTAAATAAACTTTGATGTGGCTAGATGTGACTCTTGAAGATTTGAAAGTGGCTGTTAAAGCTTGCAAACAGCTGTAAATTTTGGAATCTACAAAGTACCTATTGAAAACCGCTTGCAAACAATCTCAGGTGGCCGACGGGGGCCTCAGGTGAATGAGGCCTAGATGGATCCAAATGGGTTAGGGCGAGGGGGAGAGGAGGCCAAAACCCTAATCGATCGGGATGGGGCGCGGGGGGTGGGTTTTGTTGATATGTTAACGGTTTTAAGTGTTTGGCTCGGATATTTTTGTAAAATACCCACTTCTATCATGCAACATAGCGCTTATAGTTTAAGCTATGTAGCATACGTTATTTATGAAAATAGCTAAAGCTATGAGGCATTTGCGCTATTTACAGTGCTATATAGCGATTCTAGCTTTGCTATTCTCTGAGGGGCGCTATTTGTGCTACGAGGCGTGCTATATTCAACATTTCTCTAAACTTCTTAAAACGTAAGAAAAACGGACCCAAAATTGGCATCCGAGAACCCAATCACTATGATAGCACAAGCCAAAGCATAGATCTCAATAAATATATCACATTGACTCATTTTTTTCAATAGATCTCACTAGTAACTTGACTGATAAATTGGACCGGTGGATTAGATCTCTCTGAAAGAAAGAGGCGATGAAAGGTCTACATCTCAATCAAGTGAAAGGCGACTGCTTGGGAAAGTGTTGGCTTAGAAAATCACTTTTTCTTGATGTGGCTGTCATGTGGAGGAGCGAGTCATTGGCTCTATTAAAGTTTAAAGTTTATTTTTAAAGTTGAGGGAGTAATAGGTTTTTAATAGGTACACATAGGCTTTCGATATAAGTAGATTCTAACAATAAGGATCAAGTCTTGTTGAGATTTGACCCATTTTATATCTTATACCTATGTGTTTCTTTTGTTGTTTCCAATGTGGGACTAACTTTAAAGTCCCATCATTTTGTTTTTTTTTTTACTTTCAACACCCCCCTCACGTGCAACCATCACTTTTTCTTGGTGTGTGGTTGTCACGTGGAAAGTACGAGTAGAGTTACGTATATCCATCATTTTTTCTTGATGTGGTTGTCACGTGGAGGATCGAGCCATTGACTCTGATACCATGTTAAAGTTTAAAATTTATTTTTAAAGTTAAGAGAGTGATGGGCATTTTATAGGTACACATGGGCCTTCAATATAAGTAGGTTCCAACAATACGACTCAAGTCTTGTTGAGCTTTGACCCATTTTATATCTTATACCCATGTGTTTATTTTGCTGTTTCCAATGTGGGACTATCTTTAAAGTCCCATAATTTTTATTTTTTTTTACTTTCAACGGAATGAAAAGAGACTTCCTTGGAATGGTGTCGATGGAGGAGATGGGATCGAGGCTTGATCGGAGCTAATGAGCTACTCTAATGGATGAAGGAAAAAAGGGTGGATCTATGGAGGATCGAGCCTAATACCATGAGAGGGAGAGAAGATTTAGGGAAATGATTTTGGATGATTAGGGATTATTCCTAACCTCCTCTTATGTTTCCAAGTTTCCTTTTGCCTCGGAGGATTATATGGTATTTTGCTCATTTTACATAATCATTTCTAAATAATTACATATATCAAGCTTTTCTAGAAAACTCTAGAATATTGTACTTATTCTAAGAGTCTTCTTTTGAAAGCGTGTTAGGAGTTTGAGTAATGGCTTTGGATTTTTATTCTATTTTCAGAGTAATATGAATGGAAACAAAACTAGCTTGTGGATTAATTCTTGTGTGTGTGTGGTGGTGAAGGGAGGCTTTAAAAACTTTTTGTTGCATTCACTGTAAATGACAGGTGAGTTCCACATCTTTTTCATGAGATCTATAAGGAAAATCTGTAAAAGAGTTTACATAGCTGGAGTTCCTCAGACCTCTTCTTGACATTATCATGGAATGAGACCCCCTGCATATGGGGAATCCTTGTTCTCAAGTGCAAGAAACTTCAAGGGTTGGTATTCCTAATAGCATTCAGTGTTTCCAGTGGCATGGTGTCCAAATGACAGTCCTCGGTAAGAGGTTATCTCTGAAGACTGTGGAACCCACTACCCATGAAAGACAGATTATAATTGCTGGGCAACAAAAGACATTAGGGTAGTTAGTCCAGAAGAATGACAATAATGAGAGATCGTTTTGTGCTTCCAATGTTCCCTCCTATGCCAAAGTATGGAATCTAAAAGGGCTAAAGTTCAGTATCCATGAAAAAGTGTCTCCTGCCCACAAGATTGATGATTCTGCTATGGTTCGCTTTGGCAGCTTGCTCAGTAATGCAGTATGCAAGAAACAAGAGAATGGTCAGAGGATGTCTAACTTATCAGCATATAGAGTACTGTGAAACAAAACTAATCATAATTCAACTGATGAAGTCCCAAATTAACATTAGGATTTAGCCTTTGCAGATCCCATTTACTCTGGATTCTAGGATTTAGACAATGATTTAAACCACTATATCAAATAGTAATTTTATCTTAAAAAAGAGACGGCATTTGATACAGCATCCAAGATTATCTACATTCTTCTAATTGGTAAGAAATACCAATATCTGCACTAAGTCACAAACACAAGCATCAACTACATCAGGCACATGAATTCTTTTCCAAGCGCTTCCCTGATGCCTTCCAAATTATCAAATCCTACTTCCATGTAGATCCTACAATTGTTCATCTCAAGCCATGTAAATTCCTTTGCCTGCAGGTTTGATCCGGTGAGTTTATTTTGTAGGAATTATGAGATTGGTTATCAAAAATAGAAATGTCAACCATTTTAATTTTAGGCTTTTTGCTAAAAAGCCCCCTCATACGTCGCTAATTTCTAAAAAGCCCCTCCATACTTCGCATTTGCTTAAAAGACCCTCCATACATTTAAATTGCACTAAAAAGCCCCCTAACATGAGAAAAAAGGAATCTTTTTTGGCATCTTCCATTACTCCGTTAGGAGGATAATGGTGACTATCGGGTTAGGGTTATAAAACCTTCACAACCCCTCTTCTTTTCCCAAAATTTCTAAATTTTCCGCCAAATTGGCTTTAGGATTCGGGTTTCGATCAAAATTCTCCCAAATTGGGCGTGCAAACCGGCTCTTCTTTCTCAACTTTCTCCAACAACGAGCTTGTCGAGTGCCGTTGTCCTTCAATTGCAAGTTTCGAGTTCGTGGGCAACCTCATTTGAAAGGAGAGCGATTCTTTAGTTGCGGTAAATCCCAATCTTCAACTAAGCGAGTATATAGGTTATTTTTATGAGAGAAAGACCTACCTAAATATTTAGAATGCAAGATAACAGCTCAAACACAAGTTTCAGCTCCATCTTCCAAACGGGACGCTAACTTTTGATGAAAAACTAGTGATGGAGGCTTTTTAGTGCAATTTAAATGTATGGGGGTCTTTTAAGTAAATACAAAGTATGAAGGGGCTTTTTAGTAATTAGCGAAGTATGAGGGAGCTTATTGGTAAAAAGCCCTTTAATTTCAAGAGTCAATATTTTTGCAAAATGTACAAGACTAAAAAGTGTTCTTTTATCACGCTTTAACATGCTGCTGATGAAACAACTCGAGGATCTACATGCTATTGAAGCAAAACTGCAAAACAACTCAGGTGAGGAGAGAGGGTCTCTCTCTGTTTATATTTAAATATCTTGGCTTATAAGTTATATGAAATCTTCTGAAATATTCCAAAATATCCAATTAATTGACTGTCAGATAATCCTTTACTTAACCCATAAGCAACTGTTTCTTAACCCCTTAACTACTACTTTATTCTTAACACTCAATTAACACTTAATTCTTAACCATCATAATTTATAAATGCTGCTTGCATATGTTGATTGCCACCTTTCCTGACATTATTTGATCAATCTGAAGGATTGTACTGAATATTATATCAGATGTATTGTCCAAGACTCCAAATACACTAATCCCTTATGCAGGCTAGATAAGATAATTGAAAACAAGTTTCATACTAGACTGTGAAAGGTAAGGTCATCACAATAGAGAATGAGAGGCAAAATATAAAATGTCCCGGGAAAAAAACAACTTTTTTGCTTCTTACCTTGATGTGACACAGTCGCCTAAAATGGCATAATTCGATGGAGCTTGAGGCCTCCAAAAGGTAAGACTATAACCAGGTAAATCGCCTGTACTTGTTGAAGAGTAGGATGTATATAAAGAATGTAAATTAGAATATCTTTAATCAACTAGGAAAACGTATTTACAAATAAAATAAAGTGGATAATGACAAAATATATAACCTTTTGGCGATGCCCAAACTCTTTTGAAATTGGTACAAGAAGCCAGCGGATTTGCATTACCAAATTGTAGTGCAGTAGTTGCCTGTTCTTGTAACTGAAGTAAAAGAGAAGCCACACCCAGAGGAAGGTGAATGCATATATCAGTAGACACCAGTGATATATTTGTCTTATCTTTAACAGAAGTATATCCGCCTGAAATATCCACAGGTTCAAGAATAACAAGACCAGAACCGGCCTCAACTGTGAGATCTTTCACAAGAGACTTGGCCCAAGTATCGTTTTCTTTTGAAGCATACCTGTAAATTAACATAAATTTGAACCAAGATAAATTTCTTAAGTGCAAGATCATAACATACAAAAGACCGTTATAACAAGTCCATCTGATGTGTGCAACACATCATCGTATAATATACATAAACACTTACATGAAGCTCAAGTCCATCTTTGCTCTTGCAAGCTTCTCAACATGAAGGGAGTTGTCATAATAGAAATTTGTATTGTCATAAAAGGTAAATTCTGGAGACATGACCTGCATACAGCACACCAAATCAGTAATGGGGATGGCACTATAAAACTTAATACAAATATATTCTTGAGAGTTTAATATAATGAGGAGTTCCAGTTCTCAAAATTATTAAGAGAGTTGAAATGTGAAATTAATGCGTGAAATGCACAAGTTATAAATTGGTATGGTGGAGTGTGTTTCCTTCGGACAAATGCACCACCCTGGTAAGGAACATAGTTTGGGTTAGGTAAAAACAAACATTGTTCAGGGAAACAAAAGGAGGCTTATGCAATAATGTTAAATTTATAAGGGCAGTTATGTGCATATCGGGTTTACATGGATTCATGGAGAAGAAATTTTTGAAAAACCATATAACTAAACCCCTAGGGTAAATTTTACTGCCCACATAAACAATTTTGAGAGGCGGCAAAAAATCATATATGTCTACTGTTTTCCTTTCAATTATAAGAACCACCCAAATTGAAATAAATAAGAAAATAAACTGTTTAGTACAAGAGGTCTGCTAGGAAAGAGTAATAGATGGAGTAATATCTTGTGAGTTTAATCTGAAAGCCCTATTTAAAGCAAATACATTTTCAATTATAATTCCCTGTCACATTCTTTTTTCATATTTTGTTTCATAGACATTTTAATGCAGGTATACTAGTAAATTCATAGATGAAAACACAATACCCTAAAAGACCCTTCGTATTTTCAATTTCTATAGAACATTCTTATGAAAGTGGATTAGACAATTCACCTACACATCCAATGGAAACATAGATGTCAACACGATGCAAGTAAATAAGAGGTAGAATAACACATAAAGCATATTGTGCAACTGATTGCATTTTTCATGATTGACAATTACCCATATAACCCGTTAATGACGATATAGAATTTAACAATAAAAGAAAAGGTAAACATCATTTGAGTAAGTCTACAAAGACAAGAAACATATTCTATGATTACTTCACCTGAGCTTCAAATGTAACATTCCAGGATTGACTGGAAGTATTAGCAGAAACTGTATCAGAATCACTATCTTGCATTCTGCATTCTTGATATTGTTGATCTGAGCTATCAGCCATATTCTCAAACAAACAGATCTCAACACCATCATCCTCAGAAACAGAATAGCTGCTATCGTTGTTCAGATATGTACACTTTCTCAAGAGAGAACCATTCTGATGAATACAATACGATGTGTGAGAAAATTACGACAAAAGCAATGCCCAATCACAAATGTAGATAAGGAAAAATTATTTAAGATCAAATTGGTGCGGTGATATATTTATAACAAACTCAGATAGTTCTTTGCCAGTAAAATATTTACGACAGGGTATGTACCACAAATGGAAAGGCCAGTGGAAAGAAATATCTTACCTCAAAAGGAGGTACTCGCATATGGCAGTCTAGAAGTGTCAATAATACATTGTATTATGATTTTTCTAATATAAGGAAAATAAAATGTTTTACACTATGGTTGAACAAACACTACAGGTTACTTTCAAATTTATACTTCTTGAGAAAGATTGTTGTCTTTCTGTTCATTAAGACATAGTCATAAAGGTGTCAAACTAAACATCAAAAAGAGCAGCTTTACAAAAACTTTACATAGATGTATGACTAATTGACTACAGTATGTTCCAAATAGCAATCAAGAAAATGATACAGCTGCCAATGCAATTCACTGTTATTCAGCAATATGAAGAACAAGTCAAATCGAAAAAAGTTTATATACCATAACTATGGCTATAGACCTGTTTTCATTGACTAAATCTGACCGTAATTGTGTCCACGACGTTCAAGTAACTCTAGCCAATCCTATTTTTGATCAACCAAAATCCTAATTTTGATGTTAATTTCCCTTTTGCAAGCAAAGCTATAAAATCCGGTTTGGCTAAAAACTTTTCAGGTCAAAATTCTACAAACCAATGCTAGATTCAGTTCCTCAAACACTCCACTACGAATTTACTCCACAAGTATGATTTTTCATTAATCTTAAACGATAACCAGGCCCCAAGTTATTATATTTGGTCTACAGAAAACAGTTTAACAAGAAACTTACTTTCCGTTTTTCCCTTTAAAAATTTAAACTCAAATTTCCCACTCCAAAGTCATTGGGCTATTAATTATTATCCAAAACAATGCACTCGAAGTAATTTGATATCACTATCCAGAAATTAGGATCCGGACCAACAAGCGCTGTGACAGAGCCACATCCAGCAGGTGTGTTTCTATATAAATAGCCGCTACATTTAGATTATTTTGGCTACACTTTATAGTGTTATTGGTATAATTGCTTCTTTGGATTTGCACATATCTGTTACAAATACGTTGCATGATCATCCCAAATCTGGTGCTTTCATGATCAATCATTTCCTTAGCTCTAATGGGTTTGTCGATGATCTCCTAAGATCTAGCATCCTAATCCCAACAGAAATAAGAACTTGCTAATGGTAAGCTAACTATTATTAAATGGTCTGTGAAATTGTGCAGCAATAATATAATTTTAAAAAGCGGATGGCTTACATGGACGGATAACAAAATCAGTAAGAAAATCTAATTTAATTTGAAGATCATGAGTGTGCACGGGATTCAGACGAGCATACAAAATTGGTAGATAGTGATTATGCAAATTATAATTAAGGAAAATGGGTCTAACTCCCTTGCTTAGAAAAGCAATAGGTTTTGGTTCCTGGCCAAAAAAGCAATAGGTTTAGGTCCCTATGGTACATTTACTATTCTTTAAGCCAACATTGCCCTTTTAGGTAAATTACTGCATTTACCTTTTAAAGTACTATAGTTATCTTTCAGAGTACTATATTTATGTTATAAAATACTACATTTGTGTTAAAATACTACATTTGATATGAAAACTACTACATTTATCTTTTGAAGTACTATAGTTATCTTTCAAAATACTGCATTTATATTATAAAGTACTATATTTGTGTTAAAATACTACATTGAAAATGAAACTGTTACATTTTTTAGTAAAATTACTATATCTATTACATTTGACCTATTTCAATATAAATTCAGTATTTTAGAAGATAAATGCAGCATTTTAGAAGATAAATGCAGCATTTTAAGGGGTAAATGTAGTAGTTTACCTAAAAATTCAGTGTTGGCATAAAGAATAGTAAATGTACCATAGGAACCTAAACCTATTGATTTTTCAGTCAGGGACCTAAACCTATTGCTTTTCTAAGCTAGGGAGTTAGATCCATTTTTACCTTATAATTATAGTGCAATGTCAGTTTCCTTTAATTTGAAGACTATTGCAGTACAAAATTGTAATATTCTGGTAGTATGCCAACATCTCAGATAAATTTTCAAAACAAAATGAATTATTGGTATATAACTGATTGAGTGGCACTCAGAGAAACTAATTAGTTGAGAGGATAAAATAGTAAATCGAAAAAGGGAGTATTATAAGCTGGCATATATATTAGAACCACATATAGTTACGAGTGTTTATATAAGAAAGTGAATTATGATTCTCAGTGTACCCCCATTCCCTAAACACTACAAGGAGGTTATTTACCTCAATTTTGACATTCTTGAACCGCAGCTTCTTACCACGCCCTATCACAATAATATCTCCAGGTTGTGACCGCCTTTTTGCATCAAACTCATGATTTAAGGATATTATACCACCACAGCCATCATATATAAACTCATCTGTGCCAAAACCATCCACAATCAACTGCCTTCTAGGAGAAAGTTGTACAACAGCATCTTTTTGCATGTAAATTGGTTCAGAAAGTATTATGTCACCACAAGTTGTAAGTGGATCATTCTCTGAATGCAAACTTTCCTCTCTCCCAGTTATTGTGCCAAACCAAGGGACAAAGAATTCCACGACTGCAAGCAGAAAGTCGAGAACAACTAGAATGCGTGGCTGCTGTATCCGAATCACAAAGGATTGGAATGATGAGCGCCATCGATAATCCAATACAAGCATGGTCAAGTTGGAAGCATCTGTGTCAGTTTCATTTTTCAAATTCTCCAAAGAGCCACCGCAAGTTAGAGCAGAACCAGGCTTGGAAACATCAGCATATGAGCCTAGCATCAGCCGCATTTCAGGTTTTGTATCAGGGCGTATGTCAAGGATAGAGAATTTTGGAATAGTCACATATACGTCCATTTCAAACATAGAACTCGTTCGACAAGATACCCAAAGACCTTCAAGCTGCAGAACAAAGAATATATGTCGGGAACTGCAAGATTATGTAGATAAAGAAATTCGGTAACAAAGGAAAATGTCTGACTGACTAATAATAAATGGTAGAAATCTGTCTACAGTCAAGCAGTACTTACCGAAATCTGAGCTAAAGGAGACTCCTCATCTAAACCGTTACACAGTTCTAGCAACGCATAGTCAACCTGGACAGCTATAACAACAATTGTACGTGCAAGTAACATTTGGCCATATGGATTAACTTTATCAACTAGCAAACGCATTGACTCCTTTGTTCCAGTTACACTGCTGCGAAAACTTGGAGGAAGCCTTGGCGGTTCAAATAGATTCATATACAAACAATTTACTATAACATTGTATTCCTTGTCAGACATGATGCAATGCAACAAACTAACCTGCATAATGAATTTATGCAAAAGACAAGGTCAAAATTGCACATAATATAGTGTTTACAAGTAATCTGAGAAAGTTTGCCAATTTCAAATTAACTTTAAATGGGTGTAAAATATGATAGCTTGCCGTAAAGTAAACTATGATGATATGTATGTATCTAGATGTGTGTGTGTGTGTGTGTTGTGTGTAGATGTGCATGTGTGGAGGAAGCTGATCCTATAAGGCCAGGCCACGTTTCTTATTATCAGGTCAACTCCTCAAACACACAACCCGCCATGCTTTTGACCAATCTGTACTGGCGATGGTGATTTACATGACTTAGAAAACCTATGAATGTAAAATCACAAGATTTGGAGACCTCTAACAAAACCATCAAGGGGTCACATTTTGAATAAACCAAAGAATCATAACTTTTAATCCACTTGATGGATGTGTTAGGGTATCAAAATCTCATGAATTTTGATACATAACTTATCTAGGACATGTGAATCATGATGACAAATACGGTTCAGTGAAAACATGATGGGATGTGTGTTTGAGGAATGAGGAGTTGGCCTCAAATTAAGAAATGAGGCCTAGCTTCATAGGATCGGCTTCATTCATGTGTGCGCGCAGAAAGAATATTAACGGCTTTTTCTAAAGTAGAACAATCTCACTACATGAAATTTTTACAGCGTCAAAACAAGTTTAGCATATGTAAAAACTTCCAAACAATGTAATTTTGTAAATATAAACATTTTCACTCCAAGAAACTAGTTGTAGCATATGTATAAACTAAATAGGGTGTGTTGATCAACTAGAATGGTACATATCGTAGATCGGACAACCCACAAAATGTTTTTTGAATTTTCACCGATTCGTACAGTACATGTGATCGTAGTGCACATGTCTTAGCTGAGTCATGTATCAAAAAGTAACGAGATCTGGAGACCTCTGACAATCCATCAAGTGGACTAAAAATTAACGGCTTTTCGATACATTCAACATACTATGTTCTATTGTGAGGAAAACCGTAAATTTTGTGCCTGATAAATCAACGGTTTAAAGGAGTTAAACTCACATGAAATTTGTTGAATCTACATCTTAGTAGATGAAGCTCAAGTTGATCGGTACAATCAACCAAAACAATGGTGTACGATTGACATTTGACCGCCACCATAGGAGGGATTCCATCATAGAGCCTTTGTCCAACATTATTCTTAGGTTGCAACCTAAGGAGTTTCCTATGTGACATTCTACTAAATCATTTTTGTTGCATAAGTAAAGAAATGATCAATCTCTTTTGTAAGCTTGAGTGTTATATGGAAATGATCATAGGTGACTCGATAAGTTGCACCCTAAGGTATCTTCTTTAGGAACAATCCCTCATCTCTCTCTCTCTCTCTCTAAGTTGCACCCTAATGTAACATCTTAGGAACAATCCCCCAACTCTCTCTCTCTCTCTCTCAAAAGAATTTGATCCCATGAGACCAAGCCACATTTCTTATTTTGAGGCTGTTAAGATGTTTAAGTACTTCATAACAAAGTAAGGCATTCTTAGCAAGAGAATAATGGGGTGGTTTAAGGATTTTATGTATTCCTTGTAACAACCCTAGTTATTTAAATATAAATTAGGATAGAGCCCTCCTTATCTCCCTTGAGTTGTTTTCTTTAATACTATTTTGCTCGGTACAAGAGCATGACCGGATCTCCATCCCCGTCTCAAAATAACTCCACAAAATCCAAACCACACTCATCTCCACCAAAACCCTAATCGCCGTTGTTTACTCCATAGATCTACATCATCGTTGCCTTCGATCCACACCGTGATCTCCATCAGCCATCGCCGCCGCCATCATCACCGCCATAGCTGCCTCCCCCGCCGCCGCCTTTAGGGCTTTGAAAGGTTTTTCAAAACCTAAGTCGTCGTTTTGTAGGGCAACTCTCGAACCCTAGCAAAAAATCGAAAAAAAATCCTTTTTTTTCTTTTGCGATGTCCTGCATATCACTAGGTCTAGGAAACTCTGTTAAGGATCGAAATTTTGGATCCATATATATTCTTGATGAATAGGGGTTTCTTACCCAAGTTCAGGACTTGCAAGGCGAGAATACCTGCCTTGATTATTGCAACATCCTTTTCCGAAAGCGATTACCCGTACACCTAGAATTATTGGCACCAACTGGTCATGAGAATCTGTAAAGTTCATGTTGTGATTGTGGTCATTGATATTAGCAGAACAAAAATTTCATATATGGAATGTAATTTAAGCAAAATGGTGCGAAGAAACGAGTGTTTGGTGCAAATTGGTGACCATAAAATATTTAGGAAGAACCATTTTCGTTACTTAGGTTCTATAAGTAATCATTATGGGGGGATTGAGGAGGATGTAACTCATAGGATCAAAACGGGATGGTTGAAATAGAGAAATGCTTCAGAAATGCTATGTGGTCGTATAGCATCTCTGAAATAGCAAGAAAAATTTTAAGACAGCGATAAGACCCGCACTTCTTTATGAATCAGAATGTTTCATAATTAAGAATCATGTACAAAAAAATGAGTGATTGGAATAAGAATGTTCAGATTGATGAATGGTAATACACTGAAAGATACAGTAAGAAAATGAGTGTATTCGTAACAAGTTAGATGTTGATTCTATAGAGGATAACATACGAAAGAACCGTTTGAGATGGCTTCAAAATGTGCAACGGAGACGAAATTATAGTTCATAGCTCTACTAAGGGTAGAGGTAGACCCTGACAAACATGGATAGAGATAATTAAGAACGATATGTTAACTGTTAATTTGACCAAGGAGACGATCATTAATAGTGGAATGGAAGATAAAGATTCATATAGCCGACCCCAAAAACTTGGGATAAAGGTTTGTTATTTATATGTAATCTATAATGTGAACGTATGATCCACACTTTGAAAGTATCTAAATCATCTAAATTCTTGTACATGCATTTGTTGACATATAGATCAAGATGTATGGAGTCGGCCATCAATTTAATGATCGGATTTTTTTATCACTATAATATTATCTAACTATTTTATTACCTAGTATATAATATATATAGGAAAAAACAGCTCAGACGGCCAAAAAGTCTACATTTTATATTTTAAAAAGATGACCGATATCATTCACATCGGTCTACATAGCAAAAACTTGTTAATCAACGGTTTTTATAATAAAAAAATTAAACCTTTTACATCTATGAACAAACAACTAAAAGATCACGATATTTTTTTGCATGCCTAGGCTTTGGACTATGAAGATCAACATGCATGGTTACAATCATCAAATAAAAATTGTGAAGTTGACTTTTCTGGCCGTCGCCGCCAACAATAAGCCTTTACTCTAAAATTTTGAGTCGATTAAATTTCCTCATACGAGAGTCGATTAAAAAAAAAATTTGCGACCACCGCCAACAACAATAAGCCTTGATCACAAACTTTTTGGGTCGGCTTGGCCGTCGTAGGATGAAATTTCCTCCAATGAGAGGTGAGATTCCTCATCTCTTTATATATATATGTATATATATATATAAGAGGTAAATTACACTAAAATACCCTTAGCTATCACGATTATTCACTAAAAAATCTTGAAGTTTTTTAATTCCAAAATATATGTTAAATGCTACTTTTAAGGGTATTTTAGTGAAAAGAAATCACTCCAAAACCATAGTGTAAGATACTTTTCTATAACAAATATGCTTCAAGGTAATCTAGTAAAAAGGTTAGCTTGGGGAATTTTGGTGTAATTTATCTATATATACACATTTTAAAATTAGATCGAATATTTTATAAGACAACCACAAGGCCGGTATGCGCGATCTCTCTTAATTAGTAATCTGATACGCAAATCAATTGGTTCCGTCAAGTTAGCTATATGTTGTGTTGTGTCAATTATTTTCACGGAAGGTGGTGAGATGATATCTTGAGCGGTCATGTATCTAGGACCCCTGACGCAAATGGATGTGTCTCTAACTTCATACATATTACTTCTCAATACAATTTCTTTCAAACTTATTAAAATTTCATGTACTGATTCCTCGTTACCTACTATAATAGAATATTCATGCGGTACCTTCTCAGATTTTGCACGTGTGATACATGGCCCTTCTATTTCTCCAAGTAAAGACCTTCGCATGGCAATACCTATGGTATCGGCTTGACCTTTCATGAGCGGGGACAGAATTTAAAGTCCATAATAAAGACACTTGCTATCTACTCTTGATTCAACACATTTCCAAAGTAGTGTTCGAGTGGATCATGTTATTTTCTCTCGAATCATACTAATATTATTATTTGATCACAACACAGAAAGATTTATTTCTCTTGAAATTTGTTTAATTCTTATCACTTCTTTATTGATCAGAGAATGTTGGACAATTAAGAAACATGTCCAAAATATAAGTGTGACGGAAATAAGTATGTTAAGAGAGCAATTTTTTGGGAACTGGCACTTCTTTAGAAATATTTAGCAAAATGGTGTTGGGAACGTGATTAATGTGATTTGGCAAACTCCACAACACTCGTAACTTTAAGGGTTGTGGGCTTCGTGGTTTTTTGCCAAGAACCGCACTTCAAAAGTGCAGTTTTTACTTACAAAACCACTATCCTACAACCAGGGAGTTGCAAGTTTTTGTTAAGTTTTTATCCTTAAAACCGCAATTTTAGGGTTTAGTTACAAACAGCTGAATCGGGCTAATCACCCATAGTCACAATATTCGCGAATAATTCACGTATTTTTGGCCGGCCAATTAAATCTCCGATTTAATCGTCGTTCGCGAACGATTCGAATTTTCACGAATAATTCGCAAAATCAGCAGATAATTCGCAAAAATTAGCGAATAATTCGCAAAAAACAGAACAGATCGCCTCATCTACTGTTTATATGTTATGTGGATGCTCATATATTAATTTCTTTCTCGAAATCCTTCCGAACATTTCATGAATACTTGCCGCATCTTTTCCGAATACTTGCCGATTTTTTTCCGAATAGTTCTCCGAATTCGATTTTTCGATCTCGCCGAATTATTTCCGAATACCGAATATGTGACTGTGTAATCACCTCCCTAACACCATTTTGCTAAAAAAAAAATTGGACACCATTTTGCTAAATATTTCCAAAAAAATGCTATTTCCCAAAAATTGTCCATATTAAGATGGATAAGTGGTAATACACAAAAAGATAAAATGAGAAATGAGTGTATTCGTAACAAGTTGGAGATTGCTCACATAGAGGATAAGATGAGAGAATTGAGATTGTTCGGTCATGTACAACGAAGACCAACAAATGCCTTTTTATAAAAAGTGATAAAATTATAGTTAATAGTGCAACTAGAGAAAGGGATAAGACCTAAATGAACATGAATAGAAGCAATAAAAAGATATGTTAATTGTTAATTTAACCAAGAGGGTGACCTTTAATAGAGCAAAATGGAAGCAACGGATTCACATAGTCAATCCCAAAATTTTTGGATAAAGGCTTCTTTCATATTTCTCTAGGTCTATATAAATAGAACATATACATGAAATATGATATAGCTAAATCTTAGACAATGAAGATCAAGATCGATGGTGTCGATTGTTAGAAAAAATTGCGGGTTGATTTTTTTTCAATGCCATAGAATGGGTATTTCCCTCCTAAGGCCCCTCTCTCTCTCATGTGTTTTATTTATCTATTCTCTCTATCTATTATCTAACCCTCTTTCTATTCTCCTTCATACATATCTAAATTTAGAACCGGTATCTGTTTATTTAATTTGCTTATTCAATTCGCTACTTAACCATAACCATGTCTATCTTACAGATCCCAATTTCTTTTTGTAAGTTACATCATGACATTCATACAATGTAATTATCAAATTTGACAATTTTTAAATTGGATCAAGTCATTCTCATGGAATTGCACTATGATAACCTAGGTTGCATGGACACGTCTTTTTGGTTGTTGTATCCGTGTTGGACACGAATTCGTGCCCGACACTTGCAAGACACGTATCCGACACGGAATTTCCATGTCCCGCTTCGAAATGAAATGGCTTTGGATTTGGACACGTGTCAAACACGTTAAAGTGTAGCCACGACACCAAATGTGATTCCCGTAGTAGTGGCGACCTTATTTTTTCAATTAAAGGCGAGAAAAAACATAATATTAGTGGAACTTTTTTGTATTGTTAACTTTTTGCGGAATAAGTTGTAATGTTATAGTACTATCTTTATTATAATTATATATATCCATGTCCCCGTATCCTATATTTTGGGATTTTGCCGTATCTCCGTGTCGCATTATATCGTGTCCGTGTCCCCGTGTCCATATCCGTGCAACCTTGATGGTAACGTAACATTACATCATTTGATGTTTAATGCTTAATCTCTTTACACATACAAGGAAAAAAACAACTTAAAAATGATATAACCAGTGACTAATTCTAGGCAGCACAGTCTTAGACCGGATTGACTTGCTCATTGTCAAATCTATTTCAAAACAACTTGGTAGGTTTTTAACCTCAATTAGAGCATATATATTTTAAGAGAATAATTCCAACATGAAAGTTATGGTGAACAATTTAGCAAAACAAATAGATGAAAAGTGAATATGATGCACAAGAAAGAAAATCATCACCTTGACTTGAATTGAGATTGTTGGGACTTTGCGAAAAACATCTCTCAAACTGCGGCGCACTTGGATATATATGCCTTGACCTTCTCTTATTAACGGCTTCCCTAAACGACCATCGACACCAACAGCCAGGTTGAATCCATGTATCTGCCAGTATAATACGATAACTCATCATAGCCAAATAAAGAAGGAAAGTATTCAAGAAAATGTAGAAGCTTCAATATGGCACCTCGGCATCAAGAATGTCAAGATGTACGGCGGAAGGATCATTATCTTTGCTGCCATGCCAACTAAAATTGTTCTTCACTCGTAATTGACCAAGGTCAAGTTGCAGGTAACTAGGATTACAAAAGTAGTATGTCAAAGAATGCATATACTAACATCAAGAAAGGATAAGTAAAATTATAATCTAAGTAGCATGGATTCGGATACCGTTACGAGCCAACATACGATTCAGATTCATCGGCTCACAATTTCCAAATTCGAAGTTACGAATTTGTAGGATACACTAATACTTCAATTTTAAAATAAATACATATAACAACAAATGTTATGATTTAGCAAGTCTAGACAATGAATACGAAAATTTTCACAACAATAGATTGTTAGAATGGTTGGTTATTTATGCATGTTTTATACAGGTAGAATACAACAAATTTTTTGATGTGTCAAAAAGAGTTCCTTACTACTTTTTACGAAACCGCATGAATCCAATAGAGATCCAAATTTGATATGAATCCGATATAGATTTCTCATCTTGACGTCGATCTCATGCAACATAAGATTATGGTTTTGAATCTTGTCCACTCTTGATCCAAGATGACCAATTCCAAGTCCCAAAAAGTTTTGAATCCAAGATTCACACCAAATTTTAAACTCTAATAATGGGTTCACCAATTGATTATTGGGGTTTAGCGCTACAACTATCAATATGTGTCAATAGGTCAGTGGGTTTATTAATGATGTATTAATTACTAAAAAATATCAATAAGTTCGTAGTTATCTCTGCAACATATTTTAAAACCAATTCTATATATAGAGAGAGAATAATGGAGGAAAGATGCCATAGGAGGAAATTCCCTCCTATGGCGTCGAAAATGTACGCCCTCCATCATTTTTTCCGACGATCGGCATCCATCATCTTCATCGTTATCATCTAAGATGTGAGTACGCCAAATTTCATGTGATTCTACAACTTTTTCACCGTTGATTTAGTGGGTTCAAATTTAACGGTTTACCGACAACATAACTTTTTACATTGTTAAATCAACGGTGAAAAAGTTGTAGAATCATATGAAATTTGGTATAACCACATCTTAGATGATAACGATGAAGATGATGGATGCCGATCGTCGGAAAAAACGAGGGAGGGCGTACATTTTCGACGCCATAGGAGGAAATTCCCTCCTATGGCCTCTTTCCTCCATTAATCTCTCTCTCTCTCTCTCTCTCTCTCTCTCTCTCTATATATATATATATATATATATATATATTGTAATAGTTTATAATTATTTTTACTACTTTGTTAAAAAACTATATTGTGCTATGCTTATGTCTTATTCCTTCACCGCCTATCTCAAGTCGAGGTAAACGAAGAGGATTATGCTAAGTAGTCAATAACCAACATAAAACATAGTGGGTCTCTATTAAATGAATCCTAAAAGATTTTTGTTGCGGTCTCCACACTGTGATGTGTTGCATCGCTACTACCCCAGTACAATGATAAGTAAGCAAGGTTGATTTGCAAGGGCGTCCCTTGGAAGCGATACATTCAATAGATGCAATGACAAGTGAGCAAGGATGGACTAAGGATAGGATTAAGAAGATGACTAGGGATAGGACGAAGGATCGGGTTAAGCTTGTGGGTATACTCTCTTTATTTGTTAATTGGAATGTATTACATAATAAATTGGTGTTGTTGTAGAACCATTAAACGCTGAGGGCCACCATAAAGGCATTCCACAACCGATTTCGAGAGCCGCAGAGGAATTCAAGGGCCAAGGGCTAGCAGGCATCGTCGGCTTTTAAGTTCTCCAAATCGAACTTGAACCAAGATGTCCACTTCGATCTCCACTTCAAACTTCAATCTTGTTTTCATTTTCGATCTTCAACTTCGAACTCACCTTCGACTTCAAATTTCAACCACGCCAAGACCGCCTTCGGGTTTCAACTACTTCGAGCTTCGAGCCTTCGATGATAATGGGATTTTTTGCCTTTTTTGTTTTTTTTGGACTTAAAATTGAAAAGATTTAGCTTAGACAATTGATTATTTATTTATGTAATTTTTTTGGATCTTTGAAAAATTGACTGAATTTACTTCATTATCAGCAAGCATTTAATTATTAAAACCTTTGATAATGCTTATTTAAGCCGCTTATATAAGTAAAAAAACAAACCAAATTAGTTAACAATTAAATTAGAATCAATATTTAACAAATAAGTTTAAGAAAATAACAAAATTAACTCAAAATTCACTTAAATTGATGTCAATGCGGCCTAGGTGGATGCCTATGCGCCCAGGCCCTTTGGCGCACAGCTTTTTTGCAACCTTTTAATCACAGCTTAAGATAATGGGGCTCCTAATAAAGAAAGTTGATGATGGAATGAAGCGATTCAAAAGCTAATTAAAGTGAAAACAGAATCCTATTTAAAAAATGTAAAAATGAAGCAAATTTCAAAAAAAACGTAGAAATTAGAAAACAAAAGACGCCAATAGGCAGTTAGCGAAGCTACATCTAAATATTATGATAACTTATATTGGATGTTGGAAACAAAGATGAGGAAAATAATATATATATATATATATATATATTAATATTTAGAGAATTGAAGAGAAGAGACCTAGGAAACAACAAGTGCATTAAGAATGAAAATGAAAGAGTGTTGGTCACGAACGACGAAATTAAATAAAAAGATGGAGAATTATTTCTATAAATTGTTTAATAAAAATAATAATACAGAACTTATGGTAGAAAGAACTATTATGTAAAAATAGATGCATTATATAGTCATAAGATTAGGCATGATGAAGGATGCTTGGTATAGATGAAAACGGGAAAAGTAATAGGACTCGATAATATTCTTATCAAAGTCTAGAAATGTTTAAGAGGGACAAAATTAGTGTGGTTAACGAGGTTAATTAATAAAATTATTGATACAGAAAAATGCCTGATGAATGAAAAATAAGAACCTTGATAATAAAAATACTATACACAATTGTTCAAATTATCTTATGAGTCATACAATGAAATTATAAAAGCGGGTAATCAAACATAGATTAAAGAAGAAACGTCTATATCTAAAAATTAAATTAGTTTATGCCAAGAAGGTCCATCATGGATGCGATTTATTTATTAAGGCAAATTATTGAGAAATATAAAAAGAAGAAGAAAGATCTACCCATAAATTTAAAATTCTATGGTTTTTTTCTAAGCTTTTGGAAAATAATATAAGTTGGACCTTGAAATAGAATATGGGAACCTATTAATCATATTTGTGCTCGAGATCATTATCAACTTGTTTCCTTCATATCAATGATTCCAATGATATGAAAAATGTAAAAACACTAATACATAAATACTAAGCATTCAAACTATATATATGTAACGTAATAAAGACGCTATTTCCCTTTCATTTTTGTTGTCTGCCTCGTGCAAACAGAGTGTGCGGTCTTCCACGTAAGGTAGGATGTTAGATATCATGGTATAATAGTTGGCCCACTTCTCTGTACATTTAACTTTTCCGGAAAGATAATGAACATGAAGATTTCTCATATTATGGAGATTGACTGCAGAAGATTGATTGGAACTCACAAGACTAAACAACTGGTTACAAGTGATTTCCACTTCTCATGGGACCAGCTAGTTTCCATAGTCAGTCAGTCTCGGTGCTTGTAAAAGCAAATGACCAAAGGCTAACTCAGTTAGGACCACCATGTTTTAAACATACTGAAACTAGTATCGCTATGATATTGGAGTGTGCAGGTTACTTGGTCCAACCACTGAAACTAAGTTATCTGCTACAAGTACATTTACTGAAATGTATAAACTGATGGTATATGAGGTTAGACATCCAGTTATGTCACTCAAGTTAATGAAATATACTATAGTGTAAATGACAACACATCAAAAGCTGTAATTAGAAGTGTCCACGAAACACACCTACAAACCCCAAACTAATGTATCCTGTTAGCATTATAGCATTATGGACCAGTCATAATTTTACTAGAACACCTCTTCTTCAGGGTTATGATATAATATAAACAATACTGTAACATCAGTGTGTTTTTGTCATCTATGAGATACAGCTATGGTTATGTTCCTTCACACCGGTTTTCAACTGACAAAATAATAAATGGGTATTTCTTTCTTTTGCAAAAACATAAGATGGTTTGGTCATGTGCGACGCAGATCTATGGAAGCACCGATTCGACGAACAGATACTCTCGATATGGGCAATAGCAAAAGGGCAAAAGGGAGACCGAAGAAAACATGGATGGAGGCGATACGAAACGATATGGTTGCCGAAGGACTCAATGAAAGTATATTGTTCGATAGGAGTGGAGGCGGAGGATTCATGTGCTGGACCCGGCGTGATTCTAATGTTGGTTCATGTAGCCTACCCCATATGCTTGGGATAAAAGGCTCAGTTGTTGTTATTGTTGTTGTTGTGCAAAAACATAATAATAGACGGTTAAGTAATTCAGTTAAGCAAAAGCGCACCTGGGAAATCGCTGCTAAAACAAAATAGGAAGCAGAGGATATATAAGCATATACATAATATGTGCATAACAATATACAAACATTTTAACCGTAAGCATGTTGTGGAAAAGAAAGTATTAGAGCTAAAGGTACATAGGATATGAAATCTACCAACAAAAAGTGATGTGAAAAAGGAAGTTATAACTACATACTCTTCACTCATTGAATTTTTTGGAACAATGATTATAGGAGTGTCCAATGATAGATCAACTTTGACAGCAGCAGCACCATCCATCTCATACTTTTGAATCAGCCATTCAAAGCCCCCAACTTTATCAACAAGCTTAATTGCTTCTTCAGTGTGTGGAGAGGCAAGCTCCATAAAATATGTAGTAATCTAGTATGCATCATATTGCGGACAAAATCAATATTGACTTCAAAGAATTTTGAAATTCTAGAATTAGAAGTTCAAAAAAAAAGGGATTGAAAGAAAAAAGATCAGACTGCTTAAGAAAAGCATATGGTCCATAAAACATTATTTTCTTCTATCATCCGGTTCAGTTGCAGTAGTTCTAATATTTAGCTGAATCTTACCTCCTGAACAAACCGGTAAAGAAAAACAATGCGGACTGCAGAAAGTCGACCACTCAAGCTGTAATCATGTCCTTCATAATCATCATCTTCAACACTATATGACTGAAATTTAAACTGAAAGGGTAGAAATGGGGGAAATGAGCATTGACCAAATTATAACACTTATATAAACTACACTAGGAAGTGACCCCACATGTGAAACATATGATGTAACTGAAATTGTAAAAATAAGGGAAGAAATCTGAGGTGTAAAGAGTTGCATAAAGATAAAGAATGCATAGATATTTGAGAACATCAACATTGTTGGCTACTATTTTCTAAAAATTGTAGGTCCTGTGTGTGTGTGTGTGTCGTTCTGATTGTACAGAGTTAAATGATCATGATGGTGCTAAGCTTATTGTTGTGAGCATAAAGTTTGTGGGATGCACCCAAAATTTCACGAAGCGGTGGCTGCTGGAATGGAGCAAAGGTTTTGTCAGGAACCGAGCAGGTAAAAATTCAAATATGACTTCATTTTGTTGATATATTTTCCTCTGTTATGGGATTAAGGGGATCAAGGTTCTCTCATCGATGAGTTAATTTTGGATCAAATTTATGTTTTTAAATTTGGAAATTTACTTTTGTAGGGTTTAATTTGCTCATAACTTTGATGGTCAAGACTGATTTTCGAGATTTGGTGTCGAGTGTTGCAAGCACTCTCTTTTCATTTGTTTCTTTCATGGAAGATGAACCTGGGGCAAAAACTTATGTGAGTGGGTTTGGACTTCCACCAAGATAAGAGCCATGGTGCGTGTGTGACAGAGAGGGAGAGAGATGCGCCGGGGGGTTGTAAAAAGAAAGAGGGTTTGTCCTATTGTCCTCTTTATGGGGCTTTGTCCACTCTCCTCATTCACAACCGGAAACCATGCTCCCTATAGCAACATGAGGGGTGATTCTACAAAAAATAGGGTAAAATGGTGGTTTTGTTCTCTTAGCTTATAGATATAGATTGTAACATACAGATTGTAACACCTGCATTCTATACGAGCATAAAAATAGCGTAAGCAAGACTTGATAACAACTACACATGAAAACATAGGCTGGTCAAGTGGTCGAGTAGGATCCAGAAGAGACTCAGGCCTGTTTTGCTTGAATGGATTCAAAGCCACCCATTTACCTGACAGGTTCGTATGAAATGGGTCCAGATCCGAACCCGTTAATGATTGTTCTTTTAATGTTAGTTTGCTTGATAGTTTGATGTTCAATATTTGCATGATAGTTTGATTTTTATTCATCTTCTATATTAAACGTCACTATAATTTTTTTCATTCACCTATTGATTGTTGAAACATTACTAAGTATATATTATTCATATGTATGTTTAACATTTGTTATATTATCATCTTTTTTCAATAAGAGGTCATTTCCGGCGCCTCTTGACTCAGGCCGTCAGGCGATATAGACTAACCTACTTGCCTTTGCCTCACCCTTCGGCTTCAAAACCTTAATTCCAAGCCAATGAAACCCCAACTGGTACCGCAAACGACAAGAACAACAGTGTTTCAATGGTAAATAAGGTAGACACTCAATTATAAAAGTGAGGAAACTCGACACATTTTCAGTTCATTGAAACAATATCAGCAACAAGCCTTGATCCAAGATCATTTAGAGATCAATCAAGTGTTAAAATCAAAATTTGGAAACATAAAGCCATAAGTTAGTTAAGATGTCCAACTGAATCGCACAAACTGCAAAGCACCAAGAATACTAATCAAATATGTACTCTTCCGATTAGCGTTGCTAACTGTTCTTTATGTTTACTGATACTAGATCACAGAAGCATTAAATTCCACTTGTCGGATACCATCATGAAAACATTCTCATCAATCAAAAGCCAGATCTACTAAAAACTAGACAAGTTCCCATGAGGATATTACCTTGATAAGGGACTCAACTCCTGGGTTACGTATGTCACAAAGCCTGCCCCAACAATGATCTGGACCGAGAGACATATCACGGAGCCTCATGTTTCCTAAGGTACCTTCTATGGAAGTAGAACTAGGATGGACCTGGAAACAAACCATGAGGATATATAAAGGTATTAAAATATATGTTATATATAACTATACAATTATTCAAAAAAAAAGTTCAAACAGAAAGAATCACATGAACGTGTTATAATAAATGAAATTTGAGCTGAATAATAATATAGGAGAAGGAAATAGCCAGAATAACCTATTGATTTCTAATTTAACAATAAAAAATTAAAAGAAAACAAACAAACAAAAAAGCATGCACGCCAACCAATGTGGCATGCACACAGATACAAAACGGTGCAATACGGCGATACCGCAAAATCCCAAAATATAGGATACGGGAACAAGGCTATATATATATAATTCTATAAAGATAAATAAGATATCAAACACAACATTAAACAAGGAAAAATTAACAAGTCTAATATGATATACGCTAATGACATATTAAAGATATGTTTGTACGCATATGACATGCATTGAACACATACTATACACAGATGACATATACAACACGTCTGATACGCGTCGTGCAAGTGTCTTGCAAGTGCTGGTGACCGATGCGTTTCGGACATAGATACGGCAACCCGGGGAAGTGTTCATCCAACCTACGTGCCAACACACACATATGCGCACAACATGGAGGATGTGGAATATTGAGTGGCAGTCAAAAAGCCAACACAATCATTATATTCTACAAGATCCGTACCCGCAATCTTGATTTTCAAGTATTAAATCATGGATACACAGATTTTCAAACGATGTAGGTATTCTTTTTTTATAGATCAAGGGTTGATAAACAATATAGAGGGTTAGTTAAAGCAGTTGGGTTTATGTTTTCCAGATTCAAGAATTTCAGTAGAGCATCTCACGGATTATCCGCAAGGTACAAGTTGCACTCGAAGAGGGTAAGGATCAAAAATCACACTGGTTAAAAATGATTACATCAACAAACTAGTTTAAAACAATAAAATTTGTACGGCTAAAGTAAATTCAATTTATGCACATGTTGTCATTGGCTCATTGCCAAACAATTTTTTTTCCATCATTAGACTATTTGAGGGGTTTAGATCGACTTTAACAGTATGGATCATCTATAGGCACCCCATCAAAGAGTTTTTGAATATGGAAACACAAACCTCACCTCAATGGATGCAAACTATCTCATATATGAGGTATGTTCTTTGGGAACAACTTCAACATTGTTCCTTGCCTATCTACATGGTTGGCAACCCAAATGGATGACCATACCTTTCATTTGAGTGTGCGCGCGCGCGTGCGTGCATGCCTGCACTCTAACATACATATCCAGATAATCGTATACATGCATGGACATAGTGTGTATGTGTGTGTGTGTGTAGAGAGAGAGAGAGAGTAAAGGAGGAAAGAGGCCCTGGGAGGCTTTCGTCAAGTGGCGTTAAAAAAACTACACCCTCCATTTTTTCCGACAATCGGCACCGGCCATCTTGATCTACGTCATCTAATATGTCGGTACACCAAATTTCATGTGATTCTAACACCTTTTCACCGTTGACTTTGTGAGTGCAAAATTATCTGTTTACCGACAATAGAACCTTTTACATAGCTAAATCAACGGTGAAAAGGTGTTAGAATCAAATGAAATTTGGTGTACCGACATATTAGATGATGTAGATCAATATGCCCGGAGACGATCCTCGGCAAAAATGGAGGGTGTAGTTTTTTAGCGCCACCTGACGAAAAAGCCTCCTAAGGCCTCTTTCCTCCATTATTCTCATGTGTGTGTAGATATGTGTGTATGTGTGTCTACACACACATGGCAAGTTTGTGTTTTTTCAAATTCATGAACTTTTTTGTGGATGTCCGATTGATTTTTCTCGTCCATGTTGATCAACATACACTACCCAAGATAGTGTATGTTTATGTAGCGACGTTGTTCGGAAGTATAAAAACATTTGAACTTATTTCAACCGGAAAATTTTTATCATTAAAACTACCAGTAGCATATGTAAAACAGTTACATACAACATGATTTAGTAAACATACAATATCTAGGGTGTGTTCATCAACTTGACCGGAAGGGATCGTCGATCGTACATCCCACAAAAAGTTGGTGAATTTGAAAAACACGAACCCCCCTAATGGATCTAAACTATATATCAAGTATTTAAAAAAGAAGTTACAGTAACTTGTGACTGAGTTTACATCCTAGAGCAATCTGAATCCAATAAAATTTCTCAGTTGTTCCACAAATCATGCAACACCTTCACAGAATAGGATTAAAAATACAAGATATCAACGTCTTATCTTTTTCGAAAGTATGAATCATCATTTAATGCTCCACTAATTTTATTCACAGATAAGACTGAGCCAAAATGATTCATGGGTTAGAGATCTAAAACTGACAACTATTCACTTATAAATGTTTTGAATAATTATGAAGAGTGTGGAACATCCACTTGGGTGGAGGAAGTTTTTTGGCAACATTGGTTATAATATTTCTACACACCCCTATATCATTCACTACGGATGTTCAAGTAATCAATATATAATAACTTAACTTAGGAATATACAAAGGAGTTTTGATATACACATCTAGCTAAATTTTGTAGTTAAATTTGAAGGCAAGACCTTCATAAAGAGTATCAAATCCAATTCTTCTGCAAATGAAAAGAATGTGCTCATAATTTAAGTTAAAGTGATGTTCATATGTAGAATGCGTTACTGGCTACTTTATTGTATGTAGGGGTGTGGGTGTGGGTGTGGGTGTGTGGGTGTGGGTGTGTGAGAGAGGATGGTGAGTATACAGTGACACTATGAAGCAGGACACATGGCGAATCATCATTCAACACTTCACCTTTTTATATTCCGACTTAAATGATTCTTTGATTAGCGAAAGATAATTGCACATGGATCAACAAATAATTCGTTAGCATGTGTCCGGCCACTGTATGAAATTCCTACAATGGCAATCTATACTATGTTGTGATGCCATGTGTCCGCCACTATAGGAAATACCCTCCCCCCACAACACACACACACACACACACACACACACTGTATACTCACACCATCCTCACACACACAGACATTTGAGTACACGTACTCTGGAGTGTCCCTGTAGGGTGCACCCTACAATGGAGCATATGTGCATGTTAGCATTGGACTTTGCATGGTGTTTTTACATTTAAGCCCATTCTCCTTTTCATTCGGCTTTGAACTTAAATACAAAAGTACCACGCAAAGTCTAATGATATACATATACATAGAATGAGGGGTAAAGGGGAGGGAGAGAGACAGAGAAAGGATATAAGATGATGGCCTTTTTTAAAAAAGGGTCCCCGCCAAAAAACACGACCCAAATCGGTCATCTTGATCTCTGTATTATGAAACCCCTATGTACAAAAAACCTCAATATTTGAATACCTCCAACAATGGGTTTGATGGGACGCATTAGAGCTCTTCATATCTTAAAACTTTTTGTACATAGGGGTTCATAATACGTAGGCCAAGATGACAGGTTTGGATCGGTGAAACACACCGGAGTATGTGTGTTTTCAAGCCGTGACCCCTTTTTAAAAAATGGGCTGCCACGTCATATCCCTCTCTCTACATAGACATACATATGTGTGTGTGTGCATACGCACACGCACGTGTGTGTAGTGTGTGTGTACACACACATGTAGATGTATGTATACACACACATGAATACATACATGTACATACATACACATGTAAATGTATACACATACACACATGAATACATACAAGTACATGCTTATATATGTATACGTATATATGTGTGTGTATAGATACATATGTGTGTATATACATACATATATATAGGCTTAAAACTACCAAAAACTTAGGGGCTGAAAATTACAGGAAACTACCAATACCATCCCCTGATACATATATATACCTATACATAAACACATATACCAAGAAAACAGAGTATAAAGTGGCATCCTACACACGCACATATACTAAGAAAACAGAGTATAAAGTGGCATCCTACATTATGAATGACATGGCACAATATCATCCCCTGATCCATATCCATAATAATCTTGCGACTACATATATAAATTGCGCTTGAATTAGAAAGGGTAAAGTGAGAGGAACCCATAAATAGTGCATTGCCAAGTGCACCACCACTGTAAAGAATTCCTACAATGGCACGATATATACTGCATCCTTATATATAGAGAGAGGGGGGATAATGGAGGAAAGGTGCCATAGGAGGGAATTTCCTCCTACAGCGTCGAAAAAATGCATCCTTCACGATTTTTTCCGACGATCGGCAACTATCCTCATCATCTAAGATGTAGATACACCGAATTTCATGTGATTCCATAACTTTTTCACCGTTGATTTAGTGGGTGCAAAATTAACGGTTTACCGACAATAGAACTTTTTACATTGGTAATTGAACGGTGAAATCACATGAAATTCGATGTATCCACATCTTACATGATAAAGATGATGATGGGTGCCGATCGTTAAAAAAACATGGAAGATTTGACGCCGCCTAACGAATATATATATATATATGAGAATAATGGAGGAAAGAGGCCCTAGGAGGCTTTTTGCGTTAGGTGATCTCAAAAAGTACGCCCTCCGTCATTTTATTCAACGATCTGCACCTTCCGACTTGATATCCATTCTCTAATTTGTCGACACACCAAATTTCATAGAACTTTGCACATTGCTAAATCAACGGTGAAATGGTATTGTAATCATATGAAATTTGGTGTGTCGACAAATTAGAAGATGAATATCAAGTCGGAAGGTGCAGATCGTCGAATAAAATGGTGGAGGGCGTACTTTTTGCCGCCACCTAACGCAAAAAAGCCTCCTAGGGCCTCTTTCCTCCATTATTCTCTCTCTATATAGAGAGAGACCTTTATATTTATGTATACTTATGTCCATATACGCAAGTATATGTTCACACACACGTGTATGTATGTGTGTGTGCATGTATGTATACACATACACACACACACATGAATACATACATATACACATAGAAGTATGTATACACATACACACAAATGAATACATGCATGTACATACATACACACACACGTGTGTATAGGAAAACATATATATACGAGGATAATGGAGGAAAGGTGCCATAGGAGGGAATTTCCTCCTATGGCATCGAAAAATACACTTTCCATGATTTGTTTCGACGACCGGCATCCATCACCTCCATCTTTATCATCTAAAATGTATATACACCAAATTTCAAGTGATTGTACCACGTTTTCACTGTTGATTTAGTGGATGCAAAATTAACGGTTTACTAACAATAGAACTTTTTACATTGCTAATTCAACGATGAAATAAATGGTAGAATCACATGAAATTCGGTGTATCCATATCTTAGATGATAAAAATGGAGATGATAGGTGCTGATCGTCGGAAAAAAAGTGGGAGGCAGTATTTTTTCGACGTCATAAGAGGAAATTCCCTCCTCTCTCTCTCTCTCTCTCTCTCTCTCTCTATATATATATATATATATATATATATATATATAATGGAAGACAAAATCCCAATGAGGGAAATCTTCCTAAGGTGGAGGTCAAGGTTAATCCTATACCAATTTTCTAGACGATCAGCGCCAACCATTTTCATTTTTAATTACCTAAGATGTAGATATGATAATTTGATGTGATTCTTGTACCTTTCAAGCATTGATCGGTGGAGTCAAAATGTTCTACTACTAGAAAACCGTTGATTTTGCACCCACTAAATCAACAGTTAAAGAGCATTAAAATTCAAATGAAAATTATTATATCTATATCTTAGGCGATGAAAATGAAGATGATCGGTGCCGATCGTCCAAAGATATTGTGTAGGGTTGACTTTTGACCACCGCCATAGGAGGATTTGTCCTCCATTATTTTCGTGTGCGTGCATGTGTGCGTGTGTGTGGGAAGTTTAAAAGACAAAGAAGACAATCCATACTTCATGATATATCATGGATATACTTCTAAATGACAGTCCTCACCTTCAGATCCAAGATAAAACTTTCCTGGATAAACATAGCAAGCTGTGAACCATCTTCCTTATTCAGGAACACGCAAACACTGTCCACATCCATTCTCAGATTAAAAATTACACGGCCTTTTCCATAACCAAGCAAGCCTTTAACTAAAGAACGACTATTTTCTTCCTTTTTCTCGCTGAATGTTGGGGCATCTATATTATCTGATTGTGATACTGTAGAATTTGCGGGGCTCAGATCAAACCCAAACCCAATCAAAGCAACAAGAGTTGGTCTGTTGCAAAAGAATTCTAGTGCCGACATACGGATGCACATCTGTAACCAGTGAAACAAAAAAAGATAGCATTTAAAACAAAGATAGCAAATTATTTTAATAGGCATGCATAAATACTATTCTTCAAAGTAAAGCTCGGATGAAGAAAACTTGTTTCTACCTGTGTATCTATACCATCATACAGTGGAGAATCAGGACTTCTTGTCAGAAAGGTGAGAGACACAAAATCAGGAATGTTACTATCTGCTGCCTCATAAAAAACATCACCGGCCTTCCCTTTGACCTGATCCTTGTCATGACTTGAAGTGTCAACACTTCCGCCCCCAGCAAAATGCTCGCAGAGATCAAGCGAAGACAAGTCATTAATCAAGTCAGGGGTTTGTAAATAAAAGCTCTGATCAGATATTGACATAAAATCTGGCAATGCATCTTTAAAAGATTCGTCTTCCTCTAAGAAAAAGCTGTCAACATTTTTTTGGGGTAAGTCAAAGGTACGACAGCTGCTACGATTGCCATTCTCATTGTGAACAGAACAAGCTAAATATTGCGGAGACATAGATAGTAGACCCTGAAGTTCATCTTTAATTTTAAAAGTATGCAGCTTCACTTTCACAGTAAGATCTCCTCCAAGTTGAAGGACATTGACCTATATGAAAAAGTTGCAAAACGTATACCGTGTATAAGCTCAATTTTGCAGTGAGAAAAATAAAACGGAAAGAGATCTTTTAAAAGCACTAACAGTAAAGAATGTCAAAATGATAACCTTGTATACTAATAGTTAAAATAGTTAATGCAATATGCAGCATTCCACCCTTTTTTTGTCTTACTATTCTCGAAATGCCTTTTTGGATCTTCCTCAATGTCCCGGCTATTCACGAAACGTGAGAAATAAAAATAAAAATAGAGTGGAACGATGTGGGAGAATAGGCAACAGGGTTTTCAAGACATCTCTTAAGATGCCATCTACTGCAACATCTGCTGCAGACATAAGGCCTTGCAATGACATCAATCATACCCCCAACTTAATGCGACAACACCCACCCTGTATTACATGACCTCAATACCAGAATAAAGTGAGGAGAAAACAATTAAGCATGTATGCCCAACCACAGTTTCTGAAAGAAAATTAGCTTTCTAGAATCATCAGCTTCATATCTACTCAAACCGCTTCAGATCTATTCAAACCGGTTCAAACTACAAGCCCTCTTAATGTCGTCTCTTAGGCAAACACACAAATGATGCTGGCCCGCTGTAAGTTTGAGCAAGAGAGTTCAGAACACCATCGCCACGAACACAAGATTATTGTTTTCAGTGCATTAGTAACTATTAGTTGCAATTTGTCTCATGTACATAGATTTGGGTAGATCCTCTGATGCAATAACTAGGACTAAAGTTTCTCATGCTATGAATGAGCAGATCGCTGACAACTGTGATTTGTTCATGATGATTTCGTCATGTGGCGAGAGGGAGAGAGTCAATCACCTGGGCTACAGATTTGTCGGTTGGTTTATTCTCGAAATAACATCATTCGGAAAAAAGAAAAAAAAAACTGTCGGTTTCTTAAGGTAGTTCATACTTGCTTACTTGTTAGGGTAAGGTTAAGGCTTAAAACGGACGACTAGTCACTAAGAAACCCATGAAAGTGTAGGCAAAGGAATCGGGCTTAGGCTGCATAGCTACAGGGATTACATTGCCTTATCTTTCATGAAGAAGTTTTGCCTTGGTGCATCTGAAATTCCTAGGTTTTATTAATTAATCTGGTTATTAAATTCCCACGCATCAGATTCCTTTGATGATCACCTCAACTAGCATCACTTCAGGAACTCAGAAGTTTACCACTAGGATGCAATACCCTACCCATGGCCTAATTCCTTAGGCTAGGCTGTCGCCCCCCCCCCCCCCAAAGCCATCTCCCATTGCAGCCGACTACTCAAGGGGAGTCACCATGACCATCACCACCAGTCTAACTGGCTGCCACTAGATTGAATCTCTTCTATGATTTAGTCTTTATAATCCACAAATACTGATGTTAGATCTTGTAGATCTTAGATTATGTAAACTGGGATCTACAAGTTGCATCATCTAATACTTGCTTGCATATCAGTCCAGGGTTCTTTATTAGGGCTTCGGATATTGGCTCAACTAGAATTCGTTTATCGACTGTTTGCATTGAACACTTGGCATAATTGCACCTCGTCCATTCCTATCATTCTTACCACATCACTATATCTCCTGGTTAACTGATGAACGCACCAACCTTGAACACTTGAGCTCATTGGTAGAGGTAGTAGTAATTGTAAAATTATTTTGAAAGCCTTTATTCCCAAAAACTATCAAATAGTTTAGCTAAACTATGAGAAACTACCAAAAACTCTAGAAATTACAAGAAACTACAATGCTAATGGTCAAAGCGATCAACACTAATGGCGTTAAGTTTGTGTTAAAATGACCATTTTACCCTTTTAATTAATTAAATTAAGGGGAAAATGGGTCTAACTCCCCAGCTTAGAAAAGCAATAGGTTTAGGTCTCTAGGACAAAAAGTAATAGGTTTAGATCTCTATAGTACATTTACTATTCTTTATGCTAATAATAACCTTTCAGGTAAACCACTACATTTACCCTTTAAAGTGCTATATATATTTTTTAAAGTGCTACATTTATCTTCTAAAGTGCTACATTTATATTGAAATATATGTCAAATGTAATAGAAATAGTAATTTTACTAAAAAAATGTAACAGTTTACCTAAAATGATGGTTTGGCATAAAAAATAGTAAATGGACTATAAGGACCTAAACCTACTGCTTTTTAGGTCAGAGACCTAAACCTATTGCTTTTTTAACTTAGGGAGTTGGACCCGTTTTTCCCTTAGATTAATTAAATATTAATTATTGATTAAACCTTAATTATTAAATAATAATTAATTAAATTTTAATTATTTACCATAACCCTAGTCCTAACCCTAGAATGGAGGCGGCGCCAGAGGAGGAGGCGAGGGTCGGGGGCTGTGGAGGAGGCGATGGAGGAGGTGGTCAGGGTTGGAGAAGGACGAGGGTCGGGGAGGAGGGTCTGGATCCAGGACGAGGGGGTCTGGAGAAGGAGGACGAGGCGGGGAAGAGCGGCTCGCCGGCAACGAGGGGGTGGAGAGGAGGATTGGCTCGCCGACAACAGAAGGGGAGCAAGGGAGGAAGGGCAAATCACCTGTGACGAGTAGGATGAGTGGGAAGGACGAGTAACAGGGCCCGCCGGCGGCGAGAAAAGGGAGCAAGGGAGGAGGGCCGGGGCTCGCCACCGACGAGGCTAGGGTTGGGATAAGATTAGGGTTAAGGTTAGGTTAGGAAGAGGGAGAGAGGACGAAGAAGGCAATTTTTGGAAAATTTAAAAAAAAATTATGATGTGGCGGTTTTTGATGACATGGTGGTGAGGTGTCACCCACGTTGACGATGTAACGCCGTTAATCATGGTAGTCACTTGTAATTTTGAAGGAAAAAATTGGTAGTTTATTGTAATTTTGAAAGTTTTTATGGTAGTTTCTTATGTATTTTGAAAGAATTTGGTACTTTCTCATATTTTATCTAAACTATTTGGTAGTTTTTTTGGAATTAAGCCATTTTGACAACAATAAGCTTGATAACTTCAGGAAAGAATCCCTAAATCCTCGAAACATAAGCTAAGCAACTAATACTCCTTACCTACTAAAATTAATTCAAAAATTATCCTAAAATTTCCAACAAGCATTAGCATTTGTTACAATGGCAAAATCAAGGGGTAGTAATGACTAGGGGTGTAAACGAGCCGAACTCGAGCCAGTCAAGCTTGGCTCGAGTTCGGCTCGTGGTTCTTTTTGTCGGCCCAAGTCCGGCTCGTTTAGTTAATCGAGCTAGAGATGCTCGGCTCGAGTCCGGCTCGATTAAACATGCCCAGCTCGTGTTCGGTTCATTTGTGGCCCATTAACTAAACGAGTCGAGCTCAACTGAGCTCGTTTAGAGCTCGTTTGTGAGCTCGGCTCGTTTTCAGCTCATTTACTCATATTAATAGTATCTTCCAAGAAAAACACATAATTAACAATAATGTTTAAAACTCAGGGTTTTGAAATATGGAAAAATTAAAAAACATTAACATCTAGGGCATTGAATGGGTCTAAGTGCTGGGTTTTATATTTATCTCAGTACACTTTATATACTGTCATTTAATTGAATTAAGTGTTCTGAGAGTTGTATAGAATCTGCTATATATTACATATTACTTTTTTTTTTCAAACTGTGTAACCCAGCCGAACCCGAGTCAATACCGAACGAGCCTGGCTGAGCTCGAGTCCGGCTCGTTTAATAAACGAGCCACGCTTTCTGGCTCATGTCCGGCTCGTTAATAAATGAACCGAATTTGAACGAGCTGATACCGAGCCGAACCTTAATCGAACCCGAGCTGGCTCGTTCAATTACCACCCCTAGTAATGACATGAAATCTCTCCGAGTGGATAATAAATTTTAATTCCTTTTCATATGGGAGATGTCAGAAAAAAACATAAATAAAAAAACTCTAGTAAAAGCATAAAAAAACAGAATGATTGTAAATGTGAGCCTATTTTAAGAGAGTTTGAATCCTCCAGGAACTAGTATCCAAGCTACACCTAAATGCATGTATATCGCTAAGAAATATTTGTGTGCAGTCATGTTTTCATGCAAGTATCAGTGGTGAATATTTGTGCGTGAACATCTATGCAGTGACCCAAACCAAATTTGTTTCGTGGAGTCCAGGATAGACACCACTGCCAGTAACTTCAAATCCTACGAGTGTATTTGTGCAATGTCATGTTTCAGTGCAAATATCTACAGGACTATCTGAGTAAATAGAGTTATTAGATCAAATATCAAAATTATAAAACTTGTACCAACCTTTCCACCACCAGCAAGGAGCTCTATAATTAATGCCTCGTTTGTGTTCCCATACTTTTCATCCAACTGTTGCAAAATATTGGAAAAGTAAAAAGTTGGTAGATGACCGCTATATATAAATCCAAAATTCCTATATCTATTTTCAATTAGACAAATAATAAACTAACAATAAAGAAATTTAGATATATTACTTTCCCATAAATAGACAGTTTCGTTTCAACAAGAGAACCATTAATAACTAGGTCTGCTGTTCTCAAGTTATTATGTCGAGGTGCAATCGATTCACGTGGACTATGGATTTGCTCTCCTAGTATATCTATTGTAGGAGGAGCCTGTGCCAAAAAAGAAGAAGAATAAGCATAATTATATGCCAATAGAGTTGACAGACATACAACAGAAAATGGAAGAGAGTTCTAAGAAAAGTGAGAAAATATAGTACAGAAGCTCGATATGTTGCTTGAACAAGCTCTTTCAACCAAGCAGATGTTTCATCATTATCACAAAATTCAATAATAATAGTGTTAGTCGACTCCAAGGCCTGCAATAGAATCATCGCTTCCACAAATTAGGGAAAACAAATCAAGAGAGAGAAATTTCTAACAGAATTATAGACAGAAAAGTGAAAATGAAAACATTAGTAAAGATGGTCATAGGAACTATTAAGTAAAGGCAACAAAGACAGCACCAAAGAATTCTGGAAAAATAGAGTCAGAAGACAATACCGTTGAGCTGGCAACCATAACAGAACTTAAAATACATATTGAAAATTAATGATTGGAATTAATTGATCATTGATCAAAGAAAATAAATAAACAGAACTGGTTGAACCATCTACAGTGCTGAAAGGATACGGAGAGTGCTTACATTAAATATGCAAAATTTCAAGATAATGAAGATCACGAAACCTGTATAACTCATCATAGAGGAATTCTTATAATAATACTAGTTGCTCGTTATTGTCCCACGAAAATGGTTAGCTAGCTTATATTGCCCAAAAAATTAACTAATTAGAACGACAATTAGATACAAATTAGAAGAAATGTATTACCAATCAAAACTATGCGCATGAAAATCCTTACAAAAAACATACGACCTAGATGATGGTTTTTAAATATAATCGAGAAAGTGACCTTTACTCAGTGTTCTAAAATGAATGTGTCAGCATACCCTAGTTGGTGCCTAGTGCAGGTAGCAACCTAGGCACCTAGCTTATCAAAGGGGCTTGAAGATCACAAGCTTAGGCAGCCCATAAGAACCCACCTAGATTTCTTTTTCCAACACTTCTTTGACAGAACCGAATGGAAGAAACAGGATCTCATGACCAAGTCCAAAATTTACATAATGAGGCAAATAATCTTGTTATTTGAAACGTATTGACAGCAACTTAGACCCCTGCTGATTGCATGTCATATGGGAAAAGTTCAATGTCTAGGCTGCAGCTCTCGTAAGGTAGTGGAAAGAGACAGCAAAAGAGAGTTGCTAAAGAAATCCCAATACAAGTAAAAGCATTCACACCTTAGTTAACTCCTACAAGAAAGTACATGGAGGATGAGAATGGATGGCCGTGTCATTAACAATATAATAAAACAATTTTCTATTCATCAACTGACATGGTGCATAACGACGATAGACTTTAGTGTGGTTGTCACAAAAATACTATCTCAATGGTTTTGAGGGAAAGGCGCAATTAAAACTGAGAATACTCGTACCATATGTGTACCTTTTTTATTTATTCTAACTAATACCTGAAGAACTTCATAACTTTCAGTAAGCGCATCTATATTGTATCACGTATGGATAGCTCATAGACATGATCTAGCCATGGCCAATCTATATCAGATGTCAGGTACCCGCATACTTGGAGAACATGTGTTTGATACTTCAGTAGATGTATTCCATTATCAAAACAATAAAATTCTAAAATATTCAACGTCTGTTTGTGATAAAATGCAAGTAATTTAATGGATGAATTATGAGATTCTAAACATAGTATTGGAGGAAAACAACTCAAAAGATGAGAACAGATCTACCTCTCTATTAAAATATATAGGTATATAAAATTACATGGAATACTCATACTTACCTAAACTAGCCTAAATTACTTGACGACTAAGTAACTCTTCGTTATTAACTCCTAAGAAACACTTTCTTAGCACCTAAGCAACCCTAACTAACCACTAACTCTTATTTCTTAACACTCCCCCTCAAGCTAGAGTGCAAATATGATGTGCTCCTAGCTTGTAACAAATAAATTTCTCACTCAGAAACAAGAAACTCAAGCAGTTTTGTTGATGACTTGCAGCAAGCAACTAGGGCTATTAAAAATGCTTGAAGCTAAGAAGCTCGAATCAATTGGCTCGAAAAAGGCACCTTAAAGCACGTTTGATAGTTAAACAACCCGAGCTTGAACATAAATTGAAGTTCGTTAAAATAAACGATCAAACAAGAATATAACCAGTTAGAGCTCGGCTCGTTTAGAGCTCGGATAGTTTACGGCTTATTTAGTGTTTAATAGTAATAATAAATATTCTTGAATCTAGATTAGATTTATTAACTCGTCAATTTTAACTCGAGACTCAAATCGTAATATATATTTAGTCAAATATTGTCATACTAAATTATCAAAGAATCCAAATAACGGTAAGGTTTTAAACAAGCACTAGCTCGTTCGTCTAATGATAGCAACAATATTTCTCACTGCTCAATTTGTCAAAAATAATATCAGACATCTATATATTTTAGTAATTACTTGATGCTATTTTTCTATATTTTAAATAGGCTTGATAAAGCTCGAGGCTCGGCTCCGCTCGGTTAGGTAGCAGCTTGTAATCGATCTTGTGAGGACGGCGACGACAGAGATATCTAGAGAGGACGACAATGGCGTATAGATCTAGAGTTTTGAGCGGCTTGAGTGCAGGAATCTTGAGATCTGAAGAAGACGCCGACTGGATATAGATGTTGACGGCAAGTTTGTTGAGACATGATGGAGACTAGGGTTTAGAGTTGAGATGAAGATGGGGATAATTTTTTGGAGTTATTTGAGGATGGAGATACAAATGTGGTAGTGCTCTTTTACCATGTTAATTACAGTATTGGAGGAAAATAACTCAAGAAAATAGGATAGATTAACTTTTCTATTTATAGTAAAATATTAGGCTTTACAAATTACATGGAATATTCAAAATTATCAAAACTGTTTTATATTACTTGACTACTAAGTAACCATTTTTTCTTCACTCATATATAACTCTTTCTTAACACCTAAGCGGTCCTTTCTTAACCACTAAAGCCCTATTTGGGAATGGAGCTAAGTTTAGATAACAAGAGTTTCATGAAGTTATTTAAATGTAACTCCAAATTCATAAACTATGTCAAGTTTGGCTTTCATTTTGGAGTCTAGAAAACTCCGGTTATCTAAACTCCAATGTTGAATTGCTCCAATCCAACCTACAGTTTCTAAACTCCGTTAAGTGTGAAGAAAACATCCAAGCTTAAGTTTTTAAATGGTGGTAGGTCCTTGCAAACTAGAGTTTGTATGTCCTCTATCTCCGTTAGCTCAAATTTTCCTAAATCCATAACCAAACAGGGCCTAAGTAGCTTCTATTTCTTAACAAATTTATACACACTTTATATTGAATTTCCCACTTCATTAGGTTCACGTAATATATAAGACAAAGGTCACTGCTTGTTATACAAAAACCTAACGAACAGCCAACTGTTCTTACTAAGTTATAAATTAAGAAGTTGACCCATTGAAATATCTTCCCACACTTATTTGCAATGTATTCTGGAGCCATTGGTTCATCATTGTGAGTGTATTTTGAATAAAACAAAAACATAGAGTACCTGTGTGTGCATATATATTTTACACCGGGTAGCAATAGAATATGGGCAGTTATATATCATTTTGCATATCATCATCAAAATCCTCACCATCATTATCATCATCTAAACCTTCCATCAAATGGATCAGCTGCAACAAGGAGCCTTGAACCTCACAACAATACTAAAATAAAAACCTAACTAGGAAGGTGGTTACAGTGAATGAAAACGGCATAAACTAATCTTGGTGGGGTGTGTGGGTGTGTGTGGGTGTGGGTGTGGGTGTGATGGATAAAACAAACTCAACAATAATGGAACAAATAAGAAAATAAAGGCAATAATATAATGGTTGACAGTTGTATGTTTGAACTACATGCTCAAGTATATAGTTATCGCTTAATATTGGTCATGGAAAATGACTTATTCATAAAAACAGCTACAAAACTTGCAATGCAACAAGGAATATAATGTTTCATCTAGAAGCCAAAACAGAACTTATTTATCAAAATATGTGTTGGTAATGAACTACAGTATAAGCGATGGAAAAGAATCAATGGAAAGCTAGTAAATGTAACTAAGCAGCCTTATTTACCTTCTGAGTATCGCTTCCCCTTGAACTCACAGCAAGGGCATAAAGAGACCCACCGACACTTGCTGGCGACACCTCGAAGACTTGTCTACCAGCCATGCTGCAAGTTTCACAAATTGTTATAATCTAGTAAAGTGTGCTAGACCATAAACATCCAATTTAGGCACCATTAAGAAAAAATAAACAAATACAAGAGAAACTCGGTATAGGATTCTATTATACCTGGAACATCTTTGATAGTTTTGTGACACCTCGGACTCCAAAACATAGAGATATAACCCCGATAAGACAATATAACAAGGTTGCCACTCAGCCACAAGACCCTTGAAATAAATAGATGTAAACCATTAAGAGTCAAAGGCAAAATAATACAAATACTTTATAATTACTGATTAGGTCCATACCCTCCAGACTAAGATTCTAGCATCTGTTGCCAAATCGGCAGGTAGCCAAGGCACAGAACCAGGTTGGAGACTCAGCATAGTATCCTGATCACTGCTTTCCATGGCGCTGTAGAATATATTAACCAATTCTAGAATTCTGCAATGTCTTTCTGGTGAAAAGTGAACACCGAGATTCGGAACTTGAACAGCAACCCGAGTCGATGGGTAGCTTGGATGGGGTATTTTGATCTATAGAAAAAATGTAATATAAAAATTACATCAGCTAAACTTTCTTTAAATAGCATAATGTATGGCTATAGTTATGTAAGAATCATAAATGGTACTCTACAAAAAAATGGTAGAATTTACAGAGAATGCAGTTGACAGAAAATACTGATGCCATACACCAAAATACCTGGTCAACAACAACGGACATGCCACAGCGATCAAGAAGAGAATAGAAATGACCAGCAATCTCTGATGAAGGCAAGAGAGGAATTTGACTCCCATGGTGGACTGAACTTGACAGTTTATCTTTTGATATACCATCTACAAAAAAAGCAGCCATGTCTCTCCCAGATATATAAAAACGGGAATAAAGACTCTGTCTTCTTTCATCAGGCTGTCCTTCCTGCAATTACATGTATGATTTAAAACCTGCAACAGCCTAGAAATATGTATTTAGTATAAATGAAAACACATACTCTAGTATACAACGTAAAATGGCCAAAATCCAGAAGAAATTGGTTCTCATGCGTTGTAGAATCACCAGCTCTCATTGGGATCCTGACTTTGGGAGCATCAAAGTCTACATCAAGTGCAAACCTGCAAGGAGTAACAAAAACGCATATTAAGCAATTCAGAAGTTTAATGAGCAAGTAAATTCAAAATTTCCCCAAACAACAAATAAATTGGAGAAAAAATAAAGCCTTCTTAAAAAAGTCTTAAATCATTAGAAGAATGAAAGTATAATAACAATGTATGCATCCAGTAGACATGGCAAGAGAATACATGAATGTATTGATGTAAACAAAAACATGTTAAATATAAATAACGGAATCCCATCTGGGATTTAGTGTTTACAATTGGATAAAACATTTTTCCGAAATACCGGTACATTTACTAACTAAACTAACCATTACTATTATATCATTGCAGGAAACCAGTACAAAATGCAATTTATTATTGAATTACGGCATATATAAAGTTTATATAAAGAATAAGTGAATATTAATTCTCAAAAAGGAAAGAATGAGTGAATATACAAGCAATAATAATGGAAGGAAAAAAGTCACAAAACAGAAAGATGGAGTTTCCATAAAATTAAAAAAAAATAAACCTTGGTTCTGTTAGAAAGCTATCAAATATTGAAAGAAGTGGAACTGCATAATTCATTATTGCAACTGCAGAAAACTTGTAAGTTATCGAACACGGGTACGGATGGGAATAAATCAAGTAAGATATCTGCCTTTGCAGTCCAGAGTTCCTAATTTTCTAGATACATGGTGAAAAATATTGATTAAGCTTCGTTTAGATGTAGATTTATTCATAGTGAAAAAGATACTGCATCAACAATAAACTTGTTGTCATGGTTGTATATAGAGGCGTGTGGGAGTCTGCTTCTAGGACACAGCCATAAAAGTCAAAGGTTTATGACACTGTATTCCAGGATACAGCCATAACTCTCCCACCCCATGGGAGTCACATGAATTAATCTCTTGTTACTTACTAAGATGTACTAATTTTTTGTTACAACTCTCTGAAAAAACTAGTCTTATTATTTTCTAGGAGTATCTAAACAAATGAAAATCATATATGAAGCATCTGCATGCTTATAAGCATACCCATGTCTGAAACTGACACATGTCGGGAATGGACACGAGTTTGCCACGGTGTCGGATGCGTATGGGATCTGTCTGGGAGGAACTTGGAAAGGAAAAGGGGAGTAAGATAAAAATAAAATGAAAAAATGAAAAACAAAAAAGTTATCTCCAATGGGATGAGAGATTAAATGAGTCTTGTTTGATCATGAGATATTTGAATATAATTGTATTAAATATTGTGGTTATCATAGATCAAATAAGTTCTTATCTATGTTATTAAGATTATGATTGGTGTGTTAGATTGTTAGGATTAATAGTTATCAGTTAGTTTGTTATGTTATGAAATGTATAAATCGAGATGATTCATCTCTCAATAATATTGATCGACTTTATTGTTTCTTATCACGGTATCAGAGCAATCGATCCACACTTATTTCTACTTTATAATTCCTATCTAATTCAGATATGAACTCTCTCGGTTTGATCATAAGCAGTTGCATCCATATGGCGTCTTCTAGCGTCATGATCTTGTTCCTTTAGCATTGCCAACTAAAAAGACTGCAGGTTATTCTGCCCATCTTGCAATCCACAAAAGATGCCAGATATAAGTCTGCCATGCTCGGTGTTTTATCTAAGTTGTTCTTCTATGTCAAATCTACAAGTTGCATATTTTGGTTCAAGATATTATCAAAACTCTCAGATATCCACCGTGAGTTTGAGGGAGGTTGTTAGATTATGAAATATTTAAATACAATTATATTAGATGTTGTAGTTATCATAGATCGGATAAGTTCTTATCTATATAGTTAAGATTATGATTGATTGATTGACGAGTTAGATTGTTAGAATTATTAGTTATCACTTTGTTATGTTATGTTATGAAATGTATATAATTTATCTCTTAATAAAATTGATCGAGTTTATTGTTCCTTATCAAGTCTCGTCCACTCCATTTAACTTATGAGCTCCTCATAAGAAGAGGAGAGAAGTTTTTACTGCAAAAGATCCACAAAAAATGTCCTAAGGAGTAGAGAAGAGAAAAAATAAAAATAACAATATATATATATATCCTCTTTTGCTCCTTTCTAAGACAGATCAGTCTTGTTTTGTCGGTGTTACATGACAAGTCATGCGCTATCAGGACGGTTGAGTGAGAATGGAAATGGGGTTCATTATCTCTTCCTCTCTTCAAAAGTTTGTCGTAGCTGAGAGAGAAAGGAAAAGGTGCTTATTCTCCCTTGGAACTATCTATTTCGGGTTATAGTTTTGCTTTTGGATTAAATGAGTTTTTGGACTTAAGCTGTTTATAATTATTTATGCTTAAACATAACACTTATATATGAATTATATTGGGTAAATTGTCAAAAAGCCCCTGGCCCGCTCGGGAGTTGTCTAAAAACACCTGTAATTTTCAAAATTGTTGGAAAGGGCCTACTGTTCAAAATCTTTGTAAAAAACCCATGGGTTGTATTTCATTTAGACCTTATATTCTCTCAACTGCTTAGATATTACAGGCAACTGCTTAGATATAACAAAAGGTTTTAATTGGGCCCGGGTTTTTTTAACAAGGGCAAAAAGCCCAGGGTTTTTTAACGAAGGAAAAAAGCCCAGGGTTTTAACACAAGTTTGAAGCGGGCCGGTGGCTTTTTAACAATTTACCCAATTATATATTAAGGTCAGCCGAAACATAAATAGAATTTGACATATATCAAAACAATCACTTTCACATTATAATGCTTAGCTTTTCATATATAAAATATATTTATATTTAATATAATATGATAAATATAGCCGTGTTCATGTGCTCTACTTTTTACAAAGTTCATGTGTCTTATGTCTGCGTCGTGTAATGTCTTGTGTCCAAGTTTGTCTCGTGCTTCATTAATCCATCCCTCTTTTATATACTTCTCCATCAATTGTTCTAGTAAATAGATAGCTTCTGAGGTTGACCTTACTGATACAAAAAATTATTTTTGAATACAAATATTTATTCTCTTAGTCTATGGTCTCATTGTATGATTCTGAAAATTAATTTCACTATAGTTTATATAATTATGTAAATATCATATGTACTTATAGATAGTAGCTTTAATGTTGCACTTATGTTTCCTTTACTCTGTATAAAGGTAGCATTCATAATATTCGACAATATATATTCTCTGCTAATTATATTAGCTCAAACTCCCCCGCACACCACAATCATTTTTCAACTGCAATTGCAATTTGCCATTTGAAGGGCACATGGGATTGTTCATCACAATAGAAACGATGTGGAATCTATTTTAAAACAAAAAAGAGGGAGTTCCATCACACAGCATTCGAAATCAATCCAATTTGTGTCATCTTCATCAAATCAAAAGAACAAGTCACATGGTTATAAGTAAACGCCGCATTACTTTTCTTAAACTCATTATTATGCAACTACAGCCATAACCATTTTTTGCTTTAACTTTTACAAAGTAAATCCATATCCTCTATATTCTAGTTTAAGAAAGCATGCATGATCTTCTATGTCCCAACCAAGTGTGGACTGGACTTCCTAACAATCCAACTCATAAAGTGCAGCAACGGCGTCATCGCAAACAACATTAACATGGTGCTAGAGAATGAGTAGACATGACAATCACATGAGGCATGGAAGAACCCAGAGATGGCACTCGAAGATGAAGCCAACGACATCTAATTAGCTTTGAAAAGGATGAGTTTTATTTGTGGCCAATTAGACGAGGATGAGTTGATGGATAGGAAGATTGGGTGTTAATGGGAGCACCATCTTTAGAGAAGCATTTGTGTAAATATTGTTGGTGAGTGGGAGTGACTGTAGCTGACTCGCATAATTAGGAGAACATGAAAAAAAAGTAATCTACGTTGGTGTACCATCTAATTCTACATGAAATAGAAGGCTCTCTCTCTCTCCTCTCTCTCTCTCTCAGTGAGAAAGACTCAAAAAGGCACACATCCCACACCCTCTTAATGACATATTTTCCCAAGAAAATAAGATGCATAATAATATTTTCAGCCCAAATAATGTCTTATATAAATAAGGCAAAACAATATAGGAACTAAAAAATACTTTTATATTAATTACAACATTGTAGTGCCATGTAAAAATTTATTGTTATATATCAGTTTCGATTTCTCTGCACAGTTAATATAGTCTGCAACTAGAAATTCTACTTTGCCTCATGCATGTATGTGTTCTCTTTGATGTCATTTGGCACTCTTCACAAAAAGCAATGAGTTCAAAATATGCATAATTAGGACATCTAAGGGTTAGCGGCATTACCTTGGCACTTGAAATGACTATTCTATCCCTGAAATAAATAAACTAAAAAAAAGCTTTCTTGTTGGTGATGGTGGTGGCCATGGTGGACTAGGTTCGGGGATTTGGAACATTAGGGCTAAGGGTGGAGGCGAAGGTTAGCGGAGAAGGTGGTGGATGGTGAGGTGGAGGGTGGAAGCAGATAGGAGAAGGTGGAGGAAGAAGGGGGGGGGGAATTCTTGTTTGTGATTATGGCCATGGTGAATTAGAATATGGAGGCAGGTGGAAGGAGCTGGAGGAAGAAGAATAAAAAGGCTTTCTTGTTGGTGGTAGTGGCCATGGTGAATTGGAGTTCAGGTAACGAAAAAATTAGGATTTGAGGGGAAAGGAGGTAGGGGCGGATGGTCACAAGAGGAAGCCATGGGAGGGAGGAGGAGGTCGTGTAGGTGGGTGGAAGGAGGACGAAGATGAAGGAAGAAGAAGGGTATTTTAGGCATTATTGGACGCTTTTGAGGTCACATACCACTCACATGAAAAATTACATGATGGTGCTGACGTGACACCATTAGTCATGGTAGTTTCCCATAATTTTGAAACCTTTTGTAGCTACTTGCCAAACAATCAGACATATTAGAGTTTTTAGAAATGAAGTCACAATTAATTGGAGTAGGAAATTTAACACAATAAAATTGCCCTAAGGATAAATAAATATTAATTAGAAATAACTCGAATACCTGCTTTGTTCTTCCAATACAAGTTGAATTTGCTCTTGAGCTCTACGAGTTACCTGCTCTATCTTCATCTGCCCTCCACAAATGTTAAAAAACAAGAATTCCTTGAATATGGCAGTAAGACCTCATTTAAAAGGGAACCCTAGAACTTGAGAGACGAGTGATAGCGTATATTGTGAAAACTTAGGCATGTAGCATTCAGAATACCTGCAATGCAGTTGCAGTTTCCATGGTCACAGTAGGGCTAACAGCATTACTTCTTTTTACAAACTCCAGAAACCGCTCAAAGCTATCCATTAAGATCTGAATTTTTAAAAAAAAAAGTAGATTAATTCTTGAATTCTACAAATTGCTTGGAAAAAAACTCTAGAAAACCAAATTCTAACATCGTCTAAAGCGAAATATGGTAACTGTATAGCATGGATAAATAACACAGCAAATCTAACAAAATATTACCAAGACGGTTTATTTAAGCAGATGTTATATACCTCAGAAATGGCACTGTTTTACTTCAACATCAAATTGATATAGTGGAAAACCATAAGATCTAAAGTAGAAAGAACGGAGAATAGAGGACTGTGATAGAACAACACGAAGGCTAAATCTTATAGGCAATTCGAGGGATAAATGGATATGAATAGAAAAGCTGAGCCTCACTGAAAGTAAGAGGAACACAAAAATCAACGAAAAGTTACAATTGCATCGACAGGTCTCGCCTAGTCCCCTATACTTTTGAGTCCAAATCCACATCAGATAATCACAGTTTCTCATATTCGGTAGAATCTGTTCAGATTTGTACAAGTCTGGTATTTCTGTAGATAATAAGAAGAAGAGAATTTTCAGAGTGGTCAAATATACTACTACTTTGATATTTATTCACTCTTACTTTTAAGGTATTAGATAAATGCATACTCGTAATTAGGAATCGGAACATTTTATTTTTATGTTTATTACTTTCCGTGTCATTTATAGTCTAGACATTACTTAAATAAACATGACATAATATGATTAAATAATGCTCTAGACTAAGAGCTTAATAGAAGGACTTCGCACTTAACCCATTATTGAGCTTAACCCATAAATAAACTTTATGCAGCTGACTTAATTATCAAACAGAAAATGTACAGATTCAACAAATCTAGGAGTAAGTCAAGCTCATCTCAGCTTGGTCACACTCCTACACAATACATCGAAAATTTTGAAGGTTAGAGCTGAATTGAAAATGAAACGTAGCATTAAAAAATGTGTGTGGAACGTATGATTTAATACTCCACAAGTGCACATAAAATAATGCTAACAAGCTTAATCAAGCCAACTTCATGCAACTGACTTAATTATCAAACAGAAAATGTACAAATTCAACAAATCTATGGAGTAAGTCAAGCTCATCTCAGCTCGGTGACACTCCTATACAATACATCGAAAATTTTGAAGGTTAGAGCTGAATTGAAAATGAAACGTAGCATTAAAAAATGTGTGTGGAACGTATGATTTAATACTCCACAAGTGCACATGAAATACTGAATAACTTCCAGCAACAACAATTGAGCCTTTTATGCCAAGCATATGGCATATGGGGTAGGCTACATAAACCAACATGAGAATCACGCCGGGTCGAGCACATGAATCCTCCAGCTCCATTCACTCCTATCAAACAATATACTTTCATTAAGGCCTTTGGCATCCATATCTTTTCCTATTGCCTACATCCACGTTTTCTTCGGTCTCCCTTTCGCCCTTTTAACTTGGCCTAAAACAAGAATATTCATTCGTCGAACTGGTGCTTCCGTAGGTCTGTGTCGCACATGACCAAACCATCTTAGACAGTTTTCTCGTATCTTCTCCTCCACAGGTGCTACACCAACCTTTGGACGAATATCTTCATTTCGCACCTTATCTATTCTAGTGTTACCACACATCCAACGAAGCATGCGCATCTCCGTTACATACATCTTCTGTGCTTGATGTTTCTTAGGAGCGCCCAGCATTCCGTACCATATAATAAGGCAAGCCGAATAGCACTTCAATAAAACTTCCTTTTCAACCTTAACAGAAAGTTACGATCACACAAATACTGAATAGCTTCCCAGGATGAAAATTATACTTGAAAAGGCTTTATTAAGTTTCTTATGAACCATCCTCTTTGGCTGCAGCATATGAAAACTAAGGCTTTTAATCAGGTCTAGTTCGAAACATGGTTCAATAGTAATCCGCCCGTTAAGTAGCATAGATTTGGATACGGATACGGGACATGATACGAGTCAGATCCATGGATTCGCAATTTTCTAGAAGTCTAGGATAACTTTTTAGGATACACAATATACGCGCATAATAACCAATGAAAACATCATTTTTGCATATCTAGACTACGGTTATAATAATTTGTACGTATTGATGGGTAGATTGTCGGTATGTTAGCCATTGCTACAAGTTCAATGCATCTAAAATAAAATATAAATTTTTTGATGTGGCTGAGTTTCACAAGTATTCCCGGCGAAGCCGAAAAAATCGACTTGAATACGAATCCAATACGGAAAGCCTTTGTGATGTATCCAACAACAGTCCGCCTGGAAAGAACATAGAGTCCCTCTCATTTTCTTTCATCTCCCTCACTTTCTTTCAAACCAAACACAAAGGGTACAAAATAAACTTTTGCAAGATATACAATAAAGTGCTGCATTCAAAATGTACAAGGAAATTAAATCAGTACCGTGACATGGCATGGAGCAATAGTTGCTTTAAGCCTCCAATCCACATTTTCACCAACAGGTAAATATACAAAACCAGCTTCTAAAGCATTGCTCTTTGTCTCGCTGATTACACTCTGCAATAAATCACAAGAATTAAACAAGGCACAGGAAATATAGACGGAACAAGCATAACAAACAAACCTGTGCAAGTGAACCTTCAGGAGAGGATAGGCCATAGAATTTTAATGATGCATCACATTGGATGCTTTTATGATACATCTTAGTCCTAACATGAAGTTCTTCAGCTCTACCACATACAATCTCTGTCTGATTAATGCTTATGATGCGAGCAGCAGCTTTGCTAACTGACACATCAACTACGAACTGTATCATATTTTGCAAGTCCTTCCCATGAAGAAAAGTGGTATTATCATCCTGCTGACAACTCAATAGTTTATTGATTGCCTGCCATTCTTCTTTTGTAAGCTTTTCCTGTTCTGCAAATTTTGATTCTGGTGAAACACTCGCAACAGAAGCATCCCCAGAAGCAGTATGCCTGGAAGTGATCGAGTGGAAGTAAATATACTATGATTGAAAAAACAACTTCCTGCAACTTAATAGAAATGTGGTATATGATCAAAAAGTAAAAACAGAAAAGAACAAATGTTGGGCAAAAATATTAAGTGACTTCTACAAACCATCCAAAACTCCACCAACTTCTTTTGGAGTTGCTCTTCTGCAGGGAAGCTTCCTTGGATTTTACAGATTCAATTCTAGCATGTGCAAGTAACCTGAATGAAAGAGATTAATTGGTAGATGTGATACAAAAACAAAGTCTAGTTCAACCAGAGAGAAATAGTAATCAGATAATATCTAAGTTCTTACCTCCACAATAAGATCACCTTTGAATCAAGAGCTTTCTCAATCTTCCGACATTCAGAAATGTCTACATTGGGCACCTGCTGGAGAGAGTTTGCATACATTTGGACATAGAAGCGACGAAGCTGACAAAGATGCTTTATTCTGTCCCAGGAAAAACAGTAACTTCAAAGAAAAAAGGCTTCACACAATTAGAGTGTAGATGAAAGGGTGAATCCAAAAGGACAACCAAAGTATATAAATGGAGCAATATGCAATTTTACTGAAACTACATAATTTTGATCAAAATAAAAATACGTAAACAGACCTGTAGTTATGAAAGTGAACAAATAACAAAATGAAGACTGACTGGGAATCACATTTCAATGACTCATGTAAAAATTGATATGAAAGATGATATAATGCACTACCACGTTTTTTTCTGCTGCAAACTAGCAATCACAGCATAATGCCACCATGCATGAGGATCTTCTGAAATTGGTACAACAGGCCGTAGGTGAGATACATCTACACGAGTTCTATGTCTTGAAAAAGTTTCTAGTAGTTTAATGCCATCATAATACTGAGCCTGATCCATTTTGAAGCAGACACAAAAGTAAAGTAAACAGAACGGTCAAAAATATAAAGCATGATATTATAGAAGAAATATGTAGAAGTAATTGGACCTCGGAAATAGTTAAAGAGACATCACTAAGCAAAAGAGATGCCTTCTCAAAGGGTATCTCAGGATCCTTCCTTTCTTGCTTCCCCAGACGATGATATATAAGAACCCCATTTATTGGAGATACCAAGTAATTGCGATCTTTTGACCGAATGGAAACCGTTTGCTCCCTAGAAACTTCATCAATGCCATCTTGAAATATCTAATTCGAAAGGAAATTTGAATGAGATGTACGCGTGATAATGTAAGTTCCACAAGACAGGAAATTTGAGAGTATAAATTACCTCGGTCCATTCTGAAGGATACAGATCTTCCCAGTTTTTATCAACATTCCATGGAATGCTGTCACTATCATGATACACAGCAAGTCTCTGAAGTTGCACAGACTAAAACAAAGAAAATAATTAACATCAGTTAAATATAATAAAAGTTAAGCTAAGTAAATTTTAAAAGCATGCATCACATGCAGTATTTGAAAATCATCTGTGTGTGTGTTGGTGTGTCGGTGTATGTAGGTGTGGGTGTCCTTGTTGATGACATAAATAGCTAGAAGCATTCTGAACATAGATTTCTCCATGATTTTGCAAAAAAATGTTTCATGGAGACCGCACAGAGTTGTTTACTCCCTACCAACTACCAATTCAACCACTTCCTGACTGACATTGGGAAAATATAACATTAGTAAATGGCAAGTAAAAATGTATTTCATGTGGTGTTAAACAGAAGCATGCCTTGCCACCAAAGAGCTAACAAGAGATGCTCATAAGGCATGTCTGAAACATGGATGAAAAAAGTACTGGAGTAAACATAATCATTTTTATGTACAAAAACCTATGTAGCATGGATTCAGATACGGATATGGGACAAGATACAAGTCGGGGTACGCAGACTCGTAAATTTCAAAAATTCATGTGGGAAGGTTGATGTTTCTGGTTGCATATGCATACACACACAAAAAATAACACCAAAAAACTACCATTTTAGCAAATATAAACTTAGAAATAGAAAATCATTTGTTACTTTTAATGCATAGCTTGTTGGTGTCGTAGACATTGATACATATTCGATACATCTAGAATAAAATATTAATATTATAATGTCTCAAAAAGAGTTTCATAAGTATTCTCGACGAATCCGATAAGGATATGAGTCCAATTCGAATCCAATACAGATATGTCTCCCAGACAACAAATCCGTGCAACATAGACAAGAACCCTAATCTCGATCCCAAAAAAAAATCCAAAACGAGAACATCTGCTGATAACCAGCTGCCATTTGTAATTGTTTCTTCGAAACCTCAACAATCTTCTGCATCTTTTTTACTGATTGTTTTTCCTATATCACCCGGTTTCGTTGAATATTCAAGAATCTAAAGCTGACACCAAATTTAACCTTTGGAGAAAAAACACATGTACTCAGATGGTGACATCAAACATGAAACACGAAACAACACATACACAATAGATTCCGCCCAATAACATCCTTTACCCAATGAATTGTCATAATTCTAGAATTCTGTACCATAAAAATACCAAAGGTCATCAAATTTAATGCAAATATTAGTGATTCCAATCCTATCATGACATCCTATTTTTACCTTACAAACCAACCTTTGCTTCGTTACGTTATGAGAGGTGGGGGTCTAGTTGACTGGTTGATATCCAAAAACAAGGTTTGCATTTACTCGATTGTTTGACCAGTGCAAACACAAGATTAGGTATTTACACAAAATGATAGTATTATATTGTATAAGATGACATTATCTGTAACATCTGATTATAAGAGCTGAGGGAGCACTTAATAAAATAATATACCCAAATACTGAAGCTTATACAACCAATAATTCAGATGGCACTCACCTTGCATAGCTTGTCTAGAGCTCCACTGGTATCAAAGGTTTCATTACCCTCCCCATCTGTTGTAACAGCAGCAAGCTTTGATAAGGTGACTCCGGAACAAAACGGGTGTCCTGGATTACTGGAATATCCATATAGGTTGAGAAAAATAAGCTACTAGAACCTTACAAAATTTATAGAAGAAGATACTTTACACATTTTTCAAACCTGATAGAGTCCTCATATCGAATATGCACGTGGCTTATAGTAACTTTAAGATTTCCAATTATGGTCGCAATCAGTGAACCCAACCATGAATTTCCACCAGGTACCTGAAAAAATATACAGATCAGCAACTAATCATTACCATAGAAAATTCTGAAAGGTTCATAGCATTTTCCTCAATCAACAAACCAATGCTGAATCTGCCAAACTCATTTGTAATTTCAACTAAGAAAATTGTGGATCTTCGTAAATCCAATCACACTATATAAACTAGCCTCCGATGTACAACCACTTCATTATTCCTCAATGGAATCTGATCAACAAAATCAACCATGACAAGATCCTCTAAAGATATTAAGCAATTGATCTCCCAATCTCTGATGACAACACAAGATAATTTGCACTGGGATGAAACAAGAAGCCAACAATCAAGAAGATGACGGATCTCTAAATATCCGCTGACAAGAAAAGTTATTCACCCAAGATAAAATCACAGACAATAATCGAACAAAACCGAACGTGACAATACACCAATTCGAAGTCACTCTTGACCTCCGATAGTGCAATCACTTTCAAAGCATAATTTAGAATGGAAAACATAGTAAGATGAGATCACCTCAACACATGTTCATTGTTAATATAATAGGTGCTAGGGTTCAAATCAAGCTTGAAGAATGATGAAACAATCCCAAACTTGATGAATCTTGTAGATCGATATTTGTAACGGGGTGTTAATCCCAAGTCATTTCAAAACCAAATGCCTAGAACTTGATGAAATAGAGTGTTAGTCCCAAGTTATTTGTAGCTAGTTTTTCAAAATATAGTGTTAGTCATAGCTTTTAATTGAAATGCTAATATTATTTTTTTAAATACTTCATTTGATTCTCAAACCCCTCAATTTCTAAAATTCCTGAGACCTCCGATAATGACCACTGACACCAATTACCACCAAAAAACGTCTACAGACTACCACCCACCTGTTGCCATCGGCCGCTGACCACCATTCGGCCACCGCAAGCAAGAGTCTGCAGGCAACCGACAGCCATGGACCACAGATTACAGCCGCTGGCAACCGACACCAGCCTGCCGATGATTGTCATCCATAGCCAACACGCAACAATGACCGGTGCCAGCAACCGACTACCGCCATTGACCGTCTCAGGCAACAACCACCCACTGCCAACTGGTGGCGCCCGCTTAACAATAACTGCCACTGCGAACCGACAATTTCCTGCCAATAACCATCATCAGCACCAGCCTCACCGGCCACCGCCTACAAATTACTGGCGTGCCAATGATTCTATTCAGCCACCGCCCGTAAATGACCGTCATTAGTGACCGACGCTACCCGCCAATGATCGTCGCCGACAGACATCCACCGACGGCAACTACCATTGGCAGTTACTGTCTGCCTATGACCACCACGTCATCGTCCACCTATGACGCCCACCGTCACTGTTATCCAATGACCGTTGTCGGCAACCGACAACCGTCTCTTGATGAATGCCGTCGGTATTCACCCATCACCGGCATCCGCCGGTAATCGGCTAGCGCCGGCATCCGCCAATGACCATGGTTGGCCTGACAACCGCCGCCCATTATTCAAAGATGACTGCTACCGATAACTGCCGTCCGATGATATTCGTCAATAACTAAGCACCAACAGCTAGAGGTGTCAACAATAACCTATGACCCATTTGACCCGTAGGTCAACCCGTAAAACACCGGTCATGGATAAAAAATTTACAACCCGTTTAAAAATTACCCGTACCCGGCCAGCCAGTTTAAAAATATCACTAGTTCGACCCGACCCATGGGTTCGTGAGTTTATCCGTTTGTTGACCCTGCCCGCGGGTTCATCGGTTTTACCCGGCCCACATCGAAATAAAAAATCAAGGAACGTATCATGTTGTTTTTCTAGTCATTTTAAATAAACTTTCCATGTTAAAGTTATATCATGAATATTAAATCATACTTAGAATGTACATTTAAATGCAATTATCATCTTTAGTTATGATATTTAAACCCCAAAAAATCTAAAATCAAATTACTTACATTAAATTGCAAACCACCTTAAAAAACATAAAAAACAATATAGGTTATCTATTAACCCGTTCATGGATGACCCGTTTATCCATACACGGGTTACCCGGACACCCGCATGCCGTATACGGGTTGGTTGCCGCGAACAAAAATTATGACCCGTTTAAATCCGGACATTTTTATCCACACATTTTACCCGCTACCCGCAATGACCCGCCCGCAGGTGGCCCGCCCCGCCCGTTTGACACCTCTACCAGCAACAACCGTCTGTCGATGACCACCGCCGGTAACAACAGATGCCTGCCGATTGTCGCCAGTCGCCGACGTCCTGTGGTCGTTAGTTGCCTTCACATCATAATCCAGTCTCCACTCGCTGACTTCTATATTATGTATTTTAGAAGTACATAAATTTCAAAATCAAATGACTCATTTTGAAATGAAAAGGAAATATATCAAAATGATAGTCATCTGATATTGAAATTCAAGTTCTTGAATTAATTGGGACTAGCACCCCCTATGAAAAACAATCCATAAACAACATCAACAGCTCAAATTTGAGTTTGGATAAAGCACAGACCAACATAAGTTTCTCTCCAGCTTTCAATTCAGTTGAAGATGCGACAACAGCCTGTGGAACAAAGGATATTGGCAGATGAAAGGGTGACAGCTCTACTTCAATTGATGAAGGCGAAGGTGACTTTGGCAGAAAAATGAGGCGATGGCAACTTCAATTGATAGGGGTCCTAATGACTTCAGCGGCTGGCTGATTTTGAAGGAGACGGTTGTAATCGATTGAGTGCAGCAAGACTCAAATGAAGCGCAATTGAGGCTGACAAGGCCTATTTAGATGTTGCAAGGTGTGGTCAATTCCGAAAGATGGTGATTTTCTTTCCTTCTGTTGAGTGGGGATGGGGGCTATACTTGTGGGGACGTATGAAAGTGAGAAAAGATTGTGGAAAAATAACCATGCTCTGGTAACATATTGAAGTAGTCTAAGATTTTGATGAGAAAAAAGAACGTAGATTTGGGGGAAATGGAACGGACAAGATAGTAAATTATCTTTTCGATGGATATCATCGAGAAAACGCAACCAAAAACTAAACAACTAATACATATAACAATAGAAAACTAATGATCTCTAACACTACAAAAAATGATGCCTTTAGACGACCTCCGTTGTATGCCTATCTGTTATACTGCTATTGATGTAGGAGAAAGATGATGAAAGGAAAAGGAAACAAGCACTGTACCATATACATACATACACACATATACCTACATACTGATACATACATACATAGATACATATACATACATACATATACATATATTTGTGTACATAGATACAGATACATACATACGTACATACATAAATACTTTACACAGACATACATACATAGATACATGCACATACATACATATAGATATATAGAGTAATGATCCTATGAAAAGCAAGTTATGGTGAGAGCAATGAGGGGAAGGAAACTTTGGGTTATGGTTGCTATGGTTTTTTGTCTTTATGATTCAAAAAGGTTAAAATCCAGATTTCATTTTTTTTATTCGCTTTATACTATTTGATGTGATTTGAAAAATAAGCCAACAAGATTGAAATTCTTCAGATTGAATTTTGATTTACTAGTTATTCTAAGATTTAAAGTATCTAGCCTAACTACTAATCTCAATCGTTAAATTCGATCGAGTGGCTAACAACGCTCTCTCATTGCTCTCACCAAAACTTCATATGTGCGTGCGCGCGCGCCTGCAAGTATCTGCATATGTATGTATGTATATCTGTGTGTGCATGCGTGTGTATCATGTGCAATTATGCTTCAAAAAGATCAATCTATATAGGCTTAATTCAAAAAAAAAAACTCCCAAACATTTTAGCTAAACTGCAAGAGACTGCCAAAAACGTTCAAAATACACAAGAAACTACCATAAACACTTTCAAAATACACAAGAAACTGCCACAAACTTTCAAAATTACAAGAAAGTCCTATGCCAACGGCGCCACATCATCACCGTTAGTGACACCTCACCGCCATGTCATCAAAAACTACCGCATTTTTTAAAAACTTTTTTTCCAAAAATACCCTTCTTCCTCCTCTCTCACTCTCTTCTCTTAACTTTAGCCCTAACCCTAACCCTAACCCTAACCTCACCACCGGCGATCCCCGCTCCACCTCCTCCTTCTTTGCTCCCTGGTACTCCTACCTGGAAAGCCGTTGCTCCTCTCTGCCTCCTCGAACCTCCTCCAGCCCCACCTCCTCCTCAATCCAGTCCCACCTTCTCCCCAGCCCCCTCCTCCTCCAGCTCCGACCACCACCTCCTCCTCAATCCAACCCTCCAAAAACCCCAACCCTCTCCTCCTTCACCACCTCCTCCAGCCCCCGACCTTCAGCTCCTCTGTCACCTCCTTCATTCTAGGGTTAGGGTTAGGAATATGATTTAATTAATAATTAAGATTAAATTACCTTAATTAATTAAAAAGGAAAAATGGTCATTTTAACACAAACTTAACACCGTTGGCGCTGACCGGCTTGGTCTTTACCCATGGTAGTTTCTCGTAATTTTGAAAAAATTTGGTAGTTTCTCGTGGTTTAGCTAGAATGTATGGGAGATTTTGGAATTAAGCCATCTATATAATATATGCACCAATTTCCAAAGAAGTGGCTAAACTAATTTGATAAACAATTCTGAGAACTCTCAAAGTCAATAAAGATGTTATTTTAACCAGTTTGAAAATTCCGACATTAAAAAATGGTAGCGTAGAAATTTTACACTATAGCAACAATAAAGCCTGGACTAGTACTTAAAAGCTGAAGATTAGGAAGATAATAGGATAAAAATAATATCAAAATGTTTAGGTCCCACAGTATAACAGAATGTGAAACATTATCAAACAAGGACATATCATAAAGAAGAGTACTGGAAGTCATACGGTTCCAGTTTTTAGTCTCCCGGTAATTGCTTCAAGGGTTGCCAATTCAGCATCCTGTATGCACCAAAAAAACAGTAAACTATGCAGTTATAACAGCATTAAAAAAAATGCAAAACAATTTAACTATTTCATGTAGAACAAAGTCTGCAGTAAGGGCATCAGAAAAAGAAGAAACAAACAAGCATTGGTATAGATCCAATAGTGACTGCTAGAATATGTTAAAGAGTATTCTACAGTATTCTATATATGATTAACCAAATATAATTAAAGAGGGTGGATATGTGAATGGTCACATCTATACAAAGGAGGTTAGAGAGAGATCTAATCATCCAAAATTCATTTCTCCAAATCCCCGTCTTCTCTCTCTCTCTCTTATTCTAAACCTTAAACAAATATCATGGTATCAAAGCCATCTACCCAACCCTAAATTAGAGCCATCCATCTCAACCCCAGTCATCTTCACCATAGCCGACCTCATCCATCAAAGCTGACGTCGATCTCTCTTTGAGCTAATCCCCTCATTTCCACTCCCCTAGAATTCCATCTATCTTGAAGCCGCCGCCGCCCATTGTCGAACCTAGATCTCATCAATCTCGAAGACGCCGCCCCACGTCGACCACCTTGTCGAGCCTGGATCCCATTCATTTCTCAATCTTTGTCGCAAGTTCTCGAAACTCATCTTAATGATTAGAGACCTCTTCATGTGTGAGTTCGATCTAGATTCAGATCTATCAACCCCTTTCTTTCTATAGTAGATCTATCCCACCGATGGAAAATGTGAATGAAAATGGTGTTTTGATCAAGATCTATGTTATGGCTTGCATTGTCGTGATAATAGTGTTGTCGGATGCCAAGTTTGGGTTCGTATTTGTGTTTTGAGGTTGGAGTTGTATGATTTGTAACTATATCTTGGGAGATCAATCACAATACTTGTCAGCGGTGGATCTTGAGAGATCCTTCATCTTTATTTTGTGTGGTCGTTGATCGGATCTCCAGGGAGATCGATCATTCAATGTTAATTATTTGTGGTGATTTGACAGGAGCTTTGGGAAAATAGTAAGCCGGCATGTTGCTTTGACGGAGGTCGTGTGTGGTTCCCTTTTGATGTGTTATGCGATCGGATTCAATCGTTTTGTATTTGTGAGTGGATCTTGAGAGATCAATCACGTGTTAGTGGTGAGTGGATCTTGGCCAAGGTTGCAAGACATGGATACAAGGACACGGGCACGATACGATGCAATAAGGCATTATCCCAAAATATAAGATACAGAAACATGGATATATATATATAACATTATAAGAAATAAATAATATCATACCGTTACAACAAAATGTTTAGCAAAAAACATAGCATTTCAACATTTTTTATTGTACATATCAAAATTTAGTAAAAAAACAAGTTATTTCAGCACAACTTTAGCAATTTTCGAAAAAAATGATTTCAACATTTTCGAACTATATTTAGCATAATTTCAGCAATGGCCATATAATTTAAATAGTTTCCTAACTGTACTTAACATAGTTTCAGCAAAAACATATAGTTTCGGCACTTTCCTAACAATTTTAGCAAAAACATTTTATATTTCACCATAGAAATTATATTAAGCACCAAAATTGAGTGTAATAGCAAGAAAAGTCATCAAATCAAGAAAGTTTCAATAAGATTAGTGTTTTTTATTGCCTTTAATTGAAAAAATAGTTTTTTATCTTGGCTGCACTTGAGAAGAAAAAGGGTATGGAGAAGGCTTTTTCAAATCTGAGTTGTACTTGAGAAGAACAAGAGAAAAGATAGAAGATCTTGATAGTTGTGCTTGAGGAAGAGAAGAAAGTTGTTCTTGATGGGAAAGAAAAGGAAGAGTCATTACGAACCTTGGGGAGAAAAAAAGACTAATGGTTGCACATGGAGAAAGAATTAGGGTAACGTGGTTTGTGAGTTTTAAGTCGATTGCGGGTTAAATCGGCTAAAACGTGTCCGACATGTGTCCGAATCCAAAGTTGTCTTATTCTGAAACGAAACATGGAAATTCTGAGTCAAACACGTGTCATACATGTGTCGGGCATGAATATGTGTCCGACACAGATACGGCAACCAACAAGACATGTCCGTGCCATCTAGATCTTGGTAGATCCATCGCATTTTTATTATTGATTTTTGTCCTGTTAAAGCACATTTTCTTGTTATTGTGATCGTATCTTGAGAAATTGACCGCTTAATATTTTTAGCGAATCTTTTATTATTGATTTTGTTCGTCGAATTTCATTAAAAAACTAATCTCAATTTGTTGATTGGTGAAGTGATTGAGTTAGAGGTTATCACGTTTCTTCATCGAATCCTGAAAGATTGATTTTTTTAGTCGTGGTTTCTAGTAGAAGTTTGGAGACCCTCTACTTTCTTGTCAATTGAGTTTGAATTTCATAGGTGAATCGATTAAGTTACTTCCATTATTGCACCAATTGGTTGCGAGTAATTGTGCATTGGTAGATTATTCTTGTAAGGATGTGGAAATGACGCCGGAGTATGCAGATTGCACCTTCTTCCATTACGACACCATTGCGAAGGAAGAGATATTAAGACTTAGTTGTCTTCTGTCCTCATCCAACTCCAAAGCAACCTCATCTGACACACCTGATGCTACTACCATGGCAAGAGGTAATCATATGGCGTGACTCTGTTTTGCACTTGCTTCATGCCATTAAGTTATTGACTCTGGTGCAACTTCGATTGATATGAATAGGGAGTCAAGAATGCCTTAAGGGTCTTAATGCTCTCTTCGTATCATCCCATGACTTCATGTGCTCTGGTGACTTTGGCAGATAGTTCCATTTTGGTTATAGTAGGTGGTTATAGTAGGTCTGGCTATCCGAAAATTGTTTTATACATCTTCCACTTCATCGTTATTAGAAATTCATATCTGTTTTGGTCATCCTTCTCTTCAAGCCTTGAAGAATCTTATTTCTCCTCTTTATTGTTTGTCTACATTGAAATAGGTCTTGTAAGATGAATAAGCATAATTATTCTAGTATTCATCTCAAATAAATAAATAAAACTAGATTAACTATTTGATCTAGTTCCCGATTGTATCTCAATGTGGCTTTAGATACTTTCACATTTGTTGATGATTACTCAAGGATCACTTAAGTATTTTTGACAAAATCTATGATCAAAGTATTTTCAATTTTTCGAAAGTTCTGTTCCTAAGTTAAGAATTAGTTTAGTTTCCATCAATTCTTTACATAGTGATAATGCCGGAGAGTACTTCATTTTCTCCTTTCAGGAGTTTATGTCGCAGTATTCATCATTCTTGTCCTAATACACTGCAACAAAATGGGATAGCTAAACAGAAAAAATAGACATCTTTTAAAGATTACTTGCACATTATTGATTCACATGCAAGTCCTAAAACATATTAGGAAGAAGTGGTCCTCACTGGTACCTGTTTCATCAATCGTATGCCCTCCTGTTTTGGATAGTTTGACTCCACATGCTTTATCGACCACATTTGCTTTTCTTTTACCTCTTCGAGTATTTGGGTGTGTTTATTTTGTTCATAATTGAAAAGAATCAAGAGAATTTTATTGACTAAATTAATCAAGAGTTCATACAAATATATAGAACGAGTTACAAATCACCACTTCTGTTTTAGCCAATCTAATAACTAATTATATTCATAACTAATATCTACTAACTAATTATATTTATAACCAATATATAATAACTAACTATATTATTAACACTACCTGCAAGCTAGAGCATAGATGTCAATCACGCCAAACTTGGACAGAAGACGAGCGAAAACCGGTCGAGTAAGAGATTTGGTGAAGATATCTGCAAGTTAGGTCGAAAAGAAAATATGTTGGAGTGCAACCATCTTATCTGTCACTTTGTCAAGAATGAAGTGGCAATCTATTTCATTATACTTGGTCCGCTCATGAAAAACTGAATTTTCAGCAATGTGGATTGCGGCCTTATTATCATAGAAGAGTGTAGTCGGAAGAGAAGAAGGAACCCCAAGATCTGTCAAAAGGGAGGTAAGCCATACTAACTCAGCAACTGTATGCGTTGTAGATCTATACTGAGTCTCATTAGAAGAACGAGCCACTACATTTTGTTTTTTACTCCTCCACATAACCAAGTTTCCTTTCAAGAAGACACAATGCTACTTGTAAAACGACGATCATCAATGGATCCAGCAAAATCAGCATCCGCAAAAACGGTAAGCAACAATATAGATGATGGTGTGTAAATAAGATCTTGTCCAGGAGAACCTTTGATATATTTGAGAATATGCTCAACTACCTTAAGGTGAGAGGTCAAAAGACTTTACATATACTGACTCACTGTGCTAACGGCAAAGGCAATGTCAAGACGGGTGACGGTGAGGTAAATAAGCTTCCCAACTAGACATTGATATCGTCCTGGATCAAGTAGTGGAGGATCCAAGAGAGCTCAATCGAGATATCTTAACTGAGACATCCATAGGGATGTTTACTTGTTTACATCCAAAAATCATGTCCCGGATAGAAGATCAAGTGCATACTTCCGATAAGAGAGCTGTAATCTACCAAAATTCCGTGATACTTCAATTCCAAGGAAATATCTAAGTGGCCCAAGATCCTTGGTATGAAAGTATGACGCCAAATGTTCTTTCACTTTGGAGATACCAGCAAAATCATCTCCAGTAATGATAATATCATCAATATACACCAACATAATTACCCTGCCCTGAAGACGGTTATGTGCAAAAAGATGTGTCGGCGCAACTGCGTTTGAGCCAATCTGTCGTAGAACCGTACTAAACTTTTCAAATCAGGCACGCAGTGACTGCTTCAATCCATATAACGATTTGTGTAGAAAACAAACCATAAACTCCCCCGGTCGCTCAAAACCAGAAGGCTGCTATATATAAAGTCTCCAAAAGATCACCATTAAGAAATGCATTCTTCATACCAAGCTGATGAAGTGGTCATGCCTTAGAAACAGCCAAGAATATAAGCACACGAATCGAGATCAATTTGGCAACTGGCAAAAAAAGTATCGACATAATCGAAACCACGCTGCTAAGTAAAACCTTTGGCTATTAATCGAGCTTTGAGACGGTAAAAAGTTCCATTTGCATTATGCTTGACAGCAGAGACCCGTCTACAGCCAACAACCTTTTTATCTGGAGGCGGAGGTACCAATTTCCAAGGCTGATTAGAGCGCAGTGTGGCAATCTCCTCTAATAAAGCTGCATGCCAATCTAGGTACTGAAGAGCTTCCTGAACAGAGGAAGGACGAGTAATGGCACACAAAAAAGAAACAAACTGACGAGCAGATGGTGTCAATTTATGATAGGAAATAAAATTAGAAATTGGATGTGCAGTTGTTCAGGAACGCTTACTCTTGTGAAACGCAATGGGAAGATAGATCTTCTGAAAGCGGCGGCGGTAGAGAATCAGGAGCAGTGAACTGTATTGGAGTACCTACAGAAGAATCGTTAGAAGAAACATTGGTGGGGGATGGGAAAATTTTGTTACGATAGTGATACACCTGTGGATATAGAGCTACAGGCTGAAAACTAAGACGCATAGGTTGAACAGACGAATCAAATTCTAAGGAAGGTAGGTGAGGAACAGGAATAGTAGGAGTGGAATCCTTGATAGGTGGTGGGGAAAAGATTGATCCTCTAAGAAGGTCACATCCCATGAAGTACAAACTTTAGAAGTGGCAGGGTCTAAGCAAATACATCCATTCTGAGATCGTAACCTACAAACACCATACGGGTAGCTCGAGGATCAAGTTTGTCTACATGAGAACGTAGAATATGAGGATAGCATAGACAACCAAACACCTTAGGGGCATAGGAAAAGGCTTGTCCCATGGAAACAAAATAGAGAAAGGTGACTGGTTGCCTAGAACTGGAGAAGACATGTGATTACATGTGATTGATATAAAAACAAGCAGCTAAGACCGCAAAATTTCACAATTGTTTATGGACGTGTATATACAAAACAAGAGAACGAGCTGTCTCAAGCAAATGTCGGTTCTTCCGTTCAGCAATCCCATTTTGCTAAGTGTAAGAACAGGAAGTTTGATGCAATATACCATGTGTCTGACAAAATGCAGTAAACTTCGTGCTAATATACTCTTTAGATATACTCTTTAGCATTATCTGAATGAAGAACATTTACAAGAACACCAAATTGATTATTAATCTCAGCTGCAAAGATTTTAAAGGCAGACAAAAGTTCAGACCTATTACGCAGAAGATACAACCAAGTCATACGTGAATGATCATCGATAAATGTCACAAAATATTTATAACCAGACACATTAGGAAATTTAAAAGGACCTCAAATATCAGAATGAACTAACGCAAAGGTAAATCATGTCTTTTATGAACTAGAGGAAAGGAGGAGCGATGGTATTTGCCAAAAATACAGGACCCACAACTGAAATTTGATAAATCAAGAGAAGGCAGTATAATACGTAAAGAAGAAACGGGAAGGTGACCAAGCCTCCGATGTCACTGGACAGTAGAAACAGTTGTTGACATATTGAGAAGATAATCAATATAGTACAATCCATTTTGTTCATGCCCCAACCAATCCGTCGCTTCGTCAGAAGATCATGTATCACAAAGTGAGGGATAAAATGTTACGGGGCAGTTAGAATCATTTGTAAACTGGCGAATAGAAAGCAAGTTTTTTTTTAGATGGCACGATTAAAGCAATTTTCAAATGTAAAGATGAAGTGATAACTCAGCAGAGCAAGAAACAAGAGTGGACCATCAACCATGAAAATAAACTTGTGAGGACCAGAAATAAGGTCAGACGGTTCATCACGAGACATATAATATGAGACGCCGGAGTCAGCTATCCACAAATTAAAATGATAAAGGAACGATATACCTAGAAAGGTTGGCAGGAGCCACAGAAGAGAGGAGACGACGCAACTGGCCCCACTTAGCACTGGATAAAGGTAGCTAACGGTAGAAAGGGGAGGTCGGTTAGTAACAACTGGTGTGAATGTCTGAAACGCGTTGTAGGATGTCCACGGAAACCACGACCACGAGCATTTATAAAGGAACGACCACACGCGACGTCCCACGGCCATCAGACAAAATCAGAATCTATGATAAACGGCGCAGAAGTAGATCACGAGAGAGGGAGAATAAGATTGTCGAACACCCAAGCGACAAGAGTAGCGAGTAGCAGGACAATCTAATAATGAGTGTTGTCGGCGATGAAGATCTAAGACATGAGCGATGAAGAGCGGAGACGAGCACAGCTAGGGCAGGTGAGGGCTGCGATCGAGGGCGTGGATGTTGCTGCCATGTTCAGGGACGGCTGGTGGTGCAAGGAGCAGGGAGTAGAGGTTCAGTTTCCAAGGTTCAGAGGTTCAAAGTGCGGAAGGGAGGGTGCAGGTTCAGGGTGTGACTCGTCATCGTGGTGCAGGGAGCAGGTTGCAGGAGAGGGTGCGGGAAAGGGTTGCAGGTTGTTGCACGAGCAGGTGCGGGACAAGGTTGCAGGTTGTTGCAGGTGGTGCAGGAGCAGGTTGCAGGGGGGCTTTGAAGGGTAGAGGAGAGGCTGGAGGCACTAAGGGGGGCGGCGGCTGAAGAGGAAGGGAATTAGGGTTAGGATCAAGAGTTAATACAAATATACATAGAGAGAGTTATAGATAACCTTTCCAGTTTTAGCCAATCTAATAACTAATTATATTCATAACTAATATCTACTAACTAATTATATTCATAACTAATATATAATAACTAATTATATTCTTAACGGTAATCATCATCAGGAGGATCCAATTAGATGCTAAGTCTATAGGTTTGTTGGAAATTCTCATACTCAGAAAGGATGTTGATGTTGTAGTCTTGAATTGAGACGGGTTGATTTCGACAATGTCACATTTCACAGTTCTACTCATCATATCAAGCCTCATGCTTTAGATCTTAATAAAGATTTTCCGTTAGATATTGCTCGTCTTAAGATAACACCGGAGCCTTCTTGCCTTCTTCTGATTACCTGCAGCAGCTGCCATAGATGTTTTTCCTACCATCATAGTTATTTTACAGAATCTGACAATGTAGCATCTGTAGATGTTCCTTTAACTGTGACTAGAGTGTATATGATGTGCATACTACAGAATCTCAAGTGCATGTTCCTAATGAATGAAAGATGTGAGCTATTTTCTATATTTCTGGTTTTTCATGTTGATATTCAAACTCAATTTCATGCAAGTACTGTCGTTGTTCATTCTAATAATGCCTTGGTATTTTCACATGACTTTCAAGAACATGGAATCTTGCATGAATCACCGCGCACACATACACCACAGGAAAATGGTGTGGCCAAATGCACACATAGGCACCTACTAGATAAATCTTGCATGGAATCTTCTATAGCACTTTCAAACTTCAATTGGAATACATCGGTCCTATTGTTTTTCCCCAATTTCATCTTTTCTGAGCGCCTTTCACTTCACTAAGCCTAATCTCATGACGATAAGTAACGTTTTCTATTATTACCTAAATTGTTTGTTTCTACCGTAAGTTCATGATTATCATTTTCTTTAAACAATTTATGAAAAGCAACTTCTCCACCTTTTTTTAAGTTCGCCGTCTTTAACTAAAACTCTTTCATCTTCACTTTTAATACACTTAAAATTAGCTGGGTCTCATCTCTTCTTTTCTCTCATCTTAGCCAGTCTGTATCTCTTTTTAGCAAGTTACTTGATTACCAAAACATCATCTAAACCATGAAGTATGGCTGGCTGTGCAGCCATCTAATAAAAGTCTCCTTCATGTATCCCCGCAATCACAAAGTACTAAAGAAGACTTCTCCAGCAACCATCATGTTGCATCTAAGAAAATTACACTCAAATGACAACGGCGTGATAAATGACTCATCCTAACTACTAGACCATTCACTTTTAGGTACTACCTATCAATATCAAACCAATTCTCATCTCCTCGACCGCTTTTGTTACAGAGTTGTTTAAGATATTATGTTCTTTATGATATAAGCACTTGCTGAAAGAGTTCCATATATTATGTTTTCACCCTGCAAATTTGAAAGTTTCTTTATATAAGATCCTACTCAAAACTTTTTAAGTTGGTGTTAGGCCCTTAGAAATGGTAGTCGAACATTTCATTTGTCCCTACAATGCCAGTTGTCCTGTCCGAGCCCTTAATTGCTTGATCCAACGATGCACAAGAGCTAAACAAGGTGGTCAATTGACCTTTTTCTAACCATGGGCTATGCCTTCCTTCCAACTGCTTCTATAACATCCAACCAAAAATTGCTTCTTATAGATGTGCTGACTTTTGAGAGGGAAGGGTTGCTTCAGAAGTATCGGGATGAGAAAGTAGTGAGTTTTGTACTTCTGAAGGAGGATAAAGGAGTAAATCCTTTCCGAACAAAGTGAAAGGAGCACAACACATGAATGGTTTATGGCATCGCATGCCATGTGACTAGGGTTCTTGAAAGGAACAAAGTATCTTTGTTGAAGAGAGGGAGTTGATCCTTCTGAATAAAGTGAAGTCAATTAAATAAACGAAACAGGTAATGGTATTAGTATTCCATTTGACTAGAGGAACACCTGAAAAAATAAAGGATCTCTTGTTAAAGGGTATCTACTGCGAGGAGGTACAATGTTTTGAAATATGTTTATGAAATATCAAGAAGCTATTTTATGGACACAAATTGAAGACTAAAGATATAAATGGCACCGACTACATGAAGTAAGCATCAGCCGATGAGAGAACAAGATTTGGTAAAATATGTACCTCAATTTGTTGAAGCTTTGCTTCAAAAAGTCTCTCTCTATCTTCTTCCTGTAAGAATACATAGGAATTTAGACCCAAGCAGAGAGATGCAATATAGCATTTTATAGAAAGCAAAAAGTCCTCTTGCTGATAACTTCAAGATTCATACCCTAAGATTCTGTCCATCAGGTGCAGGATGAGCTAGAACAAAAACACGGTCAATGAGAACGACAACAGGCTCTTTACCAAGACTTTTCCACGGAACCTATATTCATAATATCAGAATGGGATTGAACAACCCCAACATATAGTAGTATATAAAATATAAGTTAGAAGATTGCATGCCATTGTATGCATGAACATACAGCTAAGCATAAGTACCAAAAAATACAATTTATAAAAGAAAATGGTCAGAATAGGAAAAGGGGGGAAATCTGAAAGGATGCATGACATCGAGACGATGGCACCAAATATTGTGCAAAATACACACAGCAGATGGATGTCAATGCAAATCAGTCAAATAGGAACAGCATATCTGTTCCCCCATCCTCCAAAATAATAATAATAAGAAGAGCATTATAATGATAATCAAAAACAAAAAGTAGAGTTTGGAGTTACGGACACAGCGCAATGCTCATTAACATCGATACATGACAGTTAAACTAAAATGGGTAAAACCGGTCTTGCTCAATTGTACAACTCTTTGTCCAAATCCAGATGCTAGTGAACTCTAACGAAGGATTTTTTTTGGCATAATTTACTGGTGGTTGAGCTAGTTAATCCAGCAACTAAAAGAAAGCCCAAAAACCAGTGCAATTAATGAGAATCTATAGAAGATGAACTCTTACATATTTGTGAGTGCATTCATGTGTGCACACATTATATTTTATATTTGAACCTCTGGAAGCAGTATGTAACCTTTAAAGTGATTGTAGCAACAAATCCAGCTTTGACCGTAACTGGAAGCTTCAAAGAATTCAATGCTTCGGCCTTCAATTTCAAATCCTTCAAAATAACATCACCTGGCAGAAAATGAAATCCTTTTAGCACAAAATAGAATAAAACAAAATAGGAATCTAGAAATGATGATGGGAATATTTAAATGTGTTAAGACATGATTCGATAAACTTGGCTGAATGTATCAGACCAATATCAGAAGGTGGCAATCCGAACATACATAAGGAATCTCCGAATCCGACGACTTCAGTCAATACGGCCTTTTTTGGCAAAATATCACGTTTTTGGACAAATATCTGCCAAATCAGAAAATTTTCGGCTAGCTGCAAGAGAGTTTTGGCTGATCGAAGGTTTCCTGGAGAGGAAAGAGGACTTGCTTATAAAGGTGTTGTAGTGATCATGGTTGCTTAGTGAATGGCTTTCTATAGAGCCTCATGGCAGAGGTGGTCGCAAGTGCTTGTGGTAACTGAGTGAAGGGAAAGAGACCAAGCTTAAAGGTAGAGTTTTTGGAAAGGGTGCAAGGCTGAAAAGCTAAGTTAGAGCAAAAGTGAGAAAGGTATCTTGCTTAGGGGTCGTTATTGAAAAGAACAAGATATATATACTGCTCAAGGGCCTATATTGAAATGAAAGATGTGTGCATTGCCAAAGGTTCTTTATCAAAAAAAATCACGAAATAGATTAAAGCAAGAGACAGAAAGACGATGTCCTAAAAAGCGGTATAGAAAGTTAAGAGAAAGCGGCCCCACGCAGCTATGCTTTGACCCTAAACGGTTGCATTAAACGGTCTAGACGCTTTAAACTCTAAAGTGGACTCTCCCGTCAAGGTGGAGATTAAGTAGGCTATAATACAAGCTTCATAGAGATTTTAGGTTTTTTTCTAAAACTGCCTGAACCAAAACCTTCTCTTAATAACAACCCATGTCTCGATATTCAAAATTTCACAAACAAAGAAACCCCAAAAAGTATTCTCGTCGACGCTTTTCTCTCGTCACTCTTCTCTCAAGTCTCTAAAGGATTACCGGCAAAAACCTTAAGTAATTTTGTCAAAATCATTTGATGTTCTTCTGATGTCTTTATTTTATTTTTCAATTTTATCTAACAAGTTAAGTAATTTGCAAGCTAAAAAATTTGATTAGAAATTTATGGTTTATCATTATACTTCATCCATCATGTATTATAATTTTTTCATACTATGCACTGCTATATAAATTTAATATACTTTCTAGTTATATTGTTCTAGCTTCTGGGAGATCAGACGAAGCTCAGATAGAATTTTTCTATGATTTTTGATATTTTATATATATATATATATGAAATATAATTTTAATAATAAAAACCCGCCTAAGCGGCGCTTAAGCGGTTACTAGACGCCTACCACTCGGCTCCACCTATCGCTTATTACAACTTTGGAGAAAAATGGGTTGGTGCAAGTAACTAGGTGTGCATCTCAGGGGTGTTTATAACTATAACAAATAGAAATAAGGATCTCTACGCAAAAGTAAGAGACTACATATTACTGATAAACTACTTTTTTATGAGAAACTAGTTGACAGGTTCCGTTCGAAATTGAAAACTATGCACACATGCATACAAATATGCATGTAATTTTTACTATCCAATGTCTCTCCCACACACATGCATGAATTTTATACATGTACACACGTATAATCATAGAAAACGAAACTGAAACCCAATCTGAGACCAGTAGAACTAGCCGAAACCTACAGAAACTACCCAAAACTTAAAAGACCAAAAAACCAAAACCGAGGCCTCAAACCTTGAATACGCGATCAACATGCTTAGAGACTGAAGTCAATGGAAATAATAAAAATTCAACTAAGCTTAAGACCAAAACAAGTTGAGATGGAGGAAATCAATTGTGCCGAAGGAAGTCATTAGAACTTTAAGCTTCAACTGTATTCATATGGCAAACAAAAAAAGATCTATTTTCATTGCATGCTTTGGATTTACTTTCATATAGTCATCCAACTTAATTCACCACATAGTTTTCCGGTGTAAATAAAACGAAAAATATAAGGCATCACATGTCTCTATTGAAATCCAAACTTATATTCTATCTTGAAGAATGAGAGTTGGTAGGGCATGGGAATTGTAAGACGGTATACAACTAACAGGAGGAGAGAAGACCAACCCTATCTAATTAGGGAAGGGAGTGGGTTTCAACTATAGAACCTAAAGAATATCCATATCAAAATACAATTCAACGATTGAAATCACCGCAACTTAGAGAAAATTAGTAGATATAGCCAACATAATCCATAAAGAGAAAAAGGTAACAAGCAAAAAAACGCAATGAGCAAGCTAAGTTGTGAATAAGCTAACGCGGTGTTCTTAAAAGCGGACGCCAAGTCACTCTGATTTGACCCTCAGTGTTGCATTGCATGGCCTAGATACTTTATAAGCGCTTAAGGAGGTCGACTCGGCTAGGCGGTCCACTGCTTTTAAATAATTATGTTACAACCTTTAGAAATCATGTCTAAAGTTTTTGGAAAAAATACTCGACTCATAACCCTGTTTAAAATACAAAAGATGTCTCAAACTAATCATAAATTATAATGAAGAAAATCTTCGCGTCTTTCTCTTATTCTCTTCCTATTGATATCCTCCTAGGTTCATCTTATCTTCTAAAGGCTCATTAGCGATGCTCGCACCTCATTTTTCTCAACTCTATAGATTCGTCGGCAAAAACCTCAAGCAATTTTTGTTCATATTAGTTTTTATTTTCTCATGTCTCCCTTATGCTATTCAAATTCTTCTCACGAGGTATAAAACATGCAAGCTGGAAAAGTCCATGAAAATTTATGATTTATTGTTATATCCCATAAAAGTTTTTTGATATTATATACAACATTCAATATGAAGTTCTATGTAAATTTAGTATATTTTTAATTACACTTTTTAGAAATTTTCTAAATTTTATAGAGTTTTCTAGAATTTTCCTGACTTTTGATATTTTTTGTGTATATAGAAAATAATATTAAAAAATAAAAACATTGCCTAAACAACGCTTAAGAGACAACTAAGCATTAGGAGATATCCCACCTGCCAATTCCATCTAGCACTTGTTAAAGCCTAGGCTGCATGTCAATCATCTAACTAATATTTAAAAATTAATATTTTCAAGTAAAAAAAGAATAAGTAATAGAATAGAATTATAACTTATAAGGATGGCTACACCGGTATCCCCTAACCTAGATTCAATATAATACTTCAATAATAGGCATAGATGAGCAGCAGAGATAAGGCCATGAAACTTCATTATAATATTTCAGCAGCTTCATCACTGAGAGTTGGCAATCTATGAAAAACTGTAAAAGATGAAGCGTAGTTTAAACAAAGGATGTAAAGGAATGAAGGAAGAAAACATTAATGACAATAATATCCTAAAAGTGGGCATTTGGTCACTAATGGAGTGTTAGTGCAAAGTAAGTTTAGAATTGAAAATTTAAAACTATGACCGTCATTTTAATAAAATTCTTTTCTATTAAAAATTCTAGTCATTTGATTTCTAAATCCAGGATGACAATATTACTATTAGAGAAATGTTAAGACGATGGCATTCGGTTGTTGGGCGGCTGCAGCGATGCCCGGAGGCGACAACGATGCACAGATCTACCTGCAGCAAATCGACGGATACCGGCAGTAGGTCATTGATCGGTGTTGGCGGCGGATCAATATGCCTAACAATGACGACCGATAGACAACCGTCACTAATCCTCAATGTCGGGCTAAAAGGCAACGCCAGGGACCAACCAACATGCAACGACAGGACAGCGGTCGACTGGCGGAAGTGAGTCGCATGTTGACCAGAGGCAGATTGATTGGTGGGGCATGAACGAAGGTGACAGGTCAGCGATGGACGGTCAACGATCAATGGAGACGGTCAACAGAGGTGGTCGGTGGGACAGGTGGACGACCGATGCCACCAGAGAATGCCAAAGATCGGTGGCCGACGTAGGCTAGTCTACAAAAGCGGCGTGAAAGCAGTGATCGTCAAAGGCCGGTCAGCAGTGGGTAGCGGCCATCGATCCGCAATCGTCGAAGGCAGGTCGACAATTAGAGATCAGCGGCGACCAATCGAATACGAGTCATGCCCAACAGCGAACGGCCATAGGTGCTAAAGATTGGTTAGTAAAGACGACACAAACATGTATTGTTATGATTGATCCTGGAATTCATTGATTATGTATACTCTGGAATGTAGAAACCTTAACCGTGTGCGGTGATTTTAAAAGTAATTGATTTTCTCATTTTTGTACGAAAAGTTATATCACGAATTTTAAAATTCTAATTTTAGCATTGTAAGATGTTAGTTTCGACTAGCACTATTAAGCAAATAACAATTTTAAATGATGGGACTAACACAAATTTCAAAATCCGGAATTAAATTTTGAAATGATTGGGGACTAATATCCCGTTAGAAACAACTGTTCATCATAATGTCAAGGAGTTAATGATGTCGATTAATGCAATACATAAATTAGGGTAGTGCGAACGGAAATGTACTGCTTGAATATTAAGTTTACATGACGTAAAACTGTGATGGTGTGAAGAAATTATTTAACAAACATATATAATAAGGTAGTAGTGTTGTGAAATAAAGAAATGTGCGTGTAAGAAATAACAACAGCTGAAATGAGAATGCAATACGATAAAAAGGTATGTGGTTCATAAGAAGTTAAAGGCATCTTCTATTATAGTAAGATGAGTGTGATTGAGATGGTTGTGTTTGCATCAGGTTACTCCATTTCTTAAAAAGAACAATGACGGATAATGTTGACTCGAAATCGTAGGCATCTCTATCAGCAATAATATCAAGGCTAAGAAGAATCCATTCCACAATCAACAAATTGCTAAATTAATCATGCGCTCCCTAAATTACACCTCCACCTAGTCATCATTTAATTATGTTCCTAATTTCACATAAACTTCATATGGATTTCCTGAAGTCGATAAGAATGTTTCCTTCAGGAAGAGAATTCAACTCCAATGGCAATGGCTAGTCCTTGCAAAACTGTCTTCAAAACCTGATTTGTTGTAATTAGAAAGTATTTTATACATAAATAAAACTTGTTATTAAGATTGGATTTTATGATTATCTATTAGGAAGTTGCCATTTTTGCGTGAATAGTAGAATGATGGCAATTTAATATTATTTGGAAATATCTTTTCGATTAAAGGGAGATGTAATGCAATTTAATATTAATAGTAGAATGATAGCAAATGCTAATAAGCATATTAGGTATTCTGTAGACTTTGGAGGGCAAGATGTTTTATAGATGATACATGTAAATATCTTAGAATGATTGAGATGAAAGGGAGATGTAATGCAAATTAAGAAAATATTATTAGCACTTCAGCTAGAATAAGGAGGAAGGATAATGCCACAAATTGTACCTTGCCAAACACTGATTCTAAGAGCTTCAGTTGAAAGCCCCTCAACATATTCCCCCAAATATTTTCGAAGCAGGTGCAAAACCTGCAACAAAAAAACAAAACTATTGATCAAACTCATGATCCTCCTCTGACAAGGAACGGCAGACTACCAAATTCCTTTATGAGATAACCTGTCATTTAACCATGTAGTAACAGTTTGATTGGTAATGTACAAACTAAAAAAAAAGGAATAACCTTACCAACTATATCCTAGAAAAAATTTAGCTCTAAAGATAATTGTGGTATTAATACCCAAATTAAAGTAGATAATTTTTAGGTCAAGAAAATCCGAAGTTAAATGTTTTCAAATTTAATTTAATATACTTTTTTAGCACAAACGATGCACGTGCAAGGGAGAATCATCGGCACAGATTACCTTTAGCCTCTCATGTGAATCCAACCATTATTTGACCAGTTATTAGAAATAGATACAGAGATGGAGAACAAGAAACAACGTTAATAACTCGTAGAATTCTTACTAAACTGCGGTTATGATTTCTTAGATTTGCTTTTCTGAATTCCTAAGATTGGATTTCTTTTCATATTTTCTATTTATTTTTCATTTTGCTACCTAAACTATGACAGATGTGATGTGACGACATATGCAGATATAAAGTATGATGTTGCCTTGGACCTTAATTGGCAGCATTTTGATAGTGTAAAGGCTTATATGATGAAGATAATAATAAACGAATTATGCTCAACACAAAACCCTCATCGCCGCTCATAGACAAAAAAAATGTCCCATTATGGCACATTAACTTCGTAATGATGGCTAATGACCTGGATAACGAAAATGGGTGGAGTGTTCCGAGTGTACAGGAGAACAGAACAAAAAAGTAAACACGCAACAAAATAGACTTTTAAGGGCCAAATTGAAGTAACTAGCAAGTTGAGAATTTCAAGCCAATGACATATAAACCCTGGCCTAGTTTGGCACAAGGTTTCCAAAACCACGATCTTGTTTAAGTTTAAAACAAAACTGCGGGATTACGTAAAATGGGTTTACGCAAAGTTTAGGGTTGTTTGGCAACGTAGTTCTAACACCAAGCTTTCATTTAAGAACAAGGTTTTAATAAAGAGAGCGGCTTGAAACTTTACGAAACCCTAGACTTTTTTGTGTTTGGAAAAATGGGGTTTCAAACCAACGAGCCTCGGCAGCAATTTTTAGAGTTTAACTACGAAACCCAACGAAATCATGGTTTCAGAGGCCTAAATTGTGAACCAAGAACCCAAATATACGCCTCCTATATCCTAAAATTACCATTTCATAGTGCAAGACAATCGAACTCGACACAATCACGATTTAAGGTGGAAAAGCACAAGCGATACACATCGAATCAAGCAAACCCAAAATCATGAAAACAACAAGAAGGGGGGAGAAACATACGTGGGCCTCGAACATGGTGTTGACCCAAAATGATCGGTTAGGGTTTCAAGGGGAAGTTGATTGGGGGCCGATCGTGGCCATTCGATAGGCGATTTTGAGGAGAAACGAGAAATGGAGAGAGTTACGAGGAACGCAAAGCGACGAATAGAAGTAATTTTCTTTTTTTTGGGGTGGGGGCGGTGGGTGAGGGTGGTATTGGGGGACCAAACGGGATCCAATGGTTGCGCGGCTTCTTGCCGTCTTATCGCCGTCTTCCTTGTTTTTTTCCCCTTTTTGTTTTTCCTTTTTATTTTTTCTTTTTTTAAGTAAAATTATTGGGGAAATGGAGCCCTCGGCTAAGTTATACGGGAGAGGTGGAAAATGGAAGGCCCCATTGCTTTGGAATTATAAATTTTTTTAGTTGGATGGCCCGTCCTCTCCCTCTTACATATCTTAGCTAACTTGACTGTGACATAACTTGGTTCCGTTAGCCTTTCTATACATAAGGACAAATTCTTCGGAAAAATCTCCTTCTAATATTAAATTGTGAAAAACAACTGTTTTCTACGTGTCAGCAAGCTCCTCAACTTAGTCATATCCTAAAGTTGTGCAATCCCAGGAGTGTAGGATTACTAGAGCACGCTCACGGCGGGTGTTAGGATGTTTTCCATGATTTTCAATGTTTGCCTTGTTTTTATGAATTAGCAGTTGACCTTTCAGATCATGTATATATGATATTGGATCGGTAATAATTTGTATTAGTTGTGTTATATTGGAATATTGGTATTTTGTGTATGTTTTCTGTTCTATTGGAAAATCGTTTGTGCATATATTATGAGTTGGAAGATTGTTGGATTTTAGAGGGGTCGGTTGGATTTTTGTGTATGTTGGATTACTGGAATGTTGGTGTTTTGGAATGTTGGATTTTGTGCTAATGCAAATCCAGTTTTTTGGGTAGTAGTCCAGAGAGCTTCTCTGGATGGGGTGTGGTTTGAAACCCGTAACGACCCTAAATTTCGTGCACTCTTTTGTAATTATCGTCATTAATAAATGACGTTTTCCTTTCAAATAACTGTTGTATTTAAAATGCTTGATAACTAGGTTGAGACGGCTCAACACTCATTTGGAAAGTCGTCTCTTTCACTGTCTACATGAGCCGGCTCAATAAATCTTGAGCCGGCTCATGCCCCCCCCCCCCCCCGACTCAAACCATTCAAGTTTTGGACCCACTCATTTTCAGCCTAAGTAACGAGTCGTTCAGTGTTGTGACTGTTCATTCATCTTCGAAAATCGACATCTCATTTTTGAAAACCCCCAACTCTTTATTCACATCATCAATTTTCAATTAATAGTCTTTATTCTCTTTAATTCCTTATGCTATTAAAATTTCTTCTTCTTCATTTTCCTTGCATGTCCAAAACCTAATGTCGCCTCTGAAAAAGACTCTTTAAAATCCTACCCTAAGAATCTCCCATGGCCAATCAAAGACTCCTCCTTATAGACGTCAGAGTACCGATCCGATCATTCTTCTTCTTGGTAAACGGCAGTTCAGTTGTTAGACCGGATCGCAACGTGAGTAAGCATTCTTCCCATCATCTCCTTGATCTCTCTCCTCCGCACCTTCTCTCTTCTTTTCTTGTCGTGCTCTTCTTCAAAATCACTGTTCTCGCCTTGTTATAGATCCCCATGAGATGTAGTTTTTATATGCGTAAAATCGATTGTGTATGAATTTGTTTAAACATAGAGATTATACTTGTGCAAGCATATGATCCCATATCGTTTTCCAATACTAATATCAACACTTACATGCCGTAGATCAAAATAAACAAAGTAATGACGTTATAAAATGAATACAAATCAATACTGCATATTATACGTTTGAATATTTGAAATTTTAATCTGATCACTTGAACGAACAGATTTTGAGCCGGCTCAAAAGAACACGAGACGTCTCATATACACAGAGGGTGAATACCTACCTTTAAACATGGTGTGAGCCGGCTCAAGTTTGGACTTGAGCTGTCTCAAGTCATGCTTGAGTCGGCTCAACATAATCGAGCCGTCTCACAGTAACAGAGAGAAAACATGACATCTCAGAAACTGTTGAGCCATCTCAAGACTTGTGACGAGCCGTCTCAGGAAAAATTTGTGACGTTTATTGCACCTAGAGAACCAAATCATGATTGTAAATGACTTGTGAGCTGTCTCAAGCAACTTTAAGCCGTCTCAAATTGATATCCAAACTGAATCAATATCTGACATGTGATTTAATCTGATATACATCTACATTGCTTGTTTTACTACACCATACATGTTTCATCTCATGCCATGTGCTATTTATTACTGAACCTACATGTCTTATGTGAACAAATCTAGTACATGCTCCACTCGACTCGACTCAAACCATGAATATCATTCGACATGAATGCTTGACACTTTACATGAATGCTTGACACTCGACATGAACTCAATTTGGAACATGAACTTGTACTCTCTCTCTTATGTATTCATGGCTTCGAGTTAGGCTTGCGACATTAATTGTAAACTAAAATACGCGAGGTGTTGGGGTAGTTTGAGTGTGAATCCAATGAAATCTCAGGAGGCCCCTAGAACATGAATCTATAAATACTAACACAATTTACAATCATGAGAGCCCGTGTTTTCTTACCCCTGGATTATAGCCTGTGGGTTTATAGATACTTAAATGATGATTGAAGTCTCGTTGCTAACACATGATTCGGGCCCATGTTTCCTTGCCCCGGGATTGTTAGATATGTATGCCCTAGAGGCCATTATTGTATAGTACTAGTTTGTATAATACATTTTGGAGATTTGAGATATATATATGGTTTTATGACAGTCTTGCTCGATATAGTAGTATGCTACTTGGTTTGTTTCTATCTTAATATGTGTATATGTTTCTTTTAACATATCGCTAAAAACATATTGGTAGAGCCCTTAGGATTTTTGCTTGACTACCGGCGTTGTGATGGCGATCACACTAGTGGGGGCTGGGTAGTCTATAAGCACATCCTTATTTTGGTCCCTAGTCGTAGGATTATCGATACTCCAGAGTAGACTGGTGCATACGCTTCTCTTCCCAGCAAGGGAGATGGTCTGTCCCACAGCCATCAGTACGTCGTACTGAAGATAGTATGCAGGTGCTCGTTAGGTTACGAGTACACTGGACAGGACTCGTCGGGAACTGTTGGTTGGTATTATACCTATCGTCAGTTAACAGTTCCCAGGTGACATGAGTACAGCTTAGTCCGCTGACTTGACACTGTCACTTCGCCTCGAGTGTGTTCCCACTATTCTTAGATTACTACCCTACCACGGCTCTACTGAGTCGTGCAAACAGGTAGTAGTTGGGTGCAGTCCCGAAGCACTTGGAGGCGGTGACGGTTAGACAGGATTCGTCTCTCCCGGTATTGGGGGTTGATATCGCGCTGTGTCTAGGAGAGCCATTACACAAAGTCCCTGGCCAGGGCAAGCGAGATATACTGGTAGGTTGCCAGTGTTATCTCAGGGTGTTCTGGGCTACACTCCGACACGACTTGTACCGCTATTAGGGGACTGACGTTTACCGCCCCCTAGGCCCGCCATGCGATATTCTCAGACGAACAGACCGGACTGTACGGAGATTGTTACATTCAGGCTCAGTAGGAGTTCGATGGGTTCACATCATCAGTCTTCTTATCGGCATCTACCTGGGGACCGTTACGTACAGCTAGTACCGCTTGCGGCCTGTGGTTAAACCCACTGCCAGCGTAGTGTCGAGCCTTTAGAGTCCCACACAGAGGGTCACTCGCCTTTGGGCAAAACAGAGTAGAGGTTGCATGGTTTTGCGACGGGATTCGTTCACATCCGCGCACTTGTGCACGTTTAGTGTCCGGACAGTAGTTACTAGCGGGCTTTGGTTTAAGCCAGATCCTAGTAATTGTTTTGGGATTGGTTTTGTCTCAGTATATTCGTGTTCCTTGGAGCACGGATGCGGGTGTGTATGCACAGTTGACAGAGGCAGAGGCAGAGGATTCTCATTAGGGTTGTTGACCATTTGGCTTTGGTTGACTTGTTGACCGTTGACCTTTCTTTAAACCCTAATGAGAATATGATATATGATTAATAATATTAATTAAGTATTATTGTGCCATGGTTGAGTTGAAAGTTTGAGTTTTGTTGACTTGTTGACTTTGTTGACCGGTTGACCATCTTGGACTTGCTGACCATCATCATTTCATGGCTATCATTTCATGGGTATGACTTTTGCTTGCTTGTTGTTTGCAAAATGCAATAATAGCATGAAATGATAATGGTCATTGAAACTAACCATCACCATATACTTAATTATTATTATTATTATTATTATCATTATTCTCACTTTTGTGAGAAGGGGTTGGATTATGAGAGCTCATTCTATTATTCTCTTTCTCTCTCCTAGAAAGAAAGCTCTCCCTCTTCCTCTTCCTCTCTCAAGGTTCAAGTGTTCCATGAGTTGGAAATCATGAACCTTTGAGACAAAACCACCATCACTCTTCTCTACTCAATCTAAGGTATTAGGTTTAGCAAACCAAACATCTTAGTCATCTCTAGGTTGAGATTGTAGCTCAATTTCGAGACCCTCGGGTGGATCCATCTATGGCAAAGAGGGGACGACAAGGAGGATCCGTTCAAGCAACTATAAGGAGCAAGTAAGAGGAAGAACAACAACAAGAAGAGAAGGAGTTCAAGACCAAGGTATAACCATTCTATATAGTAGTTAGAACTTGTAGAATATTTGTTAGTTCTTGTTTAGCAACGATCCTTCTTGTACGGTCCATGTTACCTACTTAGGAAAAATTTTCTTTTTACCTATTCCGCCTCCCCGAAAGGACCGGGGTGGGTAACATGGACCTAACAGGGATTACAGCCTTGGGTTTGAGAAAACTTCTGAGATCGGTTGACATTCACATTCGAACTATCGTTAGATTAGATGACCTTATAGAGACCTTTAGGACACATTGACACTTGTTTCATGTTCACCAATACATACTTATTGCATGCTTGTTTTGACCAACACATGTTATATTATATTGCCATGTTCATGTATCATATAGTTGCCATTTACATTGCCATGTTACACTTGTTCATATTTCATGATTTCCATTCATGCTATATTACATGTCGCCTTGCACTTTATTATATTATCCACACCTCTTTTGGAGACTTACACGAGCGTAAATTCGCTGACGGCCATTCTACCCTATTTCTTTTTTCCTAGGAATGTTCGTCAGGTGACTTAGCAACGGAGGAGGGAGAATCGTCAGAAGAAGATTACAATTTTAATGTACCGTTAGTTGCGTTGGAAAGTTAATTTTAAAATCTAAAATTCATTGAACTGAAGTGATCCTATATTCATAACGTAAACTGAAGTAAAATCCATTTAAAGTTGGACTTCCAGTTCTGAAACTGGAATTCTAGCAGTGATCACCTGTTTTAAAATGAGCATATCTCCCAATTCGGAATAGATATTGGGATGAATCCAATTCTGTTGATTAGATGAATGGGTCTGCTTCCTGCGTCTTTTATATTATTCTGCCTGATTCAGAACGTATGCATTTTTAAATAATTTTGCAAACTGAATGGTGTTGGTTGTCCTATGGTAGTTAAAGTACCTGTACACTACTTGCTCACTACGTGTACACTCAGTTCATACTTGCATGTGTGTATTTGATAACATTCGCTCAAGCTTTCATGTTACTTGTACCCTACTATCTATATCGCGTGCTAATGATAATCTGTTAACTTGTGATTCGAATTTATTCACCGACATGAATGTCACGCACAGCTTGAGATCATAATTGTCATGACTGTTATCATTATCACTATTGCTACTTACTTCATCGTTAAGCATTCATAAGCGTGATTAGGTTCAATCATAATCACCGTCACACGAATATAGGTTACCCTATTTCCATAGACATGTCATTCTTTATTGCATTATCGACATCTATAAGACTTATATAAGTGTAACTATAACTGGCCATGGGACGGGTATGGAAGCACTTATATTAGTGTCATAGGTAAGACATCGAGAACTGTCCACTCATCTCAGATACCGGTCTAGACGTGCTGGATGGAGACCCAGTCTCCAATTATCACGTAGGCTTGTTACGACGCGACTGGTATTTTGAGATTCATGATCGAACCCCGATGTAAACATATAGGGATTGGGAAAATTGAAATGTGGATTGTTTACCGCCGAAAACGGAGACGAAACCGGGATGGATCGTCTTGCCTGAATTTGGGAGCATATGCTATTTGGGTTTATCCGTCCACCTCTCCGAAAATACCAAGTTGATTTATGGCACTGTATATCGGAGGTTTGGACGGATGCGGCCGTTGTAGTAGACTTCATCAGATTTTCCCTCGTTTACGAGGGGTTTTTGATTGTGGGGACGCTCTTCCCTACAGGCGCAAGCCCCTACAGTTAATTACGTTACTGCATCACGATAACCACTTTCTCCTGCTCCAGCAGTTCACTTCATGTCATATATATTTGTTTTATTTTTGGTTGCCCGTGGATTGTATACGGAGACTAATTTGCGTCGTCGCCCGTAGGGAGTGGATTAGTCTAAATCCGTATATTCTTAGATTTGGGTTTGGTTTGATTTATGGATCGTTGATTTGTTTTGAGATCAAGATCGACTTAAAGGTATACGAGCGGTTGGGGGGGCTCGGTTGCTTTTTCGGGTGTCATGAGTCATGTTTGGGACACGATGAGTCCATGGGCTCGGTTGATCTGAATTAGGGACCTAGCCAACTTGGGCTTGGCCTACTCAATTTTCCTTTGATTTAAAAGAAGTGCTAAGCATTGGTGTGGGTTCAGTCCCTTTTTTCTTGAAAAAAGTGCTGAGCATTTATATGAGTTCTGATGCTCACACTTTGCTCTCTCTTTTCTTTTGTCTCTACATGCGGAGTGCTGAGCACTCTTTATAGCTCACGTGCAAAGCATGCGAGGCACTAGACGCCAGGTGCTGAATGATGAGTGCCAAGCACTTTTATGTTCTGTGGCGCCCATGCGAGGGTCACGTGAGGCACTGGGCGCCGAGCGCCATCTACTGAGTGCTAAGCACTCCTTATTTTGTAGCGCCCACGCGAGGGGTATGTGAGGCGCCGGGCGCTGAGCGCCAACCACTCCTTATTTTGTAGCACCCACGTGAGGGGCACGTGAGGCGCTGGGCGCCAGTCACTGAGTGCTAAGCACTCCTTATTTTTCTCTCTTTTTTGAATGATCCACGGGATCTTTATCTCCTTTTTGTTTACCTAAAATTTCCAAGAAGAGAATTCTTCTTCCTCGAGAATTTAATTCTCTGTTCTTTCAAAACTTTCTCCTTTTTTTTTTGAAGTTTATGGGGGGTTCCTCTCTCTCAGATTTGAAGTCTTGGGTCTTTTATATAGTAGAATCAAATCTGTTAATTAATTGAAGAAATCTCTCATTGAGAGATCTTAATTGATTTGGGAATTTTACCCACCGTTGAATTTTTGATCCAAGAACTTCTGTTTTACATCTTTGCCACCAACTCAGTGGGCACGGCTCTCGAGAGAGTTTAACTCCTTAGTCTAATGATATTTCACATTAAATGAGAATCCTTTTAGAATTATATTCTTAATGAGTGACTGCCCCATCAATAATGGGGCGTCATCTTAATTTTGTGGGCCCCTCTTTGTCCCACTGCAACGCAGTAAAATTTTTTTAAGTCTTAAAGAACGTTAAAGTTCTGATTTCTAAATCATAACGCTAATAGCTGAACCTTCTCCTTTTATGCAGGTGCAATGACCTTCAACTCTTCCTTCCCTTTCGTATGTTCAGAGAGCGCTTTTACCGACACGCTCGTGGATCGAGAAGTCTTTGCACCTATTAAAGATCATGACCCGGAGCAGAAGTCTCTTCACTTATGGGGGTCGTGGTATAATCAGATCATTCGAGGTCGGCGCATTTTTTCTTGTGCGGCGCCCTCAGAGCCAATTTCATCAATTCATTATGCTGATTCGCCTCAAGTGAATTATGCAGTAGAAGAGGCCAACTGGACTTCGGAAGTTCACCTTCAGCCCCTTATGGCATCAATACCCGTACAGCCGCCGATGGCTTTGGACATTTTGGGGGGGCGCATATGTCAAGACGAGTCGCGCCCTTGGGTACAAGTCTATATGATAGGGTTGACTCCTCGCCAATCAGCCGGCTACTTGCAGTGGGCCCGGTATATCCTGTCGGCCAAGAAGTCGTTGCTGCTGAAGCTTAGGCTATATCCCGCCATATATGCATCCCTTTTCCAATATCCCGCGCCTCATGTATGGTGGGTTAAGGCTTTTCTCGAATAGTGGAACATCCTGACCCACACATTTCTTCTATCGGACCGAGAGGTCTCAATTTCTTTGGAGGAGTTTACGGAAATATTCGGCTTACCCGTTAGAGGAGAACATTACGAAGAAATACTTCCCCCTGACGAGTACATCTTTGCCACCAAATCAGTGGTGATGGGCCTTACTCCGGAAAATGCTGTTCAGCACCGGTTCCTAAGCCTAATCATGGTGTTGAATATTTATGAGAGTTTGTTCTTAGAGTCTGGAGGGCAGGGAGTTGGCTTTGCAGATTTTATCGCCCGCTTTCTTCGCCCAGACGTCTTGTCAAAACAAGCCGCGAAATTCGCTAAGCATGATGACCCGTTCGGTTTTTGTTTGGGTAACTTGCCGACAGCAGAGGCGGATTTGAGGAATTTCTTCATTTCGGACGTTCCGGTCATCCCTTTCGCAAAGCTCGCTGCTCCAGACGTCGACGAAGAGACGTTCTTTCTGGGGTCCATCGGTCTGTGGTTGAATTGGTTTGTGCTTCCAATGCATCCTCTCTATATGAGGCCGTCTGTATTTTATCCGGCCCACCGCATGATTGCAGGGGCACGTGTGGCCGTTGGGATCGCAGGGCTGGCTCATCTATATCATGGTTTGAGCTTAGCGGCAGACACCATTCAACCGAGAGTAAAGCCCGTACATCTCCCGTTGCACTACTTCACGTCGTGGATCGAAATGCATGTGCTAGGTGTTTTCGGTGTTCATAAACGACCCTACTTCTATGACAGCTACAACTTTCCTCGGGTAATGTATCTGGTTGACGCTTCTGCGTCAGACCCATCGCAGCGAGAGGCTCGGCAACTGGTCCTCCGCCCGCGCATGGTTGGGGACAGCATGACCTTTGTCGATAGAGTCTTGACTATCGGCAAGGAATCTACCAAGGTGGTGCAACCGCTGCGCGACACTTTCAAAGACGGGGCTCCCACGTTGAAGGCCCGGGAAACCTTGCACTTGTATTCTATTATGCCGGGCTTTTTAGTGTTCAGGCAAAACGCCTCGGCACTGTTCATGAGGTACAACCTGCACCGCTTCGCTCAACAGTCGGGTTACAATCAGGGCGTTCCTCTCGAAGCATTCTTAGCCGAGCCGGCTGCTGTGGAGGATGGTATTCACAGTGCACTGCACCACTTTATGCGATTAAATACGGGGTCCAATTTTCTCATTAGCGAGCCGAGCTATGTGCCGAAAGCTTCAAATGCTTACGTGGCGTAGTACCAGCATGCGACGGGTGCTGTTATCAGGGAAGAAATGCGGTTATTACTCGATCACAAGGATGCAGTCCCTGCTAGTAATCCATCTGTTCTCTTAAAGCGACGGACTACCATTCGTCCTTCCTTGAGGGAAATTACTATAGCCGTAGTCCTTCGAGTCTTCCCTAAGAGGCTTCAATCTGATGTTCCCGTAATTGCGGTAGCCGTGGCATCTCCAGAATCTGGCGCTGGTACAGAAATCGAGACCCGCCACCCAAAAATGCCTGTCAAGCGCAAGCTCTTGTCATCGGCCGCTGGTGTCCGCTCGCAGAAAAAGAAGGAGTCTCTATTTTTTGCCGATGTCGTATTTGGCCAGGAGCCACATGCTCCCTACAGTGAGGGCTTGTGCGAATATGGCACCAATGATGGTTTGTTCGACGCGTCTGTGACTGATATTGATCTACAGGCTGCCCTCGTGGCTTCCGAGCGACTGGCTCGCGAGGAAGCGGCGTTGATCACTATCGCGAAGTTAGGTATACTTCAGTTATATTCTTCTACGGCTATCCCTTTTCTCTTTATTATGCTTCTATTGACTTTTTTTTAACAGGTATTTCTGCCGAAGAGGCTCTTGCGGCTTCCCTCAGGACGGTCGAGGAGGAAGAGAGGCTCCGCGTCTCTTTAGGCATTGGTATAATTCGTTTCATTATGCCTTTACTCTTTTTATTCATGATCTGACCCTTCTCTTCGCCCCACTGCAGGAACTACCATAACTCAGGCCATTCCAAGTGCAGTGCCAATCCCAAGTGGCGATGCAGCAAGGCTTCTAGAGCCAGCTACTACGGTCATGGCCACCCCGAAGTCACCATAGGAGGCGTTGCTGAAGCAGCCGATGATGGACGTCGTGGTGGCTCCGGAGGTGGAGCTCGGTTCGAACGATGACGTCCCCCTGTCGGAGGTCAGTTCTCACTGCTCGGACTGAAAGGAAGAGCGGGAAGCATGCGGCGAGGGAACGCGATGATGTTTTGGCCAGGCTCAAGCAGTATTCCGCCTGCTGACCTTCCTTCGGCGGATGTTCCTTCCACCCTGTCTACCGCCTATAGACAGGTTGCATGTGCAGCTCAGGAAGAAACTGGAAAGCTAGTTCAAGGTAACGTAACACCTAGTCTTTTATTCGAATTTGATCCTCGAATTCTGACATACGTATTTCCTTTTAAGTAGGGTTGAGTCCTGACGATGGTATGGCAGGTGAAACGCCGATGATTACAGAGTATGAAGTGGCCACTCTTTCTCGGTAATCTGGGACTGTCCAGACTACTGCTCTTTCTCCTTGTGGCTCTTTGGTATCGGCGGTGTTCCCTTCCGAAAGACGCGACAGAGACGCGGCGAACGTCTTTGCCTGAAATTCGGGGCAGATGCTAATTGGTGCTATCCGTCCACCTCTCCGAAGATGCCAAGTTGATTTATGACACCGTGCATCGAAGGTTTAAACGGATGCGGCCGATATAGCAAACTTCGTCAGATTCCCCCTCGCTTGAGGGGTTTTTGATTGTGGGGACGCTCTTCCCTGCAGGCGCAAGCCCCTGCAGTTAATTACGCTACCGCATTGTGGTAACAACTTTCTCCTTCTCCAGATGGTCACTTCGTGTCGTGGGTGTTTGTTTTGTGTTCGGTTGCTCGTGGATTGTATACAGAGACTAATTTGTGCTGTCGCCCGTAGGACGTGGATTAGTCCAAATCCGTATCTTTCTTAGATTTGGGTTTGGGTGTGTGTGTTTAAGGATACGTTAGCCTTATTTAAGGCTAATATCAACTCAAACGTTCGTTAAGGACACGTTAGTCTAATTTTAGACTCAGATTGACTTAACGCGATCATTTATATCCGACAAGAGAGCAATTGGGGGCTCTATTGTTTAGTTTAGTGACATTGCGGTCGATAAGTAGTTTAAGGACATTGCGGTCCAATGTTAGTTTTAAGAAGTTGCGATCAAGGTTAAGGACATCATAGTCCGTGAGCTTAAGGACCTCACAGTCCGATATTAGTTTTAAGACATCGCGGTCGAGGTTAAGGACATCATAGTCCGGTATTAGTTTTAGGACATCACGGTCAAGGTTAAGGACATCATAGTCCGGTATTAGTTTTAAGACATCTCGGTCGAGATTAAGGACATCATAGTCCGGTATTAGTTTTAAGACATCGCGGTCGAGGTTAAAGACATCATAGTCCGGTATTAGTTATAAGACATCGCGGTCGAGGTTAAGGACATCATAGTCCGGTATTAGTTTTAAGACATCACGGTCGAGGTTAAGGACATCATAGTCCGGTATTAGTTTTAAGACATCACGGTCAAGGTTAAGGACATCATAGTCCATGAGTTTAAGGACCCCACAGTCTGTAGCAGTGTGTGGTTGTCGGGACCCGTTACCTCTCTGACGACATTGAGAAATTACAACGACAGATATCAGAGGAGTAAAGAGATGTACCCTCGAACCGAGTGTAAATTGATCGGGGGAGAAGTTATGCTCAGTTCAATTTATATTGAGGACTTATGGCCAGAATTGGGCTAAGTCCAGTTGAAAATGTTCAACATTTTATTCATGTTCTGCCTATTAGGCTTTTAGTGGGGCTCTGTCCTTTTATAATGCATAGCATTGGGCTCTGTAATTAAATGCATAGCATTTATTTTTGGTCTGTTAGACTTTTACTTGGGCTCTGCCCTTTTAAATAATGCACAACATTTTAGTGGTCTGACAGTGCGCCACGTGGCTTGTCAGGCGCTTTGCGCCAATTAAAGAGCGCAAAGCGCTAGTGCATGTGGAGGTGATACGTGTCACGCTCTACGCTAAGCGCAAGTCTGTTAGCGCAGTGCGCTGTGCCAGTGAATGACACGTGGCGCACTCTGGTGCAGTGCGCCAATCCAAGGGCGCAGTGCGCTGTTTTAGAAGCGCCAAGCGCAGATTGTTCTGTGGTTGACACGTGGCGCGTCCTGGCGCAGTGCGCCAATCCAATAAGCGCAGAGGCGCATTTCAAAAGTACAAGGCACTGTACAATAGCGCAGAGCGCATCTTGATCCAATTAAAATCAAAGAAACAGGTTCTTTGTTTTCTCAAAAGAGGTTCTACCTCAAGATTCAAAAACCAATGGTTCATTAAAAGGCTGTGCCTTTATATAGATCAAAAGATCTAAGAATGAAGTAAATTACTTCTTTTTAATCTTTTATAATTAGATCTTTTTGATCTTTTTCCTTTTTATTGAAGATCTTGATCTTGTTCTTAGATCTTTGATCTTTTTAGAAGAGATTCTTCTTTTTTAATGAGGTATTTTCATCTCTGTTCTTCAAGAATCAAATTCTTTACCTTCAAAGATGAAGAAGATGATCTTCTTTCTTCAAAGGCTTGTCTTTCAAATTTTTCAGAGGGTTCTCTCTTTTCTGTATATCTATCTGTCTCTCTCTGAGACTTGGAGTCTAGGGGCCTTTATATAGGGCCAATTGGTTTGTTAAGTTAGTTATAGAGATCTTTCTCTGATTGATCTGGGGATATTTCCCCACCGTTGGATCTTTGATCTTAAGGCCTCTGTTTTACAGAAGATAATCTTCTTATTTTAATAAGATTGGAAAAATCCTTCTAGAATTTTAATTCTGATTAATTAATAATTTATTATTTAAATTCCAGTGTTGGCGCAATTGACGCTAGCGCGCCTGCGCTTGACACGTGTCGCGCAGCGCAACTGCGCTAGCGCGCCTGCGCTTGACACGTGTCGCGCAGCGCAACTGTGTTTGACACGTGGCGCGCAGTGCAGCGCAACTGTGCTAGCGCACCACTGTTTGACACGTGGCGCGCAGCGCAGAGCGCAAGTGATCTGAAGCGTTACTTCATTTATTTTAAAATTTGAATTTTAAAACAGAGCCTTGCTCTGATTGGGGGTGCGCTGCCTTGAGCGCAGCGCTCTTTGCGCTGGCGTGTCTGCTTTTGACACGTAGCGCGCTGCGCGTAGCGCATGGAATCTGAAGCGTTGCTTCAATTTTTGAATTTTGAAATTCAAACAGAGGTTTGCTCTGATTGGGGGAAACAAATGCCCCCCCCACCGTTGCGCTCACGTGGCGCACACGTGAGTGCAGCGGTGGCAGCATCCCAGCCGTTGGATCAACTCAGGAGTTGAGGAGGCGCTTCAGCGCCTATAAATAGGACCTTTGGTCCTCCTCAGATGATTATCATCTCCTTAAGATTTTTATTTTCAGAGTCTTGCTCTCATTTTCAAGAACTTCAGAGTTAGAACTCTAGAAAATTTTAGGTAAAAATTTAAACTTAATTAAACCAATTTTAATTAACAGAGCCTTGCTCTTATAGATTTTTTGATCTAAAGCAATCCCCTTTGGGGTTTCATAAACAGAGCTTTGCTCTCAAGAATCCACAGATCTAAAGAGATCTTGTTTCAGGGTTTCTTAACCCATGAACAGAGCTTTGCTCATGGATAATGTATAGATCTTTTGATCCAAAGATGAAGAACTCTTAAGAGTTTTTATGGATCTTTAAGATCCCAGAACTTTAATTCTTAGGAATTAATTTTTCTTTGATGGATTTTTCCATCATTATTACAGAGCTAGGCTCTTTAAAGAATTTTATTCCCTTGTGACCAGAGTTTGACAAGTGCCACTCTGTGACAGAGCTTTGCTCTGAAAGGGAGATTTTCTCCTTGTCTCAAGGGATTTCTCATTTAATGAGAATATTCTTTGAGGATTTCCTCATTAATTGACAGTCTCATCCAATGATGAGGCTGTCTTATTAACTGATGCATTGTCATCTGGATTTTGTGGGTCCCCCTTTGGTCCCCCTCTCCACTGCATTGCAGTGTGGTACAAATTTTAAAGTACCAAGCGTCGGAATTTTAAAATTAAAGTATGATACCGATGGTTGAATTTCGCTTTTTCTTGCAGGCAACATGTCTGCTGACCTTTCATTCCCGTTTTTCTATTCAGAGGGAGGATTCCCTAAGGCGCCGGTGGACCGGGAGGTTCTTGCTCCCATTAAGGATTACGACCCGGAGTACAACAACCTTCATCTGTGGGGTAGGTGGTACAGCGAAATTATCAAAGGTCGCCGAAGCTTCTCTTGTGCGACGCCGTCAGAGCCGATCTCATCGATCCCATATGCAGATGTACCCCCGGTGAACTATGCCGTGGAGGTCGTAAACTGGAATTCGGAGGATCTTCTTCAACCTTCGATTGCTGCCATACCTGTGCAGCCGCCGGCAGCCGTGGATATTCTGGGGCGGCGCATATGCCAGGGTGAGTCGCGCCCTTGGGGACAACCCTATAACATTGGATTAACCCCTCGACATTCGGCTGGGTATTTGCAGTGGGCCAAGTACATCTTATCAGCGAAGAAGGCGCATTTGCTGAAGATCGGTCTGTACCCCGTAGTTTACGCCTCGCTGTTTGAGTACCCTGCTCTTCCGACGTGGTGGGTTAAGGCGTTCGTGGAACAATGGAATATCCCCACCCTTACCTTTCTTCTGGTAGACAGGGAAGTTTCCATCCCCCAAGAAGAGTTTGCTGAGATTTCTGGTCTGCCGGTGAAGGGGGAGCACTATGAGGAGCTACTTCCTCCGGATGAATATGTCTTCGCCACCAAGCCGTTGGTAATGGGCCTAACGCCAGAGAATGCTATTCAGCACCAATTTTCGAGCCTGGTAAAGGTGTTGAATATGTATGAAAGTCTCTACTTGGAATCGGGAGGCCGGGGAGTTAGTTTTGCAGACTTCATCGCCCGCTTTCTTCGACTGGAGATTCTATCGCAGCGGGGTGAAAAATTTGCCAAGCTTGACGACCCCTTCGGCCTTGGCTTAGATCGTCGACCAGCACTGGAAGACGAACAAAAGGGTTTTTACCTTCCCGATGCTGCAATCATGCCCTTATCGGAAATCGCCGCTCCGGGCATCGACGAGGAGACCTTCTTTCTCGGGTTTCTGGGGCTATGGTTGTGCTGGTTCGCGTTCCCCATGCACCCACGCTACATGAGGCCGTCCGTCTTCTACCCAGCGCATCGGATGGTGGCCGGTATACAATTGTCAATCGGAATTGCCGGGTTAGCCTACCTGTACCATGGACTCAGCTTGGCGGCGGATACAAATGAACCGGGGGTGCAACCTGCCAATTTCCCGATGCACTACTTTACTTCATGGATGGAAATGCATGTGCTCGGGGTTTTTGGTATTCACAAGAGGCCCTCGTTCTACGAGAAGTGCAGACTCCCGAGAGTCATGCGGTTGATTGGCGCTTCTATTGTGAATCCACCTCCGTGGGAGGCTAGGGGGTTGCTTCTTCGTCCGCGCACGGTCGGAGCAGGCATTTCTTTCATGGACAAGGTCATGACCATCGGCCCGGAGACCTCCAAGGCGGTGTTGGCGTTGCGTGATAGCTTCAAGGACGGGGCCTCCGTATTGAAAGCTCGGGAGATTCTTCACTTATACTCTATCCGGCCGGGCTTCCTGGTGTTCAGGCAGAATGATATGGCGCTTTTTATGAGGTACAACCCCCATCGGTTCACCCAACAACTAAGCTATAACCAAGGGGTCCCACTGGAGGCGTTTTTGGAAGAGCCTGCGGCCACCAGGGAAGGGATATGGAGCGCCCTGCATCACTTTATGCGGCTGAATACGGGCTCCCACTTCTTCATTAGCGAGCCAAGTTGCGTTCCAAGGGCCCTCAACGTGTACGGGGCTTGGTATCAGCACGCGATGGGTGCTGTTATCCGGGAAGAAAAGCGGTTGTTGCTTGACCGCAAGGGTGCGCCCCCGGCCAGCGATCGCAATGTTCCCCTAAGGCGAAGGACCCCTGTCCCTCCTCCACTAAGAGGAGATGCTGGAGATGAGCCCCCACGCGTGCTAAGCTCTTCGCGTGGATTGCCCCGTGATCCTGTGGACGTGCCTTCAGTGCCCCGTGCTCCCGTGGAGACGGTGAACATGGTTTCACCCGAATCCCACAAAGCGTAAGCTGATTTTGGATGCGGTTGGAGTTCGCGCGCAGAAGAGGAAGAAGAAGTCGATCCTCTCTGCTGACCTTGCATTTGGTCAGGAACCTCATGCTCCTTATAGCGAGGGCTTGGGTGAGTATGGGACCAACGAGGGCTTATTTATGCCGCCAGACGACACTGATATGGCGGCCGCCATCGCAGCTTCTGAGCGATTGGCAAGGCGCGATGCGTGGTTGGCTAAACTTGCGCAATCGGGTAATCACTAGTTGTATTTTTCGTCATTGCATCGTACCTCTATCATTGTTTTTTGACTAACGCTTTTCCTTCTTTTAACAGGCATTTCTACCGAAGAAGCTATCGCCGCTTCCCTCAAAACTTTCCAGTAGGAGGAACGACTCAGAGCATCCTTAGGCCTTGGTACATTTTGGTTTACTATGTCTCTCCTTCCATTTCTTATGAGTAATCTGACCCCCTCTTTGTCTTATCGCAGGGACTACAAGACCTATCTCGCAAACCGATGCAGGAATTCTCTCCGGGTCAGCTACCGAAGCTCCGGCCTCTTCGGGATTGCCGCAAGAGACCCAACTCAAAAAGACGATGATGGATGCCTTGAAGGCCCTGGAGGCAACCCTGAACGTAGACGACGACGCCCTGCTAAAGGAGGCTTCAAAAAGGTCTGTAGCAACGGCTCGGGAGGAAAAGAAACGCCTAAGGAGCGCAGCAAAAGAGCGTAGCGCTGCTTTGGCCGTGGGAGCGGGCTCAAGCGCCGTTACTCCTGCTGCTACTCCTTCAGAGAAACTCCCGGTCGCTTTGTCTACTGCTCATAGGCGGGCGGCGCGTGCATCTTGGGAAGCTAACGGTAAATCCGTCTTAGGTAATGTACTTTCGAGGCTTTGTTATCAAAGTTTTAAAACCGTCGGTTCTTATATATCTTGTCCTGCAGGGCCGAATCCTACTGAAGGAGGGGCGGCGACCGTTGAGCTTGAGGGGACAGTGGAGAAGGTAGCAGCTGAACCCGAGGTGACGGTAGACGGTGCAGCCGTAGTTGCCGGGCCCGAGCTAGTGGCTGACGAGACAGTCATGACTACTATGCCCGAGACGGCCACCACTGCCGAGCGCGAAGTGGCGGCAGATGAGACGGCTGCTACAACCTAGCCTGAGGCAGCAGCGGATGAAGTGGCTGCGACCGACGAACCTATGGCAGCGGTGGATAAGACGGACGCGACCGTTGAGCCCGAGGTGGTAGCGGGTGAGACGGTTGCTACTACTGAGCCTGAGGTAGCAGCGGATAAGATGGCTGCTACGGATGAACCTATGGCAGCGGTGAACGAGACGGCCGCGACCGCTGAGCCCGAGGTGGTAGCGGGTGAGACGGGCATGATCGCTGAGCACGAGACGGCCGCTCTTTCTCAAGAGTCAGGCACCGCTCCGATTATCGCTCTCCCCGCCTACGGTTCCTTGTCGTCTCCTAGCGTCGCGAGCATGACGACGGCTCCTGTGGAGTCAGGGGATGAGGCGACGGGAGGTGAGACCACCCCAATGGAGGAAGGAGACGCCACCGTTGTATCAAGTGACGCCCTCATCACGGCTCCGGCTGGCGACTCATCAGGTAAATTTTGGGTCACCGCCCTTCTTTTTTTATTCTGCAATCTTTCCTAATAAAGTTTATCTTGCTTCTAATGCAGGTGCGGCTGGTGCTGAAATCAAGCTACTCGAGACAGCGCCGTCAGCTACTGCCATGACGGTGACCACTTATCTGCCTTCTCTCACACCGTCGCAAATGCTGGAAGGTATGGATTTGTAACTCTTTAGTCTTATCCCTCGGGCATATAATTCATGTACTGACGTTGCATTATCGCGTTTTTGCAAGGGTCCTTTTTGACCACCTGTACCAGGTGCTGCATCCCCACTTCTCCTTCCCGTCGGAGATGGCTTCATCTAGCGGCTCTGGTGAATATATCTTCCAATTAGTGCTCTTTCTTTTACCGATAATGAATTTATTTCTGATTCTTCTTTGCCCTGATTGCAGTGCTACAGATCGAAGGAGGAGATAAAAGATCAATCGCGCCACCGGTCCTTTCGGCTTTGCCACCTCTGCAGCTGGTATAGTAAATTCCATCATTTATGACCTTCCTATATTTCTTGAACCGTCATTTGATTGTGATTTGTTTTGCAGCTGTCGCTCCAAGTCCGGCCCCTTTCGAGTCTCGCATTATGATGCCGGCAGGCCCATTCTCCAGACGTCCATCCTCAAAGGGTGCTGCGATGAGTTTGAGTATGCTGAGTAGATGCGTCGAGGAGCTTGACGCAGAAGCTCCTACATCTGCCGCAGATTTCGCTGCCGAGGTTAATCCGACGCTGGCGACACTTGTAAATTTTCATAATGAAGGCGTCGTTGAGTCTTGGGTTAATCACTGCAGGAAGATCGAGGCCTGCCTGCATGAGCTCGAAGTTGGACGTCCCGCTCCAGAGGTCCTGGCTATGAATGCTCAGCAGGCTGCGTGGGTTGAGTAGAGCACTCCCTACTTCCGTCATCTTGAACAAGAGGCGGCTTTAAAACGTAAGGAGTGCGGAGAGACTTCGAGCGAATCTGCCCGACTGCATGCTCAGATTGATGCAAATGCTGCACAGTTGAAAGTTATCTTTGAAGGCCTTCTGCTATGCATCTCTGACGGGTTAACGCTGAGGCAGCAGCTTGACATCGTCGAGAGGGATGCACAAAATCGCGGGGCAGCTTAGCAGGCAGTCGAGGAGCAGCTTTCATCTTATTTGCAGCAATGAGGTCAGGTTGAAGTAGAGTTGGCCACGGCAGCCGACCATGACGAGAGGCTGAGGGGAGTGCGTGAGCAATTGATTGGCCTACTTAAGACGCTTCCCCCAATAGTTGCTTTTGCGTCATTTGTAAATTTTGAATAAAATGTATTCATTCTTTTATTCTTTCATATGATGTATTTTGTACCCAACTGCATACATGAATAAAAGATACATTTCTTTCGCAACGTCTTGTGTCATCTTTCTGCTTTCTTCTTTCTTGCTGTGTTGTTTGCCATGCGATTTTAGCAAGTGCGATCCATAGATAGTATATAACCATCAATCTTACGCTTTTTGCAGAGTGGCGATGGCTTAGAAAATAGGGTTAGGATCTGTCACTTAAGACTTTTCAACTTTATGAGCCGTGAGGGTCTCATAAAGTATTTTCTCCCTACGGGTCGAGAGGATCCCATAGGTGCGTTTTCTCCTTAGGAATCGTGAGGATTTCTAAGTGTGTTTTCTCTTGAGAGTCGTAAGGATCTCACAAGAGAATTTACTCCCTTACGAGTCGTGAGGACCCACAAGTGATGGGTGAAGTTGCCCTTATCCGCATTTTACGGAGTTAAGGGTTACTCTGGATGCTTCCCACGGTTTCACTGCCGTGTTTGGTGAGGACCAGTCTCCGCCCTTGGCATTTTCTAGGATATCGTAGTTTAGAGACATCGCGGTCGAGGTTAAGGACATCATAGTCCGTGGATTTAAAGACTCCACAGTCCGTTGTTAGTTTTAAGACATCACGGTCGAGGTTAAGGACATCATAGTCCGTGGATTTAAGGACCCCACAGTCCGATGTTAGTTTTAGGACATCACGGTCGAGGTTAAGAACGTCATAGTCCATGGATTTAAGGACTCCACAGTCCGGTGTTAGTTTTAAAACATCACGGTCGAGGTTAAGGACATCATAGTCCGTGGATTTAAGGACTCCACAGTCCGTGAAATGTGTGGTTACTGGGACCCGTCACCTCTTTGAAGACGTTGAGGAATTTCAACGACAAATATCAAAGGAGTGAAGAGATGTACCCTTAAACCAAGGTAAAATCAGTTTAAAATCATTTTGTTTGATTGTTAGTTTTAAGACATCACGGTCAAGGTTAAGGACATCATAGTCCGTGGATTTAAGGACTTCACAGTCCAATGTTTGCTCTGGATGCTTCCCACGGGTTCACTGCCGTGTTTGGCGAGGACCGGGCTCCGCTCTGGATGCTTCACACGGGTTCACTGTCGTGCTTTGCGAGGACCAGGATCCGCTTTGGACGTTTTCCACAGGGTCAAAAGTGATGTTATCCGTGTTCCACGTAACCAGGAATTTTGCACTAGATGCTTCATACGGGGTCACTGCCGTGTTCGGCGAGGACTAGGCTCCGCTCTGGATGCTTCACACGGGTTCACTGCCGTGCTCTGCGAGGACCAGGATCCGCTCTGGATGCTTCACACGGGTTCACTGCCGTGTTCTGCGAGGACCAGGATCCGCTCTGGACGTTTTCCACGGGGTCAAAAAGTGACGTTATCCGTGTTCTACGTAACCAGGAATTTGCACTAGATGCTTCCCACGGGTTCACTGCCGTGTTCGGCGAGGACTAGGCTCCGCTCTGGATGCTTTACATGGGTTCACTGCCGTGCTCTGCGAGGACCAGGATCCGCTCTGGACGTCTTTCACGGGGTCAAAAGTGACGTTATCCGTGTTCCACGTAACCAGGAATTTTGTTGATTATATCCGCATTTCACGGAGTTGGGATTTGACTCTCGGTCATCTGTACACCGTCGAGTCATGGAACTGGGAGTTGCCGCTGTTCCGCTTTGCTTGATGCCGTGTCTGCTGAGACGAATGTTGAGATGAGCTCCAGGCTATCTATGACTCATCGAGATTTGGCTTCTTCTTCTGACGAAACCTGGGGGAGGAGGAGTGTGATTCCTTCTTTGTTTGCGCCCCTGGATTGTATACAGGGATTGATGTAATATCACCTGTAGGGCATAAATTTCATTTTTATTTTTATTTTATTTCTTTCCGCGATGCTCTATCATTTCAGCTTTTATATCGCGAAGGTCGCGATTGCCCCATCATTTCGGCTATTTTTCGCGGTGCCCAATCATTTCGGCTATTTGTTTTATTTTTACTCGCTGTTTTTTTATAGCGAGTTGCCCAATCATTTCGGCTATTTGTTTTATTTTTACTCGATGTTTTTTTTTATTGCGAGTTGCCCAATCATTTCGGCTATTTTGCATGCATACATTTTTACTTGCTGATTTTGTCGCAAGTTGCCCTATCATTTCGGCTATTTCGTATGCATGTATGGTTTGCTGGCTTTTCGCTGCAAGCTTGGAATTAGACATCGAATTTGGCATCAGCACCGCTACAACTGGGATATTGCCAGGAGCGAATCATCATTTGCCTCTGTCGACATCGAACAAAGGTGGCTTAGCAAACAGGGTTAGGGCCTTGTCGACTAAGGCTTTTGACTTCATGAGCCGTAAGGGTCTCACAAAGGTATTTCTTCCTATAAGTCGTGAGGATCTCGTAGGTGTGTTTTCTCCTTAGGAATCGTGAGGATTCCTAAGTGTATGTTCCCCTGTAAGTCGTAAGGATCTTACAAAAGGGTTTTCTCCTTATAAGTCGAGAGGGCTTACAAGGGTTGTTCACCGTACGAACATATCCCTAGTCATGGATGAGACTTAGTTAGGGAAATGTTTATTCACGCCCGTGGATTGTATACAAGGGTCAGTATTGAGCCGCTTGTAGGGCAATATCGAAGGTTGTGGGGGTTGCTTAAGAACAGCTTCAGGTCTCTGTAACTTAAGACTTTCAGATCTTCTGAGCCGTGAGGGTCCCATAAGAGAATTCTCCTTACGAGTCGTGAGGATCTCGCAAGTGTAATTTCTCCTTAGGAATCGTGGGATTCCTAAGTGTGTTTCTCCTTTGTGAGTCGTAAGGATCTCACACAGGTGATTTCTCCTTACAAGGTCGAGAGGACCCTGTAAGTGTCTTTTAACGAGGTTGCGCCCTTTCGGGTTTTCACAACACTCCCCGGTAGCCCTGCTGTTTTTACTCACGGTGCCCTTTCAGGTTTTCATCCGTGCCCACTTTGCTTATGGACATACCGTTCTCTTTTTTTTTTTATTCTTTTTTTTAACGAGCTTGTGCCCTTTCGGGTTTTCACAAACACTCGCCGGTAGCCCTGCTGTTTTTACTCACGGAGCCCTTTCGGGTTTTCATCCGAGCCCATTTTGCTTATGGACATACCGTTTTTATTTTTATTTTTATTTTATTTATTATTTTTTATATCAGCTTCGGGATGCTGCGATCCGCCATAGCTTCTTGACATCCCGGTCAACAGCTAGTTTTAGGACATAATGGTCCGTCATTAGTTTAAGGACGTTTCGGTCCGCTGTTAGTTTAAAGACGTTTCGGTCCGTTAACCAGCTACTACTTATAGAGTTTTAGGCTTAGGAAGATAGCGAGCGGACATAGTCATCGTCATCTATTATTGACCTAGACCGTAACTCGTTAGGCGTAGTATTTCTTCAGGAAGTGACCGTTTATTGGTCTGAAAGGTCTTTCACTATGCATGTCCATGAGTAGATAGGCTCCACCTTGGTAGACCTTGTCTATGATGTACGGGCCTTCATAGTTCGGCTCGAATTTTCCCCGCTTGGCGCGATTGGGGATCATAGGTCTTTTGACCACCAGCACGAGTTCGCCTTGGCGGAATGTCCTCGGCCTGGTCAATCTTTCATATGAACGCGTCATCTTTGCTTTATAAGCTTCCAGATTTTGCTGCGCCATGAGCCGGGTTCCATCAAGGGCATCAAGTTCCTCAAGCCGAAGGTGAGCGTTTTCTTCGTCCGTCAGCTCGTAATGGACTGCCACTCGCAGAGAAGGTAACTCTATCTCGAGGGGAAGTACTGCTTCTGTACCGAATACCAACGCGTACGACGTTGTGTTCGTGGCCGTCTTGAACGTAGTTCGATACGCCCAGAGAGCTTCTTGCAGTCTCTCGTGCCAGTCCTTCTTATTTCGGGACATCGTCTTCTTCACGATCTTTGTCAGGGTCTTGTTGAAAGCCTCAGCTAGACCGTTAGCTCGGGGATTATAAACTGAGGAGTATCTCCAGTCTATGTTGTGCTGTTGTGCGAAGCGGCTGATCTTGTGGCTTCTGTAGGCTGGCCCGTTATCGGAGATGATCCGTCGAAGAGTTCCAAACCGGTAAATAACGTGCGTCTTGAAGAAATGGAGTATATTCTCGGTCTTTACTTCCCTCAGCGGTACTGCTTCTGCCCATTTGGAGAAGTAATTAGCTGTCGCCAAAATGAAACGATGTCCTCTGGATGATGCCGGTTCGATGGGGCCGATTATGTCAGTTCCCCACATTTCGAACGGCCAGCTAGCCACCGTTGGATGCAGTGGATTTGGATGCTGATGGATAAAGTCGCCATGGATCTGGCACGAGTGGCATTGCTTTGCGTATTCGAGGCAGTCCTGGATCATTGTGGCCAGTAGTAGCCCGTCTGTTTAATCTTCAACTTCATCTTCGGCCCGGCTTGGTGAGAACCACAGAGTCTGTCGTGGGTTCTTGGACGACTCTCTTTGCTTCTTCAGGTCCCAGGCATCTTAACCACAAAGAATCAAACGACCTCTTGTACAGAGTATCATTGACGAAGGCAAAAGATAGAGCTCGTTTCATAAGCTGATGTGTTGAGGATGTATCTTCAGGTGTTCGACGGGATTTGAAGTAACCTATAAAGACTTCCCTCCAATCCACAGCCTTTTCCTGGTCTTTTATTTGTAGGGCCGTCTGCTCAATCGCTTCCTTTTCCTTGGATGATTCCGGAAGTATTTCTGCCGGTGCGAGGACCCGACGGCTTTGTACCACAATTCTGACGTCATCGAGGTTCTCATCAGCCAGTTCTTTAGCGAGCTTGGCTAACGCGTCTGCCTTGCTATTTTCCGCACGCGGTATGCTTTCCAAAGTGTAAGAAGGAATTTGGGTGAACAGTTGCTGCACCTTTTCACCGTACTTCACCAACTCTAGTTTGCATATTTGGTAGTCGCCATTTACTTGACTAACGATCAGTTGGGAGTCTCCGTATATGAGGAGGTCTTCAATTCCTATGTCGATGGCGATCTCGAGACCTGCTATCAAAGCTTCGTATTCGGCTTCATTGTTCGTCCTCGGCTCTGTTAAGGAGAAAGCAAAGCGCATTATCCCTCCTTGTGGGGTCACGAAGATGAGGCCTACCCCCGATTTGATTATAGGCGTGTTCTGTCTGCGTTTCTTTATGGAAGACGCCCCATCAAAGTAAAGTTCCCACCGGGTACCACTTCCGTCGATCGCATCAAACGCATGTTCGTCTGGCAGTTCGCAATTCAAGGGAGAATCGGCCGGTATCGGATGTTCAGCGAGGAAATAGGCGATGGCCTGACCTTTCACTACCTTAAGAGGCTGATAGGTTATTGAGAACTCCATCAAAAGCAAAGCCCATTTAGCAAGTCGCCCCGTCAATATGGCCTTTGACATCAAATATTTGAGTGGGTCCACCTTCGATATGAGACGGACTTCATGCGCCAGTGCATAGTGCCGGAGTTTCGTTATTGCGAAGATCAACGCTAGGCAGTGTTTTTCGATGGGAGAATAATTGCTTTCTGCCCCCAGGAGAACTCGGCTCAGGTAGTAGAGAGCTCTTTCTTTCCCTTGGTCGTTCTCTTGTGCCCATAATGCGCCTAAAGAACCTTCGAAGGCTGTTGTATAAAGAATAAGGGGCTTTCCTTTGACCGGAGCGGCCAGCACTGGCGGGTTCTGCAGATACTGCTTGATTTCGTCCAGCGCGCCTTGGCATTTGTGATCCCAGACGAACGGGGTTCCCTTCTTCATCAGGTGACTATAAGGACGACACTTGCCTGAGAGATTGGCTATGAACTGCCGGATGTATGCGAGCTCCCCTTGGAGAGACCGCAATTGCTTGAGGGTTCTTGGCGGGGGCATTTCCGTGATCGCCTTGATCTTTGACTGATCTATCTCGATACCTCGATGTCGGATGATGAATCCTAGGAATTTACCTGAGGACACACCGAACGCGCATTTGACGAACGCGCATTTGAAAGGGTTCATCTTTAAGTTGTATTGCCGAAGGCGTTGAAATACGATCTTCAGATGCTCGAGATGCTCCTCGTATGATTTGCTTTTAACCACGAGGTCATCGATATAACATTCGACTATTTCATGTATAAGGTCATCGAAGATCTTCGTCATGGCCCTCTGATAGGTGGCTCCGGCGTTCTTTAGACCGAAAGGCATCACCTTGTAGCAGAATATACCCAAAGGGGTCCGGAAAGCAGTGTGTTTCTGGTCTTCGGGATGCATCTTTATCTGATTGTATCCTGACGAGCCGTCCATGAAGGAGAAGACTTCATGGGTGGAGGTATTGTCTATCATCAGCTCAGTGACCGGTACTGGGAAATCATCCTTCGGATAAGCTTTATTGAGATCCCGGAAGTCCACACAGATGCGCACCGTCCCATTTTTCTTCATCACCGGGACGATGTTGACGATCCAATTAGGGTACTGAACCTCTTGGATGAAGCCAGAGTCAATCAACTTCTTGACCTCGGCATTGATGCTCATCTCAAGCTCGAGCCGCATTCTTCTCGGCGCTTGTTTGATTGGCTTGACATATGGGGATATCGCCAATTTGTGGACAACAATCTCTGGATCTAATCCTGGCATTTCGGAATAGTTCCATGCGAAGCAATCTTTATGCTGCATGAGCACGTCTTTTAGCGCGGCCACCCTTTCTTTAGATAGCAGCTCACTAACAAATGTAGGTAGCGGGTCGCTTGCCGTTCCCAAATCAATCTTCTTGAGGTTATCCGCAGTAATGTGTATTCCATCTTCCAGCTCTTTTGGCGCCGGTGGAAACTCTGAGATCACCTTGTCATCATTGTTTTCGAAGCACCAGGGAAGGTCATCCATATTCTCGGGTTCTTCTCTTGATATTGTTATCATATGACAAGTACGAGGTCGCTTCCGAGACCGATGTGGATCTGGGTCTATCCTCGTGGATTTGGGTTCATGCTTCTGCGGCGGAGTTATCCTCCAACTGTCGGATAGAGCGAACTTGCCGAGCTGATATTGATCTTCGACCCAGTTCTTGAAGGTAAAGCAATCTTCGAGAGGATGTCCTATTGCTCGGTGATAAGAGCAATAGTCTGGGTGAGAGACTTCGCCTGCTTGCTCGGGGTGTTTAGACTCCGGCAGTGTAATCATTTGGTGTTTTATAGCTAGGTCAAGTATCTTCTTTGTCTTGTCTTGAGGAAAAGAGTATGCTCGACTCATCTTCTTCATAAGGGACAAATCCGGACCGCTCGATTCCCGATCGCGTGGCTTCTTGGTCCCGCTTTGTCGTTGCTGAGTACCTTTTCCGCTTTTCGACTTGTTTCTGCCTCTGCGTCGGGCCTTTTTTACAACAGGTTGAAAGGGAGCAGCATTTTCATCTTTCGCAGCCTGTTGGAGAAGGCGTTGCGTCTTGGCTTTCTCGTAGATGGCCATTTCGCGGTTATGGTCGTCTCGAACTTTTTGACCAGCTTCCCTTATAAGCTTGTCTATTTGTTCTTCGAACGACGGATTGGGCATTTTTGCGTCGGGGACTCTTTGTGGTTCAGGATTAGCACTCTCCCATTGAGCATCTCCTTCTTCATCAAAGTCATGTACAACATAGTAGTCGCTGAGTAGCTCCCGTTTCTTGGACCGAACGTATCCAAGCCCATTTGCTTCCATTCTCCTATTAGGTAACTTGCGCTGAGTTCCGGGAACGTTCCAGATATTGTCATAGAACTTGGCTTTTCGAGCGGTCTGTTTGAAGGGCATCCCTTGGCGCTTTAACAGCCTTTTCAATCCTTCTGTATAATATCCAGGCAGACGGATGGGCTGAAGCCTGTCAAGTGTAGGATCCGCGCCGTGCCAGATTTCTTTCTCCACTTTATTTTCCCCAGAGCGGTAGAATAGGATTGCATGTTCACCTTTTCGCCTGGGAGGGACGTAAAATGTTTGTAGCTCTTAGACGCTATAAGCTTCAAGTGTGTCGAGATTTTTGTAATGCTCCCGCGGAATCATGGTAATTTGCAAACTCTGATTATCACCAGCGAATGCTTGTATTGGTGGCCGAGCGGAGAATATAGCATAGACCTCATCTTCTGAGTCGCTGTCAAAGATCAACATAGGAGCGGACGGTCCTGGCTTGTTGTACTGGGGTGGGCCTGAATAAACTATCTCTTCCTCTTCCTCAGTATCACTCCCGAAGACAGGAATGGTGGTGATAGCTTTGTTCTCTGGTTTGTGACATCTCTCCGTGTCCTCGAAATCTGGCAAAAAGTATTTTGCATCTTCGTACTTGCGGACTTCGTTCACGGAGAATGGATTCAGCTCTCCTGTTACGGTATACTCGAGACCGTCCTTAAAGTATTTCATACACTGATGTTGTGTAGAAGGGATGATGTTGTACTCATGTAACCAAGGCCGGCCGAGCAAAGCATTATAGCATGTCTTGGCGTCAATGACATGAAATTTAATGTCTGTGACAAGCAGTCCGAAGCACAATGTCAATATCACAGACCCAAGAGTCCGCGATGACTGGGAGTCAAAACCAGAGATGGTGATTTTATCACGAGCGAGATGCTGGACGCTCATGCAGATTTCCTTCAACACTCGCACGTTGAGGAGATTAACGGAAGACCCATTGTCGACCAGGATTTTGCCTATCTTTATATCGTGGCAGTACCCTGAGACATAGAGGGGACGATTGTGCTCGCATGTCCCAAGGAGGAGGTCTTCGTCGCCGAAGGTGATATCGGCTGTGTGTACTTCCTCCAGCTCGTCCTTCATCTTTTCTTTGGCGAGAAAAGCTTGGAATTGCTTTGGCTCCTGTAGCGCCTTGATCAATGAATCTCTCGCTTCTTTGGGTAGTAAAAGGTCATCGAGAATGCTGAGTTGCGAAGGTAACTTCCTCAAGTGTGCCAGAACGTTATAATCCACCTTGTTCTTCTTTGGCGGGTCCTTGGCAGTCAGCTCTTTCATGACTTGGTCGTCCAGGGCGATATACTCAGAGTCCTTTTCTTTTCCCTTATCTTTTCTATTCGTGGGTCCGATATTCTTTTCTGGAAGCGTGCGGTTGCGCAGCTGAATATTTTCACAGGCCTTCAGTTCTTCCTCTTTCTCCAAGGGGAATTCTTTAAAGAAAGGGCCAAGAGCCATTTCCTCGTCTGAGTCGCTCTTGAAGGTGAGAACCTGCGATCCCCCGGCGTTGACTGTGCGGCAGTTGCCAGTAATTCTTTTATGTTCCTCGGTCGCACTTCTTTGCTCCCGACGAGTTTTGCGTTTCATCAGCTTAAAATGTTGCCGGTGAGCAACATATCCCTGCCACCATCCTTTAAAAGCGTCGCACTCTTCGGTAGGGTGCGAAATCTTTCGATGATATGAGCAGTAGCTAGGATGCATCTCTACTTCACCGACAGTGTTTCCTTCGGAGGGTGGTAGCTTCATTCCCATTGATATGGCTTTAGCAAACCTTTTCCTCATCTTGAACTTGTTTTTATCCACGACAGATGTTCCTTGATTCAGTGGGAGTGTCTCAACTCTTTCATCTAATTGCCGGCGTTTGGCTCTTTCAGGTATGGCCATCTCACGCTCCCGATCGGTTTTACTTTTCAGATGAATCTCATTCAGGAAGGCGTCGATCATTTCGTCTGACGGCCATAGAAGTTCTGGCTCGGAACCTGCCCCCAGTCCCTTTGTGCAGGGAGCTTCTTCATTGTCTAGCGATGAATGAGAGATCACATGGCAACTTGCTACGTAATCCTCAGATCCATCCGACGAGTCTTCTCCATCCTCTTCGTCCTCAAGGACGTGGCCGAGGAACTCTTGGAGCGTGATAGGGGTTCGCGTCTTCTGATTATACTCTTCCAGCGCGTCAATCTGTTTCTGTAGGTCCGTGCGCTTGTCACCCGGCTTCACGGGCTTCTTGGATTTCTTCTTCTTTTTCGAAGATTTCGGCGGCTGGGTATGAACACTCTGGCTATCACCACCAGTCTTTGGAGTTGGGCGCGGCTTCAGCATTCCTTTGACGATCTGGGGTTCCAGCGGATTCTTCCACCTGATTGATGGGCATGTCTAGAGATCATTCATCATCCTTTTGGTTTTGGCCGAAAGAACGACCTCCCATGGAGCTTCTTCAACAAAAGAGCACGTTGCCCCCGGTGTGTCTATTTTCTTAGGAGTGTGCGGTTGTGGTGGGTTTACTTTCCACTTCTTAGACAGCGCGAACTTGCCTTGTAGGTACTGATCCTCGATATATCCCTTAAAGACGAAGCAATCTTCGATCAGATGGCTTACCGCTTGGTGGTAAGGGCAATAATTGGGATTATTCACTTCGCTGGGTTACGGTGGTCGCCTTGGATTCGGCAAGTTGATAAGCCTGTTGCGCACCGCCAGCTCGAACAACCTCTTCGTTTTATCCCGTGGGAATGAGTAAGGACGCTTCATTTTCTCATTGTAATAGCGTCTTCTCTCCTCCAGTTGATCCGCTAGCTTTGGAGTACTGGGCTGCTGTTGGGTGTTTGCAACGAAGATCGCCTTCCCTTTACCCTTTTCGTTCCGCGGTTCCGGCTTCGGGGGAGATGGTCTATGACCCATCTGGGCCAGCTTGTCGATTAGGGCCTGGAACGTGGTCGGTTTGAAGAACATCATGAACTGTGAAATAGTTGCATGATGGTCTAGGGTGCCCACGAACATGCCCACCGTTGGTGCTTCTTCGATGCGATGTTCGCACTTTGACCACAGATTTCACCACCGGATTGCGTATTGAACCCAAGTTTCGCCCGGCTTTACTCTCGCATTGATCAATGCTGTTATCGGGGTGCGTTCACTTGCGCTTGCGAATCGCTGGGTGAACAATAACTCCATTTCTGCGAAAGTTTTGACGGAGTCGTTTGGAAGTTCGGAGTACCATTCAAACGCCGTCTCTGATAAGCTGCCGACGAATTGGCAGAGCAAAAGCTTATCATCGCCCCCGGTGTTGCCGCACAGAGCTCTGAACTGGACGACGTGCTGGTGGGGATTGCTCGTCCCCTTGTACACATGGAATTTGGGGATTGTGTATCCCGGCGGGTATTTTATCTGATCATACTAGCCTGGATACGGTCACCTAGTTTTGACAACTTGGCCGGCTGCTTCATTTGCCTGGTGAACTTTTATTTGCTAAGCAATATAGTCATCCAGGGCAGCTTTAGGGATTGTCTCCTCTTTGGCTGTTGACAGAGCCGGCAGAGGATTCGATGTTTCTCCTTTGTCATCTTCAAAAATGATCGGATGGTCTTCGGCTGGAGGATCCGGCTGTATCATCATCCCGACCATGTCTTAGAAGAGAAGTGCCATTTGCTTTATATTAGCCGCTTGCTCTGCGGCTTCTTTGTCCTTCGTTTCGAGGACTCTGCGAAGGAAGTCAGCATCAGTTTCTTGTTCATGACGCTGCCCCGATGACGCCTCTGGGTTTTCTTTTGGTCCGGTGAGTGTGGCCATTGCAGTCAGCATCTCCCGGAGCTTCTGCTGTTGCTATTCCTGAGCCCTTGTGATGGATCGGGTGAGTGGTCGGTGGCCCGTAGAAGCGCGGCTATCCTCTTTCCCGGATGCCATGTAAACGGTATGCACCACCATGCTCCCGGACTTAGGGCGTTTGGGCTCAGTGCTTTTGACATTTGTCGCAGGCATGGGGATCTTCTCCGGCCTTCTCTTTTTATGAGCGGTCGAAGTTGAGGGGGCCGTCGCAGTGGGCACTCAGATAGCTTTCCATGGCTTGGCAGGATGGCTTTCTTCTTGTTGAACCTTCGCCCTTTTCTGCCGGCGAGGGTAATCTTGGTCAACTACTGAGTTCCGAACCTGCCGCCAGACTTTGTAGATCTTGGAGGACAGCCGTTGAGGGGACTGTTCTGGCTTGGCTTCCGCAACATTCTCCACCGGAGGAGGAGATCTTTTTAGTACGGCGGTGGGTGAATTCCTGCGCACCTTATTCAGCAGTTCAAAGCTGTTTCCGGTTGGAACAGCAACATTGATTTCCACCGTTGGGGCTGGTGGAGTTAGCCCAGAGGGGGAGTTGCCCCCGGCCTTCCTTACCCGGCGCCAGTGGCGACGTTGAGCGTGTCGAGCTGATGGAGTTGGTTCGGTGACGAGGATGGCTTTGTCTTGCCTCCTGTTCAGGTGAAGGGCTGTTGCTGGTGTCAGCCTATTGAAAACTGATGTCCTTTGAGTAGCAGGAGCGGGAGTGGGAGTTGGGACAGTCAGTCTTGTAAAGACCGACCCCTTGGCAGGAGAAGCCGCCTTGACGACTTCAGGAGCAGGGTTGGTTACTCTCTTCGGAATAACCATTTCTTGAGTTGCAGGCTTCATCATGGGCTCATAGGAACTCTGGCCCAATCTGGAGAAGACCGAGGCGCTGGTGATGGACGACCCGTTGAGAGGGGCCACAGTAGCTGTAAGCCGATCAAAGACCGACCTCTTGGGAGCTTCTGGCGTTGGCACAGGAGCGGTGAAGCTCGTTGGCGGGAGCATGGTCCCGAAAAACAATCCTGTGGTGGCTTGAGTGACTTGTTCCACCGGCATTGTGAACAGGAGGCTGCTTGAGGCCCGTAAGATATGCCTCCAGATGAGGCAGAGCGTGGGTTGCAATTGCAGTTGGAACACTTTGAGCAGGTGAACGCCATTGATCCTTTTCTTTCTGCACCAAGCAAAACGCCAAATCTTAGTACCTCGAAACCCAAGGGCAACCATTAGCAAACCGCGATTGGTTCGCGAACACGACACACGAAGTGTAGAGTGGAAAGAGGGAAAGGTCCCACCGGGCGTGCCAGAATTTGTTCCCCTCCGAAAGACGCGATAGAGACGCGGCGAACGTCTTTGCCTGAAATTAGGGGCAGATGCTAATTGGTGCTATCCGTCCACCTCTCCGAAGATGCCAAGTTGATTTATGGCACTGTGCATCGAAGGTTTAAACGGATACGGCCGATGTACCAGACTTCGTCAGATTCCCCCTCACTTGAGGGGTTTTTGATTGTGGGGACGCTCTTCCCTGCAGGCGCAAACCCCTGCAGTTAATTACGCTACTGCATCGCGGTAACAACTTTCTCCTTCTCCAGATGGCCACTTCGTGTCGTGGGTGTTTGTTTTGTGTTCGGTTTCCCGTGGATTGTATACGGAGACTAATTTGTGCTGTCGCCCGTAGGATGTGGATTAGTCCAAATCCGTATCTTTCTTAGATTTGGGTTTGGGGTGTGTGTTTAAGGATACGTTAGCCTTATTTAAGGCTAAGATCAACTCAAACGTTCGTCAAGGACACGTTAGTCTAATTTTAGACTAAGATCGACTTAACGGGATCGTTTAGATCCGACAAGAGAGCAATTGGAGGCTCTATTGTTTAGTTTAGTGATATTGCGGTCGATAAGTAGTTTAAGGACATTACGGTCCAATGTTAGTTTTAAGACGTTGCGGTCAAGGTTAAGGACATCATAGTCCGTGAGCTTAAGGACCTCACAGTCCGATATTAGTTTTAAGACATCGCAGTCGAGGTTAAGGACATCATAGTCCGGTATTAGTTTTAAGACATCATGGTCAAGGTTAAGGACATCATAGTCCGGTATTAGTTTTAAGACATCACGGTCGAGTTTAAGGACATCATAGTCCGGTATTAGTTTTAAGACATCACGGTCGAGGTTAAGGACATCATAGTCCGGTATTAGTTTTAAGACATCACGGTCGAGGTTAAGGACATCATAGTCCATGAGTTTAAGGACCCCAGAGTCCGTAGCAGTGTGTGGTTGTCAGGACCCGTTACCTCTCTGACGACGTTGAGGAATTACAATGACAGATATCAGAGGAGTAAAGAGATGTACCCTCGAACCGGGTGTAAATTGATTGGGGGAGCAGTTGTGCTCAGTTCAATTTATATTGAGAACTTATGGCCAGAATTGGGCTAAGTCCAGTTGAAAATGTTCAACATTTTATTCATGTTCTGCCTATTAGGCTTTTAGTGGGGCTCTGCCCTTTTATAATGCATAGAATTGGGCTCTGTATTAAATGCATAGCATTTATTTTTGGTCTGTTAGACTTTTACTTGGGCTCTACACTTTTAAAAAATGCACAACATTTTAGTGGTCTGACAGTGCGCCACGTGGCTTGTCAGGCGCTTTGCGCCAATTAAAGAGCGCAAGGCGCTAGCGCATGTGGAGGTGACACGTATCACGCTCTGCGCTAAGCGCAAGTCTGTTAGCGCAGTGCGCTGCGCCAGCGCGCTGCGTCAGTGAATGACACGTGGCGCGCTCTGGCGCAGTGCGCCAATCCAAGAGCGCGGTGCGCTGTTTTAGTAGCGCCAAGCGCAGATTGTTCTGTGGTTGACACGTGGCGCGCCCTGGCGCAGTGCGCCAATCCAATAAGCGCAAAGGCGCATTTCAAAAGTGTAAGGCACTGTACAATAGCGCAGAGCGCATCTTGATCCAATTCAGATCAAAGAAACAGGTTCTTTATTTTCTCAAAAGAGGTTCTACCTCAAGATTCAAGAACTAATGGTTCATCAAAAGGCTGTGCCTTTATATAGATCAAAAGATCTAAGAATGAAGTAAATTACTTCTTTTTAATCTTTTATAATTAGATCTTTTTGATCTTTTTCCTTTTTATTGAAGATCTTGATCTTGTTCTTAGATCTTTGATCTTTTTAGAAGAGATTCTTCTTTTTTAATGAGGTATTTCGATCTCTGTTCTTCAAGAATCAAATTCTTTACCTTCAAAGATGAAGAAGACGATCTTCTTTCTTCAAAGGCTTGCCTTTCAAATTTTTCAGAGGGTTCTCTCTTTTCTGTATGTCTATCTGTCTCTCTCTGAGACTTGGAGTTTAGGGGCCTTTATATAGGGCCAATTGGTTTGTTAAGTTAGTTACAGAGATCTTTCTCTGATTGATCTAGGGATATTTCCCCACCGTTGGATCTTTGATCCTAAGGGCTCTATTTTACAGAAGATAATCTTCTTATTTTAATAAGATTGGAAAGATCCTTCTAGAATTTTAATTCTGATTAATTAATAATATATTATTTCAATTCCAGTGCTGGCGCAATTGGCGCTAGCGCGCTGCGCTTGACATGTGTCGCGCAGCGCAGAGCGCAGCGCAACTGCGCTAGCGCGCCTGCGCTTGGCACGTGGCGCGCAGCGCAGAGCGCTAGCGTGCCTGACACGTGGCGCGCACCGCAGAGCGCAGCGCAACTGCGCTAGCGCACCACTGTTTGGCACGTGGCGCGCAGCGCAGAGCGCAAGTGATCTGAAGCGTTGCTTCATTTATTTTAAAATTTGAATTTTAAAATAGAGCCTTGCTCTGATTGTGGGTGCGCTTCCTTGGGCGCAGCGCTCCTTGCGCTGGCGTGTCTGCTTTTGACACGTGGCGCGCTGCGCGCAGCGCAAGGAATCTGAAGCGTTGCTTCAATTTTTGAATTTTGAAATTCAAACAGAGCTTTGCTCTGATTGGGGAAAACAGGCGGGTGTCGTAAGCATTACGACGGCCCTCGTCGAGTCTGGGGATGAAGCTATGGGTGCAGAATCTATTTCCCCGAGAGAGAGAGAGAGGAAGCCGTTACACTTGGTGACGCTTCCGGCACAGTTTCGGTCCCTGATCTATCAGGTAGTCCTTGGATTGTTGTTTTCTGAGTTCTTCAATCCTATCAAGCCCTTCTAATGATATTTCGTTTGTCTTGAACATAGGCGCGGTAAACCCTGAAGCTGTGCCGGTTGAAGAAGTGTCACCGGCCACTATTTTGACGGTCACTGTCCCTTCGCTTTCTTCTGCGCCTCCTCAAATCTTGGAAATTTTGGGTTTCTCACTTATTTATTTCATTGTGGATACATTCCTCCTTGTATTGACTGTATATTGTCGCAACTTTGCAGGAGTACTTTTCAACCATTTGTACCGGGTGTTAAACCCACACTTTTTCTTTCAGTCAGAAATCGTTGCACCTTCTGGTATTGGTCAGTATATTCTTCACCTAATGTTTCTCCCCCTCTTTTTTTATGAGTAGACTTGTTGTTGCTAAGCCTTCCTTCTATTGACCACAGTATCACGGGTCGGAGGAGAAAGCGAAAGAATAGTAGCGCCTCCGGTACTCCCTATTTTGCCGCCTGCCACACCCGGTACGATAGATTCCATCCCTCGGGTGTTTTCTTTGTCTCTCGAGTCGAAATTTGACCGTAATTCATTTTGCAGCGATTACAACGGCTCCAGCTCCTTTTGAGTCTCCCATTCCAATGCCCCCGGGGCCCTTCGCTAAACGTAGATCCTCTAGGACCGCCGCGAATAGCTGGCGAACGTTAAGCGAGTTTATCGAAGATCTCAATGTTGAGGCCCTCGCTTCTGCTACGGATTTTGCCGTCGAAGTTAATCCAATGCTGGCGACGCTCGTGAATTTCCATAATGAAGATCTCGTCGGTTCTTGGGTTGATTATTGCAGGAAGATCGAGCCTTGCCTGCACGAGATTGAGCTTAAGCGTCTCGCTCATGAGGTTTTGGTCTCGAACTCTCAGCGGGCTGCGTGGGTGGAGCATAGTGTTCCTTTCATTCGCTATTTTGAACAAGAGGCGGCTCTGAGACGAAAGGAACATGAGGCGGCCTCCAGCAAATCCGTCCGGTTGCACGGCCGGGTCGAAGCGAATGCTGCACAGTTAAAAGCTATTTTCGGCAACCTCCAGCGATATATTTCGGACGGGTTGACGCTAAGGCGGACGCTTGACATCACTGAGCGGGTCACGTAGGACTGCGAAGCTGCCATGCTAGAAATATATGAAAAGCTTTCATCCTGTTTGCAGCAACAGACTCAAATTGAAGCGGAGTTGGCCACGGTAGCTGACCATGAGAAAGGATTGAAAGGAGCGCGCGAGCGGCTTGTCAATTTGTTGAAGACGCCTCTTCCTTAATACCTGTCATTTTACCTCTTTTCTTGTACTGGTTGTAAACTTGTGATTCATGAATAACATGTGTTCATTTTTCTTCCTTTATGAAATGTATCTTGTATTCACTTGAATTCATGAAAAAAGACATATTTTATTTCAAACTGGCATTTCTTTCTTTTGCTGTCTTGACTTGGTATAAAGTAGTTTATATACTCATTGCGGAGTTTGTGGTTTATTCACTCATTTCGGAGCTTTCTAGTTTATTCACTCATTTCGGAGCTTGTAGTTTATTCACTCATCCCGGAGTCTCTAGTTTATGAACTCATTTCGGAGCTTATTTAGTTTACCACCCTTGGGCTTGTAGGCAAACCTGTCCTAACGTCACAGTTAACCCCTACTCTTTACGACAGAGAACCGTTAGGGTCTGTGGTATGAAGGTTTTGTCCGTCGTACCGTCGCGTTGGCTGATGCATTCCCTGATATGCAGTCTTGCTGTTCGAGTAGCCCCACGACTGTCGTGTCTCTGATCCTTTCGGGGGCTGGACAAGACGTCTTCAAGTAATCTCCCAGGTCATATTACCGTCGGAAGAGCAAACGTAAGGGGTTTTCCATGCCGCTTTTTACTTGAGGTTAGGCTCAGTTTGGGAGCCCCGATAAGTCATAACCACTCTGTGCTGGTGTGGGATGATCTCCGATAGTCTTTCAGGTTTTATTTGAGTTGCCGTCAAGACCCTGAAGCTAGGGATTTTCCTTTGCTTCGTTTGCTAGCATCGCATCTGCTGTAACAAGACGAATGTCGAGGTTGTCTCTAGGTTGTTTGTGAACCATCGAGACTTGGAACTAGGGACTTTGCCATGGCTCCAATTTGTTGATGTCGCGTCTGCGTCCAGTGAGAAAAAATGCCATTGTTGATCTCTAGGCTGTCTGTGAACCGTCGAGATTTGGAACTAGGGACTTTGCCATGGTTCCGTTTTGTTGACGTCGCGTCTGCATACTGTTGGAGTGAGAAGAAATGCCGTTGTTGATCTCTAGGCTGTCTGTGAACCATCGAGATTTGGAACTAGGGACTTTGCCATGGCTCCGTTTTGTTGACGTCGCCTCTGCATCCTGTTGGAGTGAGAAGAAACGCCTTTGTTGATCTCTAGGCTGTCTGTGAACCGTCGAGATTTGGAACTAGGGATTTTGCTATGGCTCCGAGGTAGTCTCTAGGTTGTTGGTGAACCGTCGAGGCTTGGAACTAGGGACTTTGCCATGGTTCCGAGGTTTTGACCTTGGGGTCAGTTGTTGACGTCACGTCTGCATCCTGCTGAGGAACGCCGTGTTGATCTTCTAGGCTGCAGATATTGCCATCGAGATCCGACTCTCCCTTTGAAGGAGCCTGGTAGGAAAATGTGTTTCCCTTTTCGTTTGTGCCCATGGATTGCATACAGGGGTCGATGTGGACTCACCTGCAGGGCAGAAATTTCATTTTCATCCTTTTTTTTAATTTCTTTCCGCGACGCTCTATCATTTCAGCTTTTTATATCGTGAAAGTCGCGATTGCCCAATCATTTCGGCTTTTTATCGCGGTGCCCAATCATTTCGGCTATTTTTTTCTTTTTTACGCGTTGTTTTTTATTGCGAGTTGCCTAAACATTTCGGCTGTTTTTATATGCATATTTTTTTGCTCGCTGATTTTATTGCGAGTATGGAACTTGGATCTGATACCAATTTTGGCATTAGCACCGCTGCGACTTGAATATTGCCAGAAGCGAATCATCAAAGGACTTGGAATTTGATACCGATTTAGGCATTACCATCGCTACCATCGGGATATTGCCAGGAGCGAATCATCATTTGCCGTGAAAGGCCTTGGAATTTGATGCCGATTTAAGCATCAGCATCGCTACAACTGGGATATTGCCAGGAGCGAATCATCATTTGCCTTTTGTCGATTTGAACAAAGACGGCTTAGCAAACAGGGTTAGGATCCCGTCGACTAAGGCTTTTGACTTCACGAGCCGTAGGGGTCTCATAAAGGTATTTCTCCCTACGAGTCATGAGGATCTCGTAGGTGTATGTTCTCCTTAGAAGTCGTGAGGACTTCTAAGTGGTATTTTCTCTTGCAAGTCGTAAGGATCTTACAAGAATGTTTTCTCCTTATAAGTCGAGAGGACTTATAAGTGTCATTCACCACATGAGGACATTCCTCGTCATTAGTGGAACTTGGTGGGGGAACTTCATTTATTTGTACCCTTGGATTGTATACAAGAGCCAATATTAACCGCCTGTAGGGCAACTTGGGGAGTGTGATGGCTTAAGAACAGGTTCAGGTCCGTGTATTTTAAGGCTTTTGAATCCTATGAGTCGTGAGGGTCTCATAGGGGGGAATTCTCCTTACGAGTCGTGAGGATCTCGTAAGTGTAATTTCTCCTTAGGAATATTGTGGATCCCTAAGTGTATTGCTCCCTTATGAGTCGTAAGTATCTCACGCAGGTGTTTTCTCCTTACAAGGTCGAGAGGACCTTGCAGATGTTTTTATTTTAACGAGATTGCGCCCTTTTGGGTTTCCACAAACTCGCCGGTAGCCCAGCTCTTTTTACTCACAGAGCCCTTTCGTGTTTTCATCCATACCCATTTCGCTTGTGGACGTACCGTTTTTTTAACAACGAGATTACGCCCTTTCAGATTTTCACAAGCTCGCTGGTAGCCCTGCCGTTTTTACTCACGGCGCCCTTTCGGGTTTTCATCCGTGCCCGTTTCTCTTGTGGGCGTTTCATTTTTTTACCCCTCTATTTGCCAATGACACTTGGGGAGACTTTGCCACCAGGGTAGCTGTGTAGCCGGCGGGATTTGAGTTGCAGTCCTTGCCGTTGGGACTTGTGGACTTGAATTCCATTATCGCCGTGCTTGAGGCGACGTATTAGTTTAGGGACATCTCGGTCCATTGTTTAGTTTAGGGACATCTCGGTCCATTTTTTAGTTTAGGGACATCTTGGTCCATTGTTTAGTTTAGGGACATCTCGGTCCATTGCTAGTTTCGAGGCAAAGTTTTACCGTATACTACTTATAGAGTCTTGACTCAGGGAGACAGCGAGCGGACACGAGCGTCGTCATCTATCATTAACCTGAGTTGTGACATGTCAAGCATAGCATTTCTTAAGGAACCGGCCGTTTATTGGCCGGAAGGATCTTTCGCCATGCATCTCCATGAGCAAGTAGGCCCTACCCTTGTAGACCTTTTCTATGATGTACGAGCCTTCATAGTTTGGCTCGAATTTCCCATGTTTTGCACGATTGGGGATCATAGGTCTTTTGACAACTAGCACGAGTTCGCCTTAGCGAAATGTTCTTGGCCTAGTTAGTCTTTCGTATGAACGCGTCATCTTTGCTTTGTAAGCTTCCAGGTTTTGCTGCGCCATGAGATAAGTTTCATCGAGAGCATCGAGCTCCTCAAGCCAAAAATTGGCATTTTCTTCATCCGTCAGCTCGTATCGAACTGCCACTCGTAGAGAGGGTAGCTCTATCTCCAAGGGAAGTACCGTCTCCGTGCCGAATACCAACGCGAATGACGTTGTATTCGTGGCCGTTTTGAACGTGGTTCGATAAGCCCATAGTGCTTCATGCAGCCTCTCGTGCCAGTCCCTTTTTTATTTCTGGACACTGTTTTCTTTATGATCTTCGTCAGGGTCTTGTTGAAAGCCTCAGCTAGACCGTTAGCTCGGGGATTATAGACTGAAGAGTATCTCCAATCTATATTATGCTGCTGTGTGAAGCGGCTGATCTTATGGCTCCTGTAGGCTGGCCCATTATCCGAGATGATTCATCGCGGAGTGTCGAACCGGTAGATGACATGTGTCCTGAAGAAATGGAGGATGCTCTCCGTCTTCACATCTCTCAGTGGCACTGTTTCTACCCACTTAGGGAAGTAATCGGTTGTTGCCAATATGAGCCGATGTCCTTTGGACGATGCTGGCTCGATGGGCCCGATTATATCGGTTCCCCACATTTTGAACGGCCAGCTAGCTAATGTTGGATGCAGCGGATTTGGATGCTGGTGGACGAAGTCCCCATGAATTTGGCACGAGTGACACTGCTTCGCGTATTCGAGGCAGTCCTGAATCATTGTGGGCCAATAGTAACCCATTCTTTTGATCTCCAGCTTCATCTTTGATCCGGCTTGATGAGAACCGCAGAGCCCGTCGTGGATTTCTTGGACGACTCTCCTTGTTTCTTTTGGTCCCAGGCATCTTAGCCATAGACAAACAAATGATCTCTTGTTTAGAGTATCATTGACGAAGGCGAAGGATAGAGCTCGTTTCATGAGCTGATGTCTCGACGACGCGTCTTCGGGTGTTTTATGGGATTTGAAGTAGTCTATGAAGACTTCTCTCCAATCCTTAGCCCTTTCTTCATCTTCTATTTGGCATGCTGCTTGTTTGGTCGCTTCCTTCCTTTCAGACGATTCCGGAAATATTTCTGCTGGCGCGAGAATCCGGCGGCTTTGCACAATGATCCTTGCGTCATCGAGGTTTCGACCAATTCTTTAGCGAGTTTGGCTAATGCATCCATCTTGCTATTCTCTGCACGCGGAATGCATTCTAGAATGTAAGAGGGGAGTGATTGAGGAAGCGTATCGGTTAAAGATTCAGGACGGTATGCATAGTCAATGAAAGGGATAGAATGAATTGGAAAATCTGACTCCTCAAGTAAAACTACTTCATCCTCAATAATTTCCTCAACACTCTCCTCAAAATTTAGCTTATCCATGCAATTCTCATCAAAATCAAGACGCATATGAAGTTCGGGAAAAACAGGTAATGACTCGGGATGATGAATTGGAGAGAGAAACGCATCCAAATCTGTGGGTTCATCATCCAAAATATTCACAGCGTCTATATCCTCAATCAAGTGCAAATCAATTTTTTCAGACACCTCATCAAAAGCATGGTTATTAATCAATTCAGGTTCTAGAGTGGAGGTATAGAGGTCAAAAGGATTAGTGATGGTTTCACTCGAAAGGGACCCTTCACAATCAGGTAAATCAAACACTACAAAGTCGCACAACTGATTAAACGTTTTATCTTCAACTGGTGAATCATTTGGAACACTTGATAGATATTCAGAACCGGAGTTGTGGGATTCAATTGGGGATGGGTAGGTTTGATTTGGAAGGTTGTACAGCTCACTCTCACCACTCAAATTCTCGACCTGTCCTACCGCCTCATTATACATTGGAAAATTTGGAGCTAGTTGGAAACTAGCTACCGGGTCACTAGGTTGTATAAGGGCGGCCATGGACGCATTCAAATCCATCATATGTTGTCTTGACGCCACCATAAAATCTTCCAACGACTGTTCCAGACTAGACATGGGTTTTGAAAGGGTTTCAGTAAAAGATTTAAAGTTGTTTGGATATTGGAAACTCCCAAATGGCTGTGTAGAAGCAATGTCTAGAGAAAGTGCAAAAGTCGGGTAAGGCTGGTAGGAATTTAATGGTTGGGCAGGAGTAGGATCAACAGGTGGATAAGAAGGTGAATGGAATTGTTGATCCAAAGAAGTCGCAGTGGTGAAAGGAGTGAAAGATCGGTTACGAGATTGTTCAATATGTTCAGCAATAGACATGGGTTTTGAAGTTACAACAGGACTCGAAAAAGGAGTATCAACGTAAGAAGGTGGTGAAGGTTGAAATGGTTGATATAAGGTGGATTGCGGAGTCCAACTAGTTGTCCTAGACGCGTCTATTCGATCTTTCAAAGAAATTTTGGGCATGGAGGGGTCGTTCGAAATTCGACTAAAACAAGAAGCGTAGGAAGTAATGTCTGGTTGAGGGTATCAAAGTTCGGCAAGAGTTTTGCGAGCTGGGGTACCCATGATGTGATGAGAGGAAAGAGAAGAAAAAGAATGTGATTTTATTTTATTTTATTTTATTTATATTTTTTGTTTTTTTAAAAAAAATTGTTTGTTTTTTTGGAGTTTTGAAATTTTTGAATGTGTTTTTTTAGAAAGAGTTTTTTGCAAAATTTGTACGGAACTACGGCACAATTTCAAACAACCACAGTTTAAACATGCACAATCAAACCTAGATCTAGGGTCTCCTAAGTCAACTAGACTGCTCCTAAAGGTTCCAAAGCGACAAGCTGTGAGATATCTCTCAAATCGTCACTTCACCGCCAATTGTGGCCAGGTAAGCACAAATGAAGAAAGGAGGGATCCGCTCAAGATTCACCGTGAGACAAGCCTTTTAAAGTTACCTTTCTCACTTGTCTAGCCTAAGCACCACAAAGTCAGGTTTAGATAAACGACTGAATGCCCACAACCTTCCTTTGTCCTAATGAACGCGACAGTCCTTAATTGGCTGAGTCTAGATATTTTTTATTTAACTCAAGGGTGATGCATATGCTTTTAGTGATTTTTGGGGTCTTAGGAAGGGTGATGAAATCCCCACCCAATCTGAATTGGTGTTATAGCCCCTTAAAAGTCCGTATTAATTATGCAAAGCAGTTAACACACCAAAAATCTAAAACACTTGCAAATTTTTTTTATTTGGCAGCGCAAAGAATCCTGCATAAAAACAATTTGTTGGATAGAAAGAAGAAGTTGCTGTGCAAAGAATACCTGCAGGAAAATTTTCAATGAAGTTCAGGGGGGAGGAGATAGAAAAAAATATACTAACGCGAAATTTGGAGTGCTGACGTCACAGGTTGACCGCGGTTCCGCGGTTAACTGCTTGAATCTGCCGCGGTTCCGCGGCGGTTTAGTTGGTTTAGATCTCCAAAAAAATTTCTCTGTGTTGTTTTGTTCTCCTCTGTCTGTTCAGATCCTCTGTTTCTTGATTTGTTCACTGGGCTTGCTCCAGATATGAAACAGAGTTTGCTCCAAGCCTGCACACTTGCACAAAAACCTTTCAAAAAGAACAAGATAATTTTTATTTTTATTTTTATTATTATTTTTTTAATTTTTGTTTTAAATTTTTTCAATTTTTAATTTTTTTAAACCCGAAATTACACAAAGAAAGAGACTACCGTCTCCCCGGCAATGGCGCCATTTGATTGAGATGAGTTTTTGCGTACGTGCGTTTTAAAATCAAAGTTAAGAATATACCGCAATCAATAACAGTGTCGCTTGGTAGCTAACCGGTTGAGTACGGGTCGATCCACAGGGAGAAGGATTCCTTTTCTTTATGTTTTAACGTGTTAAGTCCAAAAAATTGGTGGTTTTGTTTTAAGATCTAAGAATGAAATAAAAGTTAATAAAAAGCTTGCTAGGGTTAGGATTAGGTTAGTTCAAGATAGGGATTTTCTCGCTTCTATCAATGCCTTAGTTATGAATAAAGGTGTTAGGGTAATCGACAATAACGGGGATTAGCACGACTGGGAAGAAACTAAGTTTCTTCCTTTTGGTCCTTGTCCGTCCGTTCTTGGCTCTTAGCCCTAACCTCCGGTTAATTCAATCACATCCGGTCTAACTAGGGAATCACCGCTATCACATAGGATAGGGTGCCGTAGTGAGCGGTGTGTGGTTGATTTAAAAAGGGTCTTTTAAATAAAATTATATGGGCAAAGAAAAGAGTGAGAGAGATTTCCATCTCTCAAACCTTCCCTATCCTATCCTTAACAAGTGAGGGATTACTCACTCATTAGGAAGTTAACAATGAAATTCATTTTTTTATAATTTTTATATTAGAAAACTAAATTGCAGATATTAAAGAACAGATAAAAATTGCAAGAATTAAATTCAGATAATAAAAGAATGCGAGATAAAAATAAAAACTCTTACTTTATTGATGACCTCAAGAACGCATTACAATTGAATTTAGATCTAAAAAACAGGCAAAGAGAGGCATCCTAAGAAAGGCACCCTCGAAGAGGTACCCAAAAGAGGCACACTTTATTTGGCTTTGAGCCCTCCTATTTATAAATAGGAAAAACCCTAGGTTTACATTCTGATCCATACATGAAATTACAAAACAACCCCAAAGACCGAGTCAAAGCACCGACACCCAACCGACACGTGCATTGCACGGCCGCGGAACCGCGGCAGAATAGCCTGTTTGGCCGCGGATCCGCGACCATTTGGTTGGCTCATGGGCCCAATTCTTTAGGGTTTCTTCAAGTTGCTTTTATCTTCTGTTTTCTTAAGTTGGTCTCTCAGAATCTTTTCTACCTTCTTCCAGATTTCCAACAGTGCAGAATTATGTGGACTTTTACCGTAAGCTTCGCGTTGAAGTCTTGAATCTTGTACCGCCTTTGTGCATTGAACTGTCTACTGATTTTCATTTGTTCCTTGAACTGGTAGGCGGCATCATTCGGATTCATCTATTATTGGTCGCAGTCTCACATTTGTAGCGACTTTTCATGAATTTCACTGTATTGTTCTGAGAACCTATAACCTGCAACTATTTAGCAGATATGGATCAAAAGCACCTATTTATTTGTAATATGATTAAGAATGGGCGACATAATAATGCATAATTCTGATATGAACAAATACTGCCAAACTTATCTTTTGCTCGTCCCGAGCAAAGCCAATTTATTCTCGAAAAATCCTAACCTCATTTTCGCAGGGAACGCGATTGCATTGAGCTCGTGCAACAAGCCGTTAAACCTCTAGGTGTCCCTAGTAGGAGGAGTGTTGTCTCCTGAGGGTTTTCAGAGGATATTAACTGAAGGTATATGCCCTATTTTTCATTCCTATCTCTCATCCAAACCCCAATCATATATCCCTACGTGTGTGTATGTATCACCCCAACACTTGAAATTCAATTCAAGCTATCATACTCTTGTCCATCTTCCAAAATACTTTTAGTTGGTGAATTTTAGATGAAATTGCTCACACATTTTTCATGCGACCGTTAATACTTCTTGAGATACTAACGACCGATTACAAAATGTTTTTGCGCATTAAGGCGTAATTCCTCGTCTTGCAATACCTAAGGTTTTAGCAGTGACTCCCAAACCAGTTGTTCTAAGGCACTAGGTGATAAAGCACCCTCGCTATATTTTTTTATTTATACAACCTTAAGTAATTACAAAAACCAGTGTTCATTTTTTTATCTCTTTATTCACACTTGTACTTTTATTTTATTTTTCTTCATACTAAGGATTTTAGACAAGAGCATTTCAAGGTATCCTCTACTATCCCAAGTCTCAAGGTGCGTGTATGTGCAAGTTGTAGGGTATATATTTTCAGAATTTAGACTTAAGGTTCAGAATTATTTTTCAGACTTACACTTCAAATAAAAATTTCAATACTCTTCTCTTATTTTGACTTAGCCCAAGAACTGAACTCAAAATTTGCCTGTTTCTAAATAAAATATAAGGACATATATTTTCTACAGTTAAACTTTAAGAAATGTTATTTTTAGGGTTTTTAATTTACTAAGTTTAGGATCTAGTTTTTCCCTACTATTCAACCATCATGTTGAACTTAAGTCAAATATGGTTAAACTTGAAATTTTCAATTTTTCTAAATTTTTTGAATGCAAAGGAGGAAAGCTTACCGAGCACACCCCCAAATTTAAACTTGGCAGTGTCACTGTCAGGCTACACTAAGAGGGTCAAAGTTATCGGCACTCCCCTGTTTATTTATAATTTTTTTTAACAGAAAAAGAAAACAAAATATATATACAAAAAGGTCCCCCCAAACTTAAGTGAAATAGTATTTCCACTGTTTAAGCGTTAAAGTTCAGAGTTAGGGAGGAGAAAAACACAGTATCAAGCTATACAAGGCCTTACACAGGCCAAAAGTTAGCACTAACCATTTGAAGAATTTATTAATGTAACGTATAGGTCGGTGGAAGATCATGTTAGCCAAGAAGAAGTGAGGAAGAGATAAGTGGTGGTATGGAAAGGGTTTACGTGAACGTGATTGTGAGGAGATAAGAGGTGATGATAAATAAAAACGAGAATGTGAATGATCAGAAATGAGTGGAATATTGACATTCTCGTATTTTATAAGAAGAAAGGATGGTGGTTCAACTTCTTTAGGTGGAGGTTGATTAATCACAAAATCCTTGTTGTTTAGGAATGCAAGTTCGTCAACAAAAAGTTCTTCAAAACTCTCATCGATGTATTTGGACATTTTACTGTCAGTAAGTTTTGTGCCAGAATTTATCATACTTGATTTGTCAAAAATTATGGAGGTAGGAGACTCGAAAAACTCATCTACCTCATTTTCAAAAGTATCCAAATCAAGTTGGCTTTCTGGAATGATCAAACTTGAATTATCGGATTGTGATTCATCTACACTCATTGAAATTATAGGAAGAATAGAAGAAGAACATGAGAAAGTGGGAGAAAGAAGTTGAATATGAACTTGAGGGTGGAGTTGGAGTGTATAAATTAGCACAATTTGTAATGACCGATGTGTAAAAAGCGATTGTGCTAATCTATCAACCCACTGAGAAATGAGGTCAAATCTCTCAAGATTCGTGAGAAAATATGGGTACGTCGAACTTGGTAAACCAGACATAAAAAATGAAAGTGTAACGGTTTCTTGCAAGGTCGGAACGAGAATGAAGGGAAGTGATTGAGGACGCGTATCGGTTAAAGATTCAGGAGGGTGTGCATAGTCAATGAAAGGGATAGAATGAATTGGAAAATCCGACTCCTCAAGTAAAACTGCTTCATCCTCAATAATTTCCTCAACACTCTCCTCAAAATTTAGCTTATCCATGCAATTCTTATCCAGGAGGGAAAAACAGTTAATGACTCGGGATGATAAATTGGAGAGAGAAACTCATCCAAATCTGTGGGTTCATCATCCAAAATATTCCCAGCGTCTATATCCTCAATCAAGTGAAAATCAATTTTTTCAGACACCTCATCAAAAGCATGGATATTAATCAATTCAGGTTCTAGAGTGGAGGTGTGGATGTTAAAAGGATTAGTGATGGTTTCACTCGAAAGGGACCCTTCACAATCAGGTAAATCAAACACTATAAAGTCGCACAACTCATTAAACGTTTTATCTTCAACTGGTGAATCATTTGGAACACTTGATAGATATTCAGAACCGGAGTTGTGGGATTCAATTGGGGATGGGTAGGTTTGATTTGGAAGGTTATACAGCTCACTCTCACCACTCAAATTCTCGACCTGTCCTACCGCCTCATTATACATTGGAAAATTTGGAGCTAGTTGGAAACTAGCTACCGGGTCACTAGGTTGTATAAGGGCGGCCATGGACGCATTCAAATCCATCATATGTTGTCTTGACGCTACCATAAAATCTTCCAATGACTGTTCCAGACTAGACATGGATTTTGAAGGGGTTTCAGAAAAAGATTTAAAGTTGTTTGGATATTGGAAACTCCCAAATGGCTGTGTAGAAGCAATGTCTAGGGAAGGTGCAAAAGTCGGGTAAGGCTGGTAGGAATTTAATGGTTGGACAGGGGTAGGATCAACAGGTGGATAAGAAGGTGAATGGAATTGTTGATCCAAAGAAGTCGCAGTGGTGAAAGGAGTGAAAGATCGGTTACGAGATTGTTCAATATGTTCAGCAATAGACGTGGGTTTTGAAGTTACACAGGACTTGAAAAAGGAGTATCAACGTAATAAGGTGGTGAAGGTTGAAATGGTTGATATAAGGTGGATTGCGGAGTCCAACTAGTTATCCTAGACGCGTCTATTCGATCTTTCAAAGAAATTTTGGGCATGGAGGGGTCATTCGAAATTCGACTAAAACAAGAAGCGTAGGAAGTAATGTCTGGTTGAGGGTACCAAAGTTCGGCAAGAGTTTTGCGAGATGGGGTACCCATGATGTGATGAGAGGAAGGAGAAGAAAAAGAATGTGATTTTTATTTTATTTTATTTTTTTATATATATATATATTTTTTTAATTTGTTTGTTTTTTTGGAGTTTTGAAATTTTTGAAAGTGTTTTTTTTTAGAAAGAGTTTTTGCAAAATTTGTACGGAACTACAACACAATTTCAAACAACCACAGTTTAAACATGCACAATCAAACCTAGAGATAGGGTCTCCTAAGTCAACTAGACTGCTCCTAACTGTTCCAAACCGACGAGCTGTGAGATATCCCTCAAATCGTCTCTTCACCGCCAATTGTGGCCAGGTAAGCACAAATGAAGAAAGGAGGAATCTGCTCACGAATCACCGTGAGACGAGCCTTTTAAAGTTACCTTTCTCACTTGTCTAGCCTAGGCACCACAAAGTGAGGTTTAGATAAACGACTGAATGCCCACAACCTTCTTTTGTCCTAATGAGCGCGACGGTCCTTAATTGGCTGAGTCTAGATATTTTTTAATTAACTCAAGGGTGATGCATATGTTTTTAGTGATTTTTGGGGTCTTAGGAAGGGTGATGAAATCCCCGCCCAATCTGAATTGGTGTTATAGCCCCTTAAAAGTCCGTATTAATTATGCAAAGCAGTTAACCCACAAAAAATCTAAAACACTTGCAATTTTTTTTTATTTGGCAGCGCAAAGAATCCTGCACAAAAACAATTTATTGGATGGAAAGAAGAAGTTGCTGTGCAAAGAATACCTGCAGGAAAATTTTCAGTGGAGTTCACGGGAGAGGAGATAGAAAAAAATATACTCACAGAGAAATTTGGGGTGCTGACGTCACAGGTTGACCGCGGTTCCGCGGTCAACTGCTTGAATCTGCCGCGGTTCCGCAGCAGTTTAGTTGGTTTAGATCTCCAAAAAATTTTCTCTATGTTGTTTTGATTCTCCCCTGTCTGTTCAGATCCTCTGTTTCTTGATTTGTTCACTGGGCTTGCTCCAGATCTGAAACAGAGTTTGCTCCAAGCCTGCACACTTGCACAAAAACCTTTCAAAAAGAACAAGATAATTTTTATTTTTATTATTATTTTTTTAATTTTTGTTTTAAATTTTTTCAATTTTTTTAATTTTTAATTTTTTTAAACTCGAAATTACACAAAGAAAGAGACTACCGTCTCCCCCGGCAACGGCGCCATTTGATTGAGATGAGTTTTTGCATACGTGCGTTTTAAAATCAAAGTTAAGAATCTACCGCAATCAATAACGGTGTCGCTTGGTAGCTAACTGGTTGAGTACGGGTCGATCCACAGGGAGAAGGATTCCTTTTCTTTATGTTTTAACGAGTTAAGTCCAAAAAATTGGTGGTTTTGTTTTAAGATCTTAGAATGAGATAAAAGTTAATAAAAAGCTTGCTAGGGTTAGGATTAGGTTAGTTCGAGATAGGGATCTTCTCGCTTCTATCAATGCCTTAGTTATGAATAAAGGTGTTAGGGTAATCGACAACAACGGGGATTAACACGACCGGGAAGTAACTAAGTTTCTTCCTTTTGGTCCTTGTCCGTCCGTTCTTGGCTCTTAGTCCTAACCTCCAGTTAATTCAATCACACCCGGTCTAACTAGGGAATCACCGCTATCACGTAGGATAGAGTGCCGTAGTGAGCGGTGTGTGGCTGATTTAAAAAGGGTCTTTTTAATAAAATTATATGGGCAAAGAAAGGAGTGAAAGAGATTTCCATCTCTCAAACCTTCCCTATCCTAACCCTAACAAGTGAGGGATTACTCACTCATTAGGAAGTTAACAATGAAATTCATTTTTTTATAATTTTTATATTAGAAAACTAAATTGCAGATATTAAAAGAACAGATAAAAATTGCAAGAATTAAATTCGGTTAATAAAAGAATGCGAAATAAAAATAAAAACTCTTATTTTATTGATGACCTCAAGAACGCATTACAATTGAATTTAGATCTAGAAAAAAGGCAAAGAGAGGCATCCTAAGAAAGGCACCCTCGAAGAGGCATCCAAAAGAGGCACACTTTATTTGGCTTTGAGCCCTCCTATTTATAAATAGGAAAAACCCTAGGTTTACATTCTGATCCATACATGAAATTACAAAACAACCCCAAAGACCGAGTCAAAGCACCGACACCCCACCGACACGTGCATTGCACGGCCGCGGAACCGCGGCAGAATAGCCTGTTTGGCCGCGGATCCGCGGCCATTTGGTGGACTCATGGGCCCAATTCTTTAGGGTTTCTTCAAGTTGCTTTTATCTTCTGTTTTCTTAACTTGGTCTCTCAGAATCTTTTCTACCTTCTTCCAGATTTCCAACAGTGCAGAATTATGTGGACTTTTACCGTAAGCTTCGGGTTGAAGTCTTGAATCTTGTACCGCCTTTGTGCATTGAACTGTCTACTGATTTTCATTTGTTCCTTGAACTGGTAGGCGGTATCATACGGATTCATCTATTGTTGGTCGTAGTCTCACATTTGTAGCGACTTTTCATGAATTTCACTGTATTGTTCTGAGAACCTGTAACCTGCAACTATTTAGTAGACATGGATCAAAAGCATCTATTTATTTGTAATATGATTAAGAATAAACGACATAATAATGCAAAATTCTGTTATGAACAGGTTACCCTCCAACTGTCGGATAAAGCAAACTTGCTTTGCCGATACTGGTCTTCAACCCAGTTTTTGAAGGTGAAGCGGTCTTCAAGAGGATGTCCTATTACTCGGTGGTAGGAGCAATAATCCGGGAGATGGACCTCGTTTATCTGTTCGGGGTACTGAGACTCCGGGAGCGTTATCGGTTGATACTTCATGATAAGGTTGAATATTTTTCTCGTCTTGTCTTGAGGGAACGAGTACTCCTGACCCATCTTCTTCATAAAAGACGGGTTCCAGCTTACTTTTTCTCGATCGCGTGGCTTCTTAGATCTGCTTTGCAGTTTTTGAACGTTATTCCCGTTCTTGACCTTGTTGTTGCCTCTGCGTTGGACTTTTTCCTTGCCACGAGAGTGCACAGCAGGCTGAGGGTGAAGGGCATCGTAGTCTTCTCTTTCCGTGAACTGCTGAATGAGACGTTGTGTCCTGGCTTTCTCGTAAATGTCCATTTCGCGACTGTGGTCATCCCGAACCTTTTGACCGGTTTCTCTCATTAGCATGTCAATTTGTTCTTCGAACAACGAACTTGGTATTCTTACGGCGGGATCTCGCTCTGGTTCGATATCAGCGCTATCTGAAATTGCATTCGCTTCTCCACCGGAGTTATTTATGACATGGCAACCAAGGAATCACTCCCATTTCTTGGACCGAACGTATCCAAGCCCAGTCGTCTCCATCCTCCCGTTGGGCATCTTTCGCCGAATCCCGGGAACGTCCCAAATCTTGTTGTAGAACTGGGTTTGTCGAGCGGTTTGTTTGAAGGGCATGCCTTAGCATCTTAATAGCCTTTTCAATCTCTCAGCGTAATATCTGGGCAGACGGATTGGTTGAAGCCTGTCGAGCGCAAGTTCGGCACCATGCCGGACTTCTTTCTCCACTTTAGTCTCCGCAGATCGATAGAAGAGGATCGCCTTTTCACCTTTTCGCCTAGGAGGGACGTAGAAGGTCTGCAACTCTTGTATGCTGTATGTATCAAGCGCATCGAGTTCTTTATAATGCTGCTACGGAACCATGGTGATTTGTAAACTCTGATCAGCTTCAGCGAAGGTCTGCATTGACGGGAAGACGGAGAACACTACGTTGGCATCGTCCTTAGAGTCACTGCCAAAGACCAAAATAGAAGTAGATGGCCCTGGCCTGCTGCCTTGGGGTTGCCCCGAGAATACTATTTCTTCATCCTCCTCGGTATCGCTCCCAAAGATCGGGATAGTGGCGACGGCTTTTTGTTTATTCTCCGGTTTACGACATCTTTCTGTGTCTTCGAAGTATGGTAAGAAGTACTTGGCGTCTTCATATTTGCGGGCTTCATTTACGGAGAAAGTGTTTAGCTCCCCTGTAACTGTGTACTCGAGGCCGTCTTTGAAGTACTTCATACACTGATATTGTGTAGAAGGGATGATGTTGTACTCGTGTAACCAAGGCCGGCCGAGAAAAGCGTTATAGCAAGTCTTGGCGTCAATGACATGAAATTTGATGTCAGTGATGAGCATCCCAAAGTGTAATATCTATATCACGGACCCAAGCGTCCGTGATGACTGGGAGTCGAACCCGGAGATGGTAATTTTGTCCCGAGCCAGATGTTGAACATTCATGCAGATCTCCTTAAGCACCTTCACGTTGAGAAGGTTAACAGAGGACCCGTTGTCGACTAGGATCTTCCCTATCTTAATGTCATGGCAGTACCCGGTGACATATAGAGGACGGTTGTGATTGCACGTTCCGAGGAGGAGATCTTCATCGCCGAATGTGATGTCAGCTGTATGAACCTCTGCCAGCTCATCCTTCATCTTTTCTTCCACAAAGAAAGCTTGGAACTGATCAGGCTCTTGCAGTGCCTTGATTAGAGAATCTCGCGCCTCTTTGGATAAGAGGAGAGCATCCAGTATGCTCAGTTGCGAGGGTATCTTCCTCAGATGTGCCAGGATATTATAATCCACCTTATTTTTCTTAGGTGGGTCTTTGGCTGCAAGCTCTTTGACGACTCCATCATCGAGGGCAATTTCCTGAGGGACTTTTTCCTTCCCCTTGTCTCTTTTGCTCGAACCTTTGTTTGATGGCCCGAGGTTCTTCTCAGGCAGTGTGCGTCTACGTAGCTGAATGTTCTCGCATTTCTTCGCCTCTTCTTCTTTTCCTAAGGTAGATTCTTTGAAGAGAGGGCCAAGGGTTATTTCTTCCTTAGAATCGCTCCCGAACGTAAGAACTTGAGTTTTCCCTTTTGTCGAACTGGTATCAACCATATAACAGTTGCCAGTCGTTTTTCTGCGCTCATCTGTCACACTTTTTCGCTGTCAACGGGCTTCACGCTTCATGCTCTTGAAGTGTTTTCGGTGTGCAACGTATCCCTGCCACCACTTCTTGAAGGCACTGCACTCTTCAGTGGGGTGTGTAACCCTTCGATGGTATAAGCAGTAGTTCGGATGTATATCCGCTTCATCGAGGCACGTACTCCCGGGAGTATTTCCTTTGAAAGGTGGCAGCTTCATTCCCATTGACAGGGTTTTGGCGAACCGTTTCCCCGTCTTAAACCTGCTTTTGTCTGCCGCAGGTGTGCTTCGATCTGGTTAGAGTACTTTGTGACTCTTTCTCGCCGCAGTTTCTTCATCCTGACGCCGACGCTTGGCCTTTTCGTATATGGTCGTTTCATGCTCTCGGTTAGCTTTGCTCTTTTGAAAGGCTTTGTTTAGCAACCTTGTTCCCTTATAAAAAAAGAGAGAAAGAAAAAAAACACAATAAAAAAATTCCCCTGATGGAGCATCACGTGCCCACACGTGATGCGCCTATAAACAAAATTCATAGGCATTGCGCTTAACAATTAAGGCTGAAATCGAGCCTCACGTGCAAGCACGTGAGCATCTATATACAAAGTATATAGTTGCCTTTTTAAAACAAATAACAGGCCAGAGAAGCTCACGTGTCAGCACGTGATGCCTTTTTTGGGCTGTTTCACATAAGCAAATGAGTTTAACTCTGTGGGGTCACGTGCCGCACGTGAGTGGTCTCAAATGCCTTCTAAGCCGATAGAATTAAATTCTAAGTAAAAAGATCAAAACCCTATTTGGAAAATATTTCGTTGAATCTTTCTAAACAAGAAAAATTGCTCTCTGTAAAACAGAGCACCGTTGGATTAAAAATCCAAGGGTGATTAAAAATCACCAAGCTACAGAATAAGATCTGTATGGAAAAATATTTCCACAATTTTGTTAAAAACAAGAAAAATATTTTCTGTAAAACAGAAGTCCTTGGATCAAAGATCCAACGGTGGATAAAATCCCCAAATCAATTAAGATCTCTCAATAAGAGATTTCTTTAACTAAATCAACAAACTTTCCTCTACTATATAAAAGGCCCAAGACTTCAAGTCTTGTACAAAAACCCCCATAAGATTAGAGAAAACAAAAAAAAGAAGAGGGGTTCTCTTTTAAGAAAAGAAACCCTAGGTAAGAAGAAAAACCTAGAGATCATTTTATCTCTTCTTCACCGCTCCAAGAGTTTAACTCTTTTAAAAAAAAGAACTTAGTTCTTCCTCTGGTTGAGGTCTGCAGAAGTAGATCTCACCACAAGTTGAGAATTTAATTCTCATCGGGGAGATTCTGTCATGTAGACTCAAAACTTAGAGGAAAGAACTAAGTTTGAAGAATTTAATTCTTCCCAAAGATATAGGAATTTAATTCCTCTGATAAAACTAGGGTTTAACCCTGTATAAGAATTTAATTCTTATAAAATAAGGGACATGGAATTCTCAAATCTAAGATCAAGACCCCCATGCACATAAAAGATACGATTAGCGTACAACGCTATAGCAATAGATCACGTGTTCCCACGTGAGCACCTCTAGCACCCTTGAGGAACAAAATGAACAACTGACATCGAGTCACGTGATCCCACGTGACCCCCCTAATGGTGTTTAGCACTTATGAAAGAAAAGGGGGAATAAATCAAAGACAGTTCCCATTTTTGGGCGCCTCACGTGATCCCACGTGACCCCTTAATGGTGCTTAGCACTTATGAAAGAAAATGAGGAATAAATCAAAGACAATTCCCATTTTTGGGGCGCCTCACGTGATCCCACGTGACCCCCAATAATGCTTAGCACTTATAAAAGAGAGAGGGAATAAATCCTAAGAAAAAGTGCCCAATTCTGGGGCGCCTCACGTGCCACACGTGAGCGCCCCAAATTTCAGTGTTTAACACTGCTCTAGAGCCTCACGTGGGAGCATGTGAGCACCGAGAAAATTTTAATGTTTAACACTATGATAGGCCAACCTTAGCCTAAACTAGACAAGTCTCCCGATGCCAAAACTCTTTGATCACCAATTAACCGAGCCTTCCTATGCTCAGGCCTCCCCGAATCGATCTCAGTTCCAGAGATGACTAATGATCCCCTAACAGATGGCATCTAAAATGATGTTCATTCCACCATAATCTCTCCCTTCAATTCGGAGTTTGGTTCAAGGGTACATCTCTCCATACCTCTGATACATGTCGTTGTAATTCTTCAACGTCTTCAGAGAGGTGGAGGGTCGCTACAGCCAACAGCTCTTGGGTGCACTCCCAAACCCACGAGCATATCCCAATGGACCGCAATGTCCTTAAACTAGCTGTGGACCGTAACGTCCTTAAACTAAACTCTCACCCCAAAAATGGTGATCTACGGACCGTAACGTCCCTAAACTAAAACGATAGAGCCCAAATGCTCTTTTGTTGGATCAAAAATGATCCCAAACCCCCGTTAAGTAGATCTTAGTCCAAGATCGGACTAACGTATCCTTAACAAACATTTAAGTTGATCTTAATCTCAAATAAGGTTAACGATCCTTAAATCAAACCAAACCCAAATCTAAGAATATGCGGATTTGGACTAATCCACGCCGTACGGGCGATAACATAAATTAGTCTCCGTATACAATCAACGGGCAACCAAAAGTAAAACAAACACACACAACACGGAGTGACCTTCTAGAGCAGGAGAAAGTGGTTACCGCGATGCGGTAGTGTAATTAACTGCAGGGAAGAGCGTTCCCACAATCAAAAAACCTCTCGCAAACGAGGGGGAATCTGACGAAATCTGCTACAACGGTCGCATCCACCCAAACCTTCGATGCACAGTGCCATAAATCAACTTGGCATCTTCGGAGAGGTGGACGGATAAACCCAAATAGCATCTGCCCCCAAATTCAGGCAAGTCGTTTGTATTCCCAGCTTTCGTCGGTGAATAGATTCTGGCACGCTCGGTGGGACCTTTTCCTCTTTCCACTCCACACTTCGTGTGTCGTATTCGCGAATGAATCGTGGTTTAATATGGTTGCCCGGTATTAAGATTTGGTGTCTTGCTCCATGCAGAAAAGGAGATATCGATGGCCTCCAGCTGCGCTAACTGCAACAACAACTCTCTCTTTGCCCCGACTGTAGGAGTGACTTACGGGCCCCAAGCGGCCTCCATCTTTGCAATGCCAGTGGAGTAGGTGACTCAGGCCACCACTGGATTGTTCTTCGGGACCATGCTCCCGCCATAGAGCTTCAATGCTTCAATACTATCATAAGAGGCTCCATAGAAGTCGGTCTTCGATCGGCTTGCAACTACCACTGCTCCTCTCAACGGGTCGTCCAATTCCAACACCTTAGTCTTTGACAGACTGGGCCAAAACTCCAGTGGGCCCGCAAAGAGGTCCGCAATACCTGAAGGGGTTATCCCGAAGCGGATAGCCATTCCTGTTCCGACAAACGAAGTCGTCAAAGAGGCTTCTCCTGCTAAGGGATTGGTCTTCGTAAGACTGGCCGTTCCAACTCCTGTTGCAGGCGAGGTCGTTAAAAATGCTTCCCCTGCCATAAAGTCTTCCTTCGACAGATTGACCGTTCCCTCTCAGTGGACGTCAGTCTTCGACAGGCTGATGTTCAGACTATAATATTGCATTTTTCATCCCCCTATTCTTATCTGTTTTATGAATAAACAGGTACTCTTGACGCACGTTTGTTGCATGTTACAGGATACAGGCTCTTGGAGCAAATACAGTGAAAAAGACGAAAGTTGATACAGAAAAGGGACTTTTGACCAACAAGCAGACGGATCTTACTCAAGCCGAGACGAAGAACAGTGCAAGGTCCAAAAAGACGAAAGTGAAACGGTCAAAAGATCCTTACAAGTTTTCACTGAAGATCTGGAGAAGACTAAGAAGCCCAACAGAGAAAAGAAGTATAAAAAAAGGAAGCCCAAGAAGTCCTGAACCAAGCCCAGAAGTTGGGTGAGCTAAGCTCACCAAAGTGCTGCGGAACCGCGGCCCAAGCCAACCAATGCCGCGGTTTCGCGGCCGCTTAGTGCCCGTGTCGGTGCAACTTTCCTGTGTCGGTGCGTCGGTGCGGGGGTTTGGATTTTTCGTGGGCAAATCTGTAATTGCACATGTGCGAATCCCGTAACCCTAAATTCTCCTGTTTACTTATAAATTGTAATCAAAAATTGTAAAACCCTATGCCTTTTTTCAATCAATAAAATTCAGAATTGCTGGGAGTATTATTCAGATCTGTTCTATATTGCTTGGAGGGAGCCGTCAACCTAGTAAGTTATTTTATGTCTTTGTTTTAATTCTTTTAATTAGTATGTCTTATCATCCCCTAATGAGCGAGTAGTCTCCTCGCTTGTTAGGGTTAGCCTTAGGGAAAGGTTTGAGAGATGAGATCTCTCACCCCTTTCATGCCATCCACACCTAAGAGTTAGAACTCCATGCATGCACGCACAACCGCTCCCTACGGCATCCTACCCCTCGAGGTAACGATGAACCGTAGTATAAAGGGCCGGTTGCGCGTGTTTTCCATGGGAGTTAGGGTAATTATCGATAAAGGAAGGATACGAATCTAGAGGAAGAAATATCTTCCCAAAAGATTCGGATCCACTTTATTGATAATTAGCGTAACATCTAATAGATCTAAAATAGGGCAATGAAAGCGGTGAGAAAACCTTTAATCTCCAAACTTCCCCTAAACCTAACCCTAGCAAGACTTTAACTTAGATTAATTTAGTTCAGTGATAGATCTAGTTTTTTTTAGATTAAATCAATCCAAACAACATTTGGAATCAACTCGTGATAACACAATAAGAAATCTACCCATCTCTGTGGATCGACCCGTACTCACCGGCTAGCTGCGAAGCGACGCCGTTTCTGATTGCGGTAAATACAAGTTTTCATACTAATCAAATGGCGCCGTTGCCGGGGATGGCGTAAAATTTCTTTCTGTGTAATTTCGGGTTGATATAAATTTTAAAAAATTATAAAAATCTGAAAATAAAAAAAAAGAAATAAAAAATTATCAATTTTGATCTGTTTGAAGGGTTATCTTTTGAATTTTGCAGGAATAGCGAAGATTCTCGAATCTGGAAATTTACAGAAGGCTGAACAGAAAAGTACATATCAGAACAGAGGAGAATTGGTGAACAGGAGCGACACAAATTTTTTTAGAGTCTGAACCCACTACCAGACCGCGGAACCGCGGCCAAGGAGCACCCCAGACCGTGGAACCGGGGCCCTTTTTCCGTTTCAGCACCTCAAATTTAGCTGGTTTGTTTTCTGTACCCCTCCTCTGCAACCTCCATATATCTCTCTGTAAAAACTTTCTGCAGGAGTTCTTTACGCTAAATTTTTTTTCCTCCCCCTTCTAAATAACAGATTTTCTGCAGGTTTCTTTGCGCCGCGCTAAAAAATTGATTTCAAGTGAATTATATTGTTTTGCATAATTTAATCGGACTCTAAGGGGCTAATTGATCAAACTCAGATTGGGTGGGGATTTCATCACCCTTCCCAGGACCCCAGAAAACACCTAAAGCATGTGCATTGACCATAATTAATTAAAAAATACTAGACTCAGACCTAAGGACATCGAGCTCAATAGGAAAGGACTAGTATAGGCATCGACTGTTTATCCTAACCGACTTTGCGGTGTCTAGGCTAGTGGTTTTTAATTAGGCCCACTACTGTGGTTCCTTCCCACTTACCTGGCCGTACTTGTCGGTGAAGAGGCGGTTTGAGGTCCTATTTCTAGCCCTAGTTAGGAGCTGTCTAGCAGACCTAGGTGACCCTAGATCTAGGCCTGATTGTGCATGTGTGGTTGATACACTTGTGTCACGAGTCCCTTGTCAAAAACTTCTTTGCAAAACTCTCACATAAATAAAAAAAAGGGAAAAATCTTTTCAAAACTTGCAACTTGTCGCTAAAGAAATCTTGCAACTCACTTCCATCACTTCCCTCCATTGACGTTATCTTACCCCCACATTCTGTTTTTCTATTTTTTTCTGACTACACTACTCCTTTAGTGTATGTCACTTTGGACTAGGGATACTAACGCCTGATTAGTCCGTGTTTCGTTGGTACCGACCGACGAACCCTTCGACGAATCCTGCGTCGACATTCCGTCCATTTCCTTACCTCCACCTTCAAATTCTTCTTTCGAAGGTATGTCGGGACACGACCCCAACGATACCTTACCGACGGGAATGATTCCACCTCCGTTAGGTGCGAATAACCCGAATCTTCCGCCTGTTGTAGCGCCCGCACGAGTTGCGCTCCAGGATCTCTTCTACCCCATCCGCACTTCTTTACCTACATGTCTTTCACCCCCACCGGCAAATAGGGACAACTTTGAAATAAAACCACATTTCATCAATATGCTGCCAAAATTTCATGGTTTGGAATCTGAAGATGCATATATTTTTATTAATAAATTCCAAAATGTGTGCGCTATGATGAAAACAACCCAATTAAGTGATGACGCGATAAGGCTAAGGGTCATTCCTTTCACCTTATGTGACCTAGCCGAGAAGTGGCTATATAGCACCGCATCGCATTCCATTAGAAATTGGGATGAGTTTGTGAGAGCTTTTCTGAAAAAGTTCTATCCTCATCACAAAACTGCTAGAATCCGTAACGAAATTATACAATTTTCACAGCTTCCTTCCGAACCATTTTGGAAGTGCTTCGAGAGATTTAAAGACCTACTTGTTCAATGCCCTCATCATGGGATCGAAAGTTGGCAACTTTGCCAAACATTATATGAGGGATTGAACTCGGCAACGAAGCAGTTGCTAGAAACTATATGTCAAGGTCATTTTCTTTCCAAGTCTAGCGACGAAGCGTGGCAGTTTCTTGAGGATCTTAGTGAGCAAACAATTCAGTGGGAGAGTACCAAGACCACATCATCTTCTTCTGTTGGTCAATCTAGGACAGGCATACATCAAGTAGATATGTCGATTGCTATGAAGGCCGAGATGGCCGCACTTATGAAAAAGCTAGAAGCCATTGAGACCAAAATCTCATCGTCTTCTCCTGCCCCTGCTTTACCCACACGAACTGTGTGTGCTTGTTGTTCGAATCCATCGCATCTAACCGAAGAGTGTCCTTATAATGCATCTACTCAAGGACAGGATCAAGTCAATGCTGCATTTCAGCAACGACAAAGAAACGATCCGTACTCTTCGACATACAATCAGGGGTGGAGGAGTCACCCAAATTTCGCTTGGAACCAAAATCAACAAGTCCAAGGAAATAACAATTTTCAAAGACCTCCTCCACAACAAAAACAAGCACCTTCACAAACCCAAAACCAGCAACTTTTCCAACAACAACCTTATACAAATCAAACGAACAATTTGGTTCAACCAAATGATGATAAGGTTATCTCGCTCGAAAAAAGTCTAGATGCATTTCTCAAGCAATCTATAGAATCCGCAGCAAGATTTGAAAATTATGTTCAATCTTTGATGCATAACAATGCCTCACACGATCAAAGTATCAAATCTATTGAGGCTCAAATTGCACAATTAACTGCTGCGTTGAGTGAGAGAGAAAAGGGAAAGCTTTCGTCGCAACCATCACCAAATCCCGGTCACACACAAAACGCATATCCCAATCACAATGTAAATGCGGTGACCACGTTGAGATCCGGAAGAATGTTGCAAAATAATGTGGGAACTAGTGATGACATCCCCGCCGGTGGTTCTTCTTCTTCTTCTTCTTTTTCTCCATCGTCATCTTCCCCTTCTTCATTTTCTTCACTTTCTTCTTCACCTTTTTCTTTAGAGCCTATTCTCCACCCTTCACATGGCTCTACTTCTTCTAGATCGAACGGACCCATTTCTCACAGTATGAACACATCTACACCGGGATCCGTTCCTACTCCACATTCTACTCCACAGACATTTGACTCAACGAATTTTCAAAATGCTCCATTCCCAAACAGGTTGAGTCCCAATAAACCAACTGCACAAGTGGAGAAGATTGTGGAATTATTTAAACATGTTAGCATAAATATACCTCTCTTGGATGCTATCCAACAAGTCCCTTCATACGCGAAAATCTTGAAGGGCTTATGCACCTCGAAGAGAAAGGCATCTCAAGTACCCAAGAAAGTGCTAGTGGCTAGTGCAGTGAGCAATGCTATTAACCACCCTCAAACCTTACCCCAAAAACGAAAGGACCCCGGCTGTCCTACGATTTCAATCACAATTGGGGATAAGAAAATTAATCGAGCACTTTTAGATCTTGGGTCTAGTGTTAACCTGATTCCCTACTCCGTGTACGAACAATTAGGGGTTGGAGAGTTGAAACCCACTCGTTGTACTCTCCAAATGGCTGATCGATCAATCACCCATCCAAGGGGTCAACTAGAGGATGTGTTGATCAAAGTTGGGGAGTTCATATTCCCCGTTGATTTTATTGTTATGGATACACAACCTGTTGCTAACCCACGTAACCAAATTCCGGTGATTCTTGGTCGACCATTTTTGGCCACTTCCAATGCTGTAATAAACTGTCGCAATGGCTCCATGACTCTATCATTTGGGAAAATGTCTAGTGAGTTCAATATTTATAAGATGGGAAGTCTGCCCCCCGTGCCTAAAACTAGTACACGAGAAGTTTGCTCTATTCACGAAATCACGCAGGAGGACTACGAGCTTGAAAGATTTCTATTTGATGAAAACAGTTTTGACGCCACTAGTGCGTCCCTCCTTGAGCCTACCACCGTTGACACAACCGATATTGATTATGAATGTTTCACTTTTTCGGATGATGACGACTCACAGCCTGAATATGAGTCTTTTAAATTTGTGGATGAGTTAGTTGAACCATCCGAATCGGTTGTTTGCAGTGATTTCGAACCTATGTTGGAGTCCTTTGAGTTCGAGGTAGATTCCGCAATGATTCTTTCATCTCCGAAACTCGAACTCATGTCCTTACCGCCTCACCTTAAATATGCTTACATAGGTGAGAATGAGAATTTTCTCATTATAATATCAGCCTCTCTAGCTTTCGAGCAAGAGAACGCTATTTTAAAAGTCTTACAAGATAGGCGGCAAGTTTTCGGTTGGACTATGGCGGACATCGAGGAAATCAGTTCCCTTATAATTGAATATCATATGAAATTGATGGATGATACCAATTCAATAGAGGACCCACAGGAACATCTTGGGGATATTGTGGTTAGTCAACCTCCTCCTTTAGAAGTTGAACCACCCCCATTTCTTTTAAGAAGCTACGAGAATGCCAATATTCCACTAATTGCTGATCAATCGCATTCTTGTTTTGATTCATCACCACCTCCTATCTATTCACCTCCATACCTTCCATACCACCACTTCTATCTTTCCCAATTCTTTTTGGACCGCCACAACTTATTCTTCCACCAACCAATACTCTTTACTGATAAATTTTTCAACTGGTTGGTATTGACTTTTGGTCTATGCAAAGTTTGGCTGCAATGTCTAACATAGTTTACATGAAGTTTGGGGGAGGGCCTTTCTGTATATATTTTTGTTTTCCTTAACAATAAAAAATTATAAATAAATAAACAGGGAAATGCCGGTATTTTGACCCTCTTGGTTTAGCATAACAGTGAGGACACTGTCAAGTTCAAGTTTGGGGGTATGCTCGGTACGTTTTCTTCCTTCGCATTCATTTGTACATATTTTTGCATTTGCATACTTATTTGAAAACCCATAAAAATTGAAAAATTTTGAAAAATTATAAAAATAATTGTATTCAATTTTGGCCTTATTTGACTAGAGTTTAACATATAGGTTAACTAGTTAGGAACAATTAGATCTTAGACTTAGTGAATTAAAAACCCTAAAAATAACATTCCTTAAAGTTTAACGGTAGAAAGTATATGCCTTGTAGTTTATTTAGAAATAGGCAAATTTTGGGTTCACTTCTTGGACTAAGTCGAAACAAGGGAAGAGTATTGATATTCTTATTAGAGTATAAGTTTGAAAAATAGTTCCTAGCTTAAGTCTAGATTCTGAAAATGTATACCCTACAACTTGCACAATCACGCACCCTGAAACTTGGAATAGTAGAAGAGACCTTGAAATGCTCTTGTCTAAAAGTCCTTAGTACAATGAAAAAAAAAAGTGAATAAAGAGAAAAAATGGACACTGGTTTTTGTGATTACTTAAGGCTGTAAAAATAGAAAAATCTTTAGCGAGGGTGCTTCATCACCTAGTGCCTTAGACCAACTGGTTTGGGAGTCACTGCTAAAAGCCTTGGGTGTTGCCAAAAACTAGGAAGTACGCTTTAAAGTGCTAACGCATCTTGTAATCGGTTGTTGGTACCTCAAAAGTATTAACAGTCGCATGAAGGATGTGTAAGCGAAATTCAAAATTCACGAATTAATAAGTGCTTTGGACAATGGACGAGAGTACGATTGCTTGATTTGAATTTCCAAGTGTAGGGGTGATCTATACACACACGTGGGGATATGTGATTAGAGTTTAGATAAGAGAAAGGAATGAAAGATAGAACTTGTATCTTTAGTAGAGTTGATAGAAATTCCTAAGTAGAGATGAAACCCTAGAAAGAAGACTTAAGAGATGCCGAAAGCTAAGTAGGTCTACATAACATATATAGTCGTAAGTTAAATAATGAGGAAGTGTGAAGAATGTGGGTGGATAATTTACAAGTATAAGATAGTAGAATTCCTTGTTAGAAAACCTAATTGGAAAACAAAAGTCGAAAAGCCAAATGGATAGGATTTTGTGGGTGTAATCCGCTGAAAACCCTCAGGAGACAACACTCCTCCTGCTAGGGACACCTAGAGGTTTAACGGCTTGTTGCACGTGCTCAGTGCAATCGCGTTTCCCTGCGAAAGTGCGGTTAGGATTTTAGCGAATAAAAATAAGTTTGCTCGAGGACGAGCAAAAGATAAGTTTGGGGGTATTTGTTCAGACTATAATATTGCATTTTTCATCCCCCTATTCTTATCCGTTTTATGAATAAACAGGTACTCTTGACGCACGTTTGTTGCATGTTACAGGATACAGGCACTTGGAGTAAATACAGTGAAAAAGACGAAAGTTGATACAGAAAAGGGACTTTTGACCAACAAGCAGACGGATCTTACTCAAGCCGAGACGAAGAACAGTGCAAGGTCCAAAAAGACGAAAGTGAAACGGTCAAAAGATCCTTACAAGTTTTCACTGAAGATCTGGAGAAGACTAAGAAGCCCAACAGAGAAAAGAAGTATAAAAAAAGGAAGCCCAAGAAGTCCTGAACTAAGCCCAGAAGTTGGGTGAGCTAAGCTCACCAAAGGGTCGCGGAACCGCGGCCCAAGCCAACCAATGCTGCGGATCCGCGGCCGCTTAGTGCCCGTGTCGGTGCAACTTTCCTATGTCGGTGCGTCGGTGCGGGGGTTTGGATTTTTCGTGGGCAAATCTGTAATTGCACATGTGCGAATCCCGTAACCCTAAATTCTCCTGTTTACTTATAAATTGTAATCAAAAATTGTAAAACCCTATGCCTCTTTTCAATCAATAAAATTCAGAATTGCTGGGAGTATTATTCAGATCTGTTCTATATTGCTTGGAGGGAGCCGTCAACCTAGTAAGTTATTTTATGTCTTTGTTTTAATTCTTTTAATTAGTATGTTTTATCATCCCCTAATGAGCGAGTAGTCTCCTCGCTTGTTAGGGTTAGCCTTAGGGAAAGGTTTGAGAGATGAGATCTCTCACCCCTTTCATGCCATCCACACCTAAGAGTTAGAACTCCATGCATGCACGCACAACCGCTCCCTACGGCATCCTACCCCTCGAGGTAACGATGAACCGTAGTATAAAGGGCCGGTTGCGCGTGTTTTCCATGGGGGTTAGGATAATTATCGATAAAGGAAGGATACGAATCTAGAGGAAGAAACATCTTCCCAAAAGATTCGGATCCACTTTATTGATAATTACCGTAACATCTAATAGATCTAAAATAGGGCAATGAAAGCGGTGAGGAAACCTTTAATCTCCAAACTTCCCCTAAACCTAACCCTAGCAAGACTTTAACTTAGATTAATTTAGTTCAGTGATAGATCTAGTTTTTTTTAGATTAAATCAATCCAAACAACATTTGGAATCAACTCGTGATAACACAATAAGAAATCTACCCATCTCTGTGGATCGACCCGTACTCACCGGCTAGCTGCAAAGCGACGCCGTTTCTGATTGCGGTAAATACAAGTTTTAATACTAATCAGCTGACACCGACAGCAGCCTCTCATCAAAGCAGGGGGAATAACGAGGTCACTTCCACAACATAGGTGGTCCCGTCTGCACGACGTGCTCGACGTCTCCACTGGCGCCGAGTGAGGAAAGCTGAGGGCAGTTCCCCCTTTAGACTTACCCCACCAGTTCCAACGGTGGAAATTTACGTTGTTGTTCCAACTAGGAACAGCTGCGAGCTGCTCAGGAGGGTGCACAAAAACTCTCTAACCGCCATATTGAAGAAGTCTCCTCCGCCTACTGAAAGCATGATACAGGTGAAGCCGGAACAACCTCCTCAGCAGTTGTCCTCCAAGATCCACAGAGTCTGGCGGAAAGTCCAAGACTCTGTAATTGACAAAGATTACTCTCGCGGGCTGAAGAAAATGAATGCTCGGCAAGAGGAGGACCATCCCTCCATCGTACCATGGAAGGAATCATCTGCAAGGGTGCCTGCCGCAACGGCCCCCTCAAATTCGACCTCCCACAAGAGGAGGAGGCCAGAGAAGATCCCCGTGCCGGCGGCAAATATCAAAGGCAGTGGATCCAAACGCCCCAAGTCTGGGGGCATGGTAGTACACACGGTGTACATGGCTTCCAGGATAGAGGAAAGCCGTACTTCCACGGGTCATCGACCAATTACACGGTCTATGGCAAAAGCTCAGGAGCAACAACAAAAGCTCCAGGAGATGTTGACAAAGATGGCTACACTTGCAGGGCAGAAAGAAAGCCCGGAAGCATCGTCTGAGCAGCGCCAGGATCAGGAGACCGATACGGAGTTCCTATGAAGAGTGCTTGAAAAGAAAGATAAAGAGGCCGCGGAACAAACGGCTAATATAAAACAAATGGCACTCCTGTTCCAAGATATTGTGGGGATGATGATCCAGCCAGATCCTCAAACCGAAGACCCTCCAATAATTATTGAAGATGACAGATGGGAGACATCAAACCCTCCTCCGGCTTTATCAGCAGCCAGGGAGGAAACAATCTCCAAGCAGCCTTTGATGACTACATAGCTCAACAAATACGAGCTCATCAAGCGAACGAAGCAGCATGCCAAGTCGTCGGGACTGGGCGACCTTATCGAGGCTGGTACGTTCAAATTAAGTACCCGCTAGGATATACGATCCCCAAATTCTATATGTATAAGGGGACGGGCAATCCACACCAACACATCGCTCAATTCAGAGCTTTGTGCGGTAATACCGGGGGCGATGACAAACTGTTTCTTCGCCAGTTTGTTGGCAGCTTGTCGGAGACGGCATTTGAATGATACTCTTAGCTCCCAAATGATTCTATCAAAACATTCACGGAGATGGAATTACTATTCACACAGCGATTCATGAGCGCAAGCGAGCGCACCCCAATCACGGCGTTGATCAATGCCAGGGTGAAGCTAGGAGAAACCTGGGTTCAATACGCAATTCGGTGGTGTAACCTATGGTCAAAATGCAAACAGCGCATAGAAGAAGCTCCTGCCGTGGGCATGTTCGTGAGAACCCTTGATCCTCAGGCAACTATATCCCAGTTTATGATGTTCTTCAAGCCGACTGCCTTCCAGGACTTGATTGACAAACTGGCCCAAATGGACCAGATGAGCCATAGGCCGTCCTCTTCAAAAACGGATCTCCGGAATGAAAAGGGCAAAAGGAAAGAAACCTTCGTTGCTAACGCTCAACAACAACCGAGTGACCCGAAACCAGTTGCTCGCCAAAGCAACAAACCATGATCTCTCGATGGAAAGTTGAGACGTCCCTATTCATTTCCCTGGGGTAAAACGAGGAGGTTGTTCGAATTAGCTGTGCGCAACAGACTTATCACTCTGCCGGATCCGAGACGCCTACTGCAACCTGGTGACGTCAACAATCCCAACTACTGTCCCTACCACAAAATAGTGGGCCACCCAATCGAAGATTGCTACGTCTTCAAAAACTGGGTTGAGGACCAGTACCAACAAGCCAAGTTCGCGCTGTCCGAAAACTGGAAGGTAAACTCGCCACAGCAGCACGCTCCTAAAAAGGTGGACACGCCGAGGGCATCATGCTCATTTATTGAAGAAACTCCAAGGGAAGTTGTCCTCTCGGCTAAAACTAAAAGAATGCTGGAGGATCTTCAAGCGTGTCCGGCCATCAAATGGAAAAGCCTGCTGGAGCCCAAGATTATTGACAGGATGCTGAAACCGCGCCCAACGCCGAAATTTGGTAACAATGGGCAAAACCTCCAGGCCAAGCCTTTGAAGTCTTCGAAGAAAAAGAAGATGACCAAGAAGCCCGTGCAGCTTGACGACAATCGTATGGGTCTGCAAAAATACATCGACACACTGGAGGAATACAACCAAAAGACGCGGACCCCGATCACACTGGAAGAGTTCCTCAAGCATATTCTTAAGAATGGAGACAGTGGCATTGATGAAGAAGACGGCTCATCGGAAAACCCGAGGATTACGGGGCGAGTTGCCACATGATCTCTCACTCATCGGTAAATGGCAAAGAAGCTCCTGACGTAAAGAAACTGGGGGCAAAACCAGAGCCAAAATCCCAGGAACCGTCAGATGACCTGATTGACAGGCTTCTGAGCGAAGCTCTTCAAAAGAGAAAAGCTGACCGAGAACGTGAAGCGGCCATATACGAAAAGGCCAAGTGTCAGTATCAGGCTGAAGAAGCTCCGGTAATGAGAAGCCATAAAGTACCTCAACCGGATCGAAAAGCCCCTGCCACCAGCAAGAGCAGAATCAAGATAAGGAAGCAGTTCTCCAAAGCTCTGTCAATGGGAATGAAGCTGCCACCTTTCAAAGAAAATACTTCTGAGAGTATGTACCCCGATGAAGTGGATGTACATCCGAACTACTGCTTGTACCATCGGAGGGTCACACACCTTACTAAAGAGTGCAATGCTTTTAAGAAGTGGTGGCAGGGATACGTTGCCCACCGACAACACTTCAAGCGGATGAAGCGCAAAGCTCGTCGGGAACAGAGAAGCACGACGGATGAGCGTAAAGGAACAGCCGATAACTGTCATATGGTTGATGCCATTTTGACAAAAGGAAAATCTCAAGTTCTTACCTTCGGGAGCGACTCTAACAAAGAAATATCCCTTGGCCCTCTCTTCAAGAAATCCACCTCCGGAAAAGAAGAAGAGACGAAGAACTGTGAGAACATCCAGCTGTGTAACCGTACGTTGCCCGAAAAGAATCTCGGACCTTCAAACAAAGGTTTAGGCAAAAGAGACAAGGGGAAGGAAAAAGTCCCTGAGGAGATTGCCCTCGATGATAGAGTCGTCGAAGAGCTCACAGCCAAAAACCCGTCTAAGAAGAACAAGGTGGATTACAATGTCCTGGCACACCTGAGGAAGATACCCTCGCAATTGAGCATTTTGGATGCCCTTTTCCTGTCTAAAGAGACACGAGATTCCCTGATCAAGGCGTTACAAGAGCCCGATCAGTTTCAAGCATTCCTTGCAGAAGAAAAGATGAAAGACGAGCTGGAAGAAGTTCACATAGCTGATATCACATTCAGCGATGAAGATCTCCTCCTCGAAATGTGTGAGCATAACCGTCCCCTGTATGTCATTGGGTATTGCCACGACATCAAGATAGGAAAGATCCCGGTTGATAACAGGTCCTCCGTCAACCTTCTTAATGTGAGAGTGTTGAAGGAGATTTGCATGAACGTTCAACACCTTGCGCGGGACAAAATTACTATCTTCGGGTTCGACTCGCAGTCATCACGGATGCTTGGATCCGTAATATTGACATTACGCTTAGGGATGCTCGTCACCGACATCAAGTTCCACGTCATCGACGCTAAGACTTGTTACAATGCTTTGCTCGGTAGGCCTTGGTTACATGAATACAACATCATCCCTTCTACACAACATTAGTGTATGAAGTACTTCAAAGAAGGCCTCGTGTACACAGTTACGGGGGAGCTAAACCCATTCTCCATAAATGAAGTCCGCAAATATGAAGACGCTAAATACTTCCTACCAGATTTCGAAGACACGGAAAGATGTCATAAACCGGAGGATAAGAAAAAAGCCGTCACGACTATCCCGATCTTTGGGAGTGATACCGAGGAGGATGAAGGGATGGTTTATTCAGGGCAGCCCCAATACAACAGACCCGGACCATCTACCTCTATTTTGGTCTTCGACAGCGACTCTGAAGATGAAGTCAATGCAGTATTCTCTATTCGTCCATCAATACAAACCTTCATTAGAGTTGATCAGGGTTTGCTAATCACCCTGGTGTTCATATCAAAATTTTGCATTATTATATCACCCATTCTTAATCATATTTCAAATAAATAGGTGCTTTTGATCCTTGTCTGCTAAATAGTTGCAGGTTACAGGTTCTCAGAACAATACAGTGAAATTCATGAAAAGACGTTACAAAAGTGAGACTACGACCAACAAATAGATGAATCTGTATGATGCCGCTTACCGGTTCAAGGAACAAATGAAGATCAGTAAACAGTTCAATTGCACAAAGCACAAGGGCAGCACAAGATTCAAGATTTCAACGTGAAGCTAACGGTAAAAGTCCACAAATTCTGCACTGTTGGAAATCTGGAAGAAAATAGAAGAGATTCTGAGGAACCAAGTGAAGAAAACAGAAGATAAAGCAACTTGAAGAAACCCTAAAGAATTAGGCCTATAAGCCCACCAAATGGCCGCGGATCTGCGGCCAAACAGGCTATTCTGCCGCGGTTCCGCGGCCGTGCAATGCACGTGTCGGTGGGGTGTCGGTGCTTTGACTCGGTCTTTGGGGTTGTTTTGTAATTTCATATATGGATCAGAATGTAAACCCAGGGTTTTTCCTGTCTATAAATAGTAGGGCTCAAAGCCAAATAAAGTGTGCCTCTTTTGAGCGCCTCTCTTTAGAGATGCCTCTCTTTAATTCTAGATTAATCTTTCAATTCCATTGTAATCGTCAAGAGGTGTCAATAAAAGTAAGTTTTTTATCTTGAATTTTTCTTATCTGCAATTTTATTTCGCTGCAATTTTTACCTGTCTTCATTTATCTGCTAGTACATTAGTTAATTAAAAAGAAAATTTATAAAAATGAATTTTGTCGCAATTTCCCTAATGAGTGAGTAGTTCCTCACTTGTTAGGGTTATGATTTGGGAGGTTTGAGAGATGGAAATCTCTCACTCCTTTCTGGCCCATATAATTTTTAATTAGGACTCTATTTAATTCAACCACACACCACTCACTACGGCACCCTATCCTACGAGATAGCGGTGATTTCCTAGTTAGACCGGTTGTGGTTGATTTACATAGAGGTTAGGGTTAAGAGTGAAGAAAGGACGGACAAGGACCAAAGGGAAGAAACGAAGTTTCTTCCTAGTCGTGCTAATCCCCTTTGTTGACTATTACCCTAACACCTAAATTCTTAACTAAGGCAAAGAAAGCAGTGGGTAGAATCCCTTTTTCGAACTAACCTAATCCTAACCCTACCAAGCCTTTAATTCAATTTAATCTCATTCTTAGATCGTAAAACAAAACCCGACTTGATCGGATTAACTCGTTAAAACATAAAGAAAAGGAATCCATCTCCCTGTGGACCGACCCATACTCAACCGGTTAGCTACCAAACGACACCGTTATTGATTGCGGTATTCTTAACTTTGATTTTAAAACGCATACGCGAAAACATCTTTCAATCAAATGGCGCCGTTGCCGGGGAGATGGTGGTCTCTTTCTTTGTGTAATTTCGGGTTAAAAAAATTTAAAAAGAAAAAAAATCATAAAAATTGAAAAAAATTTAAAACAAAAATAAAAAAATAAAATAAAATAAAACTAAAAATCAACTTGTTCTTTTTGAAAGGTTTTTGTGCAAGTGTGCAGGAAAAGAAGACGGAAAGATTCAGATCTTGAAAAAACCCAGTGAACAAATCAATAAACAGAAGATCTTAACAGACAGAGGAGAACCATAACAATAAACAGAAAATTTTTGGAGATCCAAACTAATAGAACCACCGCGGAACCGCGGTCAACCAGTGACGTCAGCATCCCAAAATTCTCTGTAAGTAGTTTTGTCCTCTCTTCTACCCTCTGAACTCTACTGAAAAATTTTCCTGCAGGGTTCTTTGCGCAAAATTCTTCTCCCTTTCCAATAAATTGTTTTTGTGCAGGATTTTTTGCGCTGCCAAATAATTTTTTTTTTGCAAGTGTTTAGATTTTGTGTGTTTACTGCTTTGCATTTTTAAAACGGACTTTTAAGGGGCTATAACACCAATCAAGATTGGGTGGGGATTTCATTACCCTTCCTAAGACCCCAAAAATCACTAAAAGCATATGCATCACCATTGAGATAATTAAAAAAAAATCTAGACTCAGCCAATTAAGGACTGTCGCGCTCATTAGGACAGAGGAAGGTTGTGGGCATTCAGTCGTTTATCTAAACCTGACTTTGTGGTGCCTAAGCCAGACAAGTGAGAAAGGTAACTTTATAAGGCCCGTCTCACGGTGATTCGTGAGCGGAACCCTCCTTTCTTCATCTTTGCTTACCTGGACACAATTGGCGGTGAAGAGGCGATTTGAGGGATATCTCACAACTTGTCGCTTTGTACCAGTTAGGAGCAGTCTAGTTGACTTAGGAGACCCTAGCTCTAGATTTGATTGTGCATGTTTAAACCGTGGTTGTTTGAAATTGTGTCGTAGATCCGTACAAATTTTTGCAAAAAAAACTCTTTCGAAAAAAAAAAACAGTTTCAAAAATTTCAAAACTCCAAAAACAAACAATTTAAAAGAAAATAATATAAAAAAATCCAAATTCTTTTTCTTCTCCTTTCTCTAATCACATCATGGGTACCCCACCTCACAAAACTCTTACCGAACTTTGGTATTCTCAACCAGACATTACTTCCTACGCTCATTGTTTTGGTCGAATTTCGGACGACCCCTCCATGCCCAAAATTTCTTTGAAACATCGAATAAACACGTCTAGGGCATCCAGTTGGACTTCGCAATCCACCTTGTATCAACCATTTCAAGCTTCACCACCTTCTTACGTTGATACTCCTTTTGAAAGTCCTGTTGTAACTTCGAAACCCATGTATATTGCTGAACATATTGAACAATCTCGTTGCCGATCTTTCACTCCTTTCAACACTTCCAGTTCTTGGGATCAACAATTCCATTCACCTTTTTATCCAAATGTTGATCCTAATACTGTCCAACCATTCAATTCCTATCCATCTTACCCAACTGTTGCACCTTCCCTAGACATTACTTCTACACGGCCATTTGGGAGTTTCCAGAATCCAAACAACTTTGAATCTTTTACTGAAACCCCTTCAGAACCCATGTCTAGTGTGGAACAGTCGTTGGAAGATTTTATGGTAGCGTCAAAACAAAAGATGATGGAGTTGAATGCGTCCATGGCCGCCCTTATACAACCTATTGACCCGGTAGCTAGTTTCCAACTAGCTCCAAATTTTCCAATGTATGATGAGGCGGTTGGACAGATTGAGAATTTGAGTGGAGAGAGTGAGCTGTGCACCCTTCCAAATCAAACCTATCCATCCCCAATTGAATCCCACAACTCCGGTTTTGAATGTCAATCAAGTGTACCAAATGATTCACCAGTTGAAAATAGAACGGTTAATGAATTGTGCGACTTTGTAGTGTTTGATTTGCCAGATTGTGAAGGGTCCTGTTCCCGCCAAAAAAAATTCTGCGCAAAAGAGCCCAAGGTATCAAATGACAGCGATACGTTTAAAAAAATGTGAACCAGTATTTTCCGGGGTGTATTTTGATAAACTCCCGAATGAGAAACAGCTAAATTCTGATGGTATCGAAAGCGTCTCGAAAAATCCTTCGATTTAATATATTATGCGCTTCATAATTCATCCGGGATCAAAAGTTATGAGCAAATATGCTATGCACGTGTAATCTGAGGAAGAAAATGCGAACCAGTATTTTCCAAGCTGCATTTTGACAAACAGCCGAATGAGAAACAGCTAAATTCTGATAATATCGAAAGCGTCTCGAAAAACCCTTCGATTTGATATATTATGGGCCTCATAATTCATCCGGGATCAAAAGTTATGAGTCATCACATGCCCACACGTGACCGGGCATCACGTGCCCACACGTGACCGGGTATCACGTGCAGACACGTGACCATTTACAGGCAAAGCCTGTAGGCACTGGATAAAATAAATAATTGGAAATAATTAATCAGTGGGGTCACGTGCCAACACGTGATGAGCCTTTAAACCCACTGAAAAGAATTAAAGGTATAATAAAACACTAAGGAAAAACCCCAATGGGGCATCACGTGCTCACACGTGACCAAGGGTCACGTGCTGACACGTGATGATTCCTTAGCTCTGTTAAAAGGCAGAATTAAATCCTGAATAAAATGTTTAATCAAGAGGGTCACGTGCCAACACGTGACAAGTTCCTAAACTCTTTAATTGATAGAATTAAATTCTATTTAATAATCAGATAAAGGGACCACGTGCCAACACGTGATAGACTTTTAAAAGCCTTCTGAAATAATAGAATTAAATTCTAATTAAGGGAAATCAAAGACCCAAACTGGGAAAATATTTCTTTAAATCTTTCCAAACAAAAAGATTGTGCTCTGTAAAGTGGAGCACCGTTGGATTAAAAATCCAATGGTGATTAAAAATCACCAGTTTATAGAAAGATTCTATACAAGGAAAGATTTCCCTGAAATTTGCCAGGAATAACAGATAAAAGATCTTTTGGATTAAAAATCCAATGGTGAATAAAATTCACTGAGTGATCTAAAAGATCATGTTGGTTACAAAAACAATCAAAATCTTTCAATGAAAGATTCACAAAACAAATTGATTCTTTTCTTTCTCCTATAAATAGGAGCCAAGAAGAGAAAAGAAGGAAACTACTTTTTGGGGGGATAACAACAACAGAGAGAAAAAAGAGAGGAGAATTTAATTCTCAAGAGAGAAAACCCTAGGTGAGAAAAGGAAAGGGACCAAAACTTCAAAAAGAGAATTTAATTCTCAATCTAAGAGTTTAACTCTTCTGCAAAAAGAACTTAGTTCTTCTTCTGGTTGAAGATCTGCAGAAGCAAATCTCCCCATAGGTTGAGAATTTAATTCTCATCGGGTTGAGATTCTGCCATGCAGATCCAAAACTTAGAGGGGGAATTGAGTTCAGAGAATTTAATTCTCCTAAAGATAAAACTAGGGTTCAACCCTATATGAGAATTTAATTCTTCTAAATTTACAGGAATTTAATTCCTCCAAGATATGAAACTAGGGTTTAACCCTATATGAGAATTTAATTCTCCTAAAATTATAGGAATTTAATTCCTTCAAGATGGACAAAACTAGGGTTTAACCCTAATTGAGAATTTAATTCTCTCAAATTTACAGGAACTTGATTCCTCCTAAAATGAAATTAGGGTTTCACCCTATACAGAGAATTTAATTCTTTCACAATTGGAATTTAATTCCTCCAAAATCATAATTAGGGTTTAACCCTACAGAGAATTCAATTCTTAAAAATAAAGAGACTTAAAAGATCTCCATGCATGCAAAGAACTAAGGTCACGTGGCCCCACGTGACCCCTGAAAAGATCCCCAAAAATGAGTCCATCGCCCATCTACATGGGTCGAGAAAGTACATGCTAGTCTACTCTGGTATATCGATGCCCCGTCTCGATACACCCACGACTAGGGACATTAAAAGATGTACTCACAGACTACCATCGTCCTACTAGTATGATCCACATCATAATCCAGGTAGTCAAGTACACATCCTGAGGGCTTACCAACATGTAACGGAGAGACAGTCAGTGTACATGTTAAGATAAAGAGTAACCAGATAGCATACTATCATGTCGAGCAAGAAAGTTCTCCCTATATATGTCCAAGCATCCACTATAATATACATCTCATGTACAGTAATGGCCTCTAGGGCATACATATAACTAACACCGATAACATCAAAACCTAATTCAGGACTTCAATTTCTTTTCTATTTGTTCTGACTCAGACCGAGTCTCATTATAAATAATCCGACCTGAATATGATTCAAGAACAATCTACAATATTACAATTCAATATGAATCCATGAATCCATATAATCAATCGGATCAAACTATTCAATCTATATTGACCGAACCGAACCATGGATATACTTCCATTTACATAACTAGTTACATCCATGATTCTCCAGTTACATCCATTTACTGATATCATGGTTTCGGCAAGTCATCCAATTATACAATCTATATATTACAATTCAATTACAAGTTACAATATAAACAATACAAACAAGACATCGCGGGGTTTAAGGGGTGGATTGGTATGGAAGGTGTTAGAAGTGGCACGAGACTGTAAGATTTAAGACACCTAACCTGAATACCACGCCATTGTTCCGGGCTTTCTAACGGAGCCTTGTACTTCCATTTGCCTCTAGTCTCTGGCATATAGAGACTCCTCTCGTATACACTGGTATCTTTCTGTACTAAGCTACAAACAATAGCGTTAACTCTAAATACAACTTTAAAAGTTACACTCTCTCTCTCTCTCTCTTACTCTCTGTCTATTCTATTTCTCCCTTATCGTTGGGACTTACCGAGCGATTTGTTCGCTGACGACATTCAATTTCTTTCTTCTTGGAATGTCGTCAGGTGTTTCGGACCTTCCAGAGATCGAGCCCAGCACTGAAGACTTGGACCAGTTTATTGAAGATCCCGAGCTGTAGTTACACTTGTACACATTTCACTTCAGTATTTCCTTTTCTGTTATGTCATTGTTTAGGCATTGCTTTCATTCAGATGTATTTACTTTTCCATATATTGTACAAAAGAATGTTAATAAATAAAGTTGTCGTTTCATTACATTTGTCTCTTATGTATATTTCTTTTATATTGCCTAGATACGCTTAGCGTATTTACTTCAGAGTAAATATGTAGCGGCCTCATCGCGTCCTCTTCGCCGTACACCGGGAAGCGGGGCGTGACAGGTTTTGTTGGTGGCCCATGCAGGTCAGAGCTGTATAGAACCCTACAATGCAGTTCTATTCTGCGTGAACAACCTAAGCAATATAACACAAGAACCGGCAACTAAAACATTCTTTACAATTCATATTCCTTGAATCTTAAAATTTCATATTCTTTGAATCATATATTTTGAATTTGTCATAACCTAAATTTTTCTTCAAGGTTATGGATTCCCCGAACAACACCAGCACCAACTTCAACAACACTCCACCTCCACTACCAATCACACCTGTCGTCCCTGCTCTGCTCAACGAGCAGACAGTTCTGCTTGAGGCGATGCGCAGCCTCCTAGAGGGATAGCAGCAGCAGACTGCTCTTTTAATGAACCAACCCGAGGCAGAAGCACTTGGGGTGAAGCAATTCAAATTTTTGCACCCCAAACAGTTTACAGGAAAAGAGAGCCCACTGGAAGCTGAGGAATGGGCTCAGAGCATCAAAAACGATCTGGCAGCAACACAAGTGCCAGAAATAGCTAGGGTTCGTGTTGCGAAATTACAGCTCACGGACAATGCACGGGTCTGGTGGAAGGCGAAGAAAGCCGTCTTGATCAACCCATCGAATGGAAGACTTTCCGAGACATGTTCGACGCAAAGTACTTCCCTGAGACTGCCAGGTTCAACATGGAACAGCAGTTCATCCATCTACAACAAGATTCAATGTGGACCAAATCAGTAGATGAGTATGACGCTGAGTTCACCATACTCAGTCGGTAAGATATGTCTCAATATTCGATTTTATATCACATACTACACAACTAACACAAGACCGTAACAGGTTTGCGACCCATCTCATATCGACTGCTGAGATCAAAGTTAGAATATTTCAGCAAGGGTTGGACCCGGAAATCCAAGTTGCATTAGCTACAGGGGATTTCCCAATCCGTGATTTGGCTTTGAAGGCTGCCCGAAGATAGAAGGCTGTAGTAAAGAGGAAGGGCAGACCCCAATTTGCCGGTTTGAAATGCCCTGCCACTCAAATGGCAGGAGGTGCCTCTTCCAGGCCATCGTTCGAACCCAGGAGAACTGAAAAAATCAATTACCAGTCGATTCCAGACTTCTGCTACTACTGCAAGAGAAATGGACACTTGTGGAAGGACTGTAGGCACGCAAAAGGCCTATGTGTAGTTTGTGGCGCGTCCAATCACGGAATTGGAAACTGTCCTTATAGATGCAACCCAGCTCACACACCCACTAACTACTCGCAGCAGCCAGCTATCCAGGCTCCTGCACCTCGTCTTACACTCCCTGCTCCACCACCTGCACAGCCTACTCGCCAATTCCAACAAGCAATGAGGGACATGCTTCGAGGGCAGAGAAACATGCCTCAAGGACAGAATGTGCCTCCAGCTAGGAGGAATGTACCACAGGGACAGACATTCACCTTAGCAGCCGTAGAAGCCGAGACAGTTGACCAAGGTAACACTGGTAATTCTCTTCCACATTCTCAAAACCCTTGTATCACCTTGTTATTTTTCATATACTGTCAGTACTTCAGCCACTAAACTTTCCTTGAATCTGTTACACTTTCCTTTTACAAATTTCGAGGACGAAATTTTTATAAGGAGGGTAGAATGTAACAACCCTAAACTTTCTGTACAACTTTCTGTATAATTTTTCAATAAAATACAGAAAGGGGTATTTTTGCCTGAGCACAAGATATAAGTTTGTTTTGTTTTTTAATAGCTAGTGGTATTTATATGTAAAGTTTCGTTTTCCCGTATTCTATGTTCCCGAAAGGTATTGTGCTATATTGTATATGAGTGTTGTGAGGAGGTAGGTCATTACCTCGTGATCTAATTAAAGGTATATCAAATTTAATGATGTTTTAAAGTAGAAAGTAAACTACATGGTATTTTAGTGAAAAATAGCGGTAAAAGTTACAAAATGATATATATTGCCATGAAACTTGCTCAACATGTTTGTTAATGATTAATAGTCAACATGTAAGGGTTTGGTATATTTGTATTTAAGAAAAGGTTGGATTTTTAGGAAGAACCGAATCGGAAATCGGATTAACTCCGATTCCGTCGGGTTTTAGAAATACGTGTTTTTAGAATAGCAAGATGAAGAGGGAGAAGGTACTTACGGGTTTGTAGTATAGAGAAGAGGGAGAGGAAGATGTAGGAGGTGTTGGTGCGTCGTTTCGTCATCGGAAGCTCCTAGGGTCGTCGTCGGAAGATCGCCGGAGTTTTGCCCTTCGCTAACTCCACTAGTACACAAAATTTCTAGAGGAATTTCTTGAGAGTTTGGACAGAATTGTGAGTGAGGGGTGTGTGTCTAGGGGTGGTATTTATAGAGTAAAACTAGGGTTTAGGGTAGGTGAAAGGTTGTATTGAAAATTGTATTAAAAATGTATTAAAAATGGAGTAAATAGGGTTTTAAAGGGGCTCTGTTACTGTGCGGGATATTTAAAGTATACAGGGGTACTGGTGAGGCTAAGAGACAGAAGTTTTGTGTTGGGGAATCGGTGGTCCGGCCGGCGGCGGCGGCCGAGTCGCCGGCCGATTCGGGCCGAGTCAGGCCGGGGTCGGTCGCCGTGGGTCCGTCGTCGTTTGGTCTTCCCCCGGTCCATTTTGTTTTACATGTGTAGTGGGGTTTTTATGGGTTTAGCACGTGTAGACTCTTGGACTTCTAAAAGTTTAAAATAAAACAATATTAAAAATAATGTGGCTAATGGGATTTGAACTCTGGTGCTTTGGATCAGCAGTGCAAGGTCTTAGAAATGAGCTACAAGCTCTTTCTTGCTATTAAAAAAGCAAAACAAACTTATATCTTGTGCTCAGGCAAAAATACCCCTTTCTGTATTTTTTTGAAAAATTGTACAGAAAGTTTAGGGTTGTTACACCGGAGTTTGGTTCAAGGGTACATCTCTCCATACCTCTGATACTGTCACGCCCCGCTTCCCAGAGTACGCAAGATTGGGCACGTGACATAGCCAACCATGCTACCTGTGGGTAGGAAGTATCCATCCACAGTCACATTACGGCTGTAGAGATATCAAGAACAAGATAAAACTATCTAACACATGTCCACAATCCAGAATAACAAGAGTCAATGATAAATAAATGCGGAAGCAAATGATCCAATACAATAATAGAAAAGTATGTCCCATAATGCGGGCTCACATCTGGAAATAAAAATGCAGGAAATAAAACTAACCACTACAGAACTCACAACTCAGCCTGCTGGCTGAAGTACTCCTGCTCGGATAGCGACAGTGGTAAAGAATCCGGGCCATGCAAAACCCAGACGTCAGCGCGTCATGTCAACTAATAATATAATTTGAACAGTGTAATAGGCAATACAGAAATAAACATGAATGAAGCAATAGTATGAAACAAGCAGTGCAGGGTAGTGTGCAGTGGGTAACTAAACTGTTTTATCGGGTTTTCTATTCTAAAGTCTTTGAAATCAATTCGAGTAATCCTCCATGTAACTCAAAGGATATGTCCCGTTACCCCCCGGGACCACGGATCAGGAAGATGGGAACCAATAGTGGTTCTGTCCCGTTGCCCCCCGGGACCACGGATCAGGAAAATGTAAGAGTCACGAATGGCTCTGTCCCGTTACCCCCCGGGACCACGGATCAAGTAATACCCTTTTAAGTTACACTTTAGATTACCCTTTTGATTTCCCCATACCCCCAAGTTATATGTGTGAGGTCAGGTATTCAGTAGTCAAGAACTAATGCCAACACAAGTTCAGGTAACAGTAGGTTTGTCTGGATAGACAACAAGATTGGTCCATGAGGACTCCATGTCAGGTTGGTTGGCATTAGGCATGAGATCAGGTAACAGGTCAGGTCATGGTACATCAGGTCAAGTTAATAGTAAAAGATACTATGTCAGGTGCATCAGTATATATCATGTGTAGCAAAGTCAGGTCAAGATGTAACAATATCGTGGGTGTGCCCACAACAGATATATAATCGAACAGGGGATTAACAGCAGGAAATAAGCAATAAATTAAACAACAATAAGCAGTTCATTCAATCACAATAGTGCATTAATATAATGCAGCCGTTTTATCATATTAACAGGTTTTGAGCACCCTTCGCGGTGTAATAGATTAAATGATGGTGCAATACCGTTACATCAATATCCGAATGTAATAGAACTACATGTGTAAAGGCTATCATCCTTTAAACTGTAAAATGTGATTAACGGGTAAATTTCGTTATTAGGGTTAAAGTGGCAAACTGTAATTTTAGGTTAACTGTAAAATGATATATGTCATATTGCAACCAAATGAGAAAATAACTATACCGAGTTAAGTTTTGCAGGTTTAACGAGTCAAAACATATATAATTGTATAGTATAGCATGTAGCAAGTGATACTTGCCTCGACGGGTCGCGAACCGGGGAAAACGGACGTAACGTCGGCGGGGAAACACGCGACGGACGCACGGTTCACGGATTGAACCCAAACAACGAACAATGGGACCACGCGGACCGGGGTACCTTGCTGGAACGTCGGATCACGTCGTCGGCATCGCCGGATTCCGGCGAGAAAGAGAACATTGAACAAGAGATTATGGTATGAAACAAGAAGCAAGAAACGCAAGGAAAATACCAAGAAAAAGGGGGAGGAGAATCTGAGAGAGGGCTTACGATGACCAGCAGAGGGGTTGCGACGGTTGACGACGTCACCGGAGCTCCGGCGGTGAACAGTGATCGCGGGCAAAAATCTGCCGATGAATGCATTAGCCGAGATAGGAAGAAGAAGGGAAAAGAGAAAGGAATTATCTTACTGAGGAGCGTGCGAGGTCGGGGACAAGAGGACGGGGTCGTCGGTGGCGACAAACGGCGGTTCAACGGCGTGTAGGGCCGCGGGTGGCTGCGCAGGCGCTGTAGCGGCGAGGGCGAGGCTGCTGTGAGGGTGCAGGCGCACGGGAAGGAGAACGAGGGTTGGTTGAGGCGAGGATGATGGTGGTGGCCTCGGTGTTGGGCTGCGGCGGCGACGGGCACGGTGGCTGGGCTAGGGTTTGCGATGGGGTTCTCGTATTCCTTCTGGGAAAGTTTCAGGGAGGGATAATATATAGGGGATAGAGAGAGAGGGGGGGGTTAGAGAGAGAGAGAGATACGAGAGATTAGAGAGAGAAAGATATGAGGGAGGGAGAGAGAGAGGCGGAGAGAGAGAGGAAAAAAAAAGGATAGTGGTGGGGCCCACGGAATAGCCATCGTTGATTGGCTAATGAAAAAAAACAAATGGCTAAAAAAATATACAGCTAAAGATTTAAAAATCTTAAATAACCGTAATAATATTATATTGGAAATATTATAAGGTTTAGAATATTTTATTGATTTGGGATTTTGGCGCTAAATGAAACTTTTCCAAATCGCGCCCGGGTTGGGTCCAAAAATTCGAAATTCAAATAATAGGACTTTAAGCGGGTTCCAAATTTTAAAATGAAATGTTTTATGATTAAAAAGCATACCCCTAAGTCGGCCACCTGTACGCGCGCGTAGTCGTCCAAACTCGCCCGTTTCACCAAACGGAACGAGAACTCGACGCACGGACGCTACCACGCGGCTAGGGGTGACGAGTAGGCCAAGATAGATATTTTTAATTTTGTTTTAGGTGCTAAAATTTGTTATATGCAGAAATGACTTTGCCAGATAAAATTTTGCAGTAAGACCCAAACAAGCAAGATAAATGAAATGAGTAATATCTAACACTCAACCAGTAACGGAAATAGTAGTATTGGGCTCGGGTGTTATATTATACCCAACTACAAAAAGAATTTCGTCCTCGAAATTCCAAGAATACAAGATAGAAACTACAGGAAAAGGTGAGGAAACTTCCGTCGGATCTCGTCTTCTCGCTCCCACGTGGATTCTCCATGCGATCGATTACCCCAAGAAACTAGCACAAGGGGGATAACCTTGTTCTTAAGAACCTTTTCCCTTCGATCCATGATTTCAACCGGTCGCTCCTCAAAAGTTAGGTCTTCCCGTACAGTTAACTCCGACTGATCCAAAACGTGTGTCTCATCTCGAACATACCTTCGTAGTTGAGATACATGAAACACATCGTGCACACCTGCCAAGGACTGCGGTAACGCCAAACGGTACGTTACCTCTCCAACGCGCTCCAATATCTCGAAGGGTCCAACGAATCGAGGACTAAGCTTCCCTCGACTCCCAAAACGAATTACCCCTCTAGTCGGTGATATTTTCAAGAATACCAAATCACCCACGGCGAACTCTAGAGGTCTTCTTGACGTGTCAGCCCAACTTTTCTGTCTGTCTTGAGCTGCCTTCATATGCTTCCTGATTGTAATCACCTTCTCAACTGTCTGTACCACCAAATCTGGTCCCAGTAATCTTCGTTCACCAACATCATCCCAACAAACAGGTGAACGGCACTTACGACCATACAAAGCTTCAAACGGAGCCATCTGAATAGTTGCTTAGAAGCTATTGTTGTAAGAAAACTCCACCAAGTGTAGATGATCCTCCCATGAACTCTTGAAGTCCAACATGCATGCTCTCAACATGTCTTCAAGAGTTTGGATCGTTCTCTCCGACTGACCATCAGTTTGAGGATGATAAGCTGTGCTAAACTTCAAACGAGTCCCCAAACTTTCCTGTAAACTCCTCCAGAAGTGTGATAAGAACCGAGTGTCCCGATCAGACACGATGCTCACCGGTACGCCATGCAATCTGTAACACCCGAGCCCAATAATACTATTTCTGATACTGGTTGAGTGTTAGATATTGCTCATTTCAATTATCTTGTTTGTTTGGTGCTTGTTGCTAAATTTTAACCGGCTAAGTCATTTTGCCTATAACAAATTTTAACACCTAAAATGAAATTAAAAATATCCATATTGGCCTACTCGTCACCACTAGTCGCGTGGTAGCGTCCGCGCGTCGAGATTTCATCCCGTTCGGCGAAACGAGCAAGTTTGGACGGCTACACGCGCGTGCAAGTGTCCGACTTGGGGGCATGCATTTTAATCATAAGACATCTCATTTTAAAATTTGGAACCCGCTTAAAATCCTATTATTAGAATTTGAAACATTTGGGCGCAACCCGGACGCGATTTGGAAATGTTTCTTTTAGCGCCGAAATACCCATTTAAATTTAATAATCTAAACTATATAATATATATTCTGTTCGTATACATCCCTATAAATCTTTTAGAATTTTTTCCTTTTAAATTTCTGTTACCACACCCAGCCAATCACGAGGGGCTAAATCCCTCGTGGGCCCCACCAACCCTCTCCCTCTCTCTCCGCCTCTCTATCTCTCTCTAATCTCACACTCTCTCTCTCTCCTAAAATCTCTCTCTCTCTCTATCCCTATATTTTTATCCAACTGCTCCTTTGTCTTCAAAAATCCTATGAGAGAACCCCGCGAGGAACCCTAGCTTCGCAAAACCCTAACCTCGCCGTGCTCATCGCCGCCGCAGCCCCCGCGCCGACGACACCACCACCGTCACCCTTGCCTACACCACACCCCTTTCCTCATCTTCCTCCGTTCTCCTTCCCTGCAGCGCTGCAGCCAACGCCACCGCCCTGCACCGCTGTGCTGCCGTCGCCGCCGCCTCCCTTCGCCGACGACGTCGACTTCCTCCCTTCACCCTCGTCCTGACCTCTTCATCTTCCTCCTCCTTCCCTCGCCAGGCTGCAACAGGACCCGACGCCGAACCCTAGCACTTCTCCAGTCGCCGGGAAAGCCGCCGTCGACCCTCGTCGTCGTTGCCAGAGCCACCGCCGACCACCTCCTCTCCCCCCTGCAATCCAGACCAGACCACTACCTCCCCTACTCGCAACACCATCCCATTCCAGCACCTCCAGCCACTTTCAGCCTATACTGCCGCTGCCGCTGCTTCGCCGGCGCCCTATCGCCGTCGAACCCGTCGCGGTTGACACCCGTGCCATCCCTGTAAGCATCTCGTTACTTTCTTCCTGCGTGTTAACCCCTCGCTGGCCGTTCGTGTCCATAGTTTGTATTTTGCTAATTCGTCGCTGTTTTGACATTTCGCCGGATTCTGGCCGTGCCGACGACTTGACCCGACTCTCCAGCGAAGTACTCTGGTCCGTGTGGTTCCGCTGTTCGTTGTTTGGACTCGATCCGTGGCCCGTGCATCCGTCGCGTGTTTTCCGCCGACGTTGCGTTCGTGTTTTCCGGTTTGCGAAACCGTCGAGGCAAGTATTACTTGCTACATGCTATGTTATCCTAATTAAGTATGATTGACTCATAAAACTTGCATTGTTAACTAAATATAGTTATTTTTCTCGATTGGACGTAATATGATAAATATCATGATACGACAACCTAAACCGTATTATGCCACTGTAACCCTAATAACGAAACTACCGGTTAATCGTGTTGCTATTTAAAGGACGATAGTCGTACACTTATATCTTCATTACTTGCTGTTATTAATATTGCGCTACCCTGTGATTATTGCACCCCAAGGGTGCTCGAACCTGCTAATATAATACAACTGCACCAGATTAATGTACCATTGTGATTAAATGAATTATTATTGCTGTTTACTTTAAATTCTTGCTGCTGTTCCTTATTTGATTGTATACCTGTTGTGAGCACGCCTTCGATTGCATTACATATTGACCTGACCTTGCTACACATGACATATATTTACATACCGATACACCGGACATGGTACCCTATACATACCGACTCAACCTGTTGTACCATGACCTGACTTGTTACCTGATCTCATGCCTAATGCCAACAAACCTGACTTGGGGTCCTCATGGACCATTCCTGTTGTCTATCCAGACAGACCTGCTTTTACCTGATCCTGTGTTGGCATTAGTTCTTGATTACTGAATACCTGACCTGACATACATAACCTGGGGGTATGGGGAAATCAAAGGTGAAACCGACTTGTAACTCAACAGTTCGATACCTGTTCTGATCAGTCTTACGGGCTTGGCCAGCCCCGGAGTGATGATGCTGACATCACTCGCCTATCCTGCTACTTGTTACTGCCTAGCGGCACGTCTCGGATTCAGCCCCGAGAATCTTGACCGTGGTCCCGGGCACGCACGGGATACTATTGAGTTACATCGACGAGTCATCAATTGATTTCAAGGACTTTAGAATAGGAAACCCGATAGAACAGTTTAGTTACCCACTGCACACTACCCTGCACTGCTTGTTTTATACTATTGCTTTGTTCATGTCTATTTCTGCATTGCTTATTACCATGTTCATATTATATTATTGGTTGACATGACGCGCTGACGTCTGGGTTTTGCATGGCCCAGATTCCTTACCACTGTCGACGACCGAGCAGGAGTACTTCAGCCAGCAGGCTGATCTGTGAGTTCCATAGTGATTAGTTTATTTATTTCATTTCATTTCCAGATGTGAGCCCGCATTATGGGACGTACTATTTATTTATTGTATTGGATCATTTGCTTCCGCACTTATTGTTTATTGACTCTTGTTATTATGGATTTGTACATGTGTTAGATTAGTTTATTATCTTGTTCTTGATATCCCTACAGCCGTAATGTGACTGTGGATGGATACTTCCTACCCACAGGTAGCATGGTTGGCTATGTCACGTGCCCAATCTTGCGTACTCTGGGAAGCGGGGCGTGACATGGTTCTTTTGGTATCAGAGACATAGGTTAGTTGGGTTGATTCTTTTGTAGTTGGGTATTGTACCCAATACACGAATCAGAATACCCGTGTTTAGGAAACATGTCCTGCCACCTTGACCGTTTTACCATTCTTGAATCACATTCTTCCGGATTATATCTTTTACGACGTGCAAACTTACTCTGCATGTCGACTCGGAAACCTGATTTCTTGTTATCCCTAGGACTTGGGCGACTTGGGTGGAGTTAAGTAATTGTGGCTATGATACCGCGGCATAGCTACAATGCGGTACTCTATTTAAGTATCTTGGAGTTCTAGCCTTGATCCATATTTAGAATCTATCATCATGCTAATATTGGGTGTTTTGAGTTCAGGATGATGGCAGGTAAGAAGTTGAAGACGTACCGGAGGCGTGTGAACGAAGCCGCCATGCTTGGAGTGATAAGAGGAATGCTGGAAATCAAAGAAACAGACTGAGTTGATCCAGCAATAGCAGATTCGTTTCAGGAAGGTTTGCAGATCGTTCAGCAGTCTGTAAACAACGATGGAACTAGACCAGTCGAACGAGTAGGGACTGTAGCAGATTTCAGACTTTTGGGTCCGTCTACTTTCACTGGTCTGGAGGAGCCGTTGCCAGCCGAGCAGTGGCTAGTGACACGGAGAATTTGCTGATTGCAACACAGATTCCAGAGGACAAAGGAGTTGATGTGGTGCGCATTCAGCGGGTGGATTACGCCCGAGAGTGGTGGCTTGTGGAGGAGACCCGCTTGCCCAAGCCAATCAGTTGGGCGGATTTCTCTAAGAGTTTCTGGAGAAGTTCTTTCCGCGGACTGCACGGGAGGAAATGGAAGAGAAATTTATCTGACTAAGGCAGAATGGAGCAACCATGGACGTGCATGCAGTAGAATGGACGAGACTCAGTAGTCTCGCTGGACCTTTCGCGGCCAACGATGTAGACAGCAGATGCGGTAAGGAAGCAGTTCTGTCGGGCCAGTCGAGTTTAGGGCTAGGCCGACAAACAGTGTTCTTGCAGCAATGGAAGTTGATAGTAAGGAAGAGCCGGCAGTTGTTCGCGACTTTATGGATATATTTGAAGATATATCGGGCTTACCGCCGAAGCGAGACGTGGAGTTCGCGATTGACCTTATTCCTGGTGCAGCGCCAGAATCTAAAGCTTATTATCCGATGGCACCAGTGGAATTGGAAGAAGTTAAGAAACAAGTTGGTGAATTACTTGAGAAGGGTTGGATTCGAAGCAGCAACTCGCCTTGGGGAGCTCCAGTTCTTTCAGTAAAGAAGAAGGATGGCACGAGAAGGATGTGCATTGATTATCGAGAATCGAACCGGGTGACTATTAAGAACAAGTACCCGATCCCTCGCATTGGAGAACTTTTTGAGCAGCTTAGTGGAGCGAGAGTATTCTCGAAACTGGATTTGCGATTCGGATATCATCAGGTCCGAGTGAAAGCAGAAGACATTTGCAAGACGGCGTTTCGAACTCGATATGGACATTTCGAGTATCTGGTGATGCCCTTCGGAGTGACGAATGCGCCGGCAATATTCAGGGATTTGATGAACAGAATCTTTTCACCATTCTTGGACCAGTTTATTGTGGTATTCATTGACGATATTCTGGTATACTCGAAGAGTCCGGAGGAACATGCTGAGCATTTAAAGATCGCACTGCAGACGCTGAGACAAGAGAAATTGTATGCGAAGATGAGTAAGTGCGAATTCTGGCTGGAAGAAGTGAAGTTTCTGGGGCATGTTGTGTCGGGCGATGGAATCGCCGTCGATCCCGAAAAGATTGCAGCAGTTCGAGATTGGCCTATTCCAAGAAATGTGGCTGAGATAAGAAGTTTCCTTGGTTTGGCCGGATACTACAGGAGATTTGTGGAGAACTTCACTCGTTTGGCAGAGCCGTTAACCAAGCTCACGCGCAAGGAGGTACCGTTTGTTTGGACGGATGGATGTGCATTGGCCTTCGAGACGTTGAAGCAGAAGTTGATAACCGCCCCTATCCTGACCGTACCAGACAATTCAGGAGGACTGGTGATTCATAGCGACGCATCTGGAAAAGGATTGGGATGTGTTTTGATGCAGAATGGGAAGGTCGTAGCTTACGCATCAAGACAACTGAAGACTCATGAGAAGAATTATCCGACTCATGACTTGGAGCTTGCGACCGTGATCTTCGCCTTGAAGATTTGGAGACACTATCTTTTGGGAGAGAGAGTCGAAGTCTTTACAGATCACAAGAGTTTGAAATATGTGTTCACTCAGAAGGAGTTGAACATGAGGCAACGCAGATGGTTGGAGCTGATGGCCGACTACGACCTTGATCTTAAGTACCATCCGGGAAAAGTTAACGTCGTGCCGGATGCGCTTAGTCGGTTACCAGCAATTCAGGTATTGACTGCACAGAGGGAGATCATTGTGGATTTTCGGAGATTTGACTTGGAGGTTGTGCTACCACATGCTACGGGACAGTTGATGCAGTTGCAAGTACAGTCGTCCTTAGTTGAGAAGATTAAAGCGGCACAATCGCAGGATCCTAGACTGCAAAAGTTTCGAGAGCAGGTTGAAGCCGGACTACGAACCGATTTACTGATCCATGAAGATGGTTCGTTGAGGTATGGTAGCCGTGTGTGTGCGCCAAAAGGAGATGTGCGTGAAGAGCTTATGAAGGAGGCACATAGTTCAGCTTACTCTGTACATCCAGGAGGGACAAAGATGTACCGAGATATTCGACAGCACTTCTGGTGGGAAGGTATGAAACGGGAGATTGCTCGCTTCGTGGCTAAGTGCTTGGTGTGTCAGCAAGTCAAGGCTGAACACCAAAGGGTTGCTGGTTTGTTGCAACCACTTCCGATTCCTCAGTGGAAGTGGGAACATATAACCATGGATTTCGTGACGGCCTTACCGCGGAGTCCAAAGGGCAACAATGCAGTATGGGTGATTGTCGATCGGTTGACCAAGGCAGCTCACTTTATTCCTTTTCGGGTTGGTCAATCGACGGAGACTTTGGCAGAGCGGTACATGCAGGAGATTGTAAGATTGCATGGAGTACCGGTGAGTATCGTGTCCGATCGGGACACTCGGTTCTTGTCACACTTCTGGAGGAGTTTACAAGAAAGTTTGGGGACTCGATTGAAGTTTAGCACAGCTTATCATCCTCAAACTGATGGACAATCGGAGAGAACGATCCAGACTCTTGAAGATATGTTGAGGGCATGCATGTTGGACTTCAAAGGTTCTTAGGAGGATCACCTACACTTAGTGGAGTTTTCGTACAACAGTAGCTTCCAAGCGACTATTCAGATGGCTCCGTTTGAGGCGTTGTATGGTCGTAAGTGCCGTTCACCTGTTTGTTGGGATGATGTTGGTGAACGAAGGTTACTGGGACCAGATTTGGTAGTACAGACAGTCGAGAAGGTGAATACAATCAGGAAGCATATGAAGGCAGCTCAAGACAGACAGAAAAGTTGGGCTGACACGTCAAGAAGACCTCTAGAGTTCGCCGTGGGTGATTTGGTATTCTTGAAGATATCACCGACTAGAGGGGTGATTCGCTTTGGGAGTCGGGGAAAGCTTAGTCCTCGATTCGTTGGACCCTTCGAGATATTGGAGCGTGTTGGAGAGGTAGCGTACCGTTTGGCGTTACCACAGTCCTTGGCAGGAGTGCACGATGTGTTTCATGTATCTCAACTACGGAGGTATGTTCGAGATGAAACTCACGTCTTGGATCATTCGGAGTTGACTGTACGGGAGGACCTAACTTTTGAGGAGCGACCAGTTGAAATCAAGGATCGAAGAGAAAAGGTTCTTAAGAACAAGGTTATCCCTCTTGTGCTAGTTTCTTGGGGTAATCGATCGAATGGAGAATCCACTTGGGAGCGAGAAGACGAGATCCGGCAGAAGTTCCCTCACCTTTTTCTGTAGTTAGCTATCTTGTATTCTTGGAATTTCGAGGACGAAATTCTTTTTGTAGTTGGGTATGATGTAACACCCGAGCCCAATAATACTATTTCTGATACTGGTTGAGTGTTAGACATTGCTCATTTCAATTATCTTGTTTGTTTGGTGCTTGTTGCTAAATTTTAACCGGCTAAGTCATTTTGCGTATAACAAATTTTAACACCTAAAATGAAATTAAAAATATCCATATTGGCCTACTTGTCACCACTAGTCGCGTGGTAGCGTCCGCGCGTCGAGATTTCCTCCCGTTCGGCGAAACGGGCAAGTTTGGACGGCTACACGCGCGTGCAAGTGTCCGACTTGGGGGCATGCATTTTAATCATAAGACATCTCATTTTAAAATTTGGAACCCGCTTAAAATCCTCTTATTTGAATTTGAAACATTTGGGCGCAACCCGGGCGCGATTTGGAAATGTTTCTTTTAGCGCCGAAATACCCATTTAAATTTAATAATCTAAACTATATAATATATATTCTGTTCGTATACATCCCTATAAATCTTTTAGAATTTTTTCCTTTTAAATTTCTGTTACCACACCCAGCCAATCACGAGGGGCTAAATCCCTCATGGGCCCCACCAACCCTCTCCCTCTCTCTCCGCCTCTCTATCTCTCTCTAATCTCACTCTCTCTCTCTCTCCTAAAATCTCTCTCTCTCTCTATCCCTATATTTTTATCCAACTGTTCCTTCGTCTTCAAAAATCCTACGAGAGAACCCCGCGAGGAACCCTAGCTTCGCAAAACCCTAACCTCGCTGTGCTCATCGCCGCCGCAGCCCCCGCACCGATGACGCCACCACCGTCACCCTTGCCTACACCGCACCCCCTTCCTCATCTTCCTCCGTTCTCCTTCCCTGCAGCGCTGCAGCCAACGCCACCGCCCTGCACCGCTGTGCTGCCGTCGCCGCCACCTCCCTTCGCCGACGACGTCGACTTCCTCCCTTCACCCTCGTCCTGACCTCTTCATCTTCCTCCTCCTTCCCTCGCCAGGCTGCAACAGGACCCGACGCCGAACCCTAGCACTTCTCCAGTCGCCGGGAAAGCCGCCGTCGACCCTCGTCGTCGTTGCCAGAGCCACCGCCGACCACCTCCTCTCCCCCTTGCAATCCAGACCAAACCACTACCTCCCCTACTCGCAACACCATCCCATTCCAGCACCTCCAACCACTTTCAGCCTATACTGCCGCTGCCGCTGCTTCGCCGGCGCCCCATCGCCGTTGAACCCGTCGCGGTTGACACCCATGCCATCCCTGTAAGCATCTCGTTGCTTTCTTCCTGCGTGTTAACCCCTCGCTGGCCGTTCGTGTCCATAGTTTGTATTTTGCTAATTCGTCGCTGTTTTGACATTTCGCCGGATTCCGGCCGTGCCGACGACTTGACCCGACTCTCCAGCGAAGTACTCTGGTCCGTGTGGTTCCGCTGTTCGTTGTTTGGACTCGATCCGTGGCCCGTGCATCCGTCGCGTGTTTTCCGCCGACGTTGCGTTCGTGTTTTCCGGTTTGCGAAACCGTCGAGGCAAGTATTACTTGCTACATGCTATGTTATCCTAATTAAGTATGATTGACTCATAAAACTTGCATTGTTAACTAAATATAGTTATTTTTCTCGATTGGACGTAATATGATAAATATCATGATACGACAACCTAAACCGTATTATGCCACTGTAACCCTAATAACGAAACTACCGGTTAATCGTGTTGCTATTTAAAGGACGATAGTCGTACACTTATATCTTCATTACTTGCTGTTTTTAATATTGCGCTACCCTGTGATTATTGCACCCCAAGGGTGCTCGAACCTGTTAATATAATGCAACTGCACCAGATTAATGTACCATTGTGATTAAATGAACTATTATTGCTGTTTACTTTAAATTCTTGCTGCTGTTCCTTATTCGATTGTATACCTATTGTGAGCACGCCTTCGATTGCATTACATATTGACCTGACCTTGCTACACATGACATATATTTACATACCGATGCACCGGACATGGTACCCTATACATACCGACTCAACCTGTTGTACCATGACCTGACTTGTTACCTGATCTCATGCCTAATGCCAACAAACCTGACTTGGGGTCCTCATGGACCATTCTTGTTGTCTATCCAGACAGACCTGCTTTTACCTGATCCTGTGTTGGCATTAGTTCTTGATTACTGAATACCTGACCTGACATACATAACCTGGGGGTATGGGGAAATCAAAGGTGAAACCGACTTGTAATTCAACAGTTCGATACCTGTTCTGATCAGTCTTACGGGCTTGGCCAGCCCCGGAGTGATGATGCTGACATCACTCGCCCATTCTGCTACTTGTTACTGCCTAGCGGCACGTCTCGGATTCAGCCCCGAGAATCTTGACCGTGGTCCCGGGCACGCACGGGATACTATTGAGTTACATCGACGAGTCATCAATTGATTTCAAGGACTTTAGAATAGGAAACCCGATAGAACAGTTTAGTTACCCACTGCACACTACCCTGCACTGCTTGTTTCATACTATTGCTTTATTCATGTCTATTTCTGTATTGCTTATTACCATGTTCATATTATATTATTGGTTGACATGACGCGCTGACGTCTGGGTTTTGCATGGCCCAGATTCCTTACCACTGTCGACGACCGAGCAGGAGTACTTCAGCCAGCAGGCTGATCTGTGAGTTCCATAGTGATTAGTTTATTTATTTCATTTCATTTCCAGATGTGAGCCCGCATTATGGGACGTACTATTTATTTATTGTATTGGATCATTTGCTTCCGCACTTATTGTTTATTGACTCTTGTTATTATGGATTTGGACATGTGTTAGATTAGTTTATTATCTTGTTCTTGATATCCCTACAGCCGTAATGTGACTGTGGATGGATACTTCCTACCCACAGGTAGCATGGTTGGCTATGTCACGTGCCCAATCTTGCGTACTCTGGGAAGCGGGGCGTGACACAATCTTACAATCTCCTGCATGTACCGTTCTGCCAAAGTCTCCGTTGATTGACCAACCCGGAAAGGTATAAAGTGAGCTGCCTTTGTCAACCGATCGACAATCACCCATACTGCATTGTTGCCCTTTGGACTTCGCGGTAAAGCCGTCACGAAATCCATGGTTATATGTTCCCACTTCCACTGAGGAATCGGAAGTGGTTGCAACAAACCAGCAACCCTTTGGTGTTCAGCCTTGACTTGCTGACATACCAAGCACTTAGCCACGAAGCGAGCAATCTCCCGTTTCATGCCTTCCCACCAGAAATGCTGTCGAATATCTCGGTACATATTTGTACCTCCTGGATGTATAGAATAAGCTGAACTGTGTGCCTCCTTCATAAGCTCTTCACGAACATCCTCCTTTGGCACACACAAACGGCTACCATACCTCAACGAACCATCTTCGTGGACCAGTAAATCCGTTCGTAGTCCAGCCTCAACCTGCTCTCGAACTTCTGCAGTCTAGGATCCTGCGATTGTGCCGCTTTAACCTTCTCAACCAGGGACGACTGTACTTGCAACTGCATCAACTGTCCCGTAGAATGTGGTAGCACAACCTCCAAGTCGAATCTTCGAAAATCTGCAATGATCTCCCTCTGCGTAGTTAACACCTGAATCGCTGGTAACCGACTAAGCGCATCCGGCACGACGTTAACCTTTCCCGGATGGTACTTGAGATCAAGGTCGTAGTCGGCCATCAGCTCCAACCATCTTCGCTGCCTCATGTTCAACTCCTTCTGAGTGAACACATACTTCAAACTCTTGTGATCTGTAAAAACTTCGACTCTCTCACCCAAAAGGTAGTGTCTCCAAATCTTCAAAGCGAAGATCACAGCCGCAAGCTCCAAGTCATGAGTCGGATAATTCTTCTCATGGGTCTTCAGTTGTCTTGATGCGTATGCTACGACCTTCCCATGCTGCATCAAAACACATCCCAATCCTTTCCCAGATGCATCGCTATGAATCACCAGCCCTCCGGAATTGTCTGGTACGGTCAGGATAGGGGCGGTTATCAACTTTTGCTTCAACGTCTCGAAAGCCAACGCACATTTATCCGTCCATACAAAAGGTACCTCCTTGCGCGTAAGCTTGGTCAGCGGTTCTGCCAAACGAGCGAAGTTCTCCACAAATCTCCTGTAGTATCCGGCTAATCCAAGGAAACTTCTTATCTCAGCCACATTTCTTGGAATAGGCCAATCTCGAACTGCTGCAATCTTTTCGGGATCGACGGCGATTCCGTCGCTCGACACAACATGCCCCAGAAACTTCACTTCTTCCAGCCAAAATTCGCACTTACTCATCTTCGCATACAATTTCTCCCGTCTTAAAGTCTGCAGTGCGATCCTCAAATGCTCAGCATGCTCCTCCGAACTCTTCGAGTAAACCAGAATATCGTCAATGAATACCACAATAAACTGGTCCAAGAATGGTGAAAAGATTCGGTTCATCAAGTCCATAAATACTGCCGGCGCATTCGTTACTCCGAAGGGCATCACTAGATGCTCGTAGTGTCCATACCGAGTTCGAAACGCCGTCTTGCAAATATCTTCTGCTTTCACTCGGACCTGATGATATCCGGATCGCAAATCCAGTTTCGAGAATACCCTCGCGCCACTAAGCTGCTCAAAAAGGTCTCCAATGCGAGGGATCGGGTACTTGTTCTTAATAGTTACCCGGTTTAATTCTCGATAGTCGATGCACATCCTTCTCGTGCCATCCTTCTTCTTTACTAGAAGGACTGGAGCTCCCCAAGGCGAGTTGCTGCTTCGAATCCAACCCTTCTCAAGCAGTTCAGCAACTTGTTTCTTAACTTCTTCCAATTCCACTGGTGCCATTGGATAATACGTTTTAGATATTGGCGCTGCACCAGGAATAAGGTCAATCGCGAACTCCACGTCTCGCTTCGGCGGCAAGCCCGATACATCTTCAAATACGTCCATAAAATCGCGAACAACCGCCGGCTCTTCACTACCATCAACTTTCATAGCGGCAAGAACATTGTTTGTCGGCCTAGCCCTAAACTCGACTGGCCTGACAGAACTGCTTCCTCCAGTGAAGGTAAACTCAGGATGTCCGGGAATCTGGAAAATTACCTTCCTTGCCCTACAGTCAATGTGGGCGTGGAAAGTGCCAAGAAAATCTATTCCCAAGACAACTTCATAGCTGCCCGTATCAATTACCAAGAAATCGGAAAAGAGTTCCCGTCCGCACACAACAACTGTACAATCTCTACATTCCCTACTAGCTATGATTTTCCCATTCCCAGTGTGTATGTCCCAAAAACTAGACAGGGTCGTGCAGGTAATCGAGTGTGTAGTTATAAATTTGGATGACATAAAACAGTGGGATGCACCAGAATCAAATAATGCCAATGCGGGAAAACCATGAACGAGTAAAGTACCTGAAACCACTTCTCCTGATGCCTTAGCTTCCTCAGCTGTCAAGGTGAAAGCTCGAGCCTGATTAGGCCCTTGAGTCAGCTGTTTCTGCCCTTGGAACGGTCTCTGCGGAGGCTTCTGTATATCATCTCTCGTGCGAAGCTTCGACGGATAGGCACCAACTGCGTGATCAGCCGCTCCACAAACCAAACAAAGTCCCAGCTTCCTTCGACAATCCTTCTGCATATGCCCGGGTAAACGGCAGTAGTCACAAATCATGCTCTTTCTTCGATCAACGACCACAGGCTTTTTCATGGGTGCTACACCACGTCGATCCACTGGAATACCTCTGCGCCCATGATCTCGGTTAGGTACAAATGCGGGCTTCCTGGCCGCAACTGTTGTCTGCTGCAGGCCCCCTTTCATCCCCGATAGACTCTGTTGCTCCCGGGCTGCCGTAAGAACCTGTGAGAAAGTGGTCAAACCCAGGGAGACAATCTGCCTCTGGATGTCCACGTCCAAACTGCGCATGAACCTCCGTGCCCTGTCTGCCTCGTTGGCGACTAAAGGTCCAGCGAAACGGCTGAGTCTCGTCCACTCCGCTGCATGCACGTCCACGGGCGCTCCATTTTGCCTCAGCCCAATAAATTTCTCTTCCATTTCCTCCCGTGCAGTCCGCGGGAAGAGTTTCTCCAGGAAACTCTTAGAAAACTCCGCCCAACTGATCGGCTTGGGCAAGCGGGTCTTTTCCACAAGCCACCACTCTCGGGCGTAATCCACTAGCTGAATGCGCACCACATCAACTCTTTTGTCCTCTGGAATCTATGCCGCAATCAGCAAATTCTCCATGTCGACCAGCCACTGCTCGGCTGGCAACGGCTCCTCCAAACCAGTAAATGTAGTCGGACCCAAACGTCTGAAATCTGCCACGGTCCCTACCCGGTCAACTGGTTTAGCTCCAGCATTGTTTACAGACTGCCGAATGGCCTGCAAACCCTCCTGAAATGAATCTGCTTGCTGCTGGATCAGCTCAGTATGCCTCTTCTGATTTTCCAGCATTCCTCGTATTACTCCTAACATGGCAGCTTCGTCCACGCGCCTCTGATACGTCTTGAAATTCTTATCTGCCATATTCCTGAAATCAAAACACCCAACATTAGCATGATGATAGATTCAATATATAGATCAAGGCTAGAACTCCAAGATACTTAAATAGAGTACCGCATTGTAACTATGCCGCGGTATCATAGCCACAATTACTTAACTCCACCCAAGTCGCCTAAGTCCTAGAGATAACAAGAAATCAGGTTTTCGAGTCGACATGCAAAGTAAGTTTGCACGTCGATATAATCAGGAAGAATGTGATTCAAGAATGGTAAAACGGTCAAGGTGGTAGGACATGTTTCCTAAGCACGGGTATTCTGATTCGTGTATTGGGTACAATACCCAACTACAAAAGAATCAACCCAACTAACCTATGTCTCTGATACCAAAAGAACCATGTCACGCCCCGCTTCCCAGAGTATGCAAGATTGGGCACGTGACATAGCCAACCATGCTACCTGTGGGTAGGAAGTATCCATCCACAGTCACATTACGGCTGTAGAGATATCAAGAACAAGATAAAACTATCTAACACATGTCCACAATCCAGAATAACAAGAGTCAATGTTAAATAAATGCGGAAGCAAATGATCCAATACAATAATAGAAAAGTATGTCCCATAATGCGGGCTCACATCTGGAAATAAAAATGCAGGAAATAAAACTAACCACTACGGAACTCACAACTCAGCCTGCTGGCTGAAGTACTCCTGCTCGGATAGCGACAGTGGTAAAGAATCTGGGCCATGCAAAACCAGACGTCAGCGCGTCATGTCAACCAATAATATAATATGAACAGTGTAATAGGCAATGCAGAAATAAACATGAATGAAGCAATAGTATGAAACAAGCAGTGCAGGGTAGTGTGCAGTGGGTAACTAAACTGTTTTATCGGGTTTTCTATTCTAAAGTCTTTGAAATCAATTCGAGTAATCCTCCATGTAACTCAAAGGATATGTCCCGTTACCCCCCGGGACCACGGATCAGGAAGATGGGAACCAATAGTGGTTCTGTCCCGTTGCCCCCCGGGACCACGGATCAGGAAAATGTAAGAGTCACGAATGGCTCTGTCCCGTTACCCACCGGGACCACGGATCAAGTAATACCCTTTTAAGTTACACTTTAGATTACCCTTTTGATTTCCCCATACCCCCAAGTTATATGTGTGAGGTCAGGTATTCAGTAGTCAAGAACTAATGCCAACACAAGTTCAGGTAACAGTAGGTTTGTCTGGATAGGCAACAAGATTGGTCCATGAGGACTCCATGTCAGGTTGGTTGGCATTAGGCATGAGATCAGGTAACAGGTCAGGTCATGGTACATCAGGTCAAGTTAATAGTAAAAGGTACCATGTCAGGTGCATCAGTATATATCATGTGTAGCAAAGTCAGGTCAAGATGTAACAATATCGTGGGTGTGCCCACAACAGATATATAATCGAACAGGGGATTAACAGCAGGAAATAAGCAATAAATTAAACAACAATAAGCAGTTCATTCAATCACAATAGTGCATTAATATAGTGCAGCCGTTTTATCATATTAACAGGTTTTGAGCACCCTTCGCGGTGCAATAGATTAAATGATGGTGCAATACCGTTACATCAATATCCGAATGTAATAGAACTACATGTGTAAAGGCTATCATCCTTTAAACTGTAAAATGTGATTAACGGGTAAACTTCGTTATTAGGGTTAAAGTGGCAAACTGTAATTTTAGGTTAACTGTAAAATGATATATGTCATATTGCAACCAAATGAGAAAATAACTATACCGAGTTAAGTTTTGCAGGTTTAACGAGTCAAAACATATATAATTGTATAGTATAGCATGTAGCAAGTGATACTTGCCTCGACGGGTCGCGAACCGGGGAAAACGGTCGTAACGTCGGCGGGGAAACATGCGACGGACGCACGGTTCACGGATTGAACCCAAACAACGAACAATGGGACCACGCGGACCGGGGTACCTTGCTGGAACGTCGGATCACGTCGTCGGCATAGCCGGATTCCGACGAGAAAGAGAACATTGAACAAGAGATTATGGTATGAAACAAGAAGCAAGAAACGCAAGGAAAATACCAAGAAAAAGGGGGGGAGGATCTGAGAGAGGGCTTACGATGACCAGCAGAGGGGTTGCGACGGTTGACGACGTCACCGGAGCTCCGGCGGTGAACAGTGATCGCGGGCAAAAATCTGCCGATGAATGCATTAACCGAGATAGGAAGAAGAAGGGAAAAGAGAAAGGAATTATCTTACTGAGGAGCGTGCGAGGTCGGGGATAAGAGGACGGGGTCGTCGGCGGCGACAAACGGCGGTTCAACGGCGTGTAGGGCCGCGGGTGGCTGCGCAGGCACTGTAGCGGCGAGGGCGAGGCTGCTGCGAGGGTGCAGGCGCACGGGAAGGAGAACGAGGGTTGGTTGAGGCGAGGATGATGGTGGTGGCGTCGGCGTTGGGCTTCGTCGGCGACGGGCACGGTGGCTGGGCTAGGGTTTGCAATGGGGTTCTCGTGTTCCTTCTGGGAAAGTTTCAGGGAGGGATAATATATAGGGGATAGAGAGAGAGGGGGTTAGAGAGGGAAAAAAAAGGATAGTGGAGGGGCCCACAGAATAGCCATCGTTGATTGGCTAATGAAAAAAACAAATGGCTAAAAAATATACAGCTAAAGATTTAAGAATCTTAAATAGCTGTAATAATATTATATAGGAAATATTATAAGGTTTAGAATATTTTATTGATTTGGGATTTTGGCGCTAAATGAAACATTTCCAAATCGCGCCCGTGTTGGGTCCAAAAATTCGAAATTCAAATAATAGGACTTTAAGCGGGTTCCAAATTTTAAAATGAAATGTTTTATGATTAAAAAGCATACCCCCAAGTCGGCCACCTGTACGCACGCGTAGTCGTCCAAACTCGCCCGTTTCACCGAACGGAACGAGAACTCGACGCACGGACGCTACCACGCGGCTAGGGATGACGAGTAGGCCAAGATAGATATTTTTAATTTTGTTTTAGGTGCTAAAATTTGTTATATGCAGAAATGACTTTGCCAGATAAAATTTTGCAGTAAGACCCAAACAAGCAAGATAAATGAAATGAGTAATATCTAACACTCAACCAGTAACGGGAATAGTAGTATTGGGCTCGGGTGTTACAGATACATGTCGTTGTAATTCTTCAACGTCTTCAGAGTGGTGGAGGGTCCCGACAGCCAACAGCTCTTAGGTGCACTCCCAAACCCATGAGCATATCCCAATGGACCGCAATGTCCTTAAACTAGCTGTGGACCGTAACGTCCTTAAACTAAACCCTCACCCCAAAAATGGTGATCTACGGACCGTAACGTCTCTAAACTAAAACGATAGAGCCCAATTGCTCTTTTATTGGATAAAAAATAATCTCAAACCCCCGTTAAGTAGATCTTAGTCTAAGATCGGACTAACGTATCCTTAACAAACATTTAAGTTGATCTTAATCTCAAACAAGGTTAACGATCCTTAAATCAAACCAAACCCAAATTTAGGAATATACGGATTTGGACTAATCCACGCCGTATGGGCGACAACATAAATTAGTCTCCATATACAATCCACGGGCAACCAAAAGTAAAACAAACACACACGACACGGAGTGACCTTCTGGATCAGGAGAAAGTGGTTACTGCGATGCGGTAGCACAATTAACTGCAGGGTCTTGCGCCTGCAGGGATGAGCGTCCCCACAATCAAAAAACCCCTCGCAAACAAGGGGGAATCTGACGAAATCTGCTACAACGGCCGCATCCGCCCAAACCTTCGATGCACGGTGCCATAAATTAACTTGGCATCTTCGGAGAGGTGGACGGATAAACCCAAATAGCATCTGCCCCCAAATTCAGGCAAGACGTTTGTCTTCCCGGCTTTCGGCGGTGAATAGATTCTGGCACGCCCGGTGGGACCTTTTCCTCTTTCCACTTCACACTCCATGTGTCATGTTCGCAAATGAATCGCGGTTGAAGAGGACGGCCTATGACCCATTTGGTCCATTTGGGCTAGCTTGTCGATCAAGGCCTGGAAGGTGGTCGGCTTGAAGAACATCATAAATTGGGATATAGTTGCCTGAGGGTCAAGGGTCCCTATGAACATGCCCACGGCAGGAGCTTCTTCTATGTGTTGTTCGCATTTTGACCACAGGTTCCGCCACCAAATTGCGTATTGAACCCAGGTATCTCCTGGCTTCACCCTGGCATTGATTAATGCCGTGATCAGGGTGCGCTCTCTTGCGTTTGCGAACCGCTGTGTGAATAGTAATTCCATCTCCGTGAATGTTTTGACAGGGTTATTTGGGAGCTCGGACTACCATTCAAATGCCATTTCCGACAAGCTGCCAACAAACTGGCGAAGCAGCAGTTTGTTGTCGCCTCCAGTATTACCGCACAGAGCTCTGAATTGAGAAACGTGCTGGTGTGGATTGCCCGTCCTTTTATACACACGGAATTTAGGGTTTGTATATCCTGGCGGATACTTGATTTGATCGTACCAGCCTGGATAAGGTCGTCCAGTTCTGACGACTTGGCCAGCCGCTTCACTCGCTCGACGAGCTCGTATTTGTTGAGCTATGTAGTCATCAAGGGTAACCTTGGAGATTGTCTCTTCCCGGGCTGCTGAGACAGCCGTAGGAGGGTTTGACGTTTCCCCTCTGTTGTCTTCGATGATTATTGGAGGGTCTTCGGCTGGAGGTTCCGGCTGGATCATCATCCCAACCATGTCTTGGAATAGAAGAGCCAACTACTTTATATTAGCGGACTGTTCCGCGGCCTCCTTATCCTTCCTTTATAGCACCCTTCGCAAGAACTCGGTGCCGGTCTTTTGTTCCTGGCGCTGCTCAGACGTTGATTCCAGGCTTTCTTTCTGTCCGGCGAGTGCTGACATTTTCATCAGCATTTCTTGGAGCCTTTGTTGCTGCTCCTGAGCTTTTTTCAACGACCGAGTGAGTGGTCGATGACCTACAGAAGCACGGCTTTCCTCTTTCCCAGAAGCCATGTACACCGTGTGCACGATCATGCCCCCAGATTTGGGGCGTTTGGGTCCGGTGCCTTTTGAATTCGCCGCAGGCATTGGAGTTTTCTCCAGCCTTCTTCTTTTGTGGGAGGTTGAAGTCGGAGGGACTATTGTAACAGGCACCCATGTAGACTATACCATCCATGGTACGACGGAAGGATGGTCCTCCTCTTGCCGGGCCTTCGTTTTCTTCAGTCGGCGAGAGTAGTCTTTATCGATCACAGAATCTTGGACCTTCCGCCAGACTCTATGGATTTTGGAGGACAGCCACTGAGAGGGCTGCTCTGGCTTTTCCTGCACCACGTTTTCAACATGTGGGGAAGATTTTTTCAGCACCGCGGTCGGAGAGTTCTTTCGCACCCTCCCTAGCGGTTCAAAGTTGTTCCCAGTTGGAACAGCAACGTCAACGTCCACCATTGGAGGTGGTGGAGTAAGTCCAGAGGGGGAGTTGCCCCCAGCTTTCCTCACTCGGCGCCAGTGGCGACGTCGAGCATGCCTTGCAGATGGGATTGCCTCATTTGTGGGAGTGGCTTCCTCATGCCCCCTGCTTTGATGAAGGGCTACTGCTGGTGCCAGCCTGTTGAAGACCGACTTCCGTTGAGAGGGGATGGTCAATCTTTCGAAGGCCAACCTTTTGGTAGGAGAATCAGTCTTGATGACTTCACTGGAAGCAGGAATTGGAATAACTAATCTTGCGGAGACCAATCCTTTAGCTGGAGAAGCCCTGTTGACGACTTCTCTCGCCGGAGCTAGAACGGCTATCCGTTTCGGGATAACCCCCTCAGGTATCGCGAGCCTCTTTGCGGGCCTACTTGAACTGCGGCTCAGCCTGTTGAAGACCGAGGCGTTAGAATTGGACGACCCGTTGAGAGGGGCCGTGGAGATTGCAAGTCGATCGATGACCGACTTATTAGGAGCTTCTTGTGGTGGCACTAGGGCACTGAAGCTTGCTGGCGGGATCATGGTCCCGAAGAACAGTCCAGTGGTGGCTTGAGTCACCTGCTCCACTGGCATTGCAAATATGGAGGCCGCTCGGGGCCCATAAGTCACTCCTCCATTTGGGGTGGAGCGAGAGTTGCTGTTGCAGGTGCAGTTGGAAGCCATCGATTTCTCTTCTCTTTAGCATAGGAGCAAGACACCAAATCTTAGTACCTCGAATCCAGAGGCAACCATAGTAAACCGCGATTTGTTCGCGAACACGATACACGAAGTGTGGAGTGGAAAGAAGAAAAGGTCCCACCGGGAGTGCCGGAATTTGTTTACCACCAAAAACGGAGACGAAACCGGGATGGATCATCTTGCCTGAATTTGGGGGCAGATGCTATTTAGGTTTATCCATCCACCTCTCCGAAAATACCAAGTTGATTTATGGCACTGTATATCGGTGGTTTGGACGGATGCGGCCGTTGTAGCAGACTTCGTCAGATTCCCCATCGTTTGCGAGGGTTTTTTGATTTTAGGGACGCTCTTCCCTGCAGGCGCAAGCCCCTGCTGTTAATTACGTTACCGTATCGCGATAACTACTTTCTCCTGCTCTAGCAGTTCACTTCATATCGTGTGTGTTTGTTTTATTTTTGGTTGCCCGTGGATTGTATATAGAGACTAATTTGCGTCGTCGCCCGTAGAGCGTGGATTAGTCCAAATCCGTATATTCTTAGATTTCGGTTTGGTTTGATTTAAGGATCGTTGATTTGTTTTGAGATCAAGATCGACTTAAAGGTATACGAGCGGTTGGGGGGGCTCGGTTTCTTTTTCGGGGGTCATGAGTCATGTTTGGGACATGATGAGTCTATGGGCTCAGTTGATCTGAATTAGGGACCTTGCTAACTTGGGCTTGGCGCACTCAATTTTCATTTGATTTAAAAGAAGTGCTAAGCAATGGTGTGGGTTCAGTCCCCTTTTTCTTGAAAAAAGTGTAGAGCACTTATGTCATGCCCCGATTCCCAGAGTGCGCTAAGATAGGCACGTGACAGAGCCAACCATGCTACCTGTGGATAGGAAAAATCCCTCTACAGTCACATTATGGCTGTAGAGATATCAAGAACAGGAAAGTAAATAGACTATCTAGTACATGTCCATGAGCCAGAACAAACGAGTTAAGAAATAATATGCGGAAGCAATAAATCCAAGTAACAATAACATCTGGAAAGTAAGGAAATAACTAACTGGATACTAACAGGATCCTCACTGCTCGGCCTGACGGCGGAAATACTCTTGATCAGCCTGCGATAAAGGTAGAGGATCTGGGCCATGCAAAACCCAGACGTCAGTGCGTCATAATATCAACAATAATATAATCAGGGGGTAACAAGTCATGCAGACATGAGTATGAACAGTAACAAGTCATCAATAACAAGTAACAGTAACATGAATATAAATCAGTGAACATGATATAAACAGGTGAAGTGCAGTGAGTAGTCTAAACTGTGCTATAGGGTGATCTATTCTAAAGTTATTCGAAATCAATGAATGTAATCCTCATCGTAACCCATCGGTCTATGCCCCGTTCATTCCCCATGGGACCACGGTAAAATGATGTAATAGACCGTGAGTCTATGTCCCGTTCATTCCCCACAGGACCACGGTAAAATGATGTAATAGACCGTGAGTCTATGTCCCGTTCATTCCCCACGGGACCACGGTAAAATGATATAATAGGCCTTTGAGTTACGTTCAGCTACATTCTTGATTTTCCCATACCCCCAAGTTATGTGTGTAAGTCAGGTATTTATAAATCTGAGACTAATGCCAACACAGGATCAAGCAGGAACAGGTCTGTCTGTACAGACAACAGGATATGTCCATCGGGACAGCATGTCAGGATTGTCGGCATTAGAAACAGGATCAGGTAACATGTCAAGTAGTGATATATCAGGTCAAGTCAGGTAGTGTACATGTATCAAGTCATGTCAAGTAGTGGTGTATCAGGTATCAAGTCAAGCAGTAGTATATCAGGTCATGACAGGTAGTGCACATGTGTCAAGCGGATGCTTATACTAAAACTGTAGCAAGTACGGATGCACGGTAAAGTATGGATGCACAAATATTTTGTCAGAGGTTACATCATGACTATGTAGGATGCACAATTATCAAGCATGGTGCACTAATACAACAGTAACATGAAATAATATAGTCTCGGTGTGCAACTAGATATGTAATAAACCGTACGGATACAGACGGATACTATAAAACTGTAAATCGGTAAAATTTGCTGAATATTAAAACACAAGCACTATTATTTATTAAATAGATATTGATATAATAATATTAACATGGATAACATATTCAAACCGATTAATAACTATAAAAGTGGTATTGATTAACCATGCACAAGAAAGTTCCGTTCAGAAATTCAGCGTCATCCCGATTTGTAAAATAGCTTAAAAATAACAAACGCTTTCCAAAAGGGGCGTGTATTATACCAAAACAAAGATAATTAAATAAGATTTTCATTTTTATAAGTATAAGCATCTCAAGTTGTCCCTACAAAAATGTATGAACATTCGAAGTTGAAAGTTTGCTGTTGGAATTTCCCTGGACAACAGTTTAGAGACATTTTCATTTGCATTTTACATTATCTAAACAATTTATTTTGCAAGTAAATATTTCATAGAGTTATAGTATTCTGAGTTAGCTTCGTAATGAACTAAAGAACGTATACTAATGATTTTTCTAAGATTTATAATGAATTTTATAAGGTAAGATGTATGGTAAATTTCAGATTTGTCGTATCCGCTTTACGACGACGTTTCATGCGTAAACTATAATATTTTCAAATGTATAACATTATAAAATACAGATTATAAACTAATTAAAGATAATAATAAGAAATATTACGTCGATATATATTTTAAATGATATGGATGCAAACGGGTATCACATAATCGTAAAATGATAAACTAACAAGTGCGGAACATATAACTAAGCAATATGAAATGTAACTATTCAATTTGATGCAGTATATGATAGTATAGTATGTAACAAAATAAGTTTTCATGACCTAGATCTGAAATGATATGAATGGATGCAAACGGAATATCGAAAAGTTATAAAACTAAACATGGGGTGCATGATTTAAAATACAGGTGTGATATTTATTTAAATAGGTATATAATGAGTTATATAGCATGTAGCAAGATTAACTTGCCTAGACGGAACAAGAACGGATGTGTACGGAACGTCCTTCGTCGGCGAAATGTCACGACGAGCGCACGGTACACGGAACGGTTCCAAACAACGCACGAGGGTGATCACGCAAGTCAGGTATGTTCACTGGATCACTCAGATCGTCAGCGACGAGCACGGCTCTGGCGGTGATCACCGGAATCAAGAAACAAGATCAAGAAAAAGAAAGAAGAAAGAAGAAAGAAGAAGAAGAGGCTGTGTATTAAATAAGGAAAGAAAAATTTAAATAAATAAAATATATATAAATATATATATGCAGAGGAGAGAGTGAGAAAGGGGTTGCTAGTTTGTTAGGAAACTAGTTTAGATTCAAATTTAAAAAATCTTTTATTAGTTAACTAAATTTTAATTTGTATCAATTTATAAAATTAATATTATATAAATAAAATTTGATATTCTGGTAAATACAAATATAGTCCAAAATATGCCCGGGTCAGGTTCTAAATTCAGTTTTAAAATACGAAAAATATACATGTCGACCAAAATAAAAAATGAATGTTCGGATAACGAAAAATGCATACCCCCAAGAACGGATGCACGCACGTGCGCGTAGCCATCCAAACAAGTCCGTTTCACTGAACGGGACGAGAACAAGATGCGCGGATGCTACTACGGGGCTAGGGGTATCATGTAGGCCATGCAATATATTTTTAAAATATTTTATATGACTTAAAATGTTATATTGTAAAAATGCAAATGCCAGATAAAATGTCAGTATGCACTAAACATGAAAATGCACAGTCTACGTAACAAGTCAGGGTAATTCATAAATATGAATCAAACAGGTTTAAGCAAGCGGGTCGGGTCGAATGCAAAGTAAAATGTAAAATACCATTCGCACCAAAAACACGATAAATCAAGAAAATACCAAGTAAATACGGGAATTGGAATTGGTATAAATGAACTAGGTTGTTACATTATACCCAACTACAAAAAGAATTTCGTCCTCGAAATTCCAAGAACAAGAAAGGATAAACAATCAAGAAGCTACAAGAATAGATGTGGAAACTTCTATCGGATTTCATCTTCTCGTTCCCAAGTTGATTCTCCATGCGAGCGATTTCCCCAAGAAACAAGTACGAGAAGGATAACCTTGTTCTTAAGAAGCTTTTCCCTTCGATCCACAATCGACATCGGTCGTTCCTCAAAGGTTAAATCTTCTCGTACAGTCAGCTCTGAATGATCCAGCACGTGTGTTTCATCTGGAACATATTTACGGAGTTAAGATACATGAAACACGTCATGAACATTCGCCAAAGATTGTGGTAACGCCAATCGATAAGCCACTTCTCCAATACGCTCCAAAATCTCGAAAAGTCCAACGAATCGAGGACTAAGCTTTCCTCGACTCCCAAAGCGAATCACTCCTCTAGTCGGTGATATCTTCAAGAATACCAAATCACCAACAGCGAATTTTAGAGGTCTTCTCGATGTATCGGCCCAACACTTCTGCCGATCTTGTGCCGCCTTCATATAATTCCGGATAGTATTAACTTTCTCTACGGTTTGCACGATCAAATCCAGTCCCAACAATCTTCATTCTCCGACATTATCCCAACAAACGGGTGAGCGAAACTTGCGACCATACAACGCTTCAAATGGAGCCATCTGAATAGTCACCTGAAAACTGTTATTGTAAGAAAACTCTACCAAGTGTAGATGATCCTCCCATGAACCCTTGAAGTCTAACATGCAAGCTCTCAACATGTCTTCAAGAGTTTGGATCGTTCTCTCCGACTGGCCATCCGTCTGAGGATGATAAGCTGTGCTAAACTTCAATCGAGTCCCCAAACTTTCCTGTAAGCTTCTCCAGAAGTGTGCTAAGAAACGGGTGTCACGGTCGGACACGATGCTCACCGGTACTCCATGCAATCTTACAATCTCCTGCATGTACTGTTCTGCCAATACTTCTGTTGATTGACCAACTCGAAATGGGATGAAATGAGCTGCCTTGGTCAATCGATCAACAATCACCCAAACTGCATTGTTGCCCTTTGGACTCCGCGGTAAAGCCGTCACGAAATCCATGGTTATATGTTCTCACTTCCATTGAGGAATCGGAAGTGGTTGCAATAAACCAGCAACTCTTTGATGTTCAGCCTTAACTTGCTGACACACCAAGCATTTTGCTACAAAGCGGGCAATCTCCCGTTTCATGCCTTCCCCCCAGAAATGCTGTCGTAGATCTCGGTACATCTTCGTGCCTCCTGGATGTATGGAAAATGCGGAACTGTGCGCCTCCTTCATAACTTCTTTGTGAATATCTCCTTTTGGCACACACAAACGGCTACCATATCGCAACGAACCATCTTTATGGATCAACAAGTCCGTTCGAAGTCCAGCTTCAACATGTTCTCGAAACTTTTGCAATCTAGGGTCCTGTAATTGTGCTGCTTTAATATTCTCGATCAACGACGATTGTACTTGCAGCTGCATCAACTGTCCCGAAGAATGCGGTAGCACAATCTCCAAATCGAATCTTCGAAAGTCTTTAATAAGTTCCTTCTGTGCAGTCAACATCTGAATTGCTGGCAACTGACTAAGCGCATCCGGCACAACATTAACTTTCCCCGGGTGGTACTTAAGATCAAGATCGTAGTCAGCCATCAGCTCCAACCATCTACGCTGCCTCATATTAAGCTCCTTCTGTGTGAACACATACTTCAGGCTTTTGTGATCGGTGAATACTTCGAACCTTTCGCCCAATAAGTAGTGTCTCCAAATTTTTAAAGCGAAAATCACAGCTGCTAGCTCCAAATCATGAGTTGGGTAATTCTTCTCATGGATCTTCAATTGTCTTGATGCGTAAGCTATAACCTTCCCATGCTGCATCAAAACACATCCCAAACCTTTCCCAGATGCGTCGCTGTGAATCACCAATCCTCCGGAACTGTCTGGTACGGTCAAAATAGAAGCGGTTATCAATCTCTGCTTCAACGCCTCAAAAGCTGACGCACACTTATCCGTCCACACAAATGGTACTTCCTTGCACGTAAGCTTGGTCAAAGACTCAGCCAAACGAGCAAAATTCTCCATGAATCTTCTGTAATAGCCGGCAAGTCCAAGAAAACTTCTGATCTCTGCTACGTTCTTCGGAATCAGCCAATTTTGAACTGTTGCAATCTTCTTGGGATCAACGGCGATTCCATCTCCGGATACGACGTGCCCCAAAAACTTCACTTCTTCAAGCCAAAACTTGCACTTGCTCATCTTTGCATATAATCTTTCTTGCCTCAATGTCTGCAGTGCGATCTTCAAGTGTTCCGCATGCTCTTCAATGCTCCTCGAGTAGACCAGAATATTATCGATGAACACCACTATAAACTGGTCCAAGAACGGTGAAAAGATTCGGTTCATCAAGTCCATAAATATCGCCGGTGCATTCGTGACTCCGAATGGCATCACTAAATACTTGTAATGTCCATACCGAGTTCGGAACGCAGTCTTGCAAATATCTTCTGATTTAACTCGGACCTGATGATATCCGGACCGCAAATCCAGCTTCGAGAATACACTCGCGCCACTAAGATGCTCGAACAATTCGCCGATGCGAGGGATCGGGTACTTGCTCTTAATAGTCACCCGGTTTAATTCTCGATAATCGATGCACATCCTCCTTGTGCCATCTTTTTTCTTTACTAGAAGAACTGGAGTTCTCCAAGGTGAATTGCTGCTGCGAGTTCAACCTTTCTCTAGAAATTTGGTAACCTGCTTCTTTACTTCTTCCAACTCCACTGGTGCCATCGGATAGTACGCCTTTGAGATTGGCGCTGCACCAGGAACAAGATCGATCGCGAACTCTACATCTCGTTTTGGCGGTAAACCCGAGATGTCCTCAAACACGTCCATGAACTCTCAAACTACAGCTAGCGCTTCCTCCTTATCAACTTCCATTGACGAAAGAACATTGCTTGTCGGCCTAGCCCTAAACTCGACTAGCCCGACAGAACTGCTACCTCCAGCAAAACAAACTCCGGATGTCCGGGAATCTGGAAAATCACTTTCTTTGCCCTACAATCAATGCGAGTGTGGAAAGTGAGACCATCAATTTCCAAGACAACTTCATAACTGCCGGTATCGGTCACCAAGAAATCTGCAAAACATAAACTGGTAAGCAATGAAACGGAGAGAACCAAGGTAATAGAACGACCATGAAACAAGGAAATGAAACAAGACCAGGACTCCAAGTTACTTAAATAGAGTACCGCATTGTAACCATGCTGCAGTTCATAGTTACAATCACATAACTCCATTCAAGTCGCCCAAATCCTAGTATCAGAATCAAAGGAATAGGACGGAAGAAACAATAGGGAACCAAAATAATTTCAACTCGAGATGCAAAGTTATTTGCATATCGTCAGGACAGGGGTCAAGAGAAAGATATGATTCAAGAATCATGATAACAATGTGGCAGGATATGTTCCTAATCACGGGTTTTCTGATTCGTGTATTGGGTCCAATACCCAACTACAAAAGAATCAAACCCGATTAACCTAAATCCTATGCCTCTGATACCAAACAAACCTTGTCACGTCCCGCTTACCAGAGTGCGCTAAGATAGGCACGTGACATAGCCAACCATGCTACTTGTGGATAGGAAAAATCCCTCCACAATCACATTACGGCTGTAGAGATATCAAGTTTAGGAAAGTAAATAGACTATCTAGTACATGTCCATGAGCCAGAATAAACGAGTCAAGAAATAATATGCGGAAGCAATAAATCCAAGTAACAATAACATCTGGAAAGTAAGGAAATAACTAACTGGATACTAACAGGATCCTCACTGCTCGGCCTGACGGCAGAAATACTCTTGATCAGCCTGCGATAAAGGTAGAGGATCTGAGCCATGCAAAACCCAGACGTCAGTGTGTCATAATATCAACAATAATATAATCAGGGGGTAACAAGTCATGCAGACATGAGTATGAACAGTAACAAGTCATCAATAACAAGTAACAGTAACATGAATATAAATCAGTGAACAGGATATAAACATGTGAAGTGCAATGAGTAGTCTAAACTGTGCTATAGGGTGATCTACTCTAAAGTTATTCAAAATCAATGAATGTAATCCTCATCGTAACCCATCGGTCTATGCCCCGTTCATTCCCCACAGGACCACGGTAAAATGATGTAATAGACTGTGAGTCTATGTCCCGTTCATTCCCCACGGGACCACGGTAAAATGATGTAATAGACCGTGAGTCTATGTCCCGTTCATTCCCCACGGGACCACAGTAAAATGATATAATAACCCTTTGAGTTACGTTCAGCTACATTCTTGATTTCCCCATACCCCCAAGTTATGTGTGTAAGTCAGGTATTTATAAATCTGAGACTAATGCCAACACAGGATCAAGCAGGAACAGGTCTGTCTGTACAGACAACAGGATATGTCCATCGGGACAGCATGTCAGGATTGTCGGCATTAGAAACAGGATCAGGTAACATGTCAAGTAGTGATATATCAGGTCAAGTCAGGTAGTGTACATGTATCAAGTCATGTCAAGTAGTGGTGTATCAGGTATCAAGTCAAGCAGTAGTATATCAGGTCATGACAGGTAGTGCACATGTGTCAAGCGGATGCTTATACTAAAACTGTAGCAAGTACGGATGCACGGTAAAGTATGGATGCACAAATATTTTGTCAGAGGTTACATCATGACTATGTAGGATGCACAATTATCAAGCATGGTGCACTAATACAACAGTAACATGAAATAATATAGTCTCGGTGTGCAACTAGATATGTAATAAACCGTACGGATACAGACGGATACTATAAAACTGTAAATCGGTAAAATTTGCTGAATATTAAAACACAAGCACTATTATTTATTAAATAGATATTGATATAATAATATTAACATGGATAACATATTCAAACCGATTAATAACTATAAAAATGGTATTGATTAACCATGCACAAGAAAGTTCCGTTCAGAAATTCAGCGTCACCCTGATTTGTAAAATAGCTTAAAAATAACAAACGCTCTCCAAAAGGGACGTGTCTTATACCAAAACAAAGATAATTAAATAAGATTTTCATTTTTATAAGTATAAGCATCTCAGGTTGTCCCTACAAAAATGTATGAACATTCGAAATTGAAAGTTTGCTGCTGGAATTTCCCTGGACAGCAGTTTAGAGACATTTTCATTTGCATTTTACGTTATCTAAAAAATTTATTTTGCAAGTAAATATTTTATAGAGTTATATTATTCTTAGTTAGCTTCGTAATGAACTAAAGAACGTATACTAATGATTTTTCTATAATTTATAATGAATTTTATAAGGTAAGATGTACAGTAAATTTCAGATTTGTCGTATCCGCTTTGCGACGACGTTTCATGCGTAAACTATAATATTTTCAAATGTATAACATTATAAAATGCAGATTATAAACTAATTAAAGATAATAATAAGAAATATTACGTCGATATATATTTTAAATGATATGGATGCAAACGGGTATCACATAATCGTAAAATGATAAACTAACAAGTGCGGAACATATAACTAAGCAATATAAAATGTAAATATTCAATTTGATGCAGTATATGATAGTATAGTATGTAACAAATTAAGTTTTCATGACCTAGATCTGAAATGATATGAATGGATGCAAATGGAACATCGAAAAGTTATAAAACTAAACATGGGGTGCATGATTTAAAATACAGGTGTGATATTTATTTAAATAGGTATATAATGAGTTATATAGCATGTAGCAAGATTAACTTGCCTAGACGGAACAAGAATGGATGTGTACGGAACGTCCTTTGTCGGCGAAATGTCGCGAGGAGCGCACGGTACACGGAACGGTTCCAAACAACGCACGAGAGTGATCACGCAAGTCAGGTACGTTCACTGGATCACTCGGATCGTCAGCGACGAGCACGGCTCCGGCGGTGATCACCGGAATCAAGAAACAAGATCAAGAAAAAGAAAGAAGAAAGAAGTAAGAAGAAGAGGCTGTGTATTAAATAAGGAAAGAGAAATTTAAATAAATAAAATACATATAAATATATATATGCAGAGGAGAGAGAGAGAGAAAGGGGTTGCTAGTTTGTTAGGAAACTAGTTTAGATTTAAATTTAAAAAATCTTTTATTAGTTAACTAAATTTTAATTTGTATCAATTTATAAAATTAATATTATATAAATAAAATTTGATATTCTGGTAAATACAAATATAGTCCAAAATATGCCCGGGTCGGGTCTAAAATTCAGTTTTAAAATACGAAAAATATACATGTCGACCAAAATAAAAAATGAATGTCCGGATAACGAAAAATGCATACCCCCAAGAACGGATGCACGCACGTGCGCGTGGCCATCCAAACAAGTCCGTTTCACTGAACGGGATGAGAACAAGATGCGCGGATGCTACCACGGGGCTAGGGGTATCATGCAGGCCATGCAATATATTTTTAAAATATTTTATGTGATTTAAAATGTTATATTGTAAAAATGCAAATGCCAGATAAAATGCCAGTATGCACTAAACATGAAAATGCACAGTCTACGTAACAAGTCAGGGTAATTCATAAATATGAATTAAACAGGTTCAAGCAAGCGGGTCGGGTCGAATGCAAAGTAAAATGTAAAATACCATTCGCACCCAAAACACGATAAATCAAGAAAATACCACAGATAAGTAAATACGGGAATTGGAATTGGTATAAATGAACTAGGTTGTTACAACTTATATGAGTTCTGACGCTCACACTTTACTCTCTCTTTTCTTTTATCTCTACATGTGGAGTGTTGAGCACTCTTTATAGCGCGCACGGCAAAGCATGCGAGGCACTAAGCGCCAAGTGCTGAATGATGAGTGTCAAGCACTCTTATGTTCTGTGGCGCCCACGTGAGGGTCACGTGAGGCGCTGGATGCCGAGCGTCATCCACTGAGTGTTAAGGACTCCTTATTTTGTAGCACCCACGTGAGGGGCACGTGAGGTGCTGGGCGCTGAGCACCAGCCACTGAGTGTTAAGCACTCCTTATTTTGTAGCGCCCATATGAGGGGCACGTGAGGCGCTGGGCGCTGAGCGCCAGTCATTGAGTGCTAAGTGCTCCTTATTTTTCTCTCTTTTTATGAATGATCCACGGGATCTTTATCTACTTTTTGTTTACCTAAAATTTCCAAGAAGAGAATTCTTCTTCCTCGAGAATTTAATTCTCTGTTCTTTCAAAGCTTTTTTTTGAAGTTTATGGTGGGTTCCTCTCTCTTAGATTTGACGTCTTGGGTCCTTTATATAATAGAGGCAAATCTGTTGATTAGTTGAAGAAATCTCTTATTGAGAGATCTTGATTGATTTAGGAATTTTACCCACCGTTGGATTTTTGATCTAAGGACTTCTGTTTTACAGAAGTTATTTTTCTTGTTTTTAACAAGATCAGGGAAATATTTTCCCACACAGAATTTATTATGTAGATCGGTAATTCTTTAATCACCATTGGACTTTTAATCCAACGATACTCTGTTTTACAGAGACTAATCTTTCTTGTGTTGGAATATTTCCTCAATATAATTTAATTCTGCATTTTGATGATTTATCATCTCTGTTGGATCTTTGATCCAACGGCTCTGTTTAACAGAGAGTGGAATTTAATTCTACGAGGCGCCGGCGCTCATATGCTGTGCACGTGCAGTGCCAATAAGAGTTTTAAACTCTGGCGCCGGCGCCCTCGTGACAAACACGTGAGGCGCAGACTCTCGAGTTTTGAACAGAGCTTTGCCCTTTTAAGAGTTTTTAACTCTGGCGCCGGCGCCCTCGTGGCAAACACGTGAGGCGCAGCCTTTTAAGTTTTGAACAGAGCTTTTCCCTTTTAAGATTTTTTAACTCTGGCGCTGGCGCCCTCGTGGCAAACACGTGAGGCGCAAACTCTCTAGTTTTGAACAGAGCTTTGCCCTTTTAAGAGTTTTTAACTCTGGCGCCGACGCCCTCGTAGCAAACACGTGAGGCGCTGCCTCTTGAGTTTTGAATAGAGTTTTGCCCTTTTAAGAGTTTTTAACGCTGGCGCCCTCATGGCAAACACGTGAGGCGCAGCCTCTTGAGTTTTGAACAGAGCTTTGCCCTTTTAAGAGTTTTTAACTCTGGCACTGGCGCCCTCGTGGCAAACACGTGAGGCGCGGCCTCTTGAGTTTTGAACAGAGCTTTGCCCTTTAAAGAGTTTTTAACTCTGGCGCAGGCGCCCTCGTGGCAAACACGTAAGGCGCTGTCTCTTAAGTTTTGAATAGAGCTTTGCTCTTTTATTGGGAAAACATGGATGTTGTAGCCATATTTGGAAAGGTCACTATCATGTAGAGATTGATCAATCGAACTAACAAGTGTTTACAAGTGATCGGCGTATTAGGTATTGTTATTCTGCCTAGCGGCTGGGTTCGAGTTGGTCCGGATGAGGCCGTGATTCCGGGTATGCACGGAATACCCTTCGAAATACGAATACCTTCCATCAGTCAATTTTAATAAAGAACACTGTAGATAAACCATAGTGACATGAGACCTCAGGATTGCACCCCATGCTTATACAAATCGCATGCTTCATGTTTTACTGATGTCGTGATTCCCCTTTTGTATCACTGTCATGTTACACGAATATTACATTTCATTTTGACGTGATTCACATGTTATGCCGTCCACATGTTCATGTAATTTATAATCTCGTATTACTGCTTCATAGATTCTCGTTCATGCTTATTGTCACTGCAAAATATTATACATTGTGGTTATATATATTATTGTGTCGCTTTGACAACCTGAGTATGCATGCTCAGAGGAAGAAAGGGATTTAGCTCCAGAACAGGACCAGACTTTTTTTGATGAACTCGCGGAGATCTAGATCAGCGGCATCTGCCTTTTATCGTTTAGTTTTTACTTTCAATAATAGAACACATGTGCTCATTCCGTTAGTTGTTTTCTTTTCGGTTATTAAAGACTTATATCCATTGTGAACTCCTGTTTTATTTGGATGTAATAAATTAGTGACTGTTATTTTTCTTTATCCGTGTTTGATTTACTGCTTGCCATGTAATGGTAGAAACCAAAGTGTGACTACGACGGGATTATTGCTTTACCGTAGGAGCATGGCTGGCCTGGTCACCCCTTATATTCCATATTTTAGGAAGTGGGGTGTGACATAGTTTTGTTGGTATCCGAGCACCAGGTTTAGATTGAGATTAGAGTTTATAATTAGGGCTTGGCAATTGAAGTCGCCAAATCGATCTAGATTGTAACCTTGTTTCCCGATTGGGAATTCCTCCTTGACTAGAATTCATGTAGTGTGTGCTACTACATAGTTTGACCCTATCCGTTAGAGTTTTGGGTAACTTGGTAGAGTTATTTGGTTGTAACTATCAACTGCAGTATAGTTACAATGAGGTACTCTGCTTGAGTGACTTGGAATTCTGCTTTTGATTCTTTTTCCTCTCGATTTAGTTATGTTCTACCGCATATCCTTATCCTTGATTATCAAATCCTATCTTCTTTGTTAATTTATATCGATACCTGATTTGAAATTCAATTTTCATTCTTTATTTTGTACCATTCTTGACAATCAAATTCCTACTTACGTTTTTTCTATTCGAGTGCTTGCTCGCGGCGTCGATCTTCAAAGTTTTATACCACAATCTATGCTCTGGCTAGTCTACTGTACATTACTAATACTATTTTTCTATTTAACGTGATTATGTGTAGTGACGTTTGTTATCCTAAATTTAGCTTTCTCTATATTTGCATTTAGTTAGGTTTTTCTCATTTGTGTGTTCTTAAGTACTTTTATTTTACTTATTTACTTTAAGTACTCTACTATTTCAAAAAAAAATTCAGTAGTTTTAATTTACGCTGTATATTTTATTTTCTAGTGAAATTCTCCTACTAATACTTTTCATTTCATTATTATATTTATTCTTCTTCTTAATATATAGTTCTATTCTTCATGCTTCTTGTTTCGATTTTTCTCTGGTTTTAACTATGGGGTGTCATTTCAATTTATTTACTACTATATATTTGCTTTAATATTCTATTATTTATTATAGTGTTACCGTTCATATTCATTTAGTTTATTGATGTTCTCTTGTTTAACTCTTAAAATCTATATTTATTAACTGCTTAGTTTTTTCTTCTAATATACGTTTTTTCTATCTTGATTTTCTATATAGTATTCTCTTTACTTTTATTCTTATTTATACTAACTATTTTTCATTTTCGTATCTTAGTTTATTTACTTACGAATGTGTTACATTCAATTTAGTTTTTCCTATTTACTGAGATGCAATTATAGTTGTTCTATATGCCAGCATTTTGCTTACTTATTTCGTATTTATATCATCTTTATCTCAGTTTTACTTTTATTTCTTTTGTGTCTTATTTTTATAACTTTTTGCATACATATGGCTCACTCATTGTCTATACTTTATTTACCGTTATCTGGTTTGACTACTAGTCACATTTATACCATATGAGTTGCTCTCTCTCACAATATTTTCTTACTTTTATTTCTATACCGGTATTCTCCCTCTGCTGTTTTATGCTTACTCAATTTATATATGTCTGTTTCTCTCTTTACAATATTTTCATTCTTTGTTTCTTTTTGTATATGTCTTTCTTATTAGTCTTCGTCGTGCTATATTCCATCGTTGTTCTTTCTTCCTTTCTTTTATGCATTTTTTCGATTTTTTATGATTTTATTTATAGCATACTTATTTTGCAAAGTGAGTTATGTTGTTTTGATAGTCTTCTAGAATATATGTATTTAGTAGCTCTTATTCTTTGCAATATGCATTTTCTTTGTGCTTAGGTACTATCGAAGTACATATAGTCTATAATTTATTTGATTTTATTCTTTACATTTACTTTTACTTGATATTGTTCCTTTTCATTTTTTATATCTGATAATATTACTCTATTGACATTTCTGTCAGTATATATCAGTTTGAGCTCTAGTAATAGTTCTTTTATGCAGTTCATAAGCTAAATTTCTCTTAAGATTTCTTATATCTTTCATGTGTTCTCTCATTTACTCTTTATTTAATTTACCTGTTTTTACAAAGTCTTTCTTCTTTTCTTTTTAATAGTGTTTGATTTTCATATCACATCATCGATTTTCTTCTCTAACTTATTTGTGACCACTTTGCTTTACAAAATTTATTACTATATTCCAGTATATATATTATGATTATCGTATTAATAGTTTTACTGCTACTTATTTTACTTAACTATTTTACATTGTGGGTTACCGTTTTATTTATTTTTTATACTCTGTATGCTCAAGGTCTTTTATTGTTTATTGTTTTGCTGGCCGTTTTCAATATCTCCTTTATACGAATGTTTTAAGTTACATATTGTTTTTTATTTATTCTCTTCATAATAATAATGTTTTATCAAATTTATGGTTCATTTTTTCTGTTTTAATCTACTGATATAGCTATATTTTGAATATATTTTGTTTTGAAAATTATTATGGAGTTAATTTTTTTTAAATTTCGAGGACGAAATTCTTTTAAGGACGGAATGATGTAATAACATGTTTCTTATGTACAATTTCGTATTTAAATAAAATTTTAATTTCATTTTCCCCAAAATTTTCCTTTAATTCTTCTCTTCATTTCTCATTTCTTTTCTTTCTTTCTTTTCTTTCTTTTATTTTTCTAGCCGGCCTAGCTGATTCTCCTCCCCACTCCTTTTCTTTTTTATTTATTTTTTCTTCTTCTCTAAAGCCCCAAGCTCGGCCCAGTCACCCTCTCCCCTCTCCCTTCCCTCTTCTTCTACTTCTTCTATTTCTTTTTCCCTCATGATCCCTATACCTGTGCTCACAACCGCGTCCACCCTCTCCCCATGTCACCGCGGATACTACGCGCCTCCTACTTCCTGAGATCGCGTCCACAAATCTCCAACAATCCAGCTCTTTCAAAATGTCACGCCCCGCTTCCCAAGATGCGCAGACTACGACACATGATAGAGCCAACCATGCTAACTGTGGTTAGGAATCATCTCTCCACAGTCACATTACAGCTGTCTATAGAATATCAAGAACAGTAAAATATAAAATATATCTAGTACATATCCATTTGCTACAGTAAATAGGTCAAGAAAATGCATAAGCGGAAACGAATCAAATCCAGTAAACAACATTTGAATCATGTCCCAATATGGGCTCACAACAAAGAAATAAAACTGCGGAAATAAACTAAACTAAACATCTCTAAAACACATGTTCAACTCCTCATCGCTCGGGTTGATGGTTAAAGTACTTTTGTTCAGCCTGCAATAAAAGTAAAGGAACTAGGCCATGCAAAACCCAGACGTCAGTGCATTATAATACCAAATAACAGTGATAACCAGGATATAACGATATAAGTAAATATGAATATAAATGAAAAACACAGACAAGAAACAGTGAGATATGTGTATGTATGGGTATTCTAAAACTGTGCTTCTAGGTTATCTATTCTAAAAGTCTTTGAAATCAATTAATGTAATTCTCATCGTAACCCAATAGTATATATCCCGTTCATTCCCCACGGGACCACGGTTACAGTATTTATTCCGTAACGTCCGGAAAAATGGCAAAAAAGTAATGATTATTCCGTAACGCTCGGAAAAACGGCAAACAAGTAATTATTCCGTAACGCTTGGAAAAATGGAAAACAAGTAATTATTCCGTAATGCTCGGAAAACGGCAAATAAGTAATTATTCTGTAACACTCAGAAAAATGGCAAACAAGTAATAATATCCTCTTGAGTTACGTTTCGGTTACATTCTTGATTTTCCCTTTACCCCCAGATTTGTGTTCAAATCAGGTATTGCCAATATAGATCTAATGCCAACACAGGATCAAGTATGTATGGTTCATGTCTATGCAGGCAACAAGTCACGTCCGTCAGGACAACACGTCAATATTGTTGGCATTAGCAACAAGATCCAAGTAACAAGTCAAGTAGGTGTCGTGAACATGTCATGTGATGTATATATATCAAATAGATATCTAATGTGAAACAGTAATCAATATCGAAACATAGTTAATACACGGATGCACATGTATCTATCTGCAATAACCATTATATGTTCATTACCATATATGATGCAAACCAAATAACATGTTGTACTAATGTAATAGTATAATGATATCATGATGTTCCGACATGCAACTAGATATTTTATTATCAGTACGGATACGAACGGATAACGTAATACTGTAAATCGGTAATAGTTGATGAATAATAAAGCACATGTACTATTTTTATTCATATAGATATCGATATAGTAACATAGCATGTTGCAAGTTAAACTTGCCTGATTAGATCTCACGACGGGGTACATACGTCACGTTCGACATCGGATAAACGTCGTGATGCAAACACACGCGCGTGCATGACTGGACCTGGCTGATCAATGACATGTCACGATGCAAACTCACGCGCGTGCGACTCCGGTGAGACGATCAAGAACCGATCAAGAAAGAACACGAAGAAAGATAATGGTTGCTGTTGTGTTCTAGGGTCTGGTGTCGAGTTCTGGGACAGAGGAGAAGGTGACGATGAAGATGGGCTGACGTAGACGAGGTCTAACGACGAGGGGCAGTGGGTTTCTCGAGTTGCTGTTGGGGGTTCTTGCAGCCGAGGGTGGTGGTGGTGTCGGGAGTTGGAGAGAGGGGTGAGGAGGTGAAGGCGGGGGTTATGGTGATGTCGACGGCAGGGTGATGAGGTCTCAGGCGAGGGTTTCTTGAGTTGCTGTTGGTTTCGTCGCGGGTCGTCGGGGGTGCAGGCTTGGGTGTGCATGGTGCTCGGGGAATGAAGGAGGATATGAGGAATTGGAGGTTGTGATGAGGGTGGCGATGAGGTGGGGTGATCGGCGGTGAGGTCGTAAGGCTAGGGTTCTGGTTTGGGTTCGTCGGGGTTGCAGGTGGTCGTGGGTTGTCGAGGCTTTGCAGGGATGGGTAATCGGTGATGCAAGGAGAGGAGACAAAGGTGGTGAGGTGATGAGGGCAAGGAGGTCGGCGGCGAAGGCGAGGGAGCGGCTAGGGTTTGGGTTAGTTTCTCGTCGCGAGGAAGGTGACAGAAAAGAAAGGAGGAGAGAGAGAGGTGATGTTTAAATTATATTAATATATATAGTATAGAGAGAGAGAAGGAATAACAGAGAGAAAGAATGCGAGAGGTGAGAGACAGAAAGGATAAATAATTATTAGTTTAAATATTATATATAGTAATAGCTTAGTTTAGCTATTATTATAATATATATAGTTTAGGTTTAAACAACTAATATCAAAATACTCCGAAAAATACCCGGGTCTCTTCTAAAAATCTAGTTTTAGAATATGGATAATATACGTATAAGCTAAAATCATAATGCGGTGTCCGGTTAATAAAAATGCATACCCTTAAATACGGATCTACGTAAATATACATAGTAATCCAAACGAGTCTGTTTTAACAATCTGGTCATGAACACGATGTATGGATGCGAACATATAATATGGGGTATGATAACAGACCATGCTAAATATTAAAATATATTATCTGGTTATTATTTTGTATTATTAAAAAGATATGCAGAAACTAAATATATGATACATGTATATAGAATCTAGATATGCATGGATCTGGACTTCGTCAGATTCCCCCTTGTTTGCGAGGGGTTTTTGATTGTGGAGACGCTCTTTCCTGCAGGCGCAAGCCCCTGCAGTTATTATGTTATCGCGTAGCGAAAACCACTTTCTCCTTCTCCAGATGTTTACTTCGTATCGTGTGTGTTTGTTTTGTTTTAGCTTGCCCGTGGATTGTATACGGAGACTAATTTATGGCATGTAGGGCGTGGATTAGTCCAAATCCGTATTTTCTTAGATTTGGGTTTGGTTAATTTAAGGATCGTTAACCTTGTTTAAGATTAAGATCAACATTATTGTTTGTTAAGGATACGTTAGTCTAATTTTTAGACTAAGATCTACTTAACAGGATCCTCTGTACTAGCAAATATATGACGTAATCTTGAACCATAATGGATTTCAAATATGCGGGTCGGGTCGGATACTAACCACAGTTACTAAATACACTATCCGCACCCAAAACAATAATAAACAAGAAGTTGTCGCAAGATTGGAAAAATCCTAAATAAAATATCGTATAAATGTCGCAATTATTGCACATTTTTACGATCATTTTCCCTATTTTTATTAATTACCAAATGGTGTTATTTGCAATTTAAGAACATATGTGGGTTTATATGTAAAAAAATTGTCATATGTTTCTTAACTTATAATTAATATAATTGGGTGTAATATATGCATATCATATTTACACAAAATATCCATGTGATTTTTAACCATTATTATTAAGATGTGTATATCATATCATATCCATTATGTAATTTAATTAAAATTGGTTGGAATGTTATCTCAAATAAACCAAATGCTACTAATGATTTGATTTGTGATATTGTGCATGTATTAAAACAACAAATCAGTTCAGGGCTACAAGCATAACTAAGTGATCAAATCAAATCAAGGCAACAATCAAATCCGCCAAATTTAGAAGCAAATTGAAGATTCTTGCAACTGCAGAGAGAAAGAAATATTTTCAAAATTATATTCATCAGAAAAATCTCCTGAGATCATGAGAAGAAAGCACAAAAATTCTGAATACAAGATCACATCATATGGCGGTGGAACCGCGGTCAATTAATGGCCGTTGGATGTGCAATTTCAGGGGCATGATCGTCTTTTCACATACTTTAAGATGATGTCTAGGGTTTCAAATTTCAAAGCATATATAAAGGACCGAGCAGCAAACTAGGGTTATCATCTATCATCTATCTATCGAGAAATCTAAGGTTTTTAGTTCTTTTAGTTTTTTTAGCCAATCAAAGTCTGTAATGCAAATTTTCAATAAAAGGTAGTTTCTCTTTTAATTTTGTCTCATTACTTTCAGTAGCTTAATCAACTTTCACGTGTTGTTCTTTCAAAGTGACCCCATCTCCTCCGCATTACTTTCTACATTTATTTTCCACACTTTTTTTTTCTTATGAGTTCCTTATTCTTCTACCATTCATCTTTTACTTTATTTTTCCCAATGAGCGAGTAAATTCTCACTTGTTAGGGTTTGTAGGAAATGGTAGTATAATGGATGAAAAAATCCATTATCTTCTTCTTATGATTTAATTTTTATAAAGTTTAACAAAGAGAATCGTAACCCTCTTATTCGGGCATGCTACCAATTCATGATAGTTACGATCTCTACTTGAGATTCGTTAATACTTGTTTTGTTGAGGGCTGGAGATCAATAAGGATCAATAGAAGGACAAGGGTCAGTAGAGGGAAACTCTAATTCCTCCAAGTACCCTAATCCACATTCATCGCTATTTCTCTAGTATTAAATAATTAAAAGATAAAAAGAATTATTTTTAAAACTCCATCCATTAACTACTCAATCCGAAAATCCCTACAAACACTTCTCTTAAGAAATTTTCAAATCCCTTTAGTATAAAATGATAAAAATCCAACCTTTCTTCTATTAACTCGTCTAAAATAAGAAAAATAGTTTACAATTAACCTGCTCACTATCGGCTAGCTATTGTGACACTGTTATTGATTGGGGTATTTAGGAAACACAAATACTCAATTTTTCAAACCAATCAAATAGCGTCGTTGCCGGGAAGACGGTAATATTATTTTTCTTGTTATTTGGATTGATTTCGAAAATAAACCAGAAAAAAATAAAATTGAAATAGAAATAAAAATCGCATCTTGTATTTTTAACGATTCTTATGCGAGTTTTGCATGAAATCTGGAGCACTTGGAACGAACCAACAGAGATTCAGAGACTTTCAAATAAGAGCTGAGGAGCATTGGAGTTCAGTGCCAAAATTTAGAGGGCAGATTATTGGATATAGTGCCCTCAAAGTCAATTATTAGATCACAGGAATGTGATTGCAATGATTAAGGGATGACCTATACCGGTAGGAAAGTCTTACTCGAGATGATAGTATGCTATCTGGTTTGTCTTTATCATCGTGTACATGCTTTAGGTGATATTACAGATCACTATTACACGTTGATAGAGCACTTAGGTTTCTTTCTTGACTATCAGCAGTATGATGGCGATCATATACGTGAGAGTTGGGTAGTCTATAAGTACATCCTTAAAGTGTCCCTAGTTGTGGGAGTTTCGAGACCGGGTATCGATACTCCATTAGTAGACTAGTGTATACAGTCGAGACCCCTACGAGGGGCGGTGGCCGGTCTCACAAGCCATTGGTGTCAGTTGGTTCACCTAAGATGTATACTGGTGCTCATTGGGTTACGAGTACACCGGACGGACTCGCCGGGAACATGCTAGTTGGAATTATACCTAACGTTAGATAGCAATTCCCTGGTGACATGTGTACAGGTTAGTCTATCGACCTGAGATCGTCATTTGTCTTGTGTGAGTTCCCACTGTACTTTGATTACTACCCTACCACGGCTCAAAGGAGTCGTGCAAACAGGTTTTAATTGGATACAGTCCCGAGCCACATGGAGGCAGTGAGCGGATCGGCAGGGGATTCGTCTCTCCTGGTATTGGGGGTGAGATCGCGCTGTGTTTAGGAGAGCCATTATATGAAGTCCTTGGCCAAGGCAAGTGAGATTTACTGGTAGGTATTCCAGTAGTTTCTCAGGGTGTTCTGGGCTACACTCCGACATGACTTATACCGCTATTGGGGGTCTGACGTTTACCAACCCCCTAGACCCGATATGCGATCTCATAGACGAACGGACCGGACTGTACGGATATTGTCACTGACAGGCTCAGTAGGGTTTCAGGATGAGTTCGCTCATAAGCCTCCCTTTTGGTCAATACATGGGCAGCTGTTACGTACAGCTAGTGCCACTGACGTGCTTGTGGTTAAACCCACTGCCAGTGTATTGACGAGTCTTTAGAGTCCCCCACAGAAAGTTTTCCTAGTTCGGGCGAAACATTGTAGAGACCATATGGTTTTATGGCAGGGTTCGATCATATACGTGCGCTTATGCACAGATCATGATCGGACGAATCATACTAGTGGGCTTTGGTTTAAGCTGGATCCTAGTATTAAATTTGTTGGATTATTTTCGTCTCGTAGTATTCGCATTCAGTCAGAATGCGGATGCATGTATGTATATACAGATGAGGGGTATCCTTGTGATCCGTCACGAGTTTACGTTAGAAGATGTTATTCTATTTATTGTTCTAAACATTTGGGTTAATGTTTATTAAGTGGAAATTGTGAGTGTTAGTCATGATGAAGAGCATTAAATGTGGCATGTGCATGTTTGGTGACTCATGGTGTTATTTTTTATGCCATGTCAATTTTCTTGATTGATTATTGTGTGGAATTGATATGTGGAGAGAGAGAGAGGGCAGCCACTAAAGGTGGGGCTTGGTTCTTGATTTGAAAAGAGAGCTCTCACAATTTATCCCACACAATAAGCAAGCTCTTCTTCTTCTTCACTATTTTTCTTTTTGTGCTCACAACTTCCATTAATGGCTTCTTCTTCAACCTCCATCCATACCATCTCATGTGTTGAGAATCAATGGATGTCATGAGACAAAGTAATCACACACATTCTCTACTTCACCTTGGACATGTCGGCTAGCAAACTTTATGTTCGAGTTGCTTCGGTTTTGAATCGGGAGCCCGTAAAAAGATTTCTTGACGTGGTGCCACTTCGACGAGGAGATCGGAGATTGAGCGAGATCGGAGATGCCGCGAGGAGCTAAAGATGGTGGCTAAAGACCGAAGGACACGGATCGATCGGTATAGCCATTCTATCGTCTTTGTAGTTAGCTAGTTTAGAGTTAATGGTATGATCCGGGTGAAAGCCTACGTTAGCGCCGGTTTTATAAAAGTTTTTGTTCCACGTTTTGGTCTTGGATTGACGGCCGGGGCGCTACCGTAAACTTACATGGTATCAGAGCCAACCCATTAACCCTATTAACTAGTTTGCACAAGGTTAAAATCTTGACTGACAAATTTTTCCGAATCACGAATCTATATTCATGTGCTTGCTGTCGAATTTCAAAGTTGTTCTAAAAATTTTTATGGGTATCTTTGAATTATGTGCAGGCAAAACTATAGCCACAGAAAAAATTTGGGGACCTAACTCCAAAATTCCGCCGCTGAAAGGGAGTAAAATGTCGCATTTTGCGGCCCTTCAGCCGCGCTTTTTGGGATACAGTACCCCAAAATTTTTCTGGGGCTCTAGTTCATGAAAATATGATTTTTGTGATATATAGTTTTGGCCCATATTTGTTGGAGTGCTGGATTTGCATTTGGGGCCTATTTGGAAAAGTTTAGTCTATCGAAATTTTAAATGTGTATTTTTCAGTACTTGCATTACTATTTGTGACCGTGAATGTGATTTGATCGGCACAACTTGTCAAATCGCTATAGTTCCTTTAGACGAGTTTGCGAACGTGACATTCACGTTGATGTTCTGTGTTGTGCTATAATGTTGCGGATTTGTCGTGGTGGATAGCTTGGACGCAATGATAATGCAGTTTAGTTTTATTTGTACATTTGATATTGTGGGCCGAGCGTCCGACATGTGGACTGCCGTCACTTCCTGTTTGTATATTATTCTTTTGGGGCACGACCGGGTTGAGGTCGATGCCACCGTTGTATATATTTTCTTTTCTGTACTAGGATTACCCCACGGTGGAGTGCACGGATAGCCGGGTTCTAGAGGGCAACGGTCTCCCATCTCATGGCTTTGAGACGGACGGGGCTTCACTCTAGAATTGGCGGGCTATTCGCCGCACTCGTAGGGGGTATAGGTTGACCCAAGGAGGGGTGCTCAAGTTACCGGATTCCATGAAGTGCTGGGTGGTCCATTCACATTGCTGAAGGGGCTGCCTCACTTCTAGTTTTGGCGGGTAACTTGCCGCACTCGTAGGGGTCTAGGTTTTCATTGCACAGGCTATCCACACGACCAGAGGAATGTCGGGTTTCACTTGTGTCTCAAAGGAAACCCGGGGCTCCCAGATTATCTGTATTGTTCTGTGATGCTTATTACTTATCTATGATGTTGCATTTATCACGCCTGGAGCGATTATTATATTTTGATATATATACTAGTAGATGTTGTATATGTTTTACACCCGCGCTAGTCCTGTCCCTGCTCTGTCGTTAGTTAAGTAACCTAACGGGTGATGATGTGACCCAGTGGCGAATGCGGATGGCATATAAGTACATCATATTTTCGTTCTTTTGTGGTGTGATTAAAAGATGGGACTGCATTGATTCAGATCAATGCAAGGAAAAAAAACCTATTCGATATTGTTGGAACAATTTTCAAAAAGCTGTTATTACAAGGACGTTTTCTTTTGTTTTGTACAGAGGTATTCGGTTATGAATATCCAGCACCTCATTCGACGAGGCAAGGGCCGAGATCCCTTCATCGGGAGTGACCCCTTGGACAGAAGTTTGCGTCAGGGTAATAACTTCACTATAGTCGATTATTTTTTGCTTTGCATCGAGGTATTCAGTTGGTGTCACGCCCCGCTTCCCGGTATACGGCAAAGGGGACACGACGAGGCCGCTACGTATTTACTCAGAAGCAAATACGCTAAGCGTAACTAAGCAATATAAAAAGTAAATGCACAAGAGACAAGATATAATAAAAACAACAACTTTATTTATTATCATTCTTTTGTACAATGCATGAAAAGGAAATACAACTGAAATAAAAGTGATGCCTAAACAATGGCATGACAGGAAATTAAAGGTACTGAAAAGAAAATGTACAATGTCTAGAGCTCAGGGTCTTCGCTGTACTGATCCAAGTCTTCTGCAGTTGGCTCGATCTCTGACGGATCCAAATCACCTGACGACATTCAAAGAAGAAAGAAATAGAATGTCGTCAGCGAACAGGTTGCTTGGTAAGTCCCAAAGATAAGAGGAAAGTAGAATAGACAGAATAAGAAGTATCTTTTAAAGTTGTATTATATTGTTGTAATTTTGTGTTAACGCTGTTGTTTGTAGCTTGGTACAGAAGGATGCCAGTGTATACGAGAAGGGTCTCTATATACTAGAGACCAGGGCAAATGGAATGTACAAGGAACTGTTAAGCCACGGTACAACAGCAACGGAATATAGGTTAGGTGTCTTAATCTTACCGTCTCGTGCCACTTTTAACACCTTCCGTACCAATCTACCCCTTAAACCCCGTAGTGTTTTGATTGTATTGTTGTATTGTATTGTATAGTTGGATGACTAACCAAAACCATGATATCAGTAAACGGATGTAACTGCATAATCATGTAAATGGAATAACTGGATAATGGATGTATATCCATGGTTTGATTCAGTCAAGTTGTATAGATTGATAACTGGATTCATGAATTCATGTGTTCATATTGAATTGGAATATTGTAGATTGTAGATTGTACTTGAATCATATTCAAGTCAGATATAATCAGACTCAAACCCGAGTCAGACAATTAGAAATGTAAATCGAAGTCTTGATTATTTCTTAAACCTATATTTACTAGGGTCCTTAGGGTAATTTATAAAACTTGAGAGGGTTTTATGTAAATATATTTTTATATACTTTTCAAGATATACCCCAAGTATTTATTAATCGTCTTTAGAGTTGTAATGAATGTAGATTTTATATTGTGATATTTCTAGTGAAAATATCCTATTTCCATAATAAAATGTGTTTATTTGTAATATTGGTATTGTATGGAATTCATGGTATTTTAGTGTAAAATTGATTCTTGTGATATTGTAAAAAGTGGAATATTTATAATTCTTCAAAAATAGATATGTTTATGTTACATATACATATATTTATATGAAAATAATTTTTGTATATATTTATAATATTTTAGAAATCTCGTTTTCTTAAGATGTCGTATTTTAAATCTTTCGAGACCGAATACTCCTTGCGGAGGTCTGAATCTCGCACTACTAAGCCCGAGGATGTGCGATAATCCGCACCATCCTGAACGGGTTCCCCAAATGGGTTGTTACATTCTACCCTCCTTAAAAAAATTTCGTCCTCGAAATTTGTAAAAGGAAAGTGTAACAAATTCAAGGAAAGTTTGGTGTCTGGAGTACTTGATAGTGTATAAAAATAACAAAGTGATACAAGGGTAAAAAAGGCTTACTGGTGTTACCTTGACCTACGGTCTCGGCTTCTACGGTTTCTAATATGAATTTCTGTCGCCGTGGTACATTCCTTCTAGCTGGAGGCACATTCTGTCTTTGGGGCCTGTTTCTCTGCCCTCTAGGCATGTCCCTCATTGCTTGTTGGAATTGGCGAGTAGGCTATGCAGGTGGTGGAGCAGGTAGTGCATAATGAGGTGCAGGAGCCTGGATAGCTGGCCGCTGCAGGTAGTTGGTGTGTGTGTGAGCTGAGTTGCTATTATAAGGACAGTTCCCAATTCCGTAGTTGGATGCACCACAAATTAGACACATGCCTTTTGCGCTCCTACAGTCCTTCCACAAGTGTCCCTTTCTTCTGCAGTAGTAGCAGAAATCTGGACTCGACTGGTTACTAGTTTCTTCTGGTTTCCTGGGTTCAAACGATGGCCTGGAAGAGGATCCTCCTGCTATTTGAGTGACAGGGCGTTTCAAACCGGCAGATTGGGGTCTGCCCCTCGCCTTTATTACTGCCTCATAACTGCGGGTAGCTTCCAGAGCATCTTCATGAGTCAGAAATTTCCCTGTGGCTAGTGCAGCCTGAATTTCTGTGTTCAAGCCTTGTTGAAATCGATGGGCTCTGATCTCATCCGTCGGTATCAGGTGTGCTGCAAATCTGTTATGGTCTTGTGTTAGCCGTGTAGTATTGATATTAAAAATTTGAAATACTGTGACATATCTTACCGACTGAGCGTGGTGAACTCAGCGTCATACTCATCTACAGACTTGGCCCACATAGAACCTTGTTGTAGATGAATGAACTGCTGTTCCATGGCAAACCTGGCAGTCACAGGGAAGTACTTCGCGTCGAACCTATCGCGAAAAGTCTTCCATTCAATGGGCTGTTCAAGACGGCTTTCTTCCGCCTTCCACCAGTTTCGTGCATTGTCCGTGAGCTGTAATTTTGCCACATGAACCCAAGCTATATCTGGCACTTGTGCTGCTGCCAGATCATCCTCGATACTCTGAGCCCATTCCTCAGCTTCCAGTGGGCTCCCCTTTCCTGAGAACTGTTTAGGATGTAAAGCTCTGAATTGCTTCATCCCAGGTGCTTCAGCCTCGGGACGGTTCAAGAGTTGCTGCTGTCCCTCTAAGAGGCTGCAGATTTCCTTAAGCAGAACTGTCTGCTCGTTGATCGGAGCAGGGACCGCAGGTGTGAGTGGTAGTGGTGGAGGTGTGTTGTTAACATTGGTGCTGGCGTTGTTCGAGGAATCCATAACCTTGGAGAAAAATTTAGGTTAGGACAGATTCAAAGTATATGATTCAAGGAATATGAAATTGATAAGATTCAAGGAACATGGATTGTAAAGAATGTTTTAGTTGCTGGTTCTTGTGTTATATTGCTTAGGTTGTTCACGCAGAACAGAACTGCATGGCAGTGTTCCTTACAACTCGGACCTGCATGGGCCACCAACAAAATCTGTCACGCCCCGCTTCCCGGTATACGGCAAAGGGGACGAGAAGAGGCCGCTATGTATTACTCAGAAGCAATTACGCTAAGCGTAACTAAGCAATATAAAAAGTAAATACACAAGAGACAAGATATAATAAAAACAACAACTTTATTTATTAACATTCTTTTGTACAATGCATGAAAAGGAAATACAACTGAAATAAAAGCGATGCCTAAACGATGGCATGACAGGAAATTAAAGGTACTGAAAAGAAAATGTACAATGTCTAGAGCTCAGGGTTTTCGCTGTACTGATCCAAGTCTTCTGCAGTTGGCTCGATCTCTGATGGATCCAAATCACCTGACGACATTCAAAGAAGAAAGAAATAAAATGTCGTCAGCGAACAGGTCGCTCGGTAAGTCCCAAAGATAAGAGGAAAGTAAAATAGACACAATAAGAAGTATCTTTTAAAGTTGTATTATATTGTTGTAATGTTGTGTTAACGCTGTTGTTTATAGCTTGGTACAGAAGGATGCCAGTGTATACAAGAGGGGTCTCTATATGCTAGAGACCAGGGCAAACGGAATGTACAAGGAACCGTTAAGCCACGGTACAACAGCAACGGAATATAGGTTAGGTGTCTTAATCTTACCATCTCGTGCCACTTTTAACACCTTCCGTACCAATCTATCCCTTAAACCCTGTAGTATTTTGATTGTATTGTTGTATTGTATTGTATAGTTGGATGACTGACCAAAACCATGATATCAGTAAATGGATGTAACTGCATAATCATGTAAATGGAATAATTGGATAATGGATGTATATCCATGATTTGATTCAGTCAAGTTGTATAGATTGATAACTGGATTCATGGATTCATATTGAATTGGAATATTGTAGATTGTAGATTGTACTTGAATCATATTCAAGTCAGATATAATCAGACTCAAACCCGAGTCAGACAATTAGAAATGTAAATCGAAGTCTTGATTACTTCTTAAACCTATATTTACTAGGGTCCTTAGGGTAATTTATAAAACTTGAAGGGGTTTTATGTAAAAATATTTTTTTTATACTTTTCAAGATACACCCCAAGTATTTATTAATCGTCTTTAAAGTTGTAATGAATGTAGATTTTATATTGTGATATTTCTAGTGAAAATATCCTATTTCCATAATAAAAGGTGTTTATTTGTAATATTGGTATTGTATGGAATTCATGGTATTTTAGTGTAAAATTGATTCTTGTGATATTATAAAAGTGGAATATTTATAGTTCTTCAAAAATAGATATGTTTATGTTACATATACATATATTTATATGAAAATAATTTTTGTATATATTTATAATATACTAGAAATCTCGTTTTCTTAAGATATCGTATTTTAAATCTTTCGAGACCGAATGCTCCTTGCGGAGGTCTGAATCACGCACTACTAAGCCCGAGGATGTGCGATAATCCACACCATCCTGAACGGGTTCCCCAAATGGGTTGTAGCGGCGCTTATATCCTGCACCTCATTCTACGAGGAAAGAGCCGAGATCCCTTCACCGGGAGTGACCTCTTTAGCAAAGGTTTTCGCCACTATATATTTGTAAAACCTATCCGGTTCCTTCAACGATATCAAGTTCATTACGTTAAAGATTTTTCGCCAAAAACCATTCGTAGCCCTCTGTCATTTTAGAGAGGTAGCACTTAGTATTCATGCTATGTATGTTGGCCTTCGTCAAGGCATAGTGTATGGTAGCTATTTGTTACTTTTCTGTTGCATAGATAGATGCGTTGGTTTGGGACAATTATACCACTATTTTGGACTTCGTCAAGGGTATGTACGGGTGGGTTCAAATTAACCTGGATGATGACGGGTAGAACTTGACATGTGACTTATGATATGTCGGCCTTCGTCAAGGTCATAAGACATGGGGTAAAAATCACATCGGGAGTTTCTAAAGAAAATGAACTTGCCAGGCATGCGCATACTTTCTGGAGTGTGATAACATGAGTGGATTCTATCACGTTATCATGCGATGATAGATGGATCCCGATTCCCACTGATGAGTCAGTTTACTCCTCGGGTGATCCCGACTAATTCTTCTTTCAGGTTTGGAGGAGAATTTGAGGATACAGTGGGAGACTTCCTGATTAGATAGAGTGATTAACCATTCTGATTTAGGTTAGAGTGCACGCAGAGTGTTTCTTTTCTCTCTCTCTTTGGCAGCGACCATGGTCCGACCCTAGACTATAACTCAGTGACCAAGTTAACCGAACTTTCTTAAAACACTAGCTTTTGGATTGTCTGAGTTGCATACATCATTGCCACTCCTTCTTTTACCATTTGTATTTCTCCAGAACACCCCGTATCACTACGAACATCCACTTCCATTGGATAAGACCATCGTATGGTTATATACGAACTCAAAGGAACTTGTTCTAGATTTGAGGATGGTTTCTGGTTCTGGAGAAATTGAATAGGACAATACAGTTATCTTTTCCCTTTACCTTCTCTCAGGTTGTGAGGGCTTCTAGGATTAGGAGAGGGTACACCTATTACGCTTATTGAATAATCTTCTTTCAAACCATAGGCAGGTGCCGAAAGCTAGGGAATAAAGAAAACCAATTAGCCTAAGTGTGGTGTACAGAAGGTAATAAGTAAAGACAAATAAAGGGATTAGAAAGATGGCAAAGTAAATTGCGACTGCTATCATTCACGACCAAACCATGTATTTCATCGCCAATCCTACTCCACCTTTGGATTTCTCCAGAACATCCCGTATCACTACGAAGATCCACAGTTTATTGAATAATCCATCGTATGGTTATATACGAACTCGAAGGAACTTGTTCCAGTTCGGGGATGGATTCTAGTTCAGGAGAAATAGAATAAGGTTTATTCAGTTGTCTTTTATCTTTACCTTCTCTCAGGTTGCGAGTGCTCCTAGGATTAGGAGAGTACACCTATTATGCTTATTGGATAGTCTTCTTCCAAACCATAGGCTGGTGCCGAACGGTAGGGAAGGAAGAAAACCATTTAGCCTAACGATGGTGTACAGAAGGTAATGAGTAAAGACAAATAAAGGGATTTAGAAAGATGGCAAAGAAATATTCGGTTACAGTCATGAATCTGATAATGAAAGAGGCATTACTAAGAATACCCGAATACCCTTTCGAAACAGTTTCATGTTTCAGTTTCACTATGCGTTGTTAAATGAAAACCGATTTCCCAATTAGATCCTTACTCCAGGGTATGTATTTACCAGGTTTTGATTTTCACATCTGTATGGTTTTACAGATGATGAGTGGGAGTAAGTTATTGGGAATTAGGTGATCATCCTCATTGTATCGGGATTTGTTGTAATTGGTGATATTTGAGGAAATCGTCTGGGTTTTTGCCGGACGGCAAATATTTGGTTTTGAATATCCGTTGTCATGCACCAATTTCAAACTGATATATCTGTACGTTTATTTTATAAAGTGAGATATAACTTTTTGAAATTATGTCCATGACATTTACCTATATTAGTTGATGGTTAGGTAAGGAGTATTAAATAGCGGTGTAATTCTTCATAACCATAGTACAATTTTCAACCTACGACGCACAGGGTTTGAGTTATTCAACTCAGGAGACTTATACAAAGTATTGTATGTTGTCCAGTGTCCATTAGGACAAAGGGGTTTTTCCTTGTACTATATTCTGTTTACTTGTGACTTCTCAAGTTTTAGACAAGTGTTTCGTAGAAATACAAGGTCTAAGTTTTGAGAAGTTATAGGTACAAGAATAAAGTAGAGAACCAGGTGTTGCAAGTATCAAGATTCTTCAAGGTGATCGAAGATGTAGATACTTGTGTTTGGTATTCAGTTAATAGTAATAGTTTTTGAGAACTTGCTTCTTTTTCAGGTTACTCATAATTGGATGCACTCCTAAGTTGAGTAATGTTGATCGGCCTCTCTCCTTTTAGTTGACATGCACTGGAGACAGCTACATGATTTGAATCCGGTTCCAATTAAATTAGTGCCTCTGTTTCTATATTTTATATAGAATGGTTCATATCTTAAAAATATTAAGGTATTTGGAGTTGTCCGGCTTATGCTTAAAACCAGACTCTGGATAACTCAAGGCACGTTTCTGTAATGGCAGTTTGTGGGTTAACCCAGGCTATGACAAGGGTTAACTTTCTACCATCTGGAAGATCAATAGTGATATTTGTTTCCCCAATTAGAGCAAAGCTCTGTTCAGGATTCAAAATTTGAATTAAAGCCGTGCTTTTATAAAAGCGCTGCGTTACAACTACCACACCCCGTGCAAAGCGCGTAGGTGTTAACGCTAGATACGCTGCGCTCCAACTAGTGCACCACGTGCAAAGCACGTGTGCGCTAGCGCTAAGAGCGCTGCGCTTCAAGTAGCGCACCATGGGCAGAGCGCATAAGCGCTAGCACTGGAACTAAATGTTCCTCACCGTTGGATCAAATATCCAACGGATATGATTAAATCATCAATTAACAAGAATGAAATTCTGTTGAATCTTTCCCAACAGAAAAGATTGTGCCCTGAATTTGGAACACCATTGGATCAATGATCCAGTGGTGATTAAAAATCACTAAAATACAGAACAGATTCTATAAGGGGGAAAGATTTCCCAATCTTGTTAAAAAAAACAAGAAGATTATCTTCTGTAAACCAGAAGCCCTTGGATCAAAGATCTGACGGTGGGAAAATTCCCAAATCAATTAGAGAATAAATCTCTTTAACCGATTGAACAAATCAGCCGGCCCCATATAAAGGCCCCGAGACTTCAAGTCTCAGAGAGAGGAACCCCCCATAAACTTTGAGAAAATCTCAGGAAGAAGAAGCTCTCGGCAAAAGAAGACAATTCTTTTCAAGGTAAAAAAGAATAGAAAGACGAAATCATCTCAATATAAAAGAAGTATTTACTTCTTTCATAGATCATAGATCTATAAGACAAATTGTCTTTCACAAAAGAGATTACGAACATCTCATTATAAAGGGGGGAGAATTATTCAATTCTCTTAGGATCACAGATCCATAAAGGCAAAGCCTTTCATCAAAAAGAGATTGAAATATCTCCTATAAACTAAGAACTTTGTTCTTAGAATCTTGAGACAAAGTCTTTTATCAAAGAAAAGATAATCTTCAGAACGCAAAGTTAACCTAAGAAGAGCCTTAGCGCTCGTAATTTAAAAGCGCCTTAGTGTTCTTCATCTAGCGCAAAGCGTTGAAGTGCCATAGCGCTTCAAACACAGTGTACTGTGCTCATTGGCTAGCGCTCAGTGCTAAGCGTGCCACGTGCTCCTCACGTATGCACTGCATTATATGGCACCAACGCCAAACGCCTCAACGCTTCAACTATAGCGCATCAGCGCTCTATATCTAGCGCAAAGCGCTAAGCGCATCAGCGCTCTTCATGTAGCGTAAAGCGCTAAGAGCATTAGCGCTTCATATCTGGCGCAAAGCTCTAAGCGCATTAACGCTCTAACCATAGCGCACTGCGCTCATCGACTGGCGCTAGTGCCAAGTGCGCCACGCGCTTTTATGTGCGCTTGAACAGAACATAAACTGTTCTTTGAATAAGCCTGGAGCTACGATAAATGCACAGTATTTAACTAAAGGTAAAATATTGTCAGAGACCAAACCAATGCTTAGCATTTTTAAGGGGATTGGGCTCAAACAAACACCTAACAACTTAAAAACAAATGTTGAACATTGTAATTGAATGGACTTAGCCCAAATTGGCCATAAGTTCTCAATTCAGATTAATTGAGTTCATATGCTCATAAATCACAGATCTTAGTCCCAATTGGACTATAGGTCTCTCAACCCACATCGGTTTAAGGGTAAATCTCTAAACTCCCCTGATATTTGTCATTGTAATCCTTCAACGTCTTCAGAAAGGTGACGGGTCCCGACAACCATACATTTCATGGACTATGATGTCCTTAACCTGGACTGCGGGGTCCTTAAGCCCATGGACTATGATGTCCTTAACCTTGACTGTGAGGTCTTTAAACTCACGGACTATGATGTCCTTAACCTTGACCGTGAGGTCTTTAAACTCACGGACTATGATGTCCTTAACCTTGACCGTGAGGTCTTTAAACTCATGGACTATGATGTCCTTAACCTTGACTGTGAGGTCTTTAAACTCACGGACTATGATGTCCTTAACCTGGACCGTAATGTCCTTAAACTAATCGACCACAATGTCCCTAAACTAAACAATAGAGCCAAAATGCTCTTTTGTTTGATCTAAACGATCCCGTTAAGTTGATCTTAGTCTAAAATTAGACTAACGTATCCTTAACCTACGTTTAAGTTGATCTTAGTCCCAAATGAGGCTAACGTATCCTTAAACCCAACCCCCAAACCCAAATCTAAGAAGATACGGATTTGGACTAATCAACGCCCTATGGGCGACAACATAAATTAGTCTCCGTATACAATCCACGGGCAACCAAAAACAAAACAAACACCCACGACACGAAGTGACCATCTGGAGAAGGAGAAAGTGGTTACCGCGATGCGGTAGCGTAATTAACTGCAGGGGCTTGCGCTGCAGGGAAGAGCATCCCCATGATAAAAAAATCCCTCAAATGAGAGGGAATCTGACGAAGTCTGCTACATCGGCCGCATCCGTTTAAACCTTCGATACATGGTGCCATAAATCAACTCGGCATCTTCGGAGAGGTGGATGGATAGCACCAATTAGCATCTGCCCCGAAATTTAGGCAAGATGGACCTGCGCGGTCGCGTCTCCCCATTTCGGCAGGGAACAGATTCTAGCACGCCCGGTGGGGCCTTTTCCTCTTTCCACTCTACACTTCGTGTGTCGTATTCGCGAACGAATCACGGTTTGATATGGTTGCCCTTGGGTTTGAGATACTAAGATTTGGTTTTGCTCTCGTACAGAGAAAGAAATGGCCTCCAACTGGCAACTGCAGTTCCCGTTCCGCCTCATCTGGAAGTGTAACCTACGAGCCCCAAGCGGCCTCACTGTTCAAGATGCCGGTGGAGCAAATAACTCAAGCTACCACTGGACTGTTCTTTGGGACCATGATCCCACCAATGAACTTCAATGCCCCGCTGCCGCCGCCGCAAAAAGCCCCAAAGAAGTCAGTCTTTGATCGACTTACCACTGCTGCGGCCCCTCTCAACGGGTCGCCCAACTCCACTGCCTCAGTTTTCAGCATACTGGGCCAGAACGCCAACAAGCCCACGATACCTGAAGCAGCCATCCCAAAGCGGATAGCCATCCCGGATCAAGCAGACGAAATTATTAGAGAAGCTTCTTCTGCCAAGAAGTCAGTCTTCACAAGGCTGGCCGTTCCGGCTCCCGCTCTAGGCGAAGTCATCGAAGCTGGTTCCCGCGCCCAGAGGTCTGTCTTTGACAGATTGGACATCGCTTTTCAACGGGCATCGGTCTTCAAGAGGCTGACGCCAGCGACAACCCTTCGCCAACACAGGGGGTATGAGGAAGTCACCCCTATAGCTGAACCAACTCCATTTGCAAGACACACTCGACGTCGCCACTGGCGCCGAGTAAGGAAGGCCGGGGGCAGCTCCCCGTCGGGACTAACTCCACCAGCTCCCATGGTGGAAATGAATGCTGCTGTTCCAACTGGGAACGACTTTGAACCGCTTAAGAGGGTTCGCAAGAACTCTCCGATTGCCGTGCTGAAGAGATCTCCTCCACCTATGGAGATTACTACAGAAAAGAAGCCGGAGCAGCCTCCTTAGCGGCTGTCCTCCAAAATTTATAAAGTCTGGCGACAAGTCCAGGAATCGGTGATTAACCGGACTACTATCGCCGGCCAAAGAAGCTTAAAGCTCAGCAAAAAAAGAGCCATCTCGTGGTACCACAAAAGATGTCATCCGTCTGGGTGCCCGCTGCAACGACCCCCTCGACTTCAACTGCTCACAAGAAAAGGAGGCTAGAGAAAGCCCCTGTGAACGTGGCAAACCGCAAGGATGTTGAATCTAAACACCCCAAGTCCGGGGGCATGGTAATACATACAGTTTATATGGCTTCCTGAAAAGAAGAAAGCCGTGCTTCTACGGGTCATCGACTGCTTACCCGATCGATAACGAAGGCTCAGGAACAACAGCGGCAGAAACTTCAGGAGATGCTGACTGTAATGGCCGCACTCACTGGGCCAAAAGAAAATCCAGAGACCTCGGAGCAGCATCGGGAACAAGAAACTGATACCGAGTTCCTCCGAAGAATGCTCGAGAGGAAAGAAAAAGAGGCTGCGGAGCAGGCAGCCAATATAAAACGAATGGCTCTTTTGTTCCAAGACATGGCTGGGATGATGTTACAGCCGGAACCTCCAGCTGAAGACCCCCTGATCGTCATTGAAGACGATAGAGGGGAGACATCGAACCCCCCTCCGGCTCTTTCAGCAGCCAAAGAGGAAACCATCTCGAAGGCCGCTCTGGATGACTACATTGCTCAGCAAATACGAGCTCACCAGGCGAATGAAGCGGCTGACCAAACTGTTAAAACTGGGCGACCATATCTAGGCTGGTATGACCAAATAAGGTACCCGCCGGGATATACGATCCCTAAATTCTATATATATAAAGGGATGGGAAATCCGCATCAACACGTCGCTCAATTCAGAGCCTTGTGCAGCAGCACCGGAAGTGATGATAAACTTCTGCTCTGCCAGTTTGTTGGTAGCTTGTTGGAAACGGCGTTCGAGTGGTATTCGGAGCTTCCAAATGATTCTATCAAAACCTTTGCAGAGATGGAGCTACTATTCACTCAGCGTTTCGCGAGTGCTAGTGAACGCACCCCAATAACGGCATTGATCAATGCCAGGGTGAAGCTACGTGAAACGTGGGTACAATACGCAATACGATGGCGGAATTTATGGTCAAAATATGAGCAGCGCATCGAGGAAGCGCCGGCAGTGGGCATGTTCATGGGCACTCTTGACCCTCAAGCAACTATTTCCCAATTCATGATGTTCTTCAAGCCGACCACGTTCCAGGCCTTGATCGACAAACTGGCCCAAATGGACCAGATGGGTCATAGACCGTCTCCTTCAAAGACGGAGCCGTGGAATGAAAAAGGGAAAGGAAAAGCGACCTTCGTCGCCAATGCTCAACAGCAGCCCGGTGGTCCAAAATTAACGGATCGACTAGACGAGAGACGGCGATACTATAATGAGAAAATGAAGCACCCTTATTCATTTCCCGGGACAAAACGAGGAGATTGTTTGAGCTGGCGGTGCGCAACAGGCTCATCAATCTGCCGAATCCGAAACGACCGTTGCAACCTGGTGAGTCTAATAGTCCCAATTATTTCCCCTACCATCAAACGGTAAGCCATCCAATTGAAAATTGCTTCGTCTTTAAAGGCTGGATCGAAGATCAATACCAACAGGGCAAATTTGCCCTGTCCAAGAATTGGAAGGTGAACCCGCCACAGCTACACACTCCCAAGAAGACGGACACACCGGGGGCATCATGTTCTTTCGTAGAAGAAGCTCCATGGGAGGTCGTTCTTTCAGCCAAGACTAAAAGATTGCTGAAGGATCTCCAAACATGCCCGGCGATCAGGTGGAAAAGTCCGCTGGAACCCGAGATCATCGAGGGAATGCTGAAGCCCCGCCCAACTCCAAAAATTGGTGGTGATAGTCAAAGTGCTCACACCCAGCCGTCAAAGTCTTCGAAGAAGAAGAAGAAGACCAAAAAGCCCGCGAAGCCTGGTGACAAGCGCACGAACCTGCAGAAGCAGATTGACGCGCTGGAAGAATATAATCAAAAAGCGCGGACTCCGGTCACACTCCAAGAATTTCTCCGCCACGTCCTTGAGGACGGAGATGATGACAATAGAGAAGACTCGTCGGATGAATCTGAAGATTATGTGGCAAGTTGCCATATGATCTCTCACTCGTCGATAGACGATGAAGAAGCTCCTTATGCAGAGAAACTGGGGGCAAATCCCGAGCTGGAACTTCTCGGGCCATCAGACAAAATGATTGATGCATTCCTGGACGAAGTTCTTCTTAAAAGCAAAGCTGCTCGAGAGCGTGAGATCAAAAAGCCAAACACCGGCGACTGGACGAAAGGGTTGAAACACTCCCACCAGATCAAAGTACATCCGCCGCAAATAAAAGCAGGTTCAGGACTAGGAAGAGGTTCGCCAAAGCCATAACAATGGGAATGAAGCTGCCACCCTGCGAAGAAAACATTCCTGATGAAGCGGATATACATCCTAGCTATTGCCTATATCATTGAAAGATTGCGCACCCTACCGAAGAGTGCAATGCTTTAAAAAACTAGTGGCAGGGATATGTTGCTCACCGACAACATTTCAAGCGGATGAAACGCAAAACTCGTCGGGAGCAAAGAAATACGACCGATGAGCGCAAAAGAACTACTGGCAATTGTCACATGGTCGACGCTGGGGGATCGCAAGTTCTCACTTTCGGGAGTGATTCTGATGAAGAAATAGCCCTTGGCCCTCTCTTTAAAGAACCTACATCCGAAACGGAAGAAATGAAGACCTGTGAGAACATTCAGCCGCGCAATCGTATGCTGCCTGAAAAGAATCTCGGGGCCGCGAACAATGGGTCGAATAGAAAGGATAAGGGAAAAGAAAAGATCCCTGAAGATATCGCCCTCGATGATCAAGTCGTCAAAGAGCTGACAGCCAAGGGCCCGCTAAAGAAAAATAAGGTGGATTACAACATTCTGGCACACCTGAGGAAGATACCCTCACAGCTCAGCATTCTCGACGCCCTTTTGCTATCTAAAGAGGTGAGAGATTCTTTGATTAAGGCACTGCAAGAGCCCGAGCAATTCCAAGCTTTCCTCGCCGAAGAAAAGATGAAGGACGAGCTGGAAGAAGTGCACACAGCTGATATCACCTTCGGTGATGAAGATCTTCTCCTTGGCACGTGCGAGCATAACCATCCCCTTTATGTCTCCGGATACTGTCATGATATCAAGATAGGAAAAATCTTGGTTGACAATGGGTCCTCCGTCAATCTGCTCAACGTAAGAGTGTTGAAGGAAATCTGCATGAGCGTTCAGCACCTCGCTCGTGATAAGATCACCATCTCCGGGTTTGACTCCCAGTCATCACGGATGCTCGGGTTTGTGATACTGACGCTGCGCTTTGGGTTGCTAGTCACTGATATCAAGTTTCACGTCATTGATACCAAGACTTGCTACAACGCTTTGCTCGGCAGGCCTTGGTTACACGAGTACAACATTATCCCTTCTACACAACACCAGTGTATAAAGTATTTCAAGGATGGTCTCGAGTACACTGTAACAGGGGAACTTAACCCGTTCTCCGTAAACGAAGTTCGCAAATATGAGGATGCAAAGTATTTCTTGCCGGACTTCGAAGACACAGAGAGATGCTGTAAACCGAAGAACAAAGCTATCATCACTATTCCGGTCTTCGGGAGTGATACCGAGGAGGAAGAAGAAATAGTTTATTCAGGTCCGCCCCAATGCAACAAGCCGGGACCATCCACCCCTATGTTGATCTTCGACAGCGACTCGGAAGATGAGGTCAATGCCGTATTCTCTGTTCGGCTATCAATTCAAGCCTTCGCTGATGATGATCGGAGCTTGCAAATCGCCATGGTTCCGCGGGAGCATTATAAAGAGCTCGACGCACTTGATATCTATAGTGTGTAAGAACTGCAGACATTCTATGTCCCTCCAAGGAGAAAGGGTGAAAAGTCGATCCTATTCTACCGATCCGGGGAAACCAAGGTGGAGAAAGAAATTTGGCATGGTGCTGATTCCACACTTATCAGGTTCCAGCCCATCCTTTTGCCCAGATATTACACTAAAGGATTAAAAAGGCTGTTGAGGCGCCAAAGCGTACCTTTGAAATAGACCGCGCGACAAGCTCAGTTCTACAACAGGATCTGGAACGTCCCCGGAACCCAGCGAAAGTTGCCCAATGGGAGAATGGAAACGATCGGGCTTGGATATGTTCAATCCAAGGAACGGGAGCGATTCCGCGGCTGCTACATCATACATGACTTTGATGAAGAAGGAGATGCTCTGTGGAAAGATGCTAACCCTGAACCAAAACGAGCTCCCGTCGTAAAAATGCCAAGTCCGTCGTTCGAAGAACAAATGGACAAGCTTATAAGAGAAGCAGGTCAAAAGGTCCGGGATGACCATAATCGTGAAATGGCCATCTACGAGAAAGCCAGAACGCAGCGCCTCCTTCAGCATGCTACAGAAAGTGACGATGCCCTTCGTCACCAGCCCGTCATACAAAAGACCCGACGCAGAGGCAAAAATAAACCAAAGAACGGGAAAAGCGTTCGACAGCGACAAAGCGGGACAAAGAAGCCACGCGATCGAGAATCGAGCAACCAAGATTCGTCTCTTATAAAGAAGATGGGACGAGAATATTCTTTTCCTCAAGACAAGACAAAGAAGATATTCGATCTTGTCATGAAACACCAGATGATGACACTCCCGGAGTCCAAGCACCCTGAGCAAGCAGACGAGGTCTCTCACCCAGGCTATTGTTCCTATCACCGGGCAATAGGACATCCTCTCGAAGACTGCTTCACTTTCAAGAACTGGGTCGAAGACCAATATCAACAAGGCATGTTCGCTCTATCCAGCAATTGGAGGGTAAGCCCGCCACAGAAGCATGAACCGAAAGCGACGCGTATAGAGAGAGTAAAACCAGATCAACATCGATCTTGGAAATGATCTCGTACCTGTCACGCGATAACGCTGTCAGAAGAAGAGCCTGAGAATATGGATGACCTCCCCTGGTGCTTCGAAAACGATGATGGCGAGGTAATTTCAGAGTTTCCACCGGCGCCAAAAGAGCTGGAAGATGGAATACATACTACTGCCGATAACCTCAAGAAAATTGATTTGGGGACGGCAAGTGACCCGCGGCCGACATTCGTCAGTGAGATGTTGTCTGAAGAAAGGGTGGCTACGCTAAAGGAAGTGCTCATACAGTATAAAGATTGCTTTGCATGGAGCTATTCCAAGATGCTGGGACTCGATCCAGAGATTGCTGTCCACAAATTGGCGATTTCTCTGGACGTCAAGCCGATCGAACAAGCACATAGAAGAATGCGGCTCGAGCTTGAGATGAGCATCAATGCCGAAGTCAAGAAATTAATCGACTCTGGCTTCATCCAAGAGGTTCAGTACCCTGACTGGATCGCCAACATCGTCCCAGTGATGAAGAAAAATGGGACAGTGCGTATATGCGTGGACTTTCGGGATCTCAACAGAGCTTGTCCTAAGGACGACTTTCCAGTACCGGTCACCGAGCTGATGATAGATAATACGTCCACTTACAAAGTCTTTTCCTTCATGGACGGATTATCGGGATATAATCAGATAAAGATGCATCCCGAGGACCAGAAGCATACCGCTTTCCGGACCCCTTTGGGTATATTCTGCTACAAGGTGATGCCTTTCGGTCTAAAGAACGCTGGTGCCACTTATCAGAGGGCCATGACGAAGATCTTCGATGACCTCATACATGAAATCGTCGAATGCTATATCGACGACCTCGTGGTTAAAAGCAAATCATACGAGGAACATTTAGAGCATCTGAAGATCGTGTTTCAGCACTTTCGGAAATACAACTTGAAGATGAACCCTTTCAAATGCGCGTTCGGAGTTTCCTCAGGCAAGTTTCTAGGATTCGTCGTATGACACCGAGGCATTGAAATCGACCCGTCAAAGATCAAGGCGATCATGGAAATGCCTCCGCCAAGAACTCTCAAGCAACTGCGGTCTCTCCAAGGAAAGCTCGCGTATATCCGGCGATTCATAACCAACCTCTCCAGCAAATGCCGTCCTTACAGTCACCTGATGAAGAAGGGAACTCCTTTCGTCTGGGATTGCAAATGCCAAAGCGTACTGGACGAAATCAAGCAATACTTGCAGAATCCGCTGGTGCTGACTGCCCCGGTCAGGGGAAAGCCTCTCATTCTGTATACAACCGCCTTTGAGGGTTCTCTAGGCGCGTTATGGGCACGAGAAAACGACCAAGGGAAGGAGAGAGCCCTCTACTATTTAAGTCGAGTTCTTCTGGGGATAGAAAACAATTACTCCCCCATCGAAAAACACTGCCTGGCGTTGATCTTCGCGATAACGAAGCTCAGACACTATGCGTTAGCACACGAGGTCCATCTCATATCAAAGGTGGATCCTCTCAAATATTTGATGTCTAAGGCTATATTAACGGGACGGTTCGCCAAATGGGCCCTGCTCTTAATGGAATTCTCGGTGACATACTGACCCCTCAAGGCAGTGAAAGGCCAAGCCATCGCCGACTTCCCCGCTGAGCATCCGATACCTACCGACTCTCCCTTGAACTGCGAATTGCCGGACGAACACGCGTTTGACACGATCGACGGTAAGAGAAGAGAGAATGATACCCGGTGGGAACTTTATTTCGATGGAGCATCTTCCATGAAGAAGCGCAAACAAAGCACCCCCATAATCAAATCTGGGGTGGGCCTCATCTTCGTGACTCCACAAGGAGGGATAATGCGCTTTGCTTTCTTCTTAACCGCATCGAGGACAAACAATGAAGCCGGGTACGAAGCTTTGATAGCAGGTCTTGAAATCGCCGTCGACATGGGAATTGAGAATCTCCTCATATACGGAGACTCCCAGCTGATCTTTAGTCAAGTAAACGACGACTATCAAACGTGCAAGCCAGAGTTGGTGAAGTACGGCGGGAAAGTACAGCAACTGTTGACTCAAATTCCTTCCTACACTATGGAAAGCATACCGTGGGCGGAAAATATCAAGGCGGATGCATTAGCCAAGCTCGCTAAAGAACTGGCCGACGAAAACCTCGATGACGTGAGGATCGTTGTGCAAAGCCGTCGGGTTCTCGCACCGACAGAAATATCTCCGGAGTCGTCTGAAGAGAAAGAAGCGACCAAAAAGACAGCCCTACAAATAAAAGACCGGGAAAAGGCTGAGGATTGGAGAGAAGTCTTTATAGATTACTTCAAATCCCGTCAAACACCTGAAGATACATCCTCAAGGGATCAGCTCATGAAACGAGCTCTATCCTTCGCCTTTGTTAATGATACTCTGTATAAGAGATCATTTGACTCTCTATGGCTAAGATGCTTGGGACCTGAAGAGGCAAGGAGAGTCATTCAAGAAAGTCATGACGGATTCTGCGGTTCTCATCAAGACGGGCCGAAGATGAAGCTGAAGATCAAAATGATGTGCTATTATTGGCCCACGATGATCCAGGACTGCCTCGAATACGCGAAGCAGTGCCACCCGTGCCAGATTCACGGGGACTTTATCCATCAGCATCCAAATACATTACATCCAATGGTGGCTAGCTGGCCGTTCGAGATGTGGGGAACTGACATAATCGGGCCCATCGAACCAGCATCGTCCCGAGGACATCGATTCATTTTGGCGACAACTGATTACTTCTCCAAATGGGCAGAGGCAGTACCGCTTAGGGAGGTGAAGACGGAGAATATCCTCCATTTCTTCAAGACGCATGTCATTTATCGGTTTGTCACTCCACGACGGATTATCTCCGATAATGGGCCAGCCTATAGAAGCCACAAGATCAGCCGCATCGCACAACAGCATAACATAGAATGGAGATATTCATCGGTCTATAATCCCCGAGCTAACGGTCTAGCTGAGGCTTTTAACAAGACCTTGACGAAGATCGTGAAAAAGACGGTGTCTCGAAATAAGAGGGACTGGCACGAGAGACTGCATGAAGCTCTCTAGGCGTATCGAACTACGTTCAAAACGGCCACGAACACAACGCCGTATGCATTGGTATTCGGCACAGAAGCGGTACTCCCTCTCGAGATAGAGTTACCCTCTCTACGAGTTTCCATTCACTGCGAGCTAACAGACGAAGAAAATGCTCACCTTCGGCTTGAGGAGCTCGACGCCCTTGATGAAACCCGGCTCATGGTGCAACAAAATCTGGAGGCTTATAAGGCAAAGATGACGCGCTCATATGAGAGATTGACTAGGCCGAGAACATTCCGCCAAGGCGAGCTCATGCTAGTGGTCAAAATACCTATGATCCTAGTGCCAAACGGGGGATATTCGAGCCTAACTATGAGGGCCCGTATATTATCGACAAAGTTTACCAGGGTGGAGCCTACCTACTCATGGATATGCATGGGGAAAGGCCTTTCAGGCCAATAAACGATCACTTCCTAAAAAAATACTACGCCTGACGAGTCATGGCCTAGGTCAATGATAAATGACGACGCCTATGTCCGCTCGCTATCTTCCTAAGCCCAAACTCTATAAGTAGTAGCCGGCTTATGGACCGAAACGCCCTTAAACTAACGACGGACCAAAACGTCCTTAAACTAACGACGGACCGAAACGTCCTAAAACTAACGACGGACCGAAATGTCCCTAAACTAACCATGGACCTAAATGACCTAAAACTAACAACGGACCGAAACGTCTTTAAACTAACAATGGACCACTATGTCCTAAAACTGGCTGTTGACCGAGACGTCGATAAACTACTACGGACTGCAGCATCCCAAGCCTGACACAAAAAAAAATAAAAAAAAAAGAAAGAAAAAGAAAACGGTATGTCCATAAGCAAAATGGGCACGGATGAAAACCAGAAAGGGCTCCGTGAGTAAAAACAGCAGGGCTATCGGCGAGTGTTGCGAAAACCCGAAAGGGCGCAATCTCGTTAAAAGAAACTTGCAAGGTCCTCTCGACCTTGTGAGGAGAAACCACCTGCGTGAGATCCTTACGACTCACAAAGGAGCAACACACTTAGGGATCCCCACGATTCCTAAGGAGAAACACACTTACGAGATCCTCACGACTCGTAAGGAGAATTCCCCCTTTGAGACTCTCACGGCTCATCGGATTCAGAAGCCTTAAGTTACAGGGATCTGAACTTGTTCTTGAGCAGCCATCACAACCTCCAATTTTTCCCTACAAGCGGTTCAATGCTGACCCTTGTATACAATCCACGGGCGCGAATAAAAATTTCCCTAACAAAGTCCCATCCGTGACTAAGGATATGTTTACACAGTGAACAGCCCTTGTAAGTCCTCTCGACTTATAAGGAGAAAGAACTCTTATAAGATCCTTACGACTTATAAGAGACCACACACTTAGGAGTCCTCGCGATTCCTAAGGAAAAAACGCACCTACGAGATCCTCACGACTCTTAGGGAGAAAAATCTTTATGAGACCCTTACGGCTCATGAAGTCAAAAGCCTTAGTCGACTGGATCTTAACCCTGTTTGCTAAGCCACCTTTGCTCGACATCGACAGAGGCAAATGATGATTCGCTCCTGGCAATATCCCAGTTGTAGCAGTGCTGATGCCGAAATCGGTGTCTAATTCCAAGCTTGCAGCGAAAAGCCGGCGAATTACAAATGCATACGAAATAGCCGAAATGATGGGGCAACTTGCGACAAAATCAGCAAGTAAAAGTGTATGCATGCAAAATAGCCGAAATGATTGGGCAACTCGCAATAAAAAGCAGCGCGTAAAAATAAAACAAATAGCTGAAATGATTGGGCACCGCGAAAAATAGCCGAAATGATTGGGCAATCGTGACTTTCGCGATATAAAAAGCTGAAATGATAGAGCATCGCGGAAAGAAAAATATATAAAATGAAACCTTTTGCCCTACAGGTGATATCGTATCAATCCCTGTATATAATCCAGGGGCGCAAACAAAGAGGGAATCACACCTTCCCTCCCCAGGCTCCATCCGAAAGAGAGCCAAGTCTCGACTGTTCACAGACAGCCTGGAGATCATCTCAACATTCGTCTCATTACAAAAGACGCAACATCAAGCAAAGCGGAACCGCGGCAATTTCCAGTTCTATGACTCGGCGGTGCACATATGACTGAGAGTCAAACCCCGACTCCGTGAAATGAGGATAAAGTCAACCCTTCCTGGTTTCGTGGAACACGGCCTATGTCAATTCTGACCCCGTAGGAAACGTCCAGAGCGGATCCTGGTCCTCGCAGAACACGGCTATGTCAATCAGACCCTGTGGGAAGCATCCAGAGCAAATCCTGGTTTCGTGGAACACGGCCTATGTCAATCCTAACCCCGTGGGAAACGTCCAGAGTGGAGCCTGGTCCTCGCAGAACATGGCTATGTCAAACCGACCCCGTGGAAAGCATACAGAGCAAATTCCTGGTCACGTGGAACACGGCCTATGTCAATCCTGACTATGTGGGAAACGTCCAGAGTGGAGCCTTGTCCTCGCAGAACACGGCTATGTCAAACCGACCTCATGGGAAGCATCCAGAGCAAATTCCTGGTCACGTGGAACACGGCCTATGTCAATCCTGACCCCGTGGGAAACGTCCAGAGCGGATCCTGGTCCTCGCAAAACATGGCTATGTCAATCCTGACCCCGTGGGAAGCATCCAGAGCGGAGCCTGGTCCTCGCAAAACACGGCTATGTCAATCTGACCCCGTGGGAAGCATCCAGAGCAAATTCCTGGTCACGTGTAACACGGCCTATGTCAATCCTGACCCCGTGGGAAGCATCCAGAGCAAATTCCTGGTCATGTGGAACATGGCCTATGTCAATCCTGACCCCGTGGGAGCGGATCCTGGTCCTCGCAAAACACGGCTATATCAATTCTTACCCCATGGGAAGCATCCAGAGCAAATTCCTGGTCACGTGGAACATGGACTATGTCAATCCTGACCCCGTAGGAAACGTCCAGAGCGGATCCTGGTCCTCGCAAAACACGCTATGTCAATCCTGACCCCATGGGAAGCATCCAGAGCGGAGCCTGGTCCTCACAGAACACGGTTATGTCAAACCGACCCCGTGGGAAGCATCCACAGCAAAATCCTGGTTTCGTGGAACACGGCCTATGTCAATCCTGATCCCGTGGAAAAACGTCCAGAGCGGAGCCTGGTCGTCGCAGAACACGGCCTATGTCAATCCTGACCCTGTGGGAAGCATCCAGAGCAAATTCCTGGTCACGTGGAACATGGCCTATGTCAATCCTGACCCCATGGGAAAACGTCCAAAGCGAAGCCTGGTCCTCGCAGAACACGGCCTATATCAATCCTGACCCCGTGGGAAGCATCCAGAGCAAATTCTCGGTCACGTGGAACACGGCCTATGTCAATCCTGACCCCTTGGGAAACGTCCAGAGCGGATCCTGGTCCTCGCAGAACACGGCTATGTCAATCCTGACCCCGTGTGAAGCATCCAGAGCAAATCCTGGTCCCGTGGAACACGGCTAGAGTCAATCTCAACCTCGTGGGAAACGCCCAGAGCAACCCCTGACTCCGTGAAATGCGGATAACGTCAACCTCATCAATCACTTATGGGTCCTCTTGACCCGTAAGGAAGAAAACTCTCTTGTAAGATCCTTACGACTTATAAGAGAAAACGCACTTAGGAATCCTCACGATTCCTAAGGAGAAAATACACCTGCGAGATCCTCTCGACTCGTAGGGAGAAAAGTCTTTATGAGACCCTCATGGCTCATGAAGTTGAAAAGTCTTAGGCAGCAGATCTAAACCTGATTCCTAAGCCATCGCTACCTCTCGAAGAATTCAAAACAGAATGCTCTCTTTATCATCTGCAGGATACGCTTACTAAAGTGACATGCCGATAACAAAGAAGAGAAGAAAGCGACAAGGAGAACATTTGATTCGCATTCGGTTAAACGTTCAAAACATACCCATTCATGCATGTGCAAAAGATTTAGTGGATAAAATAAACACACGGAAATGAGGAATTTGCTATTCATACTTCAAAAAGTTCTTACAATAATGAAAGCAGTAAACGAAAACATAATCAAAATGATTACATTGGCAAGACATCAAATCCAGGACACGGATTGAGAAATTCAAAGGTGAGGCCGTCCAAAATTTTTCGAGCCTCTCGGACCATCTTCGTGTGCATCCTTTCACAATCGCAAGCGTCAGGATCCCCACTGATGTCCTCCACCCTTCGATAGGCAGCAAGTATCGCCGCCTGCTGAAAAGCTTGATGCAGAATATCAACAAGGTTGTCTCGCCTTTTTTTTGAGATTAGGCCCATCAGATACACCGAGTGCACCTTATCTTCGGCGTCGTCCAATGCCTTAAGCGACATGCCTAGAAAGAATAAGGGAAGCGCTTCCCAGATCGCTCTCACGATAAGCTTCAAGAGAGAGGAACGACGAGGAAGCAGTCGACCATTGTATGCATCAAAGCGGCCCATAATTTCAGCACACTGGGCATTTGTGAATTCTTAGTTTTGGGAACGGCCGAGTGCGCAAATATCCCCGTAAGAAATAATCTCGTCGAGGTCATATATGTGAGTGTCCATAACGTCTGAAAAGGAAAATCAGTGAGAGTTAGGGAATGGACTGATTAAGAAAAGCTTATTGAAACGGACTCGGGATTTAAACAACTCTTGATATCCCCAAGGTGGGAATAAGTGCTAATTAAATCACCCAATGGATTTAATTCTATGAAGTTAAGAGAGAAATCCTAAAAAAGAATTTCGTAAAAAGATCCCTCGGGCAGAGGAGTAAAACTCTCATTGAGAGCAGCGCTCTTCACAAGACAGACATCTGTCAAAGTCTAATGATGAAGGAATAAAATTCCTCAAGAAAATCCTAAGAGCCTTGCTTTGAGAAGATGATGGAATAATCTATCAAAAATAAAATTTCAATTTGATCTTCAAGATCCATGAACAAACTCTTAAGAGTTCTTCTATATGATCTGAAAGGAGCAAAGCTGCATTAATGGATTAAGAAATCATAAGCAAGATCCTTTTAGATTTATGATTCCAAGAGAGCAAAGCTCTGTTAATAAAACCCTAAAAGGGATTTTCTTTAGATCAAAGATCTATGAAGAGCAAGGCTCTGTTAATGGGTGAAACCCAAAAAGATGTTTCAAAAAGATTTAATCTTTTGCCTAAAAATCTGACAGAGTTCTGTCCTTAAGAAAATTCTTAAGAGGAAGAGCTGCGCTCTGAAAGAGAAAATAAATTTTCAAGAAGGATTGAAGATGAACAGAAGTCAACTCAAAGGCCAAGGGTCCTATTTATAGGCACTAAGCGCCGTTTCAATTCCTCGGTTGATCCAAGAGGGGAGATACTGCCACCGTTGCACCCACATATGGGCCCCGTGAGCGCAACGGTGGGGGGGCATTTGTTTCCCCAATTAGAGCAAAGCTCTGTTCAGGATTCAAAATTTGAATTAAAGCCGCGCTTTTATAAAAGCGCTGCGTTACAACTAGCGCACCCCATGCAAAGTGCGTAGGCGCTAGGCTAGATGCGCTGCTCTCCAAGGAGCGCACCACGTGCAAAGCACGTGTGCGCTAGCGCTAAGAGCGCTGCGCTCCAAGTAGCGCACCATGGGCAGAGCGCATAAGCGCTAGCACTGGAACTAAATGTTCCTCACCGTTGGATCAAATATCCAACGGATATGATTAAATCATCAATTAACAAGAATGAAATTCTGTTGAATCTTTCCAAACAGAAAAGATTGTGCTCTGAATTTGGAACACCGTTGGATCAATGATCCAGTGGTGATTAAAAATCACTAAAATACAGAACATATTCTGTAAGGGGGAAAGATTTCCCAATCTTGTTAAAAAAACAAGAAGATTATCTTCTGTAAACCAGAAGCCCTTGGATCAAATATCTGACGGTGGGAAAATTCCCAAATCAATTAGAGAATAAATCTCTTTAACCGATTGAACAAATCAGCTGGCCCTATATAAAGGCCCCGAGACTTCAAGTCTCAGAGAGAGGAACCCCCCATAAACTTTGAGAAAATCTCAGGAAGAAGAAGCTCTCGGCAAAAGAAGACAATTCTTTTCAAGGTAAAAAAGAATAGAAAGACGAAATCATCTCAATATAAAAGAAGTATTTACTTCTTTCACAGATCATGGATCTATAAGATAAATTGTCTTTCACAAAAGAGATTATGAACATCTCATTATAAAGGGGGGAGAATTATTCAATTCTCTTAGGATCACAGATCCATAAAGGCAAAACTTTTCATCAAAAAGAGATTGAAATATCTCCTATAAACTAAGAACTTTGTTCTTAGAATCTTGAGACAAAGTCTTTTATCAAAGAAAAGATAATCTTCAGAGCGCAAAGTTAACCTAAGAAGAGCCTTAGCGCTCCTAATCTAAGAAGAGCCTTAGCGCTCCTAATTTAAAAGTGCCTTAGTGCTCTTCATCTAGCGCAAAGCGCTGCAGTGTCATAGCGCTTCAAACACAGGGCACTACGCTCATTGGCTAGCGCTCAGCGCTATGCGCGCCACGTGCTCCTCACGCGTGCGCTGCATTATATGGCACCAACGCCAAACGCCTCAACGCTTTAACTATAGCGCATCAGCGCTCTACATCTAGCGCAAAGCGCATCAGCGCTCTTCATGTAGCGCAAAGTGCTAAGCGCATTAGCGCTAAGAGCATTAGTGCTTCATATCTGGCGCAAAGCGCTAAGCGCATTAACGCTGCGCAAAGCGCTAAGCGCATTAACGCTTTAACCATAGTGTGCTGCGCTCATCGACTAGCGCTAGTGCCAAGTGCGCCACATGCTTTTATGTGCACTTGAATAGAACATAAACTATTCTTTGAATAAGCTTGGAGCTATGATAAATGCACAGTATTCAACTAAAGACAAAATATTGTCAGAGACCAAACCAATTCTTAGCATTTTTAAGGCGACTGGGCTCAAACAAACACCTAACAACTCAAAAACAAATGTTGAACATTGTAATTGAATGGACTTAGCCCAAATTGGCCAGAAGTCCTCAAATCAGATTAATTGAGTTCATATGCTCATAAATCACAGATCTTAGTCCCAATTGGACTACAGGTCTCTCAACCCACATCGGTTTAAGGGTATATCTCTAAACTCCTATGATATTTGTCGTTGTAATCCTTCAACGTCTTCAGAGAGGTGACGGGTCCCGACAACCATACATTTCATGGACTATGATGTCCTTAACCTGGACTGTGGGGTCCTTAAGCCCATAGACTATGATGTCCTTAACCTTGACTGTGAGGTCATTAAACTCACGGACTATGATGTCCTTAACCTTGACTGTGAGATCTTTAAACTCACGGACTATGATGTCCTTAACCTTGACAGTGAGGTCTTTAAACTCATGGACTATGATGTCCTTAACCTTGACTGTGAGGTATTTAAACTCACAGACTATGATGTCCTTAACCTGGACCGTAATGTCCTTAAACTAATCGACCGCAATGTCCCTACACTAAACAATAGAGCCCAAATGCTCTTTTGTTGGATCTAAACGATCCCGTTAAGTTGATCTTAGTCTAAAATTAGACTAACGTATCCTTAACCTACATTTAAGTTGATCTTAGTCCCAAATGAGACTAACGTATCCTTAAACCCAACCCCCAAACCCAAATCTAAGAAGATACGGATTTGGACTAATCCACGCCCTACGGGCGACAACATAAATTAGTCTCCGTATACAATCCACGGGCAACCAAAAACAAAACAAATACCCACGACACGAAGTGACCATCTGGAGAAGGAGAAAATGGTTACCGCGATGCGGTAGCATAATTAACTGCAGGGGCTTGCGTCTGCAGGGAAAAGCGTCCCCACAATCAAAACCCCCTCAAATGAGGGGGAATCTGACGAAGTCTACTATATCAGCCGCATCCGTTTAAACCTTCGATACATGGTGCCATAAATCAACTTGGCATCTTCGGAGAGGTGGACGGATAGCACCAATTAGCATCTACCCCGAAATTCAGGCAAGACGGACCTGCGCGGTCGCGTCTCCGCGTTTCGGCGGGGAACAATATTGTTCTTGACTCGCCACAGTTTTAGGAAAATGGACTTTTTCAGAAAACAGTAGTGGGAGTATGGTAGAACTGGAAGTGATTCCAGAACCGCAAACGATTACTGAAAATTTAATAGGAACTAAAGATTCGATCAGGTTTGACATTCTATTAGCCACTCCGCAGATATGGTGGTTAATCTCAGGCACCCGAGAGGTACTCCGGTAACCTCAAGGACAGTGACAAGGAGGTTCTTGTTTACCCAGACTTGCCATTGCTACTATTCTAGACTGTGAGACCCAGTAGGAGGATGTTTATAGCGTCGTTCTAAACTAGCTTTAGAAGTGCACGTGTACACGACTCTGCCAAAGGGTTGTTGTAGTCAGTGGGAGCAGTGGAAGCATAGTGGACAAGTAGCTTATGTCTGTTTATAGACTAAAGCAGATATAGCAGAGATAGATCATCTATTTTTGATGTGACAGTCATGGGCTTTGACTTCATCAGAATAGGGGATGGATCTGTTGAGAAGGTAGTAGGGTGTAATGTCCTGGTATTTGATGACATACACGTTGTAGGATGTGACATTCCTATATTACGATCGGTTATACCGTGGTTGTCATACAGTGGCTTCTCCACAAAGGATATAGATATTATATCAGGCATTCTGGTTACTAGATCTATGGTTTTAGGTCTAGATTTGGGTAGTTTCCCAATTTGGGTACTTAGACAGTATTCTAAAGGTGTTTTAGAATGGACGACTCTTAGCATGGTAGTGTACCTGCAGGTGATGGAGTCACCCTCTCTAAAGGTGTCTTACAGACTAAAGGGAAGAGGGATGTACATGATTGGCATATCACTTGCTTAGGCAATTGAGTTAATCATGAGATGTCAAGTACCACAGCAGATGTTGTTTTTGCACTAGATGCTATAAGTTGAGATATTAATCCAATCCTGGAGAAACGTTCGGAAGCAGTTTTAGAACATAAGTGGATGTTCTACGGATTTGATAACGGCAGCCTCCTTCGGGAGACGGTTATCATTCCAGGCTTTCAAGATGACCTGGTTGACAGAGTGACTATCAGAGTTATAAACTTTCCTCTGTGAGGGGCAGTAGTTTGGATAGCTGGTCCAAGCGGATACCGAGGGAGGCATGGTGCAGGATACCGATTAAATTCAGTTGACGATACAGTCTAAGAAGTTTGCTGGATTTGGAGTTCATTTGTGAACTGGGTCCCATCAGATATCCAGACATATTCTAAGACAGGTATTGCTCATTTCGGAAGATAGCCTTCTCCGCGAACTTGAGATTAAGAGAGATATAGAAAGAAACATCAGAGAGGATCCACTCACTGAGGCTATTTCTCCGAACGCAATAGTTTCACAAATGAGTTTTGTGAAACTGATCAGTAGAGGAGTTAGGTGTTCGGTATCACACGGGCTGTGAGTATGCGACATCACAATAATTAGCCTTAAGTGCAAGTGGGAGATTGTTGGATATAGTGCCCTCAAAGTCAATTATTGGATCGCAGGCACGTGATTGCAATGATTGAGGGAGGACCTATATCGGTAGGAAAGTCTTACTCGAGATAATAGTATGCTATCTGGTTTGTCTTTATCATCATGTACATGTTTTAGGTGACATTACAGATCACTATTACACGTTGATAGAGCCCTTAGGATTCTTGCTTGACTACCAGCAGTATGATGGCGATCATATACGTGAGAGTTGGGTAGTCTATAAGCACATTCTTAAAGTGTCCCTAGTCGTGGGAGTTTCGAGACTGGGTATCGATACTCCATTAGTAGACTAGTGTATACAGTCGAGACCCCGACGAGGGGCGGTGGCCGGTCTCACAAGCCATTGGTGTCAGTTGGTTCACCTAAGATGTATACAGGTGCTCATTGGGTTATGAGTACACCGGACGGACTCGCCGGGAATATGCTAGTTGAAATTATACCTAACATTAGATAGCATTTCCCTGGTGACATGTGTACAGGTTAGTCTATCGACCTGAGATCGTCATTTGTCTCGTGTGAGTTCCCACTGTGCTTTTATTACTACCCTACCATGGCTCAAAGGAGTCGTGCAAACAGGTTTTAGTTGGGTACAGTCTCGAGCCACATGGAGGCAGTGAGCGGATCGGCAGAGGATTCGTCTTTCCCGGTATTGGGGTGAGATCGCGCTGTATTTAGGAGAGCCATTACACGAAGTCCTTGGCCAAGGCAGGTGAGATTTACTGGTAGGTATTCCAGTAGTTTCTTAGGGTGTTCTGGGCTACACTCTTACACGACTTATACCGCTATTGGGGGTCTGACGTTTACCAACCCCCTAGGCCCGATATGCGATACTCATAGACGAACGGACCGGACTGTACGGATATTGTCACTGACAAGCTCAGTAGGGTTTCAGGATGAGTTCGCTCATTGGCATCCCTTTTGGTCAATACATGGGTACCCGTTACGTACAGCTAGTGCCACTGACGTGCTTATGGTTAAACCCACTGCCAGCGTATTGACGAGTCTTTAGAGTCCCCCACAGAAAGTTTCCCTAGTTCGGGAGAAACGTTGTAGAGGCCGTATGGTTTTATGGCAGAGTTCGATCATATACGTGCACTTATGCACGGATCATAATCGGACGGATAATACTAGTGGGCTTTGGTTTAAGCTGGATCCTAGTATTAGATTTGGTGGATTATTTTCGTCTCGTAGTATTCGCATTCAGTCGGAATGAGGATGCAGGTATGTATATACAGATGAGGGGTATCCTTGTGATCCGTCACGAGTTTACTTTAGAAGATGCCATTCTATTTATTGTTCTAAACATTTGGGTTAATGTTTATTAAGTGGAAATTGTGAGTGCTAGTCATGATGAAGAGCATTAAATGTGGCATGTGCATGTTTGGTGACTCATGGTGTTATTTTTTGTGCTATGTCAATTTTCTTGATTGATTATTGTGTGGAATTGATATGTGGAGAGAGAGAGGGCAGCCACTAGAGGTGGGGCTTGGCTCTTGATTTGAAAAGAGAGCTCTCACAATTTATCCCACACAATAAGCAAGCTCTTCTTCTTCTTCACTAGTTTTCTTTTTGTGCTCAAAACTTCCATTAATGGCTTCTTCTTCAACCTCCATCCATACCATCTCATGTGTTGAGAATCAATGGATGTCATGAGACAAAGTAATCACACATATTCTCTACTTTACCTTGGACATGTCGGCTAGCAAACTTCATATTCGAGTTGCTTCGGTTTTGAAGCAGGAGCCCGTAAAAAGATTCTGTCACGCCCCGCTTCCCAGAGTACGCTAAGATAGGCACGTGACAGAGCCAACCATGCTACCTGTGGATAGGAAATATCCCTCCACAGTCACATTACGGCAGTAGAGATATCAAGAACAATAATAATAACCATCTAATACATGTCCATGAGCCAGAATAACGAGTCAAGAATAAATAATGCGGAAGCAAAAGATCCAATACAATAATAAACTGGAATGTACGTCCCATAATGCGGGCTCACATCAAGAATGAAATGCTGAAAAGAAAGTAAAATAAACTAATAACAGGTCCTCACTGCTCGGCCTGTTCACTGAAATGCTCCTGCTCGGCCTGCAGCAAAGATAAAGAATCTGGGCCATGCAAAACCCAGACGTCAGTGCGTCATAATATCAAGCAATAATACATCAAGGAGTAGCAAGTCATGCAGGTATGAGTATGAACGGTAAAACAGGTATAACAGTAACATAAATAAGGACAGTGGAGGGTAAGGCACAGGCGATGTGCAGTGAGTAATCTAAACTGGTCTACTGGGTTAACTACTCTCAAGTCTTTGAAATCAATTTGATGAATCATCGATGTAACTCAATAGTATCCCGTGCGTGCCTGTGACCACGGTCAAGACTCTCGGGCTGAATCCGAGACGTGCCGCTAGGCAGTAAAAGGTAGTATGTAAAGACGAATGATATCAGCAGTATCATTCCGGGGCTGGCCTAGCCCATAAGACTGATCAGTAAAGGAATCGAACTGTCGAGTTACAAGTCAGGTTTCATCATTGATTTCCCTATACCCCCAAGTTATGTGTTCAAGTCAGGTATTGATAAATCTGGAGATAATGCCAACACAGGATCAAGCGGGTACAGGTTTGTCGGAATAGACAACAGGAAATGTCCGTAGGGACAATAGGTCAGGACTGTCGGCATTAGAAACAGGATCAGGTAACAAGTCAAGCTGTGGTACATCAGGTCATGTCAGGTGGTGTACAAGTATCAACTCATGTCAAGTAGTGCACAGATATCAAGTGGGTGCTCATAATCAAACTGTAATAAGCATGGGTACACAAAAACAGGTATGAGGTACTAATATAACAATAAAATGGAATAATGTGATATAGTATGCAAATAGATATAAATTCAAAGATATGGATGCACAGTTATCGATTAGGGTTACATTTATAGTCCCAATACTAATTAGGATGCACTTTATTAAACATGGGATGTTAATTTCATAGTATTATGTATTAATATGATCTATGGATGCAGTTATATATATTCTAAATGAGATGGATGCATACGGGTAACCGAAAAGTTATAAAACTATAAAATGGTAATGTGGGATGTACAACTAAGCACTATGTGATATAAATATTGATATGGGTGCAGTATATTGTAATCTAGTATGCAACAAGATAGGTTTTCCATGACCTAGAACTAAAATGATATAAACGGATGCAAACGGAATATCGAAACGTTATAAAACTAAACATGGGGTACTAGATTTAAACTACAGGTATGATATTTATTTAAATAGGTATAAAATGAGTTATATAGCATGTAGCAAGATTAACTTGCCTCGACGGATCAAGAAACGGATGTGTACGGAACGTCTCACATCGGTGAAAAGTCGCGACGCGTGCACGGTACACGGAACGGTTCCAAACAACACACAAGGGTGATCACGCAAGCAAGGCACGTTCGCTTGGTTGTCTGGATTGTCGGCGTCGTCACGACTCCGGCGAACTACAAAAGGACAGAGAACAATTTTCTAGAAGGAAAGAAAGAAAGAAAAGAAGAAAGACAGAAAGAAAAGGGAAAGGAGAAGGAAGGGCAGAGGCTCACTGGTTGCACTGGAGTCAGGGAACGAGGGGGGCGACGACGAGATCGACTGCGGCAATCTACGCCGGCGGTGTAGCGGGCGTGCAGGGGTGGCCGAGGTACTCGGTTCTGGGCTCGGAGAAAGGGAGAAGGAGAAGAGGAGTGGCGAGAGAGGGAAGGTGAGGTAAGGAGGTGGTCGGGGAGATGGGCAGAGGAGAGGCGAGGGTGTCGAGGTCGACGGCGAGCGCGAGGCGGCGGGGCTAGGGTTCGCAGAAAAGAAAATGAGAAGAAGGAAGGAAGTTAAAATATAAATATAGGGATAGAGAGAGAAATAAAGCGAGAGGAGAGAGAGAGAGAATCTGAGAGAGAGGAGAGAGAAAGCGAGATCGAGAGGGGACAGAGAGAGAGATGAATAGTGAGGAGAAAGAGATTTGGCTGGTAGCGGGGAGAGAGAAAGAGAGATTGCGGTGAGAGAGAGAGGGAGAGAGAGAAAGAGAAAGAGAAAAGAAAGAGAGAGGGAGTGGGGGCCACTTGACAGCGAGAGAGAGAGCTGGAGGGTGAGCTGGGTTTGGTTAGGAGTTAGGATTTTAAGATTTAAAATTAATAGTTTGTTGGGTAAATTTTAAATCTGTTGATAAAAATAGTGATATTAAATATTAAATAATTGAATTTTGGCGGGATACAAAAATATTCCAAAATGCGCCCGGGTCGGGTCTAAAATTTCAAATTTAAAATATGAAAAATATATGCGACGTCCAAATTTTAAAATGAATGCTCAGGTAACGAAAATGCATACCCCCAAGAACGGATGCACGTACGTGCGCGTAGCCATCCAAACACGTCCGTTTCACTGAACGGGATGAGAACAAGATGCGCGGATGCTACCACGGGGTTAGGGGTATCATGCAGGCCATGTTTTGTAATTTTAAATTATTTTACGTGACCTAAAATGTTATATGGTAAAAGATGCAATGCCAGATGAAATGCCAGTATGCAGTATACATGAAATGCACACGTCTATGTAACAAGTCAAGGTAATTCATAAATATGAATCAAACCGGTTCAAGCAAGCGGGTCGGGTCGAATGCAATGTAAAATGTAACATACCAATCGCACCCAAAACACGATAAATCAGGAAAAATACCACGATAAGTAAAATACGAGAACTGGAATTGGTATAAATGAACTAGGTTGTTACATTATACCGAACTACAAAAATAATTTTGTCCTCGAAATTCCAAGAACAAGAAAGGATAAACAATCAAGAAACTACAAGAATAGATGTGGAAACTTCTGTCGGATTTCATCTTCTCGTTCCCAAGTTGATTCTCCATGCGAGCGATTTCCCCAAGAAACAAGTACAAGAGGGATAACCTTGTTCTTAAGAACCTTTTCTCTTCGATCCACAATCGACATCGGTCGTTCCTCAAAAGTTAAATATTCACGTACAGTCAGCTCCAAATGATCCAGCACGTGTGTTTCATCACGAACATATTTACGGAGTTGAGATACGTGAAACACGTCATGAACATTCGCCAAAGATTGCGGTAAACCCAATCGATACGCCACTTCTCCAACACGCTCCAAAATCTCGAAAGGCCCAACGAATCGAGGACTAAGCTTGCCTCGACTCTCGAAACGAATCACTCCTCTAGTCGGTGATATCTTCAAGAATACCAAATCACCAACAGCGAACTCTAGAGGTCTTCTCGATGTATCGGCCCAACTCTTCTGTCGATCTTGTGCTGCCTTCATATGATTCCGGATAGTGTTAACTTTCTCCACTGTTTGCACGATCAAATCCGGTCCCAACAATCTTCGTTCTCCAACATCGTCCTAACAAACAGGTGAACGACACTTGCGACCATATAATGCTTCGAATGCAGCCATCTGAATAGTCGCCTGAAAACTGTTGTTGTACGAAAACTCCACCAAGTGTAGATGATCCTCCCATAAACCCTTGAAGTCTAACATACAAGCTCTCAACATGTCTTCAAGAGTTTGGATCGTTCTCTCCGACCGGCCATCTGTTTGAGGATGATAAGCTGTGCTAAACTTCAATCGAGTCCCCAAACTTTCTTGTAAGCTCCTCCAAAAGTGTGCTAAGAAACGGGTGTCACGGTCGGACACGATGCTCACCGGTACTCCATGCAATCTTACAATCTCCTGCATGTACTGTTCTGCCAATACTTCTGTTGATTGACCAACTCGAAATGGGATGAAATGAGATGCCTTGGTCAATCAATCAACAATCACCCAAACTGCATTGTTGCCTTTTGGACTTCGCGGTAAAGCTGTTACGAAATCCATGGTTATATGTTCCCACTTCCATTGAGGAATCGGAAGTGGTTGCAATAAACCAGCAACCCTTTGATGTTCAGCCTTAACTTGCTGACACACCAAGCACTTCGCTACAAAGCGGGCAATCTCCCGTTTCATGCCTTCCCACCAGAAATGCTGTCGTAGATCTCGGTACATCTTCGTGCCTCCTGGATGTACAGAATATGCGAAACTGTGCGCCTCCTTCATAACTTCTTCGCGGATATCTCCCTTTGGCACACACAAACGGCTATCATATCGCAATGAACCATCTTCATGAATCAATAAGTCCGTTCGAAGTCCAGCTTCAACCTGTTCTCGAAACTTTTGCAATCTAAAGTCCTGTAACTGCGCTGCTTTAATATTCTTGATCAACGACGATTGTACTTGCAGCTGTATCAACTGTCCCGAAGAATGCGGTAGCACAACCTCTAAATCGAATCTTCGAAAGTCTTCAATAAGTTGCTTCTGTGCAGTCAACATCTGAATTGCTGGCAACCGACTAAGCGCATCCGGCACAACATTAACTTTCCCCGGATGGTATTTAAGATCAAGATCGTAGTCAGCCATCAGCTCCAACCATCTACGCTGCCTCATATTAAGCTCCTTCTGTGTGAACACATACTTCAGGCTTTTTTGATCAGTGAATACTTCGACCCTTTCGCCCAATAAGTAGTATCTCCAAATCTTCAAAGTGAAAATCACAGCTGCTAGCTCCAAATCATGAGTTGGGTAATTCTTCTCATGGGTCTTCAACTGTCTCGATGCGTAAGCTATAACCTTCCCATGCTGCATCAAAACACATCCCAATCCTTTCCCAGATGCGTCGCTGTGAATCACCAATCCTCCAGAACTGTCTGGTACGGTCAAAATAGAAGCGGTTATCAATCTCTGCTTCAACGCCTCAAAAGCTGACGCACACTTATCCGTCCACACGAATGGTACTTCCTTGCGCGTAAGCTTGGTCAAAGGTTCAGCCAAACGAGCAAAATTTTCCACGAACCTTCTGTAATACCCGGCAAGTCCAAGAAAGCTTCTGATCTCTGCCACGTTCTTCGGAATCGGCCAATCTCGAACCGCTGTAATCTTTTCAGGATCAACGGCGATTCCATCTCCGGACACGACATGCCCCAAAAACTTCACTTCTTCAAGCCAAAACTCGCACTTGCTCATCTTTGCATACAATCTTTCTTTCCTCATTGTCTGCAGTGCGATCTTCAAGTATTCTGCATGCTCTTCAATGCTCTTCGAGTAAACCAGAATATTATCAATGAACACCACTATAAACTAGTCCAAGAATGGTGAAAAGATTCGGTTCATCAAGTCCATAAATATCGCCGGTGCACTCGTTACTCCGAAGGGCATCACTAAATACTCGTAATGTCCATACCGAGTTCGGAACGCAGTCTTGCAAATATCTTCTGTTTTAACTCGGTCCTGATGATATCCAGATCGCAAATCCAGCTTCGAGAATACCCTCGTGCCACTAAGCTGCTCGAATAATTCGCCAATGCGAGGGATCAGCTACTTGTTCTTAATAGTCACCCGGTTTAATTCTCGATAATCGATGCGCATCCTCCTTGTGCCATCTTTCTTCTTGACTAGAAGAACTGGAGCTCCCCAAGGTGAGTTACTGCTGCGAATCCAACCTTTCTTAAGTAATTCAGCAACCTGCTTCTTGACTTCTTCCAACTCCACTGGTGCCATTGGATAGTACGCCTTAGAGATTGGCGCTGCGCCAGGAATAAGATCGATCGCGAACTCTACATCTCATTTTAGCGGTAAACCCGAGATGTCCTCGAACACGTCCATGAACTCTCGAACTACCGCTGGTGCTTCTTCCTTATCCACTTCCATAGACGAAAGAACATTATTTGTCGGCCTAGCCCTAAACTCGACTGGCCCGACGGAACTGCTTCCTCCAGTAAAGATAAACTCTGGATGTCCGGGAATCTGGAAAATTACTTTCTTTGCCCTACAATCAATGTGAGCGTGGAAAGTGCCGAGAAAATCCATTCCCAAGACAACGTCATAACTGCCGGTATCAATCACCAAGAAATCCGCAAATAACTCCCGTCCGCAAACAACAACTGAACAATCCGTACATTCTCTACTAGCTATGATCTTCCCATTCTCAGTGTGTATGTCCCAACAACTAGACAGGGTCGTGCAAGCAATCGAGTGTGTAGCAGTAAACTTGGACGACATAAAACAATGGGATGCACCAGAATCGAATAATGCTAATACGGGAAAGCCGTGAACAAGTAGGATACCTGAAATGACTTCTCCTGAAGCCTTAGCTTCCTCAGCCGTCAGGGTAAAAGCTCGAGCTTGATTGGGTCCTAGAGTCAACTGCTTCTGTCCCTGAAACTTCTTCTGCGGTGGCCTCTGAACATCATCTTTCGTCCGAAGCTTTGACGGACAAGCATTGATAGTATGATCCACCGATCCACAAACCAAACAGAGTCCCCGCATCCTTCGACATTCCCTTTGCACGTGTCCAGGTAAATGGCAGAAGTCACAAATCACACTCCTTCTTTGATCAACAACAACAGGCTTCTTCATAGGTGTTACGCCACATCGGTTCACCGGAATACCTCTGCGTACCTGCGCTCGGTTCGGTGCAAATGCCGGCTTCCGTACTGTAACTGCTTGCTGCTGCGTACCCTCAGTTTTCATAGATAGGCTCTGCCGCTCTCGGGCCGCTGTAAGTGCTTGTGAGAAAGTGGTCAAACCCAGAGATATAATTTGCCTCTGGATGTCCACATCCAAACTGCGCATGAACCTTCGTGCCCTATCAGCTTCTTTAGTCACCAAAGGTCCAGCGAAACGACTGAGTCGTGTCCACTCAGCCGCATGGGCATCCACGGATCCGCCGTTCTGCTTCAAACTAATAAAATTATCTTCCATTTTCTCCCGTGCGGTCTGCGGGAAGAACTTCTCCAAGAAACTCTTCGAAAAATTCGCCCAACTGATTGGCTTTGGCCAGCGGGTCTCTTCCACAAGCCACCATTCATGGGCATAGTCCACTAATTGGATGCGTACCACATCCACTCTCTTGTCCTCTGGGATCTGTGCCGCAACGAGCAAATTCTCCGTATCAACCAGCCACTGCTCTGCTGGCAACGGTTCTTCCAGGCCAGTAAAGACGGACGGACCAAGTCTCCTGAAATCCGCCACGGTACCCACACGATCAACCGGTCTGGCCACAACATTGTTTATGGACTGCTGGACAGTCCGCAAACCTTCCTGAAAAACTTCGGCTTGCTGCTGGTTCAGCTCGGTCTGCCGTTTCTGGTTCTCCAGCATCCCACGGATTACTCCAAGCAAAGCGGCTTCGCCAACAAGCCTCTGGTACGTTTTCAGATTCCTGCCTGCCATGTTCCTGAAACCAAAACACCGAAGTGATTAGTATGATAACAGATTCAAATATAGATCAAGGATATGAATCAAGACTAGAACTTCAAGTTACTTAAATAGAGTACCACATTGTAACCATGCCGCGGTACATAGCTACAATCATATAACTCCACCCAAGTCGCCTAAGTTCTAGAGATAAACAATAGGAAACCAAGTTTCAAGTCGAAATGCAAAGAGGTTTGCATATCGTCAAGGTGGAATCAGGAGGAAGTTAAGATTCAAGAATGGAAAGATGGTAAAGTGGCGGGACATGTTCCTAATCACGAGTATTCTGATTCGTGTATTGGGTCCAATACCCAACTACAAAAGAATCAAACCCGTTTAACCTAGATCCTATGGCTCTGATACCAAACAAACCCTGTCACGTCCTGCTTCCCAGAGTACGCTAAGATAGGCACGTGACAGAGCAAACCATGCTACCTGTGGATAGGAAATATCCCTCCATAGTCACATTACGGCTGTAGAGATATCAAGAACAATAATAATAACCATCTAATACATGTCCATGAGCCAGAATAACGAGTCAAGAATAAATAATGCGGAAGCAAAAGATCCAATACAATAATAAACTGGAATGTACGTCCCATAATGCGGGCTCACATCAGGAATGAAATGCTGAAAAGAAAGTAACATAAACTAATAACAGGTCCCCATTGCTCGGCTTGTTCACTGAAATGCTCCTGCTCGGCCTGCAGCAAAGGTAAAGAATCTGGGCCATGCAAAACCCAGACGTCAATGCGTCATAATATCAAGCAATAATACATCAAGGAGTAGCAAGTCATGCAGGTATGAGTATGAACGGTAAAACAGGTATAACAGTAACATAAATAAGGACAGTGAAGGGTAATGCACAGGTGACGTGCAGTGAGTAATCTAAACTGGTTTACTGGGTTAACTACTCTCAATTCTTTGAAATCAATTTGATGAATCATCGCTGTAACTCAATAGTATCCCATGCGTGCCCGGGACCACGGTCAAGACTCTCGGGCTGAATCCGGAGGTGCTGCTAGGCAGTAAAAGGTAGTATGTAAAGACGAATGATGTCAGCAGCATCATTCCGGGGCTGGCCTAGCCTGTAAGACTGATCAGTAAAGGCATCGAACCGTCGAGTTACAAGTCAGGTTTCATCATTGATTTCCTCATACCCCCAAGTTATATGTTCAAGTCAGGTATTGATAAATCTGGAGCTAATGCCAACACAGGATCAAGCAGGTACAGATTTGTCTGAATAGACAACAGGAAATGTCCGTAGGGACAACAGGTCAGGACTATCGGCATTAGAAACAGGATCAGGTAACAAGTCAAGCTGTGGTACATCAGGTCATGTCAGGTGGTGTACAAGTATCAAGTCATGTCAAGTAGTGCACAGGTATCAAGTGGGTGCTCATAATCAAACTGTAATAAGCATGGGTACACAAAAACAAGTATGGGGGTACTAATATAACAATAAAATGGAATAATTTAATATAGTATGCAAATAGATATAAATTCAAAGATATGGATGCACAGTTATCGATTAGGGTTACATTTATAGTCCCAATACTAATTAGGATGCACTTTATTAAACATGGGATGCTAATTTCATAGTATTATGTATTAATATGATCTATGGATGCAGTTATATATATTCTAAATGAGATGGGTGCAAACGGGTAACCGAAAAGTTATAAAACTATAAAATGGTAATGCGGGATGTACAGCTAAGTACTGTATGATATAAATATTGATATGTGTGCAGTATATTATAATCTAGTATGCAACAAGATAGGTTTTCCATAACCTAGAACTAAAATGATATAAACAGATGCAAACGGAACATCGAAACGTTATAAAACTAAACATGGGGTACTAGATTTAAACTACAGGTATGATATTTATTTAAATAGGTATAAAATGAGTTATATAGCCTGTAGCAAGATTAACTTGCCTCGACGGATCAAGAAACAACTGTGTACGGAACGTCTCACGTCGGTGAAAAGTCGCGACGCGTTCACGGTACACGGAACGGTTCCAAACAACACACAAGGGTGATCACGCAAGCAAGACACGTTCGTTGGGTCGTCTGGATCGTTGGCGTCGTCACGGCTCTGGCGAACTACAAAAGGACAGAGAACAATTTTCAAGAAGGAAAGAAAGAAAGAAAAGAAGAAAGAAAGAAAGAAAAGGGGAAGGAGAAGGAAGGGCAGAGGCTCACTGGTTGCACTGGAGTCAGGGAACGAGGGGGGCGACGACGAGATCGACTGCGGTGATCTACGCCGGCGGTGTAGCGGGCGTATAGGGGGTGGCCGAGGTACTCGGTTCTGGGCTCGGAGAAGGGGAGAAGGAGAAGAGGAGTGGCGAGAGAGGGAAGGTGAGGTAAGGAGGTGGTCGGGGAGATGGGCAGAGGAGAGGCGAGGGTGTCGAGGTCAACGGCGAGCGCGAGGCAGCGGGGCTAGGGTTCGCAGAAAAGAAAATGAAAAGAAGGAAGGAAGTTAAAATATAAATATAGGGGGAGAGAGAGAGAAATAAAGCGAGAGGAGAGAGAGAGAATCTGAGAGAGAGGAGAGAAAGAAAGATCGAGAGGAGAGAGAGAGATGAATAGTGAGAGAAAGAGATTTGGCTGGTAGCGGGGGGGAGAGAGATAGATATATCGCGGTGAGAGAGAGAGGGAGAGAGAGAAAGAGAAAGAGAAAAGAAAGAGAGAGGGAGTGGGGGCCACTTGACAGCGAGAGAGAGAGAGATGGAGGGTGAGCTGGGTTTGGTTAGGAGTTAGGATTTTAAGATTTAAAATTAAAAAAAGATTATAGTTTGTTGGGTAAATTTTAAATCTTTCGATAAAAATAGTGATATTAAATATTAAATAATTGAATTTTGGCGGGATACAAAAATATTCCAAAACGCGCCCGGGTCGGGTCTAAAATTGCAAATTTAAAATATGAAAAATATATGCGACGTCCAAATTTTAAAATGAATGCTCAGGTAACGAAAATGCATACCCCCAATAACGGATGCACGTACGTACGCGTAGCCATCCAAACACGCCCGTTTCACTGAACGGGATGAGAACAAGATGCGCGGATGCTACCACGGGGTTAGGGGTATCATGCAGGCCATGTTATGTAATTTTAAATTATTTTACGTGATCTAAAATGTTATATGGTAAAAGATGCAATGCCAGATGAAATGCCAGTATGCAATATACATGAAATGCACATGTCTATGTAACAAGTCAAGGTAATTCATAAATATGAATCAAACCGGTTCAAGCAAGCGGGTCGGGTCGAATGCAATGTAAAATGTAACATACCAATCGCACCCAAAACACGATAAATCAGGAAAAATACCACGATAAGTAAAATACGAGAACTGGAATTGGTATAAATGAACTAGGTTGTTACAGATTCCTTGACGTGGTGCCACTTGGATGAGGAGACCGGAGATCGAGCGAGATCGGAGATGCCGCGAGGAGCTAAGGATAGTGGCTAAAGACCGAAGGACACGGATCGATCGGTATAGCCATTCTATCGTCTTTATAGTTAGCTAGTTTAGAGTTAATGGTACAATCCGGGTGAAAGCCTACGTTAGCGCCGGTTTTATAAAAGTTTTTGTTCCGCGTTTGGCCTCGGATTGACGGCTAGGGCGCTACTGTAGACTTACACAGATCCCACCAAACAGCGGCGGAACCGCGGCCGATTTGGGTATTTGGCGGCTGAACCTCAGTCGAATTGAGGATTCAGGCCCCCAAATCATTTTGGTATTATTTCCTCTTCTTCCTCTCTTCTCGGAAGCTCCAATAAACTGTTTTTACCTCTAGGATTCTTTGCAAATAGCGCCGCTAAAAAAATTCTTTTTTCGTGTTTTAGATTTTGGAATGTTTTGAATATTTAAAACGGACATTAAGGGGAAAGAAACCCAAATTCAGATTAGGTGGGGATTTCATCATCCTTCCTAGACCTCACAAATCACAAACAAGCATACGCATCACCCTATATTAATAAAAAATGTCTAGACCAAGCCTTTAAGAACAATCGCGCTCAATTAGAATAAAGGAAGGTCTTGGGTAATCTATTGCTTATCCGCATTTTTCTTATGGTGTCTAAGGCAAGTGTGACTAAGAAAAGTGGTTTACTTAATTAGGCCCGCTATTTCGGTGATTCATATAGCGGATGCCTCCCACTTACCTGCCACTTATCTGACTGCAATATTGATAAGGAGGTGATAGAGGATTTATCCTACGTCTTGTCTTTTGGAAGTATAGGAGCGGTCTAGTGATTTGACCTAGGTAACCTTTGCTCTTAGGGATTGTTTGTGCATGTTTGTGATTGGTTGAGTCGAGTCCCTCTTTCCAAGCAAAGCAATCCCAAAATTTCCACAAAAAAACCTACCATTTCACCACATTTTCTTTTCACCTCAAATCCATTTTACTTCTCTTCTGATGGGTAACCCAAACCGACCAACTCTTGGCGAGATTTGCTACACACAACCAGATATTTCTTTATATCATTATTGCTTTGGTAGAACTTCCGATCCCACCATTTCTTTAAGGGATAAGATAGAGGGCTCTAGAAATAACAGTTGGACACCTCACTCAAATTTCTATCAACCGTGTCAAAATTCAACACCTTCTTATGTTGATAACCTTTTTAAGGCTAGTGAGGAAACTTTTAAACCCATGTTCATTGCTGAGCATATTGCGAAGGCCCTTAGCCAAAGTTTCATACCTTTCACTACTCCAAAACCCTTAGGACAATAATTACAATCATTTCCACATGGACATGTTGATACTCCTTTTGAGGAGAATATGGAAACTTCTAAACCCATGACTATTGTTGAGCAAATTGCAAAAACTAGTCGCCAACAATTCAACCAATTTCAATTTTCTTCATATCACAATGTTGATCCTAATCCTATTTATGAAAATTGGATACATCCTTCTAACTCTTATCCAAAGTACCAAACTTTCACACCCTCTCATGTTGATACTTCTCTTAAGGCTAATATGGCAATTCGTAAATCCATTTCTATTGCGGAACACATTGAACTCGCCCGTAGCCAACAATTAAACTCATTCCAACCATACTCAACTTTTGCACCTTATCTAAACAATGCTTCTGAACTTCAATTAGGAAGTTCTACGGTTCAAAAAGAATCTTTTATTGAAACTTTTCATAAACCATGTGTAGTCTTGAAGTAGAGTTGGAATTAAGTAGTGAGAAAGAACCAGGGATCTCAAAGTCAACGTAAAACTAAGTCTTTTGATCTCAACACCTTCCATCCTGAAATCTAACCGAATGTATTTAATGATCAACCGCTTAATAATCCAATTGATGAGGTGTCCGAGAATAACACGTTTGACTTTTCCAACCATGAGTGTGAAAGAGAGCCTTACGCCATTCCAAATCAAACCGATCCTTATCCGGCTAAACTTGACATTTCAAATCTTTCAATCCCATCAAGTGAACCAAGTGATCCATCGATTGAGGATAATATAATTGATGAATAGATATAATTGATAAATTTTTAAAGAACTGTTCATTTGATTTAACTGAAAATGCTAGTGATATCGGTGTTGAGAATTGTTTGAAGATGAACTCGCTATGTTAGATGAGTTGGATTCCCCGATTCATCATGTCCCTTCCATTGAATGTGAATATCTTCATGTACATTTAACCGATCATATTCTTACCACCAACCCATCCGATATGTAAAACGATATTCAGCCTTCATCTCCCATATCTGGATCAACAATGCTCGTCATCCAAGTTTGTTTACCCATTTCATTACACACTTTCTTTGGTTCTTCTCATCTTCTTTCAATTCCACCGAGATTTGATGATCCACACTCCGATATTTCGAGTTCTATGATTCTTGAAAGACCACTTGATTGAGATTCTTTTGAGAATAAGGGAGATGATCTTTTCGAGTCTTCATTAGTCTAAAATATTGCACATTTGAATGAACATTTTCCCTACTATTGTTAAGTACTAAAAAGTGTTTATTGTAAATAAAGAACATATATGGGTTTATTTGTAAAAAGATTATTATCATATGTTTCTTCATTTTAATTAATATAATTAGGGAAAATTTATGCATATAATATTTAAATGAAATATTAGTAATTAAAATATGAATATCATATCAAATATTCCTAATCAATATTCTTAAGATATTATATTATATAAATGGTTAGGATAATATCTCAAAAATACCAAATGCTACTCACACTTTGATTTTAGATATTGTGCAGGTATTAGCTCAGATCTGGAATCCAAATAAGAGATCCAAGTCAAATCGAGATATCGGGACCGAATCTGCCAAAATTTAGAAGCAAATCAAGGAATCTAGCAACGACAGAGATTCAGAGTAATATTTTCAGAATCTATACATCAAAAGGATCTCCAAATATCGACACAAAAAGCTATAAGAAATCTCAAAACCCGGTTCCACCAGTAACCGGTGGATCCGCGACCATACTTGGCACAATGCGGCGGAACCGCGGCTCTTTGATAGCCGTTCGATATAGGATTTTAAGGATCTGATCTTAATAGCATCTACTCACATATGGTATCTAGGATTTTTGGTTTCGGGGACTATAAAAAGGACCGAGAGCTGTGCATTCAAAATTATCCAAGTGATCACATAATCATCTGTTCATCTACCTCTTTAAAAGAGAGAGATCTAGAGCAAGGTAGGGTTTTTGTAATATACTTTCTAAGGAGAATAGTTGTAATACAATAGTTGATTAATAAAGATAGTTTTTATTTTAATTCTTTTTTGCATTTACTTTTTCTGCACTTACTTTTACGCATTACTTTTCTGCATTTTAATTATGATTTCATTCTTTTTCAATCTTTCTTCTAAATCACTAACCATAAGCGAGTAATTCCTTACTTGCTAGGGTTTGTAGGATATGGTAGAATAATAGATGAAAAATCTTTTAATTTATTTTTAACATTTTAAAGCTTATAAACTTTAGCAAAATAAATATTAACTTCCTTATCGTGCGCGCTATCAATTTATTGATAGTCACGACCACGATTTGAGAATGGTTAAACAGTTGTTTTTTTAAGGGCTTGGCATGAATAGAGTTCAATGGACGGACAAGGGTTGGTAGTGGGAAACCCTAATTCTCTCCAAGAATCCTAATCCACATTCATCGCTATCGCTCTAGTTTTAAATTATTAAAAGATAAAAAGAGTCATTTTTAATATTCATCCATTTACTACTAAGTCCTATGAACCCTACAAGCCTTTTTATTATAAATTTTATATCCGTATTAAAATAGAACGACAACAATCAATCATCTCTTTTATCAACTCGTCTAAAGCAAGAAAATAGTTCACGTTTCCCTACGGACGACCCGTACTCATCGAAGCTAGCTACTAGCGACATCGTCTTGATTGCGGTTATTTACAAAACACTTTTTCGCACGATCAATCAAATGGGGTCCTTGCTGGGGAGATGGTCGTAATTTTTTTCTTGTTATTTGGGTTGATTTCTTATTAAAACCAGCGAACAAAAATAAAAGAGAACCAAAACGACATCTTGTGTTTATAACGATTATCGTGCGAGTTATGTAAGGGAATCTGGAGTAATTGGAGTAAGGCAACAGAGATTCAGAGACTTTCAACTTGAACCAGAGGAGCATAGGGATGCTCTGAAGAAAATTTAGCAAAAGAACCTTCCACATGGCGGCGGAACCGCGGCGCTTGGGTGCAATTGGCGGCGGAACCGCGACGCTTTGGGAGAATTGGGACCCTAAAATCCTCTGGTATTTTCCTATTATCTCTCTCTCTCCTCTAAAGCTCCAATAATCTGATTTTACCTGCAGAATTCTTTGCAAACAGCGCCGCTAAAAAATCTTTTTGCGTGTTTTGATTTCGTTTTGTTTTTGCATATTTAAACCGGACTTTAAGGGGCAAAAAACCCAAATCCAGATTATGTGGGGATTTCATCACCCTTCTTAGACCCCACAAATCACAAATGTGCATCTTATCACCCTACATTAATAAAAAAATATTTAGACCAAGCCCCTAAGGACTGTCGCGCTCAATTAGGACAGAGAAGGGTCGTGGGTAATTTATTGCTTATCCGCATTTCTCTTGTGGTGTCTAGGCAAGTGTGACTAAGGAAAGTGGTTATTTAATTAGGCCCGCTATTGTGGTGATTCGTATAGCGGATACCTCCCACTTACCTGGCACTTACCTGACCACAAGATTGATAAAGAGGTAGTAGAGGATTGATCTTACGACCTGTCCTTTGGATGTCTAGGAGCGGTCTAGTGACTTGACCTAGGTGACCCTAGTTTTAGGGATTGATTGTGCATTTTGTGATTTGTTGAGTCAAGCCTCTAGTCCAACTATTTTTTCAAAACAAACCTTCTTAAAATCGTTCTCACATATCGCACGCTGCCATGTGCACTAAACCAGCTTAGTGCATGATCGGCTGGACACGGGATTCTAGTGCCCGTCTAGTCCGCGCTTCTTAATCTTCTATTTCTCCTCCACCCACCACATCTCCCGAGATGGACGGATCTCCATCGGGTTTTAACGACACCACCCTGCCACCACCCGTAGGTGCGTACAATCCACCACGCTTCTCTCTTCAAGAATGATGCTACCCCGTACGCGAACCCCTTCTTACGTGTCTATCTGTTCCACCAGCCAATGGGGATAATTTCGAAATTAAACCCTACTTCATCAACTTGTTGCCCAAATTTCACGGGCTTGAATCCGAGATGCATATGTTTTCATAACCAAGTTCGAAAACGTATGTGCTATGATGAGTACCACCCAACTTTCAGGGGGATGCTCTGCGATTACGTCTTCTCCCTTTTACTTTGTACGATTTAGCAGAAAAGTGGATTTATAGCACCGCCGCACATTCTATCGCTAAATAGGATGAATTCGTTATATCATTTCTTAAGAAATTCTATCCTCATCACAAGACTGCCCATATTCGGAGCGAGATTAACCAGTTGGCCCAACTTCCCAACGAACTCTTTTGGAAATGTTTTGAACGGTTTAAAGATTTTCTTGTCCAATGCCCTCACCACGGAATCGATAGATGGCAACTTTGCCTAATTATATATGAGGGTGTTAATCCATCAACAAAACAAATGCTAGAAACCATTTGTCAACGTTATTTCATGTCAAAAAACGATGGCGAAGTATTGCAATTTCTGGAAGATCTCGTTGAACAAACCTGACAATAGAAGAGCACTAGACCAACACCGTCTTCATCTAGGGCAGGTATCCATCATCTTGACGCTTCCATCGCAATGAAAGCCGAAATGACTGCAATGCAAAAGAAACTCGGAGCTATGAAAAGCAAATTCTTTTCAGCCTCCCTAAACCAAATTACGCTCCCCCAAACCGTGTGTGGTTGCTGTTTTAACCCATCACATTTAACAGAAGAATGTCCTTTGAATCTTTCGTCTCAAGGTCATGAACAAACCAATGCCGCTTTTCAGCAACAACCTAGAAATGACCCTTATTCATCTATATATAATCAGGGATGGAGGAATTATCCTAATTTTGCTTGGAACCAAAACCAATCTCAAAATCAAAATCAGTTCCTAAGCCAAAATAACTATCAAAGGCTTCCTCCACAGCAACAACAACCACCACAACAAATTCAGCAGCCCTTTCAATCGCAAGCTTTTCAAAATCCGGCCAACAACTTTGCTCCTTATAATAATATTTTGACGACCGATACCAATAAAATCTCTGTACTCGAACGAAGCTTAGAAACGTTTATTAAACAATCCACACAAATGATGGCTAATTTAACATCATCTATCCAAACGCTGATGCAACAAACTGCTTTCCACGGTGAAAGCATAAGATTGATAGAAGCACAAATTGCACAGTTAAATGCCGCAATGAGTGAGAGAGAGAAAGGGAAATATCCATCTCAACCTCTACCAAATCCTGGCCACTCACAAAGTGCAAATCTCATCCTTCAAAATTATAATGTGGGTCTCGTAACCACGTTGAGATCGGGAAGATAGCTGAATAACCAAGTTGGTGAATAAGTTGAAGTTGATGATACAAATGATACCCCGGCTACTACTTCTACTCCTACTTCGTCTGATCCAACATCTTCTTCCGAGCATATTCTCCGTTCTTCACCAGGCTCGAACCCTCAGCCCACTTCCTTGAAGGAATTACTATCTACAACCATCCCAAATCCAATTTTGGGATCCATTCCATCCCCACAAACTTCTCCTCAAATATTGGACCAACCTTTATTGATAAAGCTCCTTTTCCAAACAAGTTGAGGGCCTACAGACCAAGTCCACACATGGAGAATATTATGGAAATTTTTAAGCAATTTAACATAAATATTCCTTTCTTAGATACTATCCAACAAGTTCCATCCTATGCGAAAATTCTAAAGGACTTATGCACTTGGGAAAGGAAAATTCAAGTGCCTAAAAAAGTTTTCTTAGCGAGTAATATGAGCAATTCTCTTACCTAATTGGTGCCCAAGAAACGTAAGGGCCCCGGTTGTCCTACAATATCTATTGCTATTGGGAGAAAAAACATCAATCATGCTCTACTCGATTTATGTGCTAGTGTTAACTTGCTTCCGTATTCTGTTTATGAGCAATTAGGCATAGGAGAGTTGAAACATGCGCATTGCACTCTCCAGATGGCCGATTGATCCATCACTCATCCTATGGATGAGCTAGAGAACGTGTTGATCAAAGTCGGTGAATTTATATTCCCTGTGGATTTTATAGTTATAGATACACAGCCTGTGGCAAACCTACGGAACCAAATTCCGGTGATTCTCGATCAACCTTTTCTAGCAACTTCCAACGCAATAATCAATTGTCGTAACGGTTCAAAGAACCTGTCCTATGGGAAGATGGCAATTGAGCTTAACATCTACAAGTTAGGAAGTCAACCCTCCAAACTTTATGCTCAAATAATTGATGTATGTTCTGTCGACAAAATAGCTTCCGACAGTTGCGAATTTGAGGAGCTTCACGATACTGATCTCGACGCCACTAGTGTGTTATTGTTTGATCCCGCTATTTATTATACACGTGAGGACCCTTCTGTCGACAAGTCCACACCTAAGTCCGAATCCTTTGACTTGTCGAATGATTTAGTCGAGCTATCCGAGTATCATACCATTCTTTCCGGTGAGATTATCATACGGAATATCGATGAAAGTTTTGAAAACATTTTTGCCGAGGAACTCGCATTCCTAAAAGACATGGATGTTGTGATGAATCAGCCTCCACCCAAAGAAAATGAACTGCCACCCCTTCTTCTTATCCCGTACGAGAATGTGAATATTCCACCTATTCCTTATCTATCACATTCGCGTTTTCATCTACCGTCACTGTTTCGTCTCTATCAACCGAGACGTAAACCCGTTCAATTACAGCTCTTATCTCCTCCCCACTTCTTCACATCTATTTGTAACATGATTTTCTACCAACCATGGTGTTACATCGATAAAATATTCGAATGGTTGGAATTGACTTTTGGTCTTTATAAAGCTTTATATAGACCAATAATATATCCCCTTCTTATGTTAAATTTCAATGCTTAAAAATACTGTTTTACTTAAGTTTGGGGGAGGGAGAAGAAAAATATTTTGAAAATGGCTCTTGAAAGAATGGAATTTTTTTGCATGATTGTGAGCCAAAAATAAGTTTGGGGGAGGATTTCACGGTCATTAACTCTTGTCCCCTTTACTAATCATTGAGAACTTTTCCTCCCAAGTCTACAAATTTTGAGCTTAAAAGATGACATCAATGAGGACACTGCTTCAAATAGGTTTGTGCTTATTCACGCATCATTTTGCATTATACTAAATAAAAGCACAAATTTTTTTTGATAATAAAAGTTAGAAAGTGAAAAATACATATGAAAGATGGAAAGAGATTTAAGAAATGCAAAAAAATTAGATATTTTAAAACGAAGCTAGTAATAGGTAGTCATGAGCTCTTGTCCCAAGGGTTAGTAAGATGAATGGAATCACTAATCTGATGATAGAAATAAGTCTGAAAAATAGTCCTTATTGTTGAGTCTAAACTTCTGAACGTTGATACCCTACTAAACGCACTTGCACACACATCTTGAAACTTGGGATAGTAAAGGATACCTTGAAATGCTCTTGTCTAAAAATTTTAGTATGATGGGAAAAAATATATATAAACAAAAATGACACATAAAAATATAAATGATGAAGAAAAATGAACACTGATTTTGTAATTACTTAAGGCAGCATAAAAATATATATAGCGAGAGTGCCTTATCACTCAGTGCCTTAGACCAACTGGTTTGGGAGTCACTGCTAAGCCTTAGGTGTTGCAAGACTAGTATATTGCTAATTACGCCTCAATGAGTGAGCATATTTGGTAATCGGTTGGTTAGTACCTTAAGAAGTATTAACGGTCACATGAAGAATGTGTGAGCAATTCCATCTAAAAACATTCACCGACTAAAAATTACCATGGAAGATGGATAAGAGTATGATTGCTTGAATTGAATTCTCTAAGTGTAGGGATGTTTTTTACACACACGTAGGGGTATATGATCTATATTTAGAAGAATGATAGGGAGGAAGACTTAAAACGATAATTTATTGAAGGGTGATGTGATTTCTGACATTTTTCATGACTATTAAGATAGGGCTCATGGCAACATAAAATCTAGTATTGTTTGAAACTCTTATTTTCAAATTCTTTCTTTTATATGTTCCTTATCTGTGTATGTAACTTTCATCTTCTTTCTTTTATTATGGGATTTTGTGGGTGTAATCCGCTGAAAACCCTCAGGAGACAACACTCCTCCTACTAGGGACACCTAGAGGTTTAAAGGCTTGTTGCATGTGCTAAGTGCAATCGTGTTGCCTATGAAAGTGTGCTAGCTAGGTTTTTCTCTTCTCTATAATAACTAGTTTGCTCGGGACGATCAAAGATAAGTTTAGGGGTATTTGATTAGTCTAAAATATTGCACATTTGAATGAACATTTTCCCTACTATTGTTAATTGTTAAAATATGTTTATTGTAAATAAAGAACATATATGGGTTTATTTGTAAAAAGATTATTATCATATGTTTCTTCATTTTAATTAATATAATTAGGGAAATATATGCATATAATATTTAAATAAAATAGTAGCAATTAAAATATGCATATCATATCAAATATTCCTAATCAATATTCTTAAGATATTATATCATATAAATAGTTAGGATAATATCTCAAAAATACCAAATGCTACTCACACTTTGATTTGAGATATTATGCACGTATTAGCTCAGGTCTGGAATCCAAGTAAGAGATCCAAGTCAAATCGGGATATCGGAACCGAATCTGCTAAAATTTAGAAGCAAATCAAGGAATCTAGCAACGACAGAGACTCGGAGCAATATTTTCAGAATCTATACATCAAAAGGATCTCCAAATATCGACACAAAATGCCAGAAGAAATCTCAAAACCAAGTTCCACTAGGAAGCGGCGGATCCGCGGCCATACTTGGCACAATGCGGCGGAACCGCGGCTCTTTAAAGCCGTTCGATGTGGGATTTTGTGGATCTGATCTTAACAGCATCTACTCACATATGGCATCTAGGGTTTTTGGTTTCGGGGACTATAAAAAGGACCGAGAGCTGTGCATTCAAAATTATCCAAGTGATCACATAATCATCTATTCATCTACCTCCTTAAAAGAGAGAGATCTAGAGCAAATCAGGGTTCTTGTAATCTACTTTCTAAGGAGAATAGTTGTAATGCAATAGTTGATTAATAAAGGCAGTTTTTATTTTAATTCTTTTTTGCATTTAATTTTTCTGCACTGTTGGGGTCAAAAATTACATCCTGGTTGACCAAGTCAAAATCAAAGTCAATCCCAAGCCAAGTGGGCCCAAGCCCAGGTCAAAGGGACTGGCCCATGACGAAAGGAATGAGGCCATAAATTGGTTTAATGTAATTCTCTTATACACACACACACACACACACAAATAAATGTATGTAAAATAGGCAAAAAGCCAAAATTTTGTAAACCCCATGGCTTATGTGAAAAAAAGATAAGCACATAAGGCATGGGGTGGCACATGTGCCATTTGGCAAAGCTCAAGGGGTTATATATAAAGTGTGTAGCCTATAAAGGCAAACATGATGCAAAAATGAAAAAAAAACTTTTCATTCTCTCAAATTCTAGGGTTTGTGCCTCCTTCCTTAAGTTTCTAAACCTTCTTTCTTTTGAATTAAATCAAGAGTTCAATCTCTCTTTTTCCAAAAAGAAATTGTTTTCATCTTAAAACCATTAAAGGGGAACTCGGATCTTTCATCAGATCCCCAAAAGGAAGATTTTTGAGTTTCACCCCTCTTCTTCTTCAAGATCCAGCCGACGGAGAGGAGAAAGAAGGAGACCCTTTTCCAAAAATCCCATTTCAGGAAGATCCAAGGCTCAAAAGAAAATTTAGGGCTAAAGGGGAGAAGAAAGGGGTCCCCTCTGATCATCTTCAAAGATTTCTAGGAGTTTAACTCTATTCAAGATCTATTGGAGTTTAACTCCATAAATAAAACCCTTTTAGGAGTTTAACTCTAAATCTATACATAATCCCTCTTAGGAGTTCAACTCCAAAAACTCTTGGGAGTTTAACTCCCAGCCCAGGGGCTAAGCCCCTTTTTCCGCTAGTGTTTCCATAGGTCGCATGCCATGCACGTAACCCATGGGCACCCAGCAGTCACGTGCCGCGCACGTAACCCACGGGCGCCCAGCGGTTGCGTGCAGGACATGTGACCCGCGGGCGCTCTGCGCCTACGTGCGCCTGATGGGATCCGCGGGCGCCTAGCGTTCAGCGGTCGCGTGCAGGACACATGACCCACGGGCGCTAAGCGCCCATGTGCCTGGCACGCGACCCGCAGGCGCCAAGCACCAGGTACACGACCCACGGGCGTCTAGCGCCCACGTGCCATGCACGCGTCTTTAAGACGCTCCTCAACCCTCATTTCCCATGCACTCCACACCCAAAACATGTCCCCCATTGAATTTTTTTCTAACGGGGCGCTGCCCCACACCCCGCAAGGGGGTTGCTAGCCTCTTTGACCCCCAACTTGCTATCCGGGTAGCGGGACCCCCGTAAAATCTGTGAGGCCCCCGATATATCCAAAACCCTTTTAAAACATAACACACGCCCACGGCACATTGATTTCACATGATCAGTTTGATCCGTCAATCGGAGGTTCCCTCGCTTCCAAAGGCGAGGGATAATTAACGACAGTTTAGTCCGTGGCTGCCGGAGATTCGGATCCCCACAATCAATAAATCCCCGCTTACCCTAGGCAGGGGGAATCTGTAGTACGCCTGACAAGCGCGTGCGTATTCCTATCTCAATGGGGTGACGAAAAACACCCTATAGATTCTGGCATGCCCGGTGGGACCTTTCTCTCCTCCCATATCTCGGTTCAAGCGTTCATGCAAACTCATTTAACATATATACCGATGTTTGTACTGAAGTAATGTTCCTTTTGTGCAGCAATCAACTTTCAACGACGATATCTCCCAAGCTGAATTCAGCCGCCAACGCAACCCCCATCTCGTACATGGTCAAGATTAATGCTCGTGTGGCTCTCCCTGTCAGTCTCAGCCGACAATGGGAGGAGCCACCCCGTCAATTTGGTTCGGTCGTTATCTACCCTGCTGGAAGCGCTCATCCGGCGGAGGTCCCGACAAACCAAGCGACCAAACCAACCTCAAAGGGCAAGAGGCCGAACGTCGTGGTCGCCAGAGCATCCCACCTCAAATGCAAATCCGTATTCGAACGGCTCTCCACTGTTCCAACTGGGACCAAGGCCGTCAACACCAATAAGGACACAAAGCAGTTCCAGCAAGCTCAGACATTGCCCTTGACGATCGAGTGAGAATGAATATTCTTTGGACTCTCTGTCAGTCGGTCTACGACGTCGTCCCGAAGGGCCGAAGCCTTCCAAGTGCTCAAAATAGAAAGCTTAAGAAAGAAGTAGCTCAGGTATCAAGCCAACAAATAGGCCAGAACTTCGGCCAAGTGGAATCTTATGAGGTTCCAAGAGCAAGGTCACCCCACGACGACGGCTGAGTCGGCCGTAAAAGTCAGCAATTCTTTCAAACCCCTAGAGTGGTTCAGAAAAATGCCATAACCTCTAGAATCAAGGAGACAGTAGTCCGAACGATGCTACAAAGAGACGTGTCCCAGCCCCAACAGAGAAAGCATGACATTGTCTCTTCAAGAGTCTATCAGGCGCTCTTTGCCGCGCAAAAGCAGCGGGACAGATACAGAAAAAAAGCGCTGGCACTACTCAAGAAGTCGGTCAAGCCAGCCATCTTTAATCAATTATCCATTACCGAAATAGAAGGTCCACGACAGCGATCCACAAAATCCGCTGCCAATAATGAAAAGACGGCCGGATATGTTATCCATACGGTCTATATGGCGGGCGGGCGTCCTAGTAACAACTTGCGCAGCAAAAATAAGGATGGGGCCACTACATCCCAAGCCCAATCTGGCTTGAATGTAGTTGCTGTTTCCCAAGATCAGCAGCCTCTGCTGGACGATGAAAACCCTCTCGGTGAGGCTGATAGGCAGAAGGACCCCTCAGTCCATGTGGAGTCAAGCTCGGACAGCGAGGAGAGTCGACTTTCCGCCCCAGGACCACAGAGCAAGAGCTGCTTCAAGAGCTTCAAAAACAGCTCAGGAGCAAAGATAAAAAGATGGCCAAGCTGTATTCAAAAATTGACGACCTAACGAACATTGTGATGCAGCTCACAGCTCAAAGTGCTCAGGTGCCTCCCAATCAAGCACAAGTCTCTACTCATGAGCCGATGATGACAACCCGAACCAACCGATGCCTGTCCCCTTGGTTCCAAGATAGGGTGAGCCGCACGAAAGTCGACCACATTCCGCTTCTGGGGACGCCTTGGCCCCAGATAGCACCATCCCTCTAACACAAGATCGGATAATGGATTTGGTCACCAGAAAGGTTAAAATATTGGTGGCCGAAACCAAAGCTCGGAATGAAATTGACAGCAGTGGGCGGCCATATCCCGCATAGTAAGATTTGATCGAGTTCCCCAGCGGCTACGTCATTCCTAAGTTTGGAAGATTTGATGGGATGGGAAACGCAAATTAGCACGTCACCCACTTTAAAGCGTCGTGCGAAAATACAGGAGACAATGATGCTCTTCTTCTTCGTCAGTTTATCAATAGCCTGACCGGTGTTGCTTTCGACTGGTACGCGAGCATACCAGATGGGTCCGTCACTACTTTCGCCTAAATGGAGTCTCTATTTCGGCAAAGATTCATGAGTGTTAGTGACAAAATCTCCATTGCTGACATCTTGAAAACCAAGCTTGGGAAAAACGAAAGCAATACATACTTTATTGCTCGATGGCGCAATCTCACTGCGAATCGCCGCTAGAGCAGGACCAGTCCGTCAGCCTCCTCATTGGGAACCTCAGCAATTGGATGGTCCCATTCTTGTGTACAGCAGGCCTCAAAACATTTCAGGAGCTGACCAAGAAAGTTGAAATGCTGGAGCGTTCGAAGCAAGAGTCTACCCCAGACTCTCAAAGAGACAAGACTTGGAAGAGCAAGTGGGACAACAACCGTAGAAGCGGAAATTCCAGCAATACCAATGTCTTCAATGCGTCTGATAATGAAGACAAGAGAAAGGCAGGTGAATCCAAAACCAACCGGCCTTGAAAGCCAGTACTGGGAGGAGAAGGGCCTTCCCTAGAGGATAAAAAGTACAAGGTTTACTCTTTCAGAAGGGACATGGTCCGTAAGATATTCAAAGATGCCCTGAACAACGGTCTACAATTGCCGGACTCGAAAGACCCCACGAAGCAAAAATGGCCGAAAACCTCTATATTGCCCGTACCACCGAGTAGCGAGCCATGCGATCGAGGTTGCTATATCTTCAAAGACCGGGTCGAGAAGCAGTACAAGACTGGAGAGATCGAGCTATCTAAGATTGTGTTGGCGAACAATTAAGTTGCAACCACCAACTTTATACAGACAGAAGCTGAAGCCTTCTTGGAGCAGACAGCTGAACCCGCTGCCCTGAGAAATGAAACTGACCCACCACAACCTCCGTGGAGTACGTACATATGTAATAAGGTGAAGAAGATACTAAAGCTACTTCGGAAAGAGCTCATAACAGAAGGGGAAGGGCAAAAGAAGCCCACCATTCCAGCTGCCAATTCGGCTCAAAATCCAAAAAGCTGAAAAAGAAGAAAAGTGCAGCTTGACTTGAAAAAGTGTCGGCAGGGAGATCGACCATTCAAAAATATATCGATTCCCTCGAAAACTATGAACAAAAGGAAAGAACTCTAATTCAATTGAAGGAGTTCTTCCCTATAGAAGCAGCTGAGATTCTGGTGGAGCTAGAAGAAAACTCCAATGAAGAGATCCTTATAGTGACCTGCTACGCCATCCATCTTGGCAGCAACTCTGAAGAGGATCTCTGTTTTCTCGAAGAGGATGAGGAGCTCGCCACAAAGGCCAACCAAATCCAGCTCAGATACGGCAGGGCTCTACCGCCAAATCAGGGCAACGTCCCAAAAGGAAAGGAAAAACAGGTGGCTAATGAGGAAGATGGCAGAGAGCCGGCTAATGAAAACTCAAGTCCTTTCTCAGTGGACTACAATGTCTTGGCTCATCTGCGGAAGCTTCCGTTTCTCCTGAGCATCTACGATGCCTTGGTCCTATCTAAAGAGCTTAGAGATGTTCTCATTCACGCTCTACAAAACCCTGAGCGGTATCAGGCTCGCTTTGTAGAAATTAATATGAAGGAAGCCAAATACGCTCTGCATGCCGCCGCAGTCACGTTTAAGGACAAAGACTTGCTACTGAGAACGGCTAAGCATAATCGGCTACTTTACGTGATCGATTTGATTGTATTGATTTTCTTGATTGGATGTAAAAGTATCAATTCAAATGATCCCCGGCAACGACGCCATTTGATTGATGAATTTTCGTTGTGTCGTATTTGAAAATTATAAAGAAATCACAACCAAAAATATTTGACCACAATCAATAACGGTGTCGGTTGTAGTGCGTTAGTAAGTGCGGATCGTCCTCAGGGAAAGTGTAATCGTTCGTGTTTCGAATTAGATGAATTGAAACTTTAAAGAAAAGAAACGAAAACAATTCAAGATTTGTATTTGAAGTTCAAGAATTAGAAAATCTAGATCTAATAACAAGAAAAAGATAGAATCAAGAATTGGTAGTTTGATGATTTTTCCAAAACAAATATCAAGAATCGAGATGAGGCTCGTAGGAATCGATCGGATCTATAGATGTGATGTAATCTTACAATGACGTATTCTTATCTTTCGATGAATTGATACTAGATCGATGATGATCGACAAGAATTAGGGATTTCTAGTGAAACTAGGGTTTCATCTTATCCCTTGTTCTTTCGTCGATATCATTCACATTCCAGCCTCTAGTAAATTCAAGAAACGATCGTAGATCCCTAATTTCGAGCGATCACAATTAAGAAAGTATCGCTACGAAACTAGGTCATCGATTCTTGAACTTGTTAGGGTTTACAAAACTCGTAGGATTCAAGAATCGTTTAAAGATTTGTTACATCATCATTCTATTGATCGTCTCGACTCCTTAACGAGCGGAGTTTTACTCGAACATCACAACAAGAACCACAATCACAAATTGAGATCTAATCATGATGCAAGAATTAAAAGAAAGCAAGATTAAAGAATTTCACCTTTTATTTATATCAACAATTTCGTTACATTCGCTCAAGAACTACAAGAGGAAGAACTCGATCGTCGATTTGGCTTCGCTCGTCTCCTTGAGTCGCGGATCGGCTTGGATCACTTGCTCGATTGAAGATCGGCTCGGCTCATAAAAGGTTGAATGCTTCTTGCTTGATTTGTACTCGGGATCTTGAATTTGGATTGGAATTAGGGTTAGGGTTTCGCACAAGTCTTGTCACTAGACTTGTGGAAGAAGATGAAGAAAGAGGTAAAGATTAAGGAACTAATGAATTAACTAAGAACCCATCAAGATTGAACAACCCCAACCCTTAGGTCTAGGTTCCTATTTATGGAAAACCAAACCCTAGATCTAGGATTTGAATTTTATGTTTCCCTCCAAAAGTTTGTTAGCAAGATTTGAATTTCCCTCCAAAAGTTTATTGAGGAGAAGCTTCTAGATGAAGTTTGTTAGGAGCTTAATTAGGATTAGCTTAATTAATCTTCTTTGCTGATCTGGAAGAAGCTTCGAGGTCCTTCTGGAATTTGAGGCATCTTAATTGAATATGGGCCTGAGAGATGAATTGTGCACTGAAAATTATTTGCTGATGTGTCTAAACCGCCGCGGTTCCGCGGCAATAGCTGGCTTAGGCCGCAGAACCGCGGCCATATAGCTGAGTTAGGGCTTCATCTCTCTGGTGCTGCTTTGAGCTGATGTATGGGGCTTTTTATGATATGTTGAATATTGTAATTCCTTCTCTATTGCTACCAGCTCTCAGGTCTTTGAGTTGGCGTAATGTTTGATCAGCAAAATGACAGTTTTGGCTTTTCTTCCGGATTTTCCTGCACAATTTCTCAAGACAAGTGTTGCGCAATATAGAGATGATGCGATGCCATGAAATGCAGTCAATTTCCTTTATAGTGCCGGTTTTAGAGTCTAACACATGCAATCTGATATTTAACGACTGATTTGCTAATATGTGCTATATGAATGCCGAACACTTCTATATGAATGCAAATGATAGGGAAATTGCCGGTTAAAAGATGCAATATTTTCGACTGATCAAATTCTCCCAAACTTAATTTCGATCTTCTCGAGCGAATGTTTTATTAAAAAGAGAAGGAGAAAATAAAGAAAGAGAAAAACTAACTAGCACACTTTCGTAGGCAACACGATTGCACTGAGCACGTGCAACAAGCCTTTAAACCTCTAGGTGTCCCTAGTAGGAGGAGTGTTGTCTCCTGAGGGTTTTCAGCGGATTGCACCCACAAAATCCAATAATAAAAGGAAGATCATGAATATTACATTTAAAGAAAAGAATTGTGAAAGAAAAGCCTTAAAAATTAGGGTTTTCAACTAAGCTAGCTTTTCGGTTGTCATGAGCCCTATCTTAATGGTCATGAAAAGATGTCAGAAATCACATCCTCTCTCAATAAAACATCGTCTTATTCTTCATTCCTATCTTTCTTCCAAACATCGATCATATAACCATGCGTGTATGTAACGGTCATCCCTACACCCGGAGAATTCAATTCAAGCTATCATACTCTTGCCCATCAGCCTCGGTACTTTTTAATTAATGAATATTTAGCTGAATTTGCTCACACACTTTCATGCGACCGTTAATACTTCTTGAGGTACTAACCGACCGATTACTCAAGTGCTTGCTTATTTGGTGTACTTTCCTCGTCTTGCACCACCTAAGGCATAACAGTGACTCCCAGACCAGTTGGCCTTAGGGCACTAGGTGAAGAGGCACCCTCGCTAAATATTTTTTATTGCCCTTGGTGATAACAAAACCAGTGTTCATTTTTCTCACCACTTTATATATTTTTTATTCACTTTTTTTTATTTTTTTATTTCCTTCATACTTTTGGCTTTAAGACAAGAGCATTTCAAGGTATCCTTTACTATCCCAGGCTTTAAGTCGTGTGTAAGTGCGAATAGCAGGGTATCAACGTTCAAAATGTTTGGCTTCCAGAATAGAAACCATTTTTCAGACTTATTTTTATCCTCAGATTAGTGACGTCTTTCATCTTACTAACCCTTGGGACAACGGCTCATAACTACTTATTACTAGTTCGTATAAGAAAACTTCTAATTTTCTTAGTTTTCTTAAATTTTTCTAATCTCATGGATGCAATTTTTCACTATCTAAACTTTCATTATCTTATTTATGTACAAAAATATTTTTATTTTTTGAAAATTTTTAAATTTTTATAGGTTTTCAAAAAATGTTTTGTGCTTATGCAAATAATATGCAAATGATGCGAAAATAAGCACAAACCTCCCCCAAACTTGTTTTCAACAGTGTCCTCACTGTTGCCATCTGCTAAATCTCGAAAAACCTGTAAGCTTGGGAGGAATTTTATTAACGGGGGCAAAATATTTAAGTGAAGAACCTCCCAAAACTTATTTTTGGCTCAATATTTTGTAAAAATTTCTTTTCAAGAGCCAGATTATACCCCTCCCCAAACTTGAATTAAGCCATGTTAATCTTTTGAAAATTATATGAGGGGGTCAAAAATCATTGGTCGATGCCAAGCTTTGCAAAGACCGAAAGTTAATACCAACCATTCAAAAATTTTATCAATGCAGTGCTCTGGTTGGTGGAAGAAGAAGTGGGGAAATATTAAGTGGTGGAATAGAATGTGTGTGCGTCTCATTTTGGAGAGACGATGCAGTGAATGTGATGGATTACTCGCATTCTTTTTACAGTCCATATGAAGGGGTGGAGGTTTAATTTCATTGATTTGGACGTGGATTCATCTCAACACCCGTGTCCTTCAAAAATGCGAGTTCATCAGCGAAGATTTCCTCAAAAGTTCCATCAATACCCCGATGAATAATGTCATCGCAAAGTGCGGGGTGATCTTTAGACTCTAAGAACAGTTTATAATCAGTGTTAGTTGTTGACCCGGACATCTCGGTGGAAGAGTCTGTATGTGTATGATACATAGTTGGGTCAAACAACAACATATGAAAAGAGTCAAGATCAGTATCAAGAGGATCATCAAATTCGCTGCTGTCGACATCCATTAAGTCGACAGAACAGACCTGAGCAGTAGGTTCGGAGGGTACACTTCCCAACTTGTAAATGTTTTGCTCAATTGACCTATTCCCGAAGGATAGGGTCATAGAGCCATTACGACAGTTGATTATAGCGTTGGAAGTGGCCAAAAAGGGGCGACCTAAAATCACCGGAATTTGATTCCGTGGGTTCGCTACAGGCTGTGTATCAATTACAATAAAGTCCACAGGGAATATAAATTCCCCGATTTTTATTAACACATCCTCCAGTTCATCCCTAGGTTTGGTGATTGATCGGTCAGCCATCTGGAGAGTACAATGGGTTGGCTTCAACTCTCCGATCCCTAACTGCTCATAGACTGAGAAAGGAAGCAAGTTAACACTAGCGCCACGGTCTAGTAGAGCACGGTTAATGTGTTTTTCCCCGATAGAAATGGAAATGGTAGGATATCCAGGATCCTTACGTTTCCTCGGTAATTGCTGGGGGAAAGCCGTGCCTACAGTCTTTGCCATGAAAATTTTCTTAGGCACTTGAGTCTTCCTATTCTTAGTGCACAAGTTCTTAAGAGTTTTCGCATAGGACGGAACTTGTTGGATAGCTTCTAGGAGAGAGATGTTGATGTTAACTTGCTTTAAAATGTCCATGATCTTCTCCATATGTGGACTCGGTGTGTTTTCCCTTAACCGATTAGGGTAAGGTGCTTTAGCAATAAGCGCTGGGTCCATCAGAGGAGAAGGAAGTGGGGGTAGACATGATCCTAAAAGAGGAGTGGGGATCGTCTGTGGAGAACTAGAAGAGATGGGCTGAGGTGGCGAGCCTTGTGGGAAACGAAGAATAGGCTCGTGAGAAGGTGGTGGGGTAGAAGAACTGGGGTCAGAATTAGAAGTGTGTGTGTGAGGAAAGGTCTCAGCCGGGGTGTTATTGATTGATTTATCAGTATCATCAAACTCTTCCCCAACATGATTGTCAAGCACTCTTCCAGATCTCAACGTGGTTGCATTCACAAGATGTGAATAGCCAGGATTGGGTGAAGGTTGAGCTGGAAGTTTCCCTTTCTCTCTTGCACTCATTTCAGCTTTTAAACGTGCAATTTCTTCTTCCATCGATTTTATAGTCTCGCTTTGGGACGCAGAGTTTTTCTTTATATCATCGACGGAAGTTTTTATTGTCCAAAGCAAATTCATGAATGAAGAGGATTCATCAGCACCGATCAACTGCAAAGGATTAGTCGGTGAAGGTGTGTTGACCGGATTTTGGAAATTTTGTGCTTGAAAGGGGTGCTGACTCAAGTATGGTGGTTGCTGTTGTGGTGGAGGGACCCTTTGGAAATGATTCGTGTTTGAAACCTTGTTTTGAGATTGGGATTGGTTCCAAGCAAAATTAGGGTGATTCCTCCAACCCTGATCATATGTGGAGGAAAATGGATCGTTTCTAGGTCTTTGAAATGCGGCATTGGTATGCTCATGACCTTGAAACGGACATTCTTCCGTCAAGTGAGACGGATCAGAACAGCAGCCACATACAGTTTTGGAGAATGATATTTGATTTAGGGTGGCTGCTAAAAATTTATTTTCCATAGTCTCGAGTTTCTTGTGTATAGCTGCAATGTCAGCTCTAACTCCTATGGAAATATCATTGCCATCCCTAGACGATTGACTCATACCCTCCCACTGTAAGGATTTTTCAGCGAGATCTTCTAAAAATTTCCAGGCTTCCCCATCATCTTTGGTCATAAAGTTGCCTTGACACATGGATTCAAGGGTCTGTCTTGTGTAAGGAGTAATGCCCTCATAAATGATTCGGCATAATTCCCATCTCGGGATGCCGTGATGTGGACATTGGACTAACAGATCCTTGAAACGTTCAAAACATTTTGAAAATGTTTCATTTGGAAGCTGGGTGAATTGATATATTTCGCTACGGACTCGAGCTGTCTTTTGATGTGGGTAGAATTTCTTCAGGAATGCTTTGACGAATTCATCCCAATTTGAAATGGAATGTGCTGTAGTGTTATATAGCCACTTCTCGGCTAAATCGCACAAGGTAAATGGGAGAAGACGAAGACGCAAAGCATCCAAAGACAACTTTGAGGTACCCATCATTGCGCATACATTTTCAAATTTCTTGATAAACACGTATGCGTCCTCAGACTCGAGACCGTGGAATTTGGGTAAAAGGTTGATGTATTGGGGTTTTATTTGAAAATTTTCCCCGTTGGCTGGTGGTGTGGAAAGACAGGTGGAAAGTGAGCCTCGTGTAGGATAGCACCTCTCTTGGAGAGAGATGCGAGGTGGATTCTGCGCACCAACAGACGGCGGCAGGGTAGTGGAAAAGAAGTTCGATGGAGTCGGATCTATCGATGTGGGTGTGGTGGTGGGTAAAAGAAAGGTAAGTGTAGAAATACCGATTTTTGGGTCGATCGGGGGACGCGGACTGAACAGGCACTAGAATCCTGTTGTCCAGCCTATCTTGCACTAAAAAGGGTTAGTACAAGTGGCAGCGTGAATTTATAATTAGGGAAGTGATGATTGAATGCGGTGTTTGTTTTGAAAAGTGGACGGATTTTTGAAAAAATGATGCAACACAACAAATGCAACACAAAAAACCCTAGAATCTAGTGGTCACCTAGGTCCGGCTCTAGACCGCTCCTAACTGCCAAAAGACAAGTCACAGGATAGAATCTTCCACTGCCTCTTTGTCCCCCTGTGACCAGGTAAGTTCCAGGTAAGTGGGAAGGTACTCCACTACGTAAGTAGTGGGCCTAATTAATAACCACTAGCCTTCGACACACTTGCCTTAGACACCACAAGAAAACGCGGATAAGCAATGAATTACCCACGGCCTTCTCTTGTCCTAAGTGAGCGCGACGGTCCTTAGAGTCATCTCTAGATATTTTTTAGTTAATGTGGGTCAATGCGGATGCAAGTTTGTGATTTTTGGGGCTTAGGAAGGGTAATGAACTCCCCACCTAATCTGGATTTGGTCTTTGCCCCTTAATATCCGTATTAATTATGCAAACAACCACAAAAATCAAAACAAGCACAATTTAATTTTGCTTTTTGCGCGGCGCTGCGATTATTTGCAAAGAAACCTGCACAAAATGTTAATTGGAGCAGATTTGGGAAGAGATAAGAAAGTTAGGATTTACCAGAAAAATTTTGGAGCTATGAACTGCCTGAACCGCCCCAGAAGCGCGGTTTTAGCTCCCAAATGCCGCGGAAAGGCGGCCAATTTCACTGTTCACTGAATGAAAATTCTACAGAGGGCTCCTGTTAACTCCCCTAGCTCTCTGGAATATTCAGAAAATTTTTATCCAAGCTCCAATGATTCCAGATTTCCTCGCAATCAACCACAACAACACGTATTAGTGTTTGTTCAAGTTTAGATCTAAAAATTATAATGGAATAAATTTTTCAACTCAAATTTCAAAATACGAACAATTAGCGCACTATCCCCGGCAACGGCGCCATTTGATTGAATGATTTTTGTTGTGTTTATCAAATGATCCCCGGCAACGGCGCCATTTGATTGAATGAAATTCTTAGGATGTGTTGTTTATAGAAAATTGAATAGAAATCACAACCAAAAATATTTTGACCGCAATCAATAACGGTGTCGGTTGTAGCGCGTTAGTAAGTGTGGATAGTCCTCAGGGAAAGTGTAATCGTTCGTGTTTCGAATTAGATGAATTGAAACTTTAAAGAAAAGAAACGAAAACAATTCAAGATTTGTATTTGAAGTTCAAGAATTAGAAAATCTAGATCTAATAACAAGAAAAAGACAGAATCAAGAATTGGTAGTTTGATGATTTTTCCAAAACAAATATCAAGAATCGAAATGAGGCTCGTAGGAATCGATCGGATCTATAGATGTGATGTAATCTTACAATGACGTATTCTTATCTTTCGATGAATTGATACTAGATCGACGATGATCGACAAGAATTAGGGATTTCTAGTGAAACTAGGGTTTCATCTTATCCCTTGTTCTTTCGTCGATATCATTCACATTCTAGCCTCTAGTAAATTCAAGAAACGATCGTAGATCCCTAATTTCGAGCGATCACAATCAAGAAAGCATCGCTACGAAACTAGGTCATCGATTCTTGAACTTGCTAGGGTTTACAAAACTCGTAGGATTCAAGAATCGTTTAAAGATTTGTTACATCATCATTCTATTGATCGTCTCGACTCCTTAACGAGCGGAGTTTTACTCGAACATCACAACAAGAACCACAATCACAAATTGAGATCTAATCATGATGCAAGAATTAAAAGAAAGCAAGATTAAAGAATTTCACCTTTTATTTATATCAACAATTTCGTTACATTCGCTCAAGAACTACAAGAGGAAGAACTCGATCGTCGATTTGGCTTCGCTCGTCTCCTTGAGTCGCGGATCGGCTTGGATCACTTGCTCGATTGAAGATCGGCTCGGCTCATAAAAGATTGAATGCTTCTTGCTTGATTTGTACTCGGGATCTTGAATTTGGATTGGAATTAGGGTTAGGGTTTCGCATAAGTCTTGTCACTAGACTTGTGGAAGAAGATGAAGAAAGAGGTAAAGATTAAGGAACTAATGAATTAACTGAGAACCCATCAAGATTGAACAACCCCAACCCTTAGATCTAGGTTCCTATTTATAGAAAACCAAACCCTAGATCTAGGATTTGAATTTTAAGTTTCCCTCCAAAAGTTTGTTAGCAAGATTTGAATTTCCCTCCAAAAGTTTGTTGAGGAGAAATTTCTAGATGAAGTTTGTTAGGAGCTTAATTAGGATTAGCTTAATTAATCTTCTTTGCTGATCTGGAAGAAGCTTCGAGGTCCTTCTGGAATTTGAGGCATCTTAAATGAATGTGGGCCCTGAGAGATGAATTGTGCACTGAAAATTATTTGCTGATGTGTCTAAACCGCCGCGGTTCCGCGGCAATAGCTGGCTTAGGCCGCGGAACCGCGGCCATGTAGCTGAGTTAGGGCTTCATCTCTCTGGTGCTGCTTTGGGCTGATGTATGGGGCTTTTTATGATATGTTGAATATTGTAATTCCTTCTCTATTGCTACCAGCTCTCAGGTCTTTGAGTTGGCGTAATATTTGATCAGCAAAATGACAGTTTTGGCTTTTCTTCCGGATTTTCCTGCACAATTTCTCAAGACAAGTGTTGCGCAATATAGAGATGATGCGATGCCATGAAATGCAGTCAATTTCCTTTATAGTGCCGGTTTTAGAGTCTAACACATGCAATCTGATATTTAACGACTGATTTGCTAATATGTGCTATATGAATGCCGAACACTTCTATATGAATGCAAATGATAGGGAAATTGCCGGTTAAAAGATGCAATATTTTCGACTGATCAGCTACAGCGACGGAGTCGGATTAATCGCATATTGATTGATCCGGGATCCTCAGTGAATATCATGAACTTGCGGACTCTGAAGAGTTTGTCAATGGACATCTGACACCTGTCAAGGGAAAGGATTGTCATTCATGGCTTCAATCAAAACCGCCAGCAAGTTCTAGGGTCTATAGCACTGCCAATCAAATTTGGGGATCTACAAACCGAAGCTAAGATATACGTGATCGATGCTGACACGTCTTATAAAATTCTTTTGGGACGGCCATGGCTCCACGATTACGGTATCGTTCCGTCAACTCTCCATCAATGCATGAAGTATACTAAAAATGGTGAAGAAAGACGCATTGACGGAGACATCCAGCCGTTCGGTGTGCACGAAGTCCGATATGAAGATTCTCGGTACTTTGTGGATTCCCAAAATACTGAGCCACGATTGACCAAGGACAGAATGGCTCCGATGCTCAAAAACATATCCGAGCCGGCTGTCACTTTCAAAAGCAAAAACCCCCAAGTGCGTCCACATTTCGGCAGTGACACTGATGAGTCCGACGCTGGAAGTCCGTCCTTCCATAAAACCCGCCCTCACTTCGGTAGCGATACGGATGAGTCTGATATTGAAGGCCCATCCGGCAACAAAATTCGCCCTCGTTTAGGTAGTGACATTGAAGAATCAGAAGAAGAGGATCCGTCTTGCAATAGATATGCAGATTGGGCCCTCATGCAAAAAGTGAACCTAAGAGAAACCTTCAAGACTACATAAGGGTCCCTAGCTGTCACAAGGGTACCGGAGCAGATGTGCAAGGAGCTAGATGCATTGTCAGTCTCCACCGTGGACCAGCTTAAAAATTTCTACGTCCTCGGAAGGAAAAGTGGACAGAAGGGAATCCTGTTTTATGGGTCAAATCATGTCGCGCACCCGGACGATTTGTCTGTGACATGCCTTCCATACGAGAGAGGCATAAGGGCCATCATCAATCCCAGATATTATGCGCCCGAGATGCAGGAATACTTTAAAAAGTGCGGGTGTCGGCTATATCAAACGGACTCCGAAGCGAAGTTTTACGAAGGGCTATGGCATCTGCCTCAGGTCCGAGCACGCATCGATGGACGAATTCCAGATAGACGGGGCATAGGTTTCGTTCAACCTGATTCTAAAGCATGGTACATGATCCATATCGGTGAAGCTAGCGAAAGGTCAAATGATAATGACGAGATAGCCGAGCTAGAAGAAGCTCCTCGAGAGCTCGAAGATGGCGGACAAGCAACCTTCGACAAGTTAACCGAGGTTGATTTAAGAACTCTAGATAATCCAAGGCCGACCTATACCAGCCCACTCTTGTCAGAGAAAATGAAAGAGCAGATAGTAGCCCTGCTGCATGAATTCGCTGACTGCTTCGTATGGACGTACAAAGAAATGCCTGGCCTTTCCCCTAAGGTAGCTGTGCATAAGCTGGCTATTTCTCCTGATGTCAAGCCAGTCAAAAAAGCTCCCCGAAGAATGAGAAGGGAGCTAGAAGAAAAGGTCGTCAAGGAAACTAAGAAACTTATTGATGCTGGCTTCATCAGAGAAGAGAAATATACGGACTGGATCACATGCATAGTCCTAGTGAAGAAGAAAAATGGGCAGATCCGAGTTTGCGTTGATTTCAGGGACCTCAATATGGCATGCCCTAAAGACGACTTCCCGCTACCGGTCATGGAAATGATGGTCGATGACATCTCAAATTATAAGCTGTTCACCTTCATGGATGGCTCGCCTAGATATAATCAGATCAAGATGTCGCCTGAGGATGAGAAACACACAACATTTCGAACCCTGGTCGAAATATACTGCTACAAGGTGATGCCGTTCGGACTGAAGAACACAGGTGCTACATATCAAATGGCAACGACCAATATCTTTGATGACCTAATCCATAAAGTCGTCGAATATTATGTTGATGATCTGGTCGTCAAAACTAAAGCCAAGGCCAATCATATCCAAGATCTTAGGACCGTTCTCACCAGACTGAGGGAATACAATCTGAAGATGAATCCTCTGAAGTGCACTTTTGGCGTATCATCGGGAAAATTCCTGGGCTTCATAGTCCGACATCGAGGGTCGAAGTTGACCCATCCAAGATAAAGGTCATCATGGAGATGCCCCCTCCGAAGAATCTGACACAGCTAAGATCTTTTCAAGGCAAGATTGCTTATATACGAAAGTTTATCTCAAATTTATCGGGGAGATGTTGGCCCTTCTCAAAGCTCATGAAGAAAGGAGCTCCTTTTGTCTGGGATGCCGAATGTCAAGAAGTATTCGAAAGCATCAAACAGTACCTGTTGCACCCTCTAGTGCTTGCTGCCCCTATTCTAAATAAACTGTTGATTCTCTATACTGCCGTGCTAGATGAGTCACTCGGTGCACTCCTTGCCTAGAATAATGAGAAGGGAAAAGAGAATGCCCTCTACTACCTTCGTCGAACTTTAGTCGGGGCGGAATACAACTATTCCCCGATCGAAAAGCAATGCCTGGCTCTAATATTCGCTGTGAAGAAGCTGAGGCACTATCTGCTTGCTCATCGGGTTATACTGATCTCCAAGGTCGGCCCGCTCAAACACTTAATGACCAAAGCAAGCCTGGCCGATAGAATGGCAAGATGGGCTGTCATGCTGCTTGAATTTGACATAATCTATACTCCTCAGAAAGCAGTAAAAGGGCAAGCTCTTGCCTACTTCCTTGCTGCTCATCCCATATCAGAAGGGTCACCGCTCAATTGCGAGTTCCCGACGAACAAGTGCTGCACCTCGAGGATGATGAGCCATGTTGGGAGCTCTATTTCGACGGAGCCTCATCAATTAGGATCTCCAGCAAATCAAGCATCCCGCAGATAAAAGCAGGGATAGGATTGTTGTTCATCACGCCATCAATAGGAACCCTACGACGTTCTTTTGCTCTCACCGAGCCTCGCATAAACAACGAGGCTGAGTACGAAGCTCTGATAGCTGGTCTGGAGCTCGCCATAGAAATAGAAATCCTTCGGCTACGGGTTTACGGTGACTCCCAGCTTGTCGTCAACCAAGTAAGCAGCGACTATAAGATATACAAACCTGAGTTAGCTCGATATAGAAGCGGAGTGGTGGAACTCATGAATCGGTTCACTCATATTGAACTAATGAGAGTCCCTAGAACGTTGAATGGAAAAGCTTACGTACTCCCTCTCTTAGCTAAGGAGCTGGCCGATCCCGATATTTATGAAATTTTGATAACAGTCAGAAGCCGGCAAATTCTGCCCTTAGTCTCTTTACGAGAGGAGGAAAGCACAGAACAAAAAATAAATCCTGCCGAAGAAGTTATGATCATTCAAGAGGAGCCCGATTGGAGAGAGCCCTTCATAGGGTACCTCTGATACGACAAGCTGCCCGAAGGAAAATCTGCGAGAATTCAGCTAAAGAAGAGAGCTCTTCGATACGTGTTTGTAAATAATACACTATACCGTAGATCATATGACCAACTCTGGCTCAGATATCTGTCATCAGCCGAAGCCCAAAAAGTCATGAAAGAAGTTCACTCGGGCGTCTGCGGGTCTCACCGGTCCGGCCCCAAATTGTGGCTTCAGATCAAACGACTTGGATATTACTGGCCCATCATGATAAGGGATTGTGAAGAGCATGCAAAGAAATGCCATCTCAGCCAAATACACGGTGATTTCATTCACAAGCATCCCAATCCGCTGCATCCTACGGTGGCATCATGGCCCTTCGAAGTTTGGGGCACCGACATAGTTGGTCCTATTTATTCTCCGTCATCCAAAGGCCACCAGTTCATATTGGCCGCAACTAACTACTTCTCCAGATAGGCTGAAGCTGTCCCGCTAAAAGAAGTCAAGACAGAAAATATTCTGACGTTCTTCCAGCATAATATTTTATACCGTTTCGGTACACCTAGAAGAATCATTTCTGACAATGGGCCTTCTTTCAAGAGCTTCAAAATCTCAAGGTTCGCTACTCGGCACAAGATAGACTGGAGATATTCCTCCATCTATAATCCAAGAGCCAATGGGCTAGCCGAAGCCTTCAATAAGACTCTATGCAAGCTCCTGAGGAAAAATGCTTCAGCTAATAAGAGAGACTGGAATCTCAAGCTCCACGAGGCGTTGTGGGCATATCTTACCACACACCGCACTCTAACTCAGTCCACTCCATATTCACTACTTTTTGGAGTGGAAGCAATCCTTCCGCTCGAAGTCGAAGTTCTAAGCCTAAGAATGGCCGTCCAACACGAGTTGACGGAAGAGGAAAATGTCCTCTTTCGGATTAAAGAGCTCGATGCCCTCAAAGCTAAGATGCTCGCGGTGCAGCAAAATCTGGAGCTATACCAAGCCCAAATGTCACGGTCCTATAACAAAATGACCCGTCTCCGTGTTTTCAAGAAAGGCGAATTGGTGTTGATCCTCAAAAGGCCGATCATCCCCATTCGACATGCCAAAGGAAAATTTGAGCCAAACTAAGAAGGACCATACGTCATCGAGAAAGTGTTCGATGGAGGATCCTACCAACTAATAAGTGCCGAGGGAGAAAGGCCCATGCCACTCATCAATGGCCGATATCTCAACAAATACTATACGTGAATGCTCTAAGTCGCAGACGAATTGAGCACACCTGCCCAACGGTCTGGATAATACATCCTGTAAAACCGTATACAATCCACGGGCGTAAACGACCCCTATCTCTCCCAAGTCCCATCGGGCATGCCAGAATCTGTAGGGTGTTTTTCGTCACCCCATTAAGATAGGAATACGCACGCGCTTGTCAGGCATACTACAGATTCCCCCTGCCTAGGGTAGGAGGGGATTTATTGATTGTAGGGATCCGAATCTCCGGCAGCCGCGGACTAAGCTGTCGTTAATTACCCCTTTCCTTAGAAGCGAGGGAACCTCCGATTGACGGGTCAAACTGATCATGCGAACTCAATGTGCTGTGTGCGTGTGTTGTGTTTTGAAAGGGTTTGGATATATCGGGGGCCTCGCAGAGTTTACAGCGGTCCCGCTACCCGGATAGTGGGCTGGGGGTCAAGGGGGCTAGCAGCCCCCTTGTGAGGTGCGGGGCAGCTCCCCGTTAGAAAAAAAAATTCCAATGGGGGACGTGTTTTGGATATGGAGTGCATGGGAAATGAGGGATGAGGAGCGTCTTAAAGACGCGTGCATGGCATGTGGGCGCTAGACGCCCGCGGGTCATGAGCATGGCATGTAGGTGCTTGGGGCCCGCGGGTCGCGTGCCAGGCGCATGGGCGCTTGGCGCCCGCGGGTCACGTGCCCTGCACACGCCCGCGGGTCACATGCCGTGCACGTTCCCGCGGATCACATGTCGTGTACGCGACCGCTGAGCGCTGAGCGCCCGTGGATCCGATGAGGAACACCCGTGAGGTTGCGTGCTACGCACGTGACCCATTGGCGCCCAGCGGTCGTATACTGCACACGTGACCCACGGGCGCCCAGCGGTCGCGTGCAGGATACGTGACCCACGGACGCTCAGCGCCCACGTGCGCCTCATTAGATCCGTGGGCGCTCGGCGCTCAGCGGTCGCGTGCAGGGCACGTGACCTGCGGGCGCCCAGCGCTTAGCGGTCGCGTGCAGGGCACGTGACCTGCGGGCGCCCAGCGCTCAGCGGTCGTGTGCCGCGCACGTGACCCACGGGCGCCCAGCGCTCAGCGGTCACGTGAAGGGCACGTGACCCTCAGGCGCCAAGCGCCCACGTGTCTGGCACACGACCCATAGGAGCCAATTGCCAGGCACGTGACCCGCGGGCATCTAGTGCCCACGTGCCATGCACGCGTCTTTAAGACGCTCCTCACCCCTCATTTCCCATGCACTCCATACCCAAAACACGTCCCCTATTGGAATTTTTTCTAATGGGGCGCTGCCCCGCACCCCGCAAGGGGTCCGCTAGCCCTCTTGATCCCCAGCCCGCTATCCGGATAGTGGGACCCCCGTAAACTCTGTGAGTCCCCTAATATATCCAGAAACCTTTCAAAACACAACAAACACACATGGCATATTGAGTTCGCATGATCAGTTTGACCCGTCAATCGGAAGTTCTCTCGCTCCAAAGGCGAGGGGTAGTTAACGACAGCTTAGTCCGCAGCTGCCGGAGATTCGGATCCCTACAATCAATAAACTCCCGCCTTCCCTAGGCAGGGAGAATCTGTAGTACGCCTGACAAGCGCGTGCGTATTCCATCTCAATGGGGGGGACAAAAAACACCCTATATGCACTTAATTTTACACATTACTTTTTACACATTACTTTTTTGCATCTTAATTATGATTTCATTTTTGTTCAACCTTTGTTCTAAATCACTAACCATGAGCGAGTAATTCTTTGCTAGCTAGGGTTTGTAGGTTAGGTTAGAATAATGGATGAAAAATCTTTTAAATTTTTTTTAACATTTTAAAGTTTATAAATTTTAGCAAAATAAATATTAACCTCCTTATCGGGCACGCTATCAATTTATTGATAGTCACGACCACGATTTGAGAATGGTTAAACACTTGTTTTGGTAAAGACTTGACATGAATAGAGTTCCATGGACGGACAAGGGTCGGTAGTGGGAAACCCTAATTCCCTCCAAGAACCCTAATTCATATTCATCGCTATCGCTCTAGTTTTAAACTATTAAAAGATAAAAAGAGTCATTTTTAATATCCATCCATTTACTACTAAGTCCTATGAACCCTACAAGACTTTTTATTATAAATTTTATATCTATATTAAAATAGAACGACAACAATCAACCATCTCTTTTATCAACTCGTCTAAAACAAGAAAAGTGTTCACGTTTCCCTGCGGACGACCCGTACTAATCGCGGTTAGCTACTAGCGACACCATCTTGATTGCGGTTATTTATAAAACACTTTTTCGCACGATCAATCAAGTCTCCTACCTCCATAATTTCTGGCAAATCAAGTGTTTTGAATCCTGGTGTGCAATACATTGACCTTGAAATTTTCAACTTTCTAGTGAATCTGACTATTCCACTGATATAGATATCGATCCCTATCTTTCCGATGAGATCATCATTGATGAAAGTTTCAAAGGTATTTTCTCCGAAGAACTCGTGTTTCTTGAAGACTTGGATGTTATGATGAATCAACCTCCACCGGAAATTCGTGTGCCTCCCTTTGGGGCCGAAGAAGTTGAACCGCCACCCCTTCTTATCACATACGAGAATGCGACTATTCCACCTATTCCTTATCTTTCACATTCTCGTTTTCATTCACATTCACTTTTTCGTCTCCTCCAACCGAATAGGTAATAGTTAGGTAGTAGTAACCGCAATCAATAACGGTGTCGTGTGTAGCGAGCATTAGTGAGCATGGGTCGTCTTCTAGGATTTAAGGAATTCGTAAATTCTTGCTTTAGTTGAGTCAAAAGAACTAGTAAAGAAATTTAAGAAATAGCTCAAGATTTAGTTGAAGTAATAGTTTCAAGAAAATCAAGAAATCATTTTCAAGAAAGGAAATCAAGAAAATATTCAAGATCTAATTATCAAGAAAATATGAAGAAGGCTTGTAGGATCCGATCGGATTTAGTAGTCATGGATGATTAATAAAGGTAACTCATCTTTTCTATTGACAGTTTAACGCTAGATTGATGGCGATGAATGCGGATTAGGGTTTTTGGGAAGAAATTAGGGTTTCTTCACTATAGTCCCTTATCCTTTTAATGACCCCATTCATTTTCTAGCCCTTCACGAAAAGATCGTCAATCTTAACTCACATCGTGGTAAAGATAATCAATAATTTGATATCATACCCAATGAGGATGTTAACGATTCTCTTACGAAGGTTTGTAAACTTCATAAGACTAAAGAAAAGTATAGAATTCTATCATCCATCGATCTACCCTAATCCTACTGATCTTATCAAGCGGAGATTTACTCGCGCATCATAAAAATCGAAGAAAGATTAGAAAAAGAACTCATAATACGGAATTTTAAAAGAAAGCGAAATTAAAACTAATTATCACCTTTATTATCCAACTTCAAATTACAACTTCTTCAATCCGAGATTATAAGAAGAATTGCTCTCGATCACTCCTTTGAAGAGATAATTTTTCCTTCGATCTTTACGTTGCTCGATCACCGTGAGTCTTGGACCTGTCGTGGATCGCGTGCTCGTTGATTACGATCGGCTTCGTATAAAGGATCTTTTGTTGAATCGCTTGATGAACTTCTCGATGGTTCTTGATTTTGGATCTTGGATTTGATGTTGTTCTTGGATTTGTGTTGAATTGGATGAAAGTTGAGACACAATTAGAAACTAATTAGGAACCCTTTTCTTCATGACCTTGGTCCTTTTTATAGCCCCATCTTTAAGCTTCCCCAACAAGCTAGGTTGTTATAGAGAAGTTGTTCAGTTGATAAACTGCATATTTAATATGACATTTTTCCTACTATTTCTATATAATAAAAGGTGTTTATTATAATATATGATACATATGAGAGTTTATCTGTAAAAATACTATTTTCATGTTTTTATATATTATAATTAACATTTTGTTGGAAAAAATAAGCATATAATATCCATATGACATTTGGCCCATTTAATATGCTTACCTTATTAATACCTTTGACCAATACTTAATGGTTAAGTTAAATATCTTTATAAAACAAACTAATATTATTTATTGAGTTATTGTGCAGAATTTTTATGGCTGAAATCAAGGAAATCAAAGTTGGCAAAACAAACCTGCCTAATTAAGAAAGTAAATTAAAGAAATCAATTCTGGCAGTGACGTAGAAAAGATTTTCAGTTTCCAGATATTCAAAAGATCACCATATATCACTAGAAGAGCCCACAAGAAGAGCCCAAGATGTCACTATTTGGCCGCGGATCCGCGGCCAAACCCACCTTTTGGACGTGGATCCGCCGCGGTTTTGACGAGTTAGGAGTTAGGATTTTTCAGTTTGGATCTTAACTACTAGTTTCCAATTTAGGCATCTAGGGTTCTGGCTTTGGGACTATAAATAAGGACCGAGAGCCTCTTGGAAAAATTATCAAGCTGAAGAGATCATGAAGTCCAAGACGGCTCACGCATCCAGGCTGATCATCAACGGTTCATCTACCTCCTTAGAAGAGATCGAGAAGCAAACTAGTATTTGTAATCATTTTCTAAGGGAGTAAGTGTAAATGAGTTTTGTTGATTAATAAAGGTAGTTCATTTTCTTATTCTATTTCTTTGTAGTTTTAATATGATTTCTCTCTCCATCTCTTCTTCTCCCAACATGCGCGAGTAATTCTCTGCTTGTTAGGGTTCATAGGATTATGGTAGGTTAATGGATGATGAAGATCCTTAAACTCTTTTTACGTCCTATAAAGTTTATAAACTTTATCAAAAGAATAGTTAATATCCTAATCGGGCGCGCTATCAATTCATTGATAGTCTCGACCGCGATTAGAGATTAGATTAACAATTGTTTTGGTAAAGGCTAGATATGAACGGAGTTCCATGTCGAGATAGGGGTTAAGAGTGGGAACCCTTTTCCCTCCAGAAACCCTAATCTACATGCATCACTGTCGTTCTAGTTTTAAATCTATTAAAGGATAAAAAGAGTAATCTTTAATTAATCATCCATAACTACTAAATCCTAATGAACCCTACAAGCCCCCTTTTAATATAAAACCTACATCCGTAGTTAATCTAGATTTATATTTTGCATCCGTGTTTAACGTAGATCTAGATCCTACAACCATTCTTCACCATTCTTTATTCTTCCAGCTTTCTTTCTCAACACGCCTAAAGTAAGAATAAAAGGTTCCACGTTTCCCAGAGGACGACCCGTACTCACCTCGGTCTAGCTACGCGCGACACCGTTCTGATTGCGGTTAAACTACACATAAAATCTAGATCAATCAAATGGCGCCGTTGCCGGGGATACGTGCGTAATTTTTTATTCTTATTATTTGTGTTGAATTCTTATCCGATCTATATTATAATTAAAACAAAACTGCAAATTGTATATTTAACGATTTGTGTGTGAATTTTGCAAGGAGATCTGGAGTCACAGACTTGAGGAAATAGAAATACAGAGACATTCATTAAGATCCAGAGGAGTACAGGAGGCCACGTAGCAAAAATCATCACCTGATCCTTCTTTCTCGCGGTGGAACCGCGGCACAAGGAGCGTATTGGCGGCGGAAGCGCGGCGGGAGATGGGAATTAGGGTTCCAAACTTCTCTGGTAAGATTCTCAACTCTTTCTCTCTCCTCTGAAATCCAATAAAATATCTTTTCTGCAGGATTCTTTGCAAAATATTGCCGCTCAAAAATCTTTTTGCAAAAGTTTTGTAATTGGTTTGTTTACTCATATTTTAATACGGATTTTTAAGGGGGCAAAGACCAAATTCAGATTAGGTGGGGATTTTATCACCCTTCCTAAGCCCCACAAATCACAAAACGAGCATCTGCATCAACCTTACATTAATTTAAAAAATATCTAGACAAGACGCTAAGGACTGTCGCGCTCAATAAGGACAGAGGAAGGTCGTGGGTAATCTATCGCTTATCCGCATTACTTTTGTGGTGTCTAGGCAAGTGTGTCTAAGGAAAGTGGTTACTTAATTAGGCCCACTACTTATGTAGTGGATACCTCCCACTTACCTGGCACTTACCTGGCCACAAGAGTGGTAAAGAGGTGGTAGAGGATTGATCCTGCGGCTTGTCCTTTGGAAGTCTAGGAGCGGTCTAGAGACTTGACCTAGATAACCTTAGTTCTAGGGTTGTTTGTGCATTTTTGTATGATTTGTCTTAAGTCCCACTTTTTCAAAACAAACCAATTTTAAATCACACACACGCTGCCACTTGCGCTAAACCCGCTTAGTGCATGCTTGGCTGGACACGAGATTCTAGTGCCCGTCTTGTCCGCGTTCCTGCTATCGACTCCGAAGTCGGTACCTCTTCGTTTTCTTTTCCCCCACCACACACCACATCAACCGAGATGGACGGTACTCCATCAAATTTTAACACCACGCTGCCACCGCCCATAGGTGAGCAGAATCCACCGCGCATCTCTCTCCAAGAAAGATGCTATCCTATCCGTGGTCCCCTTCCTACTTGTCTATCCATTCCACCAGCTAACGGGGATAATTTTGAAATTAAACCCCACTACATCAATCTGTTGCCCAAATTTCACGGGATTGAGTCTGAAGACGCGTACGTTTTCATCACTAAATTCGAAAACGTATGTGCAATGATGGGTACTTCACAACTGACTGTGGATGCTATGTGCTTGCGTCTTCTCCCATTCACTTTGTGCGACTTGGCAGAAAAATGGCTTTATAATACTGCCGCACACTCTATCACTAATTGGGATGAATTCGTAATAGCATTTCTTAAGAAGTTTTACCCAAACCATAAGACCGCCCGTGTTAGGAGCGAGATCAACCAGTTTACCCAGCTTCCCAATGAACCATTTTAGAAGTTCTTTGAACGTTTCAAAGATCTGCTTGTCCAATGTCCTCATCATGGAATCAATAGATGGGATTTATACCGAATTATATATGTGGGCATTAATCCAACGATAAAGAATATGCTTGAAAAAAGTTGTCAATGCAATTTCATGTATAAAGATGATGGTGAAGCTTGGAAATATCTGGAAGATCTTGCTGAACACACTTTACAGTGGGAAAGCGTAGGACCACCTTCATCTAGGGGAAGTATTCATCAGCTCGATATTTCCATCGCAGTAAAAGCCGAAATGGCAGCGATGCAGAAGAAACTCGATGCTATTGAGAACAAATTCTCATCAGTCTCCCTAAATCAGGTCACGCTTCCTAAGACCGTGTGTGGTTGCTGTTCGGATCCTTCACACTTAACGGAAGAATGTCCTATGAATGCATTGTTTCAAGGTCACGAGCAAACTAATGCTGCTTTTCAGCAGCGACCTAGAAACGATCCTTATTCATCCACGTACAATCAAGGATGGAGGAATTATCCTAATTTTGCTTGGAACCAAAACCAACCCTAAAATCAAAATCAGTTCCAAAGCAATTATCAAAGACCTCCTCCACAGCAACCACAACCACAAAGTCAGCACCCCTTTCAGTCACAAAATTTTCAAAATCCGGCCAACACTTCTGCACCACAATTGGCCGGTAGTGATAACTCTTCACTCGCACAAACTTTGGATTTGTTTATGAAACATTCCATTCAAATGTCGGCTGATATGAAGTCTTCTATTGATACCATAAAGAAAGACTCCGCCTCCCACGGTGAGAGCATTAAATCAATAGGAAACCAAATTGCACAGTTGAACGCCGCAATGAGTGCGAGAGAGAAAGGGAAACTTCCATCTCAACCTATACCTAATCCTGGCCACTCACAAAGTTATAATGTGAGTGTCGTCACAACGTTGAGATCAGGAAGAGTGCTGGATAACCGAGTGGGTGAGAAATTTGATGATGTTAGTGATACCATTGATACCCCAGCTTCTACTTCTTCTCCTAATTCATCTAGTCTCCCGCCTTCATCCCAGCCTATTCTCCATTTTCCCCAAGGCTCGAACACTTCGCCCAATCTATCTAAGACGATCCCCACTCCAATTCTGGGATCCATTCCATCCCCACAATCCTCTCCAATGTTGGACCCAACCCTTATTGATAAAGCACCTTATCCAAACAGGTTAAGGGGAAACAGACCAAGTCCACAAATGGAGAAAATTGTGGAAATTTTTAAGCAAGTTAACATAAACATTCCTCTCCTAGATGCTATTCAACAAGTTCCGTCTTATGCGAAAATCCTAAAGGACTTGTGCACTAGGAAGAGAAAGTTCAAGTACCTAAAAAAGTTTTCCTTGCGAGTAATGTGAGCACTGCTTTTACACAACAACTACCCAAGAAACGAAAGGACCCCGGAAGTCCTACAATTTCTATTTCTATTGGGGGTAAAAATATCAATCGTGCTCTACTCGATTTAGGTGCTAGTGTTAACTTGCTTCTGTGTTTTGTTTATGAGCAATTAGGGATCGGAGAGTTAAAACCGGCGTATTGCACTCTTCAGATGGCTGATCGATCTATCACCCAACTTAGGGGTGAGCTAGAGGATGTGTTAATCAAAGTCGGGGAATTTATATTCCTTGTGTACTTTATCGTTATAGATACACAACCTTTAGCGAACCTACGAAATTAAATCCCGGTGATACTCGGTCGACCCTTCCTAGCAACTTCCAACGCGGTAATAAATTGTAGAAATGGCTCTATGACCCTATCTTTTGGAAAGAAGTCAATTGAGCTTAACATTTACAAGTTGGGAAGTGAAACCTCCGAACCCTATGCTAATGTGTGTTCTGTCGAATTAATGGATGTCGACAGTAGCGAATTTGATCAAGCTCATGATACTGACTCTTTTCATATGTTGTTGTTTGACCCAACCATGTATTATACATACACGGACTCTTCCATCGAGTTGTCCGGGTCAACATCTAACGCTATTGAGGAACTTTTTATAGAGTCTGACGATCACCCCATTTTTTCTGAAGACATTATTCTTCAGGGTATTGATGAAAGCTTTGAGGAAATCTTCTCTGATGAACTCGCATTTTTAGAAAACACTACAAAACAAAGAAATTGAACCTCTACCTCTTCTTCTGGACTATAAAGAGAATGCGAGTAATCCATCACAATCATTGAGTCGTCTCTCCAAACTGAGACGCAAATCCATTCCATCCCACCACTTATCTTTTCCCCATTTCTTCTTGACTCTTTTCAACTTGTTCTTCCACCAACCGGTGCACTATACTGATAAAATCTTCGAATGGTTGGTGTTGACTTTCGGTCTTTACAAAGCTTGGCATTGACCAATAACTTTGACCCCCTCTTGTGATTTTCAAAGCTTAACATTGTTTAACTTAAGTTTGGGGGAGGGTATATTTTGGCTCTTGAAAGAAAATGATTTTTACAAAATTGTGAGCCAAAAAGAAGTTTGGGGGAGGATTTCACTTTCATTATTTCTTGTCCCCTTTCTCCTCCCAAGTCTACAGGTTTTTGAGCTTAACTGATAACAACAGTGAGGACACTGCTGCAAACAGGTTTGGGGGAGGTTTGTCTTATTTACGCATTACTTTGCATTATACTATATATAAGCACACAAAATTTTTTTTGATAATAAAAGATTAGATAGTGAAAAATTACATCCAAAAGATTGGAAAAATTTAAGAAAACCAAGAAAATTAGAAGTTTTCTTAAACGAACTAGTAATAAGTAGTTATGAGCCGTTGTCCCAAGGGTTAGTAAGATGAAAGAAGCCACTAATCTGAGGATAAAAATAAGTATGAAAAATACTTTCTATTCTGGAAGCCAAACATTTGAATGTTGATACCCTACTATATGCACTTACACACGTCTTGAAACTCGGGATAGTAGAGGATACCTTGAAATGCTCTTGTCTAAAAGCCAAAGTATAAAAGAAATAATAAATGGAAAAGAAAAGATAAAATGATGAAAAGAAAAATGAACACTGGTTTTGTTATCACCAAAGCAGCAAAAAAAAATATAGCAAGGGTGCTTCATCACCTAGTGCCTTAGACCAACTGGTTCGGGAGTCACTGCTAAGCCTTAGGTGTTGCAAGACGAGGAAATACACGTAAATAAGCAAGCACATGAGTAATCGGTCGGTTAGTACCTCAAGAAGTATAAACGGTCGCATGAAAAATGTGTGAGCAAATTCCATCTAAATATCTATTAAAAAGTACTAACGTAGATGGACAAGAGTATGATTGCTTGAATTGAATTCTCCAAGTGTAGGGATGTTCTATACACACACGTAGGGGTATATGATCGATGTTTGGATGAAAGGTAGGAATGAAGAATAAAGACGATGTTTTATTGAGGGATGATGTGATTTCTAACATTTTTTCATGACTATTAAGATAGGGCTCATAACAACTGAAAAGCTAGTGTAGTTGGAAACTCTAATTTTCAAAGTCTTTCTTTTATAATTCTTATTTTTATATGTAACTTTCACAGTCTTCCTTTTATTATAGGATTTTGTGGGTATAATCCGCTGAAAACCCTCAGGAGACAACACTCCTCCGACTAGGGACACCTAGAGGTTTAACGGCTTGTTGCACGTGCTCAGTGCAATCGTGTTGCCTACGAAAGTGTGCTACTTAGTTCTTCTTCTCTTTCTCCCTCTCTTGAATAAACTAGTTTGCTCGGGACGATCAAAGATAAGTTTGGGGGTATTTGTTCAGTTGATAAAACTGCACATTTAATATGACATTTTTCCTACTATTTCTATATAATAAAAGGTGTTTATTATAATATATGATACATATGAGGGTTTATCTGTAAAAATACTATTTTCATGTTTTTATATATTATAATTAACATTTGGTAGGAAAAAGTAAGTATATAATATCCATATGACATTTGGCCCATTTAATATGCTTACCTTATTAATACCTTTGACCAATACTTAATGGTTAAGTTAAATATCTCCATAAAACAAACTAATATTATTTGTTGAGTTATTGTGCAGAATTTTCAGGGCTGAAATCGAGGAAATCAAAGTTGGCAAAACAAACCTGCCTAATTAAGAAAGTAAATGAAAGAAATCAATTCTGGCAGCGACGTAGAAAAGATTTTCAGTTTCCAGATATTCAAAAGATCACCATATATCACCAGAAGAGCCCACAAGAAGATTGAGCCCAAGATGTCACTATTTGACCGTGGATCCGCGGCCAAAATGTGGTCCGCCGCGGTTTTGACGAGTTAGAAGTTAGGATTTTTCAGTTTGGATCTTAACTACTAGTTTCCAATTTAGGCATCTAAGATTCTGGCTTTAGGACTATAAATAAGGACCGAGAGCCTCTTGGAAAAATTATCAAGCTGAAGAGATCACGAAGTCCAAGACGGCTCACGCATCCAGGCTGATCATCAACGGTTCATCTACCTCTTTAGAAGAGATCGAGAAGCAAACTAGTATTTGTAATCATTTTCTAAGGGAACAAGTGTAAATGAGTTTTGTTGATTAATAAAGGTAGTTCTTTTTATTATTCTATTTCTTTGTAGTTTTAATATGATTTCTCTCTCCATCTCTTCTTCTCCCAACATGCGCGAGTAATTCTCTGCTTGTTAGGGTTCATGGTATTAGGGTAGGTTAATGGATGATGAAGATCTTTAAACTCTTTTTACGTCCTATAAAGTTTATAAACTTTATCAAAAGATAGTTAACATCCTAATCGGGCGCACTATCAATTCATTGATAGTCTCGAACGCGATTAGAGATTAGATTAACAATTGTTTTGGTAAAGGCTAGATATGAACGGAGTTTCATGTCGAGATAGGGGTTAAGAGTGGGAACCCTTTTCCCTCCAGAAACCCTAATCTACATGCATCACTGTCATTCTAGTTTTAAATCTATTTAAGGATAAAAAGAGTAATCTTTAATTAATCATCCATAATTACTAAATCCTAATGAACCCTACAAGCCCCCTTTTAATATAAAACCTACATCCGTAGTTAATCTAGATCTATATTTTGCATCCGTGTTTAACGTAGATCTAGATCCTACAACCATTCTTCACCATTCTTTATTCTTCCTCCTTTCTTTCTCAACACGCCTAAAGTAAGAATAAAAGGTTCCACGTTTCCCAGAGGACGACCTGTACCCACCTCGGTCTAGCTACGCGCAACACCGTTCTGATTGCGGTTAAACTACACATAAAATCTAGATCAATCAGAAGTTTCCAGAACAAGGTTATTACAATGAAGCTTTCTCAACAATCTAGGACATTGAGAAGAAGTTTCCAGAGATTTCCCGACCCCGAAGCCCACGAATCGGCCGCGGATCCGCGGAGACTCGGCCTGACTCGGTCGCGGTTCCGCGACCAATTGGTGGCTTCATTAGTTGAAACTTCAGGTGTTTTCTTCTGTTGTTCTCTGAGTCTTTATGTGATATCTGGAATCTTCTTATCTCTTCTGAATTTCTGCCAGTATTTTATTCTTTGACTTTCCTATATTTTATCGGCAGATTCCTGATTCCCGATATCTGGTCTGAGTTAACTTTGCACAAGATCTCAATGAAGAATGTGAGATACAAAATATTATGCGTAAAAATATTAAACATACAATTTCCTTCATAATATTGATTATAATGTATAACACATGGTAAATGATATTTTGCAAATGAACTTCTAATATGTGTTATATTTATAGCAAATGCCTTTAGATGATTAAGAAAAGTAAGGAAATAGTCATGTTAAAAGTGCACTATTTTCGACTGAACAATCATCATTGATGAAAGTTTCAAAGGTATTTTCTCTGAAGAACTCGCGTTTCTTGAAGACTTGGATGTTATGATGAATCAACCTCCACCGGAAATTCGTGCGCCTCCCTTTGAGGCCGAAGAAGTTGAACCGCTACCCCATCTTCTTATCACATACGAGAATGCGACTATTCCACCTATTCCTTATCTTTCACATTCTCGTTTTCATTCACACTCACTTTTTCGTCTCCTCCAACCGAGACGTAAAACCTTTCGATTACACCTCTTCTCTTCCCCCCACATCATCTCTTATCGTTACTCTCATTTCTGTTTTTTCTACTCAAGACATGATACAAAATCAATTCATATACAGTCTCGAGTCTTCTTCATGTCTATCCGTTACACTATCTTTCATCAATCATGGTGTTATCTTGACAAAATATTTGAATGGTTGGTGTTAGTTTTTAGGCTTTGTAAAGCCTTCTATATACTAATGCGATTTTCTCCTCTCTTACTTTGAACTTCAAATACTTAAATAGTGGAAACGCTGTTTTAATTAAGTTTAGGGAAAGAAAAATATTTTTAAATGGCTCTTGAATGAAAGGAAATTTTTGCACGATTGTGAGCCAAAAACAAGTTTGGGGGAGGATTTCGCTGTCATTAACTCTTGTCCTGTGTACTAATCTTTGAGAACTTTTCCTCCCAAGTCTACAGGTCTTGAGCTTACAGGACTACATCAGTGAGGACACTACTGCAAACAAGTTTGGGAAGAGGTTTGCATTTATTCACGTATCATTTTGCTCTAAAAAAACTAAAAATTTTTGAAAATAAAAGTTAGAAAGTGAAAAATACATATGAAAGAGAATAAGAGACTTGAGAAATGCAAGAAATTAGATGTTTTATAACGAATCTAGTAATACGTAGTCATGAGCTGTTGTCCCATGAGTTATGATTAGTCGAAAATATTGCATCTTTTAACCGGCAATTTCCCTATCATTCGCATTCATATAGAAGTGTTCGGCATTCATATAACACATATTAGCAAAACTGTTGCAAAATATCAGATTACATGTGTTAGACCTTAAAACCGGCATTTCTAGGGAAATTGACTGCATTTCATAACATGGCATCATTTCTATATATCGCAACCCGTGTTTTGAAGTCTGTGCAGGAAAATCAGAAGCTTGCTCAAATCTACACCACTAAAACATTACGCCAACTCAATGATTTCAGTTCTGGTATCAATCCAAAGGGACAAACACAAATCAACATATCAGATACATACCCCAAAAGAGGTCCAGAGCAACACAGCAAAGATGAAGCCATGAAGCCACAACTTGGCCGCAGAACCGCGGCGCAAGCCGGCTTAGGCCGCGGTTCAACTTGGCCGCGGAACCGCGGCGCAAGCCGGCTTAGGCCGCGGTTCCGCGGCCGTCTTGCCACGTCACCTCCTCAAATTCAGTGCATTATTTCTCTCTCAGGGTCAACACTACATCAAGACATGACAAATTCCAGAATACTCCAGAGACTTCTGCCAGATCAGCAAACTAGGGTTTCTAAGCTTAATTAATCCTAGCTTAAAGCCTAAGCTAAACTCCTAACAAACTATCTTCTAGAAGCCTCAACAAACTTTTGGAGGGAATTGTAATTTCAAACCTAGACCTAGGGTTTGGGAGATCTATAAATAAGACCCTAGGCTCACTTGTAAAAGGATCCCCAATTTTAGTATCAATCTAGATCCACTCTCTTTCTTCATCTTCTTCCACAAGTCTAGTGAGAAGACTTGTGTGAAACCCTAACCCTAATTCCAATCAAAAGCCAAGATCCCGAGTACCACATCAAGCAAGAAGCCCGTCAACCTTTTATGAGCGGAACCGATCTTCAACAGAGCAAGTGGTCCAAGCCGATCCACGACTCACGGAGAAAAGCAACGCCAGATCGACAATTTAGTTCTTCCTCTTGTAGTTCTTGAGCGACTGTAATCAAATTGTTGATATAAATAAAAGGTGATATTCTTTTATCTTGTTTTCTTTAAATTCTTGCATCATGATATCTTTTCAATTCTTGAATACTTTCTGTGTAATGATGTGTGAATAAACTCCGCTCGTCGAGGAGTCGAGACGATCAATAGAACGATGATGTAATATATCTGAAAACGATTCTTGATTCCTACGAGTTTTGTAAACCCTAGCAAGTTCAAGAATCGACGACCCAATTTTGTTGCGATGCTTTCTTGATTGATATCGCTCGAAATTGGGGAGTTATGATCGTTTCTTGAAATTGCTAGAGGCTAGAATGTGAATGATATCGACGAAAGAACAAGGGTTATATGATGAAACCCTAGTTTCACGAGAAAGCCCTAACTCTCGTCGATCATCATCGATCTAGTATCAATTCTTCGAAGGACAAGAACACGATATCTTGAGATTACATCACGTCTATAGATCCGATCGATTCCTACGAGCCTCATTTAGATTCTTGACATTTGGTTGGAAATATCATCGAAACCCGATTCTTGATTTTTTATCATTTTCTTGATTCTTGAATAGAATAGTGACACTTGAAACAATTGATAAATCTTGAATCATGCTTTCTTTTCTTTTCGATTAACTCTTCAATTCAAACAAATCGAACAGTGAAACGAATCGCACAATCCCTGTGGACGATCCGCACTCGCTTACGATCTACAACTGACATCGTAGTTGATTGCGGTCAAATATAATTCTTTGATTATGATTCTATACATTTTCTTAAACCAACACACAAAGAATCGTTAAAATCAAATGGTATATACATTTTCATATGTTATTGTTTGACCCTACTATGTATCATACACATACGGACTCTTCCACCGAGATGTCCGGGTCAACAATTAACACTGATTATGAACTGTTCTTAGAATCTGAAGATCACCCCGCACTTTGTGATAACATTATTCATCGGGGTTTTGATGGAACTTTTGAGGAAATCTTCGCTGAAGAACTCGCATTTTTGAATGACACGGGTGTTGAGACGAATCTTGTCCCACTCAATGAAATTGAACCTCCACCCCTTCTTCTGAACTGTAAAAAAAATGCGAGTAATCTATCACATTCACTGCATCGTCTCTCCAAAATGAGACGCACACACATTCTCTTCCACCACTTAACCTTTCTCCACTTCTTCTTCCACCAACTAGAGCACTGCATTGATAAAATTTTCGAATGGTTGGTGTTGACATTCGGTCTTTGCAAAGCTTGGCATCGACCACTAATTTTTGACCCCCTCATATGATTTTCAAAGATTAACATTGCATAACTCAAGTTTGGGGGGGTATGATCAGGCTCCTGAAAAGAAAATTTTTACAAAATTTTGAGCCAAAAATAAGTTTGGGGGAGGTTCTTCACTTATATATTTTGCCCCCACTAATAAATTCCTCCCAAGCTTACAGGTTTTTCGAGATTTAGCAGAAGGCAACAGTGAGGACACTGTTGAAAACAAGTTTGGAGGAGGTTTGTGCTTATCTTCGCATCATTTGCATCATACTTTGTATAAGCACAAAACATTTTTGAAAAAACTATAAAAATTTAAAAATTTTCAAAAAGATAAAAAATATTTTTGTACATAAATAAGATAATAAAAGATTAGATAGTGAAAAATTACATCCATGAGATTAGAAAAATTTAAGAAAACTAAGAAAATTAGAAGTTTTCTTATACGAACTAGTAATAAGTAGTTATGAGCCGTTGTCCCAAGGATTAGTAAGATGAAAGACGTCACTAATCTGAGGATAAAACTAAGTCTGAAAAATAGTTTCTATTCTGGAAGCCAAATATTTTGAACGTTGCTACCCTGCTATTCGCACTTACACACGTCTTGAAGCCTGGGATAGTAGAGGATACCTTGAAATGCTCTTGTCTTAAAACCGATGTATGAAGGAAATAAAAAGAAAAGGTGAATAAAAAATATATAAAGTGGTGAGAAAAATGGACACTGGTTTTGTTATCGCCGAGGGCAATAAAAATGTATAGCGAGGGTGCCTCTTCACCTAGTGCCCTAAGGCCAACTGGTCTGGGAGTCACTGCTATGCCTAAGGTGGTGCAAGACGAGGAAAATACACCAAGTAAGCAAGCACATGAGTAATCGGTCGGTTAGTACCTCAAGAAGTATTAACAGTCGCATGAAAGTGTGTGAGCAATCCTAATATTCATTAATTAAAAAGTACTGAGGCTGATGGGCAAGAGTATGATAGCTTGAACTGAATTCTCCGGGTGTAGGGATGTCTTTACACACACGCAGGGTTATATGATCGATGTTTGGAAGAAAAATAGGAATGAAGAATAAGACGATGTTTTCTTGAGGGAGGACGTGATTTCTAATATCTTTTCATGACTATTAAGATAGGGCTCATGACAATTGAAAAGCTAGCTTAGTTGGTGTCACGCCCCGCTTCCCAAAATACGGAATACGAGGGGTAGACAAGGCCAGCCATGCTCCTACGGTCAAGGAAATGTCCTGCCGTAGTCACACTTCGGCTTCTAGTTTATCATGGTAAACAGTGAATGATGCGCAGGTAATGAGAAATGCAGTAACTGGAAGGAACAATGTAAAGACTGACCTGAAGTGGAACAAACGAAAGTAACTCGAAGTAGCAAGTCAAGAAGTCTGTGATACACGTCTAGTTCTGAACCAGGCCAAATCTTCTCCTCACACTGAGCATGCATACTCAGGTCGTCAGAGCGACACAATAGCAATATAATATATATAAAATCAAGTGACGGTTCTAACAGTGGTAATAGATATGAACAACAATAAATCAATGGCAACATGAATATGAATGTGCAGTAAGCAATGCAGCGGAACAGTAAATCAATATAACGATATGTCACGTATGCCACACAATATATAAGGAATAAAAATGCCAGTATCCCTATCAGTCTCTAAGTCTCACTGTACAGGTCACTAAGCCTATCGTCAGTCCAAGTGTGAGAGTCAACCACTCGCGAGTGTTCTCCACCCAAGGGTAGAACCCAAGGGCAAGGGACCACGGGCCCAACATGTAACGAGAATATCACGGTGTATATATCACATACCCTGTAAAACTCCATATAACTCCCTAAATATATAAGCCGGCATGGGACTCCCGAGATTCTGTTGAACTCACACTTAAACTACCCCACACCCCGTGGTCTACATCAAACGCTAACCATCAATCTAAATACTAATCGATCCGTGACAAGTCTGCGCGAGAACTGGAGGCAGGACCTCCATCAAGCACGTCCCGACTAATACCTAAGATAAACAGCAGTGTCTGGTGTCTTATCTGTGACATCCGTGCAACGCTTCCATAAATGTCCCATTCCACTTATAGTCACACGTACACGCATCCCACAGACGTCGACAATGCAATAGAATAATAGGGTCACTGATTGTGTACAAGTACTCATCACTTTCACTTAATCACGAATACACGAACACTGACGTACTTGCCACAATCATCGCTAGAAACTAACACTGGGTAAATGCACGATATCACTAGGTTATCACTGCACTGATATGGGTATGATATGATGTGTGAACAGTATATAAGCACAATTAAGGTGTCATAAAAACAGTAGGCTATCACTTGCACGATTTATCATGAAACGTACGTATATAATTTAGCGAAACGATAAACAGGTAGTAATTAGTATGTTCAGTTATCTATCCTTAGAATTTTGTTTCAAGCCAATCGGGTTCCAGGATCATTAATTATAACCATTTCATTTTAAGCGCTCGCGGCTGGAAATCCGGTTTCAGAATCAGATGTCCGTTTCGCAACGCATTTTGATCCCAGTTGGGATCAGATTTTAGCGACGCTACAGTTGGATGAATTCTAGGGTTTTCAGTAAAGTTTTCAACGCAACAAACGTATCTTCAATCGCGTCTGTACGTTAGGAGTTATAATCTGTTTAATATTAACATGTCAATTCTGATTCTGTTGGGACTGTTATGCGTCCCGATCTTTTAAATTACAGATTAAATAGTAAATGATAACGAAACAGGATGAAACTAATTGTGTTCTCTATCTAACAGATTTATCTATAATGAACAGCGGAGTTCCGCAACCTACGAGTTAAGGAAATCCTGTGGTATCCAATACGGAACAGCAAGCAACGACTGGAGTCGCTCTGGACTGCAGTCCAGAGTCGTACTCCGATCCAAAAATCATCACAGTTTAAATACAGAAATGTCTGGAAACTGGTATAGGGTTAAAGTTCATCGAGCTGGCTTCGATTTGAGCCCTCGAACGCACCGTTCTAGTGTGTATATGATTTATGGTGGATTTAACGGTTTTCAGGTACAGTAAAATTCCAGTTTTACGGTCAAACTTGAGGGTAGTTGTTTTAATCTTTAACAGTCGTATTTTCTAATGAAATTTGCACACATTAACCATCTCTACAAGAGCCAAAGTAATTTATCCAGTTCCGTCAAATTTGAAAATGTTTTCCTAAGGGAACAAGTATCGAACAGATACGGCACATAATAGTTTAAAACTTGTAACTTTGTAATCCATGTATTTAACGATTGTAACTTAGGTAAATAGCATGTAAGCAAGTAGAATACTTGTCTGGAAGAAGTCTCGGGGTCGCAAGGCAGCAACGTCGTCACGAACGCGTGATATACACCGTGGAACCGATTCGCGCGAGCTTGGGTCGAGATGCGGATCTCGCGTCGTTTTGTCCGGAGTCGTCTTGTGCTTGCCGGGAGTATAGAGTGGTGCTCAGTGGATCTCCCGGGGTGTGTTGGGGTCGGCGTCGGTGCTCCGGCAATTGACAGCAGCGGGGGTCGAAGCTTTTAGAGATCAATGGGTGTGGGTTATGGAGAGAGAGAGGGGCAGTGTAGAGAGAGAGGGGGTATAGAGAGAGAGAGCTGGAAGAGAAGGAGAGGGCTAGAGAGAGTTACAGAGGGAGGGAACGAGAGAGATAGAGGGAGAGAGTTACAGAGAGATAGAGAGTGAGAGAGAGGAACAGAGTTAGAGAGAGAAAGCTGAGGGAGGAGCAGTGAGCGAGAGAGAGAAGTGAGGGAGAGAGAGTGCACAGATGGAGAGGGGAGAGTGTAGAGGGAAGGGATGGTGAGGAGGATGACGACGATGATGTTGATGATGATGCTGCTGCGGGGAAGTCGACGACGAGGCGAGAAACTCACCGTCGTCGGCGCAGGGGATGTCGAGCTCGGCTGTGGATTTGGGTGCTGGGTGATGGTGGCAGAGACGAGAGAGGGAAGGTGGTGAGGAGACGAGGGCGGTGATGATGGGAGGAGGTGGTCGGAGGTATGGGGACTCGGGTGATCGGGGATGGGGTGCAGTGAGTTCGAAGGTGGGAGCGAGAGAGGAGGAGGAAGGTTGAGTGAAAGAGGAAGGAGGCGACATTGGGTTAGAGGGGGTGTGCGCGACGTGGGGTAACGGCTCGCGAACGAGAGCGGAGGAGGCGGCGTGAGCTACGGCGAGGGGAGCGGATCTCGCGCGGGTGAGGGAAGTTACCGTTGGGGAATTTTAAAGGAGATGAACAGTAGTGGGAGATCGGGTCGGGTTGAGGCGAAGCGGGCACGGGTTGGAGCGTGGACGCGGGCTGCGGGGAGTGGGCCGGGCCAAAGGATTTAAAATAAATGAATTAAAGAAAAGGGAACGGCCCAGGGACTTAAAAGAAAAGGAAATTGAATTAGTGTGGGCCGGTTTCTGTGGGCCGGCAGAATTAAAATAAAAGAAAAGGAAATTGAATGGGGAAAATAGAAGCGGGCCGCTGGGAATGGGCTAGAGAAAATAAAGGAATTAGAGGAAAAGAGGGCTGGGCCGGTGATGAAATGAAAAATCAGAAAACTAATTAGAAAGGATGGGGTCGGCTTAGAAAATGGTGTTGGGCTTAAGAACAAAATAGGAAAAATTGAGGAGGAAAAATGGATGGGCTCGAGGTCGGGCCAGTGGGGGAAAAATATTGGAAGGGAAATTGGGTTTAAAAGAGAAAAATAAATTTAAATAAAGAAATGGGAATTTGGGTTCTGCTAAATGGTGTTGGCTATGGGAAATTTGTTGGAACATATAATAGGGTTTGGGTTTTGGGGTTTTATTGATAAAATGAAAAATAAGTTTAGCATGAAATAAAATACAAATAAAATGAGATAAAATATAAATATAGTAAATAGAATTACAAAGTAGCAAAATACAGATTTTGGTACGAAAGGGGCTGGGTATTACAGTTGGAAACCCTAATTTTCAAGGCTTTTCTTCTACGATTCTTTTCTTTAAATGTAATATTCATGATCTTCCTTTTATTATTGGATTTTGTGGGTGCAATCCGCTGAAAACCCTCAGGAGACAACACTCCTCCTACTAGGGACACCTAGAGGTTTAAAGGCTTGTTGCACGTGCTCAGTGCAATCGTGTTTCCTACGAAAGTGTGCTAGTTAGTTTTTCTCTTTCTTTATTTTCTCCTTCTCTTTTTAATAAAACAATTCGCTCGAGACGATCGAAAATAAGTTTGGGGGAATTTGATCAGTCGAAAATAATGTATTTTTAACACGGCAATTTCCCTATCATTTGCACTCATTTGGAAGTGTTCGGTATTCATATTTCACATATTAGCAAATCAGTCGTTAAATATCAGATTGCATGTGTTAGACTTTTAAACCGGCACTTTAAGGGAAATTGACTGTATTTTTATGGCATCGCATCATCCCTATATTGCGCAACACTTGTTTCGAGAATTGTGCAGGAACAAAGCCAAAAAAGCTGATCAAAAATACGCCAACTCAATGATTTCAGATCTGGTAGTGACACAGAAGACAAAATAAAAATCAATATATCAGAGAAAGGCCCATGAGATAGCCCAAATCAGCACCAGAGTTTTCAGGCCCTGAAACCACCAAAGTGCCGCGGAACCGCGGCGGGAGCTGGCTTGAGCCGCGGTTCCGCGGCTAGATGACGTCATCATGTCCCCATTTTCAGTGCATAATTCTTCTATCAGGGCCCACATTCCTTTCTGATACCTCAAATTCCAGAAGGATCTCGAAGCTACTGCCAGATCAGCAAAGATCATTAAGCAAGGCTAATCCTAATTAAGCTCCTAACTAACCTCTTCTAGCTGCTCCCTCCTAACTAATCACATCTAGAAGCTTCTCCTCAACAACCTTTTGGAGGGAAATTCAAATTTCATCTAACAAACTTTTGGAGGGAAACTTAAAATTCAAATCCTAGATCTAGGGTTTTGATGGTTATAAATAGGAACCTAGATCTAAGGGTTGAGGTTGTTCATCAATAGATCATTAGTTGTTAATCTTTTAGTTAGCTAGTTCATTCCCTCTTACATCATCTTCTTCCACAAGTCTAGTGACAAGGCTTGTGCGAAACCCTAACCCTAATTCCACTCCAAATTCAAGATCTTGAGTACAAATCAAGCAAGAAGCCCTTCAACCTTTTAGGAGCGGAGCCAATCTCCAATCGAGCAAGTGATCCAAGCCGATCCGCGACTCACGGAGCCGAGCGAAGCCAAATCGACGATCGAGTTCTTCCTCTTGTAGTTCTTGAGCGAATGTAATGAAATTGTTGATATAAATAAAAGGTGAAATTCTTTTATCTTGCTTTCTTTAAATTCTTGCATCATGATTTGATCTCAATTTGTAATTGTAGTTCTTGTTGTGATGTTTGAGTAAAACTCCGCTAGTGGAGGAATCGAGACGATTGTAGAATGATGATGTAACAAATCTTAATACGATTTTTAAGTCCTACGAGTTTTGTAAACCCTAGCAAGTTCAAGAATCGATGACCTAGTTTCGTCGCGATGCTTTCTTGAATGTGATCGCTCGAAATTAGGGATCTACGATCGTTTCTTGAATTTACTAGAGGCTAGAATGTGAATGATATCGACGAAAGAACAAGGGATAAGATGAAACCCTAGTTTCATAAGAAATCCCTAATTCTCGATCGATCATCATCGATCTAGTATCAAGTCATCGAAGAATAAGAATACGTCATCGTCAGATTACATCACATCTATAGATCCGATCGATTCCTACGAGCCTCATTTCGATTCTTGATATTTGGTTTGGAAAAATCAACAAACTCTCAATTCTTGATTCTATCTTTTTCTTGTTATTAGATCTAGATTTTCTAATTCTTGAACTTCAAATACAAATCTTGAATTGTTTGTTTTCTTTTCTTTAAAGTTTCGACTCATCTAATTCGAAAGACGAACTATTACACTGTCCCTGTGGACGATCCGCACTCACTTACAATCTACATCCGACACCGTAGTTGATTGCGGTCAAATATTTTTTGTTGTGATTTCTTTACAATTTCCCAATTACACAAACAAGAATTCTTTTACAATCAGGTTAGTAAGATGAAGAAGTCACTAATCTGCGGATAGAAATAAATCTGAAAAATAGTCCATATTCTTGAGTCCAAACTTCTGAATGTTGATTCCCTACTATACGTACTTGCACACATCTTGAAACTTGGGATAGTAGAGGATACTTTGAAATACTCTTGCCTGAAAACCTGAGTATGAAAAAAATAATCAACAAAAGATAAATGGCACATAAAATAAAATTTAAAAGAAAAATGAACACTGTTTAAGGAAACATATATATAAAAAATACAGCGAGGGTGCCTTATCGCCTAATGCTTTAGACCAACTGGTTTGGGGGTCACTGCTAAGCCTTAGGTGTTGCAAGATTAGAATATTTCTAAGTACGCCTTAATAAGTGAGCACATTCGGTAATCGGTTGGTTAGTGCCTCAAGAAGTATTAACGGTCGCATAAAAATATGTGAGCAAATCTATCTAAAACATCACCGACTAAAAAGTACTAAGAAATATGGACAAAGGGTATGAAAGCTTGAATTGATCTCCAAGTGTAGAGATAACTTTTACACCCACGTAGGGGTATATGATCGATATTTTGAGGAGAGGTTGGGAGGAAGACTAAAGACGATATTTTATTGAGAGAGGATGTGATTTCCGACATCTTTTCAAGACCATTAAGATAGGGCTCATGACAACTAAAATGCTAGTGTAGTTTAAAACTCTTATTTTCAAGTTTTTCTTTTATCTGTTATTATCTTTGCAAGTAATTTTCGTCTTCATTCCTTTATTTTCTAAATTTTGGGATTTTGTGGGTGTAATCCGTTGAAAACCCTCAGGAGGCAACACTCCTCTTACTAGAGACACCGAGAGATTTAAAGGCTTGTTGCACGAGCTAACTGCAATCGTGTTGCCTACTAAAATGTGCTAGGTTTTTCTTTTTCTTTTAAAAATAAAACAGTTTGCTCGGGACAATCAAAAGATAAGTTTGAGGGTATTTGATCAGTCATAATTGTTGGGTTATCTTAACGCTCAAGCCATCATCCGTGGCGGTTTGCGGAAAAAAAAATTTCTATGAGTTTAAAAACGATGGTAGAATAACCCAATTAAAATGAATCTTTCCATAAACCTAACTAGCTAAACTAGGAGTGCTATCTACTATGATAAGAAAGTCTCACCAAATGATCTGTGTCATTCGGTCTTCTTTCTTCATCATTGTTCCCCTCCGAAAGACGGCGCGACGCAGGGATGTCTTGCCTGAGATTCGGGGCAGATGCTAATTGGTGCTATCCGTCTACCTCTCCAAAGATGCCAAGTAGATTTATGACACCATGTATCGAAGGTTTAAACGGATGCGTCCGATGTAGCAGACTTCATCAGATTCCCCCTCGCTTGAGGGGTTTTTGATTGTGGGGACGCTCTTCCCTGCAGGCGCAAGCCCCTGCAGTTAATTACGCTACCGCATTGCGGTAACAACTTTCTCCTTCTCCAGATGATCACTTCGTGTCGTGTGTGTTTGTTTCGTGTTCGGTTGCCCGTGGATTGTATATGGAGACTGAGTTATGTCGTCGCCCGTAGGGCGTGGACTAGTCCAAATCCGTATTATCTTAGATTTGGGGTTTGGGGGTTGTGTTTAAGGATACGTTAGCCTCGTTTAAGACTAAGATCGACCTAAACGTTTGTCAAGGATACGTTAGTCTAGTTTTAGACTAAGATCAACTTAACGGGATCGTTTAGATCCGACAAGAGAGCGATTAGGGGAGCCATGTTATTTAGTTTAGTGACTTTGCGGTCAATAGGTAGTTTAAGGACATTGCGGTCCAATATTAGTTTTAAGACGTTGCGGTCAAGGTTAAGGACGTCGTAGTCCGTGGATTTAAGGACTCCACGGTCCGGTGTTAGTTTTAAGATATCACGGTCAAGGTTAAGGACGTCATAGTCCGCGGTTAGTTTTAAGACATTCCAGTCAAGGTTAAGGACGTCATGGTCCGTGGATTTAAGGACTCCATAGTCCGATGTTAGTTTTAAGACATTACGGTCAAGGTTAAGGACGTCATAGTCCGCGGTTAGTTTTAAGACATTCCGGTTAAGGTTAAGGACGTCGTAGTCCGTGGATTTAAGGACTCCACAGTCCGATATTAGTTTTAAGACATTACGGTCAAGATTAAGAACGTCATAGTCCGCGGTTAGTTTTAAGACATTCCGGTCAAGGTTATGGACGTCGTAGTCCGTGGATTTAAGGACTCCACGGTCCGATGTTAGTTTTAAGATATTACGGTCAAGGTTAGGGACCTCATAGTCCATGAGTTTAAGGACCCCACAATCCGTATCAATGTGTGTGGTTATCGGGACCAGTCACCTTTTTGAAGACGTTGAGGAATTACAACGACGAGTATCAAAGGAGTGAAGAGATGTACCCTTAAACCAAGTTAGATTAAATGATCTGTAGTCCAATTTGGAAACTAAAATCAATTATTATGAGCCCATTGGCCCAGTTGAATTTGAATCGAGGACTTATGGCTATCTTGGGCTAAGTCCAATTGTATCTGGGATATTGGCCCTCTGTTGATTCATTGAAGGAGTGGCTTTGCCTCTGGAGACTTAACCAATTGGGCTAAAGCTAGTGTTAAACACTAGAGACCGACAGTGTTGAACACTGGGAAAAGATTGACAAGTTAGTGTTAAACACTAAAAAATAATCAGTGTTGAAAACTGGGAACAGAGTTTTCAAATTAGTGTTAAATACTAAGCAAATCAGTGTTAAACACTGCAAATAGAATTTTCTAAATTAGTGTTAAACACTAAGGAGAATCAGTGTTAAACACTGGATACAGAGGTTTCAATTTAGTGTTAAACACTAAGGCAAGAGGGGTCACGTGGTAACACGTGAGAGCGCCCTTCTTCTCTTTATTTTGTTCTACAGATAAGTGTTTAACACTTTTAGTTCTGAAAGCTATCACGTGCGGGCACGTGATGGGGGCTCATGCTCTGGTTTATTAGAATACTCATTAGGGGTCACGTGGTGACACGTGAGGGCACCCCAGAGTCTCTGTTTGTTTTGTTGTTTCTTTATGTGCTTCGGGGATCGCGTGGGGCACGTGAGGCATTGCATCAAAGTTCTCTTTTATATATCTTCGCAGGAGTCACGTGGTAACATGTGAGGTGCCTACTTCAGAGTTTTGTTCTGTGGGTCTCTGCATGCATTAAAGTTCTGTTCATAGGGTTAAACCCTAAACTTCTGAAGAATTATATTCTTAACAGGGTTAAACCCTAGTCTCTCTTCTTAAAGGAATTAAATTCCTGTGAGTTTGAGAGAATTATATTCTCAGTTAGGGTTAAACCCTAGTTCTGTTCATTTTGAAGGAATTAAATTCCTATAACATAGGGTTAAACCCTAACTTTATCTCAAAGGAATTGAATTCCTATCATTTTGTGAGAATTAAATTCTCTAAACTCAGTTCCTCCTCTGTGTTTTAGATCTGCATGGCAGGATCTCAACCCAATGAGAATTAAATTCTCAATTCATGGGGAGATGTGCACTTTGCAGATCCTCAACCAGAGAAAGAACTAAGTTCTTTTTTATGTAAGAGTTAAACTCTTTTGAGAATTAAATTCTCCTTTGAAGCCTCCCTTTTCCTTTCTTACCTAAGGTTTTCCTTTTTGCAGAGAATCAAAGGCTCTATCTCTCTCTCTCTCTCTATGTATCAAAAGATCCAAAGGTCTCAAGGTTTCAGAAAAGAGTTTTAGAAAAAGGTCTTCGAAAAATGTCATTTCTCTTCTTTTCTTGGCTCCTATTTATAGGAGAAGGAAGAGAATCAATCTGCTTAGTAAATCTCTCATTGAGAGATTTGATTTGTATGCTGAGAGATTTGATTTATATTTATCATTAATCTGGGCCTTTAGATTGTTAAGTGAATTTTATTCACCATTGGATTTTAAATCCAAAGATATCCCTTTGTTATCTCGGTTAGATTTAGGGAGGGAATCTTTCCAAGTCCAAGATTTTTCCATAAATTGGTGATATTTAATCACCTTTATATTTTTAATCCAACGGTTCCGAATAATCATTCTCTATTTGGAAAGATTTGAATGATCTCTTCTAAGAATTCAATTCTGTTAAATAATAAGGCTTTTAAAGCCGGTCACGTGTGGCCACGTGACCTCTGGTCACGTGTGGCCACGTGACCTATGGTCACGTGTAGCCACGTGACCCCTGGAACGGGCCTTTCTTCTCCTTTTGTGCTCTGTTCTCTGGCCGCTGCTCAGTCGTCACGTGCCAACACATGACCATTGGTCACGTGTGAGCACGTGATGCCTTTCCTGGAGCTTTTTCTTGAATGGGCTTTGTGCCGCTGCTTTAAACGTCACGTGCCAACACGTGACCCCTGGTCACGTGTGAGCACGTGATGCCTCTTCTGAGTCCTTTTCCTGATTTTTTAATCAGGGAACAAATGCCCCTACAGCGTTGTTCTCACGTGTCTGCACGTGAGTGCAACGCTGTCTCTTTTATGACCGTTGGATCCATCTAGGGAATCGGGGAGATGAAGCGTCTCCATCACATCCTATAAATATAGGGGTCACTTCAGAAGCGCCTCCACTTTTGCTTATCTTCCTCCTTGCATACTTTTCTTTCTGAGAATTTAATTCTCCTTTCCAGAGCTTAGTTCTCTGCTTCAAGCATTTTCCGAGTTTAACTCTGTTGAAGGAATCTTTTTCCTCAGGTAATGATCTTTGGATGAAGAACTTTTCATGCATAACATTCTCTGGATCAAGGGTTGCACCCTTTTAACACGAACCCATTTTCTTCAAGTTCATCTAAAAAAAACAGAAAACCACTTAATCTTTGAACAGTAGATCTCTTAGGTTTCACATGATCTTTAGGGAAATGATGGTGATAGTTCAAATCCATGGAGTTTAACTCCGTTCACAGAAAAAATGTTTCTGGGAATTTAATTCCCCTTTTCAAAAGGAATTTAATTCCTGTGAAGAACTAAGTTCTTCCCATGGAGGCTTCTTAGGGTTTTCTTGCCCTGGGTTGTCCTCATCACAGTTCAGAAGAAAAGGGTTTGTAATAGATTCTCATGATTTTTATTTCAGGTATCATGGATGCCCACATGTACGATCTTGACGAAATCATTTCTTATGGGAATATTCGCGCGCTGGGCCATAGCCAGAACCAGGAGTTCAGCAACGCTCAATGTGCTGAGATCATGAGCCACTTCGATGAGTACAACCATCGGCTACTCCCCCGTCGCTCTTCTCTTCTGAAACTCATCGTGTTGGCGATTTGGGAAGGGCTTCCTCTTTTCTGCACTGGTGTATTTCTCAGGGCATTGGACGCTGCTAAGGATAAGATACATTCGGTGTATCTGATGAGTCTAATCTCAAAGAGAAGGCGAGACAACCTCATCGATCTCTTGCACCAGGCTTTTCAGCAGTCGGCCATACTTGCTGCCTATCGGAGGGTAGAAGACATTCGTGAGGATCCCGACGCTTGTGACCACGAAAGAAAACATACTCGAATGGTTCGAAATGCTTGGAGGATCTTGGACAAAGTCAAGTTTGAGTTTCTCAATCCGTGCCCCGCGTCTGAGGTCTTACCGTTGTAAACGTGTTCTTTTCATTTTGTATGAACTTCTTAAAGCATGAATGATAAGTTTTGTCGTGCCTTTCTGTGTTTGCATGCCTTTCTGTGGGATTTTATCATTTTGCTATTGTTGTTGTTGATGCTTTTAACGTGCTGGGTGCTATTCCATTTTTTAGTGCACGTCAAGTTTGGGGCTCACGTGCTCCGCACGTGGGGTCCTTTTGATGGGGCTGTTCAATTTTTTTATGCCATATTTTTAGTGCACAATATCAGATGCAGAAAAGGAGCCTTGGAAATAGTTCCATCTCCTTGATTTCCAATGCCTTTCCCTTTTTGGGCCTTAGAAATAGCTTCAACATGCAAGATTTTCCGTGCGCAGCACTTAATGCCCCTCTTTATAACTGGGGCCATGGCCTTCTTTTCTCTTCACAGAGAAATTTATTCTCATTTTGGTGTGATTTGTCTTGAGAGACAACTGAGCGCCATGGCTTGCAATCGCCCTCATGCTCGTCGACAGCCGTGGGAAGTTCCTATCGAGGAGATGATCCCCCGCTTTGCCGTCCGATTGGTGGATCCCCTCCTTACCAACGACGAATACGACTCAGCGGCGTATGAACTCTCGATCCGCAGGGGGTCTCCCCTCCCAATGGGCTCCCTCTGGCTCCGGATGATTCTTGCCGCCGTGCTCGCCGATGTCCCTCCTACCCGGCGGAGATGACCCTGGCGATGCTTGACGCGGCCGAAGAAAAGCTCGAGGGCTTTCACGAAGCGTGCCTAATTACTCAAGCTTTGAAAGATCGCTCAGTTCACCTTTTGAGCGAAATAAGAGCCCGTCGGGCTGTTATGTCTGCTTTTGCGGACGAACATGGCGCCAATCGGTGGGGAGCGACTCCTCGCGAGAACCGGCGCTTTGATGTGTTGGAGAGAGCGGAGAGAGAGATGGAGAATTTTGTCTTTTGTTTTGTCAACCCTTGTGCTACTGATCCTTTGTTCGGTGACCTTTTCCCGCTAGTGTAGTATGTTCAAATTAGTTTTTGCATGCTTTATGTTGAACTTTCATGTATGATGGGTACTCGTATGTATATTTTTGCTTGCATAAATGAACTTCGTGTTCTTCACATGAGAACTTTCTTTAATTGCGAACACCATCACTGTGTTGCATGCACATCAGAGCTTCGGGTATTATTTCTTTTCGGATATTCATGTAGTTGCGAATGCATGCTTGATAGGATATACATCGAGAATTTTTTGTTGCTTCCCATACCAGATGATGTGAGCGCGTTTTAGATCGACTATTGCTGTCGACTGGAGGCCTGTTTATACAGTCTTGAGCGTATATGTCCTGTTTCCCAGGTTGCGGTCGCGAAAGCGAGCTTACGTGGTCTGATAGAGCGTCGCGTGGCGAACATATTGTTGTGCGAGAAAAGACTCGGCCGTAAATTCTCGGAGAGGGAGCCGGCTTCTAAAGCGCTGGACGAGCTTCAAGCTAATCTAACCGTCAAGGCCAACAAAGCATATGAACTCTGGTGGGTGCTTCAAGAGTCTATCAAAGAGGTGGTGGCTCTTGATAAGGCTACCACGTTCACTCGTGAAAGGGTCGAGGCTCATAAGGCCACTGAGAAAGAGCTTGAAAGCCGGCTTGCTTCGTATCAGGCCCAGCAGGCTCAGGCGGAGGCCCGTCTTCTGGCAATTCTAAATAATGAAGCCGTGACCCAGCAAAAGCAGGATGAGCTAGCGAAATTACTAAATCGCCCGCCGGCTTGAAAACTTGTATTTTTTTGTTCTTTTTGTGCATACTCCTGAATGAGAGTATTTTTTGTTCTTTCATGAATTGTACTTCGTATTCATTTTGGTTTATGAATAAAGACATATTTTTCTTCTCAGTGGTGTGTCCCCTTTTATTGAATGTGTTCTGCGGACAATTCATCTTGATCTCTTTGCAGGGCAGCGATGGCTTAGGATTCAGGGTTAAGATCTGCCTCCTAAGACTTTTAAGCTTTAAGAGCCGTGAGGGTCTCATAAAGAGTTTTTCTCCCTACAGGTTGAGAGGATCCTGTAGGCGTAAGTTCTTCTTAAGAATCGTGAGGATTCTTAAGCGGGTTTTCCCTTGGGAGTCGTAAGGATCTCACAAGAGAGTTTTCTTCCTTGCAGGTCGGGAGGACCCGCAAGTGCTGAATGCGGTCACCCTTATCCGTATTTCGCAGGGTCAGGGGTTGCTTTGGGATGTTTTCCAGGGTACCGTAGTTTAAAGACATCGCGGTCAAGGTTAAGGACCTCATAGTCCGTGGGTTTAAGGACTCCACAGTCCGATGTTAGTTTTAAGACGTCACGGTCAAGGTTAAGGACCTCATAGTCCGTGGATTTAAGGACTCCACAGCCCAATGTTAGTTTTAAGACATCATGGTCAAGGTTAAGGACCTCATAGTCTGTGAGTTTAAGGACTCCACAGTCCAATGTTAGTTTTAAGACATCACGGTCAAGGTAAAGGACTTCATAGTCCGTGGGTTTAAGGACTGTTTAGACCATAATATTGCATTCTTCATTCCCCTATTTTTATCCGTTTTATAAATAAACAGGTACTCTTGACGCACGTTTGTTGCATATTACAGGATATAGGTTCTTGGAGCAAAAACAGTGAAAAAGACGAAAGTTGATACAGAAAAGGGACTTTTGACCAACAAGTAGACGGATCCTAGGCACGAAGAACAATTTACAATTGTATAAGGCAATGCAGTCCGAAATGTCAAAGTGAACGGTCAAAAGATCCTCACAAGTTTTCACTGAAGATCTGGAGAAGACCCAGATGTCAAATAGAGAAAAGAAGTAGAGAAATAACAAGCCCAAGAAGCAGGAAAGAAATCCCAGAAAGATGGTGAGCTAAGCTCACCAAAAGGCCGCGGAACCGCGGCCCAAGGCCCATCATTGCCGCGGTTCCGCGGCCATTAAGTGCACACATCGGTGGATTTTTCTCGTGTCGGTGCGTCGGTGCGGGTGTTGGGATTTTCCGTAGGCAAATCTGTAATTTCACATGTGCGAGAGTCTGTAACCCTAGTTTTCATGTTTTCCTATAAATTGTAATCTCAGATCTGTAAAACTGATGCCTTTTTTCAATCAATAAAATTCAGAATTGCTGGGAGTTTATTCAGATCTGTTCTATATTGCTTGGAGGGAGCCACCAAACTAGTAAGTAATTTTATTTCTTTGCTTTTTATTCTCTTTTAATTAGAATGTTTGTTCATCCCCTAATGAGCGAGTAATCTCCTCGCTTGTTAGGGTTAGCCTTAGGGAAAGGTTTGAGAGATGAGATCTCTCACCCCTTTCATGCCCCTTCACAAGAATTAGAACTCCATGCATACACGCACAACCACTCCCTAAGGCACCATACCCCTCGAGGTAACGGTGACACCGTAGTATAAAGGCCCGGTTGCGCGTGTTTTCCATGGGGGTTAGGGTAATTATCGATAAAGGAAGGAGAAGAATCTAAAGGAAGAAATATCTTCCCAAAAGATTCTAATTCACTTTATTGATAATTACCACAACATCTAATAGATCAAAAATAGGGCAATGAAAGCGGTGAGGAAACCTTTAATCTCCAAACTTCCCCTAAACCTAACCCTAGCAAGACTTTAATTTAGATTAATTTAGTTTAGTGATAGATCTAGTTTTTAGATTTAATCAATCCAATACAACATTTGGAATCAACTCGTAAGGACGCATTAAGATAATTACCCATCTCTGTGGATCGACCCGTACTCACCGGCTAGCTGCAAAGCGACGTCGTTTCTGATTGCGGTTAACACAAATTTTCATACTAATCAAATGGCGCCGTTGCCGGGCATGGCGTAAAATTTCTTTCTGTGTAATTTCGGGTTGATATAAATTTTAAAAATTATAAAAATCTGAAAATAAAAAAAAGAAATAAAAAAATTATCAATTTTGATCTGTTTGAAGGGTGTATCTTTTGAATTTTGCAGGAATAGCGAAGAAGCTCGGATCTGGAATTTTACAGAGGGCAAATTAGAAAAGTGCATATCAGAACAGAGGAGAAACATCACAACAGAACCGTACAATTTTTACAGAGCCCTAATTCTTCCAGAATACCGCGGAACCGCGGCTTTGACATACCAATAGCCGCGGAACCGCGGCCACTTTGGCCCTTCAGTGCGCGATATTTTCTGGTCTGTTTTCTCCTTCTCCTCTCTGAAAATCCCCATATATCTTTTGTGAAAATTTTCTGCAGGATTTCTTTGCGCTAAAAATCTTCTCTCCCCTTCTAAATAACAGATTTTCTGCAGGTTTCTTTGCGCCGCGCTAAAAATTGATTGCAAGTGAGTTTTATTGTTTTGCATAATTTAATCGGACTTTAAGGGGCTAATTGACCAAACTCAGATTGGGTGGGGATTTCATCACCCTTCCCAGGACCCCAGAAAACACCTAAAGCATGTGCATTGACCACAATTAATTAAAAAAAATTAGACTCAGATCTAAGGACATCGAGCTCAATAGGAAAAGGACTAGTATAGGCATCGACCGTTTATCCTAACTGACTTTGCGGTGTCTAGGCTAGTGGTTTTTAATTAGGCCCACTACTGTGGTTCCTTCCCACTTACCTGGCCGCAGTGTCGGTGAAGAGGCGGTTTGAGGTCCTATTTCGAGCCCTAGTTAGGAGCTGTCTAGCAGACCAAGGCGACCCTAGATCTAGGCCTGATTGTGCATGTGTGGTTGATACATTTGTGTCACAAGTCCCTTTTCAAAAACTTCGTTGCAAAACTCTCACATAAATAATAAAAAAAAGGGAAAAGAATCTTTTCAAAACTTGCAATTTGTCGCAAAGGAAACTTGCAACTCAATTCCACCATTCCTTCTCATTGACGTTATCTTACCTCCACAATCTGTTTTTTTTTCTTTTTTCTGACTACACTACCCCTTTTAGTGTATGTCACTTTGGACTAGAGATACTAACGCCCGATTAGTCCGTGTTTCGTTGGTACCGACCGACGAACCTTTCGACATCGAAGTCGAAATTCCCTCCATTTCCTTACCTCCACCTTCAAATTCTTCTTTCGAAGGTATGTCGGGACACGACCCCAACGATACCTTACCGACGGGAATGATTCCACCTCCGTTAGGTGCGAATAACCCGAATCTTCCGCCTGTTGTAGCGCCCGCACGAGTCGCGCTCCAGGATCTCTTCTACCCCGTCCGCACTTCTTTACCTACATGTCTTTCACCCCCACCGGCAAATGGGGACAACTTTGAAATAAAACCACATTTCATCAATATGCTGCCAAAATTTCATGGTTTGGAATCCGAAGATGCATATATCTTTATCAATAAATTCCAAAACGTTTGCGCCATGATGAAAACTACCCAATTAAGTGATGACGCTATAAGGCTAAGGGTCATTCCTTTTACCTTATGTGACCTAGCCGAGAAGTGGCTATATAGCACCGCATCACATTCCATTAGAAATTGGGACGAGTTTGTGAGAGCTTTTCTGAAAAAGTTCTATCCTCATCACAAAACTGCTAGAATCCGTAACGAGATTATACAATTTTCACAGCTTCCTTCCGAACCATTTTGGAAGTGCTTCGAGAGATTTAAAGACCTACTCGTTCAATGCCCTCATCATGGGATCGAAAGTTGGCAACTTTGCCAAACATTATACGAGGGATTGAACTCGACAACGAAGCAGTTGCTAGAAACCATATGTCAAGGTCATTTTCTTTCTAAGTCTAGTGACGAAGCGTGGCAGTTTCTTGAGGATCTTAGTGAGCAAACAATTCAGTGGGAGAGTACCAAGACCACATCATCTTCTTCTGTTGGTCAATCTAGGGCAGGCATACATCAAGTAGATATGTCAATTGCTATGAAGGCCGAGATGAACGCACTTACGAAAAAGCTAGAAGCCATTGAGACCAAAATCTCATCGTCTTCTCTTGCCCCTGTTTTACCTCCACGAACTATTTGTGCTTGTTGTGCTAATCCATCGCATCTAACCGAAGAGTGTCCTTATAATGCACCTATTCAAGGACAAGATCAAGTCAATGCTGCATTTCAGCAACGACAAAGAAACGATCCGTACTCTTCGACATACAATCCGGGGTGGAGGAGTCATCCAAATTTCGCTTGGAACCAAAATCAACAAGTCCAAGGAAATAACAATTTTCAAAGACCTCCTCCACAACAACAACAAGCACCTTCACAAACTCAAAACCAGCAACCTTTCCAACAACAACCTTATACAAATCAAACGAACAATTTGGTTCAACCAAATGATGATAAAGTTATCTCGCTCGAAAAAAGTCTAGATGCATTTCTTAAGCAATCTACAGAATCCGCAGCAAGATTTGAAAATTATGTTCAGTCTTTGATGCATAACAATGCCTCACATGATCAAAGTATCAAATCTATTGAGGCACAAATTGCACAATTAACTGCTGCGTTGAGCGAGAGAGAAAAAGGAAAGCTTCCATCTCAACCATTGCCAAATCCCGGTCACACACAAAACGCATATCACAATCACAATGTAAATGCGGTGACCACGTTGAGATCCGGAAGAGAGTTGCAAAATAATGTGGGAACTAATGATGACATCCCCGCCGGTGGTTGTTCTTCTTCTTTTTCTTCGTCTTCTCCATCGTCACCTTCCCCTTCTTCATTTTCTTCACCTTTTTCTTCACCTTTTTCTTTAGAGCCTATTCTCCACTCTTCACATGGCTCTACTTCTTCTAGCTCGAACGGACCCATTTCTCACAACATGAACACATCTACACCGGGATCCGTTCCTACTCCACATTCTACTCCACAGACATTTGACTCAACGAAATTTGAAAATGCTCCATTCCCAAACAGGTTGAGTCCTAATAAACCAACTGCACAAGTGGAGAAGATTATTGAGATATTTAAGCAGGTTAGCATAAATATACCTCTCTTGGATGCTATCCAACAAGTCCCTTCATACGCGAAAATCTTAAAGGGCTTATGCACCTCGAAGAGAAAGGCATCTCAAGTACCTAAGAAAGTGCTAGTGGCTAGTGCAGTGAGCAATGCTATTAACCACCATCAAACCTTACCCCAAAAACGAAAGGACCCCGGTTGTCCTACGATTTCAATCACAATTGGGGATAAGAAAATTAATCGAGCACTTTTAGATCTTGGGTCTAGTGTTAACCTGATTCCCTACTCCGTGTACGAATAATTAGGGGTTGGAGAGTTGAAACCCACCCGTTGTACTCTCCAAATGGCTGATCGATCAATCACCCATCCAAGGGGTCAGCTAGAGGATGTGTTGATCAAAGTTGGCGAGTTCATATTCCCCGTTGATTTTATTGTTATGGATACACAACCTGTTGCTAACCCAAGAAACCAAATTCCGGTGATCCTAGGTCGACCATTTTTGGCCACTTCCAATGTTGTAATAAACTGTCGCAATGGCTCCATGACTTTATCCTTCGGGAAGATATCTAGTGAGTTCAATATTTATAAGATGGGAAGTCTGCCCCCCGTGCCTAAAACTAGTACACGAGAAGTTTGCTCTATTCATGAAATTACGTAGGAGGACTGCGAGCTTGAAAGATTCTTGTTTGATGAAAACAGTTTTGACGCCACTAGTGCGTCCCTCTATGAGCCTACCACCGTTGACACAACCGATATGGATTATGAATGTTTCACTTTTTCGGATGATGACGACTCACAGCCCGAATATGAGTCTTTTGAATTTTTTGATGAGTTAGTCGAACCATCCGAATCGGTTGTTTGCACTGATTTTGAACCTGTGTTGGAGTCCTTTGAGTTCGAGGTAGATTCCGCAATGATTCTTTCGCCTCCGAAACTCGAACTCATGTCCTTACCGCCTCACCTTAAATATGCTTACATAGGTGAGAATGAGACTTTTCCCATTATAATATTAGCCTCTCTAGCTTTCGAGCAAGAGAACACTATTTTAAAAGTCTTACAAGAGAGGCGGCAAGTTTTCGGTTGGACTATGGCGGACATCGAGGAGATCAGTTCCCTTATAATTGAATATCATATGAAATTGATGGATAATGCCACGTCAATAGAGGACCCACAGGAACATTGTGGGGATATTGTGGTTAGTCAACCTCCTCTTTTAGAAGTTGAACCACCCCCATTTCTTTTAATAAGCTACGAGAATGCCAATATTCCACTGATTGCTGATCATTCGGATTCTCGTTTTGATTCATCACCACCTCCTGTCTATTCACCTCCATACCTTCCATACCATCACTTCTATCTTCCCCAATTCTTTTTGGACCGCCACAACTTATTCTTCCACCAACCAATACTCTTTACTGATAAATTTTTCAACTGGTTAGTGTTGACGTTTGGTCTATGCAAGATTTGGCAGTAATGTCTAACATAGTTTAAATGAAGTTTGGGGGAGGGCCTTTCTGTATATATTTTTGTTTTTCTTAACAATAATATAAAAAAATTAAAAAATTATAAATAAATAAATAGGGAAGTGCCGGTATTTTGACCCTCTTAGGTTAGGATGACAGTGAGGACACTGTCAAGTTCAAGTTTCGGGGTATGCTCGGTACGTCTTCTTCCTTCGCATTTATTTGTACATATTTTTTGCATTTGCATACTTATTTGAAAACCCATAAAAATTGAAAAATTTTGAAAAATTATAAAAATAATTGTATTCAATTTTGGCCTTATTGGACTAGAGTTTGACATATAGGTTAACTAGCTAGGAACAACTAGATCTTAGACTTAGTGAATTAAAAACCCTAAAAATAACATTCCTTAAAGTTTAACGGTAGAAAGTATATGCCTTGTAGTTTATTTAGTAATGGGCAAATTTTGGGTTCACTTCTTAGGCTAAGTCGAAACAAGGGAAGAGTATTGACGTTCTTATTAGAGTATAAGTTTGAAAAATAGTTCCTAACTTAAGTCTAAATTATGAAAATGTATACCCTACAAAATGCACAATCACACACCTTGAAACTTGGAATAGTAGAAGAGACCTTGAAATGCTCTTGTCTAAAAGTCCTTAGTACGATGAAAATAAAAAAAAAGGTGAATAAAGAAAAAAATGGACACTGGTTTTTGTGATTACTTAAGGCTGTAAAAAATAGAAAAATCTTTAGCGAGGGTGCTTCATCACCTAGTGCCTTAGACCAACTGGTTTGGGAGTCACTGCTAAAAGCCTTGAGTATTGCAAAACTAGGAAGTACGCTTTAAAGTGCTAACGCATCTTGTAATTGGTTGTTGGTACCTCAAGAAGTATTAACAGTCGCATGAAGGATGTGTAAGCGAAATTCAAAATTCACGAATTAATAAGTGCTTTGGACAATGGACGAGAGTACGATTGCTTGATTTGAATTTCCAAGTGTAGGGGTGATATTTACACACACGTAGGGATATGTGATTAGAATTTAGATAAGAGAAAGGAATGAAGAATAAAACTTGTATATTTAGTAGGGTTGATAGAAATTCCTAAATGGAGATGGAACTTTAGAAGGAAAACTTAAGAGATGCCGAAAGCTAAGTAGGTCTACATAACATATATAATCTTTAGTTAAATAATGAGGAAGCGTGAAGAATATGGGTGGAGAATTTACAAGGAGAAGATAATAGAATTCTTAGTTAGAAAACCTAATTGGAGAACAAAAGTCAATAGGCCGAATTGATAGGATTTTGTGGGTGTAATCCGCTGAAAACCCTCAGGAGACAACACTCCTCCTACTAGGGACACCTAAAGGTTTAACGGCTTGTTGCACGTGCTCAGTGCAATCGCGTTTCCCTGCGAAAGTGCGGTTTGGATTTTAGTGAATAAAATAATAAGTTTGCTCGAGGACGAGCAAAAGATAAGTTTGGGGGTATTTGTTCAGACCATAATATTGCATTCTTCATTCCCCTATTCTTATCCATTTTATAAATAAACAGGTACTCTTGACGCACGTTTGTTGCATATTACAGGATACAGGTTCTTGGAGCAAAAACAGTGAAAAAGACGAAAGTTGATACAGAAAAGGGACTTTTGACCAACAAGTAGACGGATCCTAGTCACGAAGAACAATTTACAATTGTATAAGGCAATGCAGTCCGAAATGTCAAAGTGAACGGTCAAAAGATCCTCACAAGTTTTCACTGAAGATCTGGAGAAGACCCAGATGTCAAATAGAGAAAAGAAGTAGAGAAATAACAAGCCCAAGAAGCAGGAAAGAAATCCCAGAAAGATGGTGAGCTAAGCTCACCAAAGGGCCGCGGAACCGCGGCCCAAGGCCCATCATTGCCGCGGTTCCGCGGCCATTAAGTGCACACGTCGGTGGATTTTTCTCGTGTCGGTGCGTCGGTGCGGGTGTTGGGATTTTCCGTGGGCAAATCTGTAATTTCACATGTGCGAGAGTCTGTAACCCTAGTTTTCATGTTTTCCTATAAATTGTAATCTCAGATCTGTAAAACTGATGCCTCTTTTCAATCAATAAAATTCAGAATTGCTGGGAGTTTATTCAGATCTGTTCTATATTGCTTGGAGGGAGCCATCAAACTAGTAAGTAATTTTATTTCTTTGCTTTTTATTCTCTTTTAATTAGAATGTTTGTTCATCCCCTAATGAGCGAGTAATCTCCTCGCTTGTTAGGGTTAGCCTTAGGGAAAGGTTTGAGAGATGAGATCTCTCACCCCTTTCATGCCCCTTCACAAGAATTAGAACTCCATGCATACACGCACAACCGCTCCCTACGGCACCCTACCCCTCGAGGTAACGGTGACACCGTAGTATAAAGGCCCGGTTGCGCGTGTTTTCCATGGGGGTTAGGGTAATTATCGATAAAGGAAGGAGAAGAATCTAGAGGAAGAAATATCTTCCCAAAAGATTCTAATTCACTTTATTGATAATTACCACAATATCTAATAGATCAAAAATAGGGCAATGAAAGCGGTGAGGAAACCTTTAATCTCCAAACTTCCCCTAAACCTAACCCTAGCAAGACTTTAATTTAGATTAATTTAGTTTAGTGATAGATCTAGTTTTTAGATTTAATCAATCCAATACAACATTTGGAATCAACTCGTAAGGACGCATTAAGATAATTACCCATCTCTGTGGATCGACCCGTACTCACCGGCTAGCTGCAAAGTGACGCCGTTTCTGATTGCGGTTAACACAAATTTTCATACTAATCAAGGACTCCACAGTCCAATGTTATTTTTAAGACATCACGGTCAAGGTTAAGGACCTTACAGTCCGTGAATTTAATGACTCCACGGTCCAATGTTAGTTTTAAGACATCACGGTCAAGGTTAAGGACCTCACAGTCCGTGGGTTTAAGGACTCCACAGTCCAATGTTAGTTTTAAGACATCACGATCAAGGTTAAGGACCTCATAGTCCGTGGGTTTAAGGACCCCACACTCCGATGTTAGTTTTAAGACATCACGGTCAAGGTTAAGGACCTCATAGTCCGTGGATTTAAGGACTCCACAGTCCAATGTTAGTTTTAAGACATCACGGTCAAGGTTAAGGACCTCATAGTCCGTGGGTTTAAGAACTCCACAGTCCACGAAATGTGTGGTTACCGGGACCCGTCATCTCTTTGAAGACGTTGAGGAATTACAACGCCAGATATCAAAGGAGTGAAGAGATGTACCCTTTAACCAAGGTAAAATCAGTCTAGAATCATCGTGGTTGGTCGTTAGTTTTAAGACATCACGGTCGAGGTTAAGGACATCATAGTCCGTTGATTTTAAGGACTTCACAGTCCGGTGTTTGCTCTGGATGCTTCACACGGGTTCACGGCCGTGCTTGGCGAGGACCAGGCTCCGCTCTGGGCGTTTTCCACGGGGTCAAAGAGTGACGTTATCCGCGTTCCACGTAACCAGGAATTTTTGCACTAGATGCTTCACACGGGTTCACTGCCGTGCTCGACGAGGACTAGGCTCCGCTCTGGATGCTTTACACGGGTTCACTGCCGTGCTCTGCGAGGACCAGGATCTGCTCTGGACGTTTTCCACGGGGTCAAAGAGTGACGTTATCCGCGTTCCACGTAACCAGGAATTTTGCACTAGATGCTTCACACGGGTTCACTACCGTGCTCGGTAAGGACTAGGCTCCACTCTGGATACTTCACACGGGTTCACTGCCATGCTCTGTGAGGACCAGGATCCGCTCTGGACGTTTCCTACGGGGTCAAAGAGTGACGTTATCCGCGTTCCACGTAACCAGGAATTTTGCACTAGATGCTTCACACGGGTTCACTGTCGTGTTCGGCGAGGACTAGGCTCCGCTCTGGATGCTTCACACGGGTTCACTGCCGTACTCTGCGAGGACCAGGATCCGCTCTGGATGTTTCCCATGGGGTCAAAGAGTGACGTTATCCGCGTTCCACGTGACCAGGAATTTTGCACTAGATGCTTCACACGGGTTCACTGCCGTGCTCGGCGAGGACTAGGCTCCGCTCTGGATGCTTCACACGGGTTCACTGCCGTGCTCTGTGAAGACCAGGATCCGCTCTGGACGTTTCCCATGGGGTCAAAGAGTAACGTTATCCGCGTTCCACGTAACCAGGAATTTTGCTTTGTCTGTATTTCGTGAAGTCGGAATTTGACTCTCGGTCAGCTGTATGCCGGCGAGCCATGGAACTGGGAGTTGTCGCTGTTCCGCTTTACTTGATGCCGTGTCTGCTGCAATGAGACGAACGTCGAGATGATCTCTAGGCTGTCTGCGACTCATCGAGATTTGGCCTCTTCTTCTGATGAAACCTAGGCGAGGAGGAGTATGATCTCTTCTTTGTTTACGCCCCTGGATTGTATACAGGGATAGATGTAACATCACCTGTAGGGCGTGGATTTCGTTTTTATTTTATTTCTTTTTCCGCGATGCTCTATCATTTCAGCTTTTACATCGCGAAGGTCGCGATTGCCCCATCATTTCGGCTATTTTTCGCGGTACCCAATCATTTCGGCTATTTATTCCATTTTTACTCGCTACTTCTTTGTTGCGAGTTGCCCCATCATTTCGGCTATTTTTCATGCATACATTTTTACTTGCTGCTTTTTATTGCAAGCTTCCCCATCATTTCGGCTATTTCGTATGCATGTGTGGCTCGCTAGCCTTTTCGCTGCAAGCTTGGATTTTAGACACCGATTTCGGCATCAGCACCGCTACAACTGGGATGTTGCCAGGAGCGAATCATCATTTGCCTCTGTCGATGTTGAACAAAGATGGCTTAGTAAACAGGGTTAAGGGTCCTGTCGACGAAGGCTTTTGACTTCATGAGCCGTAAGGGTCTCACAAAGGTATTTCTCCCTACGAGTCTTGAGGATCTTGTAGGTGTGTTTTCTCCTTAGGAATCGTGAGGAATCCTAAGTGTATGGCCTCCTGTAAGTCGTAAGGATTTTACAAGAGAGTTTTCCCCTTATAAGTCGAGAGGACTTACAAGGGTTGTTTGCCATGTGAACATAACCCTAGTCACGTATGGGACTTGTTTCGGGAAATGTTTATTCGCGCCTGTGGATTGTATACAAGGGTCGGTATTGAGCCACTTGTAGGGCATAAATTGAAGGTTATGGGGGTTGCTTAAGCACAGGTTTAGGTCTCTGTGACTTAAGACTTTCAAATCTTATGAGCCGTGAGGGTTCCATAAGAGAGTTCTCCTTACGAGTCGTGAGGATCTCGCAAGTGTAATTTCTCCCTAGGAATCGTGAGGACTCTTAAGTGTGTTTCTCCCTTGTGAGTCGTAAGGATCTCACGCGGGTGATTTCTCCTTACAAGGTCGTGAGGACCCTGCAAGTGCCCTTTAACGAGGTTGGGCCCTTTCGGGTTTTCACAAACACTCGCCGGTAGCCCTGCTGTTTTTACTCACGGAGCCCTTCCGGGTTTTCATCCGTGCCCATTTTGCTTATGGACATACCGTTTTTTTTATATTTATTTATTTTTTTTTATATCGACTTTGAGATACCGCAATCCACCGTAGTTTATCGATATCTCGGTCAACAGCTAGTTTTAGGACATAGTGGTCCATTGTTAGTTTAAGGACGTTTCGGTCCGTTGCTAGTTTAAGGACATTTCGGTCCGTTGTTAGTTTAAGGACGTTTCAGTCCGCCGTTAGTTTAAGGACGTTTCGGTCCGTTGTTAGTTTAAGGACATTTCGGTCCTTCGTTTGAAGAAGGCCGGTTACTACTCAGAGTTCGGGCTTAGGAAGACAGCGAGCGGACATAGTCGTCGTCATCTATCATTGACCTAGGCCTTAACCCGTTAAGCGTAGTATTTCTTCAGAAAGCAACCGTTTATTGGCCTGAAAGGTCTTTCACCGTGCATATCCATAAGTAGGTATGCTCCGCCCTGGTAGACCTTGTCTATGATGTACGGGCCTTCATAGTTTGGCTCAAATTTTCCCCGCTTGGCACGATTGGGGATCATAGGTCTTTTGACCACTAGCACGAGTTCGCCTTGGCGGAATGTCCTTGGCCTGGTCAATCTTTCGTACGAGCGCGTCATCTTTGGTTTGTAGGCCTCCAGATTTTGTTGCGCTATGAGCCGGGTTTCATCAAGGGCATCAAGCTCCTCAAGCCGAAGGTGGGCATTTTCTTCGTCCGTCAGCTCGTGGTGGACCGCCACTCGTAGAGAGGGTAACTCTATCTCGAGGGGGAGTACTACTTCTGTACCGAATACCAACGCATATGGCGTTGTGTTTGTGGCTGTTTTGAACGTAGTTCGATACGCCCGGAGAGCTTCTTGCAGTCTCTCGTGCCAGTCCTTTTTGTTTCGGGACACCATCTTCTTCATGATCTTTGTCAAGGTTTTGTTGAAAGCCTCAGCTGGACCGTTAGCCCGCGGATTATAAACTGAGGAATATCTCCAGTCTATGTTGTGTTGTTGCGCGAAGCGGCTGATCTTGTGGCTTCTGTAGGCTGGCCCGTTATCGGAAATGATCCGTCCCGGAGTTCCAAACCGATAAATGACGTGCGTCTTGAAGAAATGGAGGATATTCTCCGTCTTCACTTCCCTCAGTGGTACTGCTTCTGCCTATTTGGAGAAATAATCAGTCGTCGTCAGGATGAAATGATGTCCCCTGGACGATGCTGGTTCGATGGGGCCGACTATGTCAGTTCCCCACATTTCGAATGGCCAGCTAGCCACTGTCGGGTGTAGTGGATTTGGATGCTGGTGGATGAAGTCCCCATGGATTTGGCATGAGTGGCATTACTTCGCATACTCAAGGCAGTCTTGAATCATCGTGGGCCAGTAGTAGCCCATCCGTTTGATCTTCAACTTCATCTTTGGGCCTTCTTGGTGAGAACCACAGAGTCCGTCATGAACTTCCTGAACGACTCTTTTCGCCTCGTCAGGTCCCAGACATCTCAACCACAAAGAATCGAACGACCTCTTGTAGAGAGTATCATTATCGAAGGCGAAAGACAGAGCTCGTTTCATAAGCTGATGTCTTGAGGACGCATCTTCGGGCGTTCGACGGTATTTGAAGTAGTCTATAAAGACTTCTCTCCAATCCTCGGTATTTTCCCGATCTTTTATTTGCAGGGTCGTCTGCTCAGCCGCTCCCTTTTCTTCGGATGATTCCGGAGATATTTCTGCTGGGGCAAGCACCCGACGGCTTTGTACCACAATTCTGACATCGTCGAGGTTCTCGTCAGCCAATTCTTTAGCGAACTTGGCCAACGCGTCCGCTATGCTGTTTTCCGCGCGTGGTATATTCTCCAAAGTGTATGAAAGGATTTGGGTCAACAATTGTTGCACCTTTTCGCCGTACTTCACCAATTCTGGTTTGCACGTTTGGTAGTCGCCGTTTACTTGGGTAACGACCAGTTGAGAATCTCCTTATATGAGGAGGTTTTCAATTCCCATGTCGATAGCGATCTCGAGACCTGCTATCAGAGCTTCGTATTCGGCTTCATTGTTTGTCCTCGGCTCTGTTAGGGAGAAAGCAAAGCGCATTATCCCTCCTTGTGGAGTTACAAAGATAAGTCCCACCCCCGATTTGATTATAGGAGTAGTTTGTTTGCGCTTCTTCACGGAAGATGCTCCATCGAAATAAAGCTCCCATCGGGTATCACCACCGTCGATCGCATCAAACGCATGTTCGTCTGGAAGATCGCAATTCAGAGGAGAATCAGCGGGTATCGGATGCTCAGCGAGGAAGTCGGCGATGGCCTGGCCTTTTACTGCCTTGAGAAGTTGATACGTTATCGAGAACTCCATCAAGAGCAGGGCCCATTTAGCGAGTCGCCCCGTCAATATGGCCTTCGACATCAAATATTTAAGGGGGTCCACCTTCGAAATGAGTCGGACTTCATGTGCCAACGCATAGTGTCTGAGCTTTGTTATCGCAAAGCTCAACGCCAGGCAGTGTTTTTCAATGGGGGAGTAGTTGCTTTCTGCCCCCAGTAGAACTCGACTTAAGTAGTAGAGTGCTCTTTCCTTCCCTTGGTCGTTCTCTTGCGCCCATAATGCGCCTAAGGAACCTTCAAGGGCGGTTGTATAAAGAATGAGGGGCTTTTCCCTGACCGGAGCAGCCAACACTGGCGGGTTCTGCAGGTATTGCTTGATCTCGTCTAGTGCGCTTTGGCATTTTTGGTCCCAGACGAACGGGGTTCCCTTCTTCATCAGGTGGCTGTAAGGACGGCACTTGCCTGACAGGTTGGCTATAAATCGCTGTATATACGCGAGCTTCCCTTGGAGAGACCGCAACTGTTTGAGAGTCCTTGGCGGAGGCATTTCCATGATCGCCTTGATCTTTGACGGGTCTATCTCAATACCTTGGTGCCGGACGATGAATCCCAGGAATTTGCCCGAGGAAGCTCCGAATGCACACTTGAGAGGGTTCATCTTCAAGTTATATTGTCGAAGGCGTTGAAATACGGTCTTCAGATGCTCGAGATGTTCCTCGTACGATTTGCTTTTCATGACGAGGTCGTCGATATAGCATTCGACGATTTCATGTATAAGGTCATCGAAGATTTTCGTCATGGCCCTTTGATAGGTGGTACCGGCATTCTTTAAACCGAAGGGCAACACCTTATAGCAGAATATTCCCAGAGGGGTCCGGAGAGCGGTATGCTTCTGGTCTTCGGGATGCATCTTTATCTGATTGTACCCTGATGAGCCGTCCATGAAGGAGAAGACCTCGTGAGTGGACGTGTTATCTATCATCAGCTCGGTTACTGGTACTGGGAAATCATCCTTTGGGCAGGCTTTATTGAGATCCCGGAAGTCCACGCATATGTGCACAGTCCCATTTTTCTTCATAATCCGGGACAATGTTGGCGATCCAGTCAGGATATTGAACTTCTTGGATAAACCCAGAATCGATCAGCTTCTTGACTTCGGCGTTGATGCTCATCTCAAGCTCGAGCCACATTCTTCTCGGCACCTGTTTGACCGGCTTGACGTCTGGGGATATTGCCAATTTATGCACAGCAATTTCTGGATCTAACCCTGGCATTTCAGAATAATTCCATGCGAAGCAATCTCTATGCTGCATAAGTACATCTTTTAACGCTGCCACCCTTTCTTCACATAGCAACTCGCTGACAAATGTCGGTCGCTGGTTGTTCGTCGTTCCCAGCTCAATTTTCCTGAGGTTATCTGCAGTAGTATGTATGCCATCTTCCAGCTCTTTCGGCGCTGGTCAAAATTCTGAGATTACCTCATCGTCATTGTTTTCGAAGTACCAGAGGAAGTCATTCATATTCTCGGGCTCTTCTTTTGATACCGTTATCATACGACAGGTACGAGCTCGCTTCCAAGACTGATGTGGATCTGGTTCTGCTCTTGTGGCTTTGGGTTCGTGCTTTTGTGGCGGCGATACCCTCCAGCTGTCGGATAGAGCGAATCTGCCTTGCTGGTATTGGTCTTCGACCCAGTTCTTGAAGGTAAAGCAGTCTTCGAGAGGGTGTCCTATTGCCTGGTGATAAGAGCAATAGTCTGGATGAGAGACCTCGTTAGCTTGCTCGGGGTGCTTGGACTCCGGGAGTGTAATCATTTGATGTTTTAAAGCGAGGTCAAGTATCTTCCGTGTCTTGTCTTGACGGAAAGAATACGCTCGACTCATCTTCTTCATGAGGGACCAATCCGGACCGCGCAATACCCGATCACATGACTTCTTGGTCCCGCTTTGTCGCTGTCAGACGCCTTTTCTGCTCTTTGACTTGTCTCTACCTTTGCGTCGGGCTTTTTGCACAGCAGGTTGACAGGGAGGAGTATTTTTGTCTTTTGCAACCTGTTGAAGAAGACGTTGCATCCTGGCTTTCTCATAGATGACAATTTCGCGATTATGATCGTCCCGAGCTTTTTGATCCGCTTTCCTGATAAGCTTGTCTATTCGTTCTTCAAATGACGGACTCGGCACTTTGATTGCGGGATCTAGTTTTGACAAGGGGTCGGCGTTTTCTGACAGGGAATCCTCTTCTTCATCGAAGTTATATATGGCGTAGCTACCGTGGACTCGTTCCCGTTTCCCGGATCGTATATATCCAAGCCCAAGCGTTTCCATTCTCCCATTGGGCAACTTGCGCTGAGTCCCAGGGATGTCCCAAATCCTATTATAGAATCGAGCTTGTCGAATAGTCTGTTTTAAGGGTACCCCTTGGCGCTTCAATAGCCTTTTCAATCCGTTTGTGTAATATCTGGGCAAACGGATGGGTTGAAGCTTATCAAGTGTAGAATCCGCGCCGTGCCAGATTTCTTTCTCCACTCTTGTTTCCGAGGATCGATAGAATAGGATCGCCTTTTCGCCTTTTCGCCTGGGAGGGACGTAAAATGTTCGCAGCTCATGCACGTTGTGAGCTTCAAGTGCGTCAAGGTCTTTGTAGTGCTCCAGCGGAATCATGGTGATTTGCAAACTCTGATCATCACCAGGGAATTCTTGTATTGGCGGCCGACTGGAGAACACAACATTAACCTCATCTTCTGAGTCACTTCCAAAGATCAATATGGGGGCGGACGGTCCCGGGTCATTGCGTCGAGATGGCCCAGAGTAAACTATCTCTTCTTCTTCTTCGGTGTCACTCCCGAAAACAGGAATGGTGGCCGTGGCTTTGTTTTCCGGTTTGCGACATCTCTCTGTATCCTCGAAATCTGGCAAAAAGTACTTTGCATCTTCGTATTTGCGGACTTCGTTTACGGAGAACGGGTTCAGCTCTCCTGTTACGGTGTACTCGAGACCATCCTTAAAATACTTCATACACTGATGTTGCGTAGAAGGGATGATGTTGTACTCGTGTAACCAAGGTCGGCCGAGCAGAGCGTTGTAGCATGTCTTGGCATCTATGACGTGAAACTTAATGTCCGTGACGAGTAGCCCAAAGCGTAGCGTCAATATCATAGATCCAAGAGTTCGTGATGACTGGGAGTCGAAACCGGAGATGGTGATCTTGTCCCGAGCAAGGTGCTGGACGCTCACGCAGATTTTCTTTAACACCCGCACATTGAGGAGATTAACGGAAGACCCATTGTCAACCAAGATTTTGCCTATCTTTATATCGTGGCAATATCCAGAGACGTATAGGGGACGGTTGTGGTCGCACGTCCCAAGGAGCAGGTCTTCGTCACCGAAAGTGATATCGGCCGTATGCACTTCTTCCAGTTCATCATTCATCCTTTCTTCGGCGAGGAATGCTTGGAATTGTTCGGGCTCTTGTAGCGCCTTGATTAATGAATCTCTCGCTTCCTTTAATAACAAGAGGGCGACGAGAATGCTGAGCTATGAGGGTAGCTTCCTCAGCTGCGCTAGGATGTTGTAGTCCACCTTACTCTTCTTAGGCGGGTCTTTGGCAGTCAGCTCTTTCATAACTTGGTCATCTAAGGTGATATCCTCAGCGACCTTTTCCTTTCCCTTATCTTTTCTAGTTGCGGATCCAAGGTTCTTTTCGGGAAGCGTGCGATTGCGCAGCTGAATGTTTTCGCAGGCCTCTGGTTCTTCCTCTTTTCCCGAGGTAGACTCTTTAAAGAGGGGGCTAAGAGCCAGCTCCTCGTCAGAATCGCTCCCGAATGTGCACACTTGCGATCCCCCGGCGTTGACCGTATAACAGTTACCGGTAGTTCTTTTGTGTCTTTCGGTCGTACTTCTCTGCTCCCGATGAGTTCTGCGTTTCATTCGCTTAAAATGCTGCCGGCGAGCAACATATCCCTGCCACCATGTCTTAAAAGCGTCGCACTCCTCAGTGGGGTGTGAAATCTTCCGATGATATGAGCAGTAATTAGGGTGCCTCCCCGCCCCATCGAGCGTGTTTTCTTCCGAGGGCGGTAGTTTCATTCCCATTGACATGGTGGCAAACCTTTTCCTCGTCTTGAATATGTTTTTATCCGCATCGGGTGCCTTTCGATCTGGCGGGAGTACCTCCACTCTTTCGTTTAATCGCCTGCGTTTGGCTCCTTCTGACGCGGCCATCTCACGCTCTTGGTCGGCTTTACTTTTCAAACGAATCTCGTCTAGAAAGGCGTCGATCATTTCGTCTGTTGGCCACACAAGCTCCGGTTCAGGCTCTGCCCCCAGTTTCTTAGTGCCAGGAGTTTTTCCATCGTCGGTAAATGAGTGGGAGATCACATTACAACTCGCCACGTATCCCTCGGATTCATCCGACGAACTCTCCCCCTCATCTTCCTCTTGAAAGACGTGGTTGAGGAACTCTTGGAGTGTGATGGGAGTCCGTGCCTTCTGATTGTATTCTTCCAGTGCGTCAATCTGTTTCTGTAAGTCTGTGCGCTTGTCACCAGGCTTCACGGGCTTCTTAGATTTCTTCTTCTTTTTCTTTGAAGATTTCGACGGCTGGTTGTGAGTGTTCGGGCCATCACCACTGATCTTCGGAGTTGGGCGCGGCTTCAGCATCCCTTCAATGATCTGGGGTTCCAGCGGGTTCTTCCACCTGACTGCCGGGCATGTTTTAAGATCGTTCAGCATCCTCTTGGTTTTTGCTGAAAGCACGATTTCCTATGGAGCTTCTTCAATGAAAGAACAAGTTGCCCCGGTGTGTCCGTCTTCTTAGCAGTGTGAGGTTGTGGCGGGTTCACCTTCCACTTCTCGGACAGCGCAAACTTGCCCTGTAGGTATTGATCTTCAATCCATCCTTTGAAGACGAAGCAATTCTCGATCGGATGGCTTACCGTTTGATGGTAAGGGCGGTAATTGGGGTTATTCATCTCTCTGGGTTGCGGCGGTCGCCTTGGGTTTGGCAAGTTGATAAGCCTGTTGCGTATTGCCAGCTCGAATAGCCTCTTCGTCTTATCCCGTGGGAATGAGTAGGGGCGCTTCATTTTCTCATTGTAATACCGCTGTCTTTCTTCCAGCTGATCCGCCAGCTTTGGGGCACTGGGTTGCTGCTGAGCGTTCGCAACGAAGGTTGCCTTCCCCTTACCCTTGTCATTCTGAGGTTCTGGCTTCAGGGGAGACGGTCTATGACCCATCTGGTCTATCTGGGCCAACTTGTCGATCAGAGCCTGGAACATGGTTGGCTTAAAGAACATCATGAACTGTAAGATAGTTGCATGAGGATCTAGGGTACCCATGAACATGCCCACCGCGGGCGCTTCCTCAATGCGTTGTTCGCATTTCGACCACAAGTTTCGCCAGCGTATAGCGTACTGGACCCACGTTTCGCCTGGTTTTACCCTGGCATTAATCAATGTCGTTATTGGAGTGCGTTCGCTGGCGCTCGCGAATCGCTGAGTGAATAGAAACTCCATTTCAGCGAACGTCTTGACGAAATCGTTCGGGAGTTCAGAATACCATTCGAACGCTGTTTCTGACAAGCTGCCGACGAATTGGCGAAGTAAGAGCTTATCGTCACCGCCGGGGTTGCCGCAAAGTGCCCTGAACTGGGCAACATGCTGGTGGGGATTGCCCGTCCCCTTATAAACATGAAATTTTGGTATCGTATAGCCCGGCGGGTACTTGATCTGATCATACCAGCTCGTATATGGTCGCCCTGTTCTGACAACTTGACGGGCTTCCTCAGTCGCCTGGTGAACTCGTATCTGTTGGGCTATGTATTCTTCCAGGTCAGCCTTGGAGATTGTCTCCTCCTTGGCTGTTGACAGAGCGGGTGGAGGATTTGACGTTTCTCCTCTGTCGTCTTCAAGAACGATTGGAGGATCTTCAGTAGGAGACTCTTGTTGGATCATCATTCCCACCATGTCCTGGAACAGGAGGGCCATTCGTTGTATATTGGCTGCTTGTTCGGCAGTCTCTTTATCCTTCTTCTCCAATATCCTACGAAGGAATTCAGCGTCAGTTTCTTGCTCCTGGCGTTGATCAGATGACGCTTCGGGGCTTTCTTTCGGCCCAGTGAGTGCGGTCATTGCGTTCATCATTTCTTGGAGCTTTTACTGTTGCTCCTGAGCTTTGGTCACTGACCGTGTAAGCGGTCTATGACCCGTGGATGCACGACTGTCCTCTTTTCCAAGCGCCATGTATACTGTATGCACCATCATGCCCCCAGACTTAGGGCATTTTGGCTTATTGTCCTTGATATTTGCTGCAGGAGTAGGGACTTTCTCCGGCCTTCTTCTCTTTTGAGTAGTCGACGTGGAGGGAGCCGTTGTAGCAGGCACCCAAGCGGTTGTCGTCCTTCATTGTTGACGAGAGTGATCCTGGTCAATTACCGAGTCTTGAATCTTCCGCCAGACTTTATAAATCTTGGAGGATAGCCATTGAGGAGGCTGTTCCGGCTTTGCTTCTGTAACGTTCTCCGCGGGTGGAGGGGATCTTTTGAGAACCGCAGTTGGCGAATTTCTGCGTACCCTGTTTAGCAGCTCGAAGCTGTTCCCGGTTGGAACAGCAGCCTCAATTTCCACCGTTGGAGCTGGTGGAGTTAGCTTGGAGGGGGAGTTGCCCCCAGTCTTCCTTATCCAGCGCCAGTGGCGACGTCGGGCATGACAGGTTGTTGGGATTGATTCAGCGACGGCTGCGTCTTACCCCCTGTTCTGGGGAAGGGCTGCTGCCGGTATCAGCCTCTTGAAGACTGACGTTCGTTGAGAAGCTACAGTTTTCTGAGCAGGAGCGGGAATGGAGGTAGTCAGTCTCGTGAAGACCGACCCTCTGGGAGGAGAAGCCGTGTTGACGACTTCAGGAGCAGTTGTCTTCTTTGGGATGGCCTTCTCAGGTATCACGGCCTTTTTGGCGGGCCCCTTGGAGTTCAGGATTAGTCTAGTGAAGACCGAGGAGTTGGACGACCCGCTGAGGGGGGGCATGGGAGTTGCAAGTCGATCAAAGACCGATTTCTTTGACGCTTCCGGTACGGGCATTAGGATGTTAATGTTCACCGGCGGGAGCATGGTCCCAAAGAATAGACCGGTGGTAGCTTGAGTCACTTGCTCTACAGGCATAGTGAATAGGGAAGCAGCCTGGGGTCCATATGCTACACCTCCAAGTGAGGCGGAGCGTCGGTTGCATTTGCAGTTCGAGCAGTTGAACGCCATTGATCCTTTTTTTTCTGCACCAAGCAAAACGCCAAATCTTAGTACCTCGCAACCCAATGGCAACCATTAGCAAACTGCGATTGGTTCGCGAATCACGACACACGAAGTATGGAGTGGAAATAGGAAAAGGTCCTACCGGGCGTGCCAGAATCTGTTCCCCTCCGAAAGACGGCGCGACGCAGGGACGTCTTGCCTGAGATTCGGGGTAGATGCTAATTGGTGCTATCCGTCTACCTCTCCGAAGATGCCAAGTTGATTTATGGCACCGTGTATCGAAGGTTTAAACGGATGCGTCCGATGTAGCAGACTTCGTCAGATTCCCCCTCGCTTGAGGGGTTTTTGATTGTGGGGATGCTCTTCCCTACAGGCGCAAGCCCCTACAGTTAATTACGCTACCGCATTGCGGTAACAACTTTCTCCTTCTCCAGATGATCGCTTCGTGTCGTGTGTGTTTGTTTCGTGTTCGGTTTCCCGTGGATTGTATACGGAGACTGAGTTATGTCGCCGCCCGTAGGGCGTGTGGACTAGTCCAAATCCGTATTATCTTAGATTTAGGGTTTGGGGGTTGTGTTTAAGGATATGTTAGCCTCGTTTAAGACTAAGATCGACTTAAACGTTTGTCAAGGATACGTTAGTCTAGTTTTAGACTAAGATCAACTTAACGGGATCGTTTAGATCCGACAAGAGAGCGATTAGGGGAGCCCTGTTGTTTAGTTTAGTGACTTTGCGGTCAATAGGTAGTTTAAGGACATTGCGGTCCAATGTTAGTTTTAAGACGTTGCGGTCAAGGTTAAGGACGTCGTAGTCCGTGGATTTAAGGACTCCACAGTCCGGTGTTAGTTTTAAGACATCACGGTCAAGGTTAAGGACGTCATAGTCCGCGGTTGGTTTTAAGACATTTCGGTCAAGGTTAAGGTCGTCGTGGTCCGTGGATTTAAGGACTCCACAGTCCGACGTTAGTTTTAAGACATTACGGTCAAGGTTAAGGACGTCATAGTCCGCGGTTAGTTTTAAGACATTCCGGTCAAGGTTAAGGACGTCGTAGTCCGTGGATTTAAGGACTCCACAGTCCGATGTTAGTTTTAAGACATTACGGTCAAGGTTAAGGACGTCATAGTCCGCGGTTAGTTTTAAGACATTCCAGTCAAGGTTAAGGACGTCGTAGTCCGTGGATTTAAGGACTCCACAGTCCGATATTAGTTTTAAGACATTACGGTCAAGGTTAGGGACCTCATAGTCCATGAGTTTAAGGACCCCACAGTTCGTATCAATGTGTGTGGTTATCGGGACCCGTCACCTCTTTGAAAACGTTGAGGAATTACAACGACGAGTATCAAAGGAGTGAAGAGATGTACCCTTAAACCAAGGTAGATTAAATGATCTGTAGTCCAATTTGAAAACTAAAATCAATTATTATGAGCCCATTGGCCCAGTTGAATTTGAATCGAGGACTTATGGCCATCTTAGGCTAAGTCCAATTGTATCTGGGATATTGGCCCTCTGTTGATTCATTGAAGGAGTGGTTTTGCCTCTGAAGACTTAGCCAATTGGGCTAAAGCTAGTGTTAAACACTAGAGACCGACAGTGTTGAACACTGGGAAAAGATTGACAAGTTAGTGTTAAACACTAAAAGATAATCAGTGTTGAACACTGGGAACAGAGTTTTCAAATTAGTGTTAAATACTAAGCAAATCAGTGTTAAACACTGCAAATAGAATTTTCCAAATTAGTGTTAAACACTAAGGAGAATCAGTGTTAAACACTGGATACAGAGGTTTCAATTTAGTGTTAAACACTAAGGCAAGAGGGGTCACGTGGTAACACGTGAGAGCGCCCTTCTTCTCTTTATTTTGTTCTACAGATAAGTGTTTAACACTTTTAGTTCTGAAAGCTATCACGTGCGGGCACGTGACGGGGGCCCATGCTCTGGTTTATTAGAATACTCATTAGGGGTCACGTGGTGACACGTGAGGGCACCCCAGAGTCTCTGTTTGTTTTGCTGTTTCTTTATATGCTTCGGGGATCGCGTGGGGCACGTGAGGCATTGCCTCAAAGTTCTCTTTTATATATCTTCGCAGGAGTCACGTGGTAACACGTGAGGTGCCTACTTCAGAGTTTTGTTCTGTGGGTCTCTGCATGCATTAAAGTTCTGTTCATAGGGTTAAACCCTAAACTTCTGAAGAATTATATTCTTAACAGGGTTAAACCCTAGTCTCTCTTCTTAAAGGAATTAAATTCCTGTGGGTTTGAGAGAATTATATTCTCAGTTAGGGTTAAACCCTAGTTCTGTTCATTTTAAAGGAATTAAATTCCTATAACATAGGGTTAAACCCTAACTTTATCTCAAAGGAATTGAATTCCTATCATTTTGTGAGAATTAAATTCTCTAAACTCAGTTCCTCCTCTGTGTTTTAGATCTGCATGGCGGGATCTCAACCCAATGAGAATTAAATTCTCAATTCATGGGGAGATGTGCACTTTGCAGATCCTCAACCAGAGAAAGAACTAAGTTCTTTTTTATGTAAGAGTTAAACTCTTTTGAGAATTAAATTCTCCTTTGAAGCCTCCCTTTTCCTTTCTTATTCTTACCTAAGGTTTTCCTTTTTGCAGAGAATCAAAGGCTCTATCTCTCTCTCTCTCTCTATGTATCAAAAGATCCAAAGGTCTCAAGGTTTCAGAAAAGAGTTTTAGAAAAATGTCTTCGAAAAAGGTCCGTTCTCTTCTTTTCTTGGCTCCTATTTATAGGAGAAGGAAGAGAATCAATCTGCTTAGTAAATCTCTCATTGAGAGATTTGATTTGTATGCTGAGAGATTTGATTTATATTTATCATTAATCTGGGCCTTTAGATTGTTAAGTGAATTTTATTCACCATTGGATTTTAAATCCAAAGATATCCCTTTGTTATCTCGGTTAGATTTAGGGGGGAAATCTTTCCAAATCCAAGATTTTTCCATAAATTGGTGATATTTAATCACCTTTAGATTTTTAATCCAACGGTTCCGAATAATCATTCTCTATTTGGAAAGATTTGAATGATCTCTTCTCAGAATTCAATTCTGTTAAATAATAAGGCTTTTAAAGCCAGTCACGTGTGGCCACGTGACCTCTGGTCACGTGTAGGCATGTGACCCCTGGAACGGGCCTTTCTTCTCCTTTTGCGCTCTGTTCTCTGGCCGCTGCTCAGTCGTCACGTGCCAACACATGACCATTGGTCACGTGTGAGCACGTGATGCCTTTCCTGGAGCTTTTTCTTGAATGAGCTTTGTGCCGCTGCTTTAAACGTCACGTGCCAACACGTGACCACTGGTCACGTGTGAGCACGTGATGCCTCTTCTGAGTCCTTTTCCTGATTTTTTAATCAGGGAACAATCATGTGCTCCTAGTGGCCATCTTGAACATGCTTGATCTTCTTTTCCCGCTCCATCGGTTCTCCGGGATCGAGCTTGTTCTCCGGTCCTCCTTTGTCGTAGATGATCCATCCGAGGGATGTGATCCATGGCTCTAGCTCCTAACTAAGTATCAATAGGAGCAACTAGAGAACTTGGGTTGTTAATCCAAGTTGTCTAGGATGTAGTATGGAGTTCTATATGTTCTACTATCTCTATCTAGCCTCTTCTTTTGTTTCTCAACACATGAGAGTGTAGAAAAGGGGAAGATGATGAAGGTGGAGGGGCTTAAAAGAAGGTGATGAGGGTGAAGCAAATGGTGAGAGCAAGAATGAAAATGAGCAAGCATGTGAAAGAAATTCAATCACAATGGTTTTGTGTATGAATTTCTATCAATAAACAAGTATAGCCATACCTCAATAGTTGCCTCAAATGAATAAAGAATTCATTTGTCAACTATTGAAGCCAGGGCTCTCACCATACCCCCATCTCCTTCAATTTCCACCTCATTTCCATTTATCAATAAATAGAAAAATCCATGATAAGATGTCCACCTTCTAGAAGGTTATCCGTAATAAAATACGGATTACAGTCTACTGTATATATATACCTACATTCGGATAAAAACACGAATGCTCAAAGAGATAGAATAACACGAAGAACGTAATACTAGAATATACATATCGAAATACATATATGTACAAATCAATACCTGATTTAATAATCCGGCTCAAACCCGAGCCGGCTAGTATTACCAACTGTCCGATCGAAAGTCCGGGTATAAAGTACATCAATCAATCGGAACCCTGCACGTATCCAATACGGCTACTACATCATTTCACCTGAACCAGAGAAACCCTCTGTGTTGGACTCCTAAGACTCGACAGTATGCCGGCAGTGAGTTACTAGATAAATCCATAACCACAAGCACGTTAGCGGCACTAGCTGTACGTAATGGCTACACGGGTACCTGTCGAAAAGGAAGACCGACGAGCAAACTCATCCGGATCCCTACTGAGCCTATCCATGACAATCTCCGTACAGTCCGGTCTCTTCGTCTGAGAGTATCGCATACCGGGTCTAGGGGGTGGTAAACGTCAGACCCTAATAACCCCATAATTCGTGCTGATGCGGCTCAGGACCAATCCGGGAAACTACTGATCAGCCTATCAGTAAATCCCAACTGCCTTGGCCAAGGTCTTATGGCCCTGACCAATCGAACACAGTGCAATATCGACTCCCAATACCGGGAAAGACAAATCCCCGACAATCGCTCGCTGCCTCCATGTGGCTCGGGACTGTATCCAACCAAAACCTGTTTGCACGACTCAGTAGAGCCATGGTAGGGTAGTGATTAAAGCATAGTGGGAACTCACACGAGACAAATGACGATCTCAGGTCTAAAGTCTAACCTGTACTCATGTCACCTGAGAACTTCCACCTGACGATAGGTATAGTACCATCTGGAAGTTCTCGGTGAGTCCGTCCAGTGTACTCACCCCCCGTGAGCACATGTATACGATCTTTGGTGCAAAATATCAATGGTTGTGGGACCGTACCATCGCCCCTCGTCGGGGTCTAAAAACTTATACACTATTCTACTCCGGAATATCGATGCCCAGTCTCGATACTCCCATGACTAAGGACAATTTAAGGATGTGCGTACCGACTACCCATCTCCCACAAGTGTGATCGCCATCACAACGCAGGTAGTCTAGCAATGATCCTACGAGCTTTATTAACATGTATAAATGATATGTAATAGCAAGTAAAACATACGCACATATTAAGATAAAGACAAACCATATAGCATACTATCATATTGAGCAAGACTGTCATGTACATATATATGTCCAAGCATCCATATACAATAATGGCCTCTAGGGAATACATATCCAACAATAATTATTGCACATTTTAAAGATCATTTTCCCTATTTTTATTAATTACTAAATGGTGTTATTTGTAATTTAAGAACATATGTGGGTTTATAGGTAAATAGATTTTGTCATATATTTCTTAACTTATAATTAATATAATTGGGTGTAATATATGCATATCATATTTAAACAAAATATCCATGTGATTTTTAACCATTATTATTAAGATGTGTATATCATATCATATCATATCCATTAAGTAATTTAATTAAAATTGGTTGGAATATTATCTCAAATAAACCAAAAGCTACTAATGATTTGATTTGAGATATTGTGCAGGTATTAAAACAACAAATCAGTTCAGGGCTACAAATATAAGTAAGAGATCAAATCAAATCAAGTCAACAATCAAATTCGCCAAATTTAGGAGTAAATTGAAGATTCTCGCAACTGCAGAGAGAAAGAAATATTTTCAAAATTATATTCATTAGAAAAATCTCCTAAGATCACGAGAAGAAAGTACAAAAATTCTGGAGACGAGATCACATCATATGGCGGCCGAACCGCGGTGAAATGAGGTAAATGGCGGCGGAACCGCGGTCAATTAATGGCTGTTGGATGTGCAATTTCAGAGGCATGATCGTCTTTTCACATACTTCAAGATAACGTCTAGGGTTTCAAGTTTCAGAGCCTATATAAAGGACCGAGCAGCAATCTAGGATTATCATCTATCATCTATCTATCGAGAAATCTAGGGGTTTTAGTTCTTTTAGTTTTTTTAGCCAATCAAAGTTTGTAATGCAAATTTTCAATAAAAGGTAGTTTCTCTTCTAATTTTGTCTCATTACTTTCTGCATTTATTTTCTGCACTTTTCTTTTTTTGTTTTTCTTATGGGTTCCTTATTCTTCTACCATTCTTCTTTTATTTCATTTTTCCTAATGAACGAGTAAATTCTCACTTGTTAGGGATTATAGGAAAGGGTAGTATAATGGATGAAAAAATCCATTATTTTCTTCTTATGATTTAATTTTTATAAAATTTAACAAAGAGAGTCTTCACTGTAACACCCTAGTACGGTTATACGACATTAATTAGTATTTTAACACTTTCTTTATATTTCTTCTATTCTATCTATTAGGTCGTGAATGATTCGAATAGTAGTTGTCGTTATCCGACCCGACCCGACCCGCAAGTTTAAAACCCAATATGGTGCAAAATTGTATCTGAGATTTACCAGTAAAGTGTATCTATATGAATTTAGTATAATACCTACATTATATTTTTAGATCTTTATAAATCATATATCAAGATCATCATATATCTTTTAATAGCCACAAGTTAAGAATAACTTATATTTTATTGACTGTCATAATATGGTTGCCATCCCGTATCTTATTTTGCTTTTATCTTTTACGTTTAAATCTCAAGATATCTAATATCAAATATTTACTAAATTTAGATATATTTTTAGAATCCTTTTAAATCTTAAATTATGGGTATGAGTTATTTAAAATATATTCTTACATTATAGTTGAGAAGTTTACATATGTGAATTATTTTCCAAAATATATTTTTGATGAGATTTTGGTGGAGATTGGTTATAGTTGATATTATCTATATACATTAAAACTAATATATATTTATAATCTAATTTAAACTATACTATATATATTTATATTAAACACAGAACCTCTCTCTCCCTCTCTCTCTCCCCATCCCCACATAACATATCTCTCTCTCCTCACATAACATAGCTCTCCCTCATCAATTTATATATTCTTCTTCTTTGTTCTTCAAGCCCACATCCATTCTCGCCGACGCAACTCCAGCTGCATCCTAGAATCTTAACTGATCCATCAAAACTTGGTGTTGATTTGTATAGCGTCATATTGCTTTCGTTCATCGCGTTTGTTTCGAGACAAGTTTACAACTTGCTACATGCTATACTTTATGTAATTTACTTATATGTTTTCTTACTATTATTATTATTATTATCATCATCATACAGCTATATCTATATAATTTATACACCGTAGTTATTTAACGTTAATCAGTTTTATAATATACAATGTATGCAAGTTTACAACTTGCGACATACTATAATTATATCTATAAATATATATATCGTCTTAATATTTCTTATTATTATAATTAATTAGTTTATAATATGCATTTTATAACGTTATATAAAATATAGTTTGAAAATATTATAGTTTACACATGAAACGTCGTCGCAAAGCGGATACGACAAATCTGAAATTTACTGTACACCTTACCTTATAAAATTCATTATAAATCATAGAAAAATCATTAGCATACGTTCTTTAGTTTTTTACGAAGCTAACTCGGAACACTATAACCCTGTGAAATATTTAATTGCAAAATAAATTATTTACATAACGTAAACTGTAAATGAAAATACCTCAGAACTGCTGTCCAGGGGAATTCCAGAAGCAAACTTTCAATTCGAACGTTCATAAATTTTTGTAGGAACAACCTGTGATACTTTAACTTATAAAAATGAAAACCTTATTGAATTAGATTTGTTTTGGTATATGACACGTACCTTTTGTAGGACGTTTGTTATTTTTAAACTATTTTACCATTCAGGATGACGCTGAATTTCTGAACGGAACTTTCTTGTGCATGGTTAATCAATACCACTTTTATAATTATTAATCGGATTGAATATATTATCCATGTTAATGTTATTATATCAATATCTAGTTAATAAATAATAGTTCATGTGTTTTAATATTTAGCAAATATTACCGATTTACAGTTTTATAGTATCCGTCTGTATCCGTACTGATAATGGCTTACCTAGTTGCATGCCGAAACGTCACAACGTTATCATACTACTATATTAGTTCAATATATTATCTACATCGCATCATACATGCTAATGGACATATAATGGTTATTACAGATAGATACATATGTATTCTGGCATTAGTCGTGTTTCAATATTGATTACAGTTTTAAATTAGTATCTATTTTGGGTTAATATATATTACATGACATGCTCACGACCCACTACCGGACTTGTTCCTTGGATCTTATTACTAATGCCAACAATCCTAATTGTTGTCCTGACGGACGTGACTTGTTTTCCGCATAGACAAAACCTGTACATGCTTGATCCTGTGTTGGCATTAGACTTACATCATCAATACCTGACTTGAACACATAACCTTAGGGGTAAGGGGAAATCAATAATGATACCTGACTTGTAACTCAACAGTTCGATACTTATACTGATCAGTCTTTACGGGCTCGGCCAGCCCCGGGATGATTGTTAGGAATATGTATGCCCTAGAGGCCATTATTGTTGATATAGTGGATGCTTGGACATATATAGAGAGATCTTTCTTGCTCGACATGATAGTATGCTATCAGGTTACCTTTATCTTAACATGTAGACTGGTATTTATATTGTCTGTCTCTTACATGTTGATAAAGCCCTTAGGATATGTACTTGACTACCAGGATTATGATGAGATCATACTGGTGGGGCCAGGGTGGTCCAAAAGTACATCCTTTAATCAGGTCCTGGTCGAGGGAATATCGAGACTAGGGCATCGATGTTCCAGAGTAGACTAGTGTGTACGTTTCTTGTCCCTTAGAGGGCGATGGTTGATCCCACAGCCATTGATGTGTGACATCAAAGATTGTACACAGGTGCTCATTAGAAAATGGGTACACCGAACGGACTCACCGAGGATTCTTAGTTGGTGGTATACCTATCGTCAGATAGCAGTCCTCTGGTGCCACTGGTACAGGTTATTCTGTAGACTCGAGATCGTCATAGAGTCTTGTGTGGCTCCCACTGTGCTTTGATTTCCTCCCTACCACGCTTAAGAGAAGTTGTGCAAACAGGTGGATTTTGGGTACAGTCCCGAGTCACATGGAGGCAATGAGCGATAGGAGGGGTTTCGTCTCTCCCGGTATTGGGGGTTAATGTTGCACTATGCTCGATTGGCTATAACTGGAAGTCCTTGGCCAGGGTTGCTGCTGAGATTTCCTAATAAGAGTTATCAGTAGTTTCTCGAACCGTTATAGGCCAGACATCGGCATGACTTATCACGTTACTGGGGTCCGACGTTTACTGCCCCTAGACATGATATACGACATATCAGATGAAGAGACCGGACTGTGCGGTAGTGTTGCTGATAGGCTTCATGAAGACTATGGACAAGCTTGCTTGTTGATCTTCATATCGCTCAATACTCGGGTAGCCGTTACGTCCAGCTAGCACCGTTGACGGCTTGTAGGTGACTGATGTGATCATCACCTACTGCTGGCGTATTGACGAGTCTTCAGAGTCCCACACAGAAGTTCTCTGGTTCAAGCGAAACGAAGTAGGACACATATGTGATATGTGTGTAGGCCTGATTAAATACGTGTATGTGATACCGTATTGTAATCTGACAGTTATCTGTTATCGGTTCGGTTATATGTGATATAACCAGATTGTCGAATCAGGTGTTGATTTGATAATGTGATATACAGATAAATGATATTAGTCGGTCATATGTGATATAACCGGATTATTAAATCAAGTGTTAATTTAATAATGTGATATATATTATATTTGATATAATTATATCTTAACTAATATCATTAGCTCACTAAATATTTTATTATATGTATTAATATATATATATATATATGATATATATATATATAAATATATATGTAGCATGACATAAATTTCTATTTTATGAAAATAGAAATGAGGGAAGACTTTGGGAGCATGGTTGCAAGCATGGGCTTTTATCATTGTTTATTCATCTTAACTCGCTATTCAAGCATGGGTGTAATTTTATATTGCAATAATTCCATGCTTGAATGAGTGAGGTCAAGGGGTTAACCATTCACTTGGCCATTTTTCTTGAGTTGCTCCTATATGCTCTTTAGCTTCTTCTTCATCCTCATTTTCATGGTTCAAGCTTCAACCCTCACATGTGATGTGAACCATGAAGCTTGAACACAAACTTGTGAGCTTTCATATCCTCTACTTCATCGTCCTACACTTGACTAGCGATCGAGTGTAGCTTGTTTCCTACACCAAAGAGTTTAGTGTAGAGACAGCTTGAGTTGGAGGGACTTCACGTGGATCATTTTCGGCACGAAGGTCATCGGAGTAAGCTTGTCCAAACCCTCAAGTGGAGCCTATTGGAGTCGCGGGACTACTACACGCAGCATATGAAGTGAAGGACTCGATCTACGAGGGTATATCCATCTTTCACTTCTTCTAGTTTAGTTGATATCAAACATAAAACCCTAATCAACTAGCTAAAGATCTTAGATAGTCTAGCTTGGCACCTATAAAATTTGAATTTGGCATGCTTGATGTCACTTGGACCTCATTGTGGTGCTAGGGTAGAATTTCATGGTATCAGAGCCAAAACTAGAAGATTGGACGATGTAATTAGAATCGTGAAACAGAAAAACTCCGAAATACCCGAATCCAAAATAAAGTTTCTGTCGAATTTTTTAAAGTCTGTAAAAAAAATTTAAGCAACTGCAAAATGTTGTATATGATGCAACTTGAACACTGGAGAAATTCGAGGCCAAAATACCACATTTGACCCGGCGAAATCTTCCCAAAAACCGGCCTGGCCGGTTTTACTTGTTGTTCCGGCCTTGAAATTTTTCCGGTGTTCCAGTGGCTTGATTTTGGGGTTTCAGGTATTGTTTGATTAGCCCAGTTTGCATGTGATGTTAACAGTTCAATTGGGGCTAATATGGAGTGTTTCGTAATCGTAATTATTGTATCATTTTGGGTTTTAGTTTGATATGGATGCAGTAGTGAGGATCCACATTTAATTGGTTTTATGAAAACTAGTTAATGATTATAAATCTAGCGTTTTAGTCTCGGTAGATTCTATTGCCACGAAGTTTCGATTCGGATCGAAACTCCGTCGCAATCGCGTATCGTACGCGAATACTCGCCGAATAACTTTACTAGATAGTCTGGTCCTATTGCCCCAATCAAATGACTGTAAGAGAACCCCGTTACCAATAGCACCCACTCAGGTGCTCGCGGCCACTGTGTTCCGCCTAAGTGCACTTGGTCGACGGCATCGGGGTGCGGCCATCTACTATAGTTTCCGACGCATACTCGATCGGGTAGTCGGGAATCTTGTTGAATTACCCGACTAAATTATTGAAAAGAGTTTTTGATATGAGACTAAAATGTGGGGTTTATAATGTTAGGCATGAAATTCGGAATATGAGATATTCCGGGTTTATGATGTCTAAGAATATGCGGATTCTAATTATTGCAGTTTTACATTTCTTTCTGCGACCGTAAGTGTAATACGTGGGGTATCCCAAATCTCATTTCTATATGTCAACGGAATTTGGAATACACGTATTTACTTACGTTGATGATATGTGATATTATGTGTCGCTAATATGTTTTATTGGATCGTCGTGATTGAATAGCCTGGGGGTTTTATGTGAGATGAGAGTTTTTCAATTTTCATTCATGTAAAATTCTTATGTAATATTCTTTTATTGAGACACTTCCGGGTTGAGGATGATGTCACCGCTGATATATATATTTACTTTTCCGTCTTAGGATAGACCCAAGGTGGGGAGCACAAGTAACCGGGTTCTAGGGTACAGTGGGAGACTATCTCAAGGAGTTGAGACCGGGTCTCCTAACTCTAGAATTGGTATGGTTATTTGCCGCTCTCCTAGGGGTCTATGGGATGTGGGTTTGGCTATTCATCACGACCGTGGAATCCGTGTTTTACATTACTGGCTAAATTTAAAACACGGGAATACTAGTATATTCAATATTTCATATGTAACTTCTGCTGCTTGGTGAATGAATGATTCTCGGTGTGTAGGTAGAAAATGTATAGAAATCACAACCAAAGAAATTTGTAAACCGCAATCAATAACGGTGTCAATTGTAGGTTCGTTAGCGAGTGCGGATCGTCCACAGGAAAAGTGAGATTTGCTCGTATTTGTTTTAGTTGAATTGAAAATTAAAGAGAAAAGAAAAGAGAATTCGATTCAAGATTTAAAAGTGAATTTCAAGAATTATCTAGATCTAAATCTAATATCAAGAAAACTCAAAATCAAGAATCAAGAATTGATGATATCCAAATCAAATTAGGTTTCAAGAATTGTAACGAGGCTCGTAGGAATCGATTGAATCTATAGAAGTGATGAAAACTTATGATTACGTTTTCTTATCCATTAATGATTTGATGCTAGATCGATGACGATCAACGAGGTTTAAGGATCTTTTAAAGGAACCAGGGTTTCTTCATCTCATCCTTTGTCCTTTCGTTGATGATCATTCAAATGCTAGCCTCTAGTAAATTGAATTACCGATCGTTGATCTCTAATTAAGAGCGAAAGCATTCAAGAAAGTATCTCGCTCGAAACTAGATTGTCGATGATTCAATTTACAAGAGTTTACAAAACTTATAGGAATTAAGAATCGTTTCAAGATTTTAATCATCATCTATCTATTCTTTCGACTCCTCCACGAGCGGAGTTTTTACTCAAGTATCATATCAAAGAACACAATCAAGAATTGAGATCTAATCATAATGCTCAAATATAAAAGTATGCAAGATAAAGAAATTTCACCATTTATTATCAACAATTTTGTTACAATTCTCTCAAGATCTACAAGATTCGAGAAAAAAACTCGATCGTCGAATTAGCTCCGCACCGTCTCCGTGAGTCGCGGATCACTTGCTCGGTTGAAGATCGGCGTCGCTTCTAAAAGGTTGAAGGCTTATTGCTTGATTTGTACTTAGAGATCTTGAATTTGGCTTTGGTGATTGGATTAGGGTTTGAATGCACAAGTTGTGTCACTCAACTTGTGGGTGGAAATTGATCAACAATTAACAACCTTTGAGAAGAAGCCTTGGGTCCTCTTTTATAGCCTTCTTCCTCTTTAGCTTCCCCTAGAAACTTGATTAGGGTTAGCTTCACTTGCAAGCTTGGTAGTTAGGTAGAAAGTTCTAGAGTTAGTTAGTTAGGGCTAGCTTCCTTGATAAGCTTGGAGGTTAGGAAGAAGCTTCTAGGCTTAGGTAGTTAGCTTCCTTTAGAAGCTTGAAGTGTTTAGCTTGAACAAAAAGCTTTGCTGTTCGGACAGAACCTTCTGGAGATTTCTGGAGAACGAGGTGGCCTGAGGATGTTTTGATCTTGGATGGAGAAACCTGAGATGGCCATTTGCTGACGTCATGCTGACGTGGCCGCGGATTCGCCGCCAATAGGGCCTTACGGCTGCGGATCTGCGGCCTATTGATGGCCTCTGTGCATCAAATTTGTTGTACTGCTTTGTGCTGGCCTTGTGGAACTTTTCTGATGTATGGAATCTCATATATCTTTCTTGTTCATTTCTATATCACAAGTCTTGGACTTGGCGTATTTTTATCAGCACTTTTGACGGTTTCGGCTCTTTTCCTGGAATTTCCTGCACAGATTCTCGAGGCAAGTGTTTCGCTATACAAAAGATCATGCGTGCAATGATAAACACTCAATTTCCCTCAAAATGCCGGTTATAATATATAACACAAGTTATTTGGTATTTTACAGATGTTTTGCTAATATGTGCCATAATCATACCGAACACCTTTAGATGAGTGCAAATGGTAGGGAAATTGATGTGTTAAAAATGCAATATTTTCGACTGATCAAATTCCCCCAAACTTATTTTTGGTCGTCTCGAGCAAACTTGTTTTATTAAAAAGAGAAGGAGAAAATAAAGAAAAAGAAAAACTAACTAGCACACTTTCGTAGGCAACACGATTGCACTACGATTGCACTGAGCACGTGCAACAAGCCTTTAAACCTCTAAGTGTCCCTAGTAGGAGGAGTGTTGTCTCCTGAGGGTTTTAAGCGGATTGCACCCACAAAATCCCATAAAAAGGAAGACCGTGAAAGTTACATATAAAGATAAGAATTGTAAAAGAAAGACTTTGAAAATTAGAGTTTCCAACTAATACTAGCTTTTCGGTTGTCATGAGCCCTATCTTAATCGTCATGAAAAGATGTTAAAAATCACATCATCTCTCAATAAAACATCGTCTTTATTCTTCATTTCTATCTTTCTTCCAAACATCGATCATATACCCCTACGTGTGTGTAAAGAACATCCCTACACCCGGAGAATTCAATTCAAGCTATCATGCTCTTGTCCATCTGCCTCAGTACTTTTTAATTAATGAATATTTAGATGGATTTGCTCACACATTTTTCATGCGACCGTTAATACTTCTTGAGGTACTAACCGACCGATTACTCATGTGCTTACTTAATAGGTGTATTTTCCTCGTCTTGCACCACCTAAGGCTTAGCAGTGACTCCCAGACCAGTTGGTCTAAGGCACTAGGTGATGAAGCACCCTCGCTATATTTTTTATTGCTGCCTTGGCGATAACAAAACCAGTGTTTATTTTTCTCACCAATATTTTATTTTTTTCTTCATTCATTTTTTTATTTCCTTCATACTTTGGCTTTTAGACAAGAGCATTTCAAGGTATCCTCTACTATCCCGAGCTTCAATACGTGTGTAAGTGTGAATAGTAGGGTATCAACGTTCAAAATGTTTGGCTTCCAGAATAGGAACTATTTTTCAGACTTATTTTTATCCTCAGATTAGTAACTTCCTTCATCTTACTAACCCTTAGGACAACGGCTCATAACTACTTATTACTAGTTTCGTTTAAGAAAACTTCTAATTTTCTAGGTTTTCTTAAATTTTTCCAATCTTTTGGATGTAATTTTTCATTATCTAATCTTGTATTATCTTATTTATGTACAAAATTAAATATTAAATAATTTTATCTTTTGAATTTTTTTAAAAATTTTATAGGTTTTAGAAAATGTTTTGTGCTTATGCAAAGTATGATGCAAATGATGCGTAAATAAGCACAAACCTCCCCCAAACTTGTTTTCAACAGTGTCCTCACTGTTGCCTTTTGCTAGATCTCAAAAACCTGTAAGTCTAGGAAGAAATTTATTAATGGAGGCAATAAATATGATCGTGAAAATCCTCCCCCAAACTTATTCTTTTCACTCATCATTTTTGAGTAAAAATTTTCATTTCAGGAGCCAGATTATACCCCCCAAACTTGAGTTAAACAATGTTAATCTTTTAAAAATCACAAGAGGGGGTCAAGATTATTGGTCAATGTCAAGCTTTGCAAAGACCGAAGGTCAACACCAACCATTCGAAGATTTTATCTGTGTAGTGCACAGGTTGGTGGAAGAAGTAGGGAAAGGGTAAGTGGTGGAATAGAATGTGTTTGCGTCTCATTTTGGAGAGACGACACAGTGATTGTGATGGATTACTCGCATCCTTTTTACAGTCCAAAAGAAGGGGTGGAGGTTCAATTTCTTTGTTTTAAGGTGTATTCATCTCAACACCCGTGTCATTCAAAAATGCGAGTTCATCAGCGAAAATTTCCTCAAAAGTCTCATCAATACCCCCGAAGAATAATGTCATCACAAAGTGCGGGGTGATCTTCGGACTCCAAAAACAGTTCATAATCAGTGTTAGTTGTTGACCCGGACAACTCGGTGGAAGAGTCCGTATGTGTATGATACATAGTTGGGTCAAACAACATATGGAAAGAGTCAAGATCAGTATCATGAGGATCGTCAAATTCGCTGCTGTCGACATCCATTAATTCGACAGAACAGACCTGAGCAGTAGGTTCGGAGGGTACACTTCCCAACTTGTAAATGTTCAGCTCAATTGACCTATTCCCGAAAGGTAGGGTCATAGAATCATTACGACAGTTGATGATAGCATTGGAAGTGGCCAAAAAGGAGCGACCAAGAATCACCGGAATTTGATTCCGTGGGTTCGCTACAGGCTGTGTATCAAGAACAATAAAGTCCACAGGGAATACAAATTCTCCGATTTTTATTAACACATCCTCTAGTTCACCTCTAGATTTGGTGATTGATCGGTCAGCCATCTGGAGAGTGCAGTGAGCTGGTTTCAACTCTCCGATCCCTAACTGCTCGTAAACCGAGAAAGGAAGCAGGTTAACACTTGCGCCAAGTTTAAGTAGAGCACGGTTAATATGTTTATCCCCAATATAAATGGAAATAATAGAATAGCCAGGATCCTTACGTTTCCTCGGTAATTGCTGGGGAAAAGCTGTGTCTACAGTCTTTGACATGAATATTTTCTTGGGCACTTGAGTCTTCCTCTTTCTAGTGCACAAGTCCTTAAGAGTTTTCGCATAAGCGGGGACTTGTTGAATTGCATCTAGAAGAGGGATGTTGATGTTAACCTGTTTCAAGATTTGAGTGATCTTCTCCATTTGTGGACTTGGTCTGTTTCCCCTTAACCGATTCGGGTAAGGAGCTTGAGCAATAAGGTCGGGGTCCAATATTGGAGAAGATCGTGTAGGTGGGAACGATCTAAGAATAGGAGTGGGGATCGTTTTCGGTGGACTAGAAGAGGTTTACTGAGGTGTCGAGCCTTGGGGAAAACGGTGAATAGGCTCGGAAGAAAATGGTGGGGTAGACGAACTGGGGTCAGAATTAGAAGCAGAAGTGGAAGGAAAGGTCTCAGCCGGGGTATCATCGATTGATTCTTCATTATTATCAATCTCCTCACCAACATGATTGTCGCACTCTTCCAGATCTCAACGTGGTGATAGCGTTCACATGATGTGAATAGCCAGGATTGGGTAAAGGTTGAGCTGGAAGTTTCCCTTTCTCTCTTGCACTCAATTCGGCTTTTAATCGTGCAATTTATGCTTCCATCGATTTAATACTCTCAGCTTGAGAGGTGGAGTTTTTCTTTATATCATCGACGGAAGTCTTAATTTCAACCGACACTTGCATGAGATTTGTCAGAAGCAAGTTCATGAATGAAGAGGATTTATCGGTACCGGTCGACTGCAAAGGATTATTTGGTGCAGGTGTGTTGACCGGATTTTAAAAGTTTTGTGATTGGAAGGGGTGCTGACTCAATTGAAGTGGTTGCTGTTATGGTGGAAGAGCCCTTTGGAAATTGTTCTGGGTTGGAACCGTGTTTTGCGTTTGTGATTGGTTCCAAGCAAAGTTAGGGTGATTCCTCCAACCCTGATTATAAGTGGAAGAAAATGGATCGTTCCTAGGTCGTTGTTGGAAAGAATAATTGATATGCTCATGACCTTGAAACGGAGAATTCAATGGACATTCTTCCGTCAAATGAAAAGGATCAAAACAGCATCCACGTACTGTTTTGGAGAGTGACATTTGATTTAGGGCAGCGGCAAAAAATTTATTTTCCATAGTTTCAAGTTTCTTTTGCATTGCTGACATTCCAGCTCTAACTCCTATGAAAACATAAGATTGGTTATTGCCACCCCTAGACGATTGACTTACGCCCTCCCACTGTAAAGATCTTTCAGCGAAATCTTCTAAGAATTTCCAAGCTTCGCCATCATCTTTGGTCATAAAAGTGCCTTGACACATGGATTCAAGGGTCTGTTTTGTGGTAGGATTAATGCCCTCATATATGATTCTGCACAGATCCCATCTAGGAATTTCGTGATGTGGACATTGAACTAACAGATCCTTGAAGCGTTCAAAACACTTCGAGAATGTTTCATTTGGAAGCTGGGTGAATTGATTTATTTTGCTACGGACTCGAGCTGTTTTATGATTGGGGTGGAATTTCTTTAGGAATGCTTTTACGAATTCTTCCCAGTTTGAAATGGAATGTACGGTCGTGTTATAAAGCCTTTCTCGGTTATATCGCACAGAGTGAATGGGAGAAGACGTAGACGCATAGCATCCACATAAAGCTGTGAAGTACCCATCATAGCGCATACATTTTCAAATTTGGTAATAAAGACATATGCGTATTCAGACTCGAGACCATGATATTTGGGTAGAAGATTGTTGTATTGAGGTTTTATTTCAAAATTATCCCCGTTGACTGATGGAATGGTGAGACAGGTCGAAAGAGGACCTCGTATAGGATAGCATCTCTCTTGGAGAGAGATGCGGGGTGGATTTTGCGCACCTGCGGACGGCGGCAGAGTAGTGGTAAAGAAGTTCGATGGAGAATTATCCATCGAAGTGGGTGTGGTAGTGGGTAAAGAAGAAGTAGACATAGAAATACCGACTTCGGAGTCGATAGGAGGAACGCGGACAAGACGGGCACTAGAATCCCGTGTCCAGCCGAGCATGCACTAAAGGGTTTAGCACAAGTGGCAGCGTTAAGATAATTAAGGAAAATGATGAGTTGGTGTTTGTTTTGAAAAGGATACGGATTTTTGAAAAAATGCAAATCACAAATAATGCACAAGCAACCCTAAGTCTAATGGTCACCAAAGTCAAGTCTCTAGACCGCTCATAACTGCCAGAAGACAAGTCGCAAGATCAATCCTCTACTGCCTCTTTATCTCTCCTATGGCCAGGTAAGTGCCAGGTAAGTGGGAGGTTCTCCACTACGTAAGTAGTGGGCCTAATTAAGTAACCACTTGTCTTAGACACACTTGCCTTAGACACCATAAAAGAAACGCGGATAAGCAATAGATTACCCACGACCTTCTCCTGTCCTAAGTGAGCGCGACGGTCCTTAGAGTCATGTCTAGATATTTTTTAGTTAATGGGGGTAATGCGGATGCAATTTTGTGATTTTTCGGGTCTTAGGAAGGGTAATGAACTCCCCACCTAATCTGAATTTGGTCTTTGCCCCTTAATTTCTGTATTAAAATGAAAACAACCAAGATCAAACACGCATAATTTTGCCTTTTGCGGCGCTGCGAATTTTTGCAAAGAATCCTATAGAAATTGGTTAATGAACAGAGCAGGGAGGAGATAAGAAAGTCAGAGATATACCGAGCGAATTTGGTACAGCGATGCAGCAATAACGCCGCGGAACCGCCGCGAGAGGCGCTCTACGGCCGCGGAAACGCGGTAGGGAAGTGAGATCTCTGCACAAATATTTTAGGAAATGTTCCTGTTCACTCACTGAACTCTCTGGAATGTTCAGAAAAGTTTTCCACCTGCTCCACAGATTCCAGATTTCCTCGCAACAAATCACAACAAATCGTTTAGTGTTTGCGCGAATTTTGATCTAAAAATTCTGATGGAATAAATTTTTCAACTCAAATTTCAAAAACGAACAAATTAGCACACGATCCCCGGCAACGGCGCCATTTGATTGAATGATTCTCGGTGTGTAGGTAGAAAATGTATTGAAATCACAACCAAAGAAATTTGTAAACCGCAATCAATAACTGTGTCAATTGTAGGTTCTTTAGCGAGTGTGGATCGTCCACAGGGAAAGTGAGATTTGCTCGTATTTGTTTTAGTTGAATTGAAAATTAAAGAGAAAAGAAAAGAGAATTCGATTCAAGATTTAAAAGTGAATTTCAAGAATTATCTAGATCTAAATCTAATATCAAGAAAACTCAAAATCAAGAATCAAGAATTGATGATATCCAAATCAAATTAGGTTTCAAGAATTGTAATGAGGCTCGTAGGAATCGATTAAATCTATAGAAGTGATGAAAACTTGTGATTACTTTTTCTTATCCATTAATGATTTGATGCTAGATCGATGACAATCAACGAGGTTTAAGGATCTTTTGAAAGAACTAGGGTTTCTTTATCTCATCCTTTGTCCTTTCGTTGATAATCATTCAAATGCTAGCCTCTAGTAAATTGAATTACCGATCGTTGATCTCTAATTAAGAGCGAAAACATTCAAGAAAGCATCTCGCTCGAAACTAGATTGTCGATGATTCAATTTACAAGAGTTTACAAAACTTATAGAAATTAAGAATCGTTTCAAGATTGTAATCATCATCATCTATCTATTCTCTCGACTCCTCCACGAGCGGAGTTTTTACTCAAGCATCATATCAAAGAACACAATCAAGAATTGAGATCTAATCATAATGCTCAAATATAAAAGTAAGCAAGATAAAGAAATTTCACCTTTTATTAATCAACAATTTTGTTACAATTCTCTCAAGATCTACAAGATTCGAGGAAAGAACTCGATCGTCGAATTATCTCCGCACCATCTCCGTGAGTCGCGGATCGTCGTGGATCACTTGCTCGGTTGAAGATCGACGTCGCTTCTAAAAGGTTGAAGGCTTCTTGCTTGATTTGTACTCGGAGATCTTGAATTTGGCTTTGGTGATTGGATTAGGTTTGAATGCACAAGTTGTGTCACTCAACTTGTGGGTGGAAATTGATCAACAATCAACAACCTTTGAGAAGAAGCCTTGGGTCCTCTTTTATAGCCTTCTTCCTCTTTAGCTTCCCCTAGAAGCTTGATTAGGGTTAGCTTCACTTGCAAGCTTGGTAGTTAGGTAGAAGGTTCTAGAGTTAGTTAGTTAGGGATAGCTTCCTTAATAAGCATGGAGGTTAGGAAGAAGCTTCTAGGCGTAGGTAGTTAGCTTCCTTTAGAAGCTTGAAGTGTTTATCTTGAACAAAAAGCATTGCTGTTCGGACAGAAGCTTCTGGAGATTTCTGGAGAACGAGGTGGCCTGAGGATGTTTTGATCTTGGATGGAGAAACCTAAGAAAGCTTCTGTCCGAACAGCAAAACTTTTTGTTCAAACTAAACACTTCAAGCTTCTAAAGGAAGCTAACTACCTAAGCCTAGAAGCTTCTTCCTAACCTCCAAGCATATCAAGGAAGCTAGCCCTAACTAACTAACTCTAGAACTTTCTACTTAACTACCAAGCTTGCAAGTGAAGCTAACCCTAATCAAGCTTCTAGGGGAAGCTAAAGAGGAAGAAGGCTATAAAAGAGGACCCAAGGCTTCTTCTCAAAGGTTGTTGATTGTTGATCAATTTCCACCCACAAGTTGAGTGACACAACTTGTGCATTCAAACCCTAATCCAATCACCAAAGCCAAATTCAAGATCTCCGAGTACAAATCAAGCAAGAAGCCTTCAACCTTTTAGAAGCGACGCCGATCTTCAACCGAGCAAGTGATCCACGGCGATCCGCGAATCACGGAGACGGTGTGGAGCTAATTCGACGATCGAGTTCTTTCCTCAAATTCTTGTAGTTCTTGAGCAAATTGTAACGGAATTGTTGAATAATAAAAGATGAAATTTCTTTATCTTGCTTATCTTTATATTTGAGCATTATGATGAGTTTTCAATTCTTGATTGATTTCTTTGTTATGATGCTTGAGTAGAAACTCCGCTCGTGGAGGAATCGAGAAAATTGATAGATGATGATGATTACAATCTTGAAACGATTCTTAAGTCTTATGAGTTTTGTAAACCCTAGGAAATTGAATCAAAGATGACCTAGTTTTGAGCGAGATGTCTTCTTGAATATTTTCGCTCTCAATTAGAGATCAACAATCGATGATTGAATTTCCTAGAGGCTAGAATTTGAGTGCTAATTAACGAAAGGACAAGGGATGAGGATGAAGAAACCCTAATTCCTTCAAAAGATTCTTAAACCTCGTTGATCGTCATCGATCTAGCATCAAATCATTAATGGATAAGAAAACGTAATCATAAGTTTTCATCACTTCTATAGGTTTGATCGATTCCTACGAGCCTCATTACAAATCTTGATTACTAATTCGATTTGGATATCATCGATTCTTGATTCTTGATTTTGAGTTTTCTTGATATTAGATTTAGATCTAGATAATTCTTGAAATTCACTTTTATAAATCTTGAATTGAATTGTCTTTTCTTTTCTCTTTAATTTTCAATTCAACTAAAACAAATACGAGCAAATCTCACTTTCCCTATGGACGATCCGCACTCGCTAACGAACCTACATCGACACCGTTATTGATTGTGGTTTGCAAATTTCTTTGGTTGTGATTTCTATACATTTTCTAAACCTACACACCGAGAATTCTGTGATGTGATCATATAACTGCGTGAGACGAATGTAGTATTATATATATGATATATAATAAACGTTGCTTATGTTTTGCACCCGCGCTAGTCCAGCCCCCGCTCTGCCGGTAGTTAAGTAAGCTAACGGTGCATGACGGGACCCAATGGCGAATGTGGATGGTATAAGCCTACGTTCTATTTTCGTTTCACTTTTCGGTTATGTTTAGGAAACATTGATTGATGGGACTTCATTAATGAGATTAATGAAAAGAAAGAAACCTAAAGATGTTGTAGAATCAAATTTTCAAAAAGGATAGCTCTAGTTTTTGCTTTGAATAGTGGTATTCCTTGATGAATATCCAGCACCTCATTCGATGAGGAAAGAGCCGAGTTCTCTTTAACGGGAGTGACTTCTTTAGCGAAACTAGCAAATGCTACAACCCACTCGGTTTTATCTTTTGACTGCTTCTCTTGTTCTTGCTTTGCATAGTGGTATTCATGAATATCCAGCACCTCATTCGATGAGGAAAGAGCCAAGATCCCTTCACCGGGAGTGACCTCTTTAGCGAAACTAGCAAAAGCCTAAAAAAACACTCATCTTCTAAATCACTACATTCTACAACGATATCAAGTTCATTACGCTCATGGCTTTCTTAAAAACCAGCGTAGCCCTCCGTCATTTCAGATAAATACTATTTAGTAATCGTGCTGCGTTTGTTGACCTCCGTCAAGGCGTAGTGTGCGGTAGCTGATTAGTGCTTATCTGCCGCATGTGATGCGATTGGATTCGGGTAGTCATACGGCCTTGTTGACCTCCGTTAAGGGTCGTGCGGGTGGGTTTAATTCAATCAAGAAATGAACGGGTTTAACTTGACTAGCGGCCTATGGTTTGTTGACCTCCGTCAAGGTCATAAGAAGCTAGGGGTAAAAACCATTATCGGGAATTTCAAGTGTTGAAATTTGCAATGAGATTTCATACCTTCTATATGATAGTTGGATCCCGATACCCATTGCGAGTAAGAGTTACTCCTGAGAGAGTTTTGCACTTTACAATTAGCTAATCAAGTAGGTGTCTAGAAAGGTGTCAACGGGGTTATGCCTCTAGGGAAACGAGGATTATTTTAATTAGGTCCGTGCGAAAGCACGGGGGACCTCCCTCGGAGTACCGATACCTGCCTGGCCGAACGATTGGCGAACCTGTAGGGTGTAATTAATCCCGGCTAATCTTACCTTTTAGGGTTTGAAGGAAGATTTGATAAAAACAGTGGGAGCTATCCTGATTAGATAAAAACCAATCTAATCTTGCAAAGAGCGCACGCAAAGTGATTATCCTTCTCTCTCTCCTGGTAGCGACCAATGAAATGCCTTAATCAAGATAATAATATGGATGTATTGACCGAACCTACTTATTATACTAGGCTAGGTTCCGCTCTACCTTATGATTGTCATAATTCTGAGCAAGGCATAGGGGACTATCCAGATTCCCATGCCACCCAAACGAAGAATAAGCATGTTGATGCATTATCTTCGGGTGTGTTCGTTACCAAGAACTGTTTCTCAGTTTACTCTACGTCCTGGGTATTGGATACCGGATGAGAATCCTACACATGTAATTTGTTACATAGGCTATAGAAAGGTGGATAACTGGGAAATGATGGTATGTCTCTAGTAGTAGAGATGGTGCAATTGTAGCAGCCAAATCAGTTGGCAAATATCACCTAGTGTTACCAACTGATAATACAATAATTCTAAGCGACTGTTATTTCATACCAATATGAATATTTTCCTAAATTAAGTGTTGATTGGGTAAGGTACGTTGTATAACAATGTACACATTCTGAATCAAACTACAGTTCTAAACGTACTGAACACACACAAGAGGAACAGTCCAGAAATGAACAAAGTCTTTTTGAGGCATTGTAGACTAGGTCATGTCGATGAGACAAGACTAGCTAAAGTTCCATAAGGATGCATATTTGAATCCGTTCGAATTTACATCTTATGAAACTTACCGGTCATGTCTCAAAAGCTAGGTGACCAAATCTCCGTTTACTGGAAACGGGGAAAGAGCTACTGAACTCTTGGACAGATACATGGTGATATATGCGGTCCTATGTCTATACATGCCAGGGATGGTTCCGCGTACTATATTACATTCACCAATGTTCTCTCAAGATACGGACATGTGTTCTTGTTGAAACACAAATCTGAATCTTTTAAGAATTTCAAGGAATATAAGTAGGAAGATGAGAACCAGATGGGTAAAGGTATTCAAGTCCTTCGATAATGATCAGGGAAGAGAATACTTGAGCACGGAATTCCGGGATTATTTAAAAGAGAATGAGATTCTCTATCAGTTTACTCCTCCGTATACACCGCAACACAATGGTATATCGGGGTGGAGGAATCGCACCCTATGAGATATGATGCGCTCTATGATGAGTAATGCTGAGTTACCTATTTTCTTTTGGGGATATGCACTTGAGATAGTTGCATACCTATTGAATATAGTTCCAACCAAATCCGTTACCTACCACTCCATATGAGATATGGAATGGGAAAATACCATCTCTTAAAAGAGTTAAGATATGGGTTGTCCGGCCTATGTTGAAAAGAAAAATCCGGACAAGTTTGAGGCAAGGTTAGTTCTGTGCAAGTTTGTAGGATATCCCAAACATTCGCAAGGGTATATCTTCTACCACACTGAGGAACATAAGGTGTTTTGTTTCTCGACATGCCAGCTTTTTAGAAAAGGAATTTCTTATAGAAGAAATTAGTGGCGATGAGGTAGAACTGGAAGAAGTTCCAGCAAAGCAAACTTTAACTGACGATTTGGTGGAACCGGAGGATTCAATAGTCCCCGACGAACCGCAGCCACTCCGCAGATCTAGTAGGGTTCCTCACCCACCTGAAAGATACTAAGGTTTTCTCATAGACGGTGGGAGCAAGGATTGCATCATGGAGATGATGACCCAACTAGTTTCGAGCAGGCCAACACAAGTGGAGACTATGTGAAATGGCTGGATGCTATGCGATCTGAGATGGAATCCATGTACACCAGCAAAGTGTTGACTTTGCATGTTGCTCCTGAAGGGGTAAAACCCATCTGGAGCAAGAGGATCTTTGAGAAAGATAATTTGGTGTAGATGGAAAAGTTAAAACTTTCAAAGCTAGACTTGTAGCAAAAGGTTTTCGTCTACGACCTGGTGTCGACTATGATGAAACCTTTTCTCCTGTCGCTGTGCTTAAGTCCATCAGGATCCTACTTGCCAGAGCTGCATACCATGACTACGAAATCTGGCAGACTGCACGTCAACACCGCTTTTCTAAATGCTGATTTAGAATAGAGCGTGTATATGACACTGCCAAAGGGCTTCGTAGACAGTGGGAGCAACGGAAGCATGTGCAAGCTGTTTAAATCCATCTACAGGTTAAAGAAGGCATCGCAGAGATGGAACATCTGTTTTGATGAAGCTGTCAAAGAGTTTGACTTCATCAAAAAGGTAGATGAACCATGTATAAATAAGAAGGTTGTCGAGAGTATGGTTGCCTTTCTCGTATTGTACACGGATGACATACTCTTAATAGGAAACGATGTTCCTATGCTACACTTGGTCAAGCTCTTCTTATCACACAAGTTTTCCATGAAAGATCTAACTGATGCCTTCTACATCCTGGGGATACAGATCTATAGAGATAGATCTAAATGGATTTGGGATTGCCCCAATCCAGGTACATAGACACTATGCTAAAGGGGTTTAGTATGAATGATTTTAAGCGTGGTAATGTACTCGCTTGTTTAGGAATCACTCTCTAAAAAGAGATGTCTTTCGAGACTGATTTGGAGATGGCTCGGATGCAAGGAATGCCCTATGCTCTGGCAGAAGGGTCAATATACGATGTTATGTACCAGACCAGATGTAGCTTACTCACAAGATGTAGTGGGTAAGTATCGAAAAGATCTTTGGAAAAACCGCTGGACAGCTGTAAAGAACATTCTTAAGTGCTTGAAAAGGACTAAAGAGATGTTCTTGGTGTATGATAACGGTGAACTCCAGATGGAGTCCTTTACCGATTCGAGCTTCTAGAGTGATAGGGACGACTGAAAGTCAGTCTCGGGTTTTGTCTTCACCCTTAGTGGAGGGACGGTGTGTTGGAAGGGTTCCAAGCTATATACCGTAGCAGACTCGTTGATAGAAACTAATTGCATCGCTACCAACGATACTGCCAAAGAGGTTGTCTGGATGAAAAAGTTCATAGGATGAATTTGGTTCTTACCATTGAGCATCCAATACCTGTGTATTGTGATAACAATGGAGTTGTGACTTTGGCCTAGGAACCCCGGTCCCGTCAGCGATCCAGACATATTCTTAGACAGTATCACCTGATCAGGGACATATTCTGTAGCCCTATGTAACAGATTACATATCTGGGATCCTGATTTGGTATCACATACCCAGGACGTAGAGGATACAGAGAAACAGTTCTCTGTAATGAACACACCCGAAGATGATGCATCAGCATGCACTCTCTTCGTTTGGGCGGCAAGGGAATTCTGGTAATCCCCAATTTCCTGCTCTGTCTTATAACAATTATAAGTTGGAGCGGGACCAACGTTCCCCAGCTCAGTATAACAAGCGGGTTCGGTCAATAATCTGTATTATTATCTTGATTAAGACGTGATATGGTCGCTACCAGGAGAGAGAGAAGAAAACACTCAGCGTGCGCTCTTGCAAGAATAGATTGGTTATTATTTTATCTAATCAGGATGGCTCCCACTGCTTTTTATCAAATCTTCCTTCAAACCCTAAAAGGTAAGACTAGCCGGGATTAATTACACACTACAAGTTCGCCAATCTTTCAGCCAGGCCAGTGTCGGTACTTTGAGGGAGGTCCCCCGTGCTTTCGCACGAACCTAATTAATGTAAACCTCGTTTTCCCAGAGGCGTAACCCCGTTGACACCTTTCTAGACACCTACTTGATCGGCTAATTGTAATGTATAAAACTCTCCCAGGAGTAACTCTTACTCGCAGCGGGTATCGGGATCCAACTATCTCATAGAAGGTATGCAATCTTATTGCAAATTTCAACACTTGAAATTCCCGATAATATTTTGCCCCCAGCACCCTATGACCTTGACGGAGGTCAACAAACCATAGGCTACTAGTCAAGTTCAACCCGTCATTTCTTGATCGAATTAAACCCACCCGCACGACCCTTGACGGAGGTCAACAAGGCCGCACGACTACCCTAACTCAATCTGCATCATATGCATAAACAGATAAATACTAGTTAGCTACCGCACACTACGCCTTGACGGAGGTCAACAAACGTAGCACGAATACTAAATAGGACTTATCTGAAATGACGGAGGGCTACGACAGGTTTTTCTGAAAACCTATTGCGTAATGAACTTGATATCGTTGTAGAATCAAATGAATTTTGAAATGGAGTGTTTTTTAGGCTTTTCTAGTTTTGCTAAAGGAGTCACTCCCGGTGAAGGGATCGTCGGTCCTTTCCTCGTCGAATGAGGTGCAGGATATATCATATATATCACTGTGCAAAGCAGAACTCTTAAAAGCAATCAAAAGACAAACCGAGTGTGTAGCATCTGCCAGTTATTGCTAAAGGAGTCACTCCCGGTGAAGGGATCTCGGTCCTTTCCTTATCGAATAAGGTGCAGAATATATCATATATACTGCTGTGCAAAGCAAGAACTGTAGCTACCTGTTTTATTTTGAAATTCGATTCTACAATATCTTAGGTTTCTTTTTATTTCATTAATCACATTAATGAAGTCCCATCATTTAAGTACCTAAACATCACAGATAAATACGACGTACACTTATGCCATCCGCATTCGCCTCGATGTCCCCTCGTGCACCGTTAGGTTAGGTAACTAACGGCAAAGCGGGGCAGGGCTAGCGCGGGTGTAAAACATAAGTAACATCTATATAATATATCATATATACTATATACAGTATCCATCACAGAACATCTCATGATCACATCACAGATAACGCAGCAGAAGAATCATATGAAATATTGGATATACTAGGACGTCCGTGTTTTCAATACGAGCCAGTATAAAACACGGATTCCACGGTCGTGATGAATAGCCAAACCCACACCCCTAGACCCCTACGAGAGCGGCAAGCAACCCTACCAATTCTAGAGTTAGGAGACCCGGACTCGACTCCTCGAGTTGGTCTCCCACTGGACTCCAGAACCCGGTTACTTGTGCCCTCCTCCTTGGGTCTATCCTAGTGCAGAAAAGTAAATAATATACAAACGGTGACATCTTCCGCAACCTGGAAGTGCCCCAATAAAAGAATATTACATACAAGTTTTTACATGAATGAAAATGAAAAACACTCATCTCACATAAAAAACCCCGGCTATTCAAACACGACGATCCAATATAACATATCCAGCAACACATAACATCACATGTCATCAACGTAAGTAAATATGCGCATCCCAATTGTCGTTGACATATAGCAACGAAACCGGCGATATCACATATTACACTTACGGTCACAGAAAAGAAAGTGTAAAACTACAACAGTTGGAATCCGCAACCTCCTCAAATATCGCATGCCTGACCAAATGAATTCCTTAGACATCGCATGCCTAACAATTATAAACGCCGCATTTTAGTCTCAAAATTGAAAACACTTTTCAATATCAAGTCGGGCAATTCAACAAGATTCCCGACATCCTGATCGAATGCTCGTCGCAAACTTTAGTAGGCGGCCGCACCCCCGATACCGGCGACGAAGTGCACCAAGGCGGAACACCGCTACCGCGAGCACCCAAACGGATGCTTTCGGCGACGGGGTTCTCATACAGTCACTTGGTCGGGGCTATGGAGTGAGGCTGTCTATTAAGTTTACCCGGCGAGTATCCGCGTACGCTACGTGATTGCGACGGACTTTTGATCACATCAAAATTCCGTGGCAACCGATCAAGTGAGACTAAACTGCTATGTTTATAACATTCATTCAGTTATCACATAACTTTTGTGAATTCCAATTATTGTATCCCATTCCAGATAAACAGAAAATGTTAAACTTTTCGATCGAACAGTCAAACACCCAAGTTTTCCCGATACAGCTCAACACATGAAATAAGTCTAACAACATTCAGTTCGTGCCTCAGTACCAACGGTCCAGCCGTAGAAGGGTCAAGCCAACGCCTCACATGTGGCACGCCGTACTGCCCCAAACCCGAAGGTTCAAAGGGCAGTTCAAGACGGTCACATAATCGAGTTAAGGTTTGTTGTCTTCTAGAGGGTCCATCGCGTTACTTGCACTACTTAGAACGTCGTTAAACTACGGAAAAATCCAACACTTGGAAATTTCCCGACAGGGGAAAAATTGAGTATTTATATCCGGTCGAACTTTTTAACATATTCTAAAAATTATCCGGAAATCCACACAGACAAAATTTGATACTCCGATCAAAACACCGAATCCCCAAATCAATCCCAGAAAATTCAACTCTTGAATAAATTTTAAAAATTCCCAGAAAACTCAGCATAATTTATCAGGAATTACTGTGCAAACAATGAGGGCTGACGTCACCAGATAGCCGCGGAACCGCCGCAGAAGCTAGGCTTCTGCCGCGGTTCCGCCGCAATAAATACTGTTCATCGAAAAAAATTTGCATCGTAATTCATATTTTTCCCTGCTGAATTTTTTAGCAATTTTTAATTTGGAAAAATCCACGTTTTTGAAAAAAGGACAGAGAGCATTTTTTGAGATGGGTTTCGGGTTCGTTCGGGTTTCAAATTCCGTCTAGACTTCGCCTAAGGCTCTAGCTAGGCTCTGATACCACTGTAGGGTTCCTAGGCACCCTAATGAGGTCTCACAAGGCATCAACCATGCCAATTTCAAAAATACGGTGCAGAGAAACCCTAGACTACGGATCGTTAGCTAGAAGTCTAGGCGAAAAGATAACAAGTTAACACTTAACTAAGAGAATACGGAAATACAACCTTTGTAGATCCGGTGCTCCACCTCCATAGCTCCGCAATGAAGTCTTCTCGCTGTCCAAAATAAATCCCGGGCTCTAGCGTCGGCTTCATCGGAGAATAGGCGAGCTAGGTCGTCGATGTCCATACCGAAGATGATCTACGTCGAAGCATCGCAAGATCAAGCTCTCACTTCACCAAGTCATGAAACTTGTGAAGAAAACACACTCTACTACTTGGCAAGAGGTAGAGGATGAAGAAATAGGAAGTGGGTAAACTTTAGATTTGGATTTCTCACACTTTTCATCAATCCACCATTGATGAAGAGAAGCTTTCTTCATTGAAGAAGATGAAGAAGAAGATAAAGATCTATTATGATAAGTTAATTAAAAAGAAAAGAAAAAGGAAACTTATCATAATCATAACCATGATTAGGTGTAGAGAATAGACCATGGTTAATTGCATGGGTTAGGGTTAAGCATGAGACAAAATGGTCACAAAGTCAAAGCTTCATGAAGCTTCAAAGAAAGAAACAAAATTTGCAACCATTTCATTTCTAATCTTTTCCAAATAAACAAATAAATAAATGATTAAGAAAAAGAAAACCCTAATCATCAATTTAACCATGGTTTAATCTTTACACTTAACCAAGTTAACATGTATCATCAAACATGATACAATCATTTGCACAAAAAGTATATCACATATACAACTTGTACAAAGCAAGTGAGAAAATCCATTTAAAGTGAACCGATACTAGTTAATGCAAAGTAATATATTAAATATATAATTATGCATTAAATCATTAAATCAACACTTGATTCAATGATCCGGTCATGTCGCACATAACCGACTAGTATCCTATGTATCGGTTTATCGAATCAATCCTTGATTCGATAACTAGGTTATATCGCATATAACCAATCGATACATCCATCGAGAGAATAGAATACGGTATCACATACACGCATTATTCTCGGTCCCGCACATATCTCATATGCGCTCCTATTTCGTTTCGCTTGAGCCAGGAAACCTCTGTGTAGGACTCTAAAGACTCGTCAATACGCCGGCAGCAGGTGATGATCATATCAATCACCCACAAGCCGCAAGCGGTCTGCTAAACGTAACGGCCACCCGGGTATTGAGCGATCTGAAGATCGACGAGCAAGCCCGCTCACACTCCGGTGAATCCAACCAGTAACACTAACCGTACAGTCCGGTCTGTCCGTCTGATATGTCGCATATCTCGCCTAGGGGTGGTAAACGTCAGACCCCAATAGCTTGATAAGTCGTGTCGATATGAGGTCTATAACAATTCGAGAAACTACTGGTAACACTTACCAGTAAATCTCAGCAACCCTGGCCAGGGATTTCCTGTTATAGCCAATCGCATACAGCGCAACATCAACTCCCTATACCGGGAGAGACGAATCCCCTCCTATCGCTCATTGCCTCCATGTGACTCGGGACTGTACCCAAAAACCACCGTTTTGCATGCCCTCTTGGACGTGGTAAGATGGAAATCAAAGCACAGTGGGAACCACACAAGTCTCTATGACGATCTCGGGTCAACAGACTACTCTGTACCAGTGTCACCAGAGAACTGCCATCTGACGTGAGGTATAATACCATCTGGGAGTTCTCGGCGAGTCCGTCCAGTGTACCCAGTCTCTACTGAGCACCCGTATATCATCTCTGATGTCAAACACCAATGGATATGGGATCATCCATCGCCCATCTGTATGGGTCGAGAAGGTATACGCTAGTCTACTCTGGTATATCGATGCCCCGTCTCGATACACCCTCGACTAGGGACTTTGAAGGATGTACTTATGGACTACCATGTCCCCACTAGTATGATCCGCATCATAGTCCAGGTAGTCAAGCACACATCCTAAGGGCTTTACCAACATGTAACAGAGAGACAATTAGTGTACACGTTAAGGTAAAGATCAACCAGATAGCATACTATCATGTCGAACAAGAAATTCCTCCCTATATATGTCCAAGCATCCACTACAATATACATCCTATGTATAGTAATGGCCTCTAGGGCATACATATAACTAACAATCTCCTACTTGCACTAGGGCCATCTGATAGCAGTGGTTGTAGTATCTCATACTCAACCATCCCTTAAAAATCTCTCTCTGGGAACAGGCCTTTGTGAGTGGATCCGCTGTGTTGTTCTCTGAGTCTACTCTCTAAACCTCGATCACCTTGGAGATCAACCATCTCCATGATCAGGTGACACTGCCTTAGAATATGTCTGGATCACTGATGGGACGGACGTTCCTTGGTATAAGCCACAACTCCATTGTCTCACAATGGTTGGAACGTAGTTCATCTCATGAACCAATATACGCCCTAACATCCTCCTTGGTAGTATCTTAAGTAGCGATGTATCCTGCCTTTATCTTCTAGTATGCCACGGTATCTAGCTTGGAACTCTTCCAACATACCGTCCCTCCTGTGAGGGTAAAGACAATGCCTGTGACTGACATTCAGTCGTCTTTATCACCCTGCAACCCTTCCAGTGATTCTTCCCAGGATCGGTTGATACCGTCTCACTACAACTAGTGAGAATCCTAACATCCAATTAGATCTATCTCATAGATCCAAAACCAGGATTTAGTAGGTATCACTTTGATCCTATATGGAGAATCATTGTGATAAGCGGAGATTGATCGAGCGTAGCATAGGAAACTCCTTTCCTTATCAAGAGTATGTCATCCACGTACTCTACGAGGATCGTCTCCATACTCCTTACTACCTTTTTGTTTATACAAGGTTCATCTACTATTTTGATGATGTCAAACTCTTTGACTAATCTATCAAAACAGATGTTCCAACTCCGCGATGCCTGCTTTAATCCTATAAAGCATCTTGCACACGTTTCCGCTGCTCCCACTGTCTACGAAGCCCTCTGGCTGTGAACTTATAGACGTTATCTTCTAAAACATCATTTAGAAAAGCAGTCATGGCACCCAACCGCCAGATATCGTAGTCATGGTACGCAGCCGTGGCAAGTAGGATCTGGATGGACTTAAGCATAGCTGCTTGAAAAGGTTTCATCATAATCCACGCCTGGTGGATGACGAAAACCTTTAACAAGTCTAGCTTTGAAAGTCTCAACCTTTCCAAGTACACCAAGTAATCTTCTCAAGATATACTTGCTCCTGATGGGGATTTAACCCTTCAGATATAGCAATCAAAGTCCATACTTTGTTGGTGTACATGGATTCCATCTCAGATCTCTAAGCATCCAGCCATTCTTACAGAGTCTTACTCCTGATGGCCAGCTCGAAACTAGTTGGGTCATCATCTCATGATGAAATCCTCGCTCCCACTGTCATAGAGAAACCGAAGTAGCTCTCAGGTGGGTGAGGAACCCTACTAGATCGGCGGAGAGGCTGAAGTTCGTTGGTATCTACTGAATCTTTTGGTTCTACCAAATTATCTGCTGTAGTTTGTATAGCTGGAACCTTTCCAGTTTTACATTACAGACCTTGCCTCGAGCTTGTCCGGATTTTTCTTTTAGACATAGCCCGGACAACCCCAAATCTTAACTAACTTAAGATATGGGCTCTTCCCTTTCCATATCACATATGAAGTGGTAGGCAACTGATTTGATTCGAACCCTATTCAATAGGTATGCAACTTCATAAGTGCATAACTCCCAAAAGGAAAAAGGTAACTCAGTAGTACTCATCATAGAGCACACCATATCAAATAGGGTGTATCTGCTCCGCCCCGACATACCATCGTGCTATGGTGTATACAGAGGAGTAATGCTGAGAGAGAATCTCATTCTCCTTTTAGAATGGTCCAGGATTTCCGTGCTCAAGTATTCTCCTTCTTGATCTTATCAAAGGACATAATACTTATTCCCGTATTGGTTCTCTACTTCTAGCTTATATTCTGTGAATATCTCAAAAGGTTCGGACTTGTGTTTCAACAGGAACATATGTCTGAATCTAAAGAGATCATCAGAGAATGTAATGAAGTACAAAGAACCGGTCTTTGCATTTGTAGACTGGGGACCTTACATACATCAACATGTATCATCCCAAGAGTTCACTAACTTTTTCTCTGTTTCCAGTAAACAGAGCTATGGTCATCTTATCTCTGTGACATGACTGGCAAGTTTCACAAGATGTAAATTCAAAACGATTTAAATATGCATCTACATGTAACTTCAGCTAGTCGGGTCACATTGATATGACCTAGTCTACAATGCCTCAAGAAGGATTCGTTCACTTCTGAACTCTTCCTTTTGTGTGTGTTCCATATACTAAGAACTGTAGTTTGATTTAGAACATTAATGCTTTTAGATAACGTGCCTGAACCGATCAACTTTTGATATAGGAAATGTTCAAAACATTATCCAACAATACAAAATTTTATCATTTCTTTACTGATAAAGAGATAGATATGATTTTGTATATCAGGTTCGGTATCTAATAACATTTGTTCAGAATCAATGTATTCCGGTAATACAGGGTGACAGTGACCAACAGACTTGGCTGCAACACTTGCCCCGTTTTCTGCCTCATGAAACTTATCACCCGTTCTCAGTTCTCTACCTTTCTGTAGCCCTATGTAACAGATTACATATCTGGGATCCTGATTTGGTATCACATACCCAGGACGTAGAGGATACAGAGAAACAGTTCTCTGTAATGAACACACCCGAAGATGATGCATCAGCATGCACTCTCTTCGTTTGGGCGGCAAGGGAATTCTGGTAATCCCCAATTTCCTGCTCTGTCTTATAACAATTATAAGTTGGAGCGGGACCAACGTTCCCCAGCTCAGTATAACAAGCGGGTTCGGTCAATAATCCGTATTATTATCTTGATTAAGACGTGATATGGTCGCTACCAGGAGAGAGAGAGAAGAAAACACTCAGCGTGCGCTCTTGCAAGAATAGATTGGTTATTATTTTATCTAATCAGGATGGCTCCCACTGCTTTTTATCAAATCTTCCTTCAAACCCTAAAAGGTAAGACTAGCCGGGATTAATTACACACTACAAGTTCGCCAATCTTTCAGCCAGGCCAGTGTCGGTACTTTGAGGGAGGTCCCCCATGCTTTCACACGAACCTAATTAATGTAAACCTCGTTTTCCCAGAGGCGTAACCCCGTTGACACCTTTCTAGACACCTACTTGATCGGCTAATTGTAATGTATAAAACTCTCCCAGGAGTAACTCTTACTCGCAGCGGGTATCGGGATCCAACTATCTCATAGAAGGTATGCAATCTCATTGCAAATTTCAACACTTGAAATTCCCGATAATATTTTGCCCCCAGCACCCTATGACCTTGACGGAGGTCAACAAACCATAGGCTACTAGTCAAGTTCAACCCGTCATTTCTTGATCGAATTAAACCCACCCGCACAACCCTTGACGGAGGTCAACAAGGCCGCACGACTACCCTAACTCAATCTGCATCATATGCATAAACAGATAAATACTAGTTAGCTACCGCACACTACGCCTTGACGGAGGTCAACAAACGTAGCACGAATACTAAATAGGACTTATCTGAAATGACGGAGGGCTACGACAGGTTTTTCTGAAAACCTATTGCGTAATGAACTTGATATCGTTGTAGAATCAAATGAATTTTGAAATGGAGTGTTTTTTAGGCTTTTCTAGTTTTGCTAAAGGAGTCACTCCCGGTGAAGGGATCGTCGGTCCTTTCCTCGTCGAATGAGGTGCAGGATATATCATATATATCACTGTGCAAAGCAGAACTCTTAAAAGCAATCAAAAGACAAACCGAGTGTGTAGCATCTGCCAGTTATTGCTAAAGGAGTCACTCCCGGTGAAGGGATCTCGGTCCTTTCCTTATCGAATAAGGTGCAGGATATATCATATATACCGCTGTGCAAAGCAAGAACTGTAGCTACCTGTTTTATTTTGAAATTCGATTCTACAACATCTTAGGTTTCTTTTTATTTCATTAATCACATTAATGAAGTCCCATCATTTAAGTACCTAAACATCACAGATAAATACGACGTACACTTATGCCATCCGCATTCGCCTCGATGTCCCCTCGTGCACCGTTAGGTTAGGTAACTAACGGCAGAGCGGGGCAGGGCTAGCGCGGGTGTAAAACATAAGTAACATCTATATAATATATCATATATACTATATACAGTATCCATCACAGAACATCTCATGATCACATCACAGATAACGCAGCAGAAGAATCATATGAAATATTGGATATACTAGGACGTCCGTGTTTTCAATACGAGCCAGTATAAAACACGGATTCCACGGTCGTGATGAATAGCCAAACCCACACCCCTAGACCCCTACGAGAGCGGCAAGCAACCCTACCAATTCTAGAGTTAGGAGACCCGGACTCGACTCCTCGAGTTGGTCTCCCACTGGACTCCAGAACCCGGTTACTTGTGCCCTCCTCCTTGGGTCTATCCTAGTGCAGAAAAGTAAATAATATACAAACGGTGACATCTTCCGCAACCTGGAAGTGCCCCAATAAAAGAATATTACATACAAGTTTTTACATGAATGAAAATGAAAAACACTCATCTCACATAAAAAACCCCGGCTATTCAAACACGACGATCCAATATAACATATCCAGCAACACATAACATCACATGTCATCAACGTAAGTAAATATGCGCATCCCAATTGTCGTTGACATATAGCAACGAAACCGGCGATATCACATATTACACTTACGGTCACAGAAAAGAAAGTGTAAAACTACAACAGTTGGAATCCGCAACCTCCTCAAATATCGCATGCCTGACCAAATGAATTCCTTAGACATCGCATGCCTAACAATTATAAACGCCGCATTTTAGTCTCAAAATTGAAAACACTTTTCAATATCAAGTCGGGCAATTCAACAAGATTCCCGACATCCTGATCGAATGCTCGTCGCAAACTTTAGTAGGCGGCCGCACCCCCGATACCGGCGACGAAGTGCACCAAGGCGGAACACCGCTACCGCGAGCACCCAAACGGATGCTTTCGGCGACGGGGTTCTCATACAGTCACTTGGTCGGGGCTATGGAGTGAGGCTGTCTATTAAGTTTACCCGGCGAGTATCCGCGTACGCTACGTGATTGCGACGGACTTTTGATCACATCAAAATTCCGTGGCAACCGATCAAGTGAGACTAAACTGCTATGTTTATAACATTCATTCAGTTATCACATAACTTTTGTGAATTCCAATTATTGTATCCCATTCCAGATAAACAGAAAATGTTAAACTTTTCGATCGAACAGTCAAACACCCAAGTTTTCCCGATACAGCTCAACACATGAAATAAGTCTAACAACATTCAGTTCGTGCCTCAGTACCAACGGTCCAGCCGTAGAAGGGTCAAGCCAACGCCTCACATGTGGCACGCCGTACTGCCCCAAACCCGAAGGTTCAAAGGGCAGTTCAAGACGGTCACATAATCGAGTTAAGGTTTGTTGTCTTCTAGAGGGTCCATCGCGTTACTTGCACTACTTAGAACGTCGTTAAACTACGGAAAAATCCAACACTTGGAAATTTCCCGACAGGGGAAAAATTGGGTATTTATATCCGGTCGAACTTTTTAACATATTCTAAAAATTATCCGGAAAGCCACACAGACAAAATTTGATACTCCGATCGAAACACCGAATCCCCAAATCAATCCCAGAAAATTCAACTCTTGAATAAATTTTAAAAATTCCCAGAAAACTCAGCATAATTTATCAGGAATTACTGTGCAAACAATGAGGGCTGACGTCACCAGATAGCCGCGGAACCGCCGCAGAAGCTAGGCTTCTGCCGCGGTTCCGCCGCAATAAATACTGTTCATCGAAAAAAATTTGCATCGTAATTCATATTTTTCCCTGCTGAATTTTTTAGCAATTTTTAATTTGGAAAAATCCACGTTTTTGAAAAAAGGACAGAGAGCATTTTTTGAGATGGGTTTCGGGTTCATTCGGGTTTCAAATTCCGTCTAGACTTCGCCGAAGGCTCTAGCTAGGCTCTGATACCACTGTAGGGTTCTTAGGCACCCTAATGAGGTCTCACAAGGCATCAACCATGCCAATTTCAAAAATACGGTGCCGAGAAACCCTAGACTACGGATCGTTAGCTAGAAGTCTAGGCGAAAAGATAACAAGTTAACACTTAACTAAGAGAATACGGAAATACAACCTTTGTAGATCCGGTGCTCCACCTCCATAGCTCCGCAATGAAGTCTTCTCGCTGTCCAAATAAATCCCGGGCTCTAGCGTCGGCTTCATCGGAGAATAGGCGAGCTAGGTCGTCGATGTCCATGCCGAAGATGATCTACGTCGAAGCATCGCAAGATCAAGCTCTCACTTCACCAAGTCATGAAACTTGTGAATAAAACACACTCTACTACTTGGCAAGAGGTAGAGGATGAAGAAATAGGAAGTGGGTAGACTTTAGATTTGGATTTCTCACACTTTTCATCAATCCACCATTGATGAAGAGAAGTTTTCTTCATTGAAGAAGATGAAGAAGAAGATAAAGATCTATTATGATAAGTTAATTAAAAAGAAAAGAAAAAGGAAACTTATCATAATCATAACTATGATTAGGTGTAGAGAATAGACTATGGTTAATTGCATGGGTTAGGGTTAAGCATGAGACAAAATGGTCACAAAGTCAAAGCTTCATGAAGCTTCAAAGAAAGAAACAAAATTTGCAACCATTTCATTTCTAATCTTTTCCAAATAAACAAATAAATAAATGATTAAGAAAAAGAAAACCCTAATCATCAATTTAACCATGGTTTAATCTTTACACTTAACCAAGTTAACATGTATCATCAAACATGATACAATCATTTGCACAAAAAGTATATCACATATACAAAGCAAGTGAGAAAATCCATTTAAAGTGAACCGATACTAGTTAATGCAAAGTAATATATTAAATATATAATTATGCATTAAATCATTAAATCAACACTTGATTCAATGATCCGGTCATGTCGCACATAACCGACTAGTATCCTATGTATCGGCTTATCGAATCAATCCTTGATTCGATAATTAGGTTATATCGCATATAACCAATCGATACATCCATCGCGAGAATAGAATACGGTATCACATACACGCATTATTCTCGGTCCCGCACATATCTCATATGCGCTCCTATTTCGTTTCGCTTGAGCCAGGAAACCTCTATGTAGGACTCTAAAGACTCGTCAATACGCCGGCAGCAGGTGATGATCATATCAATCACCCACAAGCCGCAAGCGGTCTGCTAAACGTAACGGCCACCCGGGTATTGAGCGATCTGAAGATCGACGAGCAAGCCTGCTCACACTCCAGTGAATCCAACCAGTAACACTAACCATACAGTCTGGTCTGTCCGTCTGATATGTCGCATATCTCGTCTAGGGGTGGTAAACGTCAGACCCCAATAGCTTGATAAGTCGTGTCGATATGAGGTCTATAACAATTCGAGAAACTACTGGTAACACTTACCAGTAAATCTCAGCAACCCTGGCCAGGGATTTCCTGTTATAGCCAATCGCACACAGCGCAACATCAACTCCCTATACCGGGAGAGACGAATCCCCTCCTATCGCTCATTGCCTCCATGTGACTCGGGACTGTACCCAAAAACCACCGTTTTGCACGCCCTCTTGGACGTGGTAAGATAGAAATCAAAGCACAGTGGGAACCACACAAGACTCTATGACGATCTCGGGTCAACAGACTACTCTGTACCAGTGTCACCAGAGAACTGCCATCTGACGTGAGGTATAATACCATCTGGGAGTTCTCGGCGAGTCCGTCCAGTGTACCCAGTCTCTACTGAGCACCCGTATATCATCTCTGATGTCAAACACCAATGGATATGGGATTATCCATCGCCAATCTGTATGGGTCGAGAAGGTATACGCTAGTCTACTCTGGTATATCGATGCCCCGTCTCGATACACCCTCGACTAGGGACTTTGAAGGATGTACTTATGGACTACCATGTCCCCACTAGTATGATCCGCATCATAGTCCAGGTAGTCAAGCACACATCCTAAGGGCTTTACCAACATGTAACAGAGAGACAATTAGTGTACACGTTAAGGTAAAGATCAACCAGATAGCATACTATCATGTCGAGCAAGAAAGTCCTCCCTATATATGTCCAAGCATCCACTACAATATACATCCTATGTATAGTAATGGCCTCTAGGGCATACATATAACTAACAGGGTTAGCCATTCACTTGTTCATTCTAACACTTGGCCATTTTTCTTGAGTTGCTCTCATATGCTCTCTAGCTTCTTCTTCATCCTCATTGTCATGGTTCAAGCTTCAACCCTCACATGTGATGTGAACCATGAAGCTTGAACACAAACCTGTGAGCTTTCATATCCTCTACTTCACCATCCTACACTTGATTAGCGATCGAGCGTAGCGTGTTTCCCACACCAAAGAGTTTAGTGTAGAGATAGCTTGAGTTAGAGGGACTTCGCGTGGATCATCTTCGGTACGAAGGTAATCAGAGGAAGCTCGTCCAAACCCTCAAGTGGAGCCTAGTGGAGTCGCGGGACTACTACACGCGGCATATGAAGTGAAGGACTCGATCTATGAGGGTATAGCCATCTTTCACTTCTTCTAGTTTAGTTGATATCAAACATAAAACCCTAATCAACTAGCTAAAGATCTTGGATAGTCTAGCTTAGCACCTATAAACTTTTTAATTTGGCATGCTTGATGTCACTTGGACCTCATTGTGGTGCTAGGGGTAGACTTTCAATGATGCTGCTGACATCATTCATCTGTACATGTTACTTGTTTACTGCTTAATGGCACGTCTCGGATTCAGCCCAAGAATCTTGACCGTGGTCCCGGGCACGCATGGGATACTATTGAGTTATATCGACGATTCTATTAAATTGATTTCAAAGACTTCTAGAATAGATAACCTAGAGGCACAGTCTTTAGGATACACATCTCATACCTATATCTCACTGTTTTACACCTGTGTTATTTATTTACACTCATGTTTAATCATAGCATCCTATCATGGTTATTACTATTATTTTGATATTTATGACGCACTGACGTCTGGGTTTTGCATGGCCCCGATACTTGATATAGCATGTGAGTATTCGACAGGATCGCCGATCGGTGAGGACCGCCTCATTGAAATAGCTCTTATGTGGGTTAGTTATTTCTTAGATCTTTATTGCTTCCGCTGTCTTTTCCAGTTATTGTTCTTGTGGCTATTGGACATGTGATAGATAGATTTAGTAGTTTACTGTTCTTGATATCTGATTGACAGCCGTAATGTGACTATGAAAGGATCTTTCCTCTCCATAGGTAGCATGGTTGGTTCTGTCACGTGCCTTGTTTACGTATTTTGGGAAGTGGGCGTGACATGGTTTGTTTGGTATCAGAGCATAGGTTTTAGGTTAGCTGGTTTTCGTTTCTTTTGTAGTTGGGTATTGGACCCAATACACTAATCAGGAAACCCAGAATTTTAAGAACATGTCCTACCACATTATTGTCTTGTCATTCGAATTCTTGAATCTTATCCTTCTCTTAAACTCTTTTATCTCAACGATTTGGAAATGACTTTGCATCTCGGCTTGGAATCTTTTTGGTTCATTATTGTTTCTCCCATCTTATTCTCTCGATTCTGTTAGTAGAATTTGGACGACTTGAATAGAGTTTTGTAGTTATAACTATGTACCACGGCATGGTTACAATACGGTACTATATGTAGGTAATCCGGAGTCTTATTTCGATTCATTTTCTTAACTTATGGTCGTTGCATTACCTTGTTTCCTCTCGGAGTCATTGCTTACATGTTTATGTCTTATCACGAGCTTGAATCCAGCAACCACAATATATCTTTCCTCTCGTCCCGTAAGAACCAATCTGTTTGCGTTTCGAAGAATAAGGAGAAACACAGGAGAAGTTTTTAATGATTGTAGTAGTTCGAGATTAACCCCAGCGGGAGCTGGTACAGACCGCTTCAAGGACGATCAGATGTAAGATATTTGATTGAAAAAGTTTTGACAGACCCGCCTCAAATTATCAGAGTAGCGCAGCGGAAGAGTGGTGAGCTAATAACCCACAAGTCTTAGAACAAACTTGCAAATTCATGATGAAGGGAACCGTTTACTGAAGGGTGAAGTTCGTAAACAAGTTGCAGATGAAACGCTGATAGCAGTTCAGGATTTCATGGATGTGTTCAAGGACATCTTGAGTTTACCGTCTAAACGAGATGTGGAGTTTGCGATTGATCTTATTCCTGTAGCGGCGTCAATTTCGAAGGCTTATTATCCGATGGCACCGGTGGAACTGGAAGAAGTAAAGAGACAAGTTTTTGAATTACTAAAGAAGGGTTGGATTCACAGCAAAGGTTCACCTTGGGAAACTCCAGTTCTTTTAGTCAAAAAGAAAGATGGCACGCGGAGGATGTGCATCGACCATCGAGAGTTAAATCGGGTGACTATTAAGAACAAGTACCCAATCTCTCGCATAGGCGAATTATTCGATCAACTCAGTGGCGCGAAAGTAGTCTCGAAGTTGGATTTACGATCAGGGTATCATCAAGTTCGGGTGAAAGATGAAGACATTTGCAAGACAGCGTTCTGAACTCGATATGAGCATTACGAGTATTTAGTGATGCCATTTGGAGTTACTAATGCACCAGCAATATTTATGGACTTAATGAACCGAATATTTTCACCATATCTGGATCATTTCGTAGTGGTGTTTATTGACAATATTTTGGTTTATTCGAGGAGCAAAGAAGAGCATGAAGAACACTTGAGGATCGCAATGCAAACGTTGAGACGAGAAAAGCTATATGCTAAGATGAGCAAGTGCGAGTTTTGGCTCGAAAAAGTGAAGTTCTTGAGTCTTGTTGTATCCAGAGATGGAATTGCCGTTGACCCTCAAAAGATTGCAGCTGTTCATGATTGGCCACTTCCAAAGAATGTAGGGGAGATCAGAAGTTTTCTTGGTCTTGCCGGATACTATAGAAGGTTCGTGGAGAACTTCGCTCGAATTGCAGAACCATTGACCAAGCTAACACGAAAGGAGGTACCGTTCGCATGGACCGAGAAGTGTGTGTCAACTTTTGAAGCGTTGAAGCAAAGATTGACCACCGCTCCTATTATGACCGTGCCAGATAGTTCTGGAGGGTTGCTTATTCATAGCGACGCATCTGGAAAAGGCTTGGGATGTGTTCTAATGCAGAATGGGAAGGTTATAGCCTATGCGTCAAGACAATTGAAGACTCATGAGAAGAACTACCCAACTCATGATTTGGAGCTAGCAGCAGTGATTTTCGCTCTGAAGATTTGGAGACACTACTTATTAGACGAAAAGATAGAAGTGTTTACCGATCAAAAAAGCCTAAAGTATGTGTTCACATAGAAAGATCTCAACATGAAGCAATGTAGATGGTTGGAGCTGATGGCTGACTATGATCTTGACCTACAATACCATCCGGGGAGAGTTATTGTAGTGTTGGATACTCTAAGTCGGTTGCCAGCAATACGGATGTTGACTGAACAGAAAGAGATTATACCTGATTTTCAAAGATTCGAGTTGGAGATTGTACTACCGCATTCTTCGGGACAGTTGATGCAATTGCAGGTACAGTCGTCTTTGATTGATAACGTTAAAGCAGCACAGTCGCACGATCCTAGATTGCAGAAGTTTCGAGAACAAGTAGAAGCGGGGCTTCGAACGGACCTGTTAATTCATGAAGATGGTTCATTACGATATGGCAGTCGTTTATGTGTGCTTAAAGGATATGTTCATGAAGAAGTCATAAAGGAGGCTCATAGTTCGGCGTATTCTGTACATCTGGGAGGCAAAAAGATGTACCGAGATCTATAACGACATTTCTGGTGGGAAGGCATGAAAAAAGAGATTGCTCGCTACGTATCGAAGTGCTTGGTGTGTCAGCAAGTCAAGACTGAATATTAAAGGATAGCTGGTTTTTTGCAACCACTTCCGATCCCTCAATGGAAATGGGACCATATAACCATGGATTTCATGACAGCTTTACCACGGAGTCTAATGGGCAATTATGCAGTTTGGGTGATTGTTGATCGATTGACCAAGACATCTCATTTCATACCGTTTCGAGTTGGTCATTTGATGGAGGCTTTAGCAGAGTGGTACATGCAGGAGATTGTGAGATTGCATGGAGTATCCATGAGCATCGTTTCCGATCGTGATACTCGATTTCTATAACACTTTTGGAGGAGTCTACAGGAAAGTTTGGGAACTCACTTGAAATTTAGCACAGCCTATCATCCTCAGACAGATGGCCAGTCTGAAAGAACGATCCAAACTCTGAAGATATGTTGAGGGCATGCATGTTAGACTTCAAGGGTTCATGGGAGAATCATTTACATTTAGTGGAGTTTTCATACGACAACAGTTTTCAGGCAACTATACAGATGGCTCCATTCGAATCATTGTACGGTCGTGTCGCTCGCCTGTTTGTTGGGACTATATTGGAGAAAGAAAATTGTTGGGACCGGAACTCATTGTGCAAACTGTGGAGAAAGTTACCTTGATCCGTAATAATATGAAGGTGGAACAGGATCGACAGAAAAGTTGGGTTGATACTGGAAGAAGACCTTAGAGTTCGTTGTTCGTGATCTAGTGTTCTTGAAGAATCACCGACTAGAGGAGTAATCCAATTTGGTTGTCGAGGCAAGCTTAGTCCTCGATTCGTGGGGTCTTTCAATATCATCGAGCGTGTTGGAGAGCTAGTTTATCGATTAGCTTTACCACCATCCTTAGCGGGTGTTCATGATATGTTTCATGTATCTCAACTCCCCAAGTATGTTTGAGATGAGATGTACATCCTAGATCACTCAGAATTGACAGTGAGAGAAGATTTGACTTATAAAGAGCAACCGATGATGATTGTGGATCGACAAGAAAAGATTTTCAAGAATAGGGTGATCTCTCTAGTACTTGTTTCGTAGGGAAATCGTTCATATGGAGAATCTACTTAGGAACGTGAAGACGAGATTCGACAAAAGTTTCCTCATCTCTTTCCTTAAATCCGTATCTTCTTATATTTTCCTGTATCGTGAATTTCGAGAACAAAATTCTTTTGTAGTTGGGTATAATGTAACACCCTAGTACGGTTATATGACATTAATTAGTATTTTAACACTTACTTTATATTTCTTCTATTCTATCTATTGGGTCGCGAATGATTCGAATAGTAGTAGTCATTATCCAACCCAACCCGCAAGTTTAGAACCCAATATGGTGCAAGATTGTATCTGAGATTTACCAGTAAAGTATATCTATGTGAATCTAGTATAATACCTACATTATATTTTTAGATCTTATAAATTATATATCTAGATCATCATATATCTTTTAATAGCCACAAGTTAAAAATAACTTATATTTTGTTGACTGTCATCATATGGATGCCATCCCGTATCTTATTTTGCTTTTATCTTTTACGTTTAAATCTCAAGAGATTTAATATCAAATATTTACTAAATCTAGATATATTTTTAGGAGCCTTTTAAATCTTAAATTAGGGGTATGAGTTATTTAAAATATATTCTCGCATTATGGTTGAGAAGTTTACATATGTGAATTATTTTCCAAAATATATTTTTGATGAGATTTTGGTGGAGATTGGTTGTAGTTTGATATTATTTATATACATTAAAACTAATATATATTTATAACCTAATTTAAACTATACTATATATATTTATATTAAACACAGAACCTCTTTCTCTCTCTCCCCCACATAACATATCTCTCCCTCATCAATTTATATATTCTCCTTCTTCGTTCTTCAAGCCCACACCCATTCTCACCGACGCAACTCCAGCTGCATCCTAAAACCTTAACCGAGCCAGCAAAACTTGGTGTTGATTTGTATAGTGTCATATTGCTTCCGCTCACCGCGTTTGTTTCGAGGCAAGTTTACAACTTGCTACATGCTATACTTTATGTAATTACTTATATGTTGTCGTACTATCATCATCATCATCATCATCATCATACAGCTATATCTATATAATTTATACACCGTAGTTATTTAACATTAATCAGTTTTATAATATACAATGTATTCAAGTTTACAACTTACGACATGCTATAATTATATGTATAAATATATATATTGTCGTAATATTTCTTATTATTATCACTAATTAGTTTATAATCTACATTTATAACTTTATACAAAATATAGTTTGAAAATATTATAGTTTACACATGAAACGTCGTCGCAAAGCGGATACGACAAATCTGAAACTTACTGTACATCTTACATTATAAAATTCATTATAAATCATAAAAAAATCATTAGCATACGTTCTTTAGTTTGTTACAAAGCTAACTCAGAATACTATAACTCTGTGAAATATTTACTTGCAAAATAAATTGTTTAAATATCGTAAAATGCAAATGAAAGTATCTATGAACTGCTGTCCAGGGAAATTCCAGCAGCAAACTTTCAAATTCGAACGTTCATAACTCTTTGTAGGAACAACCTGAGATACTTTAACTTATAAAAATAAAAACCTTATTGAATTAGTTTTGTTTTGGTATATGACACGTCCCTTTTGGAGGACGTTTGTTATTTTTAAGCTATTTTACAAATTAGAATGACGTTAAATTTCTGAACGGAACTTTCGTGTGCATGGTTAATCAATACCACTTTTATAGTTATTAATCGGATTGAATATATTATCCCTGTTAATGTTATTATAACAATATCTATTTAATAAATAATAGCGCATGTGATTTAATATTCAGCAAATATTACCGATTTACAGTTTTATAGTATCCGTCTGTATCCGTATTGATAATAGCTTATCTAGTTGCATGCCGGAACGTCACAACGTTATCATACTACTATATTAGTTCAATATGTTATCTACATTGCATCATCATGGTAATGGACGTATAATGGTTATTACAGATAGATACATATGCATCCCGGTATTAGTCGTGTTTCGATATTGATTACAGTTTTATATTGGTATCTATTTTGGGTTAATATATATTACATGACATGTTCACGACCCACTACCGGAATTGTTACTTGGATCTTATTACTAATGCCAACAATCCTGATTGTTGTCCTGATGGACGAGACTTGTTGTCTGCATAGACAAAACTTATACATGCTTGATCCTGTGTTGGCATTAGACATCATCAATATCTGATTTGAACACATAACCTTAGAGGTAAGGAGAAATCAATAATAAAACCTGACTTGTAACTCAACAGTTCGATACTTATACCGATCAGTCTTTACGGGCTCTGCCAGCCCCGGGATTGTAACGATCCTGAATTTTCTGTACAAAATTTTTCTTCTTAAAGTACATAATGGGGTTTCCTAACTTGAACACACGTTATAAATTTAATTTGTTTAAGAACAGCAAGAAACAACTTGTAACTCATTGGTAAAGCCTTGCACTGCTGTGACTTAGCCCCTGTGTTCAAATCCCATCAGCCACATATATTTTTCTGAATTTTTATTTTAAACTTTTTGGAAGTCTAAAAGTTTACACGTGCAATACACGTAAAATGAAAAGTCACAGAAAATCAAACATGTGCACAATGTTATATGTATAGACTAGGATACGCGGCACAAATCCAAGCACTCACCTCCACCATCGGACCGGCGAGAATGCCTTTTAGGCCGACGACGCCGGGCCCTCCGTAGGGAATGGCCCCCGTGCTTTGCACACTAAACTCTTGGCTTACCCCCACTATTCCTATTCTGTTTGATTTTCCTGAAAATTAACAGAGAATAAAAAATGGAGTTTTAAATCCAATTTTATTGCAATTTTAATTCTCTCTTCAATCCCTAAACACTAATTCCATCCTATAAATACAATCCCATATCCTAGCCCTCTTCATTCTAAAATCTCTTGTCAAAATTCTCAAATTTTTTAAAGTCCTAGAAGAGTACAAGTGAAGATATCTCAAGAACGACTTCCGGCGAGGATTCGAGACAATTCCGGCGACTCCACGAAGCTACCTTTCTCATCCTATACATCCCCTCTCTCATTTTAACTCGTAAGTCCCATCTCTTTTCCTCTCTTCCTCTCTTAAAATGATCTATTTTCAAAATATGTCGGTAAGTGGAGTTATACCGGCTTTTGTTTCTAAAACCTTGAAAATTATAATTTATCCTAATAACCACTCATCCATATCACTATACCTTACTTGTTAGTTATTAACTAATGTTTTGAAATAAGTTTCACTTTAAAACTCTATGTAAAACAACTTTATTTAAGCTTTTATAGTTAAATACCATGAAGTTTACTACAACATCTTTCAATACTTTTGCTTAGCCTACCTTTAGAAAACCTCACGAGGTAATGACCTACCTCTCACATACACACATCTTGACATAGCACGATTTTCTTGAAACCAATATCTTGTGGCAAAATACGACTTTTCAATAAAATACCTCAAACTATAAAAACCCGTTTTCTTGTAAATAGTATTATTTAAATTCCTTGCGATTATACCTCTACAACTCATTTTGGGGAACCCGGTTGGGATGGTGCGGATTATCGCACGTCCTCGGGATTAGTAGAGCGAGATGCAAAATGAGAATTTCTATTTAATAATAAAAATTATTTTTTAATAATTATATAAATAATATATCAAACCATATATTTTTAATATATAATAAAATTTCTTGTTTTCTAGAATTGCAAGTTTTATGAAAATATCATCAAGAATCAATACAAGTCAAACTTTATATTAAAATACCTTGAACTATTCAAGCTTAGGTATATATTCATTAGAATATCTCACATTTTAAAAGTTACATCCATGAAAACCTTAAATACGATAAATAAATAATTGAGGTTGATTTTGAAAGTATACTAAAAATATTTTTCATAAAAACCCCTCAAGTTATATTAAATTTACATTAAGGACCCTAGAAAATATAGGTTTAAGCAGGACCAATTCTCTTGAGCCTCAGGGAGCCGGAGAAAATGGGTGCTTACCTATTTAAAGTAGAAAACTAAAACGGGGTTATCAATGGTAATTGTCTTGGAAAAAAACACAAATCCTGCCGTCCATGTGCAGCAGTTATCGATAACACCATAACCTAATTCAGGATCCAAATATGTTTAAGTGTCTGACTCAATCTGAGTCTCAGTCTAATCTGAATACAATCCAAATATGAATCCAATCATAACTCCAATTCAACATGAATCTAATATATCAAACATGAACACTTGAACCTGAACATGAATACCGAACAATACAAACATGCAACATAACTTGATTTGACCGAACCATGGCTATATCTTGAACTTGACTATATGACTATCCGTTTATATCCTGATCTGTTTACATGAACAACTTATACCATGGTCTCGGCAAGGCTGATAACTACAAATCAATACAATATACATTACGGGGTTTTAGCGGATAGACTGGTACGAAATGTATTAGAAGTGAAACGAGATGGTCACTAAAAGACACTACATGAACATCCGTGTCGTTGTCTCGTGGTTTTGTCGACGGGGCCTTGTACTACGGGTTACCATAGTCCACGAGATAAGTTAGACTCCTCTCGTATATACGGATGCCTTCTGTACCAAACTACAAACAACTACGTTAACATAACAAACAGATAATTTACCAGTTCTATTATTTTTACTTGTCTATTCCATTCTATCTTTTGGGACTTATCGAGCGCTAGTTCGCCGGCGACATTCCTGTCTCTTCTGTCTTTGGAATGTTCGTCAGAAGGACCCGGCCCTCAGTAGGCCGAGCCCAACCAGGACGATTTGGAGCAGATCACCGAGCAACATGACTTCTAGGCTTTTACTTATACTTATTTCATTTCAGTTCATATGCCGTTGTTTAGGCATCACTTTCTTTCATTGTACTTTACTTTTCAGTTGTATGTAAAGAATGATTATCAATAAAAAGCAGTTGTTTTATTACATCTCTTGTTATTCTTGTGTTATTCATTTATATTGCTTATTTACGCTTAGCGTGTTTACTTCTGAGTAAATACGTCGCGTGCCCGCCACGTCTCTTTCCCTGTACACCGGGAAGTAGGGCATAACAGGGATGCTGCTACTGATATCATTCATCTGTACATGTTGCCTATTTACTGCTTAGCGGCACGTCTCGGATTCAGCCCGAGAACCGTGGTCCCATGCACGCACGGGATACTATTGAGTTACATCGACGATTCCATTAAATTATTTCAAAGACTTCTAGTATAGATAACATAGAGGCACAGACTTTAGGATACACATCACATATCTATATCTCACTGTTTTACACCTGTGTTATTTATTTACACTCATGTTTAATCATAGCATCCTATCCTGATTATTACTATTATTTTGATATTTATGACGCACTGACGTCTGGGTTTTGCATGGCCTAGATACTTGATATAGCATGTGAGTATTCGACAGGATCGCCGATCAGCGAGGACGACCTCATTGATATAGCTCTTATGCGAGTTAGTTATTTCTTGGATCTTTATTGCTTCCGATGTCTTTTCCAGTTATTGTTCTTGTGGCTATTGGACATGTGATAGATAGATTTAGTGGTTTACTGTTCTTGATATCTGATTGACAGCCGTAATGTGACTATGAAAGGATCTTTCCTCGCCATAGGTAGCATGGTTGGCTCTGTCATGTGCCGTGTTTACGTATTTTGGGAAGCGGGGCATGACATTAACCCTCTTATTCGGGCGTGCAATCAATTCATGATAGTTGCGATCTCGATTTGAGATTCGTTAATACTTGCTTTGTTGAGGGTTTGAGATCAATAGGGATCAATGAAAGGACAAGGGTTAGTAAAAAGAAACCCTAATCTCTCTAAATACCCTAATCCACATTCATCGCTATTTCTCTAGTATTAAATAATTAAAAGATAAAAAGAATTATTTTTAAAACTCCATCCATTAACTACTCAACCCGAAAAACCCTACAAGCCTTTCTCTTAAGAAATTTTGAAATTTTTTTAGTATAAAACGATAAAAATCCAACATTTTTCTATTAACTCGTCTAAAATAAGAAAAATAGTTCACCATTTTCCTGTGGACGACATGTACTCACTATCGGCTAGCTATTGCGACACCGTTATTGATTGCGGTATTTAGGAAACACAAAGAATGAATTTTTCAAACCAATCAGGCCCCGAAATCGCGTCTCTCAAATGAGGGTTGCACCAAGAAGCCAGGTCCTAATTTGAAGCATTATGAGTCGAATTCAAATTGAAAATTCATCGACCAACGCTTGTGAGTGACGTGTCGAAGTTTGAAACTATGAAGTTATGAAGCCAAGTTCAAGTCCACGTCAAAGTTCGAAAGCTCGAGATGACAAAGATTCAAGTATTCGAAGAATTTATGATACCGATATAGGAATCTTTGTAAGTACTTTATAAAATATGGTTTATATCAATTAGAGCTCTTGAACGCTCACACACTCTTGCACAAATGTTTTACATTGCATGAATTTTGGGTTTTTCGATTTAAAATTGATTTTCATCACAAAACGCATGTTTATGAGTTTTTACACTTTAGACGTCTGTACCTATGTGCTTCAGACGTCGGTCGTCTTTCTGTGTGTGTCACGTCCCGCTTCCCAAGATACCAAAATTTCAGGACGTAACTCGGCCAGCCATGCTACCTACGGTAAGGAAGCATCCTCCCATAGTCATAGTAAGGCTGTCAATCAGAAATCAAGAACAAATAATATAAATATTTATCTAATGACATTTCCAATAACCACGATAACAATAATAGGAGATTTCACGCCCCGCTTCCCAAGATACTGAAATTTCAGAATGTATTCGGCCAGTCATGCTACATACAGTAAGAAAACATCCCTCTATAGTCACATTAAGGTTGTCAATCAGTAATCAGGAAAAATAATATAAATATCTATCAATAAACCGGTCCAATAGCCACAAGAACGATAACAGAAAACAGTAGCGGAAGCAATAAAGATCCAAGGAAATAAGAAAATACCTAAACTATCAATAAGAACTAGACCAGTGGAATGATCCTCATTGATCGACAATCCTGTCGAAGTAATCACAGTCCTCATGTGCTAAGATCACGTATCTGGGCCATACAAAATCCAGACGTCAGTGCGTCATAAATATCATAATAATAACTGAATAGTGTGCTATACATGATGTCACGTGCAGAATAAAGTACGAGTACAAACAAACAATCATGGGTGTTATAAAAGCACGCTATAGGTATTCAAACCTGTCATGTATATCCTAAGGTCTGTGTTTCTAGGTTAACTATCATATAGGTATTTGAAATCAATGAATATACTCCTTCATGTAACTCAAAAGTATATATCCCATTACCCCCGGAACCACGGATCAAGATGTATGAATCAAGAATAATTCTGTTCCGTTACCCTCCAGAACCATGGATCAAGTAGTAAGAATCATGAATGATTATGTTCCGTTGCCTCCCGGAACCACGGATCAAGTAATATCCTTTTAAGTTACATTTCAGTTACACCTTTGATTTTCCCATTTCCCAGGTTTCGTTTCCAAGTTAGGTATGAAAATAATATCTACCTAATTTCAACACAGGAACAGGCAGGTACAGATTATGTCGATCAAGACAACATGTTACGTCCATCAGGATAACAAGTCAAGATTGTTGGCATCGGTAGGTATTACAGGCAACGGGTATTAACATGATAAAAAAATAATAATAGTCTGATAGGTTACAAGCATGTCAATGATAGTGTATTAAATTAGATAAAGTGTTTATTTCATAAGAATATCGTGTAAGCAGATCATGATGTAAAGCAAGTCATATAGTCCTAACAGCATATCGGTAATCGTGAATTGATCTAGATTAAAGCGTTTAATCAAATGAGTGAATAGTTGTAATACCTTTAAAACGTGATTAGAGTTAAGTAAGCGATATAATGCGGGTTTTTGATAAATTTAACTAATAATTATTTTTCATATATTTTATTATAATTAATTAATATTTTATTTAATTATTTATGTACTTGTTGTGGATATGCACACACATATACATGCTAATCTAGCATTAAGAAGGTGTTAACCATATTTTGCTAGCCATGGCACATTAACCATTTTATTATATTATATATATATATATATATATATATATATATATATATATATATATATATATTTGTTTATTTTAAGTAAAAGGTTTTATTTTTAAAAAAAGGAAAAAGGAAAAGAATAAAGAATGGAGGCATGGGGGCGGAGACATAGGAGACATTAAACGAAGAGAGAGAGAGAGAGAGAAAGCATGGATCTCAAGAGCCACTCTCATTCTCACAACATCCACTCTCTCATTCTCTTCTTCTTCTTCCACAAAATCTCTCTCTTGAGATTTCCCCATCTCACACTTGAGTCTAAACCAACATCAAATCTCACTAAACCTTCATCTAATCATGTTTAAACCCTCTTGAGAAGTCGTGGAGCTTGCATGGCTAGGGTTTCATCGAAGTTTTGGTGAGGTAATGATCTTAAACCCTTAATTAGGCTCTAAGGGAAGTTCTTGTATTGACTAGTTTCACTAATATACCTTAATATTCTAGTTTAGTGTTAATATCGTATTTTGTTAAGACTTAGGGTTCTGTTTTTAATCTGCTATCGACCCAGATAATCTTTTGAGAAGTTGCCATCACAGAGAGATAGTCTAGAGGCCTAGAACTTACCCCCAAAACCTGAGCCCAATCCCCCATTACGAGGCCGCAAATTTATTCTTTCTGGCCGCAATTTGCGGCCAGAGTGGGGAGTCTGTGTATGTGTGTTGGTCATAGGTTCTCTGGGGCTATGTGTAGGATTATGACACGTGCAACTTTCTCTAATTCTTGTGTAGGGAAATCTGGGACCGTTTTGCTATAATTCAAGCATTTCGATAATGTACGATACGGATTTATCCAACTTTCGTTTAGGTGTTTCGTGTAGTTAGCAGCCATAGAAATGGTCTAGGATGTCGCTGCACACGTTTAGCCTGCTAAGCTAACACATGGTAGCTTGTGGGAGTCGATTCGTTGGTTTGGCGTTTATGTTCGTGTATTATCGGAAAGTTTACTAATCTCATGCGTTATGGTTTTGTGTGATGCTAAGATCACTTGCAGGGACTTCGGACGCAGCCAGGAGTGGGAAAGAGGTGATCAGATTCACTTAGTTCGAGATCGTCCGGTGAGTAGATTTAACATCTACGGGGGAATTGCCTATATGGCGTTAAGCGCCGATGGTTAGATTCAAGTGACAATACCTTATGCTATATGTTTATATGTAGTGACTTGTACATGCGTATCATATTGTGCATCATATTACCTGTTGTATATTGACATATTATTAATAGGGGCACTGCACCATTACTACCGGTTCATGTTGCACGAGCACTGATTCATATGCCCACACACACACCGTTGGTAATTGCCATGTCATGTAAACTATAGAATTTACCATGAATAACTACATTGTATTACATTCATAAATGATAGTTATACTCTCGTTGTTGTACTAGTACACATCATGTCTGGATCATAGATACATTGTTGTTAGCACTATGTTCTCATATGATGTTTTCATGAGATTTGTTGTTTTCTTGACATGATATTTTGTGTCCACCATGGGTTTCTCGGTTCTGAGTAATGAGTATACCCGATTCGAGGAGTGAGGAGGAACCGTCTGCGGGTACATGGTGGACCCGATAAGGTACCCCGGGTCAAGAAGATCGTGGAGTAGACGATGAGCCTGGCAGGGGAGCACTGCCTACCAGTGATTGTATGAAAACTCGACGGATATCCGGAGAATACCGTTCGGAGTTATATGATGAGATGGATATGAGGGCCGATCAAAGTGACGGCGCCTGAGATATTGGGATTTGGGTGTCGTTGATGGACATGGTTTTTATGATGATTTACTGATGATGACTCTGTTTTATCCCACACTCAGGACATATTATGACATGCTTGGTTCATGTAGTTGTTGTACCCTGATTTTGTACCTTGATCATGATTATGTTGCATATTCACACTGTTATACATATGCCATCATGACTGCATATTTCAGATTTGTTGCTTTTTCGTGCATGCTTGTGATTACTCGTATGATGTTATTTACTATTTATGAGCTGACAACTCACCCCCGTTGTGCCACAGTGTTTTGCAGTGTTGACCCTCAGTATAGTCGTGGCAGGGCTCTCTATTTCATCTATTTCTGTGGGTACCGCTATTTTTGGGCGTGAGATATTTCTGTAGGTGGGTTTTTGTGCGAGTATCCATATGCTCCACTTGTATATCTTATTTTATATCTAGTACTCTCCATCTACCACATGCATGTATTTGACTTTGAGACGAGACTGAGAGATTCAATATTTGTATATTATGTGACTCTGGGTGTCGTGTTTGTGTGAGCCGGCTTTTGTTTTATGTTGCGGTGTTGTTTTATTTCTTATTTGCTTATTTCTTCGCCTACAACGTCGTGTGTGTGTGTATGTGTGTGTTGTGGTTGTGTTTCACCTTTAGGCGTGAGTTTGCTCCCAATTGGGGATGCCTTTTATATATTATGTTTTGTATCCGTTTTGGACTAGTTTTTACAAAGGAGATGTTGCCGAAAATTTTGTAATAACTTGAGATTTTAAAAAGAGACGTGACGTTTTGAAACAAATGTTTTACCACTCTACTCCTTTTCGTGGTTTAGATTTCTGGGTTTCGGCTTACTTGAATTACGTTACGCCTTTAGACGTTGCGTAATTTAAGCGCCGATCGTGTTCCTAAATTGGGTCGTGACAATAGTACTATTAAACAGATCATGTAGATTTTCTGGTAATGAGATTAGCGTATTGAATATTTATTTCTAAGTAGTCATAACAGTTATTAGATGCGATACACGAAGTAGCGAATGTGATCCTATCAACTGCTACAGGTTATTATATTATTTTAACCGTCGTAAAATAATCTTTTGTTAAGATAATTAAATATTGTTAATTATATATTTTCCACATAAAATATTATTAATTAAACTTATTATTATTAAAGAATTCTTATGAACTAACTACAAACCTAAACATCAATATATATGAACTATAATTTTGTTATTTAAACTACCTTAACATGATCACTGTTGTTTCCTGAACTATATATATTCATAATAATTAATTTGCTGTTCGCAATAACCATAATGTATAATATATATGAGATTTTCATATGTGTAACATATAATTACTAATGTGCACACCATGCAAGAGATATAATAATTATAAAAAAATATTGTGATATGTAATCGTCGTCGTAACTAGTAGGTAAAAGCAAGTATCGAATACTTGCCTCGGAGATAGATAAAACACGACGATACGATGTAAAATCCAAGCTTTGATGCTTGGCTCGACGGTTGATGTGCAGGCGACGATGTCAATGGGTTGATTGACTATTGCTGCACGGAGAACAAGGAAACAATGATGTCAACGGCCAAGCTTCGCTGGGTTTCGACCATGGGAAGGGTGCTCGGGTTCTCTTTCTTTTTTAGGAGAGATGAAGGTGGCAATGAGAAGAGGGTGTGGTCGGCGATTGAAAGGGATGAGCTCGAGTGATATGGAGGAGAAGGAGGTGGTTGCGGAGAGGGTGCATGGGCTGCTCGGTGGTGGAGTCAGGGTCTGGAGTCGATGGGTTGCTTGAGTTTTGGAGTTGAGGCATATGTGCTCGGTTGGGTTCTCGGTTGAAATTTGGCTGATGAAGGCTCGGGTGAGATGCAGTGTTGGGTTAGGTTAGTGGTGAAGTGCTCGGCAATGGTGGCTCGGATCTTGGGGAGGAAGAAGTCGGCAAAGAAGAAGGCGAGGGGATCTCGATGAGGGTCGAAGATAGAGTTCTCAGGTTGGTAGAGTTGGGATTCTCGGGTGATGGAGTTCGGCGCCGGTGAAAGTCGCAGGCGAGGGTTTGAGGCCGCGGGTTGAGGGAGTAAAGGGAGCAGGGTGTCGGTGGTGATTTTAGAAGAAGGGAGAGATTATGAAGGCAATGATGATGATACGGTTGTTAAATAGAATTGTGGGTTTGTTGATCTCGGTTGTTAGGGATGAGCAGATTTAGTGTGAGGGAGATTAAATAATATTTGGTAGTGAGAGAGATGATTGGAGAGAGAATGGGGGTTAGATGCTGAATTAGTTAAGGAGGAGAGAGAGACATGCGTTAAAAGGAGAGAGAGAAAGATAAGGATTAGTTTAAGGAGATATATACATATATAATGGGTTAAAAATATATATATATGTATATAGGTTTAAGTATATATGTATATAAGCTTAAAGTTAACATGCACAAAAAAATGTGTTTAAAGATTATCATAACAAAATATTTAACTACAATATATCTATCGTTACAAAAGAAATTGTATTAGATAAAATATCTTATATGCATATAGGTAAGATATAAATAGATTAGTAACCAAATATAAAACACCAATACAATATTATAGTTTAACATGCATGCGGTTCGGGTACCAAACTTGATAAATACGCATAACCATCCAAATACCGATCATGACTCACTAACAATAATAATCTAACTGCCTAACACAATTATTTAATATCATTAAATAACGCATGATCGTGCTAGGGTGTTACAGGAGACGATAGCGGAAGGCGTAAAGATCCAATGAAATAAGAGAATACCTAAATCATAAATAAGAACTATATTAGAGGAATAATCCTCACAGATCGGCTATCCTGTAGAAGTACTCACGATCCTCCCGTGCTAAAGTCAAAGGATCTGGGCCATGCAAAACCCAGACGTCAGTGCGTCATAAATACCATAATAATAACAGTATGCTATATAGGATGCCATGCGCAAAAGTAGGATATAATAAGTATAAACAAAAGCAGCCACATGTAATATAACAGTCAAGTTTTAGGTGGTCAAACATGTCACGTGTATCCTAAGGTCCATGTTTCTAGGTTATCTATTCTAAAAGTATTTGAAACCAATGAATGTACTTCTCCATATAACTCAAAAGTATATATCCCGTTACACCCCGGGACTACGGACGCAAGATATATCCCATTACCCTCCGAGACCATGAATGCAAGATGTATGAATCAGGAATGATTATGTTCCGTTAACCCTGGAACCACGGAAACATGTAATATCCTTTTATGTTGCACTTCAGTTATATTTTTGATTTCCCCATTTTCTCAGGTTTCGTTTTCCAAGTCAGACATGAATATAATATCTACCTAATACCAACACAAGAACAGGCAGGTACATGTCATGTCTATCAAGTCGTCATGGGGATAACAAGTCAAAATTGTTGGCATCGGTAAGTATTATAGGCAATAGGTATTAACATGATAACAAAATAGTAATAATCCGGCAGGTTACAAGCATGTCAAGGATAGTATATTAAATTATATGAAGTGTTATTTCTTAAGAACATCGTGTAACCAGATCATAATGAATACAGTTGTAACCGTTATCTAGGTGTGAAATACAATGTAAAGAAACAACTATATCACTTCCTATCAGTTCAATTTAACGATTTGGCCATACTAGAATAGTTTGTTATAATTACTAGGTCTTATTATTTAGATATATTTTCATAAACACTGTAAACTAAAACTGTAAAAACTTATTAATGTTAAACTATCTAACAATACACGAATTATATATATATAATAGTGCAATAATAATAATAATACAACCATATATATGTGTATGTGTGTGTGTGTGTGTGTGTGTGTCGTGTAAACTATAACATGTAGCAAGTTAAAAACTTGTCTAGAGACGGATAGAGCACGATGATACGATGTAAAAATCTAAAGTTGGTGCTCGGATCTCGGTCTTACTCAGCTAGGGTTTGAGTTAGCTCGACTAGGGATCTGAATTAGGTGATGTTAATGGAGGCGATGAAGGGTTGCTGCGATGGGTTCTCGATGAGGGTTCGAAGGTGGTTATGTTCTTAGTTGGTGAAGGTGTTCATGGAGACGAGGAGGAAGATGACTGCGGGTATCGAGTTCTCCATCGAAATTGAGAGGAGATGGTGGTTGGCGGTTTGAAGGAGTTGGTTAGGGGAGCAGCCCTGGGGAGCTCGAGTTCGGCAAGGGAGGAGAGGGGCAATGGCTGCATCTTAAGGAGGATGAAGGAGAAGGTTGCAACGGTTGTGGGGTCAAGTCGAGGGTGCGGGGGAGATGGCTTACGGGTGTTAAGAGGAAGAAGAAGGAAAAGATGATGGCTGCTGTGATGGGTTGTGCTGGGTGCGGCTACAGGGAGATGGGTTCGGTGTTGGCTTGGTGATCGAAGAAGACGAAGGTGATGGGTTAAGCAAGGTGCTCGGTGGAGAAGGAAGAGGCAGCGATAGTGGTGCTACCATGGTGATAAAGAAGGGAGATGATCGCAATGACAATGACGCGATGGCAACACGACGATGATGCGAGGCGATGGCTAAAGTTGGGTTCCAAGGTGGCTCGGCTGTGGGTTCGAGGAGGGACGCAGATGACAGTAGCTAGGGCTTGGGTGATGGGTCTTCAGCGGCAATGGAGGATGGAGATGGTGGCGATAGGTGCAGCTGCGGTGATGAAGAGGGTGGCAATGGTGGCTGTGGGGTTAGGAGATAATGAGTGGCTGTTGGGTGCTCGGCGATGAGGGGCGAGGTCGATGGTGGTTTGGGCTTCGATGGAGATGGGGCTCGGGTGTTTGAGGTAGAGGAAAGAGGATGGTGACGAGGTGAGCGTGGGTCAGGGACGGGAGGAAAAAAGACGAGAAAGAGAGAGAGATGAGGGAGAGAGGGAGAGATGAGGAAGAGAGAAAGATAGATGATGAAGAGAGAGAGAGAGATAATGAGTTTTTATTTTAATATATGCAGTTTTATTTTATAATTATGATAGGTTTAAGTATAATATGTGTGTGTGTGTGTGTGTGTAGAGAGAGAGAGAGAGCGCTAAATAACTAAATAATATTTTATAAATATATTATGATCTCCGATCCGTCTCTACTAAAACTCAAAATATATCCAGAAGTTATCTATACATATGTGACCATTTAAACCATAAATATAACGGTTAGAAAAATATTCTAATCTAACATATTATACCTAGTATTTTTGGATGTTTAGGTTTTATAAGTACTAGAAAACTTTTAATAAAATATCATGGAATATTTAAATAGGATAAAAGTATACTAACAATTAAAGGTTAGATATAAAAATACCCATAACGGATTTCACACAAGCGGGTCGGATCCGATAATCACACATACTATCCAAACACCAAACATAACCTAAACAATAATAATAAAAAGAAACTCAAAGTACTAATTCACATCATTAAATAACGTACGATCGAGCTAGGGTATTACAGTGTGTTTATAAAATCCCCAAATATATGAAATATCAGTTTTCATGCTATTTGTGTTTCAGACGTCTGTCCCTTATTTGTTCAGACGTCTTTCTATTCTCTGTGTTTTCATATGGCCTATTTTATGAGATACAGACGTCTGTCTCTTACTTGTTCAAATGTCTGTATATTCTCTGTATTTTCATATGGCCTATTTTTTTTATGAGAGATAGATGTCTGCAGTTTATTTGGACAGACGTCTGATGGAGGTTTTCAAACAAGATTTTTTGTTCTTTAGACGTATGGCCAATTACGTTTTCGACGTCTGTCTTCAATCTGTGCTTTATATTGCCTTCTTTAAAATGATCGACAGATGTCTGTAGCTATATGAGGCAGACGTTCGAAGAAGAAAGTTTTTGAAAATATAGTCGTTGAGATTTATTTTGTTAAAAATTTAGAAGTATGTCCTATTGTTCTTCAGACGCTGTTCTTACTGAAAAAATGCTGATTTGACTTATAGTGTGTGGGGTTATAAAAGAGTTTTGGGTTGTTTTTTTAGCTCTAATCGCTCAATTTTTCAGTTGCCAATATTCTTAAGTGATCAAGAGAGAAAAATCCCACATCTTGTGAGAGTTCAAAATAGTTTTTGATTTGCTTATCTAAATCTCTCACATACACACACTCAAGAGCTATATTTTGATATTCATCTTCTTGAGTATTAGTTGAGCTTAATTGTAAACTCTTTTGAGAGTATTGTGCTTCAAGTGTAATCTCTTCCTTCTTTGTGTTTGGTATCTCGAGTGCAAAATTGACATTGTAAGAAAGAAGAGCGTCTTTGTAGAGAGAAGAGCGATGAGCTTGTAAGAGTGGAGTGTTGTGTTGGGTTTCGGCAGCGCCCCGGCCATCAATCTGTGACCAAATGCGGAACAAAAATTTATAAAAAACGGCGCTAACGGAACCCCTTACCCGAATCTATCATTAACCCTAGACCAGCAATTAATAAAGAGATTGGAATGGTTATACCAAGTTGATCCGTGTCCTTCGATCTTCAACCACCTTCCCAAGCTCGTAGAGGTCTCCATGATCAAGCTTGATCTCCGGTCTCCCTCCATCAAAGAAGATCCACCTGAGGGTTTGTGAAACGAGCCCCTACTTCATAACCGAAGTAATTAGGGTACCTAGATCGCTAAACTAGATAGTCTAGGTGAAGTAGAGTGTGATGATGGATTAATTCATCTCAAGACACCCAAGGTTTCTCAACACATAAGAAGGTTTGGGTGGAGGAAGAAGAAGATACTATGAGGATAAGAGTGTTGTAGGAGAGAGAGAAAAAATGGCTTAGTGTTTTGTATGTTGTGAGATTAGTAATAAATAATGGAGCCATCCATAAAAATATCTCAAAACTCCAAAAATATCTTAAGTCAACCAAAAAATCTCAAGTCAACAATAATCTCACAACAAACAAAACCTAACCATGCTTAGAATAGTAACCATGGGTCACTACTAAACCATGCCACAAAATATGCAATAAACACCTCATCCTCCACCTCAATAACCTTTTAATCCAAAAAGATTTAAACCATAATGAGGTGTAATCTTCTAAAAGTAATATTGTAAGAAATTACAAGAATACCACTCATCCGTATATACATACCCGCATCCGTATTCCAAAGAATACGAATACAATAAGACGAAAATAATCGAACAATATAATACTAGGATCCGGCTTAAACCAAAACCCACTAGTATTATCCGTCCGAATCATAATACGCGCAGAAGTGCACGTATATGATCGAACCCTGCCGTAAAACCATACGGCCTCTACATCGTTTCACCCGAAGCAGGGAAACCTTCTGTGTAGGACTCTAAAGACTCGTCAATACGCTGGCAGTGGGTTTAACCACAAGCACGTCAGCAGCACTAACAGTATGTAATGGCTACCCAGGTATTGAGCAAAAGGGAGGCCGACGAGCAAACTCATCCTGAAAGCCCTACCAAGCCTGACAGTGACAATATCCGTACAGTCCGGTCCGTTCGTCTATGAGTATCGCATATCGTGTCTAAGGGGTGGATAAAATCAGACCCCTAATAATGCGACATTTAGTATCGGTATGAAACCCATCACCACCTGAGAAACTACCAATCCTAGATCAGTAATTCTCGACTATCTTGGCCAAGGATTTCTGGTGATGACCACCTGTACACTGCGCGACAACAACCCCCAATACCGGGAGAGACGAATCCCCGACTGTAAATCCCCGTTTCCATCAATGAAAATCCTTTTCTATATTTCCCTTTTCCTTTTCCTTTTCCTCGTAATTTCGTAGGAAATTGGTTGCTAGATTTGTCGTATTTAAATCTTTCAGAACCTTTAAAAATCAAAGCCCAAAACTAAAACTAAATAAAGAAAACAAAATAAATGAGAAATCTTCAGCCAATACTTCCTCAGCCCAGAGAAAATAAAAATCAGATTAATAAAATATAAACCCAGCCCGTTTCCACAAGCCCAGCCAAGAAAACCAATTGAATTAATTTAACTAACTCCCTCCAGCCGAAGCCCATACCTCTGCCCGCGCCCAAACCTTCACCAACCCGACCCGACCCGTTTAACCCATCTTCCCCCTCGTTCTAAAATTTCTCCTGCACATTTTTCCCTGCGTACCCACGTCCCATGCCGTGCGCCCACGTCTCCGCGCACGTCGCCGACGCCTTGCCTTCGTTGCCCCATGACCGACCACGTCCGTGTGACCCCTCAAACATCTCCTCGTCTCAACTCCTCTCTCCCTCTCACTCTCCAACTCACTCCTCTCCTCTCTCTCGAAAACCCCAAGCTTCAACCCCGCTCACCCTCGACGATGACGACGAACCTCCTCCGACCTCCTCCTTCATCACCGAGCACCCTAGCCTCCTCCTAAAGCCCTCACCTTCACCTTAACACCCACTGCTCTTCACCAAAACCCATCTCCCCGCCGAGCTCCCCTGCACACCCATCTCGGCCACCACCTGCACTTCGACGCCGACAAGCCCCCACTGCACCTGAACCACTGCCTCAGTCGACACCTCTACACCCTCAGCGGCATCACCATCAACTCCAAACTGAGCCCCCACTACCTCTCTCTCTTTCACAAACCCAAATCGCCGCGAGCTTCGAACCCTCACTGTGCCCATCGCCGGAGAGACTGACGCCGACCACCGTCGACCCCAGCGCACTCACAGGAACTTCCCAGCACCACACTCCGCCTCCAGCGATCGCGAGACATCTCCGGGCAACTCCGACGACGAACCCGAAACGCGAGCCGAGGCCGTGAATCCAAACCATGTCGTTCGTCGCGCGTTCGTGCCGTCGCTGCTACCGTGCATCGTCAAAGCGTCTCCAGGCAAGTTACCTACTTGCTTCATGTTATTTGTTTTACTAAAACTTATGATACCGTTAAATTCCACCTGAACACTTAGTGCGACTTAAAATAGTGTATGTGTTCGACGTAGAGTCTGAACGAAAACCTTCCACTAAACTGACGGAACTCATTTGCATATGCTGGCCCGTGCGGCAATGAATATTGTGGTGAAATTTTACTAGAAAATATGATTGTTACTGGCTTAAACGAACACCCCCAATTACACTAGTTAAAACTGAATATTTCCCGCACCTGAAACTTGTTAAAATCACAATTAATTGTGTACACATTGAAATGATGTGTTCGAGGGATCAAATCGAAGACGAATCGACGACCTGTAACCCTATACAAGTTTTAAATTGTTTCTGTACTGAAAATCTGACGATATCTGATTTGGAGAGCGGCTCTGGACTGCAGTCCAGAGCAGCTCCGACTGTTGGTTTCTATCTCGTAATGATTACTACTTCGCTGCCTGAACTTGTATGTTGCGTAACCCTGCACTTTATTGAATATAAAACTGTTAGCTAAATAACTCAAGTGATTTCACCCCTTTTTATCGTCGTTTACTATTTAAACTGCAATTTAAAAGAACAGGACGTATAGCAGTCCCAAACTGAAACAGAACTGACACCCTATGATTGAACAGTACATAACTTCTGACGTAGAGATGCGACTGAGAATCCATCTATTGCGTTGGAAACTCTATCGAAAACCCTAAATTTCATTCAACTGTAGCGTCGCTAAATTCTGATCCTAACTGGGTTAAAATTGTGCCGCGAAATGGACGTTCAGTTCAGAAACTGAATTTCCTGCAGCGAGCACTTAAATTGAAACGGCTGTAACTTGAATACCAGAAATCCGATTGTACTGAAACAAATTTTCATGAACTTCCGACAGAGTGTGCTTGTTACCGTATTTGTATTGTTTCACTAAATTCTGAGCATATGAATTACTGCAATTTTTGTAAGCTTATGGCGTGCATAATTGTTCATATCACACATGACTTGTTAACTGCATAAATGTACTTACCTTACCCAACTGCCATATACATAGTGATTGTGCGCGTTATTATTCAGTGGACATTGTATTATCATGCGTGAATGGTATTGGTTTAGGAGTGTCAAGTACGCCAATGGAAAAGTGAATGATTCGTGACAGTGATTAATACAGTGAACAGTGACAAAACCGTGCTATTGGTGCATACTTATACACGACTAAATCATAATCATCATTAGTGTAAAACCTGAGGAAAAAGGGGAAATCGAAGTGGAAAGAGCATCGTATTTAGCGGGACCATGTTTTAGAGGATGATCATTCGAACAACTATATTAGGTAGGATCTAGCGATCCGGCTGACAGGGTTATGTCCCGGGCGTGTGGGCCGTTGTCTCGTGTATGTACGAGACTCCCGTTAAACATGGTCCTCCTTTCCACTATTCGATTTCAAACATGACTTAGAGACTGATAGGGACACATATCATACTTTGCATCATTTAGTGACATAGTGATCATCTGCATTTTATCTCCACTGTTATTACTTTCATTTTCTGGTTTCTTGTTATTATTATTATATTACTATTGTGTCGCTTTGACGACCTGAGTATGCATACTCAGTGATAGAGGTGGATTCGCCTGACCTCGAGGAGACCGTGAAGATCCAGACTAGTGAACCAGTTACATTTCTACATTGATATTCCTGGTTAGTTGCCTTTTTGCTTACTTCCATTGAGCTCAGATTCCTTTATACTTGATAGTTTTAATTACTGCATTCTCTTTACCCGTATTGCATTCTACTGATTACCATATAATGCTAAAAGCCAAAATGTGACTACGACAGGATCTTTCCTTGATCGTAGGAGTATGGCTGGCCTTGTCACCCTCATATTCCGTATTTTGGGAAGCGGGGCGTGACATGGTTTTGTTGGTATCAGAGCGCCGGGTTTAGAATAAGATTGCAGTCCAATTTAGGGATCCCTTGAATCATACTTGGTTTCCTTACTTTCACTTCCATATACTACCTGTGCATTACCACTCAAGCTCATGATTTGAATCTTACCTACCTTATCTTTCCCTCGTGTCCGCATCATTAATCATTATTTTCCTTCGTGTTCCACTATTTGATCATGACCCTTGCTTTTCTGGCCATGGACAACTTTGGGGAAGCACCGCTTCTTGAGGAGGACGCTCGGTCCTGCGTTTCTTTCGACTGTATGTTAGCGAGTTCAGATGACAAGGTGATTTGGTCCACAGGTCATATTCAACGACGGCGAATACGAGGAAGAGGGAATCGATGTCGTAGCCCCAGAGATCAATATGATTAATGATTCTGACGATGAAGAGGACCCAATAGGAGAGGATCTACAGGGAAATGCAGTAGAGGAGGAACCCGATGAGGATCCTGAAGAGGAAGATCCTGAGGAAGACCCTATGGAAGAGGATCCAGAAGAGGACTCGGAGCAGGAAGCTATGACGTAATTCTCGGGATGGATTGGATGAGTACCTTTCATGCAGTTATTGATTGCCGAGCAAGGAATGTGATCTTCCGCATTCCCAATCACCCGGAGTTTATTTTCGAAGGTGGGAGCGAATCTTTAGAGCCAGCCAAGTATAGAGCCAAGCCAAAGGAGCTGACAGCTATGGAGATTGATGAGAGCCTAGACCCGGAGATTGTTCGGGACTTTCTGGACGTGTTTCCTGAAGATTTACCAGGTCTACCACCTCCACGCATCTTGGAATTCTCGATCGATTTGACTCCAGGTACAGCACCAGTTTCCAAGGCCCCGTACAGAATGGCACCGGTTGAGTTGGCAGAATTGAAGAACTCTTGGAGAAGGGATTTATCCGGCCGAGCTTATCACCGTGTGGTGCACCAGTTCTGTTAGTGAAGATGAAAGATGGATCGCTGCGGATGTGTATAGATTATCGGGAGCTGAACAAAGTCACGATAAAGAACAAGTACCCAATTCCGCGCATCGACGACTTATTCGATCAGTTATGTGGGGCCAGGGTATTTTCGAAGTTGGATCTCCGTTCTGGATATCATCAAATCAGAGTAGCAGCCGAGGATGTATGCAAGACGGCTTTCAGGACCCGATACGGACATTATGAGTTCCTTGTGATGTCGTTCGGTGTCACCAATGCAACAGCGATATTCATGGACTTGATGAACAGAGTGTTTGCAAAGTACTTGGGCACGTTTGTCGTTGTATTTATCGACGACATACTTGTCTACTCGAAGACCCAGGAGGAGCATGTCGAGAATTTGCGCACGGTTCTACAAATTCTTTGGGAAGAGATGCTGTATGTGAAATTGAGCAAGTGTGAATTCTGGCTCGACAAGGTTCAGTTCTTGGGACACATCATTTCGGGCGAAGGCATCTCAGTGGACCCGGTAAAGATAGAATCTGTCAGAGACTGGCCGACGCCGAAATCAGTGGCCGAGATCAGAAGCTTTCTGGGATTGGCAGGTTATTATCGGAGGTTCGTCTAAGACTTTTCACGAATCGCTGAACTGTTAACGAGGCTGACACGGAAGGATGTACCATTTGCATGGACAGAGGAGTGTACTCAGGCATTTGACACACTGAAGCAGAAGTTAACTACGGCGCCCATCCTTACAGTACCAGACGATTCCGGTGGGTTGGTGATATATAGTGATGCCTCAGGGAAGGGATTAGGCTGTGTTCTGATGCAGCTTTGTCGGGTGGTTGCCTACGCCTCTCGACAACTGAGAACTCACGAGAAGAACTATCTTATGCATGACTTGGAGTTAGCTGCAGTGGTTTTTGCGTTGATGATTTGGAGGCACTATCTATTGGGCGAGAAAGTAGAGGTGTACACGGATCATAAAAGTCTGAAGTACGTCTTCACTCAGAAGGAACTAAACATGAGGCAGCGCCGATGGCTAGAGCTGATGGTGGATTATGACCTGGACCTTCAGTACCACCCGGGGAAAGTAAATGTCGTACCAGATGCTCTCAGTTGCAAGCCAGCAGTCATGATGTTGACCAGTCAGAGGAGCATTATTGAGGATTTTCAGAGACTCGAGCTTGAAGTCGTTACACCGAGCGCAATCAGTCAATTTGGCAACTACAGGTGCAGTCTTCTCTTGTGGATCGCATCAAGGCTGCATAAGCGGATGATCCTCGATTGCAAATGTTCAGAGCGCAGGTAAAAATCGGGTTGAGAACGGACTTAATTATACATGAGGACGGTTCTCTGAGATTCGGTAGCAGACTCTGCGTACTCAAAGGAGATGTTCGAGAAGAAGTACTGGCTGAGGCGCATAGTTCAGCTTATTCTGTGCATCCGGGAGGTACAAAGATGTATCGGGATCTAAAGCAGCATTTTTGGTGGAACGGAATGAAGCAGGAAATTGCGAGGTACGTATCCAGGTGCTTGGTATGCCAGCAGGTGAAGGCGGAACATCAGAGGACAGCGGGATTGTTGCAACCACTTCCGATACTAGAATGGAAGTGGGAGCACATTGCTATAGATTTCGTGACGGCCTTACCACGGAGCCCTAGAGGCAACAACGTCATTTGGGTTATCGTAGACCGCCTTACGAAATCTGCACACTTCTTACCATTCCGAGTGGGACAGTCGACAGAGTCACTGGCAGAGAGATACATGTAGGAGATAGTGCAACTTCATGGTGTTCCGGTAAGCATTGTATCAGATCGAGACACCAGATTTGTTTCACACTTTTGGAGGAGCCTACAGGAGAGTTTGGGTACCCGCCTCAAGTTCAGTACAGCTTATCACTCGCAGACGGATGGACAATCTGAGCGTACGATTCAGACGCTCGAGAATATGTTGAGGGCCTACATGTTGGACTTTCAGGGTTCCTGGGAAGATCATCTGCATCTAGTCGAGTTTTCTTATAACAACAGTTATCAGGCTAGCATCCAGATGGCTCTTTTCGAAGCACTTTACGGGCATAAGTGTCGATCCCCAGTGTGTTGGGATGATGTGGGAGAGCGAAGATTACTGGGTCCCGAGCTTATTGTTCAGACAGTCGACAAGGTCCAAATGATCAGGCAGCATATTAAGACGGCTTAGGATCGACAGAAGAGTTGGGCAGATACCAGCAGGAGAGCACTAGAATTTGAAGTCGGAGATTACGTATTCCTGAAGATTTCCCCTACCCGTGGAGTTATCAGGTTTGGAGGTCGGGGAAAACTCAGTCCCCGTTTCATCGGACCTTTTGAGGTGCTAGAGCGAGTAGGAGAGGTGGCCTATCGACTTGCCTTGCCTCCATCGCTAGCTGGTGTGCACAATACCTTCTACGTGTCTCAGTTGCGGCGTTATGTTCGGGATGAGAGCCATGTTCTGGGCTATTCGGAGTTAGCATTGGGTACCGACCTATCCTATGAGGAGCAGCCTACCACTATCCTCGACCGCAGGGAGAAAGTGCTGAAGAACAAGGTCATTCCGTTAGTCCGAGTGTCTTGGGGCGGTCGTTCCCCAGGAGAATCTACTTGGGAGCGGGAGGAAGATATCCGTGCACGTTTTCCACATCTCTTTGTTTAGTACTTTGTTTCATTGTATTCTTGTTAAATTTCAAGGACGAAATTTTTGTAAGGGGTGTATGATGTAAATCCCCGTTTCCATCAATAAAAATCCTTTTCTATATTTCCCTTTTCCTTTTCCTCGTAATTTCGTAGAAAATTGGTTGCTAGATTTGTCGTATTTAAATCTTTCAGAACCTTTAAAAACCAAAGCCCAAAACTAAAACTAAATAAAGAAAACAAAATAAATGAGAAATCTTCAGCCATTACTTCCTCAGCCCAGAGAAAATAAAAATCAGATTAATAAAATATAAACCCAGCCCGTTTCCACAAGCCCAGCCAAGAAAACCAATTGAATTAATTTAACTAATTCCCTCCAGCCCAAGCCCATACCTCTGCCCGCGCCCAAACCTTCACCAACCCGACCCGACCCGTTTAACCCATCTTCCCCCTCGTTCTAAAACTTCTCCCGCTCATTTTTCCCTGCGTACCCACGTCCCATGTCGCGCGCCCACGTCTCCGCGCTCAACCCCACGTCGCCGACGCCTCTCCTTCGTTGCCCCATGACCCGACCACATCCGCGTGCCCCCTCAAACATCTCCTCATCTCAACTCTTCTCTCCCTCTCACTCTCCAACTCACTCCTCTCTTCTCTCTCGAAAACCCCAAGCTTCAACCCCGCTCACCCCCGACGACGACAACGAACCTCCTCCGACCTCCTCCTTCATCACCGAGCACCCTAGTCTCCTCCTAAAGCCCTCACCTTCACCTCAACACCCACTGCTCTTCACCAAAACCCATCTCCCCGCCGAGCTCCCCTGCACACCCATCTCAGCCACCACCTGCACCTCGACGCCGGCGAGCCCCTACTGCACCTGAACCACTGCCTCAGTCGATACCTCTACACCCTCAGCGGTATCACCATCACCTCCAAACCGAGCCCCCACTACCTCTCTCTCTTTGACAAACCCAAATCGCCACTAGCTTCGAACCCTCGTTATGCCCATCGCCGGAGCGATCGAAGCCGACCACCGTCGACCCCAGCGCACTCACAGGAACTTCCCAGCACCACACTCCGCATCCAGCGATCGCGAGACATCTCCGGGCTACTCCGACGACGAACCCGAAACGCGAGCCGAGGCCGTGAATCCAAACCGTGCCGTTCGTCGCGTGTTCGTGCCGTCGCTGCTACCGTGCGTCGCCAAAGCGTCTCCAGGCAAGTTACCTACTTGCTTCATGCTATTTGTTTTACTAAAACTTGTGATACCGTTAAATTCCACCTGAACACTTAGTGCGACTTAAAATAGTGTATGTGTTCGACGTAGAGTCTGAACGAAAACCTTCCACTAAACTGACGAAACTCGTTTGCATATGCTTTCCCGTGTGGCAATGAACATTGTGGTGAAATTTTACTGGAAAATATGATTGTTACTGGCATAAACGAACACCCCCAATTACACTCGTTAAAACTGAATATTTCCCGCACCTGAAACTTGTTAAAATCACAATTAATTGTGTACACATTAAAATGATGCGTTCGAGGGCTCAAATCGAAGCCGACTCGACTACCTGTAACCCTATACAAGTTTTAAATTGTTTCTATACTGAAAATCTGACGAGATCTGATTTGGAGAGCGGCTCTGGACTGCAGTTTAGAGCAGCTCCGACTGTTGGTTTCTATCTCGAATGCTTACTACTTCGCTGCCTGAACTTGTATGTTGCGGAACCCTGCACTTTATTGAAGATGAAACTGTTAGCTAAATAATGCAAGTGAACCCCTTTTTTATCATCGTTTACTATTTAAACTGCAATTTAAAAGAACAGGACGTATAGCAGTCCCAAACTGAAACAGAACTGACACCCTATGATTGAACAGTACATAACTTCTGATGTAGAGATGCGACTGAGAATCCATCTATTGTGTTGGAAACTCTATCGAAAACCCTAAATTTCATTCAACTATAGCGTTGCTAAATTCTGATCCCAACTGGGTGAAAATTGTGCCGCGAAATGGACATTCAGTTCAGAAACTGAATTTCCTGCAGCGAGCACTTAAATTGAAACGGCTGTAACTGAATACCAGAAATCCGATTGTACTGAAACAAATTTTGATGAACTTTCGACAGAGTGTGCTTGTTACTGTATTTGTATCGTTTTACTAAATTCTGAGCATATAAATTACTGCAATTTTTGTAAGCTTATGGCGTGCATAATTGTTCATATCACACATGTCTTGTTAACTGCATAAATGTACTTACCTTTCCCAACTGCCATATACATAGTGATAGTGCGCGTTATTATTCAGTGGACATTGCATTATCGTGCGTGAATGGTATTGGTTTAGGAGTGTCAAGTACGCCAATGGAAAAGTGAATGATTCGTAACAGTGATTAATACAGTGAACAGTGACAAAACCGTGCTATTGGTGCATACTTGTACACGACTAAATCATAATCATCAATAGTGTAAAACCTGGGGAAAAAGGGGAAATCGAAGTGGAAAGAGCATCATATTTAGCGGGACCGTGTTTTAGAGGATGATCATTCGAACAGCTATATTAGGTAGGATCTAGCGATCCGGCTGACAGGGTTATGTCCCGGGCGTGTGGGCCGTTGTCTCGGGTATGTACGAGACTCCCGTTAAACATGATCCTCCTTTCCACTATTCGATTTCAAATATGACTTAGAGACTGATAGGGACAGATCATACTTTGCATCATTTAGTGACATGGTGATCATCTGCATTTTATCTCCACTGTTATTACTTTCATTTTCTGGTTTCTTGTTATTATTATTATATTACTATTGTGTCGCTCTGACGACCTGAGTATGCATGCTCAGTGATAGAGGTGGATTTTCCTGACCTTGAGGAGACCGTGAAGATCCAGACTAGTGAACCAGTTACATTTCTACATTGATATTCCTGGTTAGTTGCCTTTTTGCTTACTTCCATTGAGCTCAGATTCCTTTATACTTGATAGTTTTAGTGACTGCATTCTCTTTACCCGTATTGCATTCTACTGATTACCATATAATGCTAGAAGCCGAAATGTGACTACGACAAGATCTTTCCTTGATCGTAGGAGCATGGCTGGCCTTGTCACCTTCGTATTCCGTATTTTGGGAAGCGGGGCGTGACACCGACGATCCGCTCACTGCTTCTATGTGGCTCGGGACTGTACCCAACTAAAACCTATTTGCACGACTCTTTTGAGCCGTGGTAGGGTAGTAATCAAAGCATAGTGGGAACTCACACGAGACAAATGACGATCTCAGGTCGACAGACTAACCTGTACACATATCACCTGGGAACTGATATCTGACAATAGGTATAGTACCAACTAGCAGGTTCCCGCCGAGTCTGTCCAGTATACTCATAGCCCAATGAGCACCTGTATACTATCTTAGGTGAACAAACTAATACCAATGGCTTGTGAGACCTGGCCACCGCCCCTCATCGGGGTCTCGATCAGTATACACTAGTCTTTGGAGTATCGATGCCCAGTCTCAATACTCCCACGACTAGGGACATTTAAGGATTTGCTTATAGACCACCCAGCTCCCACGTATATGATCGCCATCATAATGCTGATGGTCAAGCAAGAATTCTATGGGCTCTATCAACATGTAATAGTGATCTGTAATACCACATAAAGCATGTACATGATGATAAAGACAAACCAGATAGCATACTATCATCTCGAGTAAGACTGTTCTATCCGTATAGGTCCTCTCTCAATCATCATAATCACCTGTCTGCGACTGTGATGATTACCTTGAGGGCACTATAGCCAGCATGTTGCTCATGTGTCGAGCAACGTGAGCTCTTTGTAGGAGACATGTTGGTTTAGCCTCTATCGGAAGCGGGGTTGTTGGTTGCGGGTGCGCAACACGTGTCTCCGAAAAAACATGAATTAGTGGAACGAGTTCGTGCGCCTAAAGAAAGTGGACTAGAGAATCTCCCGAACCACTCTAAATCTTGCGTGTTTGTGTTTGGTATTTCTATCTCTTGCTTTATATTTGTAGATTAGAAATTGCATGCTAGGTTTATTACTTCCGCTCTATATGCCTATTACTTGATATTGTTGCTTGCTTGTGGTTTATGTTCACAACTGTGATTAGTTTAGCCACTTATCTATATTAGTATATCTCTTGTTAAGTTTAGCAACTTGATTTGTATTTGCAAGTGTTGTAGAATTTTTAATTTGGGTATATCGGTAGTGTATTCCTATTCACTCCCCTCTAGGAATAATTTCATCAGTTGGATACAGTCCCGAGCCACATGGAGGCAGTGGGCGATCATCAGGGATTCGTCTCTCCCAGTATAGGGAGTCGATGTTACGCAGCGTTCGGTTGGCCAGCACCATAAGACTCTGGCCAATGCAGTTGAGACTTACTGATAATTAGATCATTAGTTTTTCAAATCAGTCCTGAGCCATATCGGCATGACTTATCAGGTTATTAGGGGTCTGACGATATCCACCCCTAGACCCGGTATGCGATACTCTCAGACGAATAGATCAGACTGTAAGGAGATTGTCACGGATAGGTTCAGTAGAGCTTCGGACGAGTTTGCTTGTCGATATTCTTTTCGATAGATACTTGGGTAGCCGTTATATACAGCTAGTGCCACCGACGTGTTTGTAAGTTTTGGATGTTATCCGGTAACTTACTGTTAGCGTATTGTCGAGTCTTTAGAGTCCCACACAGAGGGTTTTTCGGCTTTGGCGAAACGATGTAGTTTCCGTACTGGGTACATGCAGGAGCCCGATTAAAACTAGTGTACTAAATACACTGACGGTAATCAGGTGTTTGGAACTACCGTTCCCCTCCGAACGTGGAGACGCGGCCGCATAGGTCCGTCTTGCCTGAATTCAGGGGTAGATGCTATTTGGTGCTATCCGTCCACCTCTCCGAAGATGCCAAATTGATTTATAGCACCATATATCGAAGGTTTAAACGAATGCGGCCGATGTAGCAGACTTCGTCAAATTCCCCCTCATTTGAGGGGCTTTTGATTGTGGGGACGCTCTTCCCTGCAGGCGCAAGCCCCTGCAGTTAATTACGCTACCGCATCGCGGTAACCACTTTCTCCTTCTCCAGATGGTCACTTCGTGTCGTGTGTGTTTGTTTTGTTTTTGGTTGCCCGTGGATTGTATACGGAGACTAATTTATGTTGTCACCCGTAGGGCGTGGATTAGTCCAATTCCGTATCTTCTTAGATTTGGGTTTGGGGTTGGGTTTAAGAATACGTTAGTCTCATTTTAGACGAAGATCGGCTTAAATGTATGTTAAGGATACATTAGCCTAATTTCAGACTAAGATCAACTTATCGGGATCATTTAGAACCAACAAAAGAGCATTTGGGCTCTATTGTTTAGTTTAGGGACATTGCGGTCGATTACCAGTTTAAGGACATAGTGGTCCTGTTTACCCCAATCAGAGCAAAACTCTGTTCAAATTCCAAGGCGGGAAACGAAGCAACGCTTCTGTTTCCTCCAATCAGAGCAAATCTCTGTTTTGAAAATTAAAGTGAAAATTAAAGTTAAAATAAATGAAGCAACGCTTCAGATCCCCTGCACTGCGCGCAGAGCGCCACGTGTCCAAATCAGACACGCCAGCGCAGGGAGCGCAGCACCCAAGGCAGCGCACTCCATCAGAGCAAGGCTCTATAAAAGAAGCAACGCTTCAGATGCGCTGCGCTCTGCGCTGCGCGACACGTGTCAGCGCAGTTGCGCTAGCGCTCTACGCCGCGCGACACGTGTCAGCGCAGTTGCGCTACGCTGTGCGCTTCGTGACACGTGTCAAGCGCTGGGGTGTTTGCGCAAAACAGAATTAAAATTCCAGTAAGATCTTTCTGTTCTTGTTAAAACAAAAGGATTGTCTTCTGTAAAACCGAAGCCCTTGGATCAAAGATCCAACGGTGAGGAAAATTCCCCAAATCACTCAGAGAAGGATCTCTTTAACAAATTTAATAAATTAATGGGCACTATATAGAGGCCCCTAAACACCAATTTAAAGGACATCATCATCAACATCAAGAGATCAAAAAACAACAACACAGAGAATAGAGAGAACTCTGAAGAAATTTTGAGAAAAAACTCAAGAAGAGAAAAAAGATAAAAACCTTTATAAAAAAAGAAGAATTTCTTCTGAATAGATCATTGATCTAAGAACAAGATCAATGATCTTCAATAAAAAATAAATAATAACAGTGCCTTGCACTTTTCATGAACCATTGGTTCTGGAATCTTAAAGATTATTTTCTTGGATCAAGAAATTAAAATAGTGCCTTGCACTTGCAAATCTGCTCTGTTGCGCTCTTGGGTTGGCGCAACTCCACTAGAGAGCGCCGCGTGTCAGCTCCAGAACCATTTGCGCTATGTGCTTTTAAGATAAAGCATTGCTCTCTGAAGTTGGCGCAACGCACTAGAGCATGCCACGTGTCAGCAGCGCAACAGCGCAGCGCACTGCGCTGTTGCGCTTGCGCTCACCAGAGTGTGACACATGTCACCTCCACATGCGCTTGCGCTCAATAATTGGCGCAAAGCGCCTGACAAGCCAATGTCAGACAATTAATGCACTGCATTATTTACAGAAGGGCCAAGCCCAATTAAAAAAGGCCTAACAGGCCAAATAAAATGCAATGCATTACTCTAAAAAGGGCAGAGCCCAAAAACAGATGATGTGCATCATTTACAAAGGGACTGAGCCCAAATCAAAAAGGCCTAGCAAGCCAGAATAAAATGCAGTGCATTATTAAACAGGGGCAAAGACCTAGCACAGGCCTAATAGGCCAAACATAAAAACGTTGAACATCTTCAACTGGACTTAGCCCAATCATGGTCGTAAGTTCTCAAATTAAATTGACTGAGCAAGACTGCTCTCTTAAATCAATTTACACCCAGTTCAAGGGTACATCTCCGAACTCCTCTGACACCTATCGTTGTAATCTTTCAACGACGTCAGAGAGGTGACGGGTCCCGGCAACCACACATCGATACGGACTGTGGGGTCCTTAAACTCGTAGACCGAAACGTCCCTAAACTAATATTCGTCCCAAAATGGGAACGTTGGACCGAAATGTCCTTAAACTAATGTTCGTCCCCAAATGGGAATGATGGACCACCATGTCTCTAAACTGGAACATGGACCACCATGTCCCTAAACTGGAACAATAGAGCCAATTGCTCTCTTGTCGGATCCAAACGATCCCGTTAAGTTGATCTTAGTCTGGAGATTAGGCTAACGTATCCTTAACAAAAGTTTAAGTTGATCTTAGCTTTAAATAGGGCTAACATATCCTTAAACCAAAACCCCAAACCCAAATCTAAGAAATTACGGATTTGGACTAATCCACGTCCTACGAGCGACGACATAAATTAGTCTCCGTATACAATCCACGGGCAACCACAAACAAAACAAACACCCACGACACGAAGTGAAATTCTGGAGAAGGAGAAAGTGGCTACCGCGATGCGGTAGCGTAATTAACTGCAGGGGCTTGCGCCTGCAGGGAAGAGCGTCCCCACAATCAAAAACCCCTCAAGCGAGGGGGAATCTGATGAAGTCTGCTACATCGGCCGCATCCGTCTAAACCTCCGATACACTGTGCCATAAATCAACTTGGCATCTTCGAAGAGGTGGACGGATAAAACCAAATAGCATCTGCCCCGAATCTCAGGCAAGACGTCCCTGTCTTGGCCGCCACCCTGTATTCGGAGGGGAACAGATTCTGGCACGCCCGGTGGGACCTTTCCTCTTTCCACTCCACACTTCGTGTGTCGTCTTCGCGAACGAATCGCGGTTTGTTAATGGTTGCCTTTGGATTTCAAGTTACTAAGATTTGGTCTTTTGCTTGGCGCAGAAATCAAGCATCAATGGCCTCCAACTGCTCGAGCTGCTCAAAGTGCCAGTGCAACCGACGCTCCACCTCATCTGGAGGTGTAGCTTATGGGCCTCAAGCGGCCTCCATCCTTGCCATGCCGGTGGAGCAAGTGACCCAGGCTACCACTGGTCTGTTTTTCGGGACCATGCTCCCGCCTACAAGCTTCACTATGCCAGTGCCCGCACCAGAAGCGAACAAGAAGTCGGTTTTCGATTGGCTCACTGCTACAACGGCCCCTTTCAACGGGTCGTCCAATATCAAACCGGCAGCCTCTGTCTTTGCCAGGCTGAGCCAGAACCCTGATGGGCCCGCCAGGAAGCCCATGAACCCTGAAATGGTCGTCCCGAGAAAGACAGCCACCCCTGCTCCAGAAGTCGTCAAGGCGGCTTCTCCTGTTAAAGAGTTAGTCTTTTCAAGGCTGACTATTCCGACTCCTGCTCCTGCTCGAGGATCTGTCTTTGACAGATTGAACATCGCCACTCAAAGGACAACATCAGTCTTTAAGAGGCTGACACCAGCAGCACCTCATTCAGACAGGGGGCAAGAAGAAGCTGTCCCTATCGCCGAGCCAGTCCCAACGGCTCGTCACGCTCGACGCCGCCACTGGCGCCGAGTAAGGAAGGCCGGGGGCAACTCCCCCTCAGGGCTAACTCCACCCGCTCCAGTGGTGGAAGTTAATGCTGCTGTTCCAACTGGGAACAGCTTTGAACTGCTAAGGAGGGTACGCAAGAACTCTCCGACTGCCATGCTAAAAAGATCTCCTCCACCTGCGGAGAGGGTTACAGAAACAAAGCTGGAGCAGCCCCCTCAACGGCTGTCCTCCAACATTTATAAGGTCTGGCGGAGGGTTCAAGATTCCGTAATCGACCAAGATCACTCTTGCCGGCAGAAAAGGGCGAAAGTGCAGGAAGAAAAGAACTGTCCTGTTAAACAGCAAAGGACGACAACCGCCAGGGTGCCCGCTGCAACGGCCCCTTCAACTTCGATGGCCCACAAGAGAAGGAGGCCGGAGAAAATTCCCACGCCTGCGGCAAATGTCAAAGGCGGCGAGCCCAAACGCCCTAAGTCCGGGGGCATTGTAGTCCATACTGTATACATGGCGTCGGGGAAGGAAGACAACCGTGCATCTACAGGTCATAGACCGCTTACACGGTCAATGACCAAAGCTCAGGAGCAACAGCAGAAGCTCCAGGAAATGATGAATGCAATGGCCGCACTCACTGGGCCAAAAGAAAGCCTCGAAGCGTCCTCGGATCAACGCCAGGAGCAAGAAACTGACGCTGAATTCCTTCGCAGGATACTGGAAAAGAAGGATAAAGAGGCTGCGGAACAAGAAGCCAACATAAAGCGAATGGCCCTCCTGTTCCAGGACATGGTGGGTATGATGATTCAACAAGATCCTCCTGCTGAAGAAGATCCTCCGATCGTCCTTGAAGACGACATGGGAGAAACGTCAAATCCTCCACCGGCTCTGTCAACAGCCAAGGAGGAGATAATCTCCAAAGCTGACTTGGACGAATATATAGCTCAGCAGATACGGGTTCATCAGGCGACTGAGGCAGCCAGTCAGGTCGTAAAAACGGGGCGACCATATCCGAGCTGGTATGATCAGATCAAGTACCCGCGCGGGCTATACAATACCGAAATTCCATGTCTATAAGGGGACGGGCAATCCCCACCAGCATGTTGCCCAGTTCAGGGCTCTTTGCGGCAACACTGGCGGTGATGATAAATTGTTGCTTCGCCAGTTCGTCGGTAGCTTATCGGATACAGCATTCGAGTGGTACTCCGAGCTCCCAAACGACTCTATCAAGACATTTACGGAGATGGAGCTGTTGTTTACCCAGCATTTCGCAAGCGCCAGCGAACGCACCCCGATAACAGCATTGATTAATGCCAGGGTGAAGCCAGGTGAAACATGGGTGCGGTACGCAATACGGTGGAGGAACTTATGGTCAAAATGCGAACAACGCATCGAAGAGGCTCCTACGGTAGGCATGTTTGTGGGAACCCTCGATCCGCAAGGGACCATCTCGCAATTCATGATGTTCTTCAAGCCGACTACCTTCCAGGCCCTGATCGACAAGCTAGCTCAGATGGATCAGATGGGCCATAGATCTCCCCCTCCAAAGCCGGACTCTCGAAATGAGAAGGGGAAGGGAAAAGCAATTGTTGTCGCTAATGCTCAACAACAGCCAAGCAACTTGAAACCGGCTGTCCGTCAAAATAATAGGCGTCCACACCTGTCCCTCGAGGAGAGGCTGGGACGTCCTTACTCGTTTCCCCGAGATAAAACGAGAAGATTGTTCGAGCTGGCCTTGCGCAATCGACTCATAAATCTGCCGGATCCAAGACATCCGTCGCAGCCAAACGACGTCAATGATCCCAATTACTGTCCTTATCATCGAGTACTGGGTCATCCGATCGAGGACTGCTACGTCTTCAAAAATTGGATTGAGGACCAGTACCAACAGGGCAAGTTCGCGTTATCTGAAAGATGGAAGGTGAACCCGCCACAACCTCATACCTCTAAAAAGGTGAATACGCCGGGGGCAACGTGCTCTCTCGTTGAAGAAGCTCCATGGGAGGTTGTACTATTAGCCAAAACAAAGAGGATGCTGAACGATCTTCAAACATGCCCAGCGATCAGGTGGAAAAACCCGTTGGAATCTCAGATCATTGAAGGGATGTTGAAGCCGCATCCAACTCCAAAGACCGATGGTGATAGCCCAAGCACTCACAACCAGCCGTTAAAATCTTCAAAGAAGAAGAAGAAGAAATCCAAGAAGCCCATGAAGTCTGGCGACAAGCGCACGGACTTACAGAAACAAATTGACGCGCTGGAGGAATACAATCAGAAAGCACGGACTCCCATCACGCTCCAGGAGTTCCTCAACCACGTCTTTCAAGAGGAAGATGAGGGAGAGAGTTCGTCGGATGAATCCGAGGAATACGTGGCGAGCTGTCATATGATTTCCCATTCGTTTACAGACGATGAGGAAATTCCTTGCGCTGAGAAGCTGGGGGCGGACCCTGAACCAGAAATTCTGCGGCCATCAGATGAGATGATCGATGCCTTCCTGAATGAGATTCGTCTGAAAGTTAAAGCCAATCAAGAGCGTGAGATGGCCATACTGGAAGGAGCCAAACACCGCCGACTGGACGAAAGAGTCGAGGCACTCCCATCAAATCAAAAGACATCCGCTGCTAATGAAAACAAATTCAAGACGAGGAAAAGGTTTGCTAAAGCCATATCAATGGGAATGAAGCTACCACTCTCTGAAGAAAACACTCTCGGTGGAATAGAGATGTATCCTAATTACTGCCTATATCATCAGAAGATCGCACACGCTATTGAAGACCGCGACTCCTTTAAGTGTTGGTGGCAAGGGTATGTCACTCACAGGCATTACGTCAACAGAACAAAGCGGGAAGCTCGTAGACAGCGAAAAAATACGACAGATGAGCATAAAAGAGTCACCGGCAATTGCCACAGGAACGAGCCCAGGGGATCACGAGTTCTCACCTTTGGGAACGACCCCGATGAAGAAACAGCCTTCAACCCTCTCTTCAAGGAATCCATCTCTAAAGAATCGAAGAATTATGAGAACATTCATCCGTGCAAGGGCATACTACCCAGGAAGAATCTCGGGCCCGCAAACGACGGAGCGAACAAAAAGGATAAAGGAAAGGGAAAAATTACCTTCGTCGCCAACACTCAACAACAGCCGAGCAACTCAAAATCGATTGTTCGCCAAAACAACATGCGTCCACGCCCATCACTCGAGGAAAGACTGGGACGTCCTTACTCGTTTCCCCAGGATAAAACGAGGAAACTGTTTAAGCTGGCAGTGCGCAACGGATTCGTCAATCTGCCGAATCCGAAACGTCCGCTACAACCAGAAGATGTCAACGATCCTAATTACTGTCCCTACCATCGAGCAGTAAGTCATCCGATCGAAGATTGTTTCGTCTTCAAAAACTGGGTTGAAGACCAATACCAACAAGGCAAACTCGCGCTGTCCGAAAACTGGAAGGTGAGCCCGCCACAACCATATGCTCCAAAAAAAGATGGATATGCCGGGGGCATCATGCTCATTCATAGAGAAAACCCAACGGACCACTACGTCCTAAAACTGGATAATAGACCGAAACGTCGTTAAACTAACAACGGACCACTACGTCCTAAAACTGAATAATAGACTGAAACGTCGTTAAACTAACAACGGACCACTACGTCCTAAAACTGGATAATAGACCGAAAAGTCAGTAAACTAGAGATTCGCCTCGAATACGGCGACGGCGGACCGAAACGTCCTTAAACTAACGACGGACCGAAACGTTCTTAAACTAACGAAGGACCGAAATGTCCTTAAACTACTACCGCAGCATCCTTAGGCTGACGAAATGAATATAAAAAAAATATATAAAGAAAATATATATATATATAAATATATATAATAAACGGTATGTCCATAAGCAAAATGGGCACGGATGAAAACCCGAAAGGGCTCCGTGAGTAAAAACAGCAGGGCTACCGGCGAGTGTTCGTGAAAACCCGAAAGGGCACGACCTCGTAAAAAAAAGAATAAGAATAAAAAGAATAAAAAAACGGTATGTCCATAAGCAAAATGGGCACGGATGAAAACCCGAAAGGGCTCCGTGAGTAAAAACAGCAGGGCTACCGGCGAGTGTTTGTGAAAACCCGAAAGGGCGCAACCTCGTTAAAAGACACTTACAGGGTCCTCACGACCTTGTGAGGAGAAACCACCCGCGTGAGATCCTTACGACTCACAAGGGAGCAACACACTTAGGGATCCTCACGATTCCTAAGGAGAAATTACACTTGCGAGATCCTCACGACTCGTAAGGAGAACTCTCTTATGGGACCCTCACGGCTTATAAGATTTGAAAGTCTTAAGTTACAGAGACCTAAACCTGTACTTAAGCAACCCCCACAACCTTCGATACTGCCCTACAAGTGGCTCAATACTGACCCTTGTATAAAATCCACGGGCGCGAATAAACATTTCCCCAGCAAAGTCCCACCCGTGACTTGGGATATATCCATGTGGTGAACAACCCTTATAAGTCCTCTCGACTTATAAGGAGAAAACCCTTTAGTAAGATCCTTACGACTTACAAGGGAATATACACTTAGGAATCCTCACGATTCCTAAGGAGAAAATACACCTACGAGATCCTCACGACTCGCAGGGAGAAATACCTTAGTGAGACCCTTACGGCTCATGAAGTCAAAAGCCTTAGTAGACAGAATCCTAACCATGTTTACTAAGCCACCTTTGTTCAACATCGACAGAGGCAAATGATGATTCGCTCCTGGCAATATCCCAGTTGTAGCGATGCTGATGCCTAAATCGGTATCAAATTCCAAGTCCTTTCATGGCAAATGATGATTCGCTCCTGGCAATATTCCGGTAGTAGCGATGCTGATGCTGAGATTGGCACCAGATTCCAAGTTCTACACTCGCGATAAAAATCAGCGAGCTAAAAATGCATACTAAATAGCCGAAATGATAGGGCAACTTGCAATAAAAAGCAGCAAGTAAAAATGTATGCATACAAAACAGCCGAAATGATTGGGCAACTCGCAATAAAAAGCAGCGAGTAAAAATAAAATAAACAGACGAAATGATTGGGCACCGCGAAAAATAGCCGAAATGATTGGGCAATCGCGACCTTCGCGATATAAAAGCTGAAATGATAGAGCATCGCGGAAATAAAACAATAATAAAAAAATATGATGAAACTTTCGCCCTACAGGTGAGATCACATCGATCCCTGTATACAATCCAAGGGCAGAAACAAAGAGGAAACCACACCTTCCCAACAGGCTCCGCCAAAAAACGAAGCCAAATCTCGACGGTTCACTAACAACCTAGAGACAACTGCGACATTCGTCTCGATACAGCAGACGCAGTGCCAGCAAGCGAAGCAAAGGCTGAATTCCTAGCTTCAGGGTTTTGACGGTAACTCATATGGAACCTGAAAAACCACCAGAGATCGTTTCAAACCCCAGGGAAACCAGTGTCCTTAGCAAATACCTCAATTCAGGGAAACTAGCGTCCTTGATGAGAGCTTCTTGATTCGCGTCGGCTCGCAGAGAAACCAGTGTCTCCGCAGGAATACTCCGATTCGTTTCAACCCCGAAGAAACTAGTGTCTTCGGCAAAATACTTCGACTCAGGGAAACCAGTGTCCTAGACGAGAGCATCTCGATTCGCGTCGGCCCGCAGAGAAACCAGTGTCTCCGCAGGAACACCCCGATTCGTTTCAACCCCGAAGAAACCAATGTCTTCGGCAAAATCCTTTGACTCAGGGAAACCAGTGTCCTTGACGAGAACATCCTGATTCGCGTCGACCCGCAGGGAAACTAGTGTCTTTGCAGGAATACATCGATTCGTTTCAACCCCAGGGAAACCAGTGTCCTTGGCAACTACCTCAATTCAGGAAAACTAGCGTCCTTGATGAGAGCTTCTTGATTCGCGCCAGCCCGCAAGGAAACCAGTGTCTCCACAGGAATACTCTGATTCGTTTCAACCCCGAAGAAACTAGTGTCTTCGGCAAAATGCTTCGACTCAGGGAAACCAGTGTCCTTGACGAGAACACCTCGATTCGCGTCGACCCGCAGAGAAACTAGCGCCTTTGCAGGAACACCTCGACTCGTTTCAACCCCAGGAAAACCAGTGTCCTTGGCAACTACCTCAACTCAGGGAAACTAGCGTCCTTGATGAGAGCCTCCTGATTCGTGTCGGCCCGCAGAGAAACCAGTGTCTCCACAGGAATACTCCGATTCGTTTCAACTTTGAAGAAACTAGTGTCTTCGGCAAAATACTTCGACTCAGGGAAACCAGTGTCCTTGACGAGAGCATCTCGATTCGCATCGGCCCGCAGAGAAACCAGTGTCTCCGCAGGAACACCCCGATTCGTTTCAACCCCGAAGAAACCAGTGTCTTCGGCAAAATCCTTCGACTCAGGGAAACCAGTGTCCTTGACGAGAACATCCTGATTCGTGTCGACCCGCAGGGAAACTAGCGTCTTTGCAGGAATACATCGATTCGTTTCAACCCCAGGGAAACCAGTGTCCTTGGCAACTACCTCAATTCAGGGAAACTAGCATCCTTGATGAGAGCTTCTTGATTCGCGTCGGCCCGCAGAGAAACCAGTGTCTCCGCAGGAATACTCCGATTCGTTTCAACCCCGAAGAAACTAGTGTCTTCGGCAAAATGCTTCGACTCAGGGAAACCAGTGTCCTTGACGAGAACACCTCGATTCGCGTCGACCCACAGAGAAACTAGCGTCTTTGCAGGAACACCTCGACTCGTTTCAACCCCAGGGAAACCAGTGTCCTTGGCAACTACCTCAACTCAGGGAAACTAGCGTCCTTGATGAGAGCCTCCTGATTCGCGTCGGCCCGCAGAGAAACCAGTGTCTCCACAGGAATACTCCGACTCGTTTCAACTTCGAGGAAACCAGCGTCCTCGGCAAATACTTTGACTCGGGGAAACCAGTGTCCTTGACGAGAACATCCTGATTCGCGTCGACCCGCAGGGAAACTAGCGTCTTTGCATAAATACATCGATTCGTTTCAACCCCAGGGAAACCAGTGTCCTTGGCAAATACCTCAATTTAGGGAAACTAGCATCCTTGATGAGAGCTTGCTGATTCGCGTCGGCCCGCAGAGAAACCAGTGTCTCCGCAGGAATACTCCGATTCGTTTCAACTTCGAGGAAACCAGTGTCCTCGGCAGAATACTTCAACTCAGGGAAACCAGTGTCCTTGACAAGAACTTCTTGATTCACGTCGACCCGCAGAGAAACTAGCATCTTTGCAGGAATACATCGATTCGTTTCAACCCCAGGGAAATCAGTGTCCTTGGCAAATCCCTCAATTCAGGGAAACTAGCGTCCTTGATGAGAGCCTCCTGATTAGCGTCGGCCCGCAGAGAAACCAGTGTCTCCGCAGGAATACTCCGATTCGTTTCAACTTCGAAGAAACCAGTGTCCTCGACAAAATACTTCAACTCAGGGAAATCAGTGTCCTTGACGAGAGCTGCTCAATTCGTCTTGACTCGTGAGGAAATTAGTGTCTTCGCGAGGACTTCCCGATTCGTCTCAACTTGCAAGATAAAGCCTTAGGCAGCAGGGATTAAAAAACTTGTTTCCTAAACACTGGGACCCTGCAAGTCGGTCTAAAACGGTCTCTTACATACTATCCATGGGTCTCACTCTCCAAAGTCGAATCTCGACAAGGAGGGAAACAACCGCTTACAAGTCCTCTCGATTCGTAAGAGGAAAAATTCTCTTATAAGATCCTTACGACTTATAAGAGAAAACGCACTTAGGAATCCTCACGATTCCTAAGGAGAAAATCCACCTCCGAGATCCTCTCGATCCGTAGGGAGAAAAGTCTCTATGAGACCCTCATGGCTCATAGAGTTGAAAAGTCTTAGGCGGCAGATCTGAACCTGCGGCCTAAGCCATCGCTATCTCGTGAAGAAACCAAGATGCTTACTCTATTGTCTGTCAACCATGTTTATTAAGGCAGCATACTAATAATAAAAGAAAGAAGAAAGCGACAGAAAGAACATCCGATGTGCATCTCATCAAGCATTTGAGACACATTCATTCATGCATGTGCAAAAGACTCAGAGCGAGAAACAAGACAAGCTGAAATAAAAATTTTCCATTCATATTGCAAAGGGTTCTTACAATCATAAAGAAATAAACAAAGACATTGTCAAAATGATTACAATGGCAAAACCTCAGATCCTGGGCAGGGATTGAGGAACTCGAAAGTGACCTTGTCCAAGACTTTCCAAGCTTGGCGAACCATCCTGGTGTGCTTCCTTTCGTGAGCACGGGCGTCGGGATCCACGCTGATGTCCTCCACCCTCCGGTAGGCAACAGGAACGGCGGACTGTTGAAAGGCCTGGTGCAAGAGATCGACAAGATTGTCTCACCGTCTCTTGGAGATTAAGTTCATCAGGTACACTGAGTGCACCTTGTACTCGGCGACGTCCAATGCCCTAAGCGGCACTCCGGTAAAAAATAGGGGAAGCGCTTCCCAAATTGCTCCCACGATAAGCTTCAGGAGGGAGGAACGTCGGGGAAGCAGTTGTCCGTTATATGCGTCGAAGCGGCTCATGATTTCAGCACACTCCGCGTTTGTGAACTCCCGATTTTGAGAACGGCCAAGTCGGCAGATGTCCCCGTAAGAGATAATCTCGTCGAGGTCGTACATGTGGGCGTCCATCACTCCTATAGAAGAAGATCGACAAAAATTAGCAATTCTTAAGAATTCTGCTATATGATTTAAAAGGAGCAAAGCTCCATTAATGAATCAAGAAATTATAAATGAAATCTTTCAGAGAACAGAACTCTATTAATAGAATCCTAACAGGGTTCTCTTTAGTTCTCTTTAGATCCTTTTAGAGCAAAACTCTGCTAAGTGAAACCCTAAATGTGTTTTTCTTTAGATCAGGGATCTATTGAGAGCAAGGCTCTGTCAATGAAAATTGATTTAATATTAATTAAAAAAATTTACCTAAAAAGTGTTTTCTAAAGAAATTATAACTCTTGGAGTTCTTGAAGGCAAGAGCAAGGCTTTGAAGTTTTGAAAGTAAAAATCTTAAAAGATGATGATCATCTGTGGAGGACCAAAGGTCCTATTTATAGGCATCAAATGCCCGTTCAACTTCCAAGAGTTGCTGCGACGGTTGGAATTCTGCCGCCGCTGCGCTCACGTTTGGGGGCAACATAAGCGCAACGGTGGGGGGGCATTTGTTTACCCCAATCAGAGCAAAACTCTGTTCAAATTCCAAGGCGGAAAACGAAGCAACGCTTCTGTTTCCCCCAATCAGAGCAAAGCTCTGTTTTGAAAATTAAAGTGAAAATTAAAGTTAAAATAAATGAAGCAACGCTTCAGATCCCCTGCGCTGCGCGCAGAGCGCCACGTGTCCAAATCAGACACGCCAGCGCAGGGAGCGCGGCACCCAAGGCAGCGCACTCTATCAGAGCAAGGCTCTATAAAAGAAGCAACGCTTCAGATGTGCTGCGCTCTGCGCTGCGCGACACGTGTCAGCGCAGTTGCGCTAGCGCAGTTGCGCTGCGCGACACGTGTCATCGCAGTTGCGCTAGTACAGTTGCGCTAGCGCTCTGCGCCGCGCGACACGTGTCAGCGCAGTTGCGCTGCGCTGCGTGACACGTGTCAAGCGCTGAGGCGTTTGCGCAAAACAGAATTAAAATTCCAGTAAGATCTTTCTGTTCTTGTTAAAACCAGAAGATTGACTTCTGTAAAACAGAAGCCCTTGGATCAAAGATCCAACGGTGGGGAAAATTCCCCAAATCACTCAGAGAAGGATCTCTTTAACAAATTTAACAAATTAATGGGCACTATATAAAGGCCCCTAGACCCCAATTCAAAGGACATCATCATCAACATCAAGAGATCAAAAAACAACAACACAGAGAATAGAGTGAACTCTGAAGAATTTTTGAGAAAAAACTCAAGAAGAGAAAAAAGGTAAAAACCTTTATAAAAAAAGAAGAATTTCTTCTGAATAGATCATTGATCTAAGAACAAGATCATTGATCTTCAATAAAAAATAAATAATAACAGTGCCTTGCACTTTTTCATGAACCATTGGTTCTGGAATCTTAAAGATTCTTTTCTTGGATCAAGAAATTAAAATAGTGCCTTGCACTTGCAAATCTGCTCTGTTGCGCTCTTGGGTTGGCTCAACTCCACTAGAGAGCGCCACGTGTCAGCTCCAGAACCACTTGCGCTATGCGCTTTTAAGATAGAGCATTGCTCTCTGAAGTTGGCGCAACGCACTAGAGCGCGCCACGTGTCAGCAGCGCAACAGCGCAGTGCACTGACGCAGCGCACTGCGCTGTTGCACTTGCGCTCACCAGAGTGTGACACGTGTCACCTCCACATGCGCTTGCGCTCAATAATTGGCGCAAAGCGCCTGACAAACCAATGTCAGACAATTAATGCACTGCATTATTTACAGAAGGGCCAAGCCCAATTAAAAAAGGCTTAACATGCCAAATAAAATGCAATGCATTACTCTAAAAATGGCAGAGCCCAAAAACAGATGCTGTGCATCATTTACAAAGGGACTGAGCCCAAATCAAAAAGGCCTAGCAGGCCAGAATAAAATGCAGTGCATTATTAAACAGGGGCAAAGCCCTAGCACAGGGCTAATAGGCAAAAGATAAAAACGTTGAACATCTTCAACTGGACTTAGCCCAATCATGGCCGTAAGTCCTCAAATTAAATTGACTGAGCAAGACTGCTCTCTTAAATCAATTTACACCCGGTTCAAGGGTACATCTCCGAACTCCTCTGACACCTATCGTTGTAATCCTTCAACGACGTCAGAGAGGTGACGGGTCCCGGCAACCACACATCGATACGGACTGCGGGGTCCTTAAACTCGTGGACCGAAACGTCCCTAAACTAATATTCGTCCCAAAATGAGAACGTTGGACCGAAATGTCCTTAAACTAATGTTCGTCCCTAAATGGGAATGATGGACCACCATGTCCCTAAACTGGAACATGGACCACCCTGTCCCTAAACTGGAACAATAGAGCCAATTGCTCTCTTGTCGGATCCAAACGATCCCGTTAAGTTGATCTTAGTCTGGAGATTAGGCTAACGTATCCTTAACAAAAGTTTAAGTTGATGTTAGCTTTAAATAGGGCTAACGTATCCTTAAACCAAAACCCCAAACCCAAATCTAAGAAAATACGGATTTGGACTAATCCACGTCCTACGGGCGACGACATAAATTAGTCTCCGTATACAATCCACCGGCAACCACAAACAAAACAAACACCCACGATACGAAATGAAATTCTGGAGAAAGAGAAAGTGGCTACAGCGATGCGGTAGCGTAATTAACTGCAGGGGCTTGCGCCTGTAGGGAAGAGCATCCCCACAATCAAAAACCCCTCAAGCGAGGGGGGATCTGACGAAGTCTGCTACATCGGCCGCATCCGTCTAAACCTTAGATACACGGTGCCATAAATCAACTTGGCATCTTCGGAGAGGTGGACGGATAAAACCAAATAGCATCTGCCCTGAATCTCAGGCAAGACGTCCCTGTCTTGGCCGCTACCCTGTATTCGGAGGGGAACAGGTCCACTGTTAGTTTAAGGACTTCTCGGTCCAACATTAGTTTAAGTACATCTCGGTCCATAGGTTTAAAGGGACCCCACAGTCTGAGGTTAAGGACATCATAGTCCGTGGGTTTAAAGGGACCCCACAGTCCGAGGTTAAGAACATCATAGTCCGTAGGTTTAAAGGGACCCCACAGTCCGAGCTTAAAGACATCATAGTCTATGAAATGTATGGTTGTCGAGACCCGTCACCTCTCTGAAGACGTTGAAGGATTACAACGACAAATATCAGAGGAGTAAAGAGATGTACCCTTAAACCAATTTTGGTTGGTAGATTTGTAGTCCAATTTGGGACTAAGGTCTGTTGAAAGATTTACGAGCATATGGGCTCAATTAATCTGAGTTGAGGACTTATGGCCAATTTTGGGCTAAGTCCAAAATAATTAAAATGTTTAACATTTATTTTGGGCTGTTGAGTATTTGTTTGGGCTTGGCCCTTTTAACATTGCCAAGCATTGACTTGCATTCTGACAATGTTTTATCTTATATTGAATGCTGAGCAATCATCATAGCTCTGGGCTTATTAAAGAACAATTTATGTTCTATCAGCGCAACACATGGTGCGCTTGGCGCTTTGTGCCAATCAAAGAGCGCAGTGCGCTTCTGCCGAGTAGCGCACACGTGGTACACTTGGCGCTAAGCGCCAGATGATGAGTGCAGTGCGCTAATTTATGAGCGCAAAGCGCTATTAGTTCAGTGGCGCACACGTGAGGAGCACGTGGTGCGCTTGGCGCTGAGCGCCAGTCCATGAGCGCGAAGCGCTAGTTTAAGAGCGCACAGCGCTGACTGTTGAGTGGCGCACACGTGAGTGACACGTGGTGCGCTTGGCGCCAGTCCAAGAACGCAGAAGCGCATTTGATCAATTTTATGATCTAGGAAATAAATTCTCCCTTAGAAGAGACTTTGTCTCAAGATCCTAACAACAAAAGTTCTTACTTTATAGGAGATGCTTCAATCTCTTGTATTGATGAAAGGCTTTGCCTTTATGGATCTATGATCCTTAAGAGAATTGAATTATTCTCTCCCCCTTTATTTTATAATGAGATGTTCATACTCTCTTTTTTGTAAAAGACAGTTTGTCTTATAGATCTATGATCTGTGAGAAAGAAGTAAATTCTTCTTTTTATTTATGATGAGATCTTTTGATCTTTTGTGAAAGACCTTGGTCTTGTAGATCTATGACTTTTAAAGAAGCGAGTTCTTCTTTTCAATTATGAGATGATTTTATCTCTCTGTTCTTTTTACCTTGAAGAAACTCTTATTTTTCTGAGAGCTTGGCTCTTCTTTCTGAGATCTCTCCAAGCTTATGGGGGGTTCCTCTCTATACTTCTGTATATCTGAGACTTGAAATCTAGGGGCATTTTATAGGGCAAGCTGATTTGTTCAATCAGTTAAGGAGATCTTTTCTCCAATTGATTTGGTGAATTTCCCCTCGTTGGATCTTTGATCCAAGAACTTCTGATTTACAGAAGGCAGTCTTCTTATTTTTAACAAGATTGGAAAATCTTTCCATACAGAATTTATTCTGTATTTTGGTGATTTTTATTCACCCTTGGATCATTGATCCAACGGTGCTCTGATTTACAGAACACAATCTTGTTGTTTGGAAAGATTTTGAGGAATCTTTCCTTAACAGAATTTAATTCTGATTAATTAAAGATTTATCATTATTATTAGATTTTTGATCTGACGGTGGGGAGCTTTTAGTTCCAGCGCTAGCGCACCCGTGCTTTGCACGTGGTGCGCTGCTTAGAGTGCAGCGCACTTAGCGCTAGCGCACCCGTGCTTTGCACGTGACGCGCTGCTCGCAGCGCACTTGGCGCTAGCGCACACATGGTGCGCTGCTTAAGTGCAGCGCTCTTAGCGCTAGCGCACACGTGCTTTGCACGTGGTGCACTACTTAAGTGCAGCGCTCTTAGCGCTAGCGCACACGTGCTTTGCACGTGGTGCACTGCTTAGGTCGCAGCGCACTTGTCGCTGCTTCTGAAGCGTTGCTTCATTTCAAAATTTGAATTTTAAACAGAGTTTTTCTCTGATTGGGGGAAACAAATGCCCCCCCACCGTTATGCTCACGTAGTCCATACATGAGTGCAGTAGTGGCAGCATCTGCGCCCTTGGATCAACTCAGAAGTTCAAACGGCATCTCAGTACCTATAAATAGGACCCTTGGCCCTTAGGATGATTTCTGTTCATCTTCTATCTTATTTTCTGAGAATTTTTACTCTCCTACAGAGCATAGCTCTTTGTCTTTAAGAACTTCGTTTAAGGACAGAACTCTGTCAAAACTTAAGTAAAGATTAAATGTTTTAAAGGATTATTTAAGAATTTAGGGTTTCACTCATTAACAGAGCTTTGCTCTTCATAGATCTTTGATCTAAAAGAAACCCTTCTAGGGTTTCATTAACAAAGCTTTGCTCTCTTAGAATCATAGATCTAAAAGATCTTTCTTGGGGGTTTCTTAACCCATTAATAGAGCTTTGCTCTTTTTAGATTATAGATCTTCAAGAAAACTTTTGTAGGGTTTCTCAATAGAGCTTTGCTCTTGTTAGATCTTAGATCTTAAGAGATCCTTTTCAGGGTTTCTTAACAGAGCTTTGCTCTTCTCAAATCACATAGATTTATTAATCTTTCATAAAGAACTCTGAAGAGTTTGTTCATGGATCTTAAAGATCATGGAATTTTATTCCATTAATAATTTTATTTTAAAATTTTCTGATGGTTATTCCATCATTTCTTCAGAGCAAGGCTCTTCAGGAATTTTTATTCCTTCATCATTAAAGTTTGACAGATGTCACTCTGTCACAGAGCACTGCTCTCAAGGGAAGATTTACTCCTTAGCCCGAGGGGTTCTCATTAAATGAGAATCAATTGAGAATTTCCTCGTTTAATTGACAGTCTCATCAAATGATGAGGCTGTTTTATTAATGATGAACTGTCATCTAGATTCTGTGGGCCCTCCTTTGGTCCCCTTTTTACTGCATTGCAGTGTGGTACAAAATTAAAGTACCTAGTGACAGCACTTAAACTGTAGCATTGGCGGCTGACAATTTGTTCTTTTCCCGCGCAGGTACTATGTCTTCCGACACTTCTTTCCCGTTCGTCCACTCGGAAGGTGGGTTCCCTGAAGCGCCCGTAGACCGAGAGGTTCTTACGCTGATCAAAGACCATGACCCGGAGCACAAGAGTCTTCATCTATGGGGTAGATGGTACGATCAAATGATCAGAGGCCACCGGAGCTTTTCTTGTGCGACACCCTCGGAGCCTATCTCTGCGATCCCTTATGCAGATGCACCCCCGATCAATTATACTGTAGAGGAGGTGAATTGGAATTCAGAAGGTCTTCTTTGGCCTTCTATGGCCGCAATACCCGTGCAGCCGCCGGTAGCTTTGGATACTTTAGGACGACACATAGGCCAGGGTGAATCGCGCCCTTGGGGACAGCCCAAAAACATAGGACTAACTCCCCGCCACCCGGCCAGATACTTACAGTGGGCCCGATATATCCTGTCGGCGAAGAAGTCATAGCTAATGAAGCTCGGATTATACCCTGCGATCTACGCTTCCTTGTTCCAGTATTCCGCACCTCCTACATGGTGGATCAAGGCGTTTCTAGAGCAATGGAACATCTCGACCCACACCTTCCTCTTACTGGATTGAGAAGTCTCCATTTCCTTAGAGGAATTTGCCGAGGTCTCCGGTTTACCCGTTAGGGGAGAGCATTACGAGGAGCTGCTTCCTTCGGATGAGTATATTTTTGCTACCAAACCAGGGGTAATGGGTCTTACCCCAGAGAACGCCATTCAACACCAGTTCCCAAGTTTGATAAGGGTGTTGAATATGTATGAGAGCCTCTTTCTTGAATCCGGAGGCCAGGGGGTCAGCTTTGCGGACTTCATTACCCGTTTTCTTCGCCCAGAAATTTTGTCGCGACAAGGTGAAAAGTTTGCTAAACTTGATGATCCTTTCGGCTTTGGCTTGGATCGCCGGCCAATATTGGAAGCCGATCAAAAGGATTTCTTTCTTCCAAACGTCGCGATCGTTCCCTTTTCAGAAATTGCCTCTCCGGGCATCGATGAGGAAGCGTTCTTTCTAAGGTTCCTGGGTTTGTGGTTAAGCTGGTTCACGCTTCCCATGCACCCTCGCTACATGAGGCCATCTGTCTTCTACCACACGCATCAAATGGTTGCCGGAATACAAGTGGCCATCGAGATTGTCGGGTTAGCCTACGTGTATCACGGCCTCAGCTTGGCAGCGGATACTACTGAGCCAGGGGTGCAACCCGCCAACTTCTCCATGCATTATTTCACCTCATGGATAGAGTTGCACGTGCTTGAGGTCTTCGGTATCCACAGAAGACCTTCCTTTTATGACAGATGTAAGTTCCCTCGGATAATGCGGCTAGTCAACGCATCCATCGTAAGTCCAACACCGCGGGAAGCTAGGGGTTTGCTGCTTCGTCCTCGCACGGTTGGAGATGGTATGTCTTTACTGACAAAATTTTGACCGTCGGCCAAGAATCCTCGAAGACGGTGCTATCATTGCGGGACATCTTTAAAGATGGGGCCTCTGTGTTGAAAGCTCGGGAGATTCTTCATCTGTACTCCATCAGGCCGGGCTTTCTTGTATTTAGGCAGAATGATGCGGCGTTGTTTATGAGATACAACCCGCATCATTTCGCCCAGCAGCTGAGCTATAATCATGGCGTCCCGCTTGAGGCTTTCTTGGCAGAACCTGCTGCTACCGAAGAGGGAATGCGAAGCGCGCTGCATCATTTTATGCGCCTAAACACAGGGTCCAACTTTTTTATTAGTGAACCGAGCTACGTTCCTAAGGCCCTGAATGTGTATGTGGCGTAGTATCAACACTTGATGGGCGCCGTCTTTAGAGAGGAGAAGCGATTGCTGCTTGATCGCAAAGGCACCGCTCCGGCTGGCAATCCAAATGTTCCTCTGAAGCGATGGACCATTGTCCGTCCTCCCTTAAGAGAAGTTGCTACGGTCAAGGTCCCGAGTGATGCGCCTGAGCTACCGATACCCCGTGCTCCTGTGAAAGAGGTGACTGTAGCGTCTCCCGAGTCTGGCGTAGGTTCAGATATCGGGACTCGTCGTCCCAAGGTGCCCACCAAGCGTAAGCTTGTGCTAGCGGTGACCAGTGCTCGCTCGCAGAAGAAGAAGAAGAAATCAATTCTTTCTGCAGACGTTGTACTCGGCCAGGAGCCTCATGCTTCTTATAGCGAGGGCCTGAGCGAGTATGGGACCAACGAAGGCCTATTCATATCGCCGGATGATACCGACCTCGAAGCTGCTATTGCAGCTTCTGAACGATTAGCAATCCACAAAGCGGGACTGGCCATCCTCGCTCAATCAAGTAAACCTCAGCCGTATCTTTTGTCATTGCATTATATTTTTATTATCATGTTTTGACTGACACTTTTCCTTCTTTAACAAGCATTTCCACTGAAGAGGCTCTCGCGGCTTCCCTCAGGACCTTTGAGGAGGAAGAGAGGATTCGCGCTTCGCTGGGCGTTGGTACATTTCGCCTCATTGTGCCTTCATTCGCTTTTCTTACGAATAATCTGACCCCTTTTTCATCTGATCGCGGGAATTACCTCAACTCAGGTCATGCACAGTACAGTGCCAATCCCGCCGGGCGGAGATGCTTCCAGGGCCAGCCATCGAAGTCCCGGCCTCCTCAGCATTGCTAAAAGAGGCTTTACTCAAGCAACCGATGACGGACGCCGTAACGACTCCAGAGGTAGCTTCTGGTGTGGATGATGACGTCCCATTGGCGGAGGTCTTGAGAAGATCGGCTCTCATGGCCCGGGAGGAAAGGAAGCGCAGAATGCGTGCAGTAAGGGAGCGTAACACCGCCTTGGCCGTGAGTGCAGGCTCGAGCACTGCTACCCCTGCCCTTGCTTCTTCAGAGGGTGCTTTGGCCGCCCTGTCTACCGCTCACAGACAGGCAGCACGTGCAGCTCGGGAAGCAATTGAAAAACTATCCCAAGGTAACGTAACATTTGGTCCTCTTGTCTAAATTTGATCTTCAGGTTCTCATGTATCTTACCCTGCAGGGCCAAGTCCCGGTGAGGAAGTAGTGGGTGAGATGATGGCAACCACTGAGCCCGAAGCGGCTACTCTTTCCCAGGAGTCCGGGACTGCTCCAATTGCCACTCTTTCCACCTGCGGTTCCTTGCCATCGCCTGGCATCGCGAGTGTCACGACTACTCTCGTGGAGTCGGGGGATGAAGCTACGGACAGCGAAACCATTCCGATGGAGGAGGGTGAAGCAGTCGCTGCATCCAGTGACGCCCTTGTCGCGGTTTTGACCGGCGACTCACCAGGTAGATTTTGGGCCATTGCTCTCCTTTTCATTCTGCAATCCCTTTCAATCTCTTCTGACAGTATTTCTTTCATTTCTAATGCAGGTGTGGTGAGCGTTGAGGTTGTGCCACCCGAGGAAGCATCGCCAGTTGCTGCTTTAACGGTGGCCGCCCCTTTGCCTTCTCTCGTGTCCTCCTAGATATTGGAAGGTACGGGTTTGTGACTTACCGGTTTCATTGCAGGCAATATACTTTATGTACTGACATTACATTATTACACTTTTGCAGGAGTCCTTTTTGATCACATGTATCAGGTGCTGCACCCACATTTCTCCTTCCAGCTGGAGATTGCTTCATCTAGTGGAGTTGGTGAGTACAGCCTCCAACTAATATCTTCTTTTTTCTTTTACGAGAAGTCAAGTCGTTGCTAATTCTTCTTTGTTTTGACTGCAGCACTACAGATTGGAGGAGGAGATGAAAGAATAGTCATGCCACCAGTACTCTCGGCCTTGCTACCTGCCACGGCTGGTTTAGTAAACTCCATTGTTCATGAACCTTCTCTATTTCTTGAACCGTCATTTGACTGTAATTTGTTTTGCAGCGGTGACACTGACTTCAGCTCCGTTCGAATCTCGAATCATAATGCCAGCAGGCCTCTTTTCCCGACGTCCATCTTCAAAGGGCGCTGTGACTAGTCTGCGCATGTTGAGCGATTACATCGAGGAGCTTAACGCGGAGGTTCCTATATTCGCTGCAGATTTTGCTGCCGAGGTTAATCCTATGCTGGCAACGCTCGTGAACTTTCACAATGAGGGCGTCGTCGAGTCTTGGGTTAATCACTGCAGGAAAATTAAGGCTTGTCTGCATGAGCTCGAGGTCGGACGTCCTGCTCCCGAGGTCCTGGCTGTAAACTCCCAGCGGGCTGCGTGGGTCGAGCAGAGCACTCCCTACTTCCATCATCTTGAACAAGAAGCGGCCTTAAAGTGTAAGGAATGTGAAGAGACTTCAAGCGAATCTACCCGATTGCATTCTCAGGTTGATGCAAATGTTGTGCGGTTGAAAGCCATCTTTGAGGGCCTTCTACGATGTATTTCCGACGGGCTAACGCTAAGGCAGAAGCTCGACCTCCTCGAGCGAGATGCACAAAGTCGTGGGGCAGCTCAGCGGGTCATTGATTTGCAACTTTCATCTTATTTGCAGCAACGGGCTCAGATTGAAGCAGAGTTGGCCGCGGCAGCTGACCGTGAAAGGGGGCTGAGGGGAGTGAGCGAGCAACTGATTGGTTTATTGAAAACGCCTCCCTCCCAATAGTTGTTTTTGTACCAATTATCATTTGTAATTTATTCTTCTGAATAAAATTGTAGCTATTTTTATTCTTTCATATGATGTATCTTGTACCCGATTGAATTTATGAATAAAAGATACATTTCTTTCGTACTATCTTGTGTTATCTCCTACTTTCTTCTCTTTTTTTTTGTTGCCGGCATGTTACTTTAGTAAGCGTAGCCTGTAGATGATAGAGAGCATTCCATCTTGAATTCTTTGAGAGGTAGCGATGGCTTAGGAAGCAGGTTCAGATCTGTCACCTAAGGCTTTTCAATTTTATGAGCCGTGAGGGTCTCATAGAGACTTTTCTTCCTACAGGTCGAGAGGATCCCGTAGGTGAATTTTCCCCTTAGGAATCGTGAGGATTCTCAAGTGTATGGCTTCTTATAAGTCGTAAGGATCTTACAAGAGAGTTTTCTTCCTTACGAGTCGAGAGGACCCGTAAGGATGTCCCAACGTCACAGTTAACCTCTGCTCTTTACGACAAAGGTCTGTTAGGGTCTGTGGTACTAGGATTTTGTCCGTCTTACCGTCACGTTGGCTGATGCATTCCTCGATAGGCAATCTTGCCGTTCGAGCAGCCTTGCGATTGTTGTGTCTCTGATCCCTTCGGGGGCTGGACAAGACGTCTTCAAGCAATCTTCCTAGGCAGTTTGACCGTCGGAAGAGCAAGCGTTAGGAATTTTGCCATGCCGCTTTTTACTTGAGGTTAGGCTCAGTTTGGGAGCCCCGATGAGTCATAACCACTCCGCGCTGGTGTGGGATGATCTCCGATAGTCTTTCAGGTTTTATATGAGTTGCCGTCAAGACCCTGAAGCTAGGAATTTGGCCTTTGCTTCGTTTGCTGGCATTGCGTCTGCTGTATGGAGACGAATCTCGCGGTTGTCTCTAGGTTGTTGGTGAACCGTCGAGGTTTGGAACTAGGGATTTTGCCATGGCTCCGTTGTTTGATTGTCGCGCCTGAATCCTGCTGGAGGAAGAACGCTGGGATGACATCTCGTCTGCTATATCGAGACGAACGTTGAGGTGGTGACCACTCCGCGGTGATGTGGGATGATCTCCGATAGTCTTTTAGGTTTTATTTGAGTTGCCGTCAAGACCCTGAAGCTAGGAATTTGGCCTTCTCTTCTTTTTCTTTGGCGTGTCCGAATCCTGTTGGAGGAAGGACGTTGTAGTGACATCTCGTCTGCTGTATCGAGACGAGCGTCGAGGTGGTGACCACTCCGCGCTGGTGTGGGATGATCTCCGATAGTCTTTCAGGTTTTATTTGAGTTGCCGTCAAGACCCTGAAGCTAGGAATTTGGCCTTCGCTTCGTTTGCTTTTGGCGTTGCGTCTGCTGTATCGAGACGAACGTCGAGGTGGTGCTGGGATTTTGCCATCACTCCGCTTTGTTTTGACCGTGAGGTCTTTTGTTGACGTTGCGTCTGCATCCTGCTGGACTGCGAAAGAACGCCGTTGTTGACATTGCGTCTGGTATAACGAGACGAATGTCGCGGTTGTCTCTAGGTTGTCGGTGAACCGTCGAGGCTTGGAACTAGGGATTTTGCCATGACTCCGTTGTTTTGTGTCGTGTCTGCATCCTGCTGGAGGAAGAACGCTGGGATGACATCACGTTTGCTGTATCGAGACGAACGCCGAGGTGGTCTCCACGTTGTTGGTGAACCGTCGGGACCTGGCTTTCTTTCGGATGGAGCCTGGTGGGAAGGTATGGTTCCCCTTTTTGTTTGTGCCCCTGGATTGTATACAGGGATCGATGTGATCTCACCTGTAGGGCAAAAGGTTTCATTTTATATATTTTTCTTTCAACGATGCTCTATCATTTCAGCTTTTATATCGCGAAAGTCGCAATTTCCCAATCATTTCGGCTATTTTTCGCGTTGCCCAATCATTTCGGCTATTTGTTTTATTTACTCGCTGCTTTTTATTGCGAGTTGCCCAATCATTTCGGCTATTTTGCATGCATACATTTTTACTTGCTGATTTTGTTGCAAGTTTCCCCATCATTTCGGCTATTTCGTATGCATTTGTGGCTCGCTGGCTTTTCGTTGCGAGTTTAGGATTGGACGCCGATTTCGGCATCAACATCGCTACAACTGGGATATTGTCATGAGCGAATCATCATTTACCTCTGTCGATGTCGAACAAAGGTGGCTTAGTAAACAGGGTTAGGATCCTGTCGACTAAGACTTTTAACTTCATGAGCCGTAAGGGTCTCGTAAAGGTATTTCTCCCTACGAGTCGTGAGGATCTCGTAGGTGCGTTTTCTCCTTAGGAATCATGAGGATTCCTAAATGTGTGTTCTCTTATAAGTCGCAAGGATCTTATAAGAGTATTTTCTCCTTATAAGTCGAGAGGACTTATAAGTGTTTTTCGCCATATGAGCATATCCCCAGTCTCTGGTAGGACTTTGTTAGGGAAATGTTTATTCATACCCGTGGATTGTATACAAGGGTCAATATTGGACCGCTTGTAGGGCAGAATTGGAGGTTGTGATGGCTTAAGAACAGGTTCAGATCCCTGTAGCTTAAGGCTTTTGAATCTTATGAGCCGTGAGGGTCTCAAAGGAGGGTTCTCCTTACGAGTCGTGAGGATCTCGCAAGTGTAATTTCTCCTTAGGAATCGTGGGGATCTCTAAGTGTGTTGCTCCCTTGTGAGTCGTAAGGATTTCACGCAGGTGTTTTCGCCTCACAAGGTCGAGAGGACCTTGCAGGTGTCTTTTAACGAGATTGCGCCCTTTCGGGTTTTCACAACACTCGCCGGTAGCCCTGCTGATTTTACTCACGGAGCCCTTTCGGGTTTTCATCTGTGCCCATTTTGCTTATGGACATACCGTTTCCTTTTTTTTTTATTATTTTTTTGTGTCAGCCTAAGAATACTGCGATCTGTAGTAGTTTATCGACGTCTCGATCAATAGCCAGTTTTAGGGCATAGTGGTCCGTCGTTAGTTTAAGGACTTTTCGGTCTATTGTTAGTTTTAGGACATTTCGATCCGTTTTTAGTTTTAGGACATTTCGGTCTGTCGCCAGTTTTAGGACATAGTGGTCCATCGTTAGTTTAAGGACGTTTCGGTCCGTCGTTGCCGTATTCGAGGCAAATTTCTAGTTTACGGACTTTTCGGTCCAGGGGCTTTCTCTATGAATGAGCACGATGCCCCCGGCATGTCCATCTTTTTCGGATCATGTGGTTGTGGCGGGTTCATCTTCCAGTTTTCAGACAATGTGAACTTGCCTTGTTGGTATTGATCCTCAATCCAGCCTTTGAAGACGAAGCAATCTTCGATTGAATGGCTTACTGCTTGATGGTAAGGGCAGTAATTAGGATTGTTGACATCGTCTGGCTGCAGCGGACGTTTTGGATCCGGCGGGTTGATGAGCCTTGTTGAAGTCGAAAATTGCACCCTGGTTGACCAAGTCAAAGTCAAAGTCAACCCCAAGCCAAGTGAGCCCATGCCCAGGTCGAGTCCGAACATGAAGCGGCCGGCCCTCCCCATGCCAAAATGAAATCATGTAATAAATAATTTTTATGTAATTTTTTATGCATGAATGTAAACAAAATGGGCATAAAGCCAAATTTTTGTAAGCCCATGGCTTATGTGCAAAAAGAAATGGCACATGAGCCATGGGATAGACAAAATGCCATTTTATAAAGCCCAAGGGGCTATATGTAAATGTGTAAGCCTATATAAGGCAACATGATGATGAATAAAGGATACATTTTTCATTCCCCTCAAAATCTAGTGTTTTTGTCTCTTTCCCTTTTGTGAAGGTTCCAACCCTTCTTCTTTCTTTTGAATTAAATCAAGAGTTTTACTCTTCCTTTTCCAAAACTAAATAGTTTTTCACCATAAAACCCACAAAGGGGAACTCAGATCTGCCATCAGATCTCAGAAAAGAGAGATTTTTAAAATCTCATATTTCTTGATCTTCAAGATCCGGCCAACAAAGGAAGAAGAAGGAGACCCATCTCCAGAAACCCCACTTTGGGAAAGAACTAGCGCTCAAGAGGAGAAGCCCTTCATCAGCTTCAAAACATCCTAGGAGTTTAACTCCTTACACACACACACACACACACAAAAAAAAATAATAAGTGCTCCTTTCTGGGAGTACAACTCCCATTGCAGGGACCAAGTCCCTTTTGCCGCTCGAGCGCCCACGTGGTGAGCTAGCGCTCTTGCGCTCAAGCTCTTGCGCCCAAAGCGCTAGCGCCCGAGCGCCCACGTGCTGACATGTGGGGCGCTAGCGCTCAAAGCACTAGTGCTCTTGCGTCCAGAGCGCTAGCGTCCGAGCGTCCACGCGCTGACATGTGGTGCTCTAGCGTTCAAAGCGCTAGCGCTCTTGCGCTCAGAGCGCTAGTGCCCGAGCGCCCACGTGCTGACACGCGGCGCGCTAGCGCTCAAAGCGCTGGCGCTTTTTCCCACGCATCCTTTGGATGCCCTTACTTTTTTTTTATTTTATATATATGTATATATACACACACATACTCCACACTAAAAACACCGTCCCTCTAAAAAAAATTTGGTCCGGGGCGCTGCCCCGCATCCTGCAAGGGGGCTGCTAGCCCTCTTGACCCCCAGCCCGCTATCCGGGTAGCGGGACCCCCGTAAAAACTCTGCGGGGCCCCCGATATATCCAAAACCCTTCCAAAACACAACACTGCACATTAAGTTCGCATGACCAGTTTAACCCGTCAATCGGAGGTTCTCTCGCTCCAAAGGCGAGGGGTAATTAACGGCAGCTTAGTCCACGGCTGCTGGAGATTCGGATCCCCACAATCAATAAACCCCGCCCTACCCTAGGCAGTAGGAATCTGTAGTACGCCTGACAAGCGCGCGCGTATTTCCATCTCAATGGGGTGACGAAAAACACCCTACAGATTCTGGCACGCCCGGTAGGACTTATCTCTCCTCCCATATTTCGGGTTAAACGTTCAGGCGAACTCAATCAATATACATATCTGTATTTATACTAAAATAATGCTCTTTCATGCAGGTTTTCAAGCAATCACTTTCCAACAATGTCTCCAAGGACAAGTTCAGCTCTCGACACAAATCCCGTCTCCTACACGATGAAGATGGACTCCAAGACGGTCCTTCCGGCCAGTCTTAGGCGACAATGGGAGGAGGAGCCGCTACCATTTGGCTCTATTATGTTCGTGTCAACTAACGCCGTCTCAGCTCCTCAAGCTCCGGTAACAGGCAAACCGGTCTCAAAGGGGAAAAGGCCAAATGTCATGGTCGCGAGGGCGCCCCAACACAAACGCAAGTCGGTGTTTGAACGACTTTCCTTGGCCCCAGCTGGGGGCAAGGACATCAACACCAACAAAGCAACAAGACATCTCGGGCAAGCTCCAGTGGCACCTCTGACAACTGCTCGATTGGGTGTCTTCTCAAGCCTCCCCATTACTCAGCCTATGGCGGCTTCCCGAAGAGCAGAAGCCTGCCAAGCGCTCAAGGCAGAGAAGCTGAGGCAGAAGCGGCTTAGATACAGAGCCAACAAAAGGACTAGGGCTCTGGCCATGTTAAAATTTATGAATTTCCAAAGCCCGGACCTCTCCGCGAAATCAGCCGCTAAAGATAAAGAGATGGCTGAGTATGTGGTTCGCACTGTCTACATGGTCGGACATGAAGAAACGAATCCTCCTCTTCTTCACAGCCATGGTGATGATATGATTGACGCTACCCAGCATCGGCTCGATCTAAGTGATGAAGAGCCTGCTCAGGCCGATAAGCCAGAGGAGCCCGTGGTTCCTGCGGAATTGAGCTCAGGCAATAAAGATGACCCGGTTATCATAGCCGGAACTACAGAACAAGCGTTATTCCGATGGCTTCAGAGGCAGCTTCAGGACAGGGACGAGAAGTTAGCCAAGGTACAGTCCAAGGTCGACGAATTGGCAAACGTCGTGGCAGATCTCGCGACCCAAGTCGCCCGATTGCAATTACAGCAGAATCAAATTTTGGTTCATGAGCCAGGGATTGATGTCCGGAGGCAGCCAACTGATACCTCCTTCAACCTACGAGCGGAGCGCCTTCGCGAAAAATGGCCACAATCAGTCTCCAGTCCCTCCGATACATACGCCGGGGGGGAATCGCCTTTGAAAGAGAAACTGGAAAAAGTCTATTCCTTCAAAAGGGAAAAAGTCCACAAGATATTCAGGGACGCCCTAAGAAACGGTCTACAACTGCCAGAATCAAAGAGACCGCAAGAAAAGAATATGACCGACGACCCCAAATACTGCCCCTATCACAGGGTGATAGGTCATGCCATTGAGAACTGCTTCGTCTTCAAAGATTGGGTCGAAAGGCAATACAAGACGGGAGAGATAGAACTGTCTAAAGGTGTGTTAGCAAACAGTCAAGCTACGACCGCCGATTTCATACAAATGGAGACCGAAGCCTTTCGGGAATCCAATCCTCCCAGACATGTGCCATTATTTGAAAAGGGCGAACCAAAGACTAATCAGCCTCAAGGACCAGCATCGGTAAGGGCACCTACTCTAATGGAGAGAAAGAAGAAGGTGTACTCCTTCAGGAGGGATGACGTCCGCAATATATTCGAGGAAGCCTTGAATAACGGTCTGCAATTGCCTATTCCGAAGAGGCCACATGAAATGAATATGATCGGCAATCCCATATACTGCCCATACCATAGGGTGGTGAGTCATGCCATTGAAGACTGCTGTGTTTTTAAAGATTGGGCAGAGGACCAATACAAGCTTGGAAAAACCTCACAGTCCTCGGATGTATCGGCAGGCCACAGAGCTATGGTCATCAATACAGCTCCGCTAAGATCAAAATTCAAGGAGCTGGGACAAGCAAAGAGGACCACCACGTCGTTAAACTGGGAATGATCGACCTCTAAGTCGTTAAACTGGGAATGTAAAAATGTGTAAATAAAACAAAAAAATAATAAAAAGCCGAAATGATGGGGCAACTCGCAATAAAAATCAGCGAGCAAAATAAAGATGGAAATAAAGCCGAAATGATGGGGCAACCGCGAATAAAAGACGAAATGATAGGGCAATCGCGATTTTCACGATAAGAAAAACTGAAATGATAGAGCAATCGCAGCAAAAAAAAACGGCGAATGATGAGTCGCTCCTGGTACCATATTCCAGTGTAGCGATGCAGACGCCTACCCAAAATCCAATTTCCTAAAATTCTCCCAGCCCTACGGCTAGTCCCCAAATTGACTACCGTATACAATCCACGGGCTCAAATAATTCTCATCATGCCCCACCGTAATCACCAGTTATGCGGTTGGTCTCCGCCCTTAGAATTATGCTCCATTGGGAAGACCCACTCATGTGTCCTCATGATGCATGAGGAGAACAAACCTTCGTGGGATCCTTACGACTCACAAAGGAAAAACACACTTGGGAGTCCTCACGGCTCCTAAGGAGAAAATACACCTACGGGATCCTTACGACCCGTAGGGAGAAAATGCTTTTATAGGACCCTTACGGCCCATAGAATTGAAAAGCCTTAGGTGATAGGGACCTAAACCTGTCTCCTAAGCCATCGCTCCCCAACAGGCACAGCGATGCAGACGCCAACCAAACCCAAACTCTCAAAAGGCGAATGATGAGTCGCTCCTGGTACCATATTCCAGTGCAGCGATGCAGACGCCGTCCAAAACTAAAATTCCCAATGGCGAATGATGAGTCGCTCCTGGTACCATATTCCAGTGCAGTGATACAGACGCCAACCAAATTCCAAACCCCATACCCAAGTGGAGAATAATTAGTCGCTCCTGGTACTATATTCCAGTGCAGCGATGCAGACGCCAACCAAATTCCAACTCCCATACCCCAACGGCGAATGATGGGTCGCTCCTAGTACCATATTCCAGTGCAGCGATGAGACGCCAACAAAGTCCCGAAATTTTTCCGGCCCTATGGTCTGGATCATACATCCTGCAAAACCTTATACAATCCACGGGCGTAAAACGATCCCAATCCCTCCCAAGTCCTGCCGGTGAGACCACATTCAAAGTCCCACCGGCGGTGAAGATTCAAAAAAAAAAGAAAGAAAAAGGGTATGTCCACAAGCAAAATGGGCACGGATGAAAACCCGAAAGGGCTCCGTGAGTAAAAACAGCAGGACTGCCGGCGAGTTTGTGAAAACCCGAAAGGGCGCAAACTCGCGAAAAAGAGATGAAATGCACTCACAAAATCCTCTCGACTTTGTGAGGAGAAAATTCCCGCGTGAGATCCTTACGACTCACAAAGGAGCAACACACTCAGGAGTCCTCACGACTCCTAAGGAGAAAATACACCTACGGGATCCTTATGACCCGTAGGGAGAAAATGCTTTGTGAGACCCTTACGGCTCACAAAATTGAAAAGTCTTAGGTGATAGGGACCTAAAACTTGTCTCCTAAGCCATCGCTTCCTGATAAACAACGCAAATGATGATTCGCTCCTGGTACCATATTCCAGTGTAGCGATACTGATGCCAAGCAAAAACCAATTCCTAAATCCTCCCGGGGCAAATGATGAGTTGCTCCTGGCATTATTCCAGTGTAGCAATGCAGATGCCAAGCAAAAACCAATTCCCAAATCCTCCCGGGGCAAATGATGAGTTGCTCCTGGCATTATTCCAGTACAGCAATGCAGATGCCAAGAAAAAAACAATCCCCAAATCCTCTCAAAGACATATGATGATTCGCTCCTGGTACCATATTCCAGTGTAGCGATGCTGATGTCAACCCAAATCGCCAATCAACAAGTCAACTTCAATTCCGACACCGCAGAAAGCGGAGCAAGTCAGAATCCAATCTCGACACCGTAAGAAGCGGAGCAAGTCAAGTTCACCCCTAACACTGCAAGAAGCAGAGCAAGTCAAATCAAGCGTCGACCGTCCATGTCGCAAAAAGGGCAGTGCAGGCTTCCTACAAAGCAGGGAACCAAATCGCTCCGGATCAGAGCGTCGACCGTCCATGTCGCAAAAAGGGCAGTGCAGACTTCCTACAAAGCAGGGAACCAAATCGCTCCGGATCAGAGCGTCGACCGTCCATGTCGCAAAAAGGGCAGTGCAGGCTTCCCACAAATCGGGAACCAAATCGCTCCGGATCAGAGCGTCGACTGTCCATGTCGCAAAAATGGCAGTGCAGGCTTCCTACAAAGCAGGGAACCAAATCGCTCCGGATCAGAGCGTCGACCGTCCATGTCGCAAAAAAGGCAGTGCAGGCTTCCCACAAATCAGGAACCAAATCGCTCCGGATCAGAGCGTCGACCGTCCATGTCGCAAAAAGGGCAGTGCAGGCTTCCCACAAAGCAGGGAACCAAATCGCTCCGGATCAGAGCGTCGACCGTCCATGTCGTAAAAAGGGCAGTGCAGGCTTCCCACAAATCGGGAACCAAATCGCTCCGGATCAGAGCGTCGACCGTCCATGTCGCAAAAAGGGCAGTGCAGGCTTCCCACAAATTGCTCCGGATCAGAGCGTCGACCGTCCATGTCGCAAAAAGGGCAGTGCAGGCTTCCTAAAAAGCAGGGAACCAAATCGCTCCGGATCAGAGCGTCGACCGTCCATGTCGTAAAAAGGGCAGTGCAGGCTTCCCACAAATCGGGAACCAAATCGCTCCTGGTCAGGGCGTCGACTGTCCATGTCATAAAAAGGGCAGTGCAGGCTTCCCACAAATCGAGAACCAAATCGCTTTGGATCAGAGCATCGACCGTCCATGTCGCAAAAAGGGCAGTGCAGGCTTCCTACAAAGCAGGAACCAGATCACTCCAGGCCAGGGAAAAGTCTATCACGGACACTCCGTCTCGGAGACGCGTCAAGCGTCGACCGTCCATATCGCAAAAAGGGCAGTGCAGGCTTCCCACAAATTAGGAACCAAATCGCTCCGGATCAGAGCGTCGACCGTCCATGTCGCAAAAAGGGCAGTGCAGGCTTCCTACAAAGTAGGGAACCAAATCGCTCCAGATCAGAGCATCGACCGTCCATGTCGCAAAAAGGGCAGTGCAGGCTTCCCACAAATTGGAAACCAATTCGCTCCGGATCAGAGCGTCGACCGTCCATGTCGCAAAAATGGCAGTGCAGGCTTCCTACAAAGCAGGGAACCAAATCGCTCCGGATCAGAGCGTCGACTGTCCATGTCGCAAAAAGGGCAGTGCAGGCTTCCCACAAATTGGGGACCAAATCGCTCCGGATCAGAGCGTCGACCGTCCATGTCGGAAAAAGGGCAGTGCAGGCTTCCTACAAAGCGGGAACCAAATCGCTCCGGGCCAGGGAAACGTCAACCACAGACACTCCGTCTCGGAGACGCGTCAAGCGTCGACCGTCCATGTCTTAAAAAGGGCAGTGCATCCCAAAAAGTGGGAACCAAAGCAAGTCGCCTCCACGCAAAAGAAGATCCATCAATTTCATGCACACGACTCACATATGTTGTGTGTATTTATTAATGGGGGGCACTTTGTTGAAGTCGAAAATTGCACCCCGGTTGACCAAGTCAAAGTTAAAGTCAACCCCAAGCCAAGTGGGCCCATACCCAGGTCGAGTCCGAACATGAAGCGGCCGGTCCTCCCCATGCCAAAATGAAATCATGTAATAAATAATTTTTATGTAATTTTTTATGCATGAATGTAAACAAAATGGGCATAAAGCCAAATTTTTGTAAGCCCATGGTTTATGTGCAAAAAGAAATGGCACATGAGCCATGTGATGGGCAAAATGCCATTTTGTAAAGCCTAAGGGGCTATATATAAATGTGTAAGCCTATATAAGGCAACATGATGATGAATAAAGGATACACTTTTCATTCCCTTCAAAATCTAGGGTTTGTGCCTCTTTCCCTTTTCTGAAGGTTCCAAACCTTCTTCTTTCTTTTGAATTAAATCAAGAGTTTTACTCTTCCTTTTTCAAAACTAAATAGTTTTTCACCATAAAACCCACAAAGGGGAACTTAGATCTGCCATCAGATCTCAGAAAGGAGAGATTTTTAAAATCTCATATTTCTTGATCTTCAAGATCCGGCCAACAAAGGAAGAAGAAGGAGACCCATCTCCAGAAACCCCACTTGGGGGAAGAACTAGGGCTTAAGGGGAGAAGCCCTTCATCAGCTTCAAAACATCCTAGGAGTTTAACTCCTCATATATACACACACACAAAAAAAAAAAAAATAAGAAGTGCTCCTTTCTGGGAGTACAACTCCTATTGCAGGGACCAAGTCCCTTTTGCCGCTCGAGCGCCCACGTGCTGACACGTGGTGCGCTAGCACTCAAAGCACTAGCACTCAGAGCGCTAGCGCCCGAGCACCCACGTGCTGACACGTGGGGCACTAGCGCTTTGGGCGCTAGTGCTCTTGCGCTCAGAGCGCTAGCGCCCAAAGCGCTAGCGCCCGAGCGTCCACGCGCTAACACGTGGTGCGCTAGCGCTCTTGCGCTCAGAGCGCTAGCGCCCGAGCGCCCATGTGCTGACACGTGGCGCGCTAGCGCTCAAAGCGCTGGCGCTTTTTCCCACGCATCCTTTGGATGCCCTTTCCTTTTATTTTATTTTATATATATGTATATACACACACACATATTCCACACTAAAAACACCGTCCCTCTAAAAAAAATTGGTCCGGGGCGCTGCCCCGCACCCCGCAAGGGGGCTGCTAGCCCCCTTGACCCCCAGCCCGCCCATAAAAACTCTGCGGGGCCCCCGATATATCCAAAACCCCTCCAAAACACAACACTGCACATTGAGTTCGCATGACCAGTTTAACCCGTCAATCGGAGGTTCTCTCGCTCCAAAGGCGAGGGGTAATTAACGACGGCTTAGTCTGCGGCTGCCGGAGATTCGGATCCCCACAATCAATAAACCCCGGCCTATCCTAAGCAGGGGGAATCTGTAGTACGCCTGACAAGCGTGCGCGTATTCCCATCTCAATGGGGTAACGAAAAACACCCTACAAGCCTGTTGCGTACTGCCAGCTCGAACAGCCTCCTCGTTTTATCCCGGGGAATTGAGTAAGGACGTCCCAGTCTCTCCTCGAGGGTGGGCGTGGACGCACGTTGTTTTGGCGAACAACCGGCTTTATGTTGCTCGGTTGTTGTTGAGTATTGGCGACAAAAGTCGCTTTCCCTTTCCCTTTTTCATTCCGAGATTCCAGCGTCGAAGGAGATGGTCTGTGACCCATCTGATCCATTTGGGCTAGCTTGTCGATCAAGGCCTGGAAGGTGGTCGGCTTGAAAAACATCATGAATTGGGAAATAGTCGCCTGAGGGTCGAGGGTTCCCACAAACATGCCCACGGCAGGAGATTCCTCTATGCGCTGCTCGCACTTCGACAATAGATTCCACCATCGTATTGCGTATTGCACCCACGTTTCGCCTGGCTTTACCCTGGCGTTAATCAGTGCAGTGATTGGGGTGCGTTTGCTAGCGCTTGCAAAACGCTGAGTAAATAACAGCTCCATCTCTATGAATGTCTTGACGGAGTCGTTGGGAAGCTCGGAATACCATTCGAATGCCATCTCCGACAAGCTGCCGACGAACTGGCGAAGTAGCAGTTTATCGTCACCTCCAGTGTTGCCATATAGAGCCATGAACTGGGCGACATGCTGGTAGGGATTGCCCGTCCCTTTATATACATGGAATTTAGGGATCGTATATCCCGGTGGGTACCTTATTTGGTCATACCAGCCCGGATAGGGTCGTCCAGTCTTAACGATCTGCCCGGCCGTTTTGCTCGCCTGATGAGCTCGTATTTGCTGGGCAATGTAATCATCCAGAGCGGCCTTGGAGATAGTCTCCTCCTTGGCTGCTGAAAGAGTCGGAGGAGGGTTTGATGTCTCCCCTCTGTCGTCTTCAATGATGATCGGGGGGTCTTCAGCTGGAGGCTCCGGCTGTAACATCATCCCGGCCATGTCTTGGAACAAAAGAGTCATTCGTTTTATGTTGGCCGCCTGCTCCGCGGCCTCTTTTTCTTTCCTCTCGAGCATTCTTCGGAGGAATTCAGCATCAGTTTCTTGTTCCTGACGCTGCTCTGAGGTCTCTGGATTTTCTTTCGGCCCAGTGAGTGCGGCCATTGCAGTCAGCATCTCCTAAAGTTTTTGCTCCTGTTGCTCCTGAGCCTTTGTTATCGATCGGGTAAGCGGTCGATGACCCGTAGAAGCATGGCTTTCCTTTTTTTCGGAAGCCATATAAACGGTATGTGTTACCATGCCCTCAGACTTGGGACATTTAGATTCAGCGTCCTTGCGGTTCGTCGCGGTCACAGGGGCTTTCTCTGGCCTCCTTCTCTTATGAACGGTTGACGTTGAGGGAGCCGTTGCAGGGGTACCCAGACGGATGACGTCTTCTGTGGCACCACGGGATGGCTCTTTTCTTGCCGAGCTTTAATCTTCTTTGGTCGGCGAGAGTAGTCCTGGTCAATCACCGATTCCTGGACCTGTGGCCAGACTTTGTAAATTTTGGAGGACAGCCGCTGAGGGGGCTGCTCCAACTTCTTTTCTGTAGTATTCTCCACAGGTGGAGGAGATCTCTTCAGCACGGCATTTGGAGAGTTTTTGCGCACCCTCCTTAGCGGTTCAAAGCTGTTCCCAGTTGGAACAGCAGCATCGATTCCCACCATGGGAGCTGGCGGGGACAGTCCAGAAGGGGAGTTTCCCCCAGCCTTCCTCACTCGGCGCCAATGGTGACGTCGAGTGTGTCTTGCAGATGGAGTTAGTTCATCTATAGGGGTGACTTCCCCATACCCCCTGTGTTAGTCAGAGGTTGTCGTTGTCAGCCTCTTGAAGACCGATGTTTGTTGAGAAGCAGTGTCCAATCTGTCAAAGACAGACCTCTGGACAGGGGAAGCAGTTTGAGGACTTCGCCTGGAGCGGGAGCCGGAATGGTCAGCCTTGTGAAGACTGACTTCTTGGCAGAAGAAGCCTCTCTGATGATTTCGTCTGCTGGAGTCAGGATGGCTATCCGCTTTGGGATGGCTGCTTCAGGTATTGCGGGCTTGTTGGCGCTTTGGCCCAGTCTGTTGAAAACTGAGGCATTGGATTTGGGCGACCCGTTGAGAGGGGCCACGGCAGTGGTAAGTCGATCAAAGACCGACTTCTTTGGGGCTTCTTACGACAGCAGCGGGGCATTGAAGATCATTGGTGGGATCATGGTCCTAAAGAACAGCCCAGTGGTGGCCTGAGTTACTTGCTCCACTGGCATCTAGAATAGGGAGGCCGCTTGGGGCCCGTAGGTTACACCTCCAGATGAGGCGGAACGGGAGTTGCAGTTACAGCTGGAGCAGTTAGAGGACATTGATGTTCTTTTTTCTGCACGAGAGCAAAACCAAATCTTAGTACCTCAAACCCAAGGGCAACCATATTAAACCGCGATTCATTCGCGAACACGATACATGAAGTGTGGAGTGGAAAGAGGAAAAGGTCCCACCGGGCGTACCAGAATCTGTTCTCCTCCGAACGCGGAGACGCGACCGCGTAGGTCCGTCTTGCCTGAATTTGGGGGCAGATGCTATTTGGTGGTATCCGTCCACCTCTCCGAAGATGCCAAGTTGATTTATAGCACCATATATCGAAGGTTTAAACAGATGCGGCTGATGTAGCAGATTTCGTCAGATTCCCCCTCATTTGAGGGGTTTCTGATTGTGGGGACGCTCTTCCCTGCAGGCGCAAGCCCCTGCAGTTAATTACGCTACCACATCGCGGTAACCACTTTCTCCTTCTCCAGATGGTCACTTCGTGTCGTATGTATTTGTTTTGTTTTTGGTTGCCCGTGGATTGTGTACGGAGGTTAATTTATGTTGTCGCCCGTAGGGCGTGGATTAGTCCAAATCCGTATCTTCTTAGATTTGGGTTTGGGGTTGGGTTTAAGGATACGTTAGTCTCATTTGAGACTACGATCAGCTTAAACGTATGTTAAGGATACGTTAGCCTAATTTCGGATTAAGATCAACTTAACGGGATCATTTAGATCCAACAAAAGAGTATTTGGGCTCTATTGTTTAGTTTAGGGACATTGCGGTCGATTACTAGTTTAAGGACATAGTGGTCCAATGTTAGTTTAAGGACATCTCGGTCCAACATTAGTTTAAGGACATCTCGGTCCATGGCTTTAAAGGGACCCCACAATCCGAGATTAAGGACATCATAGTCCGTGGGTTTAAAGGGACCCCACAGTCCGAGGTTAAAGACATCATAGTCTATAAAATGTATGGTTGTCGGGACCCGTCACCTCTCTGAAGACGTTGAAGGATTACAATGACAAATATCAGAGGAGTAAAGAGATGTACCCTTAAACCAATTTTGGTTGGTAGATCTGTAGTCCAATTTGGGACTAAGGTCTGTTGAAAGATTTACGAGCATATGGGCTCAATTAATCTGAGTTGAGGACTTATGGCCAATCTTGGGCCAAGTCCAATCAAGCTAAAATGTTTAACATTTATTTTGGGCTGTTGAGCATTTGTTTGGGCTTGGCCCTTTTAACATTGCCAAGCATTGACTTGCATTCTGACAATGTTTTGTCTTGTATTGAATGCTGAGCATTCGTCATAGCTCTGGGCTTATTAAAGAACAATTTATGTTCTATCAACGCAACACATAGTGCGCTTGGCACTTTGCGCCAATCAAAGAGCGCAGTGCGCTTCTGCCGAGTAGCGCACACGTGAGGGACACGTGGTGCGCTTAGCGCTAAGCGCCAGATGATGAGCGCAGTGCGCTAATTTATGAGCGCAAAGCACTATTATTTCAATGGCGCACACGTGAGGAGCATGTGGTGCGCTTGGCGCTGAGCGCCAGTCCATGAGCGCGAAGCGCTAGTTCAAGAGCGCACAGCGCTAACTGTTGAGTGGCGCACACGTGAGTGACACGTGGTGCGCTTGGCGCTGAGCGCCAGTCCAAGAGCGCAGAAGCGCATTTGATCAATTTTATGATCTGGGAAATAAATTCTCCCTTAGAAGAGACTTTGTTTCAAGATCCTAACAACAAAAGTTCTTACTTTATAGGAGATGCTTCAATCTCTTGTATTGATGAAAGGCTTTGCCTTTATGGATCTATGATCCTTAAGAGAATTGAATTATTCTCTCCCCCTTTATTTTATAATAAGATGTTCATACTCTCTTTTTTGTAAAAGACAGTTTGTCTTATAGATCTATGATCTGTGAGAAAGAAGTAAATTCTTCTTTTTATTTATGATGAGATCTTTTGATCTTTTGTGAAAGATCTTGGTCTTGTAGATCTATGATCTTTAAAGAAGTGAGTTCTTCTTTGCAATTATGAGATGATTTCATCTCTCTGTTCTTTTTACCTTGAAGAAACTCTTCTTTTTCTAAGAGCTTGGCTCTTCTTTCTGAGATCTCTCTAAGCTTATGGGGGGTTCCTTTCTATGCTTCTGTATATCTGAGACTTGAAGTCTACGGGCATTTTTATAGGGCAAGCTGATTTGATCAATCTGTTAAGGAGATCTTTTCTCCAATTGATTTGGGGAATTTCCCCTCGTTGGATTTTTGATCCAAGAACTTCTGATTTACAGAAGGCAATCTTCTTGTTTTTAACAAGATTGGAAAATCTTTCCATACAGAATTTATTCTGTATTTTGGTGATTTTTAATCACCCTTGGATCATTGATCCAACGGTACGCTGATTTACAGAGCACAATCTTATTGTTTGCAAAGATTTTGAGGAATCTTTCCTTAACAGAATTTAATTCTGATTAATTAATGATTTATTATTATTATTAGATCTTTGATCTGACGGTGGGGAGCTTTTAGTTCCAGTGCTAGCGCATCCGTGCTTTGCACGTGGTGCGTTGCTTAGAGTGCAGCACACTTGGCGCTAGCGCACCCGTGCTTTGCACATGACATGCTGCTCGCAGCGCACTTGGCGCTAGCGCACACGTGCTTTGCACGTGGTGCGCTGCTTAGGGCACAGCGCACTTGGCGCTGCTTCATTTCAAAATTTGAATTTTAAACAGAGCTTTGCTCTGATTGGGGGAAACAGATACTAGCCAGCCTTTTTAGAAAGAAGGATATTAAATCAAGTGCGGATTTGATATATTAATACATGTACTGGATATGCGTATTTACTAGTATTTTGAAACTGATAATATTTGTCTCTTTTATGTATTTTAAATGCATAGAAAAATAATTACATATATAAACAACAACAACAACAACTGATCCTTTTATCCTAAGCATATTGGGTAGGCTGCATGAACCAACATGAGAATCATGCCGGGTCCAGCGCATGAATCCTCCGCCTCCACTCACTCCTATCGAACAATATATTTTCATTGAGGCCTTTGGCAACCATATCTTTTCGCATCACCTTCATCCATGTTTTATTCGATCTTCCTTTCGCCCTTTTGACATTGCCTATATTGATAGTATCCATTCGTCGAACCGGCGTTTTCATAGGTCTGCGTCGCATATGACCAAACCATCTTAGCCGGTTTTCCCGCATCTTCTCCTCCACAGGTGCTATACCAACTTTTGCACGAATATCCTCATTTCGCACCTTATCTTTTCTAGTGTTACCACACATCCAACGAAGCATGCGCATCTCCGCTACGTGCATCTTCTGTGTATGATGTTTCTTAGGAGCCCAGCATTCTGTACCATATAACAAGGCAGGTCGAATAGCGCTCCGATAAAACTTCCTTTTCAACCTTAATGGAAAGTTACGATCGTACAAAATCCCTGTTATTCATTTTTGAAAGCCTTTCGCCCTGAGCTAACTCATTTACCTGGAGCCGGGCATTCACTTCTCCTCCATTTCAACCATCCAGATTGGATCCTTTGATTAACATCGCTATCGATCTCCCCATCCTTTTGGATGATGGAATCTAAATATCTAAACTTATCGCTAGGTGAAATCTCTTGTCCTTATAGTATTATACCAATGTGGTCTCGACTTCTCTATTTGCTAAATTTGCAATGTATATATGCTGTCTTAGACCTGCTCAATCTGAACCCCAGAGATTCCAACATTTGCCTCCATAACTCCAATTTGGCATTAACCCCGCTTTCGTCTCATTTACTAGAATAATATCATCAGCGAATAGCATATACCAAGCTATCTCATCTTGGATAGTTCTAGTAAGCTCATCCATCACGATGGTAAACAGGAATGGACTTGATGCGGATCCTTGATATAAGCCAATTGTAATCGGAAAATCACTAGTTAGGCCGCCACAAGTTCTGACATTTGCCACTACTCTATCGTACATATCCTTGATTATATCAATGTACTTGATAGGGACCCTCCTCTTCATCATTGTCTCTCATAATACTTCTCTAGGTATCTTGTCATACGCTTTCTCTAAATCAATAAATATCATATGTAAATCTCTTCTCCTCTCTCGAAAATGCTTGACAAGTTGATGAAACAAATGAATAGCCTCTGTCGTCGATCGTCCATGCATGAACCCAAACTGGTTCTCTATTATCTTAATATCCTTCGTTAGCATGTGTTCAATCACTCTCTCCCAAAGTTTTATGGTGTGACACATAAGTTTTATTTCACGATAGTTTGAGCAAGTTTGAATACTACCCTTATTTTTGTAGAAAAATAATTACACACACAGAATAATAGAGGAAGAGGCCTTAGGAGGGTTTTTGCGTTAGGCGGCGGCAAAAAGTACACCCTCCATCATTTTATTCGATGATCGGCCCCTTCTAACTTGATATCCATTCTCTAATTTGTCGATACACCAAATTTCATATGATTACGACACCATTTCACCGTTGATTTAGTGGGTGCAAAATTAACGGTTTACCGATAATATAACTTTTGATATTACTAAATCAACGGTGAAATGGTGTCGTAATCATATGAAATTTAGTGTATCGACAAATTAGAGGATAGATATCAAGTTGGAAGACGCCGATCGTCAAATAAAATGGCGGAGGGCGTACTTTTTGCCGTCACCTAACACAAAAAGCCTTCTAGGGCCTCTTTCCTCCATTATTCTCATATATATATATATATATATATATATATATATATATATATATATATTGTATTCTTTTTCTTTGGATCTCTTTAGTTATGTTGTGCCTATGGTTGAGCACATGCATATACACTTTCTTTTGAGTGACATGTGGAGGAAAGAAGAGAAGATGGACACTTGGATTGTGATGAGAAATCCTATGATTTAGATTCATTTTAATTATGTTAAGAATATGAACCATTCGGATTTCTTTTCATAATTTTTCTTACATTCTCTCTCATATCCGACTGAGCTCTTATCTTCTTCCTCCTCTTGAAAATAAAAAAAAAAGAACAGAAAAGAAAATAAAAAGAGATAAATAGATTTAGTGAATCATAGCTACATCCTAAGTTCATAAACCCGACACGTTTGTGATCTTAGTTAACTTCTTGTTTGAGGTTTGAAGCCAAAGAAGGAGCTCTCAAAGAGAATCTATCCAGGGCCAAGAAGATCTTCTTTCAAGCTTGTTCTGTCTTCTCAAAGGAGGACTACAAGGAGTTCAACCGAAAATAGGAGCATATGAAGATGTTGCAAAGGCTTGTATGGTTATTGCTCCCTTTTTTTTGTAGAGGTATTTACCTTTAGCCATAGATCCTTAGTTCATAGACTTGAGCTCTTTTGAATTTTTGAAAACCCCATTTTAGAAGTGATAAAATCCTAGTAGGAAGCCCAAGGTCTATTAACATAGAGGACTGAAGACTGGTGCATCGTGATCATGTATACCGGTGGAACATGGAGCGGGTTGATTGCGTTATTCGAGATATCCCACTGTACGATCCAGCACGTCGCGATGAGTATATGACGTGGTATCGTTCGATCACTCATTTGTACGTTGTCTCGCCCGACCATAGAAGATCTGCTCGCGTCGATGATGCTGAGCCCTCGATTACTCGATCTATGTACCAGTCCAGAGCTCCTTCTACAGTCAGGATGGTATGCTATTTTACTTTCTATTTCTATTCTGTATTTTTCATACCGTACGATTTATATTTTTATTGTACTGAAATGTTGTATCTTGTTTTTTTTGTTTTTTTCCCCATATAGCACATGTATGGACTCTTATATGCCACTCTATCCCGACTTTAGCGAACGATGCCGCAGCTTGGGTGAAGGAGTTCGCATAGGTAACCCTCATAGAGTGCCGCTGCATTATGACTGAGGCAGGAGTTGCTACCAGATTAGAGGCGATAGCTGCAGCTCCCATTCCTCATGTGCGGAGACGCAGCAGCTTACCACGACAGTCAGATTAGGCTGGGTCTTCATATGTACAGGAGGAGCCCGAGTAGGATGGACCTTCGCATGCACAGGAGGAGCTCGATAGGTCTGGACCTTCGCAGCCATCTATGCCGCGGTTGATTCAGGTTGATATACCAGGTACTTCGGAACCACTGTGGCCCAGATCGAAGAAGAAGAGATATTATCCCCCCATTTTGCTTGATTCTGTATTTTATAGTATTCATATTGTGTCTGTACTTTGTATCATTCATGATGTGATTGTATTATTCATGTTGTGATGGTATTCATATTTTTATTTAGTATTATTCATGTTGTGATGGTATTCACCCTTCGAGGTGTGATGGTTGTTTTATTATCAGTTATGTGGTTCTACCCTTCAAGGCGAGGTTTTTTTACAGCCGATTGTGGCTTGTATAGCTTTCTGGTAGAGATTATTATGTATTTATGGATAGATGTCAATGTATACAAAGGAGATGATGTCCGTTTTATTTTAAAGTCTTTAAATCTAATACATTTTCCGTGATTATTATGGATTTATGTTCACTTAAACCTGAGACATCTCAGGCTTAAGTTGAGTTAAACTCAGGATGCCTCAAGTTTAATGCAACTTAAACCTGGGACTTGGTGTCCCGGGTTTAAGCAGCCAGGGCTTGGAGTCCCAGTAAACCTGGGATTTGGAGTCCCAGTTTTCTGGGACTTAAAGTCCCAGGTTTAAGCAAAAGGTACGAGGCATAAAGTCTTGGGCTGAAACCAAGACATATAGCACAAGAAACGCTAACCGAATACTTCTTCGTCCGCTGATCAACAGAGAGCAGTTGGGAAGAGAATTGAGATTCAAAATGCTCAGAAGGAAAACGCTAATTGCTCAAGCAGTTTTATTAAACAGAAAACGCTATTCAGGATAGTGTTTTCATTTAAATGAAAATGCCGTCCAAGATAATGTTTTTCTTTGATCTAACCACCACCCGCGAGTTCTAGTCCTATATGGCTAATGGAGGTCTACTCTTGAAAATAGTTCGTGGACAGTCTTATTTTAGGATTTATTTTAAAAAAAAGGGATATTTTTGGAAAAAAATTCTGTCTCTTTGCTATCCACTCTCAGTTCAAAATTCTCGCCCAACACCTTACCCTTGTCGGATCGGATGCTCTCCGAAAATTCCCAAAACCTGCATCCATGCCTTCTTGCTACCACCATCCGAACCCCAACTGGACCCTAACCTCTCTTATCGGATCCTACCTCGACCTCGCCCTCGCCTACCTCCTTCTTATCGGATCCACTCTCGCCTTCGTCGCATCTAAATTCCTCTCCCTCTTCGGCCTCGAACTCCCCTGCCCATGCGCCGACGGCCTCTTCGGCTCGAATCGGATCGATTCGGTCCATGGCGACATCCGAACTCGCTTCCCCTTCAATGTGATGTGTGATGATGGCGAGGATCGGGTGGTTGTTGGGAATCAGGTCCCGCCCGTTATGGGGAGGATCCGAAGAAGGAGGGTTCGGGGTTCGAGGAAGGGGAAGTTGGTGTCGATCTCGCCGCAGATGTGTCTGAGTTGGGGAAAGGAGGGATTTGGTGATAATTTTGGCGTGGTTTCTGAAAATGGGAAGAATATTATTGGTGAGTTTATAGAGTTTTAGTTGTAAAGTTGCTTTGTTTGTGTAGAAATTTCAGTTATTTGGTTTCAAGTGGATGATTGTTTGGACTGCCCGTATATTTAATTGAAACATTATAAGGAGAATAATCGAACATGCATACTCAGTTAGGAATATTAACGGTACCAATAATCTTATCACGCAAAAATTATTTCATGCTGATGGCCAAATAAAAGACTAGATCTTTATATATCGAACAGAGAATAAGCACTTAAAGAGTTTGTTATATAAACCTTATAATCATATTTAAATGGAGATATGGATACGGATTTTCACGATGCAACCGTTGGCAAACTTCCTTTAAAATTTTGCAATTGCCCTATTTTTCGAAAGTAGAAGGAGCCAACGTTCCCTTAAATTTCTGCGATTACCATTATTTTCTAATCAATAAATGCATGCTAATTTAGTTTTACATGCCCAGCTGCACATAATTATTAATCCATTAATGAGGGGGTTAATGATAATCTTGCATGAAGGAGGTGCGGCATGTTCTCCCGAATCTATGCAAGAGTAAGTATGATGACCTAGGGGCAAAATCGGAAAACCCAAAAGCTAGAATTCGAGATGCTTCCCTGTTGTGTGTGTGTGTGTGAAGAAACATAGTATACAGTGGCACGATAGGAAATTTCCTACCGTGGCGCCTCTAACAGTCCTTAACTATCTGTCGATATTTTTGGCGATCGGTTCTGGCTATGTTGATCTCCATGTCCTTAAATATATGTCAATCAATTTTCATGCTATTTTGACACCATTCATCCTAGCATCGGATGATTACAAAATTAACGGTTTACCAACAATCTACCATTTCGAAACGCTATATAAACAGTAAAAAAATATTTAAATGATATGAAAATTGGTAGACATATATTTAAGAAGATGAAAATCAACATGGCCATAGCTGATCGTTGAAAAATATCGACGAATAGTTGACTTTTAGAGGTGCCACGATATTCTCCGTTCCCCCCTCTCTCTATATAAAGAGAATAATGGAGGAAAGATGCCATAGGAGGGAATTTCCTCCTATGGCGTCGAAAAAGTATACCCTCCCTCATTTTTTCCGATGATCCGCACTCATCATCTTCATCTTATCATCTTAAGATGTGGGTACACCAAATTTTATGTGATTTTACAACTTTTTCACCGTTGATTTAGCAATGTAAAAAGTGCTGTTGTCGGCAAACCGTTAATTTTGAACCCACTAAATCAACGGTGAAAAACTTGTAGACTCACATGAAATTTGGTGTACCCACATCTTAGACGATAATGATGGGTGCCGATCGTCGGAAAAAACGAGGGTGTATTTTTTCGACGCCATAGGAGGAAATTCCTTCTTATGGCTTATTTCCTCCATTATTCTCATATATATATATATAATATATATATATAAGAATAATGGAGTAAAGAGGCCCTAGGAGGCTTTTTGAGTTAGGCGGTGGTAAGAAGTACGTCCTCCACCATTTTATTCGACGATCGGCACCTTTCAACATCCATCCTTTAATTTGTCGATACACCAAATTTCATATGATTACAATACCATTTTACCATTGATTTAGCAATGTAAAAAGTTCTATTGTCGGTAAACCGTTAATTTTGCACCCACTAAATCAACGGTCAAATGGTGTTATAATCATATGAAATTTGGTGTATCGACAAGTTAGAGAATGGATATCAAGTTGGAAGGTGCCGATCGTCGAATAAAATGGTGGATGGCGTACTTTTTGCCGCCACCTAACGTAAAAAGCCTATATATATATATATATATATATATATATAGTTTACTGAAGTGCTGTTTCCCCCCAAAGATAATGAGTTGTTTCAGTTTGACCTGCAATTTTAAACAATGTATCATTTTCTTTGTTTAGTTTGAACGAATCCAAGGGAAATTGAAGGAAGATAATCCATTCGCTATTGAATATTTGATTGAATTTAATTGTATAGCACTGCAGTAGCATTTTAATTGATATTTATTTTTTTAATTAACTCTTAGAGGATGGCGTTTCTATGGTTGGTGAAGCCACACCGGTTACTAAATACTGGTCTGTTGAGCACACGTCATTTGCCAATCCAGATGTTCATGCATCTAATGAAAACACTGAACTGATTATGAAAAACCTGGAACGAGAACTTGAAGAAGTCCAAGCCGCTCATGCTGCTCTCTATCTTGAACTGGAGAAGGAGAGGAGCGCAGCTGCAACTGCTGCAGATGAAGCCATGGCTATGATTCTGAGGCTCCAGAGTGAGAAAGCTGTTGTGGAGATGGAATCTCGGCAGTACCAGAGGATGATCGATGAGAAATCTGCTTATGATGAAGAAGAAATGGAGATCTTAAAAGAGATCATTGTGAGGAGAGAACGAGAGAGGCATGTTTTGGAAAAAGAAGTTGAGTCGTACCGTGAGATGATTTTGTCCGGAGAAATCACACGAGAGAAGCCCTTGCCCTTGTTTGACTCATCTGATGACACTTCATTGATACTGAAAACTATTTGTGAATCAATTGGTAAGAAGGGAAAATATAGTAAGATGAAATGGGCAAGCGATGAATGCAACATGGAGTTTCAGGAGAAAGGTATGGTGACAGTGGAAGTTTACCCATGTGGAAATTGCCACAGTTCTAATTTAGGGGAAGATGCTATCAGACATAAATTGGATGAACCTGATAAGCTTGAATTTTGCAAAGAATTCTCATTATTAAGTGGTCAAGAAGACGAAGAGAGAGAAACCAAGATTGAAACGAGAATTCCTGATCAAAATGAAGGCCGAGTATGCAGCAATTCTTCTCAGTTTGAGACCCAATCAAGTTTTCTTGACGTCCATGTTATCGATGATGAGCAAAATTTGGGTGTTGAGAAAAATGGAAAAGAAAGCAATGTTTCTAAAGTGGAATGTGCTTCAGCGGTATCTGGAAAAAGTGATGTTGCAGATGAATTGCTTGGAACTCCAGTCACAGAACAAAACATCTCAAGAATCTGCTCTGACATGACCAAGGGGGGCGAGCTAATGGATACTTTGAGTGACAGCTCATCACAATTTGATCTGAGGAGGAGTTCGATGTCTGCTATTGACAGCGAGAGATTTAAGCTTGAAACTGAAGTTGAGATCTCGAGGAAAAGGCTAAAGACCATACAGAAAGGAAGAGAAAATTTGAGCTTTTCTTTGGAATACAAGGAGAAGGAATCTTTTCAGTTACATCTCTTAGAGGAGATAGCATCCCAACTTCAAGCGATCAGAAAGATAAATGAACCTGGAATAAGCGTGCGCCAAGGTTCTTTACCACCTCTATCATCCAAGGTGTGCCATCTCCTTCCTTACACAACATTATAGTTTAAATTCTCAACTTTTATTCTCTTATTTACTCTCTATATAAATTTTTGGCAATGGTTTTATACTTTAGTGATGCTCAAAAACTGTGGTATTGATGAACTCATCTATGGTAGCTGAACTTATCTACGGTAGCAAACGGGTACAATGAAGGTTACTTTTCCGTGATGCTAGGGAACATAATTTTATGGTAACCAATATACAATAAATTGATGGCCTCATCAACATTCTTGTATCATGCCATTTCTTTTCCTCCCATCCTTATTTTTGTTTCAGTACATCTCACTTGCAAATCTGTGATAACCATACTCTTGTATGTTAGATTGCTTACTTTTTAAATCATGCAACTTATTGGATCATCATACATTCCTAGTTCCTTAGATTAATCTCTTGTTCATGTGGCCTCTCCATGAAGCATTATGCTCATCATCGAATTTTAAACAGCTAATACGACATTATGCTCATAATTGAACTTTAAACAGCCATTACACACATTCTTTATTTATTTTCAGTATATTAAGGCTTTGACATTTTTAAAATTTAATTTGCTCTTCTATTCTTCTTTTATGGAACACATATAGGTTTAGTCGGTTAATTTCCTCCTCCTGCGTACTTCGTTGTTTTGACATAAAAAAATTATATCCAACAATAGCATATCCCAAAAAATACTTTTGTTTCCTCTATGGTAACAAGGCATTGTCAAATGCAATTTCATAGTATCTGACCTGGGTTGCAATTACAGTTTAGGGCATCTGGCCAGCTAGTTGCTTTCACAACTTTTAGCCACCCTTCTAGAATTTATTACTTAAATAACAAAAACACAAGAACCATCATGAATACAATTAACAAACTACAATTACTTTAAAAATCAAAATTTCAGTCTCTGACAAAACTACAACTTGTGATGTTTTTGACAAAGAAGTGAATCAGCGCTACAGTAGATTATAAACTTTGGTCATCTAATAATTGGTATATCAATTAAGCAAACGGTGATCAGTCAATTCATAGCCCTTTCGAGAAACAAACGAAACATAAGATAACAATTTAGAGAGAAACAACTATATGATTAGGCATGCTATTATCTGAAATGAATTGGAACACACATTAAAATACAACGTAGATCGTCATGGATCATATATGGCAAGTTCGAATCGCATAATGAAACCTTAATCCCAAAACTTCGGATTAAGGCTTTTTGTTTTTGTATTCCATACAACTTTTGATCGAAGAGATGACCATATACTCAAATACTATCGCACAACAATACCTTACAAGGACACTAGGAAACAACCTCATGACGGTGATTAATAACTCCACCACCAATAAGAAGAAAGAGCCCAAACTTATATTTATTTCTAAAAGCTATTGACATTTTGTTGTGTGATGATGATGATGATGATGATGATGAAATGATAATAATAATGAGGGTAAATTGTCAAAACCCCAATTGTAAAAAACCTTGGCCTTGAAACGGTTGTCAAAAACCCCGTGGAAATTTTTCATGCAGTATTCGTATAGCTGCATGCTATACCTAAATAGGTCTTACATATCACATGCAACTACACATATCGCATGCAACTAGATACAACAACTATACAGATACTGTAGGCGGGGGGGGGGGGGTTGACAACCGAAAATTTTCCGGGGTTTTTTGACAACCGTTTCGAGGCTGGGGGTTTTATAAGCGGGAAACCTTGCTTGGGGTTTTTTGACAATTTACCCTAATAATAATAATATTAATAATAACAATTATTATTATTATTATAATAAAATATATAAAAGAGACTAAACTTATTTCATTTTGGAAATAAAAAGCTAACTTTTTATAAAAGCAAAATTGTACTAAAATACCATGAACTCCCAAGGTTTTGTAATGGATCCCATATCTTTTCTTTCATTAGTAAAATTACTAATTATAAGAATATAGCATAATATAAAGCAATGTATGAGAATGCTAATTTAAAGTATTATCTCATCATAATGTGTTATGTTTTCCTATTTTTAACGTTATGTGGCTTTCTTTATGGCCCGTCCCTCTCCCCTCTCTCTTCTTTCCTTCTCTCTCCGCTCTCCGGCTGCACAAATCTCTTCTCCATCTCCTTATTCTTTCAGAACCTTAAATCCCGAATTTTCCTAACCCTAAAAACTTTAAATGAATAAGTTTTTAACTTCAAATCCCTAAATTATTACTTTCCAAATCCTAAGTTTTTGACCCCGAATCTCTAAATTCCTAACCTTCAACTCTGTAAATCATCAAATCTTCAACCTAGAGATCTTTTAATTTGTAAAATGTTAAATCTTATCAATTTTCTCTTTTTCTCCTTCCTCCTCGTGCTTGACCACCAGCCTGCACAACTCTTCTTCCTCTCCAATGACATTCTCCCCTTTGTAGTCAATGAAAGAGATATTAGGGTTCTATTGTAAAAGCGTTGCTAATATAATTAGTTTGTGTTTCCTTTTCCTTTTAAAGGTCATTATTTTGCAAAAGAAAACATGAATAATATAGTAATATAGTTTTAGCCTTTTATAAAGTAACTTGAATATTTTACTTTATAGATTAAAATGTGGCACTTAATTTTTAATTTATATATCAAACTAGTTTAAATATTTGAGGAGTGTCCCAACTCGTGTCTAGGATTGTTCAAGATGTCTTGCACATGTGAACATGGATACAAATTCATATGTAACAAAAGGGTTTATGCTAAAAATTAGATAATGCAAAATTTATCCTTAAACTTGTGAGTGTATCTTAACAAAGAGCGTTAAAGATAAAAATATAGACAAAAACACTATTTATGTTGCTTGTACCATCTAGAATGGAAGATTACGAATCCATTAAATCTTATATAAATTATCCCGAATTACAAATAATGACCCAATTTCATTGAGAATGTATTTATTGTATCAAACTATATATCGAATCATATTTGAGTCAACATAATAAGAATATGAGACCGGGGTTTAAATCTTGGTAACAGTTTCAATGTTGGATAATCAATTTCAGGATTGGAATAGACCATCTCAGCCGTATTAGGAGTCTTGGATAGGAATATCACATTTTATATCATTTGACGACGAGTTTTAAAAGAATCCATAATTTTTTGAAATAAATAATAAATGTAACTGTAATTAATTTCGCCAATTCTAATTTATGATGTCTAAAGCAATTGTTTCAATACTTGGTAAAAATAACTATAATCATTTTGATATATCTTTCCATTATTAATGTTGTCAAAATGTTAAAAAAGTCATAATTACCCAACAACTTATTAAAAATTTATCAACCCATTAATAAACCGATACATAAACTAACAAATTAATAAAATTAATACTAAGACGACACTAATTAAATGGTAAAACCAATATTCGTTAGCATGGAATATATTGATATTGAAATTGAAATTCAGTCGGTCAATTTTACAATCGGGATCAACCATATCAGAATGGAATTAACCGAGATCAAAAACTATAGCGATACACTTTTGTTGCAAAGGATTACATTGATATAGATTCAATCAATAGAGTAAGACGACTCCTAAGATCAATAGAGGGATGCTATGTAAGTCTTTCTTCGTTCTTGTTCTTCATCTTCTCTTTTGTCCTTGAAACTTCATTTCTCTATGCTATCTCAAACCAATATGTTGATTCTACTTCTTTGCAAGAGGTTAAGGGTCCGTTTGGTTGGGCGTTTTGAGCTCCCCTCTTTTGGAGCTAAAAAAAGCTTCTTTGAAGAAAAAATGCCAAACATGCCCTTATGCCCAAAAGCTCTTTTGGAGCTAAAGAAGAAGAAAATCTTCTTTTTTCAGACCCTAAAAAATAAAGTTTTTGGGAAAAAGATCTTCCTAATTTTTTTTATTCCTATCATCATCTCATCATCATCACCCCAGCCCGACCCTTGCATTTGATTTTTCTCTTCATCATCTCTCCAGTTCGAAACCCTAGACGATCGAGACGATCGAGATCGAAACCCTAAAGGATGACGACGACGAAGAACCCTAGACGATCGAGGCCCCTGACCTCGACGCGATCATCGAGAGGTTGATCGATGATATCCAAGTTTTGAGCTTCATGCATCTGGCTATCGAAGCCTCTCGACTTCGACGAAGAATCCATAGATCGAGAGGATGGATCTCAAATATTTTTGTGCAGATCTTTTAATCTTTGTGAATCTTTTGAAATTAAACTGTAAATTAAAAAAATGATGTTTTCTTTCATCGATTTCTTTCAAATATTAAGAAAAATGATGCTCTTTATGGTTATTTAAACGGTCAACAACATTTATGCGACTCCTAACAGTTTTTTGAACCAAACAGCTATTCAAATCAAAAAGCACATTTTTCAACAACACTTTTGCCTAAAGAGCTTTCTTCAACAATACTTTTGCTAAGCTCTTTTCGCAACAACCCAACCAAACATACCCTACGACTCTTATTAATATATGGTTAGAAAGACTAGTGCTTATCCTTATATATGTGTTTTATGCTATGTTAAACTGAGCTAAAGTACACGTTTGATTGAATTTTGTTGAGTTTGTGTACGCTCATATATACACATACACGCATACATACATACATATAATAATGATGTAATGAAATGGTGAGCTGAGAATCTAATTGAGAGATGGCTTACTATGACAATTAATCTGGCTATCAGCTCCGTTTAACTTGTTCCACAAATCAAGTGATTTTGGTAAGCAGAGTTTTTGGATGATATGAAGCATCCAATTATCAGACCAAGTGTTCACAAATTGGATGGGTTTTAAACACTGAAAAGATTTCAGGCATCGAGAGTGCTTGTCCCATTACTTCGAATGTTTCAAATCAACTAAATATAATGCGCATAGATGAATTAAGTGTTCACAAATTGGATGGGTTTTAAACACTGTAAAGATTTCATGCATCGAGAACACTTGTTCATTACTTCGAATGCTTCAAATCAACCACATGTAATTCACATAGATCGCTTAATGTATAAAACAAGATTGATCGAGTCGATGATTGATCTGACAAATTTAATTGGGCCATCTCGTGATAAGGATTTCAATTTCATTTTACCTTCTCATTCTATACTTTTTTTATGCACTCATTCTGTAATCGGGAAGGAGGGAGGAAAGAAGGTAGCAGTATATAAAGGGCATTTATAACCTAAGCATAGATTCAGATTTGGATACATGACACATTCTGAGTTAGATTAACAAATTTGTAATTGTTTAGAAGTCGAAATTGATCGTTAGGATACGGTAATTTGTAATTGCTTATACGAACACATAAATAATAAGAAATATCATTTAAGAAGATGTAAACTAAAAATAGAAATAATTTCTTAGTGTTTGCATTGATTATATTGTAGCTATTGATTTATGCTCGATAGGCCTAGAACACGATATAAATTTTAGAATGTGCTAAAAGAGTTTCACGAGCATTCTCGATGACACCTAATGAATCCGAAATCGGTATGAATTAATGGATAACGTCTCTTGGACAATGAAGTCGTGCAACATAGTGTATAGCAACTACCAAGAAGCGTTTATCCTTAAGTTTTCAAAACGGTGGTATGAATGTTTTCCCTCTATTTAGCTCTATTAAGATTCTCTCCAATATTAATTTAACAAATACTATAATTGTTTAGCTTGAGGTGCATATGTATAAACCGTCTCATAAGTTGCACATATATAAAACATCCAAATGAACATTCAACCATGTTATCCTCTATGGGAACTAACATTACCTTTTTTTCTTAAACTAAATATATTCATTTCTTCCCCTATTTCTTAGAATATTTCTACTCATCCATCGCAAGATCCTCAATTTTGCTATGCATTTATTTGGACATGTATCGTATTTTATTGAATTATGATTTGTAAAGCAATTATTATTTATAACCATCTTACAAAATTTTCCATCTAATTTCAACTCTACTCGTATGTTTAAACATTTTAATCTCTATTGTCTATCCCAAGCGAGGATAAAGGAGCAGAGTTGCTTAGGTATGCGATAATCAGCATAAAATATATCTGGATAGCTATAAAAATATGCCCCTAAAAATAATCATATAATAAGGAGAGATGGAGGGAGTGAGTTTCAATATTGAAGTTGCGGAGAACATATGCCAACCTGCAATAGGTTATATTTTTCGAAAATCGAATCAATTTTTTTTGTGTTATCTTATTTTCAAATACTATGCCCTAGCCAACAAATATCCAAACAAACAAACAAACAAACAAAAAAAAGAAAAATAGAGAAAAGAAAAGGGAAAAAAAATCTGACCCTCCCAATCCCTGAATGCGGAACACTATTAGTAATCTCCTTCTCTTGTCTCCATTTTTTTAAATTATCCTAGCCTTAGCTTTATCTATGACTCAATGCCACCGACGTTATTCTACGCCTACCTTATCCTCTAATCTTGTTTACTATTAGTCACTTCACTAAACCGGACACCCTCTTCGCTACTCTTCTCATCAAAACAATCAATGGAGGTGGGAGATGGAAGGCTATTTGGGTAAAAAGAAAAAGAAAAATCCAGAAAGGGTACTAAAAGTGAGAAGCGGTTGCTATGGTAGATGGATATGGAGAAACATACAATAATGCTGAAAGAAATTGGGAGGACTTAAAGGAAGTTAAAAGAGAGAAACTACAGGGGTGGGAGTTTTTTCAGGTGGGTGGGTGTGTTTTGGTGTTGGTGGGGGGATATCGTGAGAGTCAAAGTGCAGTTGCATAGAATGATGAAAAAAGGTCGTGGAAGGTTGAAAATAGAGGTACATCAGTTGCATATCTTGTCTTTGATTAGCAGCCTTGGAAAATGTGATGCCTTAAAAAAATAGGAAATTGTAAAGAGAGAAATTAGGAGAAAGAAGAATGAGCAGTGAAGTAATGGCTTTAGTGAGAGGTATGGCGTATATCAAATGAAAGCGTCTGTGGGAAGGTGAAGATAGAGGCAAAATTGTCAAGTCCCCTCCAATTAGTGGATAATAGAAACTCGCTTCATGAAAAGGTTTTGACTGAAAGGACTCTTAAAGCAGTTGTATCGACATATCTATTTGTGGAATTTAATTTTATTCATGAATTATTTGTAAGACTAAATAGGAGACCTCTCATTTACAAAAGGTTGCATTTACCGTTTAAGTTACTGACAAATTTCATATTTCAGGCCACTTCGAAGAAAAGGCGTTGTCACAGTGTCTCTTTGGGATTACATTTAAGTGCATGAATCATGAAAAATTTATGTGCGATGCCATGAACCCATGAACCGATATGTTGATGGTTGAGTTTCCTTCATTTTGGAAGAGCATTGCCATTAAGAGATTTTTTTAATCAATTACTGGCACAATTAATTTTGTACTATTGTTGTTGTAAGTATAATCAAGTGCTGTCATGAGAAACAAAGAATTGCCACTCTGTATATAAATCCTTTGCAAATAGGCCTAAGAAAATCTGAATAATTTGATGTTGAATAATAGTCTACTGTTATGCTTGTTCTTCAGTTTCAGCTAAAAATGTAGCAAGTTGTTTCATGATCATAGGTAGCACATGCTAATGTATATTATCACCCATGATAGCAATTATCGTTTGTCCTTTTACCTTGTGACGTGACCTGGATCGTGCCAAGATGTTATCTTCCGTTGATCTGCTGATGGCGGCGATGGATGGCTGAGATTGGATCTGAAGGCAGGCTTTTGAAGCGTGTGGATCTCAATGGGTTTGAGGTTTGTCGTCGCCGAGCTACTTGCAAGGAAGTCCCGGGGTGGTTGTACCATCGAGGACCTTCCGACGATCAAGTTAGAGAGGAAATCCGAGCAGAGTAATGGCTTAGTGGAGTAAAAATGGCTTACTTGAACCGTCTGAAGAAGGGGTTTATATAGCGGTGGCAGCAGGCAGGGCAGACGCGAGAATCATGCCGGCAGTTATGCTCCCGACGTCACGCCCGCGTGATGAGCGGGATCTCCCATTAATGGCAAGACAAGCTCGTTAATGGGGGATCGTGATGGCGTGGGATGTGGCCTGCGGATATCTCGCACATGGCGAGATTCGCGGGATGACGGTTACTCCTGTGAGCGGTGCTGTCGGTCGGTCGATGAGACCGAGGAAGATGACCTCGGCGGGAGAGCTTGCGGACGAGCGGGAGAGCCGAGATATCTTGGTTCTGCGGTAGCCCGGAGACGAGCTAGGAGGGCCGAGGAGACTCGCGACTGTGATAGCTCGGAGTAGAGCAAAGGGACACTTGGCTTGGCTGCTGAGGTGCTCGGGGGCAAGGAGTAGGTGTAATATTTCAAAAAAATAAAATATTATTTTTAGGGAATTTTTATAATTTAATATTATTTTATTGAATATTTTAATATTTTGGTATAATTAAATACAAATAAATGGGAAAATTTTTGGAAAAATTATGGAAAATTCTAAAATAGGGTATTTTTATGGAATTATGCCATTTTAAAGTTTTTATGATTAGTTATATGCTAATTTAGTGTTAATCGCGATTAAAAATCGCTAATCGGTTTTTTTAGATTTTTATGCAAAACATGCACACATCATTTTCTACACTTGTGTTGCATTTTTCATACCATGGCTTTACTTTGGGTAAGAAGGTTTTAGAAAAGAAAAGAAAAAGAATTGATTAGAATAATGTGGTAGTAGGTGAGTGAGAGAGAGAGGTGAGGGGGGTTCATTTGACCATGAGACTTCTCTTCTCTCTTCATTTTCTTCATCCCTTTTCCCTTTCTCCTCCTCTTGCTGCTGCTCCTTCATCTCCCTCCCCTCTTCAAGCCTCAAATCATCTCACAAATATCACCAAAACCCTACCCCCATTTCATTAAAAGTGTGCACAAGCTCAAGATCTATACATTGGACCAAGAAAGCGAGGATTTTGGCCACTAGGGGCAACTCAAGAAAATTCTTGAGTTGCCAAATGAAGTATTTACTGAACCCTTATCTTAGTTTTAGCATTTCTCATACCCCCATGTTGTGATAGAATGGATATAATGTGATTTGGTGGACTTTAGGAAAACCTAGTTAGGGTTTGAGGGAATTGTGAGTTGTGGTGAGCAATTGAGCTCAGTAGAGGTTATATCAACACCCTAGTGCATGATTTGAGATCCAAACCTGAGACTTAAGGCCCGGAATACGGATTTAGAAACCGATATCGGAAAGTTGTGGAATCTGTGAAGGTTATTTGGGATCTGCTATCAACCCGAGACTCTTAAAATTATTTTGAGTGGACAGTGAAATGTGCAGGAACCCAGGAAGCTACCACCAGAACCCCAGCCCCTAACTCATTTTCCCGGCCGCCAATTTAATCCTATTGGCCGCAATTTGCGGCCAGACCTGCCCCATTTTGTGTCGTTTTGGTTCTGTAGCCCCTACATGTATAGATTAGACCCCTGGCATGTATAGATTTGTCTAGTTTGATCTAGGGTGAAATCTGGAGCCTATTTCCTTAGTTGCTATTTTGGATTCGTGTTTCCGTATTCTGTATTTTTAATTCTGAAATTGTGTATTGTGTTTTACTTCGACTATTTGGCGATTATACGACAATATCGAGGATTGTTTGATGGTTTTGAAGGCGTGCCCATAGGTTCTAACCTATAGGCCCCTTATCGTATCGTTTTGGGTTTCGTGTGCCGTTTTAGCTTTGATTTGGTTTTAATACGCATTTACGATACTTTGACGTGTAGGTACCCCATGAAGACTTCGGAGCGACAAGCAAGCGCATGGCGACGTCGACAAATGAAGATGCAAGGTGAGTAGATTATATCTACAAGGGAAAGTCGGGTGGATGGCGTATAGCACCCCCGCAGTCCGTAGCTGATATACGATGTATATATTATATAAGATAGTTTTTAGTGTGTTGTGGTCCTTGTGTTAGGTGTACTATGTATAGATTAGGGTTAGAAGTAAACTAGTATAGTTCCTAGTTGCGAACCCTAGAATAGGTTTACACCCACATGCACACAATTGCATATTCCTTATAGTTACACAGTGTTGATGATGATATTGGATGACATTGGAGATGAGTCGATGATAGTGGGCATAGTGCCGCGAGATCGGTGATTTGATATGATTCGTATTTGGGATACGACATGTGATTTTAGCGGGCCTTTGAACGTGTGTTTTACATACGCATTCATACTTATATAGATGGTATCGATTTGTACTAGACTTAGATCAGTTCCTCAGATTATATGAAATGATGATAAGAATACCAGGTAATTGATGAGATAATGTGATATTGACCCGTACCCAGCTATTGGGATGTCGTATGACGATTTACCATACGAGCTTTATATTGATGATAGATCCGCACTCATGACTTGAGGATTGTCATATGGTATGCTGTATCGTACGCGAAACTATTGAGGCGGGATCACCGACTATTATATGTATATATATTTATATCGACTCAGATTTAGGTGGATTCCATACCCCTCCCGGTTGACTTGATACTTAGATCTGTAGTTTGCATAGTAGATGTTAGACTAGACCTAAGTCATACCTATTTTAAAAACTAACGAATCGGGAATATCTTAAAAACACTGTAGACCTTATTTTACAAAATAAAAACCCGATTTGTCTTATTTCAAATGTCAAGCTGCATTATTATTCATTTACCATTTATTCTACGGCTCGCATTGCATTGCATGCTTATATGTTATTGATTCATATTCCTTTGTGCATATGTCTTTACATAGTTCCATGCTCATATTAGTGTTTTATGTTGCATGTATTATAATTCATGGATTTCGCACTGTGATATGGTTGCATATGATGATTCTGGATTGTTTTACTCCTGCGTATATATATCAGTGGTATGGGACGCTGAAATATATATGTATACCCATAATATATATATATATATATATATATATATATATATATATATATATATATATATATATATATATATATATATATATATATAGTGGTATGGGACGCCGATATATATATACACCTGCTTAATATATCATCATGATGATCTATGCAAACTTATATATGCATGCCCGATATATGAGAGTGGGGGCTGACCCGGACTGACGGATGCCCGATATATGATAGTGGGGGCTGACCCGGACTGACGGATGCCCGTTATATGCAAGGAGCCTATGTGCTCGATATGAGAGGAGCCTTTATGGTCGATGGCATATTATATCTCCCCTACCCCACATTTATTTTATATGCATTGCATCATATATTAGTAGTACCTGATAGAGTACCTTCATGAATGTTGCATACATATCGGATACAGGATATATGGGTTTTACTTGATATTGAGATATATAGTTGTGTCGGTGCTCGACACTGATTTTCTGATGATTTCATTCATGATATCTTCTGTTTCCATTTACCGCATACATACATCATATTTATGATATGTTACTACGTTAGGCAATGGCACGAGTACTTGGCACTACACTTATGTTCAGATGTTACATTGCCACTTTACTATGCTTCAGATTTATTCATTTGAGGTTTATATTATATCTGATCGTTTTGACTTAGGATTATGTCATGCATTCGATTTCTGCTTATAGATGTTTTCTATTCACGAGTTGGCAACTCACCCCCATTGTGCTACAGTTCTTGCAGGTTTTGCCGTACAGGTTCCATAGCGGCATTTCTGGCACACTGCTTCCTTTGCGGGTGAATTGCTTTTGGTAGGAGGGTTCTTTTGCATCAGAACCACTGTAGTACATGTATTATTCTTTTGTATCTAGAAATTCCATCAACCAAAAACTTGTATATTGTTTCAGACTCAGACACTAGTGATGTATTATTGACCTTAGAGTCGCGCTTAGTAGTGTTACGATTTTCATGCTTATCTGAGTTTCTTTTGAATTTTGATCCTCGCCGTTCGGCGTTGTATAGTATATTGCTTGTATGTTTATTTATCCTTAAAATGGTTTTAGATTTCTGGGATTTTTGGCTTACTTGGATTAGATGGGGTCCTATAGACTTCATATGATTCAAGTGCCAGTCACGAGCTATTTCGGGTCGTGACAGTAGGGTGCAACCTCGGAGACAGGGTTTGAGGGAAGCCCCCACTGTAGCACACTGGTTCCCCCTCCGTGGCCCTCAGGGGCCTAACTGGCTTACGCATGTGACACGTTATCCGCCACGTGTCACGATCTAAGGAATTACCGTTATTGAGCATCATCAATAGCCCCCCACTCTCGTTCCAATCTATTTTGTGGGTCGGGTCGAGAGTGGACTGCTTGGTTCTCTCTGTGCGGCTTGGCGCTGGTAATTCCTTGTGGTGGATTGTCCGGGGACGACACGGCGTTCTTGTTGTCGCTCATCGAGTATGAGTCGAATGAAGGACGAGTGTGGGAACGTTGGTATCCTCCCTTTGCCGGAGTTGAGGCACTGATCGCGCGTTGAGTATGAGTTATTCGGCGGGTCTTCGATCCGTGTCTTTGTAGGGTAGTAAGCTACCCGCTGGGGATGCGCCGAGCAGGAAAGAACTCAGCGGCCTCGCGAAGAGGGATTCAGATCCTCAGCGTCTGATGGGCAGGAGGTGCCCGCTGGGGATGCGCCGAGACGGAAGAAACTCGGCGGCCTCGCGAAGAGGGCTTCAGATCCTCAGCGTCCGATGGGTAGGAGGCTGCCCGCTGGGGATGCACCGAGCAGGAAGAAACTCGGCGGCCTCGTGAAGAGGGCTTCGGATCCTCAGCGTCTGATGGGCAGGAGGCTGCCCGCTGGGGATGCGCAGGAAGAAACTCGGCGGCCTCGCTAAGAGGGCTTCGGATCCTCAGCGTCTGATGGGCAAGAGGCTGCCCGCTGGGGATGCGCCGAGCAGGAAGAAACTCGGCGGCTTCGCGAAGAGGGCTTCGGATCCTCAACGTCTGCGCCGAGCAGGAAGAAACTTGGCGGCCTCGCGAAGAGGGCTTCGGATCCTCAACGTCTGCGCCGAGCAGGAAGAAACTCGGCGTCCTCGCGAAGAGGGCTTCGGATCCTCAGCGCGGGAGGGGCTGTAAGAGGCCTGCTGAGGATGGCCGAGCAGGGTAGCTGCTCGGTGCCTCTTGGCGAGGGCTTTGATCCTTAGCGCGGGAGGGGCCGTAAGGGGCCTACTAAGGACGGGGCCGAGCAGGGTTGCTGCCCGGTGCCTCTTGGCGAGGGCTTTGATCCCTGGTGTGTTAAGGTAGGGAGCCACCAGCCAGGGATAACCGAGCAAGGGCGGGCCCGGTTGCCTCTTGCGAGGGCTTTTGATCCTTAAGGACGGGCCGGGCCGGGTTGCTGCCCGGTGCCTCTTGGCGAGGGCTTTGATCCCTGGTGTGTTGGGGGTAGGGAGCTATCAGCCAGGGATAATCGAGCAAGGGCGGGCCCGGTTGCTTCTTGCGAGAGATTTTGATCCTTAGCACGGGAGGGGCCGTAAGTGGCCTACTAAGGATGGGCCGAGCAAGGTTACTGCCCGGTGCCTCTTGGCGAGGGCTTTTGGTCCTTAAGGATGGCCGAGCAGGGTTGCTACCCGGTGCCTCTTGGCGAGGGCTTTGATCCCCAGCATCGTGGGGTAGGGAGCTACCAACCAGGGATAGCCGAGCGGGCCGCTCGGCTGTCTCTTGGTGAGGGCTTTGATCCCTGGCGTTGTGGGGTAGGGAAGCCGCCTCTTGGTGAGGGCTTTAATCCCTGGCATTATGGGGTAGGGAAGCTACCAACTAGGGATAGCCGAGCGGGGTAGCCGTTCGGCTGCCTCTTAGTGAGGGCTTAGATCCTTGGCGCTGGAGGGGCCGCGGGAGGCCTGCCAAGGATGGACCGAGCAGTGGAGCTGCTCAGCTGCTTCTTGGCGAGGGCTTTGATCCCTGGCGTTATGGAGTAGGGAGCTACCAGCCAGGGATAGCCGAGCAGGGTAGCCACCCGGCTGCCTCTTAGTGAGGGCTTAGATCCTTGGCGCTAGAGGGGCCATGGGAGGCCTGCCAAGGAAGGACTGAGCAGTGGAGCTGCTTAGCTGCCTCTTGGCGAGGGCTTTGATCGTTGGCGTTGTGGGGTAGGGAGCTACTGGCCAGGGATAGCCGAGCGGGGTAGCCACTCGGTCGCCTCTTAGTGAGGGCTTAGATCCTTGACGCTGGAGGGGCCGTGGGAGGCCTGCCAAGGATGGACCGAGCAGTGGAGCTGCTCAGCTGCCTCTTGGCGAGGGCTTTGATCCCTGGCATTGTGGGGTAGGGAGCTACCAGCCAGGGATAGCCAAGTAGGGAAGCCGCTCGGCTGCCTCTTGGTGAGGGCTTCGATCCCTGGTGCTGGAGGGGCCGAGCAAGGCCTGCTAAGGATGGACCGAGCAGTGAAGCTTCTCTGTTGTCTCTTGACGAGGGCTTTGATCCCTGGTGTGTTGGGTAGGAGCTACTAGCCAGGGATAACCGAGCAAGGGTGGGCCCGGTTGCCTCTTGCGAGGGCTTTTGATCCTTAAGGACGGGCCGGGCAGGGTTGCTGCCCGGTGCCTCTTGGCGAGGGCTTTGATCCCTGGTGTGTTGGGGTAGGGAGATACCAGCCAGGGATAACCGAGCAAGGGCGTGCCCGGTTTCCACTTACGAGGGCTTTTGATCCTTAGCGCGGGAGGGGCTGTAAGTGGCCTACCAAGGATGGGCCGAGCAGGGTTACTGCCCGGTGCCTCTTGGCGAGGGATTTTGGTCCTTAAGGATGGCCGAGCAGGGTTGCTGCCCGGTGCCTCTTGACGAGGGCTTTAATCCTTGGCATCGTGGGATAGGGAGCTACTAGCCAGGGATAGCCGATCGGGGTAGCCGCTCGGCTGCCTCTTGGTGAGGGCTTTGATCCCTAGCGTTGTGGGGTAGGGAAGCTACCAGCTAGGGATAGCCGAGCGGGGTAGCCGCTCGGCTGCCTCTTAGTGAGAGCTTTGATCCCTGGCATTGTGGGGTAGGAAAGCTATCAGCCAGGGATAGCCGAGCGGGGTAGCCGCTCGGCTGCCTCTTAGTGAGGGCTTAGATCCTTGGCGCTGGAGGGGCCGCGGGAGGCCTGCCAAGGATGGACCGAGCAGTGGAGTTGCTTAGCTGCCTCTTACCGAGGGCTTTGATCCCTGGCTTTGTGGGGTAGGGAGCTACCAGCCAGGGATAGCTGAGCGGGGTAGCCGCTTGGCTGCTTCTTAGTAAGGGCTTAGATCCTTGGCGCTGGAGGGGCCGTGGGAGGCCCACCAAGGATGGACCGAGCAGTGGAGCTGCTCAGCTTCCTCTTGGCAAGGGTTTTAATCCCTGGCGTTGTGGGGTAGGGAGCTACCAGCCAGGGATAGCCGAGCAGGGTAGCCGCTCGGCTGCCTCTTGATGAGGGCTTCGATCCCTAGCGCTGGAGGGGCCGAGCAAGGCCTGCTAAGTATGGATCGATTAGTGAAGCTGCTCTGTTGCCTTTTGGCGAGGGCTTTGATCCCTGGCGTTACGAGGTAGGGAACTACTGTTAGTGTATATGCCCCAGGGGCCATTATTGTATCATACTAGCTTGTATATTACTTAATGAAAGCTTGGGATATTCACAGTTATATTAATAGTCTTACTAAACATGGTAGTATGCTACTTGGTTATATCTATCTTAATATGTGTGTACGTATTGATAGAGCCCTTAGGATCTTGCTTGACTACCAGCGTTGTGATGACAGTCACACTAGTGGGGGCTGGATAGTCTTCAAGCACATCATTTTTCAGGTCCCTAGTCGTAGGATTATCGAGATAGGGCATCGATACTCCGGAGTAGACTAGTGTGTACGCTTCTCATCCCAGTTGGGGAGATGGTCTGTCCTACAGTCATCAGTACGTCGTACTGGAGATAGTATACAGGTGCTCGTTGGGTTACGGGTACACCGGACAGGACTCGCAGGGAACTGTTGGTTGGTATTATACCCGTCGTCAGTTAACAGTTCCCAGGTGACATGAGTACAGCATAGTCCGCATACTTGACACTGCTACTTCGCCTCGAGTGTGTCCCACTGTTCTTAGATTGCTACCCTACCACGGCTCAAAGGAGTCGTGCAAACAGGTAGCAGTTGGGTGCAGTCCCGAGCACTTGGAGGCAGTAGTGGTTAGACAGGATTCGTCTCTCCCGGTATTAAGAGTTGATATCGCGCTGTGTCGACTTTTCTCGACGTCTTGCCCCATCCATAGAGCCATTACGCAAAGTCCCTGGTCAGGGCAAGCGAGATTTACTGGTAGGTTTTCCAGTAGTTTCTCAAGGTGTAATGGGCTTCACGCCGACACGACTTATACCGCTTTTAGGGGACTGACGCTTGCCGCCCCCTAGGCCCGATATGCGATAGTCCTAGACGAACAGACCGGACTGTACGGAGATTGTCACATCAGGCTCATTAGGAGTTCGGTTGGGTTTCCTCATCGGCCTTCTTATCGACATCTACCTGGGGACCGTTACGTACAGCTAGTGCCGCTTGCGGTCTGTGGTTAAACCCACTGCCAGCGTAGTAATCGAGTCTTTAGAGTCCCACACAGAGAGTTTCCCTGCTCCGGGCGAAACGATATAGAGGTCGTATGGTTTTACGACAGGGTTCGGACACGCACGTGCATTTATGCACGTACGATGTTCGGACAGTTTTTACTAGCCGGCTTTAGTTTAAGCCAGATTCTAGTATTGGATTATTGGATTTATACAGTCTAAAGTATTTCCGTGTTTTCACGGATAGGAGGGGCGTTCTCGTAATTTGGCGAGAAGCTTCTAGAAGGATGATGACTTGGAGGGCTAAGGTGGCATTTGCATTAATGGATTAGTGACTCATTAGATGAATCATTCAAGTGAGTTAATGAAGCATTTATTGCTTAATGACTCACTTGATGATTCATTGCATATATTAAATGAAGCATGGTTGTTAATATCATTTAATTGATTTATTTGATATTCTTTATACTTCATCATATATTGTAAATGAGAAAGAATTCATATCATTCTCACTCTCACCTTCTCTCTCCTCAAGCTCTCTCTCTTCAAACCCTAATCCTAATCTTTCATGTGTTGAGATCAAGGATTAGCAAGGCTCATTAATCTATAATCATACTCTATATTCCCTAGATGACTTTGATTAGCAATCAGAGTAACCTAGTTACCTCAAGATTAGAGGCAAAGCTTGGAGTAGAAGCTCTCGGGTGGATCGTCTATTACAAAGAGGAGGCCGACAAGGAGGTGGTTAACGAGAAGAAGAAGGACTTGGTTCATTAGGTATAATCTTCTTTCATAGTATCTAATTACTCCTATGATAGTGTTAGTTATAGTTTAGCAAAAATCCTTTCGAATAGTTGATGTTAGTTTAAAGAAAAAGATTGTTTTTCATATTTCCGCTTCCCCGCAACTCGTGGGGTGTACAACGTCGACTTACAGTGGTATCAGAGCCTCGCTAAACAATAACTAACTTGTTAGCAAAGTCATTAGAAATTCGATCGCAAAACGAACCGGAAAAAACATCATTTTTATCAAGTTTCTGTCGATTTTAAAACAGGGTCTAAAAATTTTTCAGGGACCCTTAAAATTACAAGCAGGGAAACTTAAGAACACTGGAGAAATTTGGGGTCCTAACTCGGCCAAACCGCCGCGGAACCGCGGCCGATCCAACCGATCCGCAGTGCATCCACCGCCGAGTTGACTCAAATTTCCCCAGTAACTCTTCTGTGTTAATTTTGTTCTTTTTGGAATGTTTTGTTTCTGCTCAAGTCTCAGGTGCACAGAAAAGTTTTTGGAGTAGAATCAATTGTGTTTGCTCGATCGAAATTCTATGATATTTGGCTAATTAGATTATATCTGTGAATTATATAATGTGTTCGTAAACCTCCCCTAACTGCTAGTATGTCGGTTGGCAGGGGGTTGCACATTTCTGTAATGATTTTACTGTTTGTGTTTATGAACTTGATTGGATCGTTGTGATGATTAGCCGGGGTTTGAGATGGGTTTTAATATTCATTCATTCGATGTAAATTGTAATATGTTGTAATATTCTTTTGCGGGGCACATCCAGGTTGCGGTTGTAGCCACCGTTGTATTATTTCATTTTACTGATTTTTGCTCCTAGGATAGACCCAAGGGGGGGTGCATAAACTACCGGGTACTTTGAAGTGTTTAGTGGCCTACTCACGTTGTTGAGGGAGACCGCTTCACTTCGGGTACTTGACGGGTAGTTTGCCGTACCCGTAGGGGTCTAGGGTGGGGTAATGGCTATTCATCACAACTGTGTAATCCGTCTTTCGTTGCAGGCTCAAAAGAAACGCGGATTGCTTGTATATCCAATAATGTTCATCTGTGATCTGGAATGCCTATTATTGCGTCAGACGAATGTACAATATCTATATATGATAGCTATTTAGACGTCACTTATGTTTTACACCCGCGCTAGCCCAGCCCCTGCTCTGTCGTAGTTAAGTAACCTAACGGGTGATGACGGGACCCCGTGGCGAATGCGGATGGCATAAGAGGACGTTGTATTTTCGTTGTTTTCTGCAATGATAGGTTAATGATGGGACGCATTATTATTAATGCAAAGAAAATAAACCAAAGTTGAATCATTGGAACAGTTTAAAAGAAACCACCCGGTTATTTTTAAAACAGAAGATATTTTTTAATTGCGGAGCTTTAACCACTCCTTTGAAAAGCCATCAGGTTCTTTCGGTCATATCAAGTTCACTACGTTCACGGTTTCGCCAAAACCATTCGTAGCCCTCCGTCATTTCATTTGGATATTCAGTAGTATTCAAGCTATGTATTTTGGCCAAAATCAAGGCATAGTGTTTGGTAGCTGCTGGGTATTCATTTGTTGCATAGATAAATGAGTTAGTTTGGGACAGTCGTATTATCATTTGACCAAAGTCAGGGGTATGTACGGATGGGTTCAAATTAACAAGATAATGATGGGTAAAACTTGACATGTGACTTATGACATTTTGACTAAAGCCAAGGTCATAAGAGCATGGGGCAGAAATTTATATCGGGAATTTCTAAAGAAACTGAAATTTGCAAAGAGATGCATACCATTTGGAGTTTGATGAATGTTGATAGGATTCCTTCAGCATTATCATACGATGATATTTGGATCCCGATCCTACTGTGAGTATATGCTACTCATCAGGAGATTCGTCACTTAACGATCAATGCTATAAACCAAGTAGGTGCCGAGAAAGGTGTCAGCGGGGCTACGCCCCCAGAGAAAAGATGTTATTTAATTAAGGAATTTCGCGAAAGCGTTGGAAAACCTCCCTCGAAGTACCGACACCGGCCTGGCTGAACGGTTAAGCAAGTATTGTACGGTGAGAATAGTCCTGGCTAGTTCTTCTTTTTTGGTTTGAGGAGGGATTCGAGAAACAGCGGGAGCCATCCAATTTAGAAAAACTAAAAACCATTCTAAACTTACAAGAGCATCATGCTAAAGTGTTCCCTCTCTCTCTCATTGCAGCGACCCAGAAAATGACAGGACTTAAGTTACTACTAGAAAAAAATATATTGACAGGGCCAAACTATAAAGATTGGCTGCGGAATGTCAAGATGGCTTTGACCTATGACAAATTGGGGTATGTCCTTACCACTAAGGCACCTGCAGTCCCTGGTCCTAAATCCAGTAATGCGGATAAGGAAATCCACAAAACCTAGGAGTTAGATTGTGCGAAGGCCAAGTGCATCGTGCTTGCCTCGATGAATAATGAACATCAGAGGAGGCACGAGGATATGGATCTTGAATCCATATTTCTCCATACAAAGGATCTGTTTGGGGAGCAATCTCGTATAGCAAGATACGAGACCTCGAAGAACCTGTTTCAGGCGAGGTTGGCCGTCGGATCGTCTGTAGGAGAACATGTCCTAAAGATGATTGGCTATATAGAAGAGCTCGCAGACCTCGGGACGACTTTGGAGAATGAGCTCTATACAGACTTGATTCTCCAGTCCCTTCCTTCCACCTACTCCCAGTTTATTCTGAATTTCAACATTCAAAGAAAAGAAGTTGAACTTCCAGAACTCCTTAACATGTTGAGGAGTGCAGAGGGCACCTTGCAGAAGGCAAGGGAAACACCCGCTAAGTTCGAGGTTCTTCTTCTTCCGGGTCCAAGGCTAGGGCCAAAGGAAGGAAGAATAAGACTGCCACCAAACCTAGAGGAGGTGTTAGTAAGGTGGGAGTGAAGGGAAAGAAAAAGATTGCGGTGTCAGTAGTGGCAAAGGATGAATGCTTCCACTGCATAGGAAAGGGCACTTGAAGAAAAATTGCAAGGCTTGGAATGCCAAGAACCAGGAACCGAAGCAAGCTGTGGCTTCGACTTCAGGTGTGTTTGTAATTGAGAATTGTCTGTCAATCAACTCTACTTCCTAGGTATTGGATACCGGATCAGGATCTCATATATGCAATTCATTGCAGGCACTGAGAAACCGTAGAGTGCTGAAGGTTGGTGATATGACCCTGAAGGTTGCTAACGGAGCTAGCGTGGGAGCTGTGTCCGTAGGGGATTATCACCTTGGATTGACGAGTGAGTGGACATATTTTGGTTTTTCATAACTGTTTTTGTGTACCTAGTTTAACGTGTAATATCATATCAGTTTCTTTGTTATCAAAAGAAGGTTATGATTTCACGTTTGTAAGCGATGTTGTTAACATCCACCTTAATCATGGTTTGATTGGGTCCGGTACGCTGGATAACGGTATATATGTCTTAAACCAATTACAGATTTTCAATGTCCAGTACACACTAAAAAGAAAGTCTCCAAATTTAAATAAAGCTTTCTTATGGTATTGTAGACTAGGTCACATCAATGAGACAAGGTTAACTAAGTTACATAGAGAAGGATATTTGGATTCGTTCGAATATCAAACTTATGCCACTTGTCAATCATGTCTCAAAGGAAAGATGACAAAGCCTCCATTCACTGGACATGGAGTAAGAGCGAGCGAGCTCTTAGAACTCATACACAGCGATGTATGTGGTCCAATGTCTACACATGCAAGAGGTGGTTTTTCCTATTTCATTACTTTTACGGATGATTAGTCTAGGTACGGATTCATTTTCTTGATGAAATATAAATCTGAGGCTTTTGAGAAATTCCAAGAGTATAAGAATGAAGTAGAAAACCAAACCGGCAAAAGTATCAAGACACTGAGATCTGATCGAGGTGGTGAATACTTAAGTGCCGAGTTCCCAGGTTACCTAAAAGAGAAAGGAATTCTCTCTCAGCTTACTCCTCCATACACTCCACAGTATAACGGTGTATCGGAGAGACGGAATCGAACCCTATTGGTTATGGTACGTTCCATGATTAGTAATGCTGAGTTACCACGATCTTTCTGGGGTTATGCGCTTGAATCAGCGGCATATCTTCTGAACAGGGCTCCTACCAAGACTGTGCCTACCACGCCATATCAGATGTGGAGTGGGAAGAAACCCCATCTTCAGCATATGAAGATATGGGGATGTCCAGCTTTTGTTAAAAAGCAGCATGCGGACAAGCTCGAGGCACGATCAGTACAGTGTAAGTTTGTGGGATATCCAAAGAACTCCAAGGGGTATTATTTCTATTACGCAGAGGAACAAAAGGTTTTTGTTTCTCGTAATGCCCATTTTCTAGAACAACAGTTTTTAGAAAAGGAAACAAGTGGGAGCGAAATAGAACTGGAAGAAATTCCAGAACCACAAACTACTACTGAAAGTTTGGTAGAACCTGTAGTTCAAAAAGAACATGACATTCCCACACCCCTCCGTAGGAGTAGTAGGCCGTCTCATCCGCCTGAGAGATACTACGGCTTTCTTATAGATGGGGATAGAGAGGATTGCGTCATTGATGATGATGAACCTACTAGCTTCCAGCAGGCCATCCAGAGCGGCGACTCGGTACGATGGCTAGATGCAATGCGGACCGAGATGGAGTCCATGTACACCAACAAAGTATGGACTTTGGACTTTGCTCCAGGTGGGGTAAAACCCATAGGATGCAAATGGATCTTCAAGAAAAAAATTGGTGTAGATGGGCAGGTGGAAACCTATAAGGCTAGACTTGTTGCAAAGGGTTTTCGTCAAAGACCTGGTTTGGACTATGACGAGACTTTTTCTCCAGTGGCTATGGTCAAATCCATTCGGGTCCTTCTTGCTATTGCTGCCTTCCATGATTATGAAATCTGGTAGATGGACGTAAAACGGCTTTTTTAAATGGTAATTTGGAAGAGTGCATCTATATGGATCAGCCAGAAGAATTTAATCAGAGTGGGAGCAGCGGGAAAGTGTGCAAGTTGCTTAAGTCCATTTATGGACTAAAGCAGGCATCGCGGAGTTGGAACATCTGTTTTGATGAAACGGTCAAAGAATATGACTTTATCAAAAATCCAGATGAACCATGTATATATAGTAAAATTGTAGCACGAATTGTCGTATTCCTCGTCTTGTATGTGGTTGACATTCTATTGATAGGAAATGACATTCCTATGCTACAATCTGTCAAAGGATTCTTGTCACACAGGTTCTCCATGAAAGACCTGAGTGATGCCTCTTACATTCTGGGGATCCGGATCTATCGTGATAGATCCAAGAGGATGTTGGGACTTTCGCAGTCCAGGTATATCAGCACTATACTGAAAAGATTCAGTGTGGAAGATTCTAAGCGCGGTAATCTACCGGCTTGTCACGGAATCACCCTATCCAAAGAGATGTCTCCCAAGACTGATTTGGAAAGGGAACGCATGTCTATTATACCCTACGCTTCTGCGGTAGGCTCTATAATGTATGCGATATTGTGCACCAGACCAGATGTAGCTTACGCACTGAGCGTGGTAAGCAGGTATCAGTCAGACCCATGGGAGAAGCACTGGATAGCAGTAAAGAACATTCTCAAGTACCTGAGAAGGACTAAGGAGATGTTCTTGGTTTACGGCGGAAAAGACCTCAAGATCGAGGCCTTTGCTGATTCCGGCTTCCAGAGTGAGAAGGATGACTCCAAGTCCTTGTCAGCTTAAGTCTTTACCCTCAATGGAGGGGCAGTGTGCTGGAAGAGCTCCAAGCAGGACACCGTTGCAGACTCGATGATGGAAGCGGAGTATATTGCTGCTTGCGATGCCGCAAAAGAAGCGGTCTGGATGAAGAAGTTCCTAACAGAACTTCAGGTGGTTCCTACCATTGTTGATCCAATACCGCTGTATTGCGACAACAATGGAGCTATAGCTTTAGCGAAAGAACCCAGGTCCCATCAGAAGTCCAGACACATCTTAAGGCGGTATCACCTGATCAGGGAGATCATAGATCGCCGGGAGATTGAGGTCCGGAGAGTTGCTACAGAGGAGAACACTGCTGATCCATTCACAAAGGCCTTACCTCAGATTCAGTTCGAGAGGCTACTCGAGATGATCGGTCTTCGATATGCCAGTACATGGCCCTAGTGCAAGTGGGTGATTGTTAGTGTATATGCCCTAGGGGCCATTATTGTATCATACTAGCTTGTATATTACTTAATGGAAGCTTGGGATATTCATAGTTATATTAACAGTCTAGCTGAACATGGTAGTATGCTACTTGGTTATATCTATCTTAATATGTGTGTACGTATTGATAGAGCCCTTAGGATCTTGCTTGACTACCAGCGTTGTGATGGCAGTCACACTAGTGGGGGCTGGGTAGTCTACAAGCACATCCTTTTTCAGGTCCCTAGTCGTAGGATTATCGAGACAGGGCATCGATACTCCGGAGTAGACTAGTGTGTACGCTTCTCATCCCAGTTGGGGAGATGGTCTGTCCCACAACCATCAGTACGTCGTACTGGAGATAGTATACAGGTGCTCGTTGGGTTACGGGTACACCGGACAGGACTCGCAGGGAACTGTTGGTTGGTATTATACCCGTCGTCAGTTAACAATTCCCAGGTGACATGAGTACAGCATAGTCCGCAGACTTGACACTGCTACTTCGCCTCGAGTGTGTCCCACTGTTCTTAGATTGCTACCCTACCACGGCTCAAAGGAGTCATGCAAACAGGTAGCAGTTGGGTGCAGTCCCGAGCACTTGGAGGCAGTAGTGGTTAGACAGGATTCGTCTCTCCCGGTATTAAGAGTTGATATCGCGCTGTGTCTGAGAGCCATTATGCAAAGTCCCTGGCCAGGGCAAGCGAGATTTACTGGTAGGTTTTCCAGTAGTTTCTCAAGGTGTAATGGGCTTCATGCCGACACGACTTATACCGCTTTTAGGGGACTGACGCTTGCCGCCCCCTAGGACCGATATGCGATAGTTCTAGACGAACAGACCGGACTGTACGGAGATTGTCACATCAGGCTCAGTAGGAGTTCGGTTGGATTTCCTCATCGGCCTTCTTATCGACATCTACCTGGGGACCGTTACGTACAGTTAGTGCCGCTTGCGGTCTGTGGTTAAACCCACTGCCAGCGTAGTAATCAAGTCTTTAGAGTCCCACACAGAGAGTTTCCCTGCTCCGGGCGAAACGATATAGAGGTCGTATGGTTTTACGACAGGGTTCGGACACGCACGTGCATTTATGCACGTACGATGTTCGGACAGTTTTTACTAGCCGGCTTTGGTTTAAGCCAGATTCTAGTATTGGATTATTGGATTTATACAGTCTAAAGTATTTTCGTGTTTTCACGGATAGGAGGGGCGTTCTCGTAATTTGGCGAGAAGCTTCTAGAAGGATGATGACTTGGAGGGCTAAGGTGGCATTTGCATTAATGGATTAATGACACATTAGATGAATCATTCAAGTGAGTTAATGAAGCATTTATTGCTTAATGACTCACTTGATGATTCATTGCATATATTAAATGAAGCATGGTTGTTAATATCATTTAATTGATTTATTTGATATTCTTTATGCTTCATCATATATTGTAAATGAGAAAGAATTCATATCATTCTCACTCTCACCATCTCTCTCCTCAAGCTCTCTCTCTTCAAACCCTAATCCTAACCTCTCATGTGTTGAGATCAAGGATTAGCAAGACTTATTAATCCATAATCATACTCTATATTCCCTAGGTGACTTTGATTAGCAATTAGAGTAACCTAGTTACCTCAAGATTAGAGGCAAAGCTTGGAGTAGAAGCTCTCGGGTGGATCGTCTATTACAAAGAGGAGGCCGACGAGGAGGTGGTTAACGAGAAGAAGAAGGACTTGGTTCATTAGGTATAATCTTCTTTCATAGTAGCTAATTACTCCTATGATAGTGTTAGTTATAGTTTAGCAAAGATCCTTTCGGTTAGTCGATGTTAGTTTAAAGAAAAAAATTGTTTTTCATATTTCCGCTTCCCTGCAACTCGTGGGGTGTACAACGTCGACTTATAACAACCAGCTAGGGATAGCCGAGCAGGGTAGCCGCTCGGCTGCCTCTTGGTGAGGGCTTCGATCCTTAGTGCTGGAGGGGCCGTGCAAGGCCTGCTAATGATGGACCGAGCAGTGGAGCTGCTCAGCTGTCTCTTGGCGAGGGCTTTGATCCCTGGTGTTATGGGGTAGGGAGCTACCATCCAGGGATAGCCGAGCAGGGTAGCCGCTCGGCTGCCTCTTGGTGAGGGCTTAAATCCTTGGTGCTGGAGGGGCTGTGGGAGGCCTGCCAAGGATGGACCGAGCAGTGGAGCTGCTCAGCTGCCTCTTGGCGAGGGCTTTCATCCCTGGCGTTATGGGGTAGGGAGCTACCAACCAGGGATATTACAAGGGGTCGGACCAGTTTTACGTCGACCTTGGCGAGGCCTCCGCCATTGCATGGAACAAAGCTCTTGATGCCGTCATGGAGCAGTGTCCGGAGTTTGCCGATAGTGAGCTCCATGCTCGGATCCCACTTTCATTGGTCATGCTTCCGGCCGATGGTGATGCTGGAGGCGAGCTCTAGGTTGGGCTTGTGCCCCGAATTTTTTGGCTTTTCCTCCTCTCTTTTTGTAAGCCTTCGGATAATTTGATAAGGCTGGTGAGCCAACAATACCCTTGTAAAGACTTTTGGCTTTGTGAATAAAACTTTTTGCAGTTGTGTTTGCACGCGTATTTTCCTTTATCGGTAAACACTTGTATTTGCACAGTACTGCCTTTGTGTTGTGTCGGTTCTTCGTCTAGCGATTATGCGTCGAGTTGAATCTGTTCACTTGCCAAGTTTGCAAAGACCGGCGGGAATACGGTATCTCCATGCCTTCGAAGTCGAGGTGGAGATCGCGCAGACGTAGATAGGTTGGATGCCTCTTGCGAGGACTTTTGATCCTTACCACGGGAGGGGCCGTAAGGGGCCTACTAAGGACGGGGCCGAGCAGGGTTGCTGTCCGTTGCCTCTTGGCGAGGGCTGTGATCCCCTCTCGGCTGCCTCTTGGTGAGGGCTTTGATCCCTGGCATTGTGGAGGTAGGGGAGCTACCTGCCAGGGATAGCCAAGCAGGGTTGCTGCGGGGATGCCCTTTGGTGAGGGCTTCTTAGGTCTCCTAACGAGGTCGTTTTTGAGCTGCTGTGGCGAGTCTTGTGTGCGCGGCCTCGTCGAGGGAGGGGGTGCCGGTCATGCCTTGGAGCAGGTGAGCTGATCGTCACCGCCTCGAGGGGAACATGGGTGCGATGAGACTCGGGGTGAAGCTCTCTGGCGTAAGACCCCGGAGTCGAGATTTGAGGTGCCCACCGGGTCATCGAATATGTCGGCCCGGGGGACCTGCGGCTGTGGGGGACAGCGAGGCGGTGGTCAGCAGCGCCGATGTGAGCAGAGTCTTCTTTCCCTCTGTAGGGGTCCCGGTCCCGAGGCGGGGGAGCGGCGACCTGGGGAGCTTGTCTCTCCGTTTGGACAAGGATGAGCGCATCCACCATGGATGCGAGTCGATCTATCCGGGCGGCTAGGGCATTGATGGTGCTCGGGGGAGGAGATTCGTCTGCGCCTTCGTTGAGGGGGAGGCGGCGGCTGGTGCTTGGATCGTCATGATGATCGCTCGCCATTGGATTGAGATCAGAAGATGAACTTTTGTTTTTGTGGAATCAAGGGTTCCCACAGACGGCGCCAACTGACGCGATCTGGATCGCGCTAAGATGTTACCTTCCGTTGATCTGATGATGGCGGCGATGGATGGCTGAGAGTGGATCTGGAGGCAGGCTCCTGAAGCGTGTGGATCTCAATGGGTTTGAAGTTGGTTGTCACCGAGCTATCTGCAAGGAAGTCCCGGGGTGGTTGTACCACCGAGGACCCTCCGACGATCAAGTTAGAGAGGAAATTCGAGCAGAGTAACTACTTAGTGGAGTAAAAATGGCTTACCTGAAGAAGGGGTTTATATAGCGGTGGCAGCAGGCAGGGCAGGCGCGAGAATCATGCCGGCAGTTACGCTCCCGACGTTACGCCCGTGTGATGGGCGGGATCTCCTATTAATGGCGAGACAGGCTCGTTAATGGGGGATCGTGATGGTGTGGAGCGTGGGATGTGGCTGGCGGATATCTCGCGCATGGCGAGATTTGCGGGATGGCGGTTGCGCCTGTGAGCGGTGCCGTCGGTCGGTCGATGAGACCGAGGAAGATGACCTCAGCGGGAGAGCTCGCGGACGAGCGGGAGAGCCGAGATATCTTGGTTCTGCGGTAGCCCGGAGACGAGCCAGGAGGGCCGAGGAGGCTCGGGACTGTGATAGCTCGAAATAGAGCAAAGAGACACTTGGCTTGGTTGCTGAGGTGCTCGGGGGTAAGGAGTGGGGTGCAACCTCAGAGACAGGGTTTGAAGGAAGCTCCCATACTGGTTCCCCTTTCGTGGCCCTCAGGGGCCTAACTGGCTTACGCATGTGACACATCATCCGCCACGTGTCACGATCTAAGGAATTACCCTTATTGAGCATTATCACCTTGTTAATCTTTTGGTTTTCCTTTATGCGCTTGTGTTGTTGAAAACTTCTCTTTTACTAGACATCAGTGGATCAGCGATTAGTGTAAATTGACTTTGTTATGCCGGACACAAGTTTAGTTTTAACGCTACGGTTCAAGTGTTTGAAATTTTGTGTTACCCAAAATTTGTTAATGCCAATTGAGGAAATTAATTAATGATGTGTAATGATGTTCTTATGGAAGATGGAATGTGTGAAATTCGTTTAGGTTTTCACTCTTTATGTATGTTTATGGGTATCGGAAGATGATCCATTGAGTCCATGCCTCAATTTTTTAAAGGGTTATTTCTATGAGGAAATGGGCCTGCAGGTCCAAACTGTAGTGGTCTCTCACACCGGCTAGTGGGGCCGTTGGCTATTTTGCAGTTAGGCCTTTGGACTCCACTGGCCCATATGAGAAGCCAATGCAGTTTTGGGCCTGTATGATCCTGCAAGCCCCGTTTTCTCTAATTCTAAGTATCACTCCCAAAACTTACCTAATTCTTAATATCACCCCAAAACTTCATATTTCCATATCTCTCCCCAAAAATTATGATATTATCCAAAAAAACACCCACTTAACACATAAACCTAACAAATATCATCTCAACGTCTTTCTTTCTAGTCTTATGAACCTAACAATCCTATTCCCATCACCATTCTCTTTTAATATCATAAACCCAACAATTTCTCTATTATAATTTCATTCTTATCAATTCCAACAACCCTAAACTATTTATGGCCTCTTCAACTATCTCTCGCTATATCCACTTTTTAATTCTACAATATCCATAATCAATTCTTCAAATTCATCCAAAAAACACCTCATCTGCTCTTCAAAACCCTCCAAACAATCAACAATTTCATAAGATTAAAAGGAAAGAGATAGAGATGATATTTGCTCGGTTTATGGATTTAAAGGGGGAAGGGAGAGAAAAGAGTCGAGTTAATCTAAATTTAGTGTTTAAATGCATAATTAAATGTTCAAAGAGGTGGTTTTTTAAGAGAACATTATTGTTTTTGGGAGATATATGGAACTATGAATTTTTGGGGTAATAATTAGAATTAGTCAAGTTTTGGGGATGATATATAGAAAAAGAGAATACAGGGGCAGGGACCTGCAGGCCTAAAACTGCAGTGGACTCTTACATAGACCGGTGGGGTCCAGGGTCTAACTGCAAAATAGTCAGTGGTTCCCACCGGTTCCTGTGAGAGGCCACTGCAGTTTGGGCCCGTTTCCTCATAGAAAAAACCCTTTTTAAAAATGAGTCCAACTTCTCAAACACTGAACCTAGCATGTTTTACACCGATCCGATTAGTCTCGTGATCTACACGTCTTAGATCATGTATCAAAATTCATGAGGTTTAAAGTACTCTAGCACAACCACCACAAAAAATTAACGGCATTATAGTACATGAAAAATGCGATCAAATCGCATGAATTTTGATATATAACCTATCTAAGACATGTTGATCATGATAAATCGGTGGGATCGATGAAAAACATGGCTGATTGGATGTCGGAGTTGACCTCACTATAAAAATTGAGGCATGGAATATAACAAAGAGGAACATCATTTAGTGAAACATGAAGGCACTTTCCATTGTTTGGTAAAAAAAAATGGAAACATGGGAACGATCTTAACTTTTTTTAATAAAAACTTGAGATAATTCTCCAAATAGAGAATCTATCATGAGAAGATTTTAAACAAGTTGTAGCTCATAAAACAGGGCTCTGAGGTCTTTTTAAAGACCGAAAGTAGCTCGATTATCAAGTATACGCACGTATACGCGTGCGTACTTATTATCACACGCGCGCGTAAAGGGGGGCCTTGACTTCCCTCTCTTCACCACCCGATACCCCATTATTGGCATTACTCAATCGTTCACCGCTCTCTTGCTTTGTCCAGAGAGCCCAGTGAGCTCGAACCAGTGAGTGGTTGCCCAACAAGCAAGCACGAACGGCTAGTGGGCCCGGATCAAGTGAACGAAGCGAACTCTTTTGTTACGCAAATACTGGGACCCTCTAAGAAAACTGGAAATTTCCTTTAGGTGTATCGGTATGGAGTCAGCGTCGGTCGGAGAAGTGTTTCAGCAAAAACTGTCAGAAATCTTGCTCAGGCATGTCGGGTGGTATCAAGGATCACTTTCGGTCCGAAACCGGGCCGTCCATGCAGGGGCTGCACCCGATTTGTTATTCGAACATACTCACAGCCAAGACTTTCCTCGACGATCCTACTATATGCTCTGCATCGACGAAATTCTAGAATCATTCACCGCTCCTTAGAACATAGATTTAAACTTTGAAAAGCTTGTGACTCTTTTCAAAGATAAATCGACTTTCGATAATTATTATATGATGAATTTAACATAAAACTAATATTTATTTCAAGAGAGTGGTTGTCCAAAGGCGACCAAGAACGATAGAGTCTTTCGAGTTGCCGTTTCGAGTTTTAGAACTTGTATCATTGCCTTTTTGAGTTTTCGCTTCCGGACAAGAGAGCGAAGCGAACGATCTTTTTGGGAACCGACCCTGGCGCATAGCCCCGCAGGGCCGAGCGCAATGAGTTGAGTTAAAACTTGTCAAGTCAGACCAACGAGTGGAACGACATGCTGCCAAGCCACACCCGGCGTTGAGGGTGCCGATCGGCTTCCGAGCGGAACAACCAGATGTGAGGCCCTGCCGATTGAGGGGAGCTACTTCTGGAAAACATCTTCCTGTCCGGTGAGCTCGGACAAGTGAGTGGTTGCCCAAAGGCGACTACGAACGATATGGGTTTGAGTTTTTGTTGCCGATGAACTAGATCAAGAGAGCGAAGCGAACGATAGAGTTCTTGAGTTAAACAAGTGAAACGAGGCACCCGAGTGGAACGATAGAATTCCCATAACGGGAATTCCAACTACCGATTAATGAAAGCAAGTGAACGAAGTTAACGATTCAGTTGAACAAGTGCAGCGAGGCTACCAAGCGGAACGATAGGCATCCCAATAACCAGGATGCCAAACTACCGAACCATGCGTCAACTCAGGTTTTTTGTATAAATAGTCTGGTCGGTGAGCACGGCGAGCTCGAACAAGAGAGTGGTTGCCCAAAGGCGATCACGAACGATAGGGGTTTGAGTTGAACGAGTGAAGCGAGACACCCGAGTGGAATGATAGAATTCCCATAACGGGAATTCTAACCACCGATTAACGAAGGCAAGTGAACGATTGAGTTGAACAAATGCAGCGAGGCTACCGAGTGGAACGATAGGCATCCCAATAACCGGGATGCCAAACTACCGAACCATGAGTTGAACGAGTGAATGAAGTGAACGATTGAGTTACCCTCGGCAAGTGTAGCGAAGGAAGGAACTGACGAAGCGAACGATAAAGGAGTGAAGTGAGTTTTACGAGCGAAACATCGTAATCGGTTAGCTTTTATTAATAAAAACTTGAGATAATTCTCTAAATGAAGAATATATCATGAGAAGATTTTAAACAAGTTATAGCTTATAAAACATGGCTCTGAGGTCTTTTTAAAGATCGAAAGTAGCCAGATTATTAAGTATACACGCGTATAAGCGTGCGTACTTATTATCGCATGCGCGCGCGTAAAGGGAGGGGGGCTCCGCAATCAAGCCTTTTTAAGTCTTGTTTGCTACCTTCTCTCTGTTTCACCTCCCTAGGAGCTTGAGATCTATTGCTTCGCTCTCTTTCCTTAACCCCCCACTCGCTCTGCTCGCTGCCCCCTTCATTGGAATTCAGAGGAACAACTTACTGAACTTGCTAGGTTCGGTTCGGAAATGACGAAAACTGAGAAAAAAGGAATAGCTGCTTAGACCATCGGAAGTGGAAGCTAGGTTTTTTGGTCCTCCTTTCAGGGTATAGAGCCAACGTCGATCGGAGACAGTGAAACTTTTGGTAACCCGTCCCAGCATGCCAGGTATCCCCAGTGAACCGAATCGTTGCCTTTCAGGAAACTAGGTAGTCCCATCCTAGTCATCAACTCGTAGGTCTCTTCCTATTGGCTATCATAGCCTCGACCGGGTCCGTTCCAACGACACTTTTCGTGGCCTAAAGGTTGCCTTTCGGATCATCGGGGTGCTCCCCTAGTAAGAAACAAGTCCGGTTCAATGATCGCCCTCCCAAGACGCCCATCTAATTTTGATCGAGCAAAACCAGATGGACTTTTGATCATCATAATACAATAAAAGTATGATGCTTTTGACGTAAAACTAATATTTAATTCAAGTGAGTGATTGCCCACGAGGCAAACACGAGCGATAGGATAATGAGTTCACTTTTGAGTTTTCTTAACACTAACTCTGACCGAAGGACTTATTAGTGAAATGCAAATTGTTGTTTTTTATTCATGATTTTGTTGAAAAAGTAGTTGTTGCCCTTTTGAGTTTCCGAGTTCCGGTTTCCGGTTCAGACAAGAGAGCGAAGCAAACGATCTTTTGGGGAATATGCTGGCTCTAGGCCCCGCCGCCTAAGGGTGCAGCGAGCCCCTGGTGATTGAGGGCGCACCTCGCCTCGTCAAGTCAAATCAAGTAGGAATAAAGAGTCTTGCCTTCGTCTAGAAAAGTGAGTGCTTCCTACTGGACAACCACGAACGATAGAGTTTTCAGTTGAACGAGTGAAGCGAAGCGTAGTTGCGCTTTACAGCGAGAAGCTAATACATTGAACTTGACGGTTGTTGTCGAAACTAATGAGCTAATGAACCAATTCGATCCGGTTCGGTCATTTTGGAATAATAGACGCGTTATATCAACCGGAAATTAATTCTAAAGCTTGGAGGACAAAACATGAGGGCACAATTTGAGTAATTGGAAACCGTAATTTGGAGATATCTTTTCTTAAAAATAAGAAATGAATTTAAATAAGAAATAAGAACGGAGTGAGTGACTTGTTAAGTATGCATCTTAACCAAAAAACTTATAAAAATTAATTGGAAGCAGATTCCTCGAACTTTTAGAGATGAAGGGAAGAAGAATGATAAAAACATAGGGTGACCGGTTAAAGGACAAAGGGACCGATGAGAAAGAAAATGAGAAGACTGCACTTAAGTGAGATGGATGTGAGCGGTGTTTTGGGGGAGAGAGTTTTGGATAGAACATAAGGGAAATTTATGACATGGACGATTACTTTGCATGTTCTAAAACAGGAGAATGCCACCTAAGCAATCAAATTAGAAAATTTAGTGGAAAGAGAAATTTATGACGTGGACGATTACTTTGCGTGTTCTAAAATAGGAGAATGCCGCCTAAGCAATCAAATTAGAAAATTTAGAACTCACCACTTTTGGTTTAAAATAGTAGTGATATTTAGTAAATATTGGATAATCGAATCAATTTAGGCAAATACAGATAGATATATTATATAATCTCATCAACAAATCATCTATTTCTTTTCAAATTTAGTATTTTTATCATAATCTAACATAGTTGTTGCGGTAAGATGATTACGAAGCAATAAATAGACGATATAGAGAAGTAATCAAACCACAGGCGAAGCTTTACTTATATCCAAAAGTGAACGAGTATAAATTCGACGGACGAATACAAAATCCTTCAAAACCCTAGCTCTCTCAAAATAACAAAAGGGATTTCTCAAATATCACAAAAACTATCTCAAAGGCTATCACAAAGGCTTTAATCTCTAGGGTTACAAAATACTACAATATATATAGTATACTAGATATAGATTAAAATAATTAATTTCCCAACTAACAAATATCCGACCCATGACGATGGCAGACGTCTGATGAAGAAAGTGCAGACGTTTGCCCAAAAGTATTCAAACCAACAGAGCGTTTCCAGACGTCTGAAGAAGGAGTTTCAGACGTCTGGTCTTGAGCCTTTGAAAATACAAAGTACTCACAGACGTCTAATGAGTTCTATGCAGACGTCTGCCTAATGTATGCAAAATATACAGAGCGTCAACAGACGTCTGAAGTTTTAACTTCAGACGTCTGTCCCCTTACTTACAGATAAACCTGAATCTTGAACAACTCTGAGATAACGCCGAATCATCAGGGAAATCAAATAGGGATCGAATAACAGGCATACACAACAAATCTCCAGCTTATCTCTCATTCTCAACAACACTCCTCCACAAAATTAATAGTAGCTCCACTTTTACTACAAAACCCCTAAAGGACTCAAAGAGTGCGACGCACTCCAGTTAAGTTCAAGTAATACTCAAATATAATAACCGAAAGAGACTTCGTCAACATGTTGGCCGGATTATTCGCTGTGCCAACCTTCTTCACAATAATCTCTTTTTTTCAACGACTTTCTGAACAAACCAGTACCGTATATCAATGTGCTTTTTCCTATCATGATGCATTTGATATTTTGTCAAGTGAATCGCGCTTTGGATATTACAGTAGACTATATGGTATCCTTTGAATACCAAGTTCTGAAAATAGTCTCTTCAACCAGATCGCTTACTTAACGGCCCCAACAATGGCCATATACTCCGCCTCCGTCGTCGACAACGCTACCGTAGGCTGTTATGAAGCACGCCAACCGATGGCACATCCTCTTAAAGAGAATACATAACCGGTGATCGACCTTCGCCTGTCGAGATCATCCGCATAATCGGAATTGCTGAATCCAATCAAACTGATGTTGTTCCTCCCAAACACCAACCCCACATCAGACGTACCTCGCAGGTATCGTAAAATCCATTCCATTGCCTGTCAATGGTTTTTAGCAGGAGATGCAATATAGCGACTAATAACACTAACTACATGTGAAATGTCGGGTCAGGTACATACCGTGGCATATATAATACTACCCACCGCACTCGAATACGAAATATTTAACATATACTTAATCTCATCCGATGTTGGCGGTGATGAATGAGCTGAAAGTTTGAAATGAGCTACTAACGGAGTACTTACAGATTTAGCGTCTGTCATGTCGAAACGCTCCAAAACTTTCTCAACGTATCGCCGTTGAGACAAGCAAAGCTTTCCCCTTTGCCATCTCGCTTTATCTCCATACCAAGTATTTTATTAGCCGCTTCCAAATCCTTGGTCTTGAACTTGCCTTTCAGCTGTTCCTTCAAATTCTAAATATCAACCATATACTTTGCTGCCATCAATATATCATCAACATAAAACAACAAGTATATGAAAGAATCATCGGCAAGCTTCTTACAATACACACAACTGTTGCCCATACTTATCGTAAACCCAATATCTATGAAGTCAAACTTCTTATACCAACGTCTAGGTGACTGTTTCAAACCATATTGAGACTTCTCTAACAAACAGACGTGGTCTTCCTTGTCTTCAAGTTCGAAACCTTCGAGTTGTTGCATGTAGATATTTTCTACCAAATTATCATGTAAGAATGCAGTCTCAACATCGAGCTGCTCGAGCTCCAAATCTTGTATTGCTACCAAACCAAGCAAGACACGTATAGAGGTATGTTTTACAACCGGAGAAAATACTTCATTGAAGCCAACTCCCCGAACCTGCGAATAGCCTTTAGCTACCAGCCGTGCCTTGTATCTCGTATAAACCGCCCCTGTCATCTTCTTTCTTCTTGAAAACCCACTTGCAGTCAACTACTTTCATTCCTTCTTCGGGCTTTACAAGCTTCCAAGTCTAGTTCTTGTGAAGAGACTCAATTTCTTCATTCATAGCGACTAACCAACGAGCTGACTCATCGGATGAGATGACTTTTTGATAGCTCGTCGGCTCGCTACTATCAACTGTCTCTGCAATGGACATTGCATACGCCGCTAGATCATCGTAGCCATAACTTTGTGGCATTCCAATGTCCCTTTTTTGTCGGTCACGAGATAGAAAATACTCCTCATCATGGGACTGCTCATCATGAGCTTTTTCAGACGTTGGTGAAGGAGAGATCTCATGTGAACCCGAGTTTTCATTGACTACAATATCAATGCTCTACTCATCCTTCCTTGAATCGTCTTTCCTTGAAAATTCCACAATCTTCAGCTTCAACATAACAGATTCATCAAAAGTCATATCTCTGCTAATGTAATACCCAATCCCTTTTGAACGCCAATACCTGTATTTAAATAAAATGTTGTCCCAAATAATTTGTCCATTTATATTTTTATTTATTCGATTTATTTTCAAAAAAAACCTAACCTATATTTTTTACCTACACGGTTTTCCCTAACCCAAGCCCAAAACTCTTTTTCCCTTTCTTTTTCTTCATTTTTTCAAGCCCAAGGCCTAGACCAAACCCTTCTCTCTCCACAACAGTCTTTTCCTCTCTTTTCAAATTCAAAACTAATTTTTATTCAATCCCCACTTTAATCCTAATTAATACCAAATCAATCTCTTTAAATTCCTAAATAAATCTAATTAAATGCTTATTTAATTGCTTTTCTAATTCTCTCTCTATTTAAACTCTCTCTCTCTGTTCACTCTCTCCCTATCTCTCTCACTGACTCTCTCTCTATCATCTCGATCTCACTCTCTCTCATCTCGATCTCCTTTTCCCTCTTAAAATTTTACCCAACCCCTCACCACTGCGACTTCCCTACTTTCGCGACCGTCAGCCGACTCCCGAGCTACTCCCCTTTTCCTCCAACCCGAGCTCGTTCCCATCGCCCCTGCCATCCCCGACGAGATTCTCGTCGCCGAGCTTCCCTCGCCCTCCCATCACCACCGACCTCTATCACCCCTCCCTTGTCACCCGAGCATCCTATTTCCCTCCTTTGTCCGCCAGAGCACCATCGATCGCCGCGACTCCACCACCTGCCCACTCTTCCTCTCTCCCGTTGACCACGTCCCCCTTAACTGAACTCCTCACAACCTCACCGTGCGCACACCACCAAGCTTCCCTCGTCGCCGTTCACTTCATCACCGACGTCGTCGTCAACATCTCTGATGAGTTGATTGATCTGTTTAAAGCGTGTTGTAAATAAAGTTACCACAATCAGAACGGTGTCACTAGTAGCTAGCCGCGATGAGTACGGGTCGTCCGTAGGGAAACATGAACCTTTTTCTTGTTTTAGACGAGTTGATGGAAGAAAGATGATTGGTTATAGTTACGGATATACTACGGATGTAAGATTTATGAAGAAGAGGCTTGTAGGGTTCATAGGACTTAGTAGTAATGGATGAATAATTAAAAATGACTCTTTTTATCTTTTAATAGTTTAAAACTAGATCAATAGTGATGATTGTAGATTAGGGTTCTTTTGGAAGAAATTAGGGTTTCCCCACTCTTAACCCTTGTCCTTGCATTGATCTCTATTCATGTCTAGCCTTTATCAAAACAAGTGTTAATCCAATCTCAAATCATGGTCGTGACTAGCAATAAATTGATATCGCGCCCGATAAGGATGTTAACATTTATTTTGGTAAAGCTTATAGACTTTAAAATGTATAAAAGAAGTTAAATAATTTTATCATCCATTGATCTACCCTAGCCTACGAACCCTAGCAAGCTAGGAACTACTCACTCATGGTTTGAGATTTAGAAAGGTTGAAGAATGAAAACATGATGAAGATGCAGAAATTAAATGCAGAAAGTAAGCGCGGAAATTAATTGCGAAAAGACTAATAAAAATACCACCTTTATTAATCAACTATTGCATTTACAAATCCTTTGAAGGTAGATTAAAAGAACCCTAGTTTTTGCTCGTGCTCTCAATCTTGTTGGAGGTAGATGACTAGCTGATGATCACCTGGATGCGTGGATCGGTTTGGACCTCTTGATCACTTCGATTTGATGGTTTTTGATGTGAAGCCCTCGATCCTATTTATAGTCACAAAAACTAGAAACCGTAAATTCTATAGGTTAAGATATGCAGTCACGATCCAAACCACCAAATATCTCATCCAACGGCCACAAAGCCGCCGCGGATCCGCCGCGTATATGCCTATTTGGCTGCCCAACTGCGGCTACATAGTAGCATCAGGACTTGGGATTTTTTTGTCTCTCTTATGTTGACATGTGGAGGTCCCTTAGATTTCTATATTCTGCAAATCTTACTCTGAGTCTCTGCCGTTGCTAGATCTTATGATTTGCTTCAATATTTCGGCAGATTTGATTCCGACATCTCGGATCTCTTGGATTCTAGACCCGAGCTAATATCTACACAATATCTCAAGTCATATTGTTAGTAGTATTTGGTATTATTTTGAGATATTATCCTAACCATTTTATATGATATTATATGTTAAGAATATTGATTAGAAATATTTGATATGATATGCATATTTTAATTACTAATATTTTATATAAATATTAAATGCATGTATTTTCCCTCATTATGTTAATTATAATGTAGAAATATATGATAATAAACTTTTCACACATAAACCCTCATATGTTCTATAATTGCAATATACACCTTTTAGAACTTAACAATAGTGGGAAAAATAATCATTCAAATGTGCAATATTTCAGACTAATCAAATACCCCAAACTTAATTTTGATCGTCCCGAGCAAACTAGTTATTAAAGAGAAGAAGAAGAAAAAGAAAAACCTTGCACACTTCGTAGGCAACACGATTGCACTGAGCACGTGCAACAAGCCCTTAAACCTCTAGGCGTCCTTAGTAGGAGGAGTGTTGTCTCCTGAGGGTTTTCAGCGGATTACACCCATAAAATCCAATAATAAAAGAAAGACGATGAAAGTTACATATAAAGATAAAGAACATATAAAAGAAAGAACTTGAAAAAGAATTTCAAACTACACTACCTTTTTAGTAGTCATGAGCCCAATCTTAATAGTCATGAAAACATGTCAGAAATCACATCATCCCTCAATAAAACTTCGCCTTTAGTCTTCCTCCCTATCTTTCTTCCAAACATCGATCATATACCCCTATGTGTGTGTAAAAGATATCCCTACACTTAGAGAATTCAATTCAAGCTATCATACTCTTGTCCATCTTTCTTAGTACTTTTTAGTCGGTGAATATTTTATAGATGTAATTGCTCACGCATTTTTCATGCGACCGTTAATACTTCTTGAGGTACTAACCAGCCGGTTACCAAATGCGCTCACTTTTTTAGGCGTAATTAGCAATATCCTCATCTTGCAACACTTAAGGCTTAGCAGCGGCTTCCAAACCAGTTGGTCTAAGGCACTAGGTGATAAGGCACCCTCGCTATATTTTTTTATGCCGCCTTAAGTAATTACAAACCGGTGTTCATTTTTCTTCACCATTTTTTATGTCATTTATATTTTTTTTTGTATATATATTTTTCTTCATACCAATGCTTTTAGACAAGAGCATTTCAAGGTATCCTCTACTATCCCAAATTTCAAGATGTGTGCAAGTACGTATAGTAGGGTATCAACGTTCAGATGTTTGGAATCAAGAATAGGGACTATTTTTCAGACTCAATTCTATCATCAGATTAGTGATTCCCTTCATCTTACTAACCCTTGGGACAATAGCTCATGACTACCTATTACTAGTTTCGTTTTAAAACATCTAATTTTCTTACTTTTCTTAAATCTCTTCCTATCTTTCATATGTATTTTTTCACTTTCTAATTTTCATTATCATAAATTTTTGTGCTTTTATTTACTATAATGCAAAAAATGATGCGTGAATAAGCACAAATCTCTCCCAAACCTATTTGCAGCAGCGTCCTCACTGATGCCATCTTTTAAGCTTAAAACCTGTAGACTTGGGAGAAAAAGTTAGTAACGGGAACAAGAAATAATGACAGTGAAAACCTCCCCCAAACTTATTTTTGGCTCATAATTTTATAAAAAATTGTTTTCTTTCAGGAGCCAAAATATTTTCTCCCCCCCAATCTTGAGTAAAACAGTATTAAGCATTTAAAATTATAAGAGGGGAGGGGGTAAAGTTATTGGTCTATGCAAAGCATTATAAAGACCAAAAGTCAACACCAACCATTCGAATATTTTATCAATGTAACACAATGGTTGGTGGAAGCTTATAGATGTGAAGAAGTGGGGAGATAGGAGGCGGAATCGATCGGGTTTATGTCTCGGTTGGTAGAGACGAAACGGTGATGGTGTACTACTCGCATTCTTATTCTTGATAAGAAGAATGGGTGTCGGTTCGACTTCTTTGGATGGGGGTTGATTCATCACAACTCCTATGTCTTCTAGGAATGTGAGTTCTTCAACAAAAATATCTTCAAAACTTTCATCAAGATTCCGAATGATAATCTCATTGGAAAGGGAGTTATGAAATTCGGATAGCTCGACTAAATCATTCGACAAATCAAAGGGTTCAGACTTAGGTGTGGACTTGTCGACAGAAGGGTCTTCACGTGTATAATAAACAGTAGGATCAAGCCATAACGTACTAGTGGCGTCGAGATCAGAATCGTGAAGCTCTTCAGGTTTGCAACTGTCGGTAGCTATCTTTTCAATAGAACAAACATGAGCATTGGGTTCGGATGATTGACTTCCTAGCTTGTAGATGTTAAGCTCAATTGTCATCATCCCAAAAGATAGGTTCATTGAACCGTTGCGACAATTGATTGTCGCGTTTGAAGTTCTAGGAAAGTCGACCTAAGATCACCGGAATTTGGTTCCGTGGGTTTACTACAGGCTGTGTATCTATAACTATAAAGTCTACAGGGAATATGAATTCCCCGAATTTTATTAACACGTCCTCTAGCTCATCCAGAGATTGGGTGGTAGATCGATCGGCCATCTGGAGAGTGCAATGCGTAGGTTTCAACTCTCCTATCCTTAATTGCTCATAAACAGAATATTGAAGCAAGTTAACACTAGCACCTAAATCGCGTAGAGCACGATTGATATTTTTATCCCCAATAGTTATAGATATTATAGGAAAACCGGGGTCCTTACGTTTCGTGGGCACCAATTGGGTAAGTGAATCGCTCGTATAACTTGCTAAGAAAACATTTTTCGGTACTTGAGTTTTTCTCTTCCCAGTGCACAAGTCCTTTAAAATTTTCGCATAGGACGGAACTTATTTGATAGCATCTAGGAGAGGAATATTTATGTTAACTTGCTTAAAAAGTCCACATTCTTCTTTATTTGGGGACTTGGTCTGTTGGCCCTTAACCTGTTTGGGAAATGATCTTTATCAATAAGGGCCGGGTCCAACTTAGGAGAAGGTTGTGGGGATGGAATGGATCCCAAAATTGGATTTGGGATGGTCGTAGATGGTAATTCCTTCAAGAAAGTGGGATGAGGGTTCGAGCCTAGTAGAAAACGAAGAATAGGCTCGGAAGAAGATGCTGGATTAGACGAAGTAGGAGCAGAAGTAGTAGCCGGGGTTTCATCAATGTCATCACTTTCAACTTGTGTACCAACATTGTTATTCAGCACTATTCCCGATCTCAACGTAGTTACGACACTCACATTATGATTTTAAAGGATGATATTCACGCTTTGTGAGTGGCCGGGATTTGGTAGAGGTTGAGATGGAAGTCTCTCTTTCTCTCTCTCGCTCATCGCGACATTTAACTGTGCAAGTTATGCTTCTATCAATTTTATGCTTTCATTGTAGGAAGCAGTGTGTTGCACTAATGTTTGGATAGAAGATGTTAAATTAGCCGTCGTTTGTGTGGATTGCTTAATGAAGGTTTCTAAGTTACGTTCGAGCGCAGAGATTTTATCGGTACCAGCTGTTGAAATATTATTATAAGGATCAAAGTTGTTGGCCGGGTTTTGAAAAGGTTGCGGTTGAAAGGGGTGCTGATTGTTAGTTATATGTATGCCCTAGAGGCCATTACTGTACATTGGATGTATATTGTAGTGGATGTTGGGACATATATAGGGAGGACTTTCTTGCTCGACATGATAGTATGCTATCTGGTTGCTCTTTACCTTAACGTGTACACTGATTGTCTCTCTGTTACATGTTGGTAAAGCCATTAGGATGTGTGCTTGACTACCTGGACTATGATGTGGATCATACTAGTGGGGACATGGTAGTCTATAAGTACATCCTTCAAAGTCCCTAGTCGTGGGTGTATCGAGACGGGGCATCGATATACCAGAGTAGACTAGCGTGTACCTTCTCGACCCATACAGATGGGCGATGGATGATCCCATATCCATTGGTGTTTGACATCAGAGATGATATACGGGTGCTCAGTAGAGACTGGGTACACTGGACGGACTCGCCGAGAACTTCCAGATGGTATTATACCTCACGTCAGATGGCAGTTCTCTGGTGACACTGGTACAGAGTAGTCTGTTGACCCGAGATCGTCATAGAGTCTTGTGTGGTTCCCACTGTGCTTTGATTTCCATCTTACCACGTCCAAGAGGGCGTGCAAAACGGTGGTTTTTGGGTACAGTCCCGAGTCACATGGAGGCAATGAGCGATAGGAGGGGATTCGTCTCTCCCGGTATAGGGAGTTGATGTTGCGCTGTGTTCGATTGGCTATAATAGGAAATCTCTGGCCAGGGTTGCTGAGATTTACTGGTAAGTGTTACCAGTAGTTTCTCGAACAGTTATAGACCTCATATCGACACGACTTATCGAGCTATTGGGGTCTGACGTTTACCACCCCTAGGCGAGATATGCGACATATCAGACGATCAGACCGGACTGTACGGTAGTGTTACTGGTTGGATTCACTGGAGTGTGAGCGGGCTTGCTCGTCGATCTTCAGATCGCTCAATACCCGGGTGGCCGTTACGTTTAGCAGACCGCTTGCGGCTTGTGGGTGCTTGATATGATCATCACCTGCTGCCGGCGTATTGACGAGTCTTTAGATTCCTACACAGAGGTTTCCTGGTTCAAGCGAAACGAAATAGGAGCGCATATGAGATATGTGCGGGACCGAGAATAATACGTGTATGTGATACCGTATTCCATTCTCGCGATGAATGTATCGATTGGTTATATTCGATATAACCTAGATATCGAATCAAGGATTGATTCGATAAGCCGATACATTCGATACTAGTCGGTTATGTGCGACATGACCGGATCATTGAATCAAGTGTTGATTTAATGATTTAATGTATAATTATGTATTTGATATATTACTTTGCATTAACTAGTATTGGTTCACTTTATATGGATTTTCTCACTTGGATGTACAAGTTGTATATGTGATATACTTTTTGTGCATATTATTGTATCATGTTTGATGATGCATGTTTACTTGGTTAAGTGTAAAGAATTAAACCATGGTTAAACTTATGATTAGGGTTTTATTTCCTTTTCTTATTTATTTATCTATTTATTCATTTTGGAAATAATTAGAAAAGGCATAAAGAGAAAATGGTGGCTAATTTTGTTTCATATTGAAGCTTCTTGAAGACTTTGACCTAGTGACCATTTTGTTCTTATCCTTAACCCTAACCATTCTATTAACCATGGTCTTTTCTCTACACTTAACTAAGGTTGAAAGTATGATAAGTATTCTATTTTATTTTCTTTTTAAAAGATAACTTATCATATCATTTCTTCTTCTTCTTCCTTGAACTCAAGAAGAAAACCTTGAGGTCATCAATGGTGATTGATGATAAAGAGTGAGAAATCCAATTCTAAATTGAACCCACTTCCTATTTCTTCATCCTCTACCTCTTGCCAAGTAGTAGAGTGTGTTTTCTTCACAAGTTTCTTGACTTGGTGAAGTTGGAGCTTGATTTAGCGATGCCTCGACGTAGATCATCTTCGGCATGGACATCGACGACCTAGCTTGCCCATTCTCCGACGAAGCCGACGCTAGAGCCCGGGAACTCATTTGGACAGCGAGGGGACTTCGTTGCGGAGCTATGGAGGTGGAGCACCGGATCTACAAAGGTTGTATTTCCGTATTCCTTGTAGTTAAGTGTTAACTAGTTTCATTTTCGCCTAGACATCTAGCTAACGATCCGTACACTAGGGTTTCTCGGCACCGTAATTTTTGAAATTGGCATGGTTGATGCCTTGTGAGACCTCTAGTGAGTGCCTAGGAACCCTACAGTGGTATCAGAGCCTAGCTAGAGCCTTAGGCGAAGTCCAGACGGAATTTGAAGTCCGAACGATCCCGAAACCCATTCCCAAAATAGCTCTCTGGACTTTTTCCAAATTCTGGGATTTTCCTAAATTAAAAATTGCTAAAAAATTCAGCAGGAATATCTAAGAGTTACTGTGAAATTCTTGGGCCCAATTCTACTATTCCACCGCGGTTCCGCGGCATGAGCAAGGCTCATGCGGCGGTTCCGCGCCCGTACGGGCTTGTCTCACTGTAAAATTTGCACTGTAACTCCTATTTTCTGATGCTGGATTTTATGGGAATTTTTAAATTTTATTCTAGAGTTGTATTTTCTGGGGTTGTTTTGGGGATTCGAATATTCGATCGGATTATTAAATTTTGTCTGTGTGGCCTTCCGGATAAATTTTAGAATATGTTAAAAAGTTCGACCGGATATAAATACCCAATTTTTCCCCTGTCGGGGAATTTCCAAGTGTTGGATCTTTCCGTAGTTTAACGACGTTCTAAGTAGTGCAAGTAACGCAATGGACCCTCTAGAAGACAACAAACCTTAACTCGATTATGTGACCGTCTTGAACTGCCCTTTGAACCTTCGGGTTTGGGGCAGTACGGCGTGCCACATGTGAGGCGTTGGCTTGACCCTTCTACGGCTGGACCGTTGGTACTGAGGCACGAACGGAATGTTGTTAGACTTATTTCATGTGTTGAGCTGTATCGGGAAAACTTAGGTGTTCGATTGTTCGATCGAAAAGTTTAACATTTTCTGTTTATCTGGAATGGGATACAATAATTGGAATTAACAAAAGTTATGTGATAACTGAATGAATGTTATAAACATAGCAGTTTAGTCTCACTTGATCGGTTGCCACGGAATTTTGATGTGATCAAAAGTCCGTCGCAATCACGTAGCGTATGCGGATACTCGCCGGGTAAACTTAATAGACAGCCTCACTCCATAGCCCCGACCAAGTGACTGTAGGAGAACCCCGTCGCCGAAAGCATCCGTTCGGGTGCTCGCGGCAGCGGTGTTCCGCCTTGGTGCACTTCGTCGACGGTATAAGGGGTGCGGCCGTCTACTGAAGTTTGCGATGAGCATTCGATCAGGATGTCGGGAATCTTGTTGAATTGCCCGACTTTATATTGAAAAGTGTTTTCGATTTGGAGACTAAAATGCGGGGTTTATAATTGTTAGGCATGCGATGTCTAAAGAATTCATTTGATTAGGCATGCGATGTCTATGCAAATTGCGGATTCCAACTGTTGTAGTTTTACACTTTCTTTTCTGTGACCGTAAGTGTAATATGTGATATCGCCGGTTTCGTTGCTATATGTCAACGACAATTGGGATACGCATGTTTACTTACGTTGATGACATGTGATGTTATGTGTTGCTGGATATGTTATATTGGATCGTCGTGTTTGAATAGCCCGGGGTTTTTTATGTGAGATGAGTGTTTTCATTTTCATTCATGTAAAAACTTGTATGTAATATTCTTTTATTGGGGCACTTCCAGGTTGCGGAAGATGTCACCTTTTGTATATTATTTACTTTTCCGCACTAGGATAGACCCAAGGAGGGGAGCACAAGTAACCGGGTTCTGGAGTCCAGTGGGAGACCAACTCGAGGAGTCGAGTCTGGGTCTCCTAACTCTAGAATTGGTAGGGTTGCTTGCCGCTCTCGTAGGGGTCTAGGGGTGTGGGTTTGGCTATTCATCGCGACCGTGGAATCCGTGTTTTATACTGGCTCGTATTGAAAACACGGACGTCCTAGTATATCCAATATTTCATATGTTTCTTCTGCTGCGATATCTGTGATGTGATCATGTGATGTTCTGTGATAGATACATTATATAGTATATATGATATATTATATAGGCGTTACTTATGTTTTACACCCGCGCTAGCCCTGCCCCGCTCTGCCGTTAGTTACCTAACCTAACGGTGCATGAGGGGACATCGAGGCGAATGCGGATGGCATAAGTGTACGTCGTATTTATCTGTGATGTTTAGGTATTTAAATGATGGGACTTCATTAATGTGATTAATGAAAGTAATAGAAACCTAAGATGTTGTAGAATCGAATTTCAAAATAAAACAGGTAGCTACAGTTCTTGCTTTGCACAGAGGTATATGTGATATATCCTGCACCTTATTCGATGAGGAAAGGACCGAGATCCCTTCACCGGGAGTGACTCCTTTAGCAATAACTGGCAGATGCTACACACTCGGTTTGTCTTTTGATTGCTTTTAAGAGTTCTGCTTTGCACAGTGATATATATGATATATCCCGCACCTCATTCGACGAGGAAAGGACCGACGATCCCTTCACCGGGAGTGACTCCTTTAGCAAAACTAGAAAAGCCTCAAAAGCACTCCATTTTAAAATCATTTGATTCTACAGCGATATCAAGTTCATTACGCAATAGGTTTTCAGAAAAACCTGTCGTAGCCCTCCGTCATTTCAGATAAATCCTGTTTAGTATTCGTGCTGCGTTTGTTGACCTTGTCAAGGCGCAGTGTGCGGTATCTAACCAGTATTTATCTGCTTATGCATATGATGCAGATTGGGTTAGGGTAGTCGTGCGACCTTGTTGACCTTATCAAGGGTCGTGCGGGTGGGTTTGATTCAATCAAGAAATGACGGGTTGAACTTGACTTGCGGTCTATGGTTTGTTGACCTTGTCAAGGTCATAGATCGTTCGGGGCAAAATATTATCGGGAATTTCAAGTGTTGAAATTTGCAATGAGATTGCATACCTTCTATGAGATAGTTGGATCCCGATACCCGCTGCGAGTAAGAGTTACTCCTGGGAGAGTTTTATACATTACAATTAGCCGATCAAGTAGGTGTCTAGAAAGGTGTTAACGAGGTTACGCCTCTGGGAAAACGAGGTTTACATTAATTAGGTTCGTGCGAAAGCACGGGGGACCTCCCTCAAAGTACCGACACTGGCCTGGCTGAAAGATTGGCGAACTTGTAGTGTGTAATTAATCCCGGCTAGTCTTTCCTTTTAGGGTTTGAAGGAAGATTTGATAAAAAGCAGTGGGAGCCATCCTGATTAGATAAAATAATAACCAATCTATTCTTGCAAGAGCGCACGCTGAGTGTTTTCTTCTCTCTCTCTCCTGGTAGCGACCATATCACGCCTTAATCAAGATAATAATACGGATAATTGACCGAACCCGCTTGTTATACTGAGTTGGGGAACGTTGGTCCCGCTCCAACTTATAATTGTTATAAGACAGAGCAGGAAATTAGGGAATACCAGATTTTCCATGCCGCCCAAACGAAGAGAGTGCATACTGATGCATCATCTTCGGGTGTGTACATTACAAAGAATTGTTTCTCTGTATCCTCTACATCCTGGGTATGTGATACCAGATCAGGATCCCAGATATGTAATCTGTTACATAGGGCTACAGAAAGGTAGAGAACTGAGAACGGGTGATAAGTTTCATGAGGCAGAAAACGGGGCAAGTGTTGCAGCCAAGTCTGTCGGTCACTGTCACCCAGTATTACCAATACATTGATTCTGAACGAATGTTATTAGATACCGAACCTGATATACAAAATCATATCAGTCTCTTTATTAGTAAAGAAATGATAAAATTTTGTATTGTTGGATAATGTTTTGAACATTTCCTATATCAAAAGTTGATCGGTTCAGGCACGTTATCTAAAAGCGTTGATGTTCTAAATCAAACTACAGTTCTTTGTATATGGAACACACACAAGAGGAAGAGTTCAGAAATGAACGGATTCTTCTTGAGGTATTGTAGACTAGGTCAGATCATTGCGACCCGACTGGCTGGAGTTACATTTAGATGCATATTTAAAGCAGCTTAAATTTACATCTTGTGAAACTTGCCAGTCATGTCACAAAGATATAATGACCATAGCTCTGTTTACTGGAAACAGAGAAAGAGTTAATGAACTCTTGGGACTGATACATGATGATGTATGTAATGTCCCCTGTCTATACATGCCAGGACTGGTTCTTTATACTTCATTACATTCTCTGATGATCTTTCGAGATTCAGACCTATGTTCCCGTTGAAACACAAGTCCGAACCTTTTGAGATATTCACAGAATATAAGTTAGAAGTAGAGAACCAAAATACGGGTATAAGTATTATGTCCTTTGATGAGATCAAGGAGAAGAATACTTGAGCACGGAATTCCAGGACTATTCTAAAGGAGAATGAGATTCTCTCTCAGCATTACTCCTCCGTATACACCATAGCACGATGGTATATCGGGGCGGAGCAGATACACCCTATTTGATATGGTGTGCTCTATGATGAGTAATACTGAGTTACCTTTTTCCTTTTGGGAGTTATGCACTTATGAAGTTGCATACCTATTGAATAGGGTTCCAATCAAATTAGTTGCCTACCACTTCATATGTGATATGGAAAAGGAAGAGCCCATTTCTTAAGTTAGTTAAGATTTGGGGTTGTCCGGGCTATGTTTAAAAGCAAAATTCGGACAAGCTCGAGGCAAGATCAGTTATGTAGAACTGGAAATGTTCCATCCATACAAACTGCAGCTGATGATTTGATAGAACCAAAGCATTCAATAGTAACCAACGAACCTCAGCCTCTCCGCCAATCTAGTAGGGTTCCTCACCCACCTGAGAGATACTTCGGTTTCTCTATGACAGTGGGAGCGAGGATTGTATCATGAGATGATGACCCAACTAGTTTCGAGCTGGCCATCAGGAGTGTGACTCTGTAAGAATGGCTGGATGCTTAGTGATCTGAGATGGAATCCATGTACACCAACAAAGTATGGACTTTGGTTGCTATATCTGAAGGGTTAAATCCCCATCAGGAGCAAGTATATCTTGAGAAGATTACTTGGTGTACATCGAAAAATTGAGACTTTCAAAGCTAGACTTGTTAAAAGTGTGCATCATTGACCAGGTGTGGATAATGATGAAACCTTTTTCAAGTAGCTATGCTTAAGTCCATCCAGATCCTACTTGTCACGGCTACATACCATGACTACGATATCTGGTGGTTGGGTGTCATGACAGCTTTTCTAAATGATGTTTTAGAAGAGTGCGTCTATAAGTACACAGCCAGAGGGCTTCGTAGACAGTGGGAGCAACGGAAACGTGTGCAAGATGCTTTATAGGATAAAGCAGGCATTGCGGAGTTGGAACATCTATTTTGATGGATTAGTCAAAGAGTTTGACATCATCAAAATGGTAGATGAACCTTGTATAAACAAAAAGGTAGTAGGGAGTATGGTGGTGATCCTCGTAGAGTACGTGGATGACATACTCTTGATAAGAAAAGAGTTTCTTATGCTACGCTCGATCAATCTCCGTTTATCACAATGATTCTCCGTGTAGGATCAAAATGATACCTCCTAAATCCTGAGTTTTAGATCTATGAGATAGATTTAATTGGATGTTAGGATACTCACTAGTTGTTGTGAGATGGTATCAATCGATCCTGGGGAGAATCACTGGAAAGGTTCCAGAGTGATAATGACGACTGAGTGTCAGTCACAGGCATTGTCTTTACCCTCAGTAAAGGGACGGTATGTTGGAAGAGTTCCAAGCTAGATACCGTGACATACTAGACGATAAAGACAGGATACATCGCTACTTAAGATACTACCAAAGAGGCAGTCTGGGTGTATATTAGTTCATAAGATGAACTTTGTTCCTCCCATTGTGTGATAATGGAGTTGTGGCTTATGCCAAGGAACGCCGGTCCCATCAGTGATCCAGACATATTCTAAGGCAGTATTACTTGATCATGGAGATAGTTGATCTCCAAGGTGATCGAGATTTGGAGAGTAGACTCAGAGGACAACACAGTGGATCCACTCACAAAGGCCTGTTCCCAGAGAGAGACTTTTATGGGATGGTTGAGTATGAGATACTACAACCACTGCTACAGATGGCCCTAGTGCAAGTGGGAGATTGTTAGTTATATGTATGCCCTAGAGGCCATTACTGTACATTGGATGTATATTGTAGTGGATGCTGGGACATATATAGGGAGGACTTTCTTGCTCGACATGATAGTATGCTATCTGGTTGCTCTTTACCTTAACGTGTACACTGATTGTCTCTCTGTTACATGTTGGTAAAGCCCTTAGGATGTGTGCTTGACTACCTGGACTATGATGCGGATCATACTAGTGGGGACATGGTAGTCTATAAGTACATCCTTCAAAGTCCCTAGTCGTGGGTGTATCGAGACGGGGCATCGATATACCAGAGTAGACTAGCGTGTACCTTCTCAACCCATACAGATGGGCGATGGATGATCCCATATCCATTGGTGTTTGACATCAGAGATGATATACGGGTGCTCAGTAGAGACTGGGTACACTGGACGGACTCGCCGAGAACTCCCAGATGGTATTATACCTCACGTCAGATGGCAGTTCTCTGGTGACACTGGTACAGAGTAGTCTGTTGACCCGAGATCGTCATAGAGTCTTGTGTGGTTCCCACTGTGCTTTGATTTCCATCTTACCATGTCCAAGAGGGCGTGCAAAACGGTGGTTTTTGGGTACAGTCCCGAGTCACATGGAGGCAATGAGCGATAGGAGGGGATTCGTCTCTCCCGGTATAGGGAGTTGATGTTGCGCTGTGTTCGATTGGCTATAACAGGAAATCCCTGGCCAGGGTTGCTGAGATTTACTGGTAAGTGTTACCAGTAGTTTCTCGAACAGTTATAGACCTCATATCGACACGACTTATCGAGCTATTGGGGTCTGACGTTTACCACCCCTAGGCGAGATATGCGACATATCAGACGATCAGACCGGACTGTACGGTAGTGTTACTGGTTGGATTCACTGGAGTGTGAGCGGGCTTGCTCGTCGATCTTCAGATCGCTCAATACCCGGGTGGCCGTTACGTTTAGCAGACCGCTTGCGGCTTGTGGGTGCTTGATATGATCATCACCTGCTGCCGGCGTATTGACGAGTCTTTAGAGTCCTACACAGAGGTTTCCTGGTTCAAGCGAAACGAAATAGGAGCGCATATGAGATATGTGCGGGACCGAGAATAATACGTGTATGTGATACCGTATTCCATTCTCGCGATGAATGTATCGATTGGTTATATTCGATATAACCTAGATATCGAATCAAGGATTGATTCAATAAGCCGATACATTGGATACTAGTCGGTTATGTGCGACATGACCGGATCATTGAATCAAGTGTTGATTTAATGATTTAATGTATAATTATGTATTTGATATATTACTTTGCATTAACTAGTATTGGTTCACTTTATATGGATTTTCTCACTTGGATGTACAAGTTGTATATGTGATATACTTTTTGTGCATATTATTGTATCATGTTTGATGATGCATGTTTACTTGGTTAAGTGTAAAGAATTAAACCATGGTTAAACTTATGATTAGGGTTTTATTTCCTTTTATTATTTATTTATCTATTTATTCATTTTGGAAATAATTAGAAAAGGCATAAAGAGAAAATTGTGGCTAATTTTGTTTCATATTGAAGCTTCTTGAAGACTTTGACCTAGTGACCATTTTGTTCTTATCCTTAACCCTAACCATTCTATTAACCATGGTCTTTTCTCTACACTTAACTAAGGTTGAAAGTATGATAAGTATTCTATTTTATTTTCTTTTTAAAAGATAACTTATCATATCATTTCTTCTTCTTCTTCTTTGAACTCAAGAAGAAAACCTTGAGGTCATCAATGGTGATTGATGATAAAGAGTGAGAAATCCAATTCTAAATTGAACCCACTTCCTATTTCTTCATCCTCTACCTCTTGTCAAGTAGTAGAGTGTGTTTTCTTCACAAGTTTCTTGACTTGGTGAAGTTGGAGCTTGATTTAGCGATGCCTCGACGTAGATCATCTTCGGCATGGACATCGACGACCTAGCTTGCCCATTCTCCGACGAAGCCGACGCTAGAGCCCGGGAACTCATTTGGACAGCGAGGGAACTTCGTTGCGGAGCTATGGAGGTGGAGCACCGGATCTACAAAGGTTGTATTTCCGTATTCCTTGTAGTTAAGTGTTAACTAGTTTCATTTTCGCCTAGACATCTAGCTAACGATCCGTACACTAGGGTTTCTCGGCACCGTAATTTTTGAAATTGGCATGGTTGATGCCTTGTGAGACCTCTAGTGAGTGCCTAGGAACCCTACACTGATTATGTTGTGGTGGCTACTGGTGCTATGGAGGCCTTTGATAGTTGCTTGGGAACTAGTTTTGATTTTGAGTTTGGTTTTGGTTCCAACCGAAATTAGGGTGATTCCTCCATCCCTGATTATAAGTGGATGAATAAGGGTCATTTCTAGGTTGTTGCTGAAAAGTAGCATTGGTTTATTCATGACCTTGAGACGGAAGATTCAAAGGACATTCTTCTGTTAAATGTGATGGGTCAGAACAGCAACCACACATGGTTTTAGGGAGCGTAACTTGGTTTAGGGAGGCAGACGAGAATTTGTTTTCGACAGCGTCAAGTTTCTTTTGCATCGCAGCCATTTCGGCTTTCACTGCGATGGAAATATCGAGCTGATGGATACCTGCCTTAGATAAAGACGATGTTGGTCTAACGCTTTCTTACTGTAATGTTTGTTCGGTGAGATCTTCCAGGAATTGCCAAGTTTCACCATCATCTTTAGACATGAAATGACATTGACAATGGTTTCTGGCGTCTGTTTTGTCGCTGGATTAATACCCTCTTATATAATTCGGCAAAGTTGCCATCTATCAATTCCGTAATGGGGGAATTATAGAAGAAGATCCTTAAACCGCTCAAAGTATTTCCAGAATGGTTCGTTGGGAAGTTGGGTAAATTGGTTAATCTCGCTTCGAACACGGGCGGTTTTGTGATTGGGATAAAATTTCTTAACGAATGTTATAAATCCCATTTGGCGATAGAATGTGCGGCAGTGATATAAAGACATTTTTCTGCTAGATCGCACAAGGTAAAAGGGAGAAAACGTAATCGCATAGCATCCCCTGAAAGTTGGGTTGTGCCCATCATTGCACATACGTTTTTGAATTTGGTTATAAAAACGTATGCGTTTTTGGATTCAAGCCCGTGAATTTAGGCAACAAGGTCATGAAGTGGGGTATAATTTCGAAATTATCCCCATTGGCCGGTGGAAGAGAAAGACAAGTAGGAAGGGGCCTGCGTACGGGGTAACATCTTTCTTGGAGAGAGATGCACGTTGGATTCTGTGCACCTATGGGTGGTGGCAGGGTTGTATCGTGAAATCTCGATGGAGATCCGTCCATTTCGGGAGATGTGGTGGATAGAGAGAAAATAGAAGATGAAGAAGTACCGATTTCGGAGTCGATAGCAAAGACGCGGACAAGACGAGCACTAGAATCCCGTGTCCAGCCGATCATGCACTAAGCGGGTTTAGCATACGTGGCATCGTGTGTGAGAACGATTTTTAAAAAAAAAGTTTGTTTTGAAAAAGTGTTGGACGTGAGGCTTGACTCAACAAATCACAAAAATGCACAATCAATCCCTAGAACTAGGGTCACCTAGATCAAGTCACTAGACCGCTCTTAGACTTCCAAAGGACAAGTCGTAGAATCAATCCTCTACCACCTCTTTATCGCTCTTGTGGCTAGGTAAGTGCCAGGTAAGTGGGGGGTATCCGCTATACGAATTACTGAAATAGCGGGCCTAATTAAGTAACCATTTTCCTTAGTCACACTTGCCCAGACATCACAAGAGAAATGCGGATAAGCGATAGAATACCCACGACCCTTCTCTGTCCTAATTGAGCGTGACAGTCCTTAGAGACTTGGTCTAGATATTTTTTAATTAATATAGGGTGAAAGTAAGCTCGTTTTGTGATTTGTGGGGCCTAGGAAGGGTGATGAAATCTCCACCTAATCTGGATTTGGGTTATTGCCCCTTAATGTCCGGTTAAGATATGCACAAACAAACCAATATCAAAACACGCAAAAATAATTTTGAGCGGCGATATTTGCAAAGAATCCTGCAGTCAAAATCAGATTATTGGAACTTTAGAGGAGAGAGAAAGATTTGAAGAAATTACCTGAGGATTTTGGGGGCCCAACTCCACTAGGCCGCCGCGGTTCCGCCGCCAATTCCTTCTTTTCGCCGCGGTTCCGTCACACTATAGAGGGTTTTCTTACTGAATTTTCTCCAGAGCACCCCTATGCTCCTCTGGAATATGTTGAGATTATCTAACTCTCTGTTGGCTTGCTTCAGTTTCCAGAATCTCTTGCAAAACTCGCATAATAATCGTTAAATACACAAGATGCGTTTTTTTAATTATTTTACATTATGTTTACTGGATTTTATAAGAAATCAACCCGAATAATAAGAAAAAAAATTTACCGTCGTCTCCCCGGCAACGACGCCATTTGATTGATCTGTTTAAAGTGTGTTGTAAATAAAGTTACCGCAATCAGAATGGTGTCGCTACTAGCTAGCCGCGATGAGCACGGGTCGTCCGCAGGGAAACGTGAACCTTTTTCTTGCTTTAGACAGTCGATGGAAGAAGGATGATTGGTTGTAGTTACGGATATACTACGGATGTAATATTTATGAAGAAGAGTCTTGTAGGGTTCATAGGACTTAGTAGTAATGAATGAATAATTAAAAATGACTTCTTTTATCTTTTAATAGTTTAAAATTAGATCGATAGTGATGAATGTAGATTAGGGTTCTTTTGGAAGAAATTAGGGTTTCCCCACTCTTAACACTTGTCCTTACATTGATCTCTATTCATGTCTAGCCTTGACCAAAACAAGTGTTAATCCAATCTCAAATCGTGGTCGTGACTAGCAATAAATTGGTAGCGCGCCCGATAAGAATGTTAACATTTATTTTGGTAAAGCTTATAGACTTTAAAATGTATAAAAGAAGTTAAATGATTTTATCATCCATTGATCTACCCTAGCCTACGAACCCTAGCAAGCTAGGAATTACTTACTCATGGTTTGAGATTTAGAAAGGTTGAAGAATGAAAACATGATGAAGATGCAGAAAGTAAGTGCTGAAATTAATTGCGAAAAGACTAATAAAAACACTATTTTTATTAATCAATTATTGCATTTACAAATCCTTTGAAGGTAGATTACAAGAACCCTAGTTTTTTCTCTTGCTCTCTATTTTGTTGGAGGTAGATGACTAGCTGATGATCACTTGGATGCATGGATCGCTTTAGACCTCTTGATTTCTTCGGTTTGATGATTTTTGATATGAAGCTCTCGGTCCTATTTATAGTCACAAAAACTAGAAACCCTAGATTCCATAGGTTAAGATATGCAGTCATGATCCAAGACACCAAATATCTCATCCAACGGCCACAAAGCCGCCGCCGATCCGCCGCGTATATGCCTATTTGGCCGCACAACCGCGGCTACATAGTAGCGTCAGGACTTGAGATTTTTTTGTCTCTCTTATGTTGACATGTAGAGATCTATTAGATGTCTAGATTCTGCAAATCTTACTCTGAGTCTCTGCCGTTGCTATATCTTATGATTTGCTTCAATATTTCGGCAGATTTGATTCTGACATCTCGGATCTCTTGGATTCCAGACTCGAGCTAATATCTGCACAATGTCTCAAGTCATATTGTTTGTAGTATTTGGTATTATTTTGAGATATTATCCTAACCATTTTACATGATATTATATGTTAAGAATATTGATTAAAAATATTTGATATGATATGCATATTTTAATTACTAATATTTTATATAAATATTATATGTATGTATTTTCCCTCATCATGTTAATTATAATGTAGAAACATATGATAATAAACTTTTCACACAAAACCCTCATATGTTCTATAATTACAATAAACACATTTTAGAACTTAACAATAGTGGGGAAAATAATTATTCAAATGTGCAATATTTCAGACTAATCACGAGCCATCCACCGCCATCACCTCTGCCACTTCACTGCTGCTCGAGCCCTGCACCCACGCCATCATGCCTACCTCGAGCTGCTTGCGTGCCCACTCTGCACCAGCACCGTGCTACCCCATGCCCTGCACCTATGCCGCAACGTGCCCACTCCTATGTCAAGACGTATCGTAGCCAACCTTCACGGTGGCCCTACCCGTGCCGTGCCGTGCCATTGTCACTGTCGTGAGCGTCAATTCGACTTAAGATAAGTGGAAACTCCTTTCCCTTGCAAATCATGCTACTATAACTCATATAAATTATATCATATTGTTATATAATTAGAGGTATATACATGCGTGTATTATCGTGCGTAGATATATCAATACCGTTTTAGCGTTAAGTTTGATCGAACACCTATACCTTGAGTCATCGTATTTGGTTATATTGGATCAAACCCATCCTATGCGTTACCCTAATATTTAAACATAATAAAAAGAGCTAAGCTCCATTATAGTTTAATGAGGCAGTTCCCCACATGCCCCCCATGAGGGTGCCAGCCCCAGCGCCAACCCCTTAGGATTAAATCCTATAGTGGCACCACACGTGAAGCTCATATGGGCGCCAATGTGCAAAGCACAGGAGTGCCTATCATATATAAGAATTAAATTCTTAAGTGGCGCCCACGTGCACAACACGTGAGCTCCAGCACCCACGTAAAATCAAGTAGAATTAAATTTTACATGGGGATATTTCCGTAAAAATTGGAATACTCTCTGTTAAACAGAGCCGTTGGATCAAAAATCCCATGGTGATAATAAATCATCAAATAATAGAATAAAATTCTATTAAGGGAAAATATTCCTCTAATCTTTCTAAATGAGAAGGATATTTTCCGTTGAACAGAAAATTGTTGGATCAAACATCCAATGAGATGGGAAAATATTTCCCTATATCTTTCTAAACAAAGAAAAATGTGCTCTGTATAACAAAGAGCCCGTGGATTAAAAAATCCAATGGTGATTAAAAATCACCGTTTAACAGAATAAAATTCTGTATATGGGAAAATATTTCCCTAATCTTGAAGATATATTCTATGGAACAAAAATCACTGGATCAAAGATCCAACAGTGGATAAAATCCTCTGAACAATTTTGAGACTAATTAAATCAATTGGAATCTCTCAATGAGAGATTTTTTCAAAACTAATTAATAATTTGCTTCTACTATATGAAGGATCTGAGACTTCAAGTCTCAAAAACACACGGAGACATATAGAGGGAACCCCCTATAAGTTTCTGCAAAAAATACAGAAGGCTCTAAAAAACAACAGACAATTTAATTCTCAATAGAGAAGAAAATCTTCCTCCTCTCAAACCCTAGGTAAAGAAACCACAGATATCAAAACATCTCCTTTACCTTTCATAGCATATCTAAGGGTTTAACCCTTCTCAAGAACTTAGTTCTTTCTCTAGATCTGAGATCCACAAGACAAGTCTCCCACAAGTTGAGAATTTAATTCTCATCGGAAAGATCTTATTCTTGAGAATCAAAAATAAAAGAAGAAGAAGAAGAACTAGGTTCAAAAAGAAAGAAAAAGGAAAAGAATCTATCCTATGGGAATTTAATTCCTCTGAAAATATGGTTTAACCCTAAACGAAACTTAGTTCTTATATAAAAAAACATAAGAACTTAGTTCTTAAAGAAAACCCGATCCCAGATTTTCGAAATAAAGATCTTGGTGATCATTAATGGTCAAAATGCCATTAATAGAGATTCAATTTCTAAAAAAGAAAAGGAATTAACGCCTCACGTGCTCCCATGTGGACGCCCCAACAACGCCCAGCGCCTCACGTGAAAAACATACGGATGCCCAAAACAGAGGGCCCGTGCCTCACGTGAAACACACGTGAGCGCTGAGTAAAGTGCTTAGCACTTCATGTGTAGCCAAAATGACTGAATGCTTAGCACTAATTGGGCAGCGCCCAACGCCCTCACGCGAAACACACGTGGGCGCTCAACAACGCTCAACAAAATAAATGGGGTAGCGCCGCACGTGTTCCTCATGTGGACGCCATATAAAAAGTGCTTAGCACTATATATATATTCAGTCAAAATGACTGAGTGCTTAGCACTGATTGGGAAGCGCTCATAACTAAAGGCTTCACATGATACCAATGTGAGCGCCAATGCATTAAACAAGTACTTAGCACTTTTGCATAAAAAGGGGGGCCGAACAAACAGAGCCCAAATAAGTGCTTAGCACTTTTGAACAAAAAAAACTAAGTAGACTACTTTCGTCGACCAAAGAAATCGAAGGCTCGACAAGAAAAAAACTACTCCTCCGCCATACAACGGAGAACTTCTCCTAAGCAGGTGCCTATCATAACGGCTCCTTCAACTCCAATCTTCCATAAAAGAATGAGGTCAGAGAAAACTCTACTGCCCACGGCAAATTCCAAAGGTGATGGATCCAAACGCCCAAAGTCTGGGGGCATTATCATCCATACGGTCTATATGACCAATGGGCAAGAAGGGAGCCGTGCGTCGGCGAGTCACCGACCGTAAGCTCGGTCGCTGACAAAGGCTCAGGAGCAATAACAAAAGCTCCAGGAAATGCTGAACAAAATGATGACACTCTTTGGACAAAAACAAGTCCAGACAAAGAGGCCGAACAACACCAAGAGCAAGAGACCGATACAGAGTTTTTACGAGGGGTGCTCAAGAAAAGGGACAAAGAAGCTGCTGAACAAGATGCTAACATGAAGCAAATGGCTCTCTTGTTCCAAGACATGGTTGGAATGATGATCCAGCCAGAACCCCCGGGCGAAGATCCACCGATAATCATCGAAGATGAGAGAGAGGAAACATCAAACCCTCCTCAAGCCTTATTAGTGGCCAAAGAAGAAACAATCTCCAAGGCTGCCCTTGATGATTAGATTGCTCGATAAATAAGAGCTCATCAAGCTAATGAAGCCGTTGGCCAAATTGTCAGAACCGGGCGACCGTATTCAGGCTGGTATGATCAAATTAAGTACCCACCGGGGTATACTATCTCCAAAATCCATGTATACAAAGGGACAGGAAACCCTTACCAGCACGTCGCGCAGTTCAGATCTCTGTGCGGCAACACTGGAGGCGACGACAAACTGTTGCTTTGCCAGTTTGTTGGCAGCATGTCAGAAACAACTTTTGAATGGTACTCGGAGCTCCCAAATGACTCCGTAAAAACATTCACATAGATGGAACTGCTGTTCTCACAGCGTTTCGCCAGCACGAGCAAACGCACTCCAATTACGACATTAATCAATGCTAGGGTAAAGCCGGGAGAAACCTGGGTCCAATACGCGATCCGGTGGCGAAACCTTTGGTCTAAGTGCGAACAGCGCATCGAAGAATCTCCTGCCGTGGGCATGTTCATCGGGACCCTTGATCCTCAAACGACTGTGTCCTAGTGCATGACGTTCTTCAAGCCTACAACCTTTCAGGCTCTGATAGATAAACTGGCCCAAATGGACCAGATGGGCCACGGGCTTTCCTTCTCAAATAAGGACCCTCGAAATAACAAGGGTAAAGGGAAAGCGGCCTTTGTTGCCAATACTCAACAACAATCGAGTGGCCTAAAACCGGCCGCTCGCCAAAACAACGCGCGTCCGCGCCCATCCTTGGAGGAAGACTAGGATGCGTTTACTCGTTTCCCCACGACCCACGACAAGACGAGGAGACTATTCGAATTGGCAGTGCATAATAAACTCATCACATTGCCAGACACGCGGCGTCCACCGCAATCTGGCGACATCAACAACCCTAACTACTGCTCCTATCACAGAATGGTGAGCCACCCAATTGAAGATTGCTACGTCTTCAAGAACTGGGTCGAAGACCAGTATCAACAGGAGAAATTCGCGCTGTCTGATAACTGGAGGGTAAACCCACCCCAGAAGCACACTCCTAAAAAAGTGGATGCGCAGGGGGCATCATGCTCACTCGTGGAAGAAACTCCATAGGAAGTCGTTCTTTCAGCAAAAACCAAAAGAATGCAAAGGGATCTACAAGCTGAAAGGTTCCTAGGCACCGTAGTGAGGTCTCACAAGGCATCGAACATGCCAATTTCAAAAAAAATGGTGCCGAGAAACCCTAGACTACGGATCGTCGCTAGAATTCTAGGCGAAATATAAATCTAGTTAACAATTTAACTAAAGTTAAGATGCTACAACCTTTGTAGATCCGGATACCCACTTCCTTAGCTCCACGAGGGTGTCCTCTCGCTGTCCATCTTGAACCTTGGACTCTCGTGACGGCTTCATCGGAGAAACGTGCGGAATAGGTCGTCGGCTTCGTGTCAAAGACGATCTACGTCGAGGTTGCACTAGTTCAAGCTCCGACTTCACAAAGTTGTGAAACTTGTGAAGAGAACACCCAAAACAACTTGGCAAGAGGTAGAGGGTGAAGAAATAGGAGATAGGTTCACTTTAGATTTGGAATTCTCTCACTAGAACTCAAGTTGCCATTAATGGCATCTAAGTTTTTCTTTTGAAGATGAAGAAGAAGAAGAGCTAGAATTATGATAAGTTATTTAAAATGAAAAGAAAAATCTATACTTATCATAATTCTAACTAAGGTTAAGTGTAGAGAATCAACCATGGTTATTTGGAGAGTTAGGGTTAAGCAAGTGGACAAGAATGGTTGCATAAAGTCAAGGCTTCATGAAGCTTCAACATAAAACAAGAAATGCCACCATTCTCCACTTAAGCTTTATCCAAATAAATGAATAAACAATTAAATGAATAAATGCATAATTAAAACCCTAATCTCATGTTAACTATGGTTTAATTCCATACACTTAACCATATGATCAAGTATCATCAAACATGATACTTATATGTGCACAAAAGTATATCACATATACAATGTGTAAATCAAGTGAGAAAAATCCGTTTAAAGTGAACCAATACTAGTTGATGCAAAGTAATATATCAAATATATAATTATACATTAAATCATTAAATCAACACTTGATTCAATGATCCGGTCATGTCGCACATAACCGACTAGTATTCAATGCATCGATTTATCGAATCAATGATTCGATAACTAGGTCATATCTCATACAACCAATCGAAACATTAATCGCGAGAATCAAATACGGTATCACATACACGCATTATTCTCGGTCCCGCACATCTCATATGCACTCCTATTTCGTTTCGCTTGAGCTAGGAAACCTCTGTGTAGGACTCTAAAGACTCGTCAATACGCCGGTAGCAGATGATGATCATATCAAGCACCCACAAGCCGCAAGCGGTCTGCTAAACGTAACGGCCACCCGGGTATTGAGCGATCAGAAGATCGACGAGCTAGCCCGCTCACACTCTTGCGAATCCGACCAGTAACACTTACCGTACAGTCCGGTCTCTTCGTCTGATATGTCGCATATCAAGTCTAAGGGTGGTAAACGTCAGACCCCAATAACCCGATAAGTCGTGCCGATGTGAGGCTCGTAACGGGTCGAGAAACTACTGGTAACACTTACCAGCAAATCTCTGATCAGCCCTGGCCAGGGACTTCCCTGTTACGGCCAATCGAGCACAGCGCAACATCAACTCCCAATACCGGGAGAGACGAAACCCCTCCTATCGCTCATTGCCTCCATGTGACTCGGGACTGTACCCAAAGACCACCGTTTTGCACGCCCTCATGGATGTGGTAAGGTGGAGATCAAAGCACAGTGGGAATCATACAAGACTCTATGACGATCTCGGGTCTACAGACTAACCTGCACAAGTGTCACCTGAGAACTGCCATCTGACGTGAGGTATAATACCATCTGGGAGTTCTCGGCGAGTCCGTCCAGTGTACTCAGTTTCCACTGAGCACCCGTATACCATCTCTGATGTCAAACACCAATGGATATGGGATCATCCATCGCCCATCACATGGGTCGAGAGGCGTATACGCTAGTCTACACTGGTATATCGATGCCCCGTCTCGATACACCCACGACTAGGGACCTTGAAGGATGTACTTATGGACTACCATGTCCCCACTAGTATGATCTGCATCATAGTCCAGGTAGTCAAGTACAAATCCTAAGGGCTTTACCAACATGTAACTATAAGACAGTATAAAGAGACTAGTGTACATGTTAAGATAAAGAGCAACCAGATAGCATACTATCATGTCGAGCAAGAAAGTCATCTCTATATATGTCCAAGCATCCAATATAATATACATCATCTGTACAATACTGGCCTCTAGGGCACACATACAACTAACACAAGCGTGTTCGGCAGTCAGGTGGAAAAGCCCACTTGAACCTGAAATCAGTGAAGGGATGCTGAAACCACGTCCCGCACCGAAAATTGTTGACAAGGGAAAACCCCTAAGTCAAGCATTCGAAGTCTTTGAAGCAAAAGAAGAAGACCAAGAAGCCTGTGCAGCTTGTCGAGTATGACGACAAGCACACACACCTACAAAAATACATTGGCACGCTGGAAGAGTACAACCAGAAGGCGCGGACACCAGTCACACTTGAAAAGTTCCTCAAACATATTCTTGAAGACGAAGATAGTGACAACGATGAGGAAAATGACTCATCAGAAGACACCAAAGACCGTGTAGCAAATTTCCACATGGTTTTCCATTCGTCGTTATACGATGAAGAGGCTCTCTCAGCGTCAGAAAACAACACAGAGGAACTGGGGGCATAATCGGCGCTAAAATCCCCGAAACTGCTAGAAGAACCGATCGAGAGGCTGTTAAACGAAGCCTTTCAAAAAAGCAATGATGATCGAGAACGCGAGACAACCATATATGAAAAGGCTAAGCGTCAGCGTCAGGATAAAGAAATGCGGCTAGAACGAGTTGTAAAGTACTCTGACCAAACCAAAGCACACCTGCTATAAATAAGAGCAGGATCAAAATAGAGAAGCGGTTCTCCAAAGTCCTGTCAATGGGGATAAAGCTGCCACCTCTCATAAGGAACACTCCCGGGTTCATATGCCTCGATGGAGAAGAATCACATCCAAGCTATTTCCTATATCATCAGTGGATCACCCACCCTACTGAAGAATGCTGTGCCTTCAAGAAGTGGTGGAAAGGATGCGTTGCCCATCAAAAACACTTCAAGAGGACGAAGTGCGAAGCTCACGCTCGTCGACGGCAAAAAAGTAGGATGAACACACCTGAAAAAACGACTGGCAACTGTCATATGGTTGATACCAGTTCGGAAAGGGGAAAACCCCAAGTTCTTACCTTCGGGAGCGATTCTGAAGACGAAATACCCCTCAGTCCTCTCTTCAAAGACTCCGCCCCCGAAAAAGAAAAGAAGGAGAAGAACTACGAGAATATTCTGCTGCATAACTGCACGCCGCCTAAGAAGAATCTCGGACCTACAAACAAAGATTCGAACAAAAAAGACAAAGGGAAATGGAAAATCCATGAGGAAATTACCATCAATGATGGAGTTGTCAAAGAGCTCGCTGTAGATGACCCGCCCAAGAAAAATAAGGTGGATTACAATGTCTTAGCACACCTGAGAAAAATACCCTCACAACTAAGTATATTGGATGCTCTTCTCCTGTCCAAAGAGGCATGAGCTTCCCTGATCAAGGCATTGCAAGTACCCAATCAGTTCCTAGCTTTCTTCCCAGAGAAGAAGATGAAAGATGAACTGGCAGATGTCCACATGGTTGACATTACTGTCACGCCCCGCTTCCCAGTATACGGTCAGAGGACGCGACGAGGCCGCTACGTATTACTGTGAAGTAAATACGCTAAGAGTATGTAAGCAATATAAAAGTAAAATCACAAGAGACAAGATATAATAAAAACAACAACTTTATTTATTCACATTCTTTCTGTACAATGCATGGAAAGTAAATAAAACTGAAATAAAGTAATACCTAAACAATAGCATAACAGAAATGAAAAGTACTGAATGGAAAGTGTACAATGACTAGAGCTCGGGGTCTTCACTGAACTGGTCCAAGTCTTCAGCAGTAGGCTCGATCTCTGACGTATCCAGATCACCTGACGACATTCAAAGAAGAAAGAAAGAGAATGTCGTCAGCGAACAGATCGCTCGGTAAGTCCCAAGAGAAATAGAATAGACAGAAAAGAAGGTAGCTTTTAAAGTTGTGTTATATGGTTATAATATTATGTTAACGCTGTTGTTTGTAGTTTGGTACAGAAGATGCCAGTGTATACGAGAGGAGTCCCACTTAAACCAGAGACTTTGGTAACCCGTAGTACAAGGCTCCGTCGATAATACCACGGAACAACGGCATGGATGTAATTATGTCTTAAGTAACCACCTCGTGCCACCTTTAACATATTCCGTACCAGTCTACCCCTTAAACCCCGTGTTATCTTGATTGTATTGTAAACTGTATAGATTGTATGTTTGGATGACTGACCGAAACCATGATATCAGTAAACGGATGTAACTAGAGAATCATGTATGTAACTGTAGAATCATGGATGCAACTGTATAATCATGTAAATTGAATGTATATTCATGGTTCGGTTCAGTCAAGTTGATAGATTGAATAATGGATTCATGGATTCATGTTGAATTGTAATATTGTAAATTGTAGATTGTAGATTGTAGATTGTACTTGAATCATATTCAAGTCAGATTATAATGAGACTCAAACTGAGTCAGACAATTAGAAAAGTAAATTGAAGTCCTGATTGTTTTGATGTTATCGGTAACCGCTGCAAATGGGCTGCAGGATTTGTGTCTTTTTCAAAGACGATTACCGTATTGATAACACCGTTGTTAAGTTGTCTCTCTTAGATAGGTAAGCACACATATCTCCGGCTCCCTGAGGCTCAAGAGACTGGTCCCGCTTAAACCTATATTTACTAGGGTCTTTAGGGTAATTTATAGAACTTGAGGGGGTTTTATGTAAAAATACTTTGTAAAGTTTTCAAAATACACCCCAAGTATTTATTATCGTCTTTAGAGTTGTAATAAATGTAGATTTTATAGTTGTGATATTTCTAATGAGAATATCCTATTTTCATGATAAATGGTATTTATTTGTAATATTGGTTTTGTATGGAATTCATGGTATTTTAAGGTAAATTGATTCTTGTGATTTTTAGAAAAAGATAGAATATTTATATCATAACAAAATAGGTATTTTAATGATAAATATACATATATTTATACAAAAATAATTTTAATATATATTTTATATTCTAAAAATCTCATTTCCTTAAGATGTCGTATTTTAAATCTTTTGAGACCGAATGCTCCTTGCGGAGGTCTGAATCTCGCACTACTAAGCCCGAGAATATGCGATAATCCGCACTATGCCGAACGGGTTTCCCAAATGGGTTGTAGAGGCGCTTTGCAAAGATTTGTATAAATACTAAATCCTTTAGAAAACGGTTTTTTATTAAGTAAATGGTATTTATTTGCAATGATTCGTTTTCCCGTATTCTATGTTCCCGAGGGTATTGTGCTATGTTGCATATGAGTGTGTGAGGAGGTAGGTCATTACCTCGTGATCTACTTAAAGGTATTGCAAGTTTTGTGATGTTAAATGTAGGATTGAAACTATGTGGTATTTAAATGAAAAATAAGGTAAAATGAAATAGCAATTAATTTATGATATGAAACTTGATCAATATGGTTGATTGGTAATTAATAGTCAACATGAATTAGTTTAAGCATGATTGTATTAAAAAAAGTGAAGTTTTATAAAAAAAACCGAATCAGAAATCGGATTTGTTCCAATTCCGTCGGGTTTTGTAATTCCGTATTTTAGAATAAGAATAGCGAAGATAGAATTGGGACTTACGGGTTTAGGACAACCAGGAGAGGGAGAAGGATCGGGAGGAGTCGCCGGTGCGTCGTTTCGTCGCCGGGAGCTCCTAGAGTCGTCGTCAGAATTTCCGCCGGAGAATTCGCCCGAGCTTCGCCTTTCGCTCACTTCGATTGCACACAAGGGTTTCTAGTGATTTCTTGAGAGTTGGCTCAGAGTTTTGGGGTGAAGGGGTAGTGTGTAGGGTTGGTATTTATAGGGTTAGGCTAGGGTTAGGGTAGATGAAGGGTTTTAAATAAAAAATATAAAAATACATTAAAAATTCATTAAAAATAGAGTAAATGGGGTTTAATTGTGTCTCTGGAACTGATCTGGGAATTTAAACTATGCAGGGGTATAGAAGATGAAAAGGCCCACTTTTTGTTCAGGGGACTCGGCCGTCCGGCCGACGGCGCCGGCCCGAGTCGGAGGTCATGGAGGTGGGGGGTCTCCTGGTGTACACGCTGGTATATTTTCTTTTCCATGTGTAGTGGAAAATTTGGGAGTTATCACGTGTTGACTGTTGGACTTCTAAAAAATTTAAAACAAAATAATATTAAAAATAATGTGGGGCATGTGATTTGAACTCTGGTGGCTTGGTTCAGCAGTGCAAGGTATTACCAATGAGCTACAAGCTCCTTCTTGTAATTATGGAGCTATTTAATTATTTAAAGTAGTCACAGAAAATTTAAATACCCCAAGTATACATTAATTTTAAAGCAAATTTTTGTATACTAAAAATGGAGTTGTTACATTCTTTTAACTTGTAATTAAAAAGCAAATTAATTACTTATATCTTGTGCTCAGGCTAAAATACCCTTTTATGGATTTTGAAAAAATATTTGAAAAAATTTGTATAGGAAAATTAGTATTGTAACATTCTACCCTCCTTATAAAAATTTCGTCCTCGAAATTTGTAAAAGGAAAGTGTAACATATTCAAGAAAAGTTTCGTGACTAAAGTACTAACAGTGTATGAAAAATAACAAGGTGGTGCAAGTGTTTAAAAATGTGAAAGAGTCTTACTAGTGTTACCTTGGTCAACTGTCTTGGCTTCTATGGCTGCTAAGGTGTAAGCCTGTCGTCGTGGCATGTTCCTCCTAGCTGGAGGCATATTCCCCTGTACTCGAGGCATGTTTCTCAGTGCCTGATGGAATTGGCGATTTGGCTGAGCAGGAAATCCACGTGGAGGTGGTGCTAGGAGTGCAGGACGAGTTGCAGGAGCTTGGACAGCTGGCTGCTGCGGGTAGTTGATGGCTTTGTGAGCTGGGTTGCGTCTATAAGGATAGTTTCCAATTCCGTGATTGGACGCGCCACAAACCAAGTATAGGCCTTTTGCGCGCCTACAGTCCTTCCACAAGTGTCCTTCCCTCTTGCAATAAAAGCAAAAGTCGGGTCTTGGCTGATAATTGGCTTCTTCCAGTCTTCTGAGTTCAACAGCTGGCATTGAAGAGGCCCCTCCTGCCATTTGAGTGGCAGGGCGTTTCAATCCTGCAGACTGAGGTCTGCCCCTTGCCTTTATCACTGCCTTATAACTACGAGCAGCTTCCAGAGCATCTTCATGAGTTGGAAATTTCCCTGTGGCTAGTACAGCCTGGATTTCCATGTCCAAACCTTTTTGAAATCGACGGGCTCTGATCTCATCCGTCGGTATCAGGTGTGCCGCAAATCTGTTACGGTCTTGTGTTAGTTGTGTAGTATGTGATATCTAAAAATTTGAATTACTGAGACATATCTTACCGACTTAGCATGGTGAACTCAACGTCATCCTCATCTACTGACTTGATCCACATAGAACCTTGTTGTAGATGAATGAACTGCTGTTCCATGGCAAACCTGGCAGTCACAGGGAAGTACTTCGCGTTGAACTTATCGCGAAAAGTCTTCCATTCAATGGGCTGATCAAGACGGCTTTCTTCCGCCTTCCACCAGTTCCGTGCATTGTCCGTGAGCTGTAATTTTGCCATACGAACCCAAGCTATATCTGGCACTTGTGTCGCTGCCAGATCATCTTCTATGCTTTGTGCCCATTCCTCAGCTTCAAGTGGGCTTCCCTTTCCTGAGAACTGTTTGGGATGTAAAGCTCTGAATTGATTTACCCTAGGTGCTTCAGTCTCGGGACGGTTCAAGAGCTGCTGCTGTCCCTCAAGGAGGCTGTGAATGGCCTCAAGCAGAACTGTTTGTTCGGTGGGTGGAGCAGAAACGATAGGTAGATTGGTAGTGGAGGTGGAGTGTTGTTGAAGTTGGTGCTTGTGTTGGTTGGGGAATCCATAACTTTGAAAAATTTAGGTTAGGACAGATTCAAATACATGAAATGATAAGATTCAAGAAATATGAAATTGTAAAATTCAAGGAACATGAATTGTAAAGAATGTTTTAGTTGCTGGTTCTTGTGTTATATTGCTTAGGTTGTTCACGCAGAACAGAACTGCATGATAGGATTTCATACAGCTCTGACCTGCATGGGCCACCAACAAAACCTGTCACGTCCCGCTTTCCGGTATACGGCGAAGGGGACAGGACGAGGCCACTACGTATTTACTGTGAAGTAAATACGCTAAGCGTATCTAAGCAATATAAAAGTAAAATCACAAGAGACAAGATATAATAAAAACAACAACTTTATTTATTCACATTCTTTCTGTACAATGCATGGAAAGTAAATACAACTGAAATAAAGCAATGCCTAAACAATGGCATAACAGAAATGAAAAGTACCGAATGGAAAATGTACAATGACTAGAGCTCGGGGTCTTCACTGAACTGGTCCAAGTCTTCAGCAGTAGGCTCGATCTCTGACGTGTCCAGATCACCTGACGACATTCAAAGAAGAAAGAAAGAGAATATTGTCAGCGAACAGATCGCTCGGTAAGCCCCAAAGATAAGGGAGAAATAGAATAGACAGAAAAGAAGGTAGCTTTTAAAGTTGTATTATATGGTTATAATGTTGTGTTAACGCTGTTGTTCGTAGCTTGGTACAGAAGATGCGAGTGTATACGAGAGGAGTCCCACTTACACCGGAGACTTTGGTAACCCGTAGTACAAGGCTCCGTCGATAATACAACGGAACAACGGCATGAATGTAATTACGTCTTAAGTGACCACCTCGTGCCACCTTTAACATATTCCGTACCAGTCTACTCCTTAAACCCGGTGTTATCTTGATTGTATTGTTGTATTGTATTGTAAACTGTATAGATTGTATGTTTGGATGACTGACCGAAACCATGATATCAGTAAACGGATGTAACTGGAGAATCATGTATGTAACTGTAGAATCATGGATGTAACTGTATAATCATGTAAATGGAATGTATATTCATGGTTCGGTTCAGTCAAGTTAATAGATTGAATAATGGATTCATGGATTCATGTTGAATTGTAATATTGTAGATTGTAGATTGTACTTGAATCATATTCAAGTCAGATTATAATGAGACTCAAACTGAGTCAGACAATTAGAAAAGTAAATTGAAGTCCTGATTGTTTTGATGTTATCGGTAACCGCTGCATATGAGCGGCAGGATTTGCGTCTTTTTCAAAGACGATTACCATATTGATAACACCGTTGTTAAGTTATCTACCTTAGATAGGCAAGCACCCATATCTCCGTCTTCCTGAGGCTCAAGAGACCGGTCCCGCTTAAACCTATGTTTACTAGGGTCCTTAGGGTAATTTATAGAATTTGAGGGGGTTTTATGTAAAAATACTTTGTAAAGTTTTCAAAATACACCCCAAGTATTTGTTATCGTTTTTAAAGTTGTAATAAATGTAGATTTTATATTTGTGATATTTCTATTGAGAATATCCTATTTTCATTATAAATGGTATTTATTTGTAATATTGGTTTTGTATGGAATTCATGGTATTTTAAGGTAAATCGATTCTTGTGATTTTTAGAAAAAGATGGAATATTTATATCATAAAAAAATAGGTATTTTAATGATAAATATACATATATTTATACAAAAATAATTTTAATATATATTTTATATTCTAAAAATCTCATTTTCTTAAGATGTCATATTTTAAATCTTTCGAGACCGAATGCTCCTTGCGGAGGTCTGGATCTCGCACTACTAAGCCCGAGGATGTGCGATAATCCGCACCATCCCGAACGGGTTTCCCAAATGGGTTGTAGCGACGCTTTGCAAAGATTTGTATAAATACTAAATCGTTTAGAAAACGGTTTTTTATTAAGTAAATGGTATTTATTTGCAATGATTCATTTTCCCGTATTCTATGTTCCCGAGGGTATTGTGCTATGTTGCATATGAGTGTGTGAGGAGCCAGGTCATTACCTCGTGATCTACTTAAAGGTATAACAAGTTTTGTGATGTTAAATGTAGGATTGAAACTATGTGGCATTTAAATGAAAAATACGGTAAAATGAAATAGCAATTAATTTATGCTATGAAACTTGATCAATATGGTTGATTAATGATTAATAGTCAAAATGAATTGGTTTAAGCATGATTGTATTAAAGAAAAGTGAAGTTTTATAAAGAAACCGAATCGGAAATCGGATTTGTTCCGATTCCGTCGGGTTTTGTAATTCCGTATTTTAGAATAAGAATAGCGAAGATAGAATTAGGACTTACGGGTTTAGGATAACCAGGAGAGGGAGAAGGATCGGAAGGAGTCGCCGGTGCGTCGTTTCGTTGCCGGGAGCTCCTAGAGTCGTCGTCGTAATTTCTGCTGGAGAATTCGCCGGAGCTTCGCCTTTCGCTCACTTCGATTGCACACAAGGGTTTCTAGTGATTTCTTGAGAGTTGGCTCAGAGTTTTAGGGTGACGGGGTAGTGTGTAGGGTTGGTATTTATAGGGTTAGGCTAGGGTTTGGATAGATGAAGGGTTTTAAATAAAAAATGTAAAAATACATTAAAAATAAAGTAAATGGGGTTTAATTGTGTCTCTGGAACTGATCTGGGAATTTAAACTATGCAGGGTGGTATAGAAGATGAAAAGGCCCACTTTTTGTTCAGGGGACTTGGCCGTCCTGCCGAGTCCGGCCGGTGGCGCCGGCCCGAGTCGGCTGGTCCGCCGGCCGACACGGCCGAGTCAGCCCAAGTCGGAGGTCAGGGAGGTGGGGGGTCTCCTAGTGCACACACTGGTATATTTACTTTTTCATGTGTAGTGGAAAATTTGGGAGTTATCTCGTGTTGACTGTTGGACTTCTAAAAAATTTAAAACAAAATAATATTAAAAATAATGTGGGGCATGGGATTTGAATTTTGGTGGCTTGGTTCAGCAGTGCAAGGTATTACCAATGAGCTACAAGCTCCTTCTTGTAATTATGGAGCTATTTAATTACTTAAAGTAATCACAGAAAATGTAAATATCCCAAGTATACATTAATTTTAAAGCAAATTTTTGTACACTAAAAATGGAGTTGTTACATTCTTTTAACTTGTAATTAAAAAGCAAATTAATTACTTATATCTTGTGCTCAGACTAAAATACCCCTTTATGGATTTTGAAAAAATATTTGAAAAAATTTGTATAGGAAAATTAGGGTTGTTACAATTACATTCAGTGATGAGGATTTACTCCTCGGTATGTGCGAATATAATCGCCCATTATATGTCACCGGGTACTACCACGACATCAAGATAGGAAAAATTCTTATCGACAATGGATCCTCCGTTAACCTTCTCAACGTGAGAGTGCTGAAGGAAATTTGCATGAACGTTCAGCACCATGCCCGAGATAAAATTACCATCTCCGGGTTCGACTCACAGTCGTTACGGACGCTTGGGTCCGTAATACCGACGCTACGCTTCGGGCTACTCGTCACTGACATTAAATTTTATGTCATTGATGCCAAGACTTGCTATAACGCTTTGCTCGGCATGCCTTGGTTATACGAGCACAACGTCATCCCTTCTACACAACATCAGTGTATGAAGTATTTCAAGAATGGCTCGGAGTACACCATCATGGGAGAGCTAAACCCGTTCTCGATAAACGAAGTCCGGAAATAGGAAGACGCAAAGTACTTCCTACCAGACTTCGAAGATACGGAAAGGTCTCATAAGCCGGTGAATAAACAGAAATCAGTTGCCACTATCTTGATCTTTGGGAGCGATATCGAGGAAGATGAAGAAATAGTCTACTTGGGGCAACCCCAAAAAGAAAATAATAAGCCCGGACCATTTACTCCTATCTTGGTCTTTGGCAGCGACTCAGAAGACGAGACCAATGCAGTGTTCTCCGTTCGCCCATCAATGCAAACTCTTGCCGAAGCAGATCAGAGTCTACAAATTACAATGGCTCCGCCTCGGCATAACAAGGAACTTGATGCGCTCGATACATACAGCGTACAGGAACTGCAAACCTTCTACGTGCCTTCTAGGCAAAGAGGTAAAAAGACGATCCGCTTTTACCAACCTACGAAAACCAAAGTAGAAAAAGAAGTCTGGCATGGCACCGATTTTGCACTCGACAGGCTTCAACCCATCCGTCTGCCAATATATTACGCGGAGGAATTGAAAAGGCTGTTAAGATGCCAAGGTGTACCCCTCGAACAAACTGTTCGACAAACCTAATTCTACAAAAATATTTAGGATATTCCCGGGACTCAGCGAAAGATGCCCAACGGGAAAATGGAGACAACCAGGCTCGGATACGTTCGGTCCAAGAAATGGGAGCAGATCTATGGTTGCCGCATCGTAAACAGCTCAAGTGAAGGGGAAACGCTCTTCCAAATAGCCGTGACGTCAAATCAAAGCGAGATCCTGCTCTAAAGACGTTAAGTCCATTGGTGGAAGAACAAATTGATAAGTTAATAAAAGAAGCTTGTCAAACGAGTTGGGACAATCATAGTTGCGAAATGACCATTTACGAAAAGGCCAAGACGCAGCATCTCAATGAGCAATCTGCGGAGAAAGTAGACCGTAATGCTCTTCACCCCCGGCCCGCTACATGTTCTTGCGAAAAGGGAAAGCCCCGAAATGGAGGCAAAAACATGGCCAAGAACGCGAACAACGTTTGAAGACAACAAAGCGGATCAAAGACGCCGTTCAATCGAGAAAAGCTCGATTGGAGACTGTCCTTTATAAAGAAGATGGGTCGGGAATATTCTTTCCCTCAAGACAAGATAAGGAAAATATTCAAGCTTGTCATGAAATATCAAACGATGACACTTCCGGAGTCTCGGCACCCCGAACAAATAAACGAGGACCATCATCCAGAGTATTGCTCCTATCACCGAGTAATAGGTCATCCTTTTGAAGACTGTTTCACCTTAAAAGACCGGGTAGAAGACCAGTATCGACGAGGCAGATTTAAGTTATTCGACAGCTGGAGGGTTATTTCGCCGCAAAAGCATGAGCCAAAAAGGTCCTATACCGTCAAGATAAGACCGACTCAATATTAAGAATGGAAGCGAACTCGTACCTGCCGTATGATAACACTCTTGAAAGAGGGAGGGCATGGGACTATGAATAACCTCTACAGATGATTCACAAATGAAGATGAGGACGAGATGATCTCAGAGTTTCCACCAGCACCAAAAGAGCTGGAAGACGGGATACACACCACGGTGGATGATCAGTCGAAAATACTGCATTTTTAACACGTCAATTTCCCTATCATTTGCACTCATCTAGAAGTGTTCGGTATTCATATTGCACATATTAGCAAAACAGTCGTAAAATACCAGATTACCTGTGTTATATACTAAAACCGGCATTTCGAGGGAAATTGTGTGTTTATTATGGCATCGCATCATTCTTGTGTAGCGCAACACTTGTTTCGAAGTCTGTGCAGGAAATTCCAGGAGAAAGGCCAAAATTGTCAAAGTGCTGATAAAAGATACGCCAACTCAAAGATTTGAGATCTGGCAGTGATACAGAAAGCCAAATGATATTTAACATATTTTATAAAGGCCCATAAGTCAGCCCACGAATTACCATTGAAGTTCCAAGCACCAAGGCCCTAGAAGGACCGCGGATCCGCGGCCTAAGCAGCCTTGTGCCGCGGATCCGCCGCAGGGGTGCCACGTCATCACTTAATTTTCAGTGCAGAATTCCTCTATCAGTTCCAGAACCTCATCAAGACATGTCAAATTCCAGATTACCCTCGAAGCTTCTGCCAGATCAGCAAGGATCATTAAATTAAGCTAATCTTGATTAAGCTCCTAACAAACTAGTTCTAGAAGCTCCTTCCTAACTAACTACTTCTAGAAGCCTCTCACTATAACAAACTTTTGGAGGGAAATTCAAATTTTGAATTCTAGATCTAGGGTTTTGAGGTCTATAAAAAGGAGCCTAGATCTAAGGGTTGAGGTTGTTCATCATTACTTCTTCTTCTCTCTTCATCTTCCACCCGCAAGTTGAGTGACACGACTTGCGCCTCAAAACCCTAATTCAAAATCCAAAACCAAATTCAAGATCCCGAGTACCATTCAAGCGAGAAGCCTTCAACCTTTTAGGAGCGGAGCCGATCTTCAACCGAGCAAGTGATCCAAGCCGATCCGCGACTCAAGGAGACGAGCGAAGCCAAATCGACGATCGAGTTCTTCCTCTTGTAGTTCTTGAGTGAATTGTAAATGGAATTGTTGATAAATAAAAGGTGAAATTCTTTAATCTTTCTTTCTTTAAATTCTTGCATCATGATTCGATCTCAATTTGTGATTGTGGTTCTTGTTGTGATGTTTGAGTAAAACTCCGCTCATAAAGGAGTCGAGACGATCAATAGAATGATGATATAACAAATCTTAAAACGATTCTTAAGTCCTACGAGTTTTGTAAACCCTAGCAAATTGAAGAATCGATGACCTAGTTTCGTTGCGATGCTTTCTTGATTGTGATCGCTTGAAATTAGGGATCCATGATCGATTCTTGAATTTACTAGAGGCTAGAATATGAATGATATCGACAAAAGAACAAGGGATAGATGATGAAACCCTAGTTTCACACGAAATCCCTAATTCTCGTCGATCATCATCGATCTAGTATCAATTCATCGAAGGATAAGAATACGTAATCGCTAGATTTCATCACATCTATAGATCCGATCGATTCCTACGAGCCTCACCTCGATTCTTGTTATTTGGTTGGAAAAATTATCAAACTCTCAATTCTTGATTTTATCATTTTCTTGTTATTAGATCTAGATTTTCTAATTCTTGAACTTCATTTTACAAATCATGAATTGTTTTCTTTTCTTTTCCTTAAAGTTTCAACTAATCTAATTCGAAACACGAACGATTACACTTTCCCTGTGGACGATCCGCACTTACTAACGCGCTACATTCGACACCGTTATTGATTGCGGTCAAAATAATTCTTTGGTTGTGATTTCTATACATTTTCTAAAATACCGACACACAAAGAAACTATCAATCAAATGGCGCCGTTGCCGGAGATCGCGCGCTAATTCGTTCTTTATTGAAATTTGAATTGAAAGATTTATTTCATTACAATTTTGAGATCAAAATTCGCATAAAATCTAAACGTGTTGTTGTGATTTGATTGCGAGGAATTCTGGAAGCTGTGGAGAAAGTGAATTTTTTTTCAGACATTTCCAGAGAGCTCAAGGAGTTAACAGCAGCTTGCTGTGAAAAAATTGTGCAGTGAACAGCACCTACGGCCGCGTACCCGCGGTCTGAGCCAGCATCTGCGGCGGTTCCGCGCATGGGTAGAGGGTTCTCTGTACAAAATTTTGCTCGGTGAATCTCTAACTTTCTTATCTCTTTCTCTGTTTGCTCCAATTAACATTTTTCTGCAGGCTTCTTTGCAAAAATCGCAGCGCCGCAAAAAGCAAAATAAATTGTGCGTGTTTTTGGATTTATGGTTGTTTGCATAATAATACGGACATTAAGGGGCACGGCCAAATCCAGATTAGGTGGGGAGTTCATTACCCTTCCTAATCCTTAAAAATTGCAAAATTTGCATCCGCATTTACCCTCATTAACTAAAAAATATCTAGAGATGACTCTAAGGACCGTCGCACTCACTTAGGACAAGAGAAGGTCGTGGGTAATTCATTGCTTATCCGCGTTTCTTTTGTGGTGTCTAAGGCAAGTGTGTCGAAGGCTAGTGGTTACTTAATTAGGCCCACTACTTACATAATGGAGAACCTCCCACTTACCTGGCACTTATCTGGCCACAGGAGAGACAAAGAGGCAGTGGAGGATTTATCCCGCGACTTGTCTTTTGGCAGTTAGCGGTCTAGAGATTTGACCTAGGTGACCCCTAGAATTAGGGTTTTGCTTGTTGCATTTGTTGTGCTTGCATCATTTTTTCAAAAATCTGTATCATTTTTCAAAACAAACATCACATTCAATCATTTCCCCTAATTATAAGTCACGCTGCCACTTGTATTAACCCTTTTTAGTGCAAGATAGGCTGGACACGGGATTCTAGTACCCGTTTAGTCCGCGTACCCCCGATCGACTCCGAAGTCGGTATTTCTCCATTTACTTCTTCTTTACCTACTACCACACCCACATCGATGGATCCGTCTCCTTCAAACTTCTTTACCACTAATCTACCGCCGTCCGTTGATGCGCAGAATCCACCCCGCATCTTTCTCCAAGAGAGGTGCTATCCTTTGCGAGGTCCTCTTTCGACCTGCTTATCCATTCCATCAGCCAACGAGGATAATTTTGAAATTAAACCCCAATACATCAACCTTCTACCCAAATTCCACGGACTCGAGACTGAAGATGCATACGTTTTTATCACCAAATTTGAAAGCGTATGCGCAATGATGGGTACGTCACAACTTTCAGTGGATGCTATGCGTCTACGCCTTCTTCCATTTACTTTGTGCGATATAGCCGAGAAGTGGCTATATAACACTACCGCACACTCTATTACGAATTGGGAAGAATTCGTTGCGGCATTCCTTAAGAAATTTTACCCTATGCAAAAGACAGCTAGAATCCGTAGCGAACTAAATCAATTCACCCAGCTTCCGACTGAACCATTCTCAAAATGCTTTGAACGTTTCAAGGATCTTTTGGTTCAATGTCCACATCACGGCATCCCGAGATGGGATCTTTGCCGAATCATATATGAGGGCATTAACCCAAACACTAAACAGAACCGTGAAAACATGTGTCAAGGCACCTTTATGACCAAGGATGATGGGGAAGCTTGGAAATTTTTAGAAGAATTCGCTGAAAAATCATTACAGTGGGAGAGTGGAACCCAATCATCGAATTGGGGTGGCGCACACCAAATTGATGTGTCCATAGGTGTTCGATCTGAGATGGCAGCAATGCAAAAGAAGCTCGAAACTATGGAACATAAATTTTCAGCAGCCTCCCTAAACCCAATGTCGCTCCCCAAAACTGTATGTGGGTGCTGTTCTGATCCTTCTCACTTAACGGAAGAATGTCCATTAAACTCTCCGTTTCAAGGTCACGAGCATACCAATGCCGCATTTCAAAGACCTAGAAACGATCCATATTCTTCCACGTACAATCAGGGTTGGAGGAATCACCCGAATTTTGCTTGGAACCAACAACAATCTCAAAACACGGTTCCAAGCCAAAATAATTTCCAAAGGGCTCTTCCACCACAACAGCAACCACTTCAACTCACTCAGCACCCCTACCAGTCACAAAATTTCCAAAACCAGGTCAACACTTCTGCACCGTCTAATTCTATGCAAAAGACCTGTTCTGACGAATTCTCTCAATTCACTCAAACCATGAAATCACTCTTGTTAAATTTCATAGAGGTATCGGCTGAGGTTAGATCTTCCGTCAGTGAGATAAAGAAAAACTCAGCGTCCCAAGCTGAGAGTATCAGATCGATGGAAGCTGAAATTGCATGACTTAAAGCCGAAATGAGTGCGAGAGAAAAAGGGAAACTTCCGTCCCAACCCCTATCGATTCCTGGGCATTACAATGTAAATGCCGTCACAACGTTGAGATCAGGAAGAGTGCTGAATAACCATGTTGGGGAAGGAATTGATGATATTGAAAATCCTATCAATAACACCCTGGCTGAGACCTTTCCTCACACACACACTTCTACTTCTGATCCTTGTTCTTCTACCCCACCGACTTCTCGCGAGCCTATTCTCCATTTTCCACTAGGCTCGACACCTCAGTATATCTCTTCTAGTTCTCCACAGACGATCCCCACTCCTCTTTTGGGATCACGTCTTCCCCCACTTCCTTCTCCTATGATGGACCCAGCGCTTATTGCTAAAGCTCCTTACCCGAATCGGTTAAGGGGTAACAGATCGAGTCCACATATGGAGAAAATTATGGAAATGTTCAAACAGGTTGACATCAACATCCCTCTCCTAGATGCTATTCAACAAGTCCTCGCTTATGCGAAAATTCTTAAGGTTTTGTGTACTAGGAAGAGGAAGAGTCAAGTGCCGAAGAAGGTCTTCATGTCTAATAATATTAGCACTGCTTTTATCCCACAGCTACCAAAGAAACGAAAGGACCCAGGATGTCCTACGATATTGATTTCTATTGGGGGTAAAAACATAAATCGTGCTCTTTTAGACCTTGGCTCAAGTATTAACTTACTTCCATATTCTGTCTATGAGCAGCTATGGATTGGAGAGTTGAAACCAGCTCACCGCACTCTCTAAATGGCAGACTGTTCAATCACTAAACCTAGGGGTGAAATAGAGAATGTGTTGATAAAGGTCGGGGAATTTGTATTCCCTGTAGACTTCATTGTACTTGATACACAAAGCAAACCCCCGGAGCCAAATTCCGGTGATTTTGGGTCGACCTTTCCTTGCCACTTCCAATGCTGTTATCAACTGTAGAAACGGTTCAATGAACTTATCATTTGGAAATATGACCATTGAACTAAACATCTACAAAGTTGGAAGTCAGCCATCAGAACCCTCTGCTCATATTCTTGATGTGTGCTCTGTCCACGAGATCACTCCCGAAAGTTGTAGAGTTGAGGAACTTTGCTTTACAGATCTCGACGACACTACTACATCACTGTTTGATCTTGCACATGATCTTAGTGAGGACACCTTTCCCACACTTGAGTCCGACACTCTTGACTTTTCACCACCCGAGTCTGTATCTTTCACAGGCTATGAGCTTCTTTGTGACTCCAAAAATCACTCGATGATCCCACCTTCTATTATTTCTCCGCCAGCATTAGATCTCAAAATCTTACCTTCTCATCTTAAATATGCATATTTAGGTGAGAATGAGTCTTTACCGGTTATCACATCCGCTTCTCTAGTATCAGTGCAAGAGAATACACTTTTATCGGTATTGAGATCTAATAGAGAGGCGTTTGGTTGGACTATGGCGGACATCAAAGGGATTAGTCCCTTGATTGTAGAACATCATATACATGTGATGGATGATGCCAGACCAACCCGAGAACCACAGAGACGGTTGAACCCCGTCATGAAGGAAGCGGTGATGAAAGAGATCATCAAATGCCTTGATAATGGTATTATATACCCAATCTCCGATAGCCAATGGGTGAGTCCTATACATGTTGTCCCTAAGAAATCCGGCATCACTGTTATTATCAATGAGGCAAATGAGTTGATTCAGACACGCGCCCAAACTGGGTGGCGTGTATGTATTGATTACAGAAAACTCAATGCCGCAACGAGGAAAGACCACTTTCCTCTACCTTTCATTGATCAAATGCTGGAACGCTTAGCTGGACGTGAGTATTATTGCTTTATGGACGGATACTCTGGCTATAATCAGGTCCCCATAGCCAAAAAGGATCAAGATAAAACCACTTTTACTTGTCCTTTTGGTACCTTTGCTTACAGATGCATGCCCTTTGGATTATGCAATGCTCCTGCTACCTTTCAGCGGTGTATGATGGGGATATTCTCTGGAGACTCTTTTTCTGATTGCCTATCGAATCTTGACGCAGTTCTTACTCGTTGCAAAGAGAAGAACTTAACCTTGAATTGGGAAAAATGCCATTTCATGGTCCAAGAGGGAATTGTGCTTGGACATGTTATTTCACAGAAAGGCATTGAGGTTGACAGAGCTAAGATAGATGTTATTCAAAACCTTCCTCATCCCAAAAGCGTCAAGGACATTCGATCATTTCTTGGCCATGCGAGCTTTTATAGGAGATTCATTAAGGATTTTAGCAAAATTGCTAGACCCTTAACTCTTCTCTTGGCCAAGGATACGACCTTCCACTTTGACTCGGATTGTGAGGCAGCATTCGACTCACTCAAACACTCCCTCACTACAGCCCCCGTTCTATCGTCTCCAAATTGGGACTACCCCTTTGAGCTGATGTGTGATGCATCCGACTTTGCAGTAGGTGCAGTCTTAGGACAGCACATTGAAAAGATGCCACACGTGATCTATTATGCGAGTAAGACCCTGAATGATGCTCAAATCAACTATACAACTACCGAAAAAGAACTTTTGGCGGTTGTATTTGCATTAGAAAAATTCAGGCCTTACTTGATTGGCTCACCTATAGTTGTGTACACTGACCATTCCGCCTTGAAACATCTTCTGGCGAAGAAAGATGCAAAAGGTAGGCTAATACGTTGGATACTTCTGTTACAAGAATTTGATCCTGTTATCAAAGATAAGAAAGGATGTGAAAACGTTGTAGCCGACCATCTTTCACGCATCTCTTCTTCCCCTGTGACCCTGCTGATCAATGATTCGTTTCCGGACGAACAACTCTTGAGCGTATCCAATGAACCTTGGTTCAGGGATATTGTGAACTATCTTGTCACAGGACTTATATCCAGCAATTGGTCAAAACAGGACAAATACCGTTTTCTATCCCAAGTAAAACACTTTTACTGGGATGATCCATATCTGTTTAAGTATTGTCCTGATCAGATCATTCGCCGGTGTGTCCCGAATGAGGAGTTCAAGAGTGTTCTTTCTTTTTGTCATGATCAGGCCTGTGGGGGTCACTTCGGTCCTAAAAAGACGGCGGAGAAGGTTTTGCAATGCGGATTTTATTGGCCAACCTTGTTCAAGGACGCATTTGAGCATTGCAAAACCTGTACACAGTGTCAGTACACGGGTAGAATTTCCCGGAGAAATGAAATGCCTCAGCAACCCGTCTTAGTGGTTGAAATTTTCGATGTTTGGGGCATTGACTTTATAGGTCCCTTTCCCAACTCCTTTGGGAATTTGTACATACTGCTGGCGGTTGATTATGTCTCAAAGTGGGTTGAAGCCATTCCATGTCGCACTAATGACAAGAAAGTTATCATTAAGTTCTTAAAAGAAAATATCTTTTCACGATTTGGACACCCACGCGCTATCATTAGCGATAACGGGACACATTTCTGCAACAGGTCTTTCGAGACTCTGATGCGGAAATACGCAATCAACCACTGACTTTCTACACCCTATCATCCCCAAACGAGCGGGTAGGCTGAGATTTCAAATAGACAGATTAATCAAATCCTGGAGAAGACTGTTACTAAGAATAGAAAAGATTGGTCGACCAAACTGACGGATGCTCTTTGGGCATTCCGAACTGCATTTAAAACCGATCTAGGGATGTCTCCATATAGGATAGTGTTTGGGAAGGCATGTCACTTACCTGTCGAGATTGAGCATAAAGCATTATAGGCTATTAAGGAAATCAACTTTGACCTAAACCAAGCCTGCAACTTTCGGAAGCTGCAATTAAATGAGCTAAGCGAACTCCGCGATGAAGCTTATGATAACGCCGTAATCGTAAAGAATAGGACTGAGGTTTTTCATGATAAAAACATTTTGAGGAAAACATTTACACTTGGTCAGCATGTCCTTCTTTATGATTCACGACTACACCTTCACGCGGGTAAGCTTCGATCTCGGTGGAAGGGACCTTTTGTTGTGCGGTCTGTATACCCGCACGAGGAAGTAGAGGTAGAAAATGTTAAAAACGGCACATTTTTCAAAGTGAATGGACATAGACTAAAGCCGTATTTTTCCACTGACCCCACGGAGGAGCTCCTGTTCTTACAGGAGCCATTTTATTTGGATTAAAATTCCTCTGTTTCACCTCCATATCCTGTATATCACTGCATCATTTTTTTTGAATGGAGGTGAGTGAAAAGAATAAGTTTGGGGGAGGATCTTCACTTATATATTTTGCCCCCACTAATAAATTCCTCCCAGGCTTACAGGTTTTGTAGATATAGCGGTTGGCAACAGTGAGGACACTGTTGAAAACAAGTTTGGGGGAGATTTGTGCTTATTTTTGCATCATTTGCATATCATTTGCATAAGCACAAAACATTTCTTTTAAAAAACTATAAAAATTTAAAAATTTTCAAAACCCATAAAAATTTAAAAATTTTCAAAATATAAAAATATTTAATATTTAAACATTTTTTGTACATAAATAAGATAATAAAAGATTAGATAGTGAAAAATTACATCCATGAGATTGTAAATATTTAAGAAAACTAAGAAAATTAGAAGTTTTCTTATACGAACTAGTAATAAGTAGTTATGAGCCGTTGTCCCAAGGGTTAGTAAGATGAAGGAAGTCACTAATCTGAGGATAAAAATAAGTCTGAAAAATAGTTCCTATTCTGGAAGCCAAACATTTTGAACGTTGATACCCTACTATATGCACTTACACACATCTTGAAGCTCGGGATAGTAGAGGATACCTTGAAATGCTCTTGTCTAAAAACCAAAGTATGAAGGAAATAAAAATTGAATAAAATATAAAAATGGTGAGAAAAATGGACACTGGTTTTTTATCGCCAAGGCAGCAATAAAAAAATATAGCGAGGGTGCCTCTTCACCTAGTGCCCTAAGGCCAACTGGTCTGGGAGTCACTGCTAAGCCTTAGGTGGTGCAAGACGAGGAAAAACACCAAATAAGCAAGCACATGAGTAATCGGTCGGTTAGTACCTCAAGAAGTATTAACGGTCGCATGAAAGTGTGTGAGCAATTCTAAATATTCATTAATTAAAAAGTACTGAGGCTGATGGACAAGAGTATGATAGCTTGAATTGAATTCTCCGGGTGTAGGGATGTATATTACACACACGTAGGGTGATATGATCGATGTTTGGAAGAAAGATAAGAATGAAGAATAAGACGATGTTTTATTGAGGTAGGACGTGATTTCCGACATCTTTTCATGACTATTAAGATAGGGCTCATGACAACCTAAAAGCTAGCTTAGTTGGAAACCCTAATTTTCGAGGCTTTTCTTTTACGATTCTTTTCCTTAAATGTAATATTCATGATCTTTATTTTATTATTGGATTTTGTGGGTGCAATCAGCTGAAAACCCTCAGGAGACAACACTCCTCCTACTAGGGACACCTAGAGGTTTAAAGGCTTGTTGCACGTGTTCAGTGCAATCGTGTTGCCTATGAAAGTGTGCTAGTTAGTTTTTCTCTTTCTTTATTTTCTCCTTCTCTTTTTAATAAAACAGTTCGTTCGAGACGACCGAAAATAAGTTTGGAGGAATTTGATCAGTTGAAAATACTGCATTTTTAACATGTCAATTTCCCTATCATTTGCACTCATCTAGAAGTGTTCGGTATTCATATTGCACATATTAGCAAAACAGTCGTAAAATACCAGATTACCTGTGTTATATACTAAAACCGGCATTTCGAGGGAAATTGTGTGTTTATTATGGCATCGCATCATTCTTGTGTAGCGCAACACTTGTTTCGAAGTCTGTGCAGGAAATTCCAGGAGAAAGGCCAAAATTGTCAAAGTGCTGATAAAAGATACGCCAACTCAAAGATTTGAGATCTGGCAGTGATACAGAAAGCCAAATGATATTTAACATATTTTATAAAGGCCCATAAGTCAGCCCACGAATTACCATTGAAGTTCCAAGCACCAAGGCCCTAGAAGGACCGCGGATTCGCGGCCTAAGCAGCCTTGTGCCATGGATCCACCGTAGGGGTACCACGTCATCACTTAATTTTCAGTGCAGAATTCCTCTCTCAGTTCCAGAACCTCATCAAGACATGTCAAATTCCAGATTACCCTCGAAGCTTCTGCCAGATCAGCAAGGATCATTAAATTAAGCTAATCTTGATTAAGCTCCTAACAAACTAGTTCTAGAAGCTCCCTCCTAACTAACTACTTCTAGAAGCCTCTCCCTATAACAAACTTTTGGAGGAAAATTCAAATTTTGAATTCTAGTTCTAGGGTTTCGAGGTCTATAAAAAGGAGCCTAGATCTAAGGGTTGAGGTTGTTCATCATTACTTCTTCTCTCTTCATCTTCCACCCGCAAGTTGAGTGACACGACTTGTGCCTCAAAACCCTAATTCAAAATCCAAAACCAAATTCAAGATCCCGAGTACTATTCAAGCGAGAAGCCTTCAACTTTTTAGGAGCGGAGCCGATCTTCAACCGAGCAAGTGATCCAAGCCGATCCGCGACTCAAGGAGACGAGCGAAGCCAAATCGATGATCGAGTTCTTCCTCTTGTAGTTCTTGAGTGAATTGTAAACGGAATTGTTGATAAATAAAAGGTGAAATTCTTTAATCTTGCTTTCTTTAAATTCTTGCATCATGATTCGATCTCAATCTGTGATTGTGGTTCTTGTTGTGATGTTTGAGTAAAACTCCGCTCGTAAAGGAGTCGAGACGATCAATAGAATGATGATGTAACAAATCTTAAAATGATTCTTAAGTCCTACGAGTTTTGTAAACCCTAGCAAATTGAAGAATCGATGACCTAGTTTCGTTGCGATGCTTTCTTGATTGTGATCGCTCGAAATTAAAGATCCACGATCGATTCTTGAATTTACTAGAGGCTAGAATATGAATGATATCGATGAAGGAACAAGTGATAGATGATGAAACCCTAGTTTCATACGAAATCCCTAATTCTCGTCGATCATCATCGATCTAGTATCAATTCATCGAAGGATAAGAATACGTAATCGCTAGATTTCATCACATCTATAGATCCGATCGATTCCTACGAGCCTCACTTCGATTCTTGATATTTGGTTGGAAAAATCATCAAACTCTCAATTCTTGATTTTATCGTTTTCTTGTTATTAGATCTAGATTTTCTAATTCTTGAACTTCATTTTACAAATCATGGATTGTTTTCTTTTCTTTTCCTTAAAGTTTCAACTCATCTAATTCGAAACACGAACGATTACACTTTCCCTGTGGACGATCCGCACTTACTAACGCGCTACATTCGACACCGTTATTGATTGCGGTCAAAATAATTCTTTGGTTGTGATTTCTATACATTTTCTAAAATACCGACACACAAAGAAACTATCAATCAGCGGACAACCTAAGAAAAATTGACTGAGAGATGGAAACTGATTCGAGTCCAATGTTCGTCAGTGAGCTGTTATCTGAAAAACAGGTGACCATACTAAAAGACGTGATCATGCAGTATAGAGACTGCTTCACCTAGAACTACTCTAAAATGCCGAGTCTAGATCCAAAGGTGGTAGTACATAAACTGGCTCTATCGCCGGGAATAAAGCCAATCAAACACGCACCGAGAAGAATGCGACTCGAACTTAAGACGAGCATCAACGCTGAAGTCAGGAAACTAATCGACTCCGGCTTCATCCAAGAAGTTCAATATCTTGACTGGATCGCTAATATCGTTCCAGTGATGAAGAAAAATCGGACGGTGCGCATTTGCATGGACTTTTGGGATCTCAACAAAGCTTGCCCAAAGGATAAATTTCCAGTACATGTTACCGAGCTGATGATCGATAACATGTCTACCCATGAGGTCTTCTCCTTCATGGATAGATCTTCAGGATACAACCAAATAAAAATACATACTGAAGACCAGAAGCATGCTGCCTTCCGAATCCCACTAGGCATATTTGTTAGTTGTATGTATATCCTAGAGGCCATTATTGTACATATGATGTATATTATAGTGCATGCTTGGACATATATAGAGAGGACTTTCTTGCTCGACATGATAGTATGCTATCTGGTTGCTCTTTATCTTAACATGTATACTTGTCTCTTGATACTGTCTTAGGGTTACATGTTGGTAAAGCCCTTAGGATGTGTACTTGACTACCAGGATTGTGATGCAGATCATACTAGTGGGGCCATGGTAGTCCATAAGTTCATCCTTTAATGTTCCTAGCCGTGGGTGTATCGAGACAGGGCATCGATATACTAAAGTAGACTAGCGTATACGCTTCTCGACCCATGAGATGGGCCATGGATGATCCCATATCCATTGGTGTTTGACATCAGAGTTGGTATACGGGTGCTCAGTGGAGACTGCGTACACTGGACGGACTCGCCGAGAACTTCTAGATGGTATTATACCTGACGTCAGATAGCAGTTCTCTGGTGACACTGGTACAGGTTAGTCTGTAGACCCGAGATCGTCATAGAGTCTTGTGTGATTCCCACTGTGCTTTGATTTCCACCTTACCACGTTCAAGAGGACGTGCAAAACTGTGGTTTTTGGGTACAGTCCCGAGTCATATGGAGGCAATGAGCGATAGGAGGGGTTCGTCTCTCCCGGTATTGGAGGTTGATGTTGCGTTGTACTCGATTGGCCATAACAGGGAAGTCCCTGGCCAGAGCTGATTTAGAGATTACTGGTATGTGTTATCAGTAAGTTTCTCAACCCGTTATGAGCCTCATATCGGCATAGCTTATCGAGTTATTGGGGTCTGACGTGTACCACCCCTAGACTTGATATGCGACATATCAGACGAGGAGACCGGACTGTACGGTAGTGTTACTGTCAGGCTTTTGCAGGGGTTAGAGCGGTTTTGCTTGCTGATATTCTGATCGTTCAATACCCGGGTAACCGTTACGTCCAGCTAGCACCGCTGACGGCTTGTGGGTGCTTGATATGATCATCACCTACTGCCGGTGTATTGACGAGTCTTTAGAGTCCTACACAGAGGTTTTACTGGCTCAGGCAAAACGAATTAGGAGCACATATATGATATGTCCGGGACCGAGAATAATATGAGTATATGATACCGTATTATGTTCTTGCGATTTATTCGTATCGGTCGGTTATATGTGATATAGCCGGGTTATCGAATCAAGTGTTGATTCGATAAGTTGATACAGATTATATTAGTCGGTTGTATGTGATATAGACGGATTATTAAATCAAGTGTTGATTTGATAATTTAATGTATAATTGTATATGTGATATACTAGATTACATTAACTAATATTAGCTCACTTAAGCATTTATTTTTCTCACTTGTGTGCATGTGTTATATATGTGATATATATTAATGTACATTATTTTGTGTCATGGTTGTTGATACACACTACATGGGTGTATGAGACTTACACCATACTAATTATAATGTAGGGTTTAAATATTTAAAGTAAATCCAAATTAGTGGATAATTGCTCACATGCATGAAGCTTGCAGAAGCTTGTGGATGCATTGACTTAGTCCACTCATTTTGTTTTACTTAAGATATTTATTAACCTAACCATTATAATTAAACCATGGTTATGTCTCTACATGAGTTAGTATATGATACAAACTCACCCATGGTTGATTCTCTCACCTCATTAGTTCATTTTCACCTCTTGACTTCATCTTCTTTCTCAAAGCTCAAGAGCTCTTTAGATTTTGTTCAAGTGAGAAAATATTGTGAGAAAATAAAATCTAAAGTGAGCCCACTTCCCACTTTATCATCCTCTACTAGATTAGCACTTTAGTATAGGCTGTTAGCTTCACTAATCTCTTATTAGTGAAGTAGTAGCTTGAGTTAGTGTCTCCTCGACGTAGATCATCTTCGGCCTCGAAGACTTCAAGCAAGTTCGTTCCTTTCACCTTGAGAAGACATGCAAGAGTCCGGGAGTTCCACGATCGCAGCGAAGGGACCACTACAAGGAGCTATTGAAGTGAAGGACCGGTCTATAAAGGTTGTATTCCGTTATCACTTAGATGTAAAGTAGTTTACATTTCGTTTCGTATGATTCTCTAGTTATCGATTCTAGTTTAGGGTTCTTTAAAACGGCAAAAATTTGAAAATGGCATGGACGATGCCTCCTGAAACCTTGCTGTCGTTCATAGGAACCCTACAGTGGTGTCAGAGCCTAGCTAGAGAATTAGACGGATTGTGTAGTATTACGAAACCGAAACGACTCCGAAACTTGAAACACTTTGACCTAGTTTCTGTCGATTTTTATATGAGCTCTAAATTTTTTTTAAACAAGTACAAAATGTTGTATGTGATATAACATGAACACTGGAGAAATTTGAAGCATTTCTGAGAAAATATGGCCGGCCACACACCCCCCATCTCGGCCCAAATCCGAGCACCTTGTCTCAAATTTTTTCAGTGTTCCAGTTAATGGGTTTTGGTGTTTCAGGTGTTGTTTATTTTTGCTTAATTTGCATGAGATGTTAATTTACTATAAAGGAAACTCGGAGTATTTCATAGTTGTAATTCTAACTGTTTTTGGGTTATTTTAGACGGTGTTAAAAAGTTCGAACGGATATCAAATACCCGCTTTAACCCTTGCCGGAAAATTTTCGAAGTGTTGGATTTTTTCCGAGTTAAAGAACATTCAAACATCATACAAGTAATGCGATGGACTCTCTAGAAGAACAAAACCTTAACTTGATTATGTGACGGTCAGAACCGCCACTAAACCCTAGGGTTTATGGTAGTCCAGCGGTGCCACATGTGAGGCGTTGGTTGACCCTTCTACGGCTGGTCTATTGGTACTGTGGCATGTGCTGAATCTTTTTAAACTCCGCTCAAGTATTGAGCTTTTTGGGTAATTTTGGGTGTTTGTTGATTCGATCGGAATATTTAACATCGTCTAGATATTTCTGGAATGTGATACAATGTGTGGAATTCGTATAGTTAGGCATGAAATCCAAAGTATGTGATATTTTGGATTTATGATGTCTAAGGTTATTATGGATTCCAAATGTTGTAGTTTGACATTTTCCTTTCTGCGACGGTAAGTGTAATATGTGGTGTATCACCGGTTTCGTTGCTATATGTCAACGACAATTGGGATACACATATTTACTTACGTTGATGACATGTGATGTTATGTGTTGCTGTTATATGTTATATTGGATCATCGCGTTTTGAATAGCCGGGGGTTTTATGTGAGATGAGAGTTTTTATTTTCATTCATGTAATATTCATTGTATATAATATTCTTTTATTGGGGCACTTTCGGGTTGAGGATGATGTCACTATTGTTGTATATTATTTACTTTCCCGTATTAGGATAGACCCAAGGAGGGGAGCATAAGTAACCGGGTTCTAGAGTCCAGTGGGAGACCAACTCGAGGAGTCGAGTCCGGGTCTCCTAACTTTAGAATTGGTAGGGTTGCTTGCCACTCTCGTAGGGGTCTAGGGATGTGGGTTTGGCTATTCATCTCGACCGTGAAATCCGTGTTTTATACAGGCTCAAAATAAAACACGGACCTTCTAGTATATCCAATATTTCATATGTTTCTTCTGCTGCTTTATGATGCGATCACTATGGATTCTGAGACGAATGGATATACATTATATATGAGATATATAGTAGATGTTGCTTATGTTTTGCACCCACGCTAGTCCCGTCCCGGTATGCCGTTAGTTAAGTAACCCAACGGTGCATAACAGGGCACTATGGTGAATGCAGATGGCATAAGTGTACGTTATATTTTCGTTTCTTCTGTAATTTTTAGGAAGCATAATGATGGGACTTCATTAATGTGATTAATGAAAGAAAAGAAACCTAAAATATGTTGCAGAATCAAATTTTCAAAAAGGGTGGCTCTAGTTTTTGCTTTGCATAGAGGTATTCCTTGTAGAATATCCAGCACCTTATTCGATAAGGAAAGAGCCGAGATCTCTTCACCGGGAGTGACCACTTTAGTGAAACTAGTAGATGCTATAACACTCGATTTGTTTTTTGATTGCTTTTATAGTTTTTGCTTTGCATAGCGGTATTTGTGAAATATCCTGCACCTTATTCGATAAGGAAAGAGCCGAGATCCCTTCACCGGGAGTGACCTCTTTAGCGAAACTAGTAAAAGCCTCAAAAACACTACTTTTCAAAAATCACTTGTTTCTACAACGATATCAAGTTTATTACGCAAGAGGTTTTCTGAAAAACCTGTCGTAGCCCTCCGTCATTTCAGATAAGTAGTATTTAGTATTCATGCCGCGTTGTTGACCTTATCAAGGCGTAGTGTGCGGTAGCTGATTAGTGCTTATCTGCAAAGCATATGATGTGATTGGATTAGGGTAGTTGTGCGGCCTTGTTGACCTTGTCAAGGGTCATGCGGGTGGGTTTAATTCAATTAAGAAATGACGGATTGAACTTGACTTGCGGTCTATGGTTTGTTGACCTTGTCAAGGTCATAGATCGCTTGGGGCAAAATATTATCGGGAATTTCAAGTGTTGAAATTTGCAATGAGATTGTATACCTTCTATGAGATAGTTGAATCCTGATACCCACTGCGAGTAAGAGTTACTCCTGGGAGAGTTTTACACAGGACAATTAGCCGATCAAGTTGGTGTCTAGAAAGGTGTTTACAGGGTTATGCCTCTGGGAAAACGAGGTTTATTTTAATTAGGTCCGTGTAAAAGCACGGGGAACCTCCCTCAAAGTACCAACACTGGCCTGGCTGAAAGATTGGCAAAATTGTAGGGTGTAATTAATCCCGGCTAGTCTTTCCTTTTAAGGTTTGAAGGAAGATTTGATAAAAACAGTGGGAGCCATCCTGATTAGATAAAATAATAACCAATCTGATCTTGCAAGAGCATACGCTAAAGTGTTTTCTTCTCTCTCTCTCTCCAGGTAGCGACCATGTCACATCTTAATTAAGATAATAATATGGATGTATTGACCGGACCTGCTTATTATACTGAGCAGGGGAACGTTGGTTCCGTTCTTTCTTATAATTGTTATAAGACTGAACAGGGAATAGGGATATATCCGGATTCCTACGTTGCCCAAACGAAGAGTAAGCATGTTGATGCATCTTCTTCAGGTGTGTTAGTCATCGAGAACTGTTTCTCAGTTCACTCTACGTCCTGGGTATTAGATACCGGATCAGGATCCCACATATGTAATATGTTACATGGGTTAAGGAAAGGTAGAGAACTGGGAATGGGTGATCATTCCGTAAGAGTATGGAATGGGGCAAATGTTGCAGCCAAAGCAGTTGGCGAATATCACCTTGTATTACCAAATGGTAATACATTGATTCTGAACGAATGCTATTACATTCCGACCCTGATATGCAATTTTATATCAGTTTCTTTATTGAGTAAAGAAGGATATAATTTTATAGTACAAGATAATGTTATGAATATCTTCCTTAATCAAAAGTTGATTGGATCAGGCTCGTTAAATAATGGCATATACGTTCTAAATCAAACCACATTTCTTAACATACAAAGCACACACAAGAGGAAGAGTTCAGAAATGAACGAATCCTTTTTGTGGCATTGTAGACTAGGTCATATCAATACGGCACGACTAGCTAAGTTACATAAAGATGGATATTTGAATCCGTTCGAATTTTCATCCTATGACACTTGCCAGTCATGTCTCAAAGGCAAAATGACCAAAACTCCATTTACAGGACACAGAGAAAGAGTTACAGAACTCTTAGGACTGATACATAGTGATGTATGCGGTTCCATGTCTACACATGCCAGGAATGGTTCTTCGTATTTCATTACATTCACCGACGATCTCTCAAGATACGGACATGTGTTCCTGATGAAACACAAGTTTGAAGCTTTTGAGAAATTCAAGGAATATAAATCCGAAGTCGAGAACCAAACGGGTAAAAGTATTAAAATCCTACGATCTGATCGAGGAGGTGAATACTTGAGCATGGAGTTCCTAGACTATCTAAAAGAGAATGGGATTCTCTCTCAGCTTACTCCTCCGTATACACCACAGCACAACGGTGTATCGGAACAGAGGAATCACACCCTATTAGATATGGTGCGCTCTATGATGAGCACTGCTGAGTTGCCTATTTCCTTTTGGGGTTATGCGCTTGAGACAACGGCATACCTATTGAATCAAGTTCCATCTAAATCTGTACCTACCACACCATATGAGATATGGAGTGGGAAAAGACCATATCTTAAACGTGTTAAGATATGGGGTTGTCCGGCCTATGTCAAAAGGCAAAATCCGGACAAACTCGAGGCACGATCAGTTCTTTGCAAGTTTATGGGATATCCAAAGAATTCATATGGATATTTTTTCTACCACGGTGAGGAACAGAAGGTGTTTGTTGCTCAACATGCCACCTTTTTAGAAAAGGAATTTCTTGTAAAAGAAATTAGTGGCAAGGAGGTAGAACTGGAAGAAGTTCCAGATACACAAACTGTAACTGAAGATTTAGTGGAACCAGAGGATTCGATAGTGCCTAACGAACCCCAGCCTCTCCGCCGATCTAGTAGGGTTCCTTATCCACCTGAGAGATACTACGGTTTTCTCATTGATGGTGGAAGCGGGGATTGCATCATGGAGGATGATGACCCGACTAGCTTCGAGCAAGCCATCACGAGTGGAGACTCTGTGAAATGGCTGGATGCAATGCGATCTGAGATGGAATCCATGTACACCAACAAAGTATGGACTTTGGAAGTTGCTCCTGAAGGGGTAAAACCCATTGGGAGCAAATGAATCTTTAATAAGAAACTTGGTGTAGATGGAAAAGTTGAGACTTTCAAAGCTAGACTTGTTGCAAAGGGTTTCCGTCAACGACTAGGTGTGGATTATGACGAAACCTTTTCTCCAGTGGCTATGCTTAAATCCTTCCGGATCCTACTTGCCATCGCTGCATACCATGACTACGAAATCTGGCAAATGGATGTTAAGACCGCTTTTCTAAATGGTGATTTGGAAGAGTGCGTGTACATAACTCAGCCAGAGGGCTTCGTAAACAGTGGGAGCAGCGGAAAGGTGTGCAAGCTGCTTAAATCCATCTACGGGTTAAAGCAAGCATCGCGGAGTTGGAACATCTGTTTTGATGTCGTTATCAAAGAGTTTGATTTCGTCAAAAATGTTGATGAACCTTGTATATATAAGAAGGTGGAAGAGAGTAAGGTTGTCTTCCTCGTATTGTACGTGGATGACATACTCTTGATAGGAAATGCCATTCTTATGCTGCAATCGGTCAAGCTCTTCTTATCATAAAGATTCTCAATGAAAGATCTAGGGGATGCCTCCTACATCTTGGGGATTAAGATCTATAGAGATAGATCTAAACGGATACTGGGATTGTCCCAATCCAGGTACATTGACACCATACTAAAGAGGTTTAGTATGGAAGAATCCAAGCGTGGGTTTTTACCCACGATCTCAGGACTCACTCTCTCCAAAGAGATGTCTCCCAAGACTGATTTGGAGAGAGCTCGCATGCAAGGGATACCCTATGCTTCGGCAGTAGGCTCTATCATGTACGTGATGTTATGTACCAGACCCGATGTAGCACACTTACTGAGTGTAATGAGTAGGTATCAAGCAGATCCTAGAGAGAGTCACTAGACAGCTGTGAAGAGCATTCTCAAGTACTTGAGAAGGACTAAAGAGATGTTCTTGGTGTATGGTAACGGAGAACTCCAAGTGGAGTCCTTTACCGATTCGAGATTCCAGAGTGATAAGGACGACTCGAAGTCGCACTCGGGATTTTTCTTTTCCCTCAATGGAGGGGAGGTATGCTGGAAGAGTTCCAAGCAGGAAACCGTGGCAGACTCGACGATGGAGGCTGAATACATCGCTGCTAACGATGCTGCCAAAGAGGCTGTCTGGATGAAGAAGTTCATAACTGAACTTGGAGTGGTTTTATCCATTGAGTATCCAATACCTTTGTATTGTGATAACAATGGAGCGGTGGCTTTGGCCGAGGAACCCAGGTCCCATCAGCGATCCAGGCATATTCTGAGATGGCACCTGATTTGGGAGATAGTTGATCGCCGGGAGATCGAGGTCAGGAGAGTTGACATGAAGAACAACACAACGGATCCACTCACGAAGGCCATTCCCCAGATACAGTTCGAGAGACTCTTCGGGATGTTGGGTATGCGATACTACAGCAACTGGCCCTAGTGTAAGTGGGAGATTGTTGGTTGTATGTATGCCCTAGAGGCCATTATTGTACATATGATGTATGTTATAGTGGATGATTGGACATATATAGAGAGGACTTTCTTGCTCGACATGATAGTATGCTCTCTGGTTGCTCTTTATCTTAACATGTATACTTGTCTCTTGATACTGTCTTATGGTTACATGTTGGTAAAGCCCTTAGGATGTGTACTTGATTACCAGGATTGTGATGCAGATCATACTAGTGGGGCTATGGTAGTCCATAAGTTTATCATTTAATGTTCCTAGTTGTGGGTGTATCGAGACAGGGCATCGATATACCAGAGTAGACTAGCGTATACGCTTCTCAACCCATGAGATGGGCGATGGATGATCCCATATCCATTGGTGTTTGACATCAGAGTTAGTATACGGGTGCCCAGTGGAGACTGGGTACACTGGACGGACTCGCCGAGAACTCCTAGATGATATTATACCTGACGTCAGATAGCAGTTCTCTGGTGACACTGGTACAGGTTAGTCTGTAGACCCGAGATCGTCATAGAGTCTTGTGTGATTCCCACTGTACTTTGATTTCCACCTTACCACGTTCAAGAGGACGTGCAAAACGGTGGTTTTTGGGTACAGTCCCGAGTCACATGGAGGCAATGAGCGATAGGAGGGGTTTCGTCTCTCCCGGTATTGGAGGTTGATGTTGCGCTGTGCTCGATTGGCCATAATAGGAAAGTCCCTGGCCAGGGCTGATTTAGAGATTTATTGGTAAGTGTTATCAGTAGTTTCTCGACCCGTTATGAGCCTCATATCGGCATGGCTTATCGAGTTATTGGGGTCTAACGTCTACCACCCCTAGACTTGATATGCGACATATCAGACGAGGAGACCGGACTGTACGGTAGTGTTACTGTCAGGATTTTGCAGGAGTTAGAGCGGTTTTGCTTGCTGATATTCTGATCGTTTAATACCCGGATAGCCGTTACGTCCAGCTAGTACCGCTGACGGCTTGTGGGTGCTTGATGTGATCATCACCTACTGCCGGCGTATTGACGAGTCTTTAGAGTCCTACACAGAGGTTTTACTGGCTCAGGCAAAACGAACTAGGAGCACATATATGATATGTGCGGGACCGAGAATAATATGGGTATGTGATACCGTATTATGTTCTCACGATTTATTCGTATCGGTCGGTTATATGTGATATAGCCGGGTTATCGAATCAAGTGTTGATTCGATAAGTTGATACAAATTATATTAGTCGGTTGTATGTGATATAGCCGGATTATTAAATCAAGTGTTGATTTGATAATTTAATGTATAATTGTATATGTGATATACTAGATTACATTAACTAATATTAGCTCACTTAAGCATTTATTTTTCTTACTTGTGTGCATGTGATATATATGTGATATATATTAATGTACATTATTTTGTGTCATGGTTGTTGATACACACTACATGGGTGTATGAGACTTACACCATACTAATTATAATGTAGGGTTTAAATATTTAAAGTAAATCCAAATTAGTGGATAATTGCTCACATGCATGAAGCTTGTAGAAGCTTGTGGATGCATTGACTTAGTCCACTCATTTTGTTTTACTTAAGATATTTATTAACCTAACCATTATAATTAAGCCATGGTTATATCTCTACATGAGTTAGTATATGATACAAACTCACCCATGGTTGATTCTCTCACCTCATTAGTTCATTCTCATCTCTTGACTTCATCTTCTTCCTCAATGCTCAAGAGCTCTCTAGATTTTGTTCAAGTGAGAAAATATTGTGAGAAAATAAAAACTAAAGTGAGCCCACTTCCTACTTCATCATCCTCTACTAGATTAGCACTTTAGTATAGGCTGTTAGCTTCACTAATCTCTCATTAATGAAGTAGTAGCTTGAGTTAGTGTCTTCTCGACGTAGATCATCTTCGGCCTCGAAGACTTCAAGCAAGTTCGTTCCTTTCACCTTGAGAAGACATGCAAGAGTCCGGGAGTTCCACGATCGCAGCGAAGGGACCACTATAAGGAGCTAGTGAAGTGAAGGACCGGTCTATAAAGGTTGTATTCCGTTATCACTTAGATGTAAAGTAGTTTACATTTCGTTTCGTATGATTCTCTAGTTATCGATTCTAGTTCAGGGTTCTTTAAAACGGCAAAATTTTGAAAATGGCATGGATGATGCCTCCCGAAACCTTGCTATCGTTCATAGGAAACCTACAATATTCTACTATAAAGTGATGCCCTTTGGTTTGAAGAACGCTGGCGCTACCTACCTGTGGGCCATGACAAAGATCTTCGATGACCTCATCCACGAGATCGTCGAATGCTATATCGACGACCTTGTGGTAGAGGGGAAATCTCATGAGGAATATTGGGAACATCTAAAAATAGTGTTCCAACGTCTTTGGAAGTATAATCTGAAAATGAACCCTCTAAAATGCACATTTGGAGTTTCCTCAAGCAAATTCCTAGGATTCATCATATGTCACCGGGGTATCAAAATTGATCCCTCAAAATCAAGGCGATTATGGAAATGCCCACGCCAAGAACTCTCAAAAAATTGCGGTCTTTCCAAGGAAGGCTCACGTATATCCGGCGGTTCATAGCCAATCTTTCCGGAAAATGCCATCCCTATAGTCATTTGATGAAGAAGGGGACCCCGTTCATCTGGGATCAAAAGTGTCCAAACGCATTGGACGAAATCAAGCAATATTTGCAAAATCCGCCGGTATTGACCCCTCCGGTTAAGGGAAAACCCCTTATCCTATATACAACAGCCCTTGAGGGTTCACTAGGTGCATTGTGGGCACAAGAGAATGATCAGAGGAAGGAGAGAGCTCTGTACTATTTGAGTCGAGTTCTCTTGGGGGAAGAAAACAACTATTTCCCCATCGAAAAGCATTGCTTGGCACTGATCTTCGCAATAACGAAGCTCAGACATTACGCCTTGGTACATGAGGTCTATTTTATATCGAAAGTGAATCTTCTCAAGTATCTAATGTTAAGGGCCATACTAACAGGGAGGCTTTCCAAATGGGCCTTCCTCCTGATGGAGTTCTCGATAACGTATCGTCCCCTAAAAGCAGTGAAAGGGCAGGCCATTGCCGACTTTCTCGCAGAGTATCCGATACTAGCTGACTCCCTATTAAATTGCGAATTGCCAAACAAACATGCGTTCGACACAATCGAAGAAGAAAATGATTCCCAAAGGGAACTCTACTTCGATGGAGCATCTTCCCTGAAATGGCGAATGCAAAACACCCCCATAATCAAAGCCGGGATGGGCCTTATCTTCGTGACTCCACAAGGAGGGATATTGCGTTACGCCCTCTCCTTAACAGAACCAAGGACTAATAACGAAACTGAATATGAAGCTTTGATAGTAGGTCTCGAGATCGCTATCGATATGGGAATCAAAGAGCTCCTCATATATGGAGACTCCTAGCTGATTGTTAGCCAAGTAAATGGAGACTATCAGACATGCAAGCCAGAGCTGATAAAATATGGCGAAAGAGTGCAGCAACTGCTGACACAAATCCCTTCCTATACCCCGGAAAGTATACTGTTCAGTTGATAAAACTGCACATTTGTATTACATTTTTCCTACCATTTTCATATTAAAAAAGGAATTTATTATAATATATTATACATATGAGGGTTTATGTGTAAAAGCACCATTTTCCATGTGTTAATATATTTTAATTATCATTTGGTAGGAAAGTATATGCAAATAAATTCATTGACATAATCCTAGTAGAACTAGGTCTACTAAATCTTATTTAAGTTGTTGTGCAGAATTTTCCAAGTTGTTATGCAGAATATATCAAAGAAATCAAGCTGTTGAAGAAATCTTGCCAAATTAAGAAGCAAAACTTGGAGACCAAGTCTGGAAGCAACCGAGAGAAGATTTCTGAATTATGAAGGTGCCTAGGATTGCCACATGTCACAAGATGCAAGCACAAGAATTTTGATCAAGAGATCTCATCCGTTGGCCGCGGATCCGCGGCCTTAGCCCCCATTTGCCGCGGATCCGCCGCAATATTGTGGAGTTAGAGTGCAATATTTTTTGGGGTGAATCAAATCTATATTTTACCAAGTTTTCAACAATAAGATTCTGGCTTTGCACTATAAAAGGGCACCGAGAGCCTCTTGGAAAAGTCATCAAGCTGACGAGATCACGAAGTCCAAGACGGCTCACGCATCCAGGCTGATCATCAACGGTTCATCTACCTCCTTGGAAGATATCGAGAAGCAAACTAGTCTTTGTAATCATTTTCTAAGGAATCAAAGTGTAGATTGTTCAAGTTGATTAATAAAGGTAGTTATTTTATTTAATTCTTTTTGCATTTTATATTATGTCTTCTCTCTCTGTCTTTTCATCTTCTTCTCCCAACATGCGCGAGTAATTCTCCGCTTGTTAGGGTTCGTAGGATTAGGGTAGGCTAATGGACGATGAAAATAACTAAACCCTTTTTAAGTCCTATAAAGTTTAGGAACTTTATCAAAAGAATCATTAACATCCTAATCGGGCGCGCTAGCAATTCTTTGCTAGTTCCGACCGCGATTAGAGATTAGATTAATGATTGTTTTGGTAAAGGCTAGATATGAACGGAGTTCCGTGTCGAGATAAGGGTTAAGAGTGGGATTCCTTTTCCCTCCAGAAACCCTAATCTACACGCATCACCGTCGTTCTAGTTCTAAATCTATTAATGGATAAAAAGGGTAACTTTTAATTAATCATCCTTAACTACTAAATCCTAACGAACCCTACAAGCCCCCTTATCATATTATCTAAATCTCTAAAGTAATATAGATCTATATTTTTGCATTCTTGCTTAACGTAGATCTAGAAACCATTCTACAAAATTCTTATTTCCTCCTCTCTTTCAACACATCTAAACTAAGAGTAAAAGATTCAACGTTTCCCTGAGAACGACCCGTACTCATCTCGGTCTAGCTACACGCGACACCGTTATTGATTGCGGTTAAACTAAAAACACACTCTTTCACATCAATCATATACCGAGTGCGGAAAACAGCAAGGCGGATGCGATGGCCAAATTGGCCGATGAAGACCTCAATGACGTGAGGATCATTGTGCAAAGCGCAGGGTTCTAGCTCCAACAGAAATATTTTTGGAAGATCTAATAAAGCCATCCGAAAGAAAAGAAATGACTGAACAAGTAACCCTTTAAATAAAGGACGAAGAAAAGGTCAAGAACTGAAGGGAAGTCTTCATAGGCTACTTTAAGTCCCAACGAACGTCCGAAAATGCGTCGTTTAGACATCAGCTCATGAAAAGAGCCTTGTTCTTCGCCTTCGTCAATGATACTCTATATAAGAGACCGTTCGACTGTTTATGGCTAAGATACCTGGGGTCGGAGGATGCAAAGAAAGACGTCAAAGAAATTCACGATGGACTATGCGGTTCTCACCAAGCTGGACCAAAGATGAAGCTGAAGCTAAAAAGAATGGGTTACTATTGGTCCACAATGATTCAGGACTACCTCGAATATGCGAAGCAGTGTCACTCGTGCCAAATTCACAGGGATTTCATCCATCAACATCCAAATCCTCTACACCCGACAGTGGCTAGCTGGCCGTTCGAAATGTGGGAAACCGATATAATTAGCCCCATTGAACCGGCATCATCCAAAGGACATCGGTTCATATTAGCAACAACTGACTACTTCTCTAAATGGGCAGAAGCAGTACCACTGAGGGAGATGAAGAAGGAGAATATCCTCCATTTCTTCAAAACCCATATCATTTATCGGTTCAGAACTCCACGACGGATAATTTCGGACAATGGACCAGCTTACAGAAGCCATAAAATAAGCCGCTTCGCATAGCAACATAAAATAGATTGGAGATATTCATCAGTCTATAATTCTTGGGCCAACGGTCTAGCTGAAGCTTTCAACAAGACCTTGATAAAGATTATAAAGAAAACAGTGTCCAGAAACAAAAAGGACTGGAACGAAAAGCTCCATGAAACTCTCTAGGCGTACCGAACAACGTTCAAGATGACCACGAATACAACACCATATGCATTAGTGTTCGGCACGGAAGCAGTGCTCCCGTTGGAAATAGTACTCCCCTCTCTACGAGTAGCAGTTTGATACGAGCTGACAGATGAAGAAAATGCTCATCTTAGGCTTGAGGAGCTCAACGCCCTTGATGAAACTCGCCTTATAACACAGCAAAATCTGGAGGCTTATAAGGCAAGAATGACGCGGTCATACGAAAAACTGACTAGGCCAAGAACATTCCGCCAAGGCGAACTCGTACTAGTCGTCAAAAGACCAATAATCCCCAATCGTGCAAAACGGGGAAAGTTATAGCCGAACTATGAAGGCCTATACATCATAGACAAAGTCTATCAAGGTGGAGCCTACTTGTTCATGGATATGCATGGCGAAAGATCCTTCCAGACAATAAACGGCCGATTCCTCAAATAATACTAAGCTTGACGAGTCATAACTTAGGTCAATGATAGATGACGACGCATGTGTCCGCTCACTATCTTCCTGAGTCAGAACTCTCAAAGTAGTATCCAAAAAACTCCGTCGCCTCAAAGTGGTGATAATGGACTGAGATATCTCTAAACTAATAAGGGACTGAAACGTCCTTAAACGAATATTGGGCCGAAATGTTCTTAAACTAACAATGGACCGAAACGTCTTTAAACTAATATTCATCCAAAAAATGGGAATGTTGGACTGAAACGTCTTTAAACTAATACTCGCCTAAAAATGGTGATAATAGACCGAAATATCCTTAAACTAATATTCGTCCCCAAAATGGGAATGCTGGACCGAAACGTCCCTAAACTAATCTTCGTCTCCAAAATAGGAATGTTGGACCGAAACGTCCTTAAACTAGCATTTCACCTCAAAATAGGGTGATAAAGGACCGTCATGTCCTTAAACTCACACGTTTAGTCCTACGGTAAGCCCCATATCGGTTACCGTATACAATCCATGGGCATAAACAATTCATAACTCTCTCGGGTCCCACGTGATGTAGTCCTTTGAAGAAGGCTGGGACCTACAGCTAGTGGCGCATTATCTTGCGAGCCGCCAAAAAAAGGGGCATGTCCACAACCGAAATGGGCACGAGTGAAAACCCGAAAGGGCGCCGTGAGTAAAAATAGCGGGACTGCCAGCCAGCTAGTGAAAACCCGAGAGGGCGCGAACTCGTAAAAAAAACCCTGCATGAGATCCTCATGAATGCCAAAGGAACAACACACTTAGGAACCCCCACGATTCTTAAGGAGAAATTATACTTGCGAGATCCTTACGACTCGTAAGGAGAATTTCCCTCTGTGAGACCCTCACGGCTCATAGAATTCAAAAGCCTTAGGCGACAGATCTAAACCTGTTTGCTAAGCCATTATTGCCCTACAGTAGTCCGATATTGACTCTTGTATACAATCCATGGGCATGAACAAAATATGTTCCCATAAAATTCCACCGATGGCGATAAATATCCCATATGGTGAACGACACTTGTAAGTCCTTTCGATTTATAAGGAGAAAACTCTGGTAAGATCCTTATGACTTGCAAGAGAAAACACACTTAGGAATCCCTACGATTCCTAATGAGAAAATACACCTACGAGATCCTTACGACTCGTAGGGAGAAATACCTTTATGAGACGCTTACGGCCCATAAAGTCAAAAAGCCTTAGTCAATATGATCTTAACCCTGTTTGCTAAGTCACTTTTGTTCAAATCGACAAGGGCAAATGATGATTCACTCCTAGAAATATTCCAGTTGTAGCGATATTGATGCCACAATGTGTATTAGGACCAAGTCGCCAACGCGCGATAAAAATCAGTGAGCAAGAAATATGCATATAAAAACAGCCAAAAGGTTTGGGCAACTCGCAATAAAAGCAGCGAGTAAAAATATAAAAAAAATGAAATAGCCGAAATGATTGGGCACCGCGACAAATAGTCAAAATGATTGGGCAATCGCGACTTTCGCGATATAAAAAGCTGAAAAGATGGAGCATCACGGGAATAAAAATGAAAATGAAACTTTTCTGCCTTACAAGTAGGTCCATATTGACTCTTGTATACAATCCATGGGCATAAATAAAGAAAAGGGAACCATATTTTCCCACCACGCTTTGTCAAAAAGAGCTACGAGTCTTGACGGTACATATACAACTTAAAGACTATCCTTGTGTCCCTCTCTCATTCCAGCAGGGGCAGACACAACAATAAAAAAAAGTGAAGCGATGACAAAATCCCAGCTTCAGGTCTTAATGGCAACTTCTAGAGATCATCCTGACGTTCTTCTCATTCTAGCAGGATGCAGATGCAACGTCAATAAGAGACCCAAGGGTCAGAGCAAAAATGGAGTAATGGCAAAATCCTAACTCTAAGTCTTGATGGTTCATATACAACCTAGAGACTATTCCGGCGTGCTCCCTCATGTCAGCAGGATGAGAACGCAACTATCAAATGAAATTGGAGAAATGGCATATTCCTACCTCCGGACTTCAATTGCAATACATACAGCATAGAGGTCCTACAGATGTCTATCCTACTTCAGCAAAGAATCAGCGCGATATCGTCAAAGCAAAAAACGAAGTGACGACATATTCCTAGCTTCGGGTCTTGGCAACAACTCATATAAAGCCTAAAACACCATTGGAGATCATCCCACCCCAGAAGGGTGCGGTTATGACTCATCGGGGCTCCAAATTGAGCCTAACCTTAGGTAAAAAGCGGCATGGCAAATTCCTAACGCATGTTCTTCCGACAGTAATATGACTTAAGGAGATTACTTGAAAACGTCTTGTTCAGCCCCCGAAGGGATCAGAGACACGACAGTCACGGGTCTACACGAACATCGGCTTAAAGACTACATATCAAGGAATATATCAGCCAACTCGACGGTACCATGGACTAAAACCCTACTAAAACAAAACTAACGGACCCCTGTCGTAAAGAATAGGGGTTATCTACATACAACGTTAGCACAAGTTTCCTGTAAACCCAAGGGAGGTAAACTAAAAACACTCCGAATTGAGTACATAAACTAGAGACTCCGAAACGAGTGAATAAACTACACACTCTGAAATGAGTGGATAAACTAGAGATTCCGAAATGATTGAATAAACTACAAACTCCGAAAAGAGTGTATAAACTACTTCGCGCTAGACCAAGATATAAAACACAGAAGTGAGCATGCAAAATAAAAGAACGTATATTCTTTATTCATGAATCGAAATGCTTGAAAGATACAATTTATATATAGAAAAAATAATACAATTCTAGCCTCTAAGGAGGCCGGGCTTTCAATAAAGTAGCGATCTGCTCATTCTCTTGCTGCAGCTCCTTTTCATGCTCCACTATTGCGGCTAGCATTGCTTCGACTCGAACCCGTTATTCCAAACACAAAGAGAGCTTCTTGGAAATTTCCTGCTTAGCGGCTTCGGAGTCCCGCAGTCCTCGCTCAATAGATTCAAGGTCCCGCCTCAGCGCCACTCCTTCAGAAATGCACCGTCGAAGATTTTCGAAGATAATTCGGAGCCGCACATCATTTGTTTTTACCTGGGCATGTAATTGGCTTGATTCGCTAAAGCTGTCTCATGCTCCTTCTGCTTTAGGACCAGCTTCTGCTCGAAGTATTGAACGGAAGTGGCACTTTGTTCGATCCATGCGACCAGTTGAGCCTTCGAGGATAATGCCTCAGGCGTAAGACGTTTGTGCTCGATCTTATGAAGGCAAGCCTCGATTCACTTACAATAATCAACCCAGATGTTAACGAAATCTTCATTATGGAAAGTCACAAGAGTCGCCAGCATGGGGTTGACTTCGTTCGCGAAGTCCGCAGCAGAAGTGAGAGCCTCGACATCAAGGTCTTCAATAAACTCACTTAGCATGCGCCTACTATTTGCTGCACCTCTGGAAGATTGACGTTTAACGAAGGGCCCTGCGGGCATAGAAATACGAGACTCAAAAGGAACCAAAGCCAGCGTAGCTGCTATGAAATAAGACACATATATAGAAGGGTCAAATTTCAACCTAAAATAAAAAATATATGAATGAGATCCAACCTACCAATAGTTGAAAGCGACAAATCAAGGAGCATATAGGGCTCGGCTATTACTTCGTCTTCTCCTTCGAGCCGTAAGACTGCGGTTAGTACAAGGAAAAAGCCTATTAGAAAATGGCTACTCATGGAAAGATGAAATAAGAAATGAAAGATATACTAACCAACTCCAGATGGAGAGACGGATCCTAATTGGAAGGCGAAGTGCGAGGCTAACATTCGGCACAGATGATTGAAAAGAACGCCTGTAAGATGACTACAATATACGTAAGAAATTAACCCAAAGAGTAATATCAATGCCAAAGTGAGAAAATAAAAGAGTTTTACCTTCCGTCTCTGGGCCCGAGAAAACTCGGAGAGGTGCCAAAGAGATGGATGGAACAACAACGGTCATGGTACCAGCTGACAGGCCTTCTTTGCTCTGCAGAGCGCCAGGATTTACCGCGCCTATATTAGAAATAAAGGAGATATGAGTGAATGTGTCTAGCAGGATTGAGAATCCAAAAGTAATGGCACGGAAGATACCTGACGATGCCGAAACCATAGGTGTATCTAGAGCGTCACTAGTTGCCACGGCTTCTTCGACGTCCACCACCATTAGGAAGACAAATTCAACATTTGCCTCTTCATCTCCCGAATCAATAAGGGCCGTCATTATGCTAGCATCACCCGCCGATGTCGGGGATCTGCAAGGAGAGGAAGTGGTATCCGGAATAGTTTCAAACTAAAAATGAAGGCCTAGCGCCCCAGAGTCCCAGATGCTGGCACCTCATCCGCAGCGCTGACACCTAAACTCGGCCTTGCTGTATCATTCGATGAAAAATGTGTTATAATTCAAGGAAAAAAAACTACTAGGGAAAGAAACTCGGAAAAGTAAATAAGTCCTACTGGGTTTCATTAAAAGATAGTGCGCTATCTTACCTTGAAGTAACCACTCAGCCTCTTCATGAGCTGCATGCGCAATCTGCCTACAAGCGGTTGACAAGGCAGAAGGAATATCCTCCATGGGAACATCAGGGGATCATATCTCACTCGAATCCGCACCTATGGCCAAGTTAGACTGATGCTCCCTCGCTGCATGCTTCCGACGCTTCTTCTCGGCTTTAGCTGTGCGAAGAGATCTCTCCAGAATCACAGATAGAGGAACGTCTTCATCTGAATCATACCCAGCTTCCGGATTTGCTACAATGTCCGTCACCGGCTGCTTTAGTGATGCCTACCATAGTGTCCCTAGGGTGGCGTCAACGGTAGCCGGTAGCTCTGTAGGTTCCGTAGGTGCCATCAAGGGAGGAATATCCTCCGCACCACCGCCTAAAGATGGCATCGCACTCGAAATGACACAAGTTGCGGTGGTTCCTATAATAAAAAAGGAGGGGAGTCGGGGTGTAAACAAAATGAGCTAAATACGTGTATTCAAAAGCGTCACAAATCGAATCATACCGAGGTCCATAGAAGCGCGAAGCCTCTCCTCTTCCTCGAATGTTTTGAAGGATGCCAAAAGAGCCTCTTCGGTGGAGATGCCTGTTAAGAAAAGAGCGTTAATAAAATGTAATAAACGCTAAAATATACAAAAGAGTATAAATGAGATATACCCGATGTCGTAAGAGAAGAAAACGCTGCTTGCACGCGGGCCAATCTCTAAGAAGCCTTAATAGCAGCTTGAAAATTAGTTGCGGCATTCTTATCAGTAGAAGCTTCAAACAGATTGTCGTTGGTGCCGTATTCGGACAAGCCTTCACTATAGGGAGCATGAGGTTCCTGACCAAATACAACGTCATCCGAAAACATGGATTTTTCTTCTTTCGAGAGCTGGCGGAAACACTTGACGGTAGGAGCTTACGCTTTACAGGTCTCTTGGGACGGCGAGTCCTGATTTCTAAGCCAATACCCGACTTAGGAGACGTCGCAGCCATCATATTACCAGGAGCACTTACGTCCGGTCGTTGCTTAGCCGTCGATACTAATGGAAAGGCTCACGGAACAACGACCGCGTTGCTCTCTCTCAAGGAAGGACGAACACCTTCCCGTCACTTCAGCGGAACCACGGGATTACTGGCCGGGACAAAATCCTTATGATCAAGAAGTATCCGACTTTCTTCTTTGATGACGGTACCCGTCGCATGCTGATATCAGGCAATGTAAGGATTTGAGGCCTTCGGGATATGACTCGGCTCAGCGATCAGAAAATGAGACCTCGTATTCAGCCGCATAAAATAGTGCACCGCGTTGCGAATGCCCTCTTCTGTAGCAACCGGATCGATGAGAAATGCTTCAAGGGGAACGCCTTGGTTATAGCCAGATTGCTGAGCAAAGCGATGCGGGTTATACCTCATGAATAACACTGAGGCATTTTGCCTAAATACTAGGAAAGCCGGCCTGATGGAATACAAATGCGCGATCTCCCGGGCCCTCAGAGCAGAAACTTCATCCTTAAAGACATCATGAAGTGGCTGGACCACTTTAGAGGGTTCTTTACCAATGTTCAGAAGCCTATCAATAAAGGTCATGCTGTCCCGAATCATGCGCGGACGCAGGAGCAATCGCCGAGCCTCTCGCTGTGTTGGGTCCGGAGAAGAAGCGTCAACCAATTGCATGACCCAGGGGAAATTATACCCTTCATAAAATCTAGGTCTTTTATGCATACCAAAGGCACCCAACACGTGCATCTCAATCCATGAGGTGAAATGATGCAAAGGGAGATTTATGGGCTTCAGACTCGGCTGGGTGGTGTCGGCCGCTATACTTAGACCATGATACAAATGGGCCAATCCTGCAACCCCAACAGCTATACGCGTCCCCGCCTCAATGCGATGAGCTGGATAGAAAACAGACAGTCTCATGTAGCGATGGTGTATTGGGAGTGCAAACTAGCTCAGCCACAAACCAATGAAGCCCATGAAAAACGTATCATCGTCAATATCCGGAGCGACAATCTTTGCGAAAGGGGCGATAGGGGTGTCCAGAATAAAGAACTGCTTTAAATCCACATCTGCAATCGGCAATTTGTCCAAGCTAAACCCGAACGGATCATCAAGCTTGGAAAATTTCGCAGCCTTCTTCGATGAAACCTCCGGACAAAGGAAACGGGCAACAAAGTCCGTAAAGCTAACACCATGCCCTCCGGACTCCAAAAACAAGCTTTCGTATATATTTAACACTTTGATCAGGCTCGAGAACTTGTGCTGAATAGCATTTTCCGGAGTGAGGCCCATGATTACCGATTTGGTAGCAAAGATATACTCGTCAGGAGGAAGTATCTCTTCATAATGCTTCCGTTTGACAGGTAACCCGGAAATTTCTGCGAATTCTTCCAGCGAAATTGATACCCCACGGTCCGAAAAAAAAAACGTGTGGGTCGGAATATTCCACTGTTCCAGGAAGGATTTAACCCACTACACATGAGGAGTGTGGTAATAGAAGAGAGACGCGTAGACCCTGGGTATAACCCGGTTTTTAGCAGTACCGATTTCTTGGCCGATAAAATGCAACGGGCCCATTGGAGGTAACCAGACGGATGTCGAGGGGTCACTCCTATTATGTAAACCTGACCCCAAGGACGCGCTTCTCCCTGACACATGCGACGTCCCAAAATATCTAGGGCCATCGGCGACTGGACTAGTATCGACTCCATAGAAGGTTAGAGACAACCCTCCGCTGTCCAATTGACCTCGTCCATAGCATAAGCAACCTACGGAGGGTCAGCATAATGAATCAAAAGAATCGGTTCTGATGGCGCTGCACAAGTAAAGCTGAGCCGACCGCGGATAATATAGCTATACCACGCTCCCCATAGGTGAAGAGATTTCTATTCCGGATCGTAGTCTCGGATCAAAGCAAAAACTTCGATCAGTAAGGGTGTCAGCAAAAACACTCTCCGAACGAACATAAGAAAAAAAGGAACCGGAAGCCATAGTACCTAAAAAGAAAAACCACTGGAGAGTTAGCGAGTAGCATATTAAAATCACTACAGTCTAAAGAAAAAACAGTAGGCCCCACAAAATCAAGGAGATGGCTCATCAATGATGAGACATGCGCCCATTATGAGAATCCAAAAGGATTCTCATTACATGAGTAGTCCCATTAAGCAGTGGAGTTAAAAACTCCCAATGTTCTCAAAAAGCGAGTTATGTTAAAAGTAACAACAGATTCAAATCTGTAAAAGGGTATTAAAACCCTAAAAAGGAATAGGAAGGGGAATAAAATTCCTAAAAGTTCCAAAATTTCTCAGAGCTAAGCTCTGTAAGACAAAATGGAATTAAAATACTCCAATAATGGGATTAAATCCCAGAAATCCCCCATGCTGGGAGACAGATGGGAAATATAATGGAATTGAATTCCAGAAACCCTTGAAGATCAGGATCAAAGATAGGGTAAAATCTTAAGCAGAGAACCAACGATTCTCAAGAATGCCAATTGATTTAAGACCTACGGTTTACTCAAAAAAGGGGAAAAGTTCTTTTTTGAGATCTCTAAGAGATCATTTCAAAAAAAAGCCAAGCTCTGTTAATGGGATAAAAATCCAAAATGAAAAGGGGGGTCTTTTAAGAGCTAAGCTCTGTCCATTATCCTTACCAAATTTTTTGGCAGAGTTTAACTCTGATCAGAAGGAGTTCTGTGGGAAGAGATCTAAGCTCTGAAATGAGAATTAAATTCTCAAGGAAGAAAGAAACTTAAGGAAGATGATGAGACGACAATCATCTCAAGGGCCTATTTATAGGACAGTGGGGAGGACGGTTCGACTTCCTAGAAGATCCTACGATGGTAAAAATGACACCGTTGCACTCATGTGTGGGTCATGTGAGAACAACGGTGGGGGATATTTGTTCCCTTAATATTTAAATATAATAAAAAGAGCTAAGCTATGTTAAAGTTTAATGAGGCAGTGCCTCACGTGGCCTCCATGAGGGCGCCATCACCAGTGCTAATCCCTTAGGATTAAATCATATGGTGATACTACACGTGAAACTCACGTGGGCGCCAATATGAAAAGCACAGAAATTCTTATCATATATAAGAATTAAATTCTTAAGAGGCGCCCACGTGCACAACACGTTAGCGTCGGCGCCCAAGTAAAATCAAGTAGAATTAAATTTTACTTGGGGATATTTCCCTAAAAATTGGGATACTCTCTGTTAAACAGAGCCGTTGGATCAAAGATCCAATGGTGATGATAAATCATCAAATAATAGAATAAAATTCTATTAAGGGAAAATATTTCCCTATTCTTTATAAATGAGAAGGATATTTTCTGTTGAATAGAAAATTGTTGGATCAAAAATCCAATGAGATGGAAAAATATTTCCCTATATCTTTCTAAATAAAAAAAGATGTGCTCCGTATAACAAAGAGCCCTTGAATTAAAAAATCCAATGGTGATTAAAAATCACCGTTTGACAGAATAAAATTCTGTTTATGGGAAAATATTTCCCTAATCTTGAAGATATATTCTATGAAATAAAAATCACTGAATTAAAGATCCAACGGTGGATAAAATCCTCGGAACAATTTTGAGACCAATTAAATCAATTGGAATCTCCCAATAGGTGATTTTCTCAAAACTAATTAACAATTTACTTCTACTATATAAAGGATCCGAGACTTCAAGTCTCAAAAATACACGGAGACATATAAAGGGAACCACCATAAGCTTCTGCAAAAAATACAGAAGGCTCTAAAAAACAACAGAGAATTTAATTCTCAATAGAGAAGAAGATCTTTCTCTTCTCAAACCCTAGGTAAACAAACCTTAGAGATCAAAATATCTCTTTTACATATCATAGCATATCTAAGGGTTTAACCCTTCTCAAGAACTTAGTTCTTTCTCTGAATTTGAGATCCACAAAACAAGTCTCCCACAAGTTAAGAATTTAATTCTCATCGGGGAGATCTTGTTCTTGAGAATCAAAGATTAAAAAAAAGAACTAGGTTTAAAAAGAAAGAAAAAGGAAAAGAATCTATCCTATAGGAATTGAATTCTTTTGAAAATAGGGTTTAACCCTAAAAGAAGCTTAGTTCTTATAAAAAAAAAACATAAGAACTTAATTCTTAAAGAAAATCTGATCCCAGATTTTCAAAATAAAGATCTTGGTGATCATTAATGGTCAAAATGCCTTTAACAGAAATTTAATCTCTAAAAAAGAAAAGAAATTAGCGCCTCACATGCTTCCCACGTGGGCGTCCCAACGGCGCCCAGCGTCTTACGTGAAAAACACGCGGGCGCCCAAAACAGAGGGCCGGCGCCTCACGTGAAACACACGTGAATGCTGAGTAAAGTGCTTAGCACTTCATGTGCAGCCAAAATGAGTTTGTGCTTGGCACTGATTGGGCAGCGCCCAGCGCCTCACATGAAATACCTGTGGGCGCTCAACAATGCTCAACAAAATAAATGGGGTAGCGCCGCACGTGTTCTTTACGTGGACGCCATATAAAAAGTGCTTAGCACTATATATATATTAAGTCAAAACGACCAAGTGATTAGCACTGATTGGGCAGCGCCTATAACTGAAGGCTTCACATGATACCCATATGAGCGCTAGAATTTTAAACAAGTGCTTTGCACTTTTGCATAAAAAGATGGGGGGGGGGGGCGAACAAACTGAGCCCAAATAAGTGCTTAGCACTTTTGAACAAAACAAATTGAGTAGACTAAGCCCAAATTGGCTAAGTCTCTCTGAAAAGTTTTCTGGCAGCTGAGCCTAAATGCTCTGTTGTTGGATCTTAATAAAATGATCCTGAAAATACTTCTAAGTTGATCTTAGTCTCAAAGAGGACTAACATATCCTTAGTTAAAAATAAATTAAGACCAAATGCTCATGTATTTAAGTTAATCTTAATCTCAAAATAAATTAACAGTCCTTAAATAAAACAAAACATTTTTGAACTAAGGGAACATACAACCTAAGTTCAAAACCCAAATCTAAAATATACGGATTTGGACTGATCCGCGCCCTATGGGCGACGGCATAAACTAGTCTCCGTATACAATCCATGGGCAACCAAAACAAATAAAATACACAAGACATGAAGTGAACTGCTGGAGCAGGAGAAAGTGGTTATTGTAACGCGATAACGTAATTAACTGCAGGGGCTTGCGCCTGTAGGGAAGAGTGTCCCCACAATAAAAAAAACCCCTCACAAATGAGGGGGGATCAGATGAAGTCTGCTACAACGGTCACAACTATCCAAACCTCCGATATATGGTGCCATAAATCAACTTGGTATCTTCAGAGAGGTGGATGGATATGTCCAAATAGCATCTGCCCCCAAATTCAGGAAAGACGTTCAATCCCAGTCCGTCTTTGTTTTCGGCGGTAAACACTGGGTTTATTAATCGTATGAATATCGTTTAGGTATTCATAAATTAATCGGGTTCGATCGTCACTCGTGTACACCGGTTAAATACTTGATGCGAAATCTAAATCAAATATGGTGGAACTTAGGCCTACTAGATTACTTTAGTGATAATGGTTAATATGTAAAAACTTGGGTTGAGAATACCGACTTTAACACCATGGAATGTCATCCCCATTTAGATCCGCCAAATCTGAAATTTCCCCGTACATGTAATTTGTGAAAATCATAGTAAATTAGATACATACTGGAATGTTGTGTTCGAGGGCTCGTATCAAAGCTGACTCGACAACCTAGAACCTTTGTATTTTGGTAATTCGATACGGTTATAACACAATGATGAAAATTGATTGGGAGTGCAGCTCTGGACTGCAGTACAGAGCAGTACTCCTTGTTGACATATGAATTAAAATGTTTTTATTACTCTGTATGAAAATGATATTTTGCGGAACCCTATACCGTTATGAATATTATCCTGTTAGATAACTATTGGTGATGGTTTCATTCATTTTTATTGTCATTTACTATTTTAATTATATTTTAAATCGCCGTTACGTACTGCAGTCCCAGACAGGGACATAATGTATACCCTGATCTTAAACAGTGCCTATCTCTCAGCACACAATGGGTATTGTCGATCCGTCTAGTGCGTTGAAAACCTAATTAATAGATATAAATATTAGCAAAGCAGTGTCACCTAATTATGATCCCAACAGGATGAAAACTGTGTTACGAAAGGAACTTTCTGTTCAGGAACTGAATTTCCAGTAGAGAACACAACAAAAGAAATGACTGTGATTCGCAAACCCGAAACCCGATTGACCTGAAACTAATTTCGTTGAATTGCTTATTAAGTTTGCTTTATACCCATTTTGTATCATCTTGCTTAGTACGATTTGATGTGATTTTTCTAAATTCTTAAGATGGGTAATGACTTATATTGCATATGACTTGCTTAGCAGCATAGTTCACATATTTATCCGACTGTGATACCTTTAACGATAGTGAGAGCCCTTATTAATTTTTAGTGTATATTGTATTGTCGAATGTGAGTGGTATCGGTTTAGTTGTGTCGAGTATGCCGGTGAAAAGTGAATGATTTGTGATAGTGAACGGTACAGTGAATAGTGGATAAAGCAGTGTTATTGGTACATACTTGTACACAACTAGCCCATACTTATAGATAGAGAACCTGGGGGAAAAGGGGAAATCGAAGTGGAAATGAACTTCTATTTAGCGAGATTAGCGATTTGGAGTATGCAACGACTCTTATATATATTAGGTTTGGACTTAGCGGTCCGGCTAACATGGTTATGTCCCGAGCAACAGTGGGCCGTAGTCTCGGGTATGTACGGGACCCTCGTTAAACATGATCACTCGTTTCCACAAATTCGATTTCAAAATTTACCTAGTGACCAGTAGGAACATAGATCACTTACTGCATTGATTATTGATATATCGATTATCTGCATTCACTGCTTCTACTGTTATTAATTCTATTTCATGCCTCATTATTGTTATCATATTATTGCTATTGCGTCACTCTGACGACTTGAGTATGCATGCTCAGAACTTGAAGAGGACAAAGCCCAGGAGTTAGATCTACCGTTCAAGGTCGCAGAGATTTAGACGTTTGTATTTTCAGCATTTTTATCGCTTTCTATAAAGAAACCCTGTATTCACACTTGGTTAGTAGTTCCCTTTTCTGTTGAACTATTGTAAATTGTGAACAATGAAAGTTGATGTAATAAACTAGTGATTTGTTTCCTTTACTTATGTGCTATATTTACTGATTACCATGTAATGCTAGAAGTCGATGTGTGATTACGACGGTATTATTCCTTGACCGTAGGAGCATGGCTGGCCTAGTCGTCTCCCATATTCCGTATTTTGGGAAGCGGGGCGTGACATAGTTTTGTTGGTATTAGAGCGCCGAGTCTAATAGAAGGGGATAACATGAACTATGCTTTATCATATTGTTTTCACTTCACTATCTTTTGTAGGGTTCCTAGGCACTCTAATGGAATCTCACAAGTGATCAAACATGCACAAATCAAATTTTACGAGTGCCTACAAACCCTAATACGGATCGTTAACTAGATATATAGGCAATGCGAGCATGTAAACGAATTTAATGCTAGAGGAAACTAAGAGTACGGAAATACAACCTTTGTAGATCCGGTCCTCCACCTCCACGGCTCCGCGATGATCTCCCTCCGCTGTCCAAATCGAACCATGACTCTCACGGTGGTTCCATCGGAGGAAAAACGGGCTAGGTCATCGAAGACGATGCCGAAGATGATCTACGTCGAGGCATCGCTAGATCAAGCTCCAACTTCACCAAGTCAAGAAAACTTGTGAAGGAAACACCCTATACTACTTGGCAAGAGGTAGAGGATGAAGAAATAGGATGTGGGTTCACTTTAGAATTGGATTTCTCACTAGTTTTCATCACTTGCCATTGGAGTAGCAAGCTTTCTTCATGGAAGAGAAGATGATGAAGAAGAAGATGATATGATATGTTAATAAAAGTAGAAAAGAAAATATAATACTTATCATATCATTAACCTTAGTTAGGTGTAGAGAATTGACTAAGGTTAGTTTGAAGGGTTAGGGTTAAGAAAGAAGACAAAATGGTCACTTAGTCAAAGTTTCAAGAAACTTCAACTACAAACAAAATAAGCCACCATTTCATTTTCTTTATCATTTTCTTTTTCCAAAAATAAACAAAAAGAATAAATAAAAGAATAAGTAAATAAAATGAAACCCTAACCATTCATATAACCATGGTCAATTCTTTACACAAACCCAAGCTTGCATGTATCATCAAACATGATACAATCATGTGCACAAATGTATATCACATATACAACTTGCACAATTCAAGTGAGAAAATCCATTTAAAGTGAACCAATACTAGTTAATGCAAAGTAATATATCAAATATATAATTATACATTAAATCATTAAATCAACACTTGATTCAATGATCCGGTCATGTCGCATATAACCGGCTAGTATCCAATGTGTCGTCTTATCGAATCAATCCTTGATTCGATAACTAGGTTATATCGCATACAACCATTCGACACATTCATCGCGAGAATGAAATACGGTATCACATACACGCATTATTCTCGGTCCCGCACATATCTCATATGCGCTCCTATTTCGTTTCGCTTGAGCCAGGAAACCTCTGTGTAGGACTCTAAAGACTCGTCAATACGCCGGCAGCAGGTGATGATCATATCAAACACCCACAAGCCGCAAGCGGTCTGCTAAACGTAACGGCCACCCGGGTATTGAGCGATCAGAAGATCGACGAGAAAGCCCTCTCACACTCCTGTGAATCCAACCAGTAACACTTACCGTACAGTCCGGTCTGTTCGTCTGATATGTCGCATATCTCGCCTAGGGGTGGTAAACGTCAGACCCCAGTAGCTCGATAAGTCATGCCGACTTGAGGACCATAACATTCGTGAAACTACTGATAACTCTTACCAGTATATCACTGCAACCCTGGCCAGGGATTTCTTGTTATGGCCAGTCGAGCATAGCACAACATCAACCCCCAATACCGGGAGAGACGAATCCCCTCCTATCGCTCATTGCCTCCATGTGAATCGGGACTGTACCCAAAAACCACCTGTTTGCACGACTCAGTAGAGCCGTGGTAGGGTGGAAATCAAAGCACAGTGGGAGACACACAAGACTCTATGACGATCTCGGGTCAACAGACTAAGCTGTACCAGTATCACCAGAGAACTGCCATCTGACGTGAGGTATAATACCATCTGGGAGTTCTCGGCGAGTCCGTTCAGTGTACCTAATCTCCACTGAGCACCCGTATATCATCTCTGATGTCAAACACCAATGGATATGGGATCATCCATCGCCCATCTGTATGGGTCGAGAAGGTATACGCTAGTCTACACTGGTATATCGATGCCCCGTCTCGATACACCCACGACTAGGGACTTTGAAGGATGTACTTATGGACTACCATGTCCCCACTAGTATGATCCGCATCATAGTCCAGGTAGTCAAGTACGCATCCTAAGGGCTTTACCAACATGTAACAGAGAGAGACAATCAGTGTACACGTTAAGGTAAAGAGTAACCAGATAGCATACTATCATGTCGAGCGAGAAAGTCCTCCCTATATATGTCCAAGCATCCACTACAATATACATCCTATGTATAGTAATGGCCTCTAGGGCATACATATAACTAACAATCTCCCACTTGCACTAGGGCCATCTGATAGCATTGGTTGTAGTATCTCATACTCAACCATCCCATAAAAATCTCTCTCTGGGAACAGGCCTTTGTGAGTGGATCCGTTGTGTTGTCCTCTGAGTCTACTCTCCTAACCTCGATCTCCTTGGAGATCAACCATCTCCATGATCAGGTGATACTGCCTTAGAATATGTCTGGATCACTGATGGGACCTGCGTTCCTTGGCACAAGCCATAACTCCATTGTCTCACAATGGTAGGAACGTAGTTCATCTCATGAACCTATATACACCCAAACAGCCTCTTTGGTAGCATCTTAAGTAGCGATGTATCCTGCCTTTATCGTCTAGTATGTCACGGTATCTAGCTTGGAACTCTTCCAACATACCGTCCCTTTACTGAGGGTAAAGACAATGCCTGTGACTGACATTCAGTCGTCTTTATCACCCTGGAACCATTCCAGTGATTCTCCCCAGGGTCGATTGATATCTTCTCACTACAACTAGTGAGAATCCTAACATCCATTTAGATCTATCTCATAGATCCAAAACCCAGGATTTAGGAGGTATCACTTTGATCCTATTTCGAGAATCATTGTGATAAACGGAGATTGATCGAGCGTAGCATAGGAAACTCCTTCCCTAACAAGAGTATGTCATCTACGTATTCTACGAGGATCGTCACCATACTTCCTACTACCTTTTTGTTTATACAAGGTTCATCTACCATTTTGATGATGTCAACTTCTTTGACTAATCCATCAAAACAGATGTTCCAACTTCGCGATGCCTGCTTTATCCTATAAAGCATCTTGCACACGTTTCCGCTGCTCCCACTGTCTACGAGGCCCTCTGGCTGTGTTCTTATAGACGTTCTCTTCTAAATCAATATTTAGAAAAGTAGTCATGGCACCCAACCACCAGATATCGTAGTCATGGTATGTAGCCGTGGCAAGTAGGATCTGGATGGATTTAAACATAGTCCCTGGAAAAGATTTCATCATTATCCGTGCCTGGTTGATGACGAAAAACTTTAACAAGTCTAGCTTTGAAAGTCTCAACTTTTCCATGTACACCAAGTAATCTTCTCAAGATATACTTGCTCCTGATGGGGATTTAACCCTTCAGATATAGCAACCAAAGTCCATACTTTGTTGGTGTATATGGATTCCATCTCAGACCGCTAAGCATCCAGCCATTCTTACAGAGTCCCTACTCTTGATGGCCTGCTCGAATCTAGTTGGGTCATCATCTCATGACGCAATCCTCGCTCCGACTGTCATCGAGAAACCGAGGTATCTCTCAGGCAGGCGGGAACCCTACCAGATCGGCGGAGAGGCTGAGGTTCGTCGGGGACTATAGAATCCTTTGGTTCTGTCAAATCTTCAGCTGTAGTTTCGTATAGCTGGAACCTTTCCAGTTCTACAGAACTGACCTTGCCTTGATCTTGTCCGGATTTTGCTTTTGACATAGGCCGGACAATCCCAAATCTTAACTTATTTAAGAGATAGGATCTTCCCTTTCCATATCACATATGAAGTGGTAGGCAGTGATTTGATTCGAACCTAATTCAATAGGTATGCAGCTTCTCAAGCGCATAACATCCAAAAGGAAATAGGTAACTCAGTAATACTCATCATAGAGCACACGATATCTAATATTGTGTGACTGCTCCGCCCCGATACACCGTTGTGCTGTGGTGTATTCAGAGGAGTAATACTGAGAGAGAATCTCATTTTCCTTTAGAATGGTCCAGGAATGCCATGCACAAGTATTCTCCTCCCTGATCTCATCATAGGACATAATACTTATACCCGGTTATTGGTTCTCTACTTCTAACTTATATTCTGTGAATATCTCAAAAGGTTCGGACTTGTGTTTCAACAGGAACATATGTCAGAATCTTGAGAGATTATCAGAGAATATAATGAAGTATAAAGAACCAGTCCTGGCATGTGTAGACAGGAGACCTTACATACATCATCATGCATCAGTCCCAAGAGTTTACTAACTCTTTCTCAGTTTTCAGCAAACGGAGCTATGGTCATCTAATCTTTGCGACATGACTGACAAGTTTCACAAGATGTAAATTCAAACTAATTTAAATATGCATCTAAAATGTAACTTCAGCCAGTCGGGTCGCATTGATGTGACCTAGTCTACAATACCTCAAGAAGAATTCGTTCATTTCTGAACTCTTCCTCTTGTGTGTGTTCTGAATACTAAGAACTGTAGTTTGATTTAGAACGTCAATGCTTTTAGATAACGTGCCTGAACCGATCAACTTTTGATATAGGAAATGTTCAAAACATTATCCATCAATACAAAATTATATCCTTTCTTTACTAATAAAGAGACTGATATGATTTTGTATATCAGGTTCGGTATCTAATAGCATTTGTTCAGAATCAATGTATTCGTAATACATGGTGATAGTGACCAACAGACTTGGCTGCAACACTTGCCCCGATTTCTGCCTCATGAAACTTATCACCCGTTCTCAGTTTTTCTACCTTTTTGTAGCCCTATGTAACAGATTACATATCTGGGATCCTGATCCGGTATCATATACCCAGGATGCAGAGGATACTGAGAAACAGTTCTTTGTAATGAACACACCCGAAGGAGATGCATCATATGCACTTTCTTTGTTTGGGCGGCATAGGAATTCTGGTATTCCCCAATTTCCTGCTCTGTCTTATAACAATTATAAGTTGGAGCGGGACCAACGTTCCCCAGCTCAGTATAACAAGCGGGTTCGGTCAATACATACATTTTATTATCTTGATTAAGGCGTGATATGGTCGCTACCAGGAGAGAGAGAGAAGAAAACACTCAGCGTGCGCTCTTGCAAGATTAGATTGGTTATATACTTTATCTAATCAGGATGGCTCCCACTGTTTTTATCAAATCTTCCTTCAAACCTTAAAAGGAAAGACTAGCCGGGATTAATTACACTCTACAAGTTCGCCAATCTTTCAGCCAGGCCAGTGTCGGAACTTTGAGGGAGGTTCCCCGTGCTTTCGCACGGACCTAATTACAGTAAACCTCGTTTTCCCAAAGGCGTAACCCCGTTGACACCTTTCTAGACACCTACTTGATCGGCTAATTGCAAAGTGCAAAACTCTCCCAGGAGTAACAATTACTCGCAGTGGGTATCGGGATCCAACTATCATATAGAAGGTATGAAATCTCATTGCAAGTTTCAACACTTGAAACTCTCGATAATGGTTTTTACCCCTAGCACCTATGACCTTGGCTAAGGTCAACAAATCATAGGTACTAGTCAAGTTCTACCCGTCATTTCGTGATTAATTAGACCCACCCACATGACCCTTGGCTAAGGTCAACAAAGCCACATGACTGTCCTAACTAATCGTATCATATGCTGTATAGGAAGACATCACTTAGCTACCGCACACTACGCCTCGGCTATGGTCGACAAACGTAGCACGAATACTAAGTACTCTACTTCCTAAAATGACGGAGGGTTGCGAATGGTTTTTGTGAAAACCTTTAACTCTTTGAACTTGATCTCGTTGCGGAATCAAATGGTTTTTAAATGGAATGTTTTCGAGGCTTTTCTAGTTTTGCTAAAGGGGTCACTCCCGGTGAAGGGATCGTCGACCCTTTCCTGGTCGAATGAGGTGTGGGATATATCATATATATCACTGTGCAAAGCAGAAACTATAGAAGCGATCAAAGACAAACCGAGGGCTGTAGCATCTGCCAGTTATTGCTAAAGGAGTCACTCCCGGTGAAGGGATCTCGGTCCTTTCCTCATCGAATAAGGTGCAGGATGTTCTATAATGAACACCGCAATGCAAAGCAAGAACTGTAGCTACCTGTTTTTATTTTGAAATTCGATTCCACAACATCAATTAGGTTTATTTTCTTTCATTAATCTCATTAATGAATATCCCATCATTAAGATCCACTTAAACATCACAGATAAATATAACGTACGCTTATGCCATCCGCATTCGCCTCGATGTCCCGTCTGCACCGTTAGGCTAGGTAACTAACGGCAGAGCGGGGCAGGGCTAGCGCGGGTGTAAAACATAAGCAACGTTTATATAATATATCATATATACTATATACAGTATCTATCATAGAACATATCACATGATCACATCACAGATATCGCAGCAGAAGAATCATATGAAATATTGGATATACTAGGACGTCCGTGTTTTCAATACGAGCCAGTATAAAACATGGATTCCACGGTCGCGATGAATAGCGAAACCCACACCCCTAGACCCCTACGAGAGCGTCAAGCAACCCTACCAATTCTAGAGTTAGGAGACCCGGACTCGACTCCTCGAGTTGGTCTCCCACTGGACTCCAGAACCCGGTTACTTGTGCTCCCCTCCTTGGGTCTATCCTAGTGCGGAAAAGTAAATAATATACAAACGGTGACATCTTCCGCAACCTGGAAGTGCCCCAATAAAAGAATATTACATACAAGTTTTTACATGAATGAAAATGAAAAACACTCATCTCACATAAAAACCCCCCGGCTATTCAAACACGACGATCCAATATAACATATCCAGCAACACATAACATCACATGTCATCAACGTAAGTAAATATGCGCATCCCAATTGTCGTTGACATATAGCAACGAAACCGGCGATATCACATATTACACTTACGGTCACAGAAAAGAAAGTGTAAAACTACAACAGTTGGAATCCGCAACATCCTCAGACATCGCATGCCTGACTAAATGAATTCCTTAGACATCGCATGCCTAACAACTATAAACCCCGCATTTTAGTCTCATTATCGAAAACACTTTTCAATATCAAGTCGGGCTATTCAATAGGATTCCCGACATCCTGATCGAATGCTCGTCGCAAACTTTAGTAGGCAGCCGCACCCCCGATACCGTCGACGAAGTGCACCAAGGCGGAACACCGCTGCCGCGAGCACCCGAACGGATGCTTTCGGCGACGGGGTTCTCCTACAGTCACTTGGTCGGGGCTATGGAGCGAGGCTGTCTATTAAGTTTACCCGGCGAGTATCCGCGTACGCTACGTGATTGCGACGGACTTTTGATCACATCAAAATTCCGTGGCAACCGATCAAGTGAGACTAAAGTGCTATGTTTATAACATTCATTCAGTTATCTCATAACTACTTGTGAATTCCAATTATTGTATCCCATTCCGGATAAATAGATAATGTTAAACTTTCCGATCGGACAATCGAACACCTAAGTTTTCCCGAAACAGATCAACACTTGAAATAAGTTTAAAAACATTCACTTCGTGCCTCAGTACCAACGGTCCAGCCGTAGAAGGGTCAAGCCAACGCCTCACATGTGGCACGCCGTACTGCCCCAAACCTGAAGGTTCAAAGAGCAGTTCAAGACGGTCACATAATCGAGTTAAGGTTTGTTGTCTTCTAGAGGGACCATCGCGTTACTTGCACTACTTAGAACGTCTTTAAACCATGGAAAAATCCAACACTTGGAAATTTCCCGGCAGGGGAAAAAGTGGGTATTTATATCCGGTCGAACTTTTTAACATATTCTAAAATTTATCCGGAAAGCCACATAGACAAAATCTGCTACTCCGATCGAAACACCGAATCCCCAAAACAACCCCAGAAAATTCAACTCTTGAATAAATATTAAAAATTCCCAGAAAACTCAGCATCTGAAACAATGAATTACTGTGCAAATTTTAAAGGCTGACGTCATACTTTAGCCGCGGAACCGCCGCATAAGCTAGGCTTACGCCGCGGTTCCGCCGCGCATTAGAGGGTTCAGGAGATAAATTTTGCGTCGTAATTCTTAGAATTCCCTGCTGAATTTTTTAGCAATTTTTAATTTGGAAAAATCCACGTTTTCAGAAAAAGTCCAGAGAGCGTGGAAAAATGGGGCTTCGGGTTCGATCGGACTTCAAACTCCGTCTAGACTTCGCCTAAGGCTCTAGCTAGGCTCTGATACCACTGTAGGGTTCCTAGGCACTCTAATGGAGTCTCACAAGTGATCAAACATGCACAAATCAAATTTTATGAGTGCCTACAAACCCTAATACGGATCGTTAACTAGATATATAGGCAATGCGAGCATGTAAACGAATTTAATGCTAGAGGAAACTAAGAGTACGGAAATACAACCTTTGTAGATCCGGTCCTCCACCTCCACGGCTCCGCGATGATCTCCCTCCGCTGTCCAAATCGAACCATGACTCTCACGGTGGTTTCATCGGAGGAAAAACGGGCTAGGTCATCGACGACGATGCCGAAGATGATCTACGTCGAGGCATCGCTAGATCAAGCTCCAACTTCACCAAGTCAAGAAAACTTGTGAAGGAAACACCCTATACTACTTGGCAAGAGGTAGAGGATGAAGAAATAGGATGTGGGTTCACTTTAGAATTGGATTTCTCACTAGTTTTCATCACTTGCCATTGGAGTAGCAAGCTTTCTTCATGGAAGAAGAAGATGAAGAAAAGTAGATGATATGATATGTTAATAAAAATAGAAAAGAAAATATAATACTTATCATATCATTAACCTTAGTTAGGTGTAGAGAATTGACTAAGGTTAGTTTGAAGGGTTAGGGTTAAGAAAGAAGACAAAATGGTCACTTAGTCAAAGTTTCAAGAAACTTCAACTACAAACAAAATAAGCCACCATTTCATTTTCTTTATCATTTTCTTTTTCCAAAAATAAACAAAAAGAATAAATAAAAGAATAAGTAAATAAAATGAAACCCTAACCATTCATATAACCATGGTCAATTCTTTACACAAACCCAAGCTTGCATGTATCATCAAACATGATACAATCATGTGCACAAATGTATATCACATATACAACTTGCACAATTCAAGTGAGAAAATCCATTTAAAGTGAACCAATACTAGTTAATGCAAAGTAATATATTAAATATATAATTATACATTAAATCATTAAATCAACACTTGATTCAATGATCCGGTCATGTCACATATAACCGGCTAGTATCCAATGTGTCGGCTTATCGAATCAATCCTTGATTCGATAACTAGGTTATATCGCATACAACCATTCGACACATTCATCGCGAGAATGAAATACGGTATCACATACACGCATTATTCTCGGTCCTGCACATATCTCATATGCGCTCCTATTTCGTTTCGCTTGAGCCAGGAAACCTCTGTGTAGGACTCTAAAGACTCGTCAATACGCCGGCAGCAGGTGATGATCATATCAAACACCAACAAGCCGCAAGCGGTCTGCTAAACGTAACGGCCACCCGGGTATTGAGCGATCAGAAGTTCGACGAGAAAGCCCGCTCACACTCCTGTGAATCCAACCAGTAACACTTACCGTACAGTCCGGTCTGTTCGTCTGATATGTCGCATATCTCGCCTAGGGGTGGTAAACGTCAGACCCCAGTAGCTCGATAAGTCATGCCGACTTGAGGTCCATAACATTCGTGAAACTACTGATAACTCTTACCAGTATATCACTGCAACCCTGGCCAGGGATTTCTTGTTATGGCCAGTCGAGCATAGCACAACATCAACCCCCAATACCGGGAGAGACGAATCCCCTCCTATCGCTCATTGCCTCCATGTGAATCGGGACTGTACCCAAAAACCACCTGTTTGCACGACTCAGTAGAGCCGTGGTAGGGTGGAAATCAAAGCACAGTGGGAGACACACAAGACTCTATGACGATCTCGGGTCAACAGACTAAGCTGTACCAGTGTCACCAGAGAACTGCCATCTGACGTGAGGTATAATACCATCTGGGAGTTCTCGGCGAGTCCGTTCAGTGTACCTAGTCTCCACTGAGCACCCGTATATCATCTCTGATGTCAAACACCAATGGACATGGGATCATCCATCGCCCATCTGTATGGGTCGAGAAGGTATACGCTAGTCTACACTGGTATATCGATGCCCCGTCTCGATACACCCACGACTAGGGACTTTGAAGGATGTACTTATGGACTACCATGTCCCCACTAGTATGATCCGCATCATAGTCCAGGTAGTCAAGTACGCATCCTAAAGGCTTTACCAACATGTAACAGAGAGAGACAATCAGTGTATACGTTAAGGTAAAGAGTAACCAGATAGCATACTATCATGTCGAGCGAGAAAGTCCTCCCTATATATGTCCAAGCATCCACTACAATATACATCCTATGTATAGTAATGGTCTATAGGGCATACATATAACTAACATCTTTTACTTCCATTTTTGTATCTAATCATATCCTTTCATTTATCTTCCAGCGACATACTTTCTCGAATGATCTCTTCTCGGACTCTAGTTCTTAGGATCGCACAAGAGGATTTTGAACACACTCACAACTCTCGCGGAACCCCAAGAGAGAAAGACGGACTTACTTACTGAAGGTCTCAGGGAAATTACCGCATTAGGAGGATCCTCAGCTCTTATTGTCGCCCCTGAGGGTGCCGCTGCACCCACTACACCTGCCAGAGCTAGCACTGTATCGGATTTCCGAAGGCTAACCCGACTGTGTTTACAGGGCTAGCCGAACCACTTGAGTCTGAGCAATGTCTAGTCAATATGGAGAACCAACTGACGGCCACACGGGTCTCCGATGAAGAGAAAGTGAACGTGATAAAGATTCAGCTGGAAGACGAAGCCCGTACTTGGTGGTCCGTCGAAGAGAGCAGACTCGATGGGCTGATTGAATAGAGTAAGTTCAAACAATGCTTCTTGGACCACTACTTCCTCTCCACCGCCAAAGCAGAAATGGAGGAAACGTTTATCTTGCTGAAGCAGAACGGTCGTCCCGATGTATATGCAGAAGACTTCAACCGTCTGAACCGATTCGCTCTTTATATGGTCACTTCAGAGGCCATGAAACATTTCAGAAAATAGAAAATAATATTTTTGGAATTTAAATAATAAAATAATAAATTTTATGAATATTATACAAGTATGGAAATAAGTTTTAGTAAAATGGTATAATTATATATACCTATATTTTAGAAAATAATTGGGAATTAAAATAAATTATTGTTTATGAAAGCAGTTAAATTGATTTGGGCTTTTATAAATTAAAATATATTTATTTCCATACAAGTTAATGTTAAACTCGGTTAGTATTTCACTAATTATGTATAAAACCAAATTTATTTATTAAACATGTTTTAGTGTGCATGACATATCATGTATATGTTAACACCTCATATTGTTTTATCATGGTTTATATTTTTTTTAAAAGAGAAAAAGAAAAGATAAATGAAAAGATAAAAGAAAAGAAAATAAATGAGAGAGAGGATATGGCGGTGACTTTGAGTTATGCGGACAGAGAATGAGAGAGAGGGGGAGAGAGAGAGGGGTGGGGGGGATGGTTCTAGTAACCATGGTTTCATTCTTCAATCATTCTTCATCTTCTCCTTCTTTATCTTTCTCCATCTCCTTCATTACCCTCTACTACCACCACAAACCATCCTCAAAACCATCTCAAAACACCACAAAGCCTTAACAAAAATTGTACTTTAGCCCATTTCAAGCAACATGGAGTGATCAAGTTCTAGTTTTGAGCAACCTTGGCCATCTTAGAATTTTCTTCAGTTGCTCTATGAGGTAATAACTCCACTTCTAGATTAGTTTTAAAGTTTCCAAACCTTATACTATAGTTTAGAGTTAAAAAGTGCATGTTTGGTGATCTCGGAAAATTCTAAAGTGAGGTTTTGTGGATCAATTGAGTAGTAGTGGGTAGTAGAGACTTAGAGAGTGATCATAACCTCTTTAAGTGATATAATTCCTAGTCTAGATGAACCTTGAAGTCTCAAACTTAAGATTAGATTTTTCTGATATCGGTTTTCTTTGAGCTTTGATGATCAATTGGAATCTGGTATTACCCAAGAACTTTGAAATTTAATAGCAGATACTGTGAGGTGTGCAGACCAATAGGAAGTTAACGTAGAAGCCCGAGCCCCTAACTCCTTTACTTGGCCGCCAAAATACACCTTTGAGCTGCAATTTGCGGCCACATTTGTGAATCTTGGTCTGGGGTTTAGTCTATAGCTTAATCACTAGATAACTAGGCCCATCCTATATGTAAAAAAGGCTAATTTCACTTTAATAAAAATCTGGGAGTATTTTACTAGGTTTCTGTCGTTGTTTTCGATATTCTGAAACTTGGTTTTTGGATTTTCTTATGGTGACTTGGTCGTTCGACGTTCATACGTCGACGCCACAACGTATTTTGTTGTTTTAGCACGTGTTGACCATAGATTTTAACCTATGTGCCTTTCGCTTGTCGTATCGGTTTTGGATATGGATTTCTATGAATTTCGATTCAGGTTTTCATTAGATTTTGGTCATGGATTTCGATTGTAGGTACATTTGCGTGGACTTCCAAGACGACGAAGGAGAGTAAGGCATCCATCGACTTCGGCTAGAGCGAGAATAGTAGGTGAGTAGATGTATATCTACGGAGGAAGTCGAGTGGATGGCATATAGTATCCCCGCAACCGTAGTACTAAGATACTAGATATATAGTTATAAATATATAGATATTAGATATGTATACCTAGCTAATAGGGTTCTAGGATACTATAAGCAATAATAGTATACTTGTACGAAGGTATATCCTTAGTTCTAAATTTTCTTAGCCTTGAGCCATATGTATATACGCTTTTACACACACACACACATATCTGAGGATAATTACGATACAACATAATGAGATGAAGATATGATATGCTATGATGACATGAGTCGATATAATTGGATATGATGATATGAGGCGATATTATATGATATGATATGAGATGACATGACATGATACGATATGACATATGATGATATGAGTTGATGATGTACGTGACTATAGATCCATATTATTGATTTGATGATATCGTACGATGGATTATACCGTACGTGATATGATGAGGATGGATCGCCGATATCGAGTCGGGAAATATTGTTTTTAAATCACTTAAATAGATATTAGGATATATTTAGAGCCATACCTATTTTCAAAACTAACGAATCGTTATACACTTTTATATGATAATTTCAAGGGATGTTACGGATTTTCAAATGGTATCTTTTTTCAAAAACATCGTAGCCCCTATTTTCAAAAATAACGGTTCGTATTATTTTAAACTATAACTGTATGGCTCATACGTAGTTATGTATTTTATATTGTTCGCGTTTACGTTTTCTTTATTCTATTTACGCCTGCGCTACGATTTCTTATTTCTGCATACGCTCGTATTATTTTCATTTACGACATATATACTACGTTTCGAGTACTTATCTTTATACGATTTCGTCTGCTAGGACACACGCACCATTACCGATGATGCGCATGTTACACGTACACTTAATCGCCGGCTCACATACACATCATCGGTAATTGCCATGCCACGTACATATTAGAAATCGCTATGTCACTGTATCGCCTTATAATTTGTAGAATTTTAGTTATTGTTTAGTACCCAGTACCATACATACTAGTTCAGATATTGTACTTCCTTACCTAGTTACACAACACACTTATATGAACACACTTGCTATATATTACAGTATTGTTCCGTGCATGTACATATTGTTTCATCATCATTACCTGCTTATGAGATTCTGTTTTCATTAGATTTCTGGATTTGAGAAACCACATATACATTTTAAAAACTTATGATTGTTTTAAAAATGCGGTTTCTCTTGATATGATATTTCGACGTCCACCATGAGTTTTTTCGGTGCTGAGCTATGATGTTTACCCTATTCGAGAAGTGAGGAGTCACCGTCTGCGAGTATATGGTGGACCCGGTACAGTACCTCCGGGCAAGAAGATCGTATAGAAAGGTGTTGAACCCGGCAGGGGAACACTACCTACCGGTGACAGTATTGGACTCGGCGGATACCCGGAGGATACCAACCGGAGTGATATAAGACAGATGGATATGAGGACCGATCTGATGAGACGGTGCCTGAGATATGATGATTTACTTTTCGATACTGGACACGGGTTTTATGATGATTTTGAGTGTCGATGCTGGGCCCTCAAAATTTTATGATGATTTGATGTGTCATTGATGGACACATGTTGGATGATATATATTCATATATATACGACACAGTTGACATGGTACCATATATTGACACAAGCATAACTTTATATATTTTATTATACTTATGTATACACGATCATCTTTGTTACCACACGGCATGATATCATTATATTACCGTATGACCTAGGAGATCGTCATATATTCAATTTCTACCTGCTGACGTCTTCTACTCACGAGTTGGCAACTTACCCCCGTTGTGCCATAATTTTCTTGCAAGATCGACCGCTCGGATCAGTAGCGGCTTGCTGGCACACTGCTCCTTTCTTGGTAATTTGTATTGGTAAGTGGGTTATAGTTCAGAGCGTAACCACCATTGTTTACTTTTTATTTCTTTGTATCTAGTTAAAAACTCCATCAACCAGACTATGTATATTTGGTAGACTTAGAAACCAGAGACTTGTATATTCTTTCAGATTTAGAGCAAGATATGTGTATTATTCTTTATTTTGGGTTTGATAATGCTTTGGTTTTCTTTACTTTCTATTATGTGTTTGATCTTTACCTTGGGCGTCGTATATTCTTATTTGCGTGGTTGTTTCCACCGATTGGCGAAGAGCTAGCCCCGCTTGGGGATGCCATATTATGATTGATTATGTACTTGTTTTTATCAAAATTTACAAAGGAGGTGCTGCCTAAATTTCAAATGGCGAAAGTGTTTTCAAAGTTTAGTATATGAATCCCCTTGTATTTTAAATGAACCTTATTTATATAGTTTGAAGGAAAGAACTTGATTTCATTATACTTTTATTTCAAAACTTCACCTCCATTATTTTCCTAAAGGGTTTAGATTTCTGGGCTTTCGGCTTACTTTGGTTACGGTGGGGTTTTATAGGCTTCACGTGATCCAAGTGCCGGTCACATGCTATTTCTCGGTCGTAACATGCCACCAGGGCCAGACGTTTCTTGCAGGGGCTTGACTTTGAACTGCAGCAGTTGATTGCGTCTCTCGAGTTGCAGACTTTCACGCAGGTACTCAACGCTGCACGAATTCAGGAGAAGTGTTCATCTCAGAAAAATGCAAATTAATACCACTTATTCATTATCTATTTTGTTATATATCGGTACTATTAATCAGTGTTTGCTCAGTAAATACAGATTACAGGTATCCATGATATAATACTGGAAACACACTCAAAATCATGAATATAATGTTTGGGAGCCGACACTGCAAACAAAACAGAAAATCGATCAATGACCAAAGAGTTCTATTGCAAATAAATGCATGCACACAATTTTGGTCCAACTTAATGCAAGTGTGCACATGCTCTTTGGCACATGGACCATGGTGGGGCTACCTTGGCACAAGTGAGTGTGATGTGTAATAAATGCTAAAAGATGTGATGTGATTTAAAAGCATCAAGTTTCCCTCCAAGACTACTGAGTATAACCCAAGCTGATATGAAGAAATCAAATATTACCAGCAAACTTGTTGAGTGCACTCGAGACCACCACACCAACTCGAGCCCCACTGCTCAGACCAAGCCCGGTGAGACCCCTTAAAAAACCGACATTGCCGGGTCCCCTAGCTCCAAATGTTCCCATTTTTCTTATGGTTGTTTATTTAGGTCACATCATCTTATTTTATTGTTTGTTTATTCTGAAATAAGGCCTATAAATACCAGATCAATGGGCAAGGGGGATGCAGAATTTTGGTTTTAGTTTTAGTTTAGAACAATTGTAATTTTTAGATGGTAACTTGCTTTTCCTTTGAACTCTTGAGCTCTTACCCTTTAACTTGACCTTGCAACTTTTTCATTGAACTTACAAGCTTAAGATTTAGGTTCTTGAATTCAAGATTAGTTGTATCTTATTTGAAAATCAATAAAAGTTCTCATTGTTCATTACATCCGTCTTGCTTTCTACAAACTTTGAACTTATGAAATCCTTGCCTTTCTTTGATCTTGCAACCTCTTAAGTGAGCTTGCAACCTTAAAATTTGGTATTTTGATTTCACATTGGTACGGACTTAAAGAACATTTGAAAAAATTTGCACGTTGGATTTATTAGTTCTTAACTTTCTAACCTTGACTTTACTTTTCTTGCAATTTTTGTTATGTGCCTTACTCTTTTTTTAAATTATTTTGTATTGTAAATATGTGTGGGTAATTGATTTACTTGTTAAAGTTAGAATATGGTTAGTTTGTGTTAGGAGACGTGTTTGCCAAAACCTTAAAAACCTTAACTTTGCAATTTAAACTCCGACCAAATGACTCGCAATTCCGCTCCGTTAGGAATCCTATCCTACTACGATAGCGGTGAATCCTAATCGTGACCGGATTGTGAGTGGTTTGCTGAAGGCTAAGGTCAAGAGACAACAACGGAAGGACAAGGGACAAGAAATACGGATTTAGCACACAAACACAAATACCGTATTTCAAGTTCCCTAATCCATATTGTTTCTTATTTCCTTAGTGTTAATATCAGAATTAGGTCTATAAAGAAATGGCAAAAACATCATCCTAACACAAGCTAACCTAAAACTACCCCTAACAAGTCTTTTTATTGAACATATCATAGTTACGACATTTAGTATAAACAACAACTCAAGTTACGGTATTAACTCGTTAAAACAAGCTTAAAAACCTACCATCTCCCTGCGGATGGCCTGTACTCATCATGGCTCGTTACACGCGACACCGTTTTTGATTGCAGTTATTTCAAATTCTTTTTAAAACGACACGGTAAAACGTGATAATCAAATGGTGCCGTTGCCGGGGAGATGGTAACGCTTTTACACTTGTAGTCTCGGGTTAATTTGTGAATATTTTATACAAAACTAACCTTCTAATAGATTCAACAAAAAAAACACATTCTTTTTTTTAATCCGACACGAGAACTAAAACCAATGATATTCTCTGGATTTGTGTTCTGCTAACACACTATTGTAGGGTGTTTTTCGTCACCCCATTGAGATGGGAATACGCGCATGCTTGTCAGGCGTACTACAGATTCCCCCTGCCTAGGGTAGGCCGGGGTTTAATGATTGTGGGGATCCGAATCTCCGGCAGCCGCGGACTAAGCTGCCGTTAATTACCCCCCGCCTTTGGGGCGAGGGAACCTCCGATTGACGGGTCAAACTGGTCATGTGAACTCAATGTGCAGTGTACGTATGTTGTTGTTTTGGAGGGGGGTTTGAATATATCGGGGGCCACGCAGAGTTTTTACGGGGGTCCCGCTACCCGGATAGCGGGCTGGGGGTCAAGGAGGCTAGCAACCCCCTTGCGGGCTGCGGGGCAGCGCCCCGTTAGAAATTTTTTTCTAACAGGGACAGTGTCGTGGAGTATGTGTATGTGTACATTTGTATACATATGTATATATATACAAAAGGGGGAAAAAGACATCCAAAGGATGCGTGGGGCCAGCGCCTGGGCGCTTGAGCGCAAGCGTGCCACGTGTCGGCACGTGGGCGCTTTGCGCTCGAGCGCTAGCGCACCAGTGAGGATAAAAGGGGGTTTTTAGCCCCGGAAATTCTCTAAAGAGAAAATAGGGTGGAGTTAAACTCCTAAGATGCTTTGGGTTAAGGAAATGGGTCCTTCTTCTTCCTTTGCTGGCCGGATCTTGGAGATAAAGAGATGTGAGATTTAAAAATCTTTTCTTTTTGAGATCTGATGGCAGATCTGAGTTCCCCTTAATGGGTTTTGTGGTGGAAAACTATTTAGTTTTGAAAAAGGAAGAGTAAAACTCTTGATTTAATTCAAAAGAAAGAAGGTTTTGGAACCTTGAAGAAAGAAGAAAGATCTCAGATCTGAAACTTTTTTTGGAGAGAGAAAAATTGTTAGATTTTTTCATTATCTTTGCCTTTATAGGCCATACACTTTACACATAGTCCCTTGGGCTTCACAAAATTGCATTTTGCCTATCCCATGGCTCATGTGCCATTTTTTTTTGCACATAAGCCATGGGCTTTACAAAAATTTGGCTTTATGCCTACTTTTCTTACATTTATCCATAAAATAAAATAAAAGAAATGCAACAAAATTATTTATTACAAAATTTTTATCTCTGCATGGGGGAAGGCCGACCGCTTCATGTTCGGGCTCGATCCGGGCATGGGCCTACTGGATCTGCGCTTGGGCCCACTTGGCTTGGGATTGACTTTGATTTTGACTTGATCAACCGGGGTGTAAATTTTTACCCCAACAAATTGCCCCCCATCAATAAATGCACACCACATATGTGGGTCGTGTGCATGAAATTGATGGATCTTCTTTCACGTGGAGGCGACTTGATTTGGTTCCCCCTTTTTGGGAAGCTGGCACTGCCCTTTTTACGACATGGACGGTCGTTGCTTGACATGTCTCCGAGACGGAGTGTCCATGATAGACGTTTTCTCTGGCCCGGACTGATCTGGTTCCCGCTTTGTAGGAATCCTGCGCTGCCCTTTTTGCGACTTGGACGGTCGGTGCTGCCCTTTTTGCGACTTGGACGGTCGGTGCTGCCTTTTTAGCGACTTGGACGGTCGGTACTGCCCTTTTTATGGCTTGGACGGTCGGTGCTGCCATTTTAGCAACTTGGACGGTCGGTACTGCCCTTTTTGTGACTTGGACGGTCGGTGCTGCCATTTTAGCGACTTGGACGGTCGGTTCTGTTCTTTTTGCGACATGGACGGTCGGTGCTGCTATTTTAGCGACGTGGACGGTCGATGTTGCCCTTTTTGCGACTTGGACGGTCGATGCTGCCATTTTAGTGACTTGGACGGTCGGTTCTGCCTTTTTTGCGACATGGACGGTCGGTGCTGCCATTTTAGCGACGTGGACGGTCGGTGCTGCCATTTTAATGACTTGGACGGTCGATGCTGCCCTTTTAGCGACGTGGACGGTCGGTTTTGCCCTTTTTGCGACTTGGACGGTCGGTGCTTCCCTTTTAGCGACGTGGATGGTCGATTCTGCCCTTTTTACGATGTGGACGGTTGGTGCTGCCCTTTTAGCGACGTGGACGGTCGGTTCTGCCATTTTTGCGACTTGGACGGTCGATGCTGCCCTTTTAGCGACGTGGACGGTCGATGCTGCCCTTTTTGCGACTTGGACGGTCGGTTCTGCCCTTTTTGCGACTTGGACGGTCGGTGCTGCCCTTTTAGCGACGTGGACGGTCGATGCTGCCCTTTTTGCGACTTGGACGGTCGATTCTTCCCTTTTTGCGACTTGGACGGTCGGTGCTGCCCTTTTAGCGACGTGGACGGTCGGTTCTGCCATTTTTACGACTTGGACGGTCGATGCTGCCCTTTTAGCGACATGGACGGTCGATGCTGCCCTTTTTGCGACTTGGATGGTCGGTTCTGCCCTTTTTGCGACTTGGACGGTCGGTGCTGCCCTTTTAGCGACGTGGACGGTCGATGCTGCCCTTTTTGCGACTTGGACGGTCGATTCTGCCCTTTTTGCGACTTGGACGGTCGGTGCTGCCATTTTAGCGACGTGGACGGTCGATGCTGCCCTTTTTGCGACTTGGACGGTCGATGCTGCCCTCTTTTCGACGTGGACGGTCGATGCTGCCCTTTTTGCGACTTGGACGGTCGATGCTGCCATTTTAGTGACTTGGACGGTCGGTTCTGCCCTTTTTGCGACATGGACGGTCGATGCTGCCATTTTAGCGACTTGGACGGTCGGTTCTGCCCTTTTTGCGACATGGACGGTCGATGCTGCCATTTTAGCGACGTGGACGGTCGATTCTTAATTTGACTTGCTCTGCTTCTTGCAGTGTCAGGGGTAGACTTGACTTGCTCCGCTTCTTGCGGTGTCGAGATTGGATTCTGACTTGCTCCGCTTTCTGCGGTGTCGGAGTGGAAGTTGACTTGTTGATTTTGATTTGGGTTGACATCAGCATCGCTATACTGGAATATGGTACCAGGAACGAATCATCATCTGTCATTGAGAGGATTTTGGGATTTTGGTTTTTGTTTGGCATCTGCATTGCTGCACTGGAACAATGCCAGGAGCAACTCATCATTTGCCCCGGGAGAATTTTGGAATTGGTTTTTTTTTTTTTTTTTTTGGTGGGACTTTGAATGTGGTCTCACCGGTAGGACTTGGGAGAGGTTGGGATTGTTTTACGCCCGTGGATTGTATACGGTTTTGCAGGATGTATGATTCAGGCCGTAGGGCCGGAAAAATTTCGAGACTTTGTCGGTGTCTGCATCGCTGCACTGGAATATGGTACCAGGAGCGACTCATCATTCGCCGTTGGGGTATGGGATTTGGAATTTGGTTAGAGTCTGCATCGCTGCACTGGAATATGGTACCAGGAGCGACTTATCATTCGCCATTTGGGGATTGGGGAGCGATGGCTTAGGAGACAGGTTTAGATCCCTATCACCTAAGGCTTTTCAATTTCACGGGCCGTGAGGGTCCCATAAAAGCATTTTCTCCCTACGAGTCGTAAGGATCCCGCAGGTGTATTTTCTCCTTAGGAGTCGTGAGGACTCCTAAGTGTGTTTTTCCTTTATGAGTCGTAAGGATCCCACAAAGGTTTGTTCTCCTCATATATCGTGAGGACACATGAGTGGGTCTTATCAATGGAGCGTCATTCCCAAAGCGGAGACCAGCCGGGTAACTGGTGATTACAGTGGGGCATGGGTATGATGAGAATTATTTGAGCCCGTGGATTGTATACGATGGTCAACTTGGGGACCCACCGTAGGGCCGTGAGAATTTTGAGAAATTGGATTTTGGTTGGCGTCTGCATCGCTGCACTGGAATGTGGTACCAGGAGCGACTCATCATTCGCCGTTTGGGGACTTAGAATTTAGATCTTGTTTGGCATCAGCATTGCTGCACTGGAATAATGCCAGGAGCAACTCATCATTTGCCCTTGGGGTATGGGATTTGGAATTTGGTTAGCGTCTGCATCGCTGCACTGGAATATGGTACCAGGAGCGACTCATCATTCGCCATTTGGGGATTGGGGAGCGATGTCTTAGGAGACAGGTTTAGATCCCTATCACCTAAGGCTTTTCAATTTCATGGGCCGTGAGGGTCCCATAAAAGCATTTTCTCCCTACGAGTCGTAAGGATCCCGCAGGTGTATTTTCTCCTTAGGAGTCGTGAGGACCCCTAAGTGTGTTTTTCCTTTATGAGTCATAAGGATCCCACAAAGGTTTGTTCTCCTCATATATCGTGAGGACACATGAGTGGGTCTTATCAATGGAGCATCATTCCCAAAGCGGAGACCAGCCGCGTAACTGGTGATTACAGTGGGGCATGGGTATGATGAGAATTATTTGAGCCCGTGGATTGTATACGATGGTCAACTTGGGGACCCACCGTAGGGCCGGGAGAATTTTGAGAAATTGGATTTTGGTTGGCGTCTGCATCGCTGCACTGGAATGTGGTACCAGGAGCGACTCATCATTCGCCGTTTGGGGACTTGGAATTTGGATCTTGTTTGGCATCAGCATTGCTGCACTGGAATAATGCCAGGAGCAACTCATCATTTGCCTTGGGAAGACTTGGGATTTGGGTTTTTGGTCGGCATCAGCACCGCTAACACTGAAGCGAAATGCCAGGAGCGACTCATCATTTGCCGTTGCCCGTTGGGGAACGATGGCTTAGGAGACAGGTTTGGGTCCCTATCACCTAAGACTTTTCAATTTTTATGGGCCATGAGGGTCCCATAAAAGCATTTTCTCCCTGCGAGTCGTAAGGATCCCGCAGGTGTATTTTCTTCTTAGGAATCGTGAGAATTCCTAAGTGTGTTGCTTCTTTGTGATTCGTAAGGATCTCAAGCAGGGTTTTCTCCTCACAAGGTCGAGAGGACTTTGCGAGTGTATTTCATCTCTTTTCACGAGTTTGCGCCCTTTCGGGTTTTCACAGACTCGCCGGTAGTCCTGCTATTTTTACTCACGGAGCCCTTTCGGGTTTTCATCCGTTCCCGTTTTGCTTGTGGACATACCGTTTATTTTTTATTTCTTTTTATTTTTTATTTTAAATTTTTTTCTTTTTTCTTTTCTTTTTTTTTTTGCCGCTGGTGGGACTTTAAAAGTAGTCTCACCGGCAGGATTTGGGAGAGATAGGGGGTCATTTACGCCCGTGGATTGTATACGGTTTTGCAGGATGTATGATCCAGACCGTAGGGCTGATGTGCTCAATTCGCCTGCGACTTGGAGCATTCACGTGTAGTATTTCTTGAGATATTGGCCGTTGATGGATGGCATGGGCCTTTCTCCCTCGGCACTTATTAGTTGGTAGGATCCTCCGTCGAACACTTTCTCGATGACGTATGGTCCTTCCCAGTTTGGCTTGAATTTTCCCTTGGCATGTCGATTGAGGATGATCGGCCTTTTGAGGACCAACACCAATTCACCTTTCTTGAAAGCGCGGAGACGGGTTATCTTGTCATAGGCCCGTGACATTTGGGCTCGGTATAGCTCCAGATTTTGCTGCACCGTGAGCCTCTTTTCTTCGAGGGCATCGAGCTCTTCAAGTCGAAGGAGCACGTTTTCCTCCTCCGTCAACTCGTGCTGAGCGGCCATTCTTAAGCTTGGAACTTCGACTTCGAGGGGGAGGACCGCCTCCACTCCGAAGAGCAATGAGTATGGAGTGGACTGTGTTGGAGTACGGTGCGTGGTACGATATGCCCACAATGCCTCGTGAAGTTTGAGATTCCAGTCTCTCTTGTTGGCTGAAGCATTTTTCCTCAGGAGTTTGCATAGAGTCTTATTGAAGGCTTCGGCTAGCCCATTGGCTCTTGGATTATAGATGGAGGAATATCTCCAGTCTATCTTATGCTGAGTAGCGAACCTTGAGACATTGAAGCTCTTGAAAGAAGGCCCGTTGTCAGAAATGATTCTTCTTGGTGTACCGAAGCGGTATAGAATATTATGCTGGAAGAATGTCAGAATATCTTTTGTCTTGACTTCTTTTAGCGGGACAGCTTCAGCCCATCTGGAGAAGTAGTCTGTCGCGGCCAGTATGAACCGATGGCCTTTGGATGACGGAGGATCAATTGGGCCAACAATGTCGGTGCCCCAGACTTCGAAGGGCCACGACGCCACCGTAGGATGCAATGGATTGGGATGCTTGTGAATAAAATCACCGTGAATTTGGCAGATATAACATTTCTTTGCATGCTCTCCGCAATCCCGTATCATGGTGGGCCAGTAATACCCAAGCCGTTTAATCTGCAGTCGCATCTTGGGGCCAGATTGGTAAGCACCGCAAATGCCTGAGTGAACTTCTTTCATGACTTTTTGGGCTTCGGCCGATGACAGACACCTGAGCCAGAGTTGGTCATATGACCTTCGGTATAACGTGTTATTTACAAACACGTATCGGAGAGCTCTCTTCTTCAGCTGAATCCTCGCAGATTTTTCTTCGGGCAGCCTGTCGTATCGGAGGTACTCTATGAAGGGTTCTCTCCAATCGGGCTCGTCTTGGATGATCGAAGCTTCTTCGGCAGGACTGCTCTTCTGTTCCGCGCTTTCCTCTTCTCGTAGAGAGACTGGGGGTAGAATTTGTCGGCTCCTGACCGTGATCAGAATTTCGTCCATGTCAGGATCAGCCAGCTCCTTGGCTAAGCGAGGGAGTACGTCAGCCTTTCCATTCAACGCTCTAGGGACTCTCATTAGTTCAATGTGAGTGAACCGTTTCATGAGTTCCACCACTCGGCCTCTGTACCGAGCTAACTCGGGTTTATATATTTTATAACCACCGCTTACTTGGTTGACGACGAGCTGGGAGTCATCGTAAACTCGCAGCCGACGGATTTCCATTTCTATGGCGAGCTCCAAACCAGCTATCAGAGCTTCATACTCAGCTTCATTGTTTGTCCGAGGCTCGGTGAGAGCGAAAGAACGCCGTAGGGTTCCCATTGATGGTGTAATGGACACCAATCCTATCCCTGCTTTTATCTCCGGGACGCTTGATTTACTGGAGGTCCTTATCGATGAGGCCCCATCGAAGTAGAGCTCCTAACATGGCTCATCTCCCTCGAGGTGCAGCATTTGTTTTTCGGGTAACTCACAATTTAGCGGCGACCCTTCTGGTATAGGATGAGCGGCGAGGAAGTCTGCGAGAGCTTGCCCTTTCACTGCTTTCTGAGGAGTATAAACTATGTCAAACTCAAGTAACATGACAGCCCATCTTGCCATTCTGCCGGCTAGGCTCGCTCTGGTCATCAAGTGTTTGAGCGGGTCGACCTTGGAGATCAGCATAACCCGATGAGCAAGCAGATAGTGCCTCAGCTTCTTCACTGCAAATATCAGAGCCAGGCATTGCTTTTCGATTTGGGAATAGTTGTGTTCCGCCCTGACTAGAGTTCGACTGAGGTAGTAGAGGGCATTTTCTTTTCCCTCTTCGTTATTCTGGGCAAGGAGCGCACCGAGTGACTCATCCAGCGCGGCAGTGTAGAGAATCAGCGGTTTATTTGGAATGGGAGCGGCCAGCACTGGAGGGTGCAACAAGTATTGTTTGATGCTTTCGAACGCTGCTTGACATTCGGCATCCCAGATAAAAGGAGCTCCTTTCTTCATAAGCTTTGAGAAGGGCCTACATCTCCCCGATAAATTTGAGATAAACCTCCGTATATAAGCAAGCTTGCCTTGAAAAGATCTTAGCTGCGTCAGACTCTTCGGAGGGGGCATCTCCATGATGGCCTTTATCTTTGATGGGTCAACTTCGATCCCTCGATGTCGAACTATGAAGCCCAGGAATTTTCCTGATGACACGTCAAAAGCGCATTTCAGAGGATTCATCTTCAGGTCAAATTCCCTCAGTCTGGTGAGAACGGTCCTAAGATCCTGGATATGATCGGCCTTGGTTTCAGTCTTAACGACCAGATTATCAACGTAACATTCGACGACTTTATGAATTAGGTCATCGAAGTTATTGGTCATTGCCCTTTGATACGTAGCACCTGCGTTCTTCAGTCTGAACGGCATCACCTTGTGGCAATATATTCCGATCGGAGTTCGAAATGCTGTGTGCTTCTCATCCTCAGGCGACATCTTGATCTGATTATATCCAGACGAGCCATCCATAAAGGTGAACAACTCGTAATTTGAGGTGTCATCGACCATCATTTCCATGACCGGTAGCGGGAAGTCGTCTTTTGGACATGCCTTGTTGAGGTCCCTGAAATCGACACAAACTCGGATCTGCCCATTTTTCTTTTTCACTGGGACTATGCATGCGATCCAGTCCGCATATTTCTCTTCCCTGATGAAGCCGGCATCGATGAGTTTCTTGGTTTCCTCGATGACCTTTTCTTCCAACTCCCTTCTCATTCTTCGAGGAGCTTGTTTGACTGGCTTAGCATCGGGAGATATAGCCAACTTATGTACGGCCACTTCAGGGGAAAGGCCAGGCATTTCTTTGTATGTCCACGCGAAGCAGTCGACGAACTCATGCAGCAGGGCAATTATCTGCGCTTTCATTTCCTCTGACAAGAGCGAGCTGATGTAGGTCGGCCTTGGATTATCGGGCGTTCCTAAGTCAATCTCGGTTAGCTCGTCAAAGGTTGCTTGTCCGCCATCTTCAAGCTCTTGAGGAGCTTCTTCTGGCTCGGCTATCTCATCATCATCATTTGACATTTCGCCAGCTTCACCAACATGGATCATGTAGCACGCTCTGGAATCAGGTTGAATGTAACCTATTCCCCGTCTGTCTGGAATTCGTCCATCGATGAGTGCTCGGACCTGGGGTGGATGCCATAGCCCTTCGTAAAACTTTGCTTCGGACTTCGTTTGATATAACCGGCATCCGCACTTTTTAAAGTATTCCCGCATCTCGGGCGCATAGTATCTGGGATTGAGGACGGCTCTTATGCCTCTCTCATAGGGAAGGCACGCGACAGAAAGATCGTCCGGGTGCACAACGGGGTTTGACCCGTAAAACAGGATGCCTTTCTATCCATTTTTCCTCCCGGGGACGTAGAAAGTTTTCAGCTGGTCCACGGTGGAGACTGACAACGGATCGAGCTCTTTGCACATCTGCTCCGGCACCCTTGTGACGGCTAGGGACCCTTCTGCAACTTCGAAGGTCTCTCTTAGTTTCGCTTGCTGCATAGGGGTCCAATCTGCACAGCTGTTGCACGGCAGGTCCTCTTCTTCTGACTCTTCAGTGTCACTGCCAAGATGAGGGCGGACTTTGCTGCTAGATGGACCTTCAGTAACAGATTCGTCCGTATCGCTGCCGAAACGAGGGCCGATTTTACGGGAGGACGGGCTTCCAGCGTCGGACTCATCAGTGTTGCTACCGAAATGTGGGCGCACTTGGGCGTTTTTACTTTTGAAAGCGACAACCGGCGCAGATTTGCTTTTGGGTCTTGGGGCCGGTCTATCCTCAGTCAGTTGTGGCTTAGCATTTTGGTGGTTCATAAAGTACCGAGAATCTTCATAGCGGACTTCATGCACACCGAACGGCTGGATGTCTCCGTCAATGCGTCTTTCTTCGCCATTTTTAGTATACTTCATGCATTGATGGAGAGTTGACGGAATGATTCCGTAATCGTGGAGCCACGGCCGCCCCAAGAGAATCTTTTAAGACGTGTCGGCATCGATCACGTATATCTTAGCTTCAGTTTGCAGATCCCCGAATTTGATTGGCAGAGCTATGGACCCCAGAACTTGCTGGCAATTTTGGTTGAAGCCTTGAATGACAATCCTTTCCCTTGACAGGTGTCGAACGTCCATTGACAAACTCTTCAGCGTCCGTAAGTTCATGATGTTCACTGAGGACCCCGGATCAATCAATATGCGATTAATTCGATCTCCGTCGCTGTACCCGGTCACGTAAAGCGGCCGATTATGCTCAGCCGTTCCCAGTAGCAAGTCTTCGTCCTTAAATGTGACTGCGGCGGCATGCAAAGCGTGCTGGGCTTCTTTCATATTAATTTCCGCAAAGTGAGCCTGATACCGCTCGGGGTTTTGTAGAGCGTGAATGAGAACATCTCTAAGCTCCTTAGATAGGACCAAGGCGTCGTAGACGCTCAGGTGAGACGGAAGCTTCCGGAGATGTGCCAAGACATTATAGTCCACCGAGGAAGGACTTATGTTTTCATCAGCCGGTTCTCTGTCATCTTCTTCATTAGCGACTTGTTTTTCCTTCCCTTTTGGGGCGTTGCCCTGATTTGGCGGTAGAGCCCTGCCGCTTCTGAGCTGGATTTGATTGGCCTTTGTGGTGAGCTCCTCGTCCTCTTCGGGAAAACAGAGCTCATCCTCGGAGTCGCTGCCAAGATGGATGGCGTAGCAGGTCATTACTGGGATCTCTTCATTGGAGTCTTCTTCTAACTCCTCCAGAATTTCAGCCGCTTGTACAGGGAAGAACTCCTTCAATTGAATCAATGTTCTTTCCCTTTGTTCATATTCTTCGAGGGAATGGATATATTTTTGAATGGTCGATCTCCCTGCAGACTCTTTTTCGCGCCGAGCTGCACTTTTCTTCTTCTTGAGCTTCTTGGATTTTGAGCCCGATGGAGCCGCATTGGCAGCTGGACTGGTAGGCTTCTTCTGCCCTTCCCATTCCGTCCTGGGTTCCTTCCGAAGTAGCTTTATCATCTTCTTCATCTTATTAGATATGTGCGTACTCCACGGAGGCCGCGATGAGTCCGTTTCATTTCTCAGGGCAGCGGGTTCGTCTGTCTGCTCCCAGAAGGCTTCAGTTTCTGTCTGTATAAAGTTGGTGGTTGCAACTTGATTGTTCACCAACACACTTTTGGACAGTTCGATCTCTCCAGCCTTGTACTGCTTCTCGACCCAATCTTTGAAGATATAGCAATCCTCGATCGCATGGCTCACTACTCGGTGGTACGGGCAATACAGAGGATTGTCGGTCATTTTTGCTTCTTGGGGCCTTTTCGACTCCGGCAATTGGAGGCCGTTGTTCAAGGCATCTTTAAATATCTTGCGGACTTTGTCCCTTCTGAAAGAGTAAATCTTGTTCTTTTTCTCCTCTAGGGAAGACCCATCTCCTCCGAACAATGGCTTTCGAGACCGGTTAGTTTTGGATTCGGCCGCCCTTCGCTTTTCTTCATTGTCGGACGCATTGAAGACATTGGTACTGCTAGAACTCCCGCTTCTACGGCTGTCGTCCCGCTTGCTTTTCCAAGTTTTGTCTCTCTGAGAGTCCGGCGGGGACTTTTGCTTCGAGCGTTCCAGCATTTAGAATTTCTTGGTTAGCTCTTGAAACGTCTTGAGGCCTGCTGTACACAAGAATGGGACCATCCAATTGCTGAGGTTCCCAATGAGAAGGCTGACGGACTGGTCCTGCTCCAGCGGCGGTTCGCACTTGACCGTGAGATTACGCCATCGGGCAATAAAGTCGGTGTTACTTTCATTCTTCCCCGGCTTGGTCCTCACAAGGTCGGAAATGGAGATTTTATCACTGACACTCATGAACCTTTGCCGAAACAGGGACTCCATTTAGGCAAAGGTAATGACGGACCCGTCCGGTATACTCGCATACCAGTCGAAGGCGACGCCGGTCAGGCTATTGACAAACTGACGAAGAAGGAGCGCGTCATTGCCCCCTGTATTTCCGCACGATGCTTTGAAGTGGGCGACATGCTGATTTGCATTCCCCGTTCCATCAAATCTTCCGAACTTAGGAATAACGTAGCCGCTTGGGAACTCAATCAAATCGTACTGCGCGGGATATGGCCGCCCGCTACTGCCGATTTCTTTCTGAGCTTCAGCTTCGGCCACCAATGTTTTAACCTTGCTGGTGACCAAATCCATTATCCGATCCTGTGTTAGCGGGATAGTGCTATCTGGGGCCAAGGCGTCCCCAGAAGCGGAGTGTGGCCGGCTTTCATGTGGCTCGACCAGTCTCGGACCCGAAGGAACAGGCATTGGCTGCCTCGGATTGTCATCACCTGGCTGATTAGTAGCGGCTTGTGCTTGATTGGGAGGCACTCGAGCAATTTGAGCCGTAAGCTGCATCACAACGTTTGTTAGGTCGTCAATTTTCAAATAGAGCTTGGCCATCTCTTTATCTTTGCTCCTGAGCTGTTTTCGAAGCTCTTGAAGCAGCTCTTGCTCCGCAGTCCTGGGGCGGAAAGTCGGCTCTTCCTCGCTGTCCGAACTTGACTCTACGTGGACCGAGGGGTCTTTCTGCCCATCTTCCTCCTCGAGAGGGTTTTCTTCATCCAACGGAGGCGACTGTTCTTGGGCAGCGGCAACCACATTCAGGCTAGATTGGGCTTGGGATGTGGTGGCCCCATCCTTGCTTTTGCTGCGAAGGTTGTCGCTGGGGCACCCGCCCGCCATATAGACCGTATGGATGATATATCCGGCCGTCTTTCTATCATTGGCAGCTGATTTCACGGATCGCTGTCTTAACCCCCTTGTTTCGATAGCTGGTAATCGATTGAAGGCGGCTGGCCTAACCAGGTTCTTGAATGGTGCTGGCGCTTCTTTTCTGGGTTTGCCCCACTGCTTTCGTGCGGCACAGAGTGCTTGATAGACTCTTGAAGAGACAGTGTCATACTTGTTCTGTTGGGGCCGGGACACGTCTCTTTGTGGCACTGTTCGGACCGCCGTCTTCTTGATTCTGGCGGTCATGGCATTTTTCTGAACCCACTTCAGAGGCTCGAAGGAATTGCTGATTCTTACGTCCGACTCAGACGTCGTCGCGGGGCAACTCTGCACTTGGAACTTCACATGATTACATTTGGCCGAAGCCTTGGCCCTCTTGTTGGCTCGATACCTGAGCCGCTTCTGCCTTAACTTTTCTGTTCTAAGCACCTGGCAGACTTCGGCTCTTTGGGAAGATGCCGCAGACCGGGCAATGGAGGGCCTTGGAAATACGCTCGATTGTGCATTTGTTGGAGTCATCGCCTGAGCTCGTCCGCAACATTTGATTTTGCCCTTTGTACCGAAGTTCTTGCACCCCACTGGAGCACCAGAGAATCGTTCAGATACCGTCTTAAGTTTCGTTTGTGGTGCCTTGGCGATCACGACATTCGGCCTCTTACCCCTTGAGACCGGCTTGGCCACCTGTTCCGCCGGGATCTCCATCAGATGAGCGCTTCCGGCAGGGTAGATGATGACGGAGCCAAACTGGCGGGACGGTTCCTCCCACTGTCGACTGAGGCTCGCGGGGAGAACCATACGAGCGTTGATCTTGACCACGTACGGAATCGGGGTCATGTTGGAAGCTGAATTCGTCTGGGGAGACATTGTCGTCGAAGGTTGATTGCTGCATGGAAAAAAGAACATCATTTCAGTATAGGCAATCGATATGTATATTGATTGAGTTCGCATGAACGTTTAACCCGAAATATGGGAGGAGAGATTGGTCCCACCGGGCGTGCCAGAATCTGTAGGGTGTTTTTCGTCACCCCATTGAGATGGGAATACGCGCATGCTTGTCAGGCGTACTACAAATTCCCCCTGCCTAGGGTAGGCCGGGGTTTAATGATTGTGGGGATCCGAATCTCCGGCAGCCGCGGACTAAGCTGCCGTTAATTACCCCCCGCCTTTGGGGCGAGGGAACCTCCGATTGACGGGTCAAACTGGTCATGTGAACTCAATGTGCAGTGTACGTATGTTGTTGTTTTGGAGGGGGGTTTGAATATATCGAGAGCCACGCAGAGTTTTTACGGGGGTCCCGCTACCCGGATAGCAGGCTGGGGGTCAAGGGGGCTAGCAGCCCCCTTGCGGGCTGCGGGGCAGCGTCCCGTTAGAAATTTCTTTCTAACAGGGACAGTGTCGTGGAGTATGTGTTTGTGTACATTTGTATACATATGTATATATATATAAAAGGGGGAAAAAGACATCCAAAGGATGCGTGGGGCCAGCGCCTGGGCGCTTGAGCGCAAGCGCGCCACGTGTCGGCACGTGGGCGCTTTGCGCTCGAGCGCAGAGCGCTGGAGCGCAACGCGCCACGTGTCGGCACGAGGGCGCTTTGCGCTCGAGCACAGAGCGCTGGAGCGCAACGCGCCACGTGTCGGCACATGGGCGCTTTGCGCTCGAGCGCAGAGCGCTGGAGCGCAAGCGCGCCACGTGTCGGCACGTGGGCGCTTTGCGCTCGAGCGCAATGCACTGGAGCGCAAGCGCGCCACGTGTCGGCACGTGGGCGCTTTGCGCTCGAGCGCTAGCGCACCAGTGAGGAAAAATGGGGTTTTTAGCCCCGGAAATTCTCTAAAGAGAAAATAGGGTGGAGTTAAACTCCTAAGATGCTTTGGGTTAAGGAAATGGGTCCTTCTTCTTCCTTTGCTGGCCGGATCTTGGAGATAAAGAGATGTGAGATTTAAAAATCTTTTCTTTTTGAGATCTGATGGCGGATCTGAGTTCCCCTTAATGGGTTTTGTGGTGGAAAACTATTTAGTTTTGAAAAAGGAAGAGTAAAACTCTTGATTTAATTCAAAAGAAAGAAGAAGGTTTTGGAACCTTGAAGAAGGAAGAAAGATCTCAGATCTGAAACTTTTTTTGGAGAGAGAAAAATTGTTAGATTTTTTCATTATCTTTGCCTTTATAGGCCATACACTTTACACATAGCCCCTTGGGCTTCACAAAATGGCATTTTGCCTATCCCATGGCTCATGTGCCATTTCTTTTTGCACATAAGCCATGGGCTTTACAAAAATTTGGCTTTATGCCTACTTTTCTTACATTTATCCATAAAATAAAATAAAAGAAATGCAACAAAATTATTTATTACAAAATTTTTATCTCGGTATGGGGGAAGGCCGACCGCTTCATGTTCGGGCTCGATCCGGGCATGGGCCCACTGGATCTGCGCTTGGGCCCACTTGGCTTGGGATTGACTTTGATTTTGACTTGATCAACCGGGGTGTAAATTTTTACCCCAACAACTGTGTTTTAAAATAAAAATCAAAGTATAAGAGTGGAATATTATTGTTACATAGAGGAAACACACAAAATTTGAGCACCAAATTTATAAATTAGACCGGTGAAAACTTGCAATTTCCCGATGTCGCCGGTCCGTTTGTAAGGTTTTGAAAATTTGTTTTTTGTGTTTCCTCCAGTGTTCTATTAGTATCCCGTTTTTATTGTTTGATTTTCTTAATTATTTGTGTTCAGAACTTTGGCTATCTATATCGCTTTCTAGCTCAAATATCCATATTTTTCCTACATTTACAGATTTGACGGATTGGCTAGCAGCGATCGTGCAGAGCATGGGGCGTTTTCAAGTATAACGGGATTGAACACTATAGTGCCAAAGACCCGGGTAGTTTCACCCGCGCAAGCGAACCATTCAAACACTCGGAGGCAACATCAACATGAGTTTCTTAAAACTCAACTCTTTTGGTACGTATTTTTCTAAACTTCCTCTTCTCAAACTCGACGCTCCAATATTCTTATCTTTGCAGGACTCTTTGCAATATCACCGCAAAAGCCAAAGAGAAACTAACCGTATTTGTTGCAGCGCCACATTTAAAGTAAAAAAATGATGATGATTGATTGTTTGATAACAAAACCTTGTTGATTTGCACATTGCATCAATATTACGGACTTAAGGGGCTATAACAACAATTCAGATTGGATGGGGATTTCATCACCCTTTCTAAGACCCCGGAAATCACTAATTACATAAGTGTCACCTCAAGTTTAATAAAAGATATCTAGATTCAGCCAATTAAGGGCCTGTCGCGCTCAATAGGACAAAGGAAGATTTTGGGTATTCGACGTTTATCTAAACATGACTTTTGTGGTGCCTAGGCTAGACAAGTGAGGAGGTAACTTTAAAAGGCCCGTCTCACGGTGATTCGTGAGTGGAACCCTCCTTACCGCGCTTGTGCTTACCTGGCCACAACTGGCTGTGAAGATGCGATTTGAGGGTTATCTCACAATTTGTCGCTTTGGAACAGTTAGGAGCATGTCTAGTGAACTTAAAGGACCCTAGTCTAGGTGTTGATTATGCATTTGTGACTGTGTTTGTTGAACCGTCATTTCATTTTCACATTCCTTTCGAAACAAACACAAATTCGCCACTTTTACCACCTTCACCCAATTTTTCTCCATTTACGCTTTCTTTCCCTCATATTCTATGCTTTGACTACACTAAACTCGTTTAGTGTATATCCGCTTGGACTAAGGACCCTAGTGCCTGTTTAGTCTGCGTTTTATTAGTCGCTACGGACTACGTGACCGAAGTCGAAACTCTTTCCACGCCTCTTTCACCTTTACCCTTGCCGGTCAACTCCGACGTTGACCGTGATTCTGTCCATACTTCTTCACCTTCATTTTCACCAGGCTCTTCTTCCGAGATGTCAGGATTTCCTCCTAACATCATTTTACCTCCCCCGGGAATAATTCCACCTCTATTAGGTGCGAATAACCTGCGACCTCCTCTTGTTGAAGCGCCCCAGCGAATCGCGCTCTAGGATCGTTTCTATCCTACCCGTGCTGCACTTATGACTTGTCTTCCACTTCCACTGGCTAATGGAGATAATTTTGAAATTAGGCCCCACTTCATCAACATGTTGTCCAAATTTCACGGGCTTGAATCCGAAGATGCCTATATCTTCATCAATAAATTCTAGAACGTTTGTGCGATGATGAAGACAATCCAGTTGTCTGATGATGCTATATGGCTACGAGTTATTCCTTTCACTTTATGCGACCTTGCTGAAAAGTGGCTGTGTAGCACCGCATCTCATTCGACAACCAGTTGGGACGAGTTTGTAAAACCATTTTTAAAGAAATTCTACCCAAATCATAAGACCATACGGATTCGAAATGAAATTAACCAATTCACCCAGCTTCCTACCGAACCTTTCTGGAAGTGCTTTGACCAGTACAAGGACCTCCTTGTTCAGTGTCCTCATCACGGTATAAAGAAATGACAACTTTTCTAAACTCTGTACGAGGGCCTGAATCCAGCAACTAGACAGTTAATGGAGACCATCTGTCAGGGCCACTTCCTGTCCAAATCTGACGAGGAGGCTTTGCAATTCTTTGATGATCTTGCGGAGCAAAAACTGCAGTGGGAGAGCACCCGACCGAACACCTCAACTTCTTCTTCTTCTTCTTCTTCAGGTCTCTCTAGGACAGGAGTTCATCAACTCGACATCTCAATTGTAATGAAGGCCGAGATGGCTGCAATCACGCGGAAACTGGAAGCAATTGAGAGCAAATTCTCATCTCCTTCTCCTGCCCTTGCTCTTCCCCCTCGTACCATTTGCGCTTGTTGTTCGGATCCATATCATTTGACCGAAGAGTGTCCTTACAATCCACCATCTCAAGGACATGATCAGGTTAATGCTGCATTTCATCAAAGACCAAGAAATGATCCATACTCTTCCACATACAATCCCGGTTGGAGGAACCATCCCAATTTCGCCTGGAATCAGAACCAGCATCCATTCCAAAGGCCTCCTCCTCCTCAATAACAAGCTCAATAACAATTTCAGCAACCTTTCCAACCCCAACCTTTTCAGAATCCGACGAACAACTTTGCACCCTGCAACAATTCTTTTTCTCAAAACAACTTTGTTCCGTCAAATAACGATAAGGTTTCCTCTCTAGAATGGAGTCTAGGGGCTTTTGTAAAGAAATCGACTTAATCCACCGCCAACATCCAGTCTTCTATTCAGTCTCTAGTGAAACACACCGCTGCACACAGGCAAAGCATCAAGACCATCGAAGCCCAGATTGCACAGCTAAATGTGGCTTTAAGCGAGCGAGAGAAAGGAAGGCTTCCATCTCAACCACTCCCAAATCCTGGTCACCCACATAATGTACATGTTGCTCTTGAATAACAGAACCATAATGTGAGTGTCTTGACTACGTTAAGATCTAGAAGAATGCTGAACAACAACATCGGCACACGAATTGATGATGATGACACCCCGACCGTTTCTTATACTCCTACTTCTTCTTCTGAGCCTATTATCCATTCTTCAATAGGCTCTTCTTCTTCAATCGCTGCTCCGAATGGATCCACATCTCACTCCACTCAAACTCCAGTTTTAGAATCCATCCAACTCCACAATCTCCTCCACAAGTATTGGACTTAACCAATTTAAAAAATGTTCCATTTCCAAACCGGTTGAGGTCCAATAAACAAAATCCATAAATGGGGAAGATTCTGGAGTTGTTCAAACAGGTTAACATCAATATTCCCCTCTTAGATGCAGTCCAACAAGTCCCCTCCTATGCAAAATTCTTGAAAGTCTTGTGCACTAAGAAGAGGAAATCTCAGGTACCAAAAAAGGTTTTCCTAGAAAGTAACGTGAGTGATGCTCTTACCCAAGATTTACCATAAAAACGGAAGGACCCTGGCTGTCCTACGATTTTTATAACCATTGGGGATAAGAACATCAACCGCGCTCTTTTGGATTTTGGTACCAGTGTTAACCTACTTCCTTATTCTGTATATGAGCAACTAGGTACAGGAGAACTGAAACCTACACATTGTACTCTTCAAATGGCCGACCGATCTATCACCCATCTTAGGGGTGAGTTAGAGGATGTGTTAATTAAGGTTGGGGACTTCATATTCCCCGTTGACTTCATTATATTAAATACACAACCTGTAGCTAACCCCCGGAATCAAATTCCGGTGATACTCGGTCGCCCATTCCTTGCAACCTCAAATGCTGTGATCAATTGTCAAAATGGTTCCATGAACCTCTCTTTTGGCAACATGACAATTGAACTCAACATTTTTAGGTTAGGGAACCAGCCACCCGAACCAAGTGCTCATATACTAGATGTTTGTTCCATTCAGGAGATCGCCCCCGAGGACTGTGAATTTGAGGAATTCTTGTTTGATCACAGTAATCTTGACGCCAAAGTGCGTTCCTCTTTGAACCTGCTACTTCCGCTTCCAACAACGGTTATTAGTGCTTCACGTTTTCAAACGATCTTGGCTTGTCACCACCCGAGTTTGAATCTTTTGAATTTTCGGATGCGTTAGTTGAACCATCCGACTCGGTCGCACTCACTCACTTTGAGCCCCTGTTGAAATCTGTTGAGTTCGAGACATTTTCTCCAATCTTGCCTTCAGTCATTTCACCTCCTACGCTCGAACTCAAGCCTCTGTTGTTTCACCTTAAGTATACTTACTTAGGTGAAAACGAGACCCTCCCAGTCAGCATCTCGGCTTCTCTAGCTCTGGAGCAAGAGAAAGCCCTTCTCACGGTCTTGCAATCCAATCGGCAATCATTCGGCTAGACGATGGCAGACATCAAGGGGATTAGTCCCCTAATCTATGAACATCACATTCATACGATGAATGATGCCAAACCAGCTAGGGATCCACAGAGGCGATTAAATCCAGTCATGAAGGAGGCTGTGAAAAAGGAGATCGTTAAATGTCAGGAACCCTATTTCAGACAGCCAATGGGTTAGTCCAATACACGTTGTCCCTAAGAAGTCAGGCATTACTGTCATCACAAACGAGGCGAATGAGTTGATCCCTACTCGCACCCAAACCGGGTGGTGAGTGTGCATTGATTATCGGAAACTCAACGCCGCAACGCGGAAAGATCATTTTCCGCTATCTTTCATTGACCAAATGCTCGAACGATTAGCGGGACATGAGTATTACTGTTTTCTGGACGGTTGCTCAGGCTACAACCAGATTCCCATCGCCGAGAAAGACCAGGACAAAACCACTTTCACTTGTCCTTTCGGCACGTTCGCATATCACCGCATGCCCTTTGGACTATGCAATGCTCCCGCTACCTTTCAGCGGTGTATGATAGGAATTTTCTTTGACATGGTTGAGAAATTTTTGGAGATATTCGTGGATGATTTCTCCATCTTTGGGGATTCTTTCGACGAGTGTCTGCAACATCTTGACCCTGTCCTTACTCGATGTAAGGATAAAAATCTCACTTTAAACTGGGAAAAATGCCACTTCATAGTGCGCGAAGGTATTGTCCTAGGACATATCATTTCGCGAAATGGCATTAAGGTTGACAAAGGAAAGATTGATGTCATTTCCAACATTCTTTCTCCCAAATGCGTCAGAGATATCCGATCCTTCCTTGGCCATGCCGATTTTTACAGACGGTTTATCAAGGACTTTAGCAAGATTGCTAGACCCTTGACTCTTCTTCTGGCCAAGAATACCATGTTCAACTTTGACTCCAGCTGTTTTACTGCTTTCGAGTCCTTGAGAAGCTCGCTAACCACTGCTCCTGTTCTTTCTTCACCCGACTTGACGCATCCTTTCGAGATTATGTACGATGCATCCGACTTTGCCATCGGTGCGGTCTTGGGACAACACATCGATAAGATGCCGCACGTAATCTACTATGCGAGCCGGACCCTGAATGATGCCCAAATGAATTACACAACAACCGAGAAAGAGTTCTTGGCTATTGTGTTTGCTTTAGAGAAATTCAGGCCTTATCTGATCGGCTCCCTAGTCATTGTTTACACCGATCATTCTGTTTTAAGACATCTTTTTGTGAAAAAGGATGCAAAATCTCGGCTAATACGTTGGATCCTCTTACTTCAAGAGTTTTACCTCATTACTAAGGACAAAAGAGGATGTGAAAACGTAGTAGCCGATCATCTTTCACGATTTCCTTCTTCGCCGACGCTCCCTCTCCTAATCGACGATACTCTCCCTGATGAACAACTCTTGACAATATCTTGCGAACCCTGGTTCGCAGATATTGTGAACTACTTGGCGACTGGACTCTTACCTAATGATTGGTTAAGTCAGGACAGACTTAGATTTTTATCCTAAGTAAAACACTTTTACTGTGACGAACCCTACCTGTTCAAGTATTGTCCAGACCAAATCATCCGCCGGTGTGTTCCAGAAAACGAATTTAAGAGTGTATTGTCTTTTTGCCACGATCAAGCATGTGGCAGGCACTTTTGCCGATGAAAGACAGCTGAGAAAGTCTTGCAATGTGGCTTTTACTGGCCAAAACTTTTCAAAGATGCACATGAATACTGCAAGACTTGCTCCCGGTGCTAACATTTGGGCCGGATTTCCAGGCGAAATGAGATGCCGCTTCAACCAATCTTGGTTGTTGAGATGTTCGATGTATGGGGGATATATTTCATGGGCCCGTTTCTAAACTCTTTTGGGAACCTTTACATTCTCTTAGCTGTTGATTATGTCTCCAAATGGGTTGAGGCAGTGCCAAGTCGGACTAAAGACAACAAGGTTGTCGTTAAATTCCTGAAAGAAAATATCTTTTCCTGGTTTGGGCACCCTCGCGCTATCATTAGCGACAATGGGACACATTTCTGCAATAGGTCTTTTGAGGCCTTGATGCAGAAATATGCGATTAATCAAAAGCTATCCACGCCCTACCACCCAAACATGTGGGCAAGACGAAATTTCAAATCGGCAGATCAAGCAGATATTGGAGAAAACGGTTTCGAGGAACCGTAAAGATTGGTCTGTGAAATTAACCGATGCCCTTTAGGCATTTCGAACTGCATATAAGACTAATCTTGGCATGTCTCCCTATCGGCTTGTGTACGGAAAGGCTTGCCACCTTCCTGTGGAAATCGAACATCATGTTATTTGGGCGATCAAAGAGCTAAATCTCAATCTTGAAGATGCGGGCAGCTATCGGAAGCTGAAACTTAACGAACTGAACGAGCTTCGGGATGAGGCTTACGACAACGCGGTTGTTATAAAGAACCGAACGAAGGTGTTTCATGATAAACACCTTACGCACAAAACCTTTACGCCTGGACAACAGGTACTTATTTATGGCACCCGACTCCATTTCCATCCTGGTAAACTTCGATCTCGCTGGAAGGGACATTTTCTTGTGCGGTGTGTTTACCCGCACGGCGCAGTGGATTTGGAGAATCCAAAGGACGGTTCGTTCTTCAAAGTAAACGGACACATATTGAAACCGTTTCTTAGCGCAGAACTATCAGAGCAGCTCCTGATATTGCAGGAGCCGGTTTACCCTGCATAATCTTCCTCTGTTTACCACCAAACTTCGGTTATCCAGCCATAAACAGTGGAGACACTATTTCAAATAAGTTTGGGGTATGTATATACTATTCTTGGTATATATGTGGATATTCTTGTCATGTGCATATCCATTTTTCTTTTTGACAAGCAATCTTGTCTGGTGATGCTCAGTCATTGTTCATTAAAAAAAACCGACAACAATTTTGCCCTCTTGATGTACAATGACAGTGAGGGCACTGTCCAGTTTAAGTTTGGGGGTGTGCTCGGTAAGTTTTCTTCCTTCGCATTCATTTGTATATTCTGCATTTGCATACATATTCAAAAACCCATAAAAATCAATTTTTTTTTCTAAAAACATAAAAACTTTGTCGTCAAATTAGCTAGTGGGAGAACTTAAATTTGATATTTCGACAGTTTTGTTTGATAAAATAGGAATAACTAAATCCTATTTATAGATTTTGAAAACCTGAAAAATAACCCTCTTTTGAGTTTAACTGTATCTAATATACGTCTTTACATCACACTACACGTGTCGTGAGTTTTGAAAGTTAGATGACAAATCTAATATGTCTGAAAACTTTTAAATTGATAAACTATTTTTTGAGAATCAAATAGGTTTGTTCTGAAATAATTATTATCAAGAATAGTTTCGAAAGTGAAGTGGATATGAAGGGATATTATAGATGCCTTAATAGGAACTAACTCTGAAGAATAACCCGTCTGGAATTTGATTGGAGTGATTACACACCTGATCCACTAAACACGTCTTTTATCCTAAAAATAATTGAATAACTGGTTATATCTCCATCCGGATTAAATCGTTATGATTTTCACGCCAAAATGGGCCTTTTTGTTTAAGGGCCTAGGTAACTTGAGCAATTAAGTCTGCCGGGGTGTCTCTACTCCTAATGCCCTAAAACCAACTGGTTTGAGAGTATTGGCCCAAAGTTCGCTAAGAAGTCTAGAAAGTCCAAATTAAAACAAAGTCAAGCAAGTGTTCTCTCCGAGTTAAAATTCCTAACGGTTCTTTGTGTGAGAATAATCTTGATAAAATACAGGTTTTTATAAAAATATTTTTAACGGAGATATGAAGGTTTTATCCTATGATGAAGACTATTGCACGTTCATGAAGGTGTGTATGAAACGAAAACAATTAAAAGGTGGAGTGAAAAATAAGACTTAGTTTCCTATTAAGGGAGATAGAAATTCTGAATTTGAAATCTAACTGGAAAATGAAACATGAAAAATACTTAACTCTTTATAAAACTTATATGATCCTTTTTAAGTTTTTATCTGGGCTTTATTTTGTGACATGATGACTTTAATCGATCCTTTTGAAACTTAACGACACTATTTGCACCGCACGTAAAGACATATATGATCTTAAGTTAAATAAGAAGTGAGGTGTGAAAAATAAAAGTTCGATAATTCTAATTTAGGATAATAGAATTTCTAGCTTTAAAGCTAAACCTTAGGATTAGAATCAATAGTTATTTTGCGAAACTAGCTTGACGGGATTTTGTGGGTGAAATCCGCTGAAAACCCTCAGGAGACAACACTTCTCCTACTAGGGACACCAAGAAGTTTAACGGCTTGTTGCACGAGCTCAGTGCAACCGCGTTCCCTGCGAAAATGAGGTCAGGATTTCTGTTTTACCCGGGACGAGCAAAAGATAAGTTTAGGGGTATTTGTTCATCTCAAAATAATGCAATTTAATATCGCTCATTCATTATCTATTTTGTTATATATCGGTACTATTAACCAGTTTCTGCTCAGTAAATACAGATTACAGGTATCCATGATATAATACTGGAAACACACTCAAAATCACGGATATAACGTTTGGGAGCCGACATTACAAACAGAACAGAAAATCGATCAATGACCAAAGAGTTCTTTTGCAAATAAATGTGTGCACACAATTTTGATCTAACACAATGCAAGTGTGCACATGCTCTTTGGCACAAGGACCATGGTGGGGCTGCCTTGGCACAAGCGAGTCTGATGTGTAATAAATGCTAAAAGATGTGATGTGATTTAAAAGCATCAAGTTTCCCTCCAAGACTACTGAGTATAACCCAAGATGATATGAAGAAATCAAACATTATCAGTGGACTTGTTGAGTGCACTCGAGATCACCACACCAACTCGAGCCCCACTGCTCGGACCAAGCCCGGCGAGATCCCCCAAAAAACCGGCATGGCCGGGTCCCCTAGCTCCCAATGTTCCTATTTTTCTTATGGTTGTTTATTTGGGTCACATCATCATATTTTTATTGTTTGTTTATTATGGAATGAGGCCTATAAATATCAGATCAATAGGCAAGGGGGATGGAGACTTTTGGCTTTAGTTTTAGTTTAGAACAATTGTAATTTGTAGATGGTAACTTGCTTTTCCTTTGAACTCTTGAGCTCTTGCCCTTTAACTTGACCTTGAAACTTCTTCATTGAACTTGCAAGCTTAAGATTTAGGTTCTTGAATTCAAAATTAGTTATATCATATTTGAAAATCAATAAAAGTTCTCATTGTTCATTACATGTGTCTTGCTTTCTACAAACTTTGAACTTGTGAAATCCTTGCCTCGCTTTGATCTTACAACCTCTTAACTGAGCTTGCAACCTTAAAGTTTGGTATTTTGATTTCACATTGGTACGGGCTTAAAGAACATTTGAAGAAATTTGCACGTTGAATTTATTAGTTCTTAACTTTCTAACTTTGACTTTACTTTTCTTGCAATTTTTGTTATGTGCCTTACTCTTTTCTTTTTTTTAAAAAATAATTTTGTATTGTAAATATGTATGAGTAATTGATTTACTTATTAAGGGTAGAATATGGTTAGTTTGTGTTAGGAGATGTGTTTGCCAAAACCTTAAAAACCTTAACTTTGCAATTGAAACTCCGACCAAACGACTCACAATTCCACTCCGTTAGGCACCCTATCCTACCACGATAGCGGTGAATCCTCATCGTGACCGGATTGCGAGTGGATTGCCGAAGGTTAAGGTCAAGAGACAACAACGGAAGGACAAGGGATAAGAAATACGAATTTAGCACACAAACAAAAATATCGTATTTCAAGTTCCCTAATCCACATTGCTGCCTATTGCCTTAGTGTCAATATCAGAATTAGGTCTATAAGGAAACGGCAAAAATATCATCCTAACACAAGCTAACCTAAAACTACCCCTAACAAGTCTTTTTATTGAACATATCATAGTTATGACACTTAGTATAAACAACAACTCAATTTACGGTATTAACCTGTTAAAACAAGCTTGAAAACTTACCATCTCCCTACGGACGACCCGTACTCATCACGGCTCGCTACACGCGACACCGTTTTTTATTGCGGTTATTTCAAATTCTTTTTAAAACAACACGGTAAAACGTGATAATCAAGAAGCTGATCAATAAATTTAAAGGCTCCAACTCAAAGGACAGGAGGCTCCAAGTGATCCCGACACATACTCATACATCATCTCGAGGGGTCATACTAGTTCACAGGTCAGGGATAACGCAAATGAAGCGTCTTTTCGTGCCCCAGCAACAACAACAGAGGAAGGGTTTTGTAACACCCTATACATTTATACAATATCATTTGGCGTTTCAAATCCCGCTTTAAAACTCTTTTATTTTTTTGAGAGTGGGTTGCGAATGATTCAATTAGTACCTGTGGTCATTATCGTACCCAACCTGCATGATTAAAAACCCGACATGATGTAAGGTTGTATCAAATATTTGCTAGTACAGTGTATCCATGTGAATCGAGTACTATATATATATATAATATTTTAAGCTCTACATATCTCTTTATAATACAAGATATAAAAAAATAATATCCTTTTGCTATCTAGCCTTGCATGGCAAATCACCCCATATCGGGTCGTTGCGCATATATATCATGTTCATATTCTCAGTTATAGACAGCCAAATAATTAGAAATCTTTACGTATATTTACGTAGATTTTATTGGGCGTATATGTATTTAATTATAGATTGTTTCATTATGGTTAAATTTTTTACGTATGCTCTTTATATTAAAAACTATATTTTTGAATGGATACGGGTAATATTTGGAGTGATCTGGTATTATCTCTAAAAATCCTATAATATATATATATATATATATATATTATATTACTTAATATTCCTATACCTATAATATATATAACTGTTTATATATATATATATATATATATATTATCAATAAATTTAATTTTTATAAAACTCTCTCTTTCTCTCTCCTTTCTCGTCTCTATCTCTCTCGTCTCGCTCTCTCTCGCGCACGAACCCTAACTTGCGCCGTCCTCTCTAGTCGCCGACACCACCTTTCCACCCTCACCTCCTCATCACCACCACCATCATCACCTCCCTCCTCCTTCCCCGAAGCCTTACCCGAGCCCGACTCCACACCCGAGAAGCCACCTCTATCTCCCTCGTCGACGTCGTCGATCAAACCGACCACCACCAAGGATTCTCGTCACTTTTCTTTCTCGTCATCATCACCAGAGCACCCACACCACCATCGCATCTTCTTCTTCTCCTCGTTTCCCGATCACAAGCCAATACCTCACCGCCCATGACACCTCGCCATCGACCTCGTCCGCGTCTCCCTGTCACTGACTAACTTCCTCCTCTCCCCGTCCACGTTAAAACTCCAGAACCAACATCCCATTTTCTTCTTCTTCTTCTTCTTCTCTTTTCTTTTCCGGCTTCGCCGGAGTTGGTTACCGCCGACGAGCACAACCCAGACGACCCTAGTCACCATCGTCGTCTACTCCAGTCACCACTTCACGCAGTTGCTCAGTTCAGGCCAAGTTTTATGTACGTTGGGTTTTGCATTGTGCCGTTATTCGATGCTCGGAACGTGATATCGGTATTTTCGTCGTGAGATTTCGATCAGGCAAGTTCTAAACTTGCAACATACTACTTTGCTTATATCAATACTGTAAGTGCACGGCAGCGCCCCGGCCTTCTGAACGAGGCTAAAATGCGGAAACGATACTTTTACAAAACTTGTAAACCGGCACCCCCGTGCACTAAAATCCCGGATCGGGCCATTAACCTACTACTAGCTAAATGAAGAAGGGGTAGAAAGATATACCGAGCGATCCGTGTCCTTCGGTCTTCTCGTTGTCATTCCGATCTCACCGCGGAATCTCCGGTCTTTATCTCCTCGTCGGGAAGGCACCACATCGCCGGGTTCTTTTACGGGCTCCCACCTCTGGACCGAGGCAACTCGGGCATGAAGTTGGTGAGTCGACGTGTCCAAGAATACTGTAGATGAAGTGTAGAAAGTTTTGTCTCATTGGGGTTGAAGTTGCTATGGTTTTTGGTGGAGGAATGAGATGCAAAGTTTTTGGATGAACAAAGGGAATTTTGTGCAAACAAAATGAGAACCACACCACACCAAAAATTGGGACAGCCCTTTATCATCTTGTGGACGGCCCCTTGATTAGGAATGAGAGAATTGAGAGTAAGAGAATGAATGAGTCAAGATGATGCAAGGTTGAGTGTAAGGGAAAAAGCAAGTCTCACATCCATCATCATAACCCTCCATCATTATCAATCATCATTACTCCAAAAGTCAAGCAATCATGATCAAAAGAAAGTCAAGGGATGGTAGAACCATCATGAAACCATCATGATGCAACTACTTGCAAAAACAACCCTCCAATTGCTAATTTGCACATTTGCAAATTAGCCCTCCTCCACCATTTTTCAGCCAAGGAAAGAAACAAAGGAAATTGGCCGAAACGAAATGCAAACTGGCAACTTCAAAAAACTGATCCCGTAATAAATTACAGGAAAACCCCGCGACTGTATATACATACCCGCATTTGTATTCCGACCGAATACAAATGCAATGAGACAAAATCTATACTGTACAATACTAGGATCTAGCTTAAACCAAAGCCCGCTAGTATTATCTGTCCGATCATGATCCGTGCAATACCGCACGGATAAGATTGAACCCTGCCATATCTCCATACGGCCTCTACAGCGTTTCGCCCGAAACTTGAGAAACTGTCTATGGGGGACTCTAAAGACTCGTCAATGCTTTGGCTGTGGATTTAACCACTAGCATGTCAGAGATATTAGCCATACGTAACGGGCTACCAAGTATTGACCAAAAGGGAGGTCGATGAGCGAACTCATCCTGACACCCTACTGAGCCTGTCAGTGACAATATCCGTACAGTCCGGTCCGTTCGTCTATGAGTATCGCATGGCGGGCCTAGGGGGTTGGTAAAAGTCAGACCCCCAAAAGCGGTACAAGTCGTGTCGGAGTGTAGCCCAGAACACCCTGAGATACTAATGGAATGCCTACTAGTAAATCTCTTGCCTCGGCCGAGGGCTTTGTGTAATGGCTCTCCTAGACATAGCGTGACCTCACCCCCAATACCGGGAGAGACGAACCCCTGCATATCTGTTCACTGCCTCCATGTGGCTCGGGACTGTACCCAACTAAAACCTGTTTGCACGACTCTTTTGAGCCGTGGTAGGGTAGTAATCAAAGTACAGTAGGAACTCACACGAGATAAATGACGATCTCAGGTCGATGAACTAACATGTACACATGTCACCAGGGAACTGCTATCTGACGTCAGGTATAAGACCAACTAGCATGTTCCCGGCGAGTCCTGTCCGGTGTACTCATAACCCAATGAGCACCTGTATACATCTTAGGTGAACCAACTGACACCAGTGGCTTGTGAGACCAGCCACCGCCCCTTGTCGGGATCTCGACTGTATACACTAGTCTACTCTGGAGTATCGATGCCCTGTCTCGAAACTCCAACGACTAAGGACCTTTTAAGGATGTGCTTATAGACCTCAGCTCCCACGTATATGATCGCCATCATACTGCTGGCCGTCAAGCAAGAATCCTAAGGGCTCTATCAACGCGCAATAGTGACCTGTAAGGTCACCTAAAGCAGTACACGATGATAAAGATAAGCTAGATAGCATACTATCATCTTGAGTAAGACTGTCCTACCGCTATAGGTCCTCCCTCAATCATTGCAATCATGTGTCTGTGATCCAATAATTGACTCTGAGGGCACTATCTCCAACAATCTCCCACTTGTACTCAAGGCTAATTATTGCGATGCCGCATACTCACAGCCCGTATGATACCGAACACCCAACTCCTCTACTAGTCAGTTTCACAAACCTCGTTTGCGAAACTATTGCGTTCGAGGAATAGCCTCAGTGAGTGGATCCGCCCTAATGTTTCTTTCTATGTCTCTCTTTATCTCAAGTTCGCGGAGAAATCCATCTCCCAAAATGAGCAATACCTGTCTTAGAATATGTCTGGATGTCTTATGGGACCTAGTTCATAAATGAACTCCAAATCCAAACTTCTTAGACTGTATCGTCAATTGAACTTAATCAGTATCCTGCGCCATGCCTCCCTCTGTATCTGCCTGGACCACCTGTCCAAAATACTGCCCCTCGTCAGAGGGAAAACTATAACTCTGACAGCCACTCTGTCATCCAGGTCACCTTGGAAGCCTGGAATGATAACCGTCTCCCGAATGAGGCTGTCGTTATCATATCCCTAAAACATCCACTTATGTTCTAAAACTGCTTCCGATTGGTTTTCCAGGATTAGATTATTATCAACTTATTGCATCTACTGCAAAAACAACATTTGGTGTGGTACTTGACATCTCATGATTGACTCAATTTCCTAAGCAAGTGATATGCCAATCATGCACATCCCTCTCCTCTTTAGTCTGTAAGACACCTTTAGAGAGGGTGACTTCATCACCTGCAGGTATACTACCGTGCCAGGAGTCGTCCATTCTAAAACACCTTTAGAGTGCTGTCTAAGTACCCAGATTGGGAAACTACCCAAATCTAGATCTAAAACCATAGATCTAGTAACCAGAATGTCTGATATAATATCCAAGTCCTTTGTGGAGAAACCACCGTGTGACAACCAAAGTATAACCGATCGTAGTATAGGAATTTCAATTCCTACTCTGTGTATGTCATCCAAATACCAGGACATCACACCCTACTATCTTCTTAACAGATCCATCCCCTATTCTGATGAAGTCAAACCTATGACTGTCATATCAGAAATAGATGATCTATCTCCGCTACATCTGCTTTAGTCTATAAATAGACATAAGCCACTTGTCCACCAATGCTTCCGCTGCTCCTACTGACTACGACAACCCTCTGGCAGAGTCATATACACGTACACTTCTAAATCTAGTTTAGAACGACGCTATACTCATCCTCCTGCCGGGTCTCGCAGCCTGGAACAACAGCAATGGCAAGTCTAGGTAAACAAGAACCTCCCTGCCACCGTCCTTGAGGCTACCGGAGTACTTCTCGGGTGCCTGAGGTTACCCACCTTATCTGTGGAGTGGCTAATGGAATGTCAAACCAGATTGAATCTTTAGGTTCTTATCAAATTTTCAGTAATCGTTTGCGGTTCTGGAATCACTTCCAATTCTACCATACTCCCACTACTGTTTTCTGAAAAAAATCCATTTTTATTAAAATTGTGGCGAGTCAAGAACAATATCACTATTGATCTTCCAGATGGTAGAAAATCAACCCTCGTCACACAAACAGCCATTACAGAAACGTGCCTTGAGTTGTCCAGAGTCTGGTTTTAAGCATAAGCTGGACAACTCCCCGTACCTTTACAATGTCAAGATATGAACTGTTCTATATCCAATACAGAAACAGAGGCACTGATTTAATTGAACCAGATCAAATCATGCAGCTGTCTCCAGTACATGTCAACTAAATGGAAATAGGTCGATCGGCGTTACTCAGCTTAGGAGTGCTTCCAATTATGAGTAACCTGAAAGAGAAACAAGTTTCTCAAAACTATTAACTGAATACCATACACAAGTATCTACATTTTCGATCACCTTGAAGAATCCCGATACTTGCAATACCTGGTTCTCTACTTTACTCTTATACCTATAACTTCTCAAAACTCAGACCTTGTGTTTCTACGAAACACTTATCTAAGAACTGGAGAAATCATAAGTAAACCGAATATAGTACGAGGACCAACCCCTCTGTCCTAATGGACACTGGACAATATACAATACTTTGTATAAGTCCCCTGAGTCTAATAACTCAAACCCTGTGTGTCGTAGGTTGAAAACTGTACTTATGGTTAAGAAGAATTACACCGCTGTTTAATACTCCTTACCTAATCATCCACTGATATAGGTAAATGTCATGGACATAATTTCAAAAGGGTATATCTCACTCTATAAAAATAGACGTACAGATATATCAATTTGAAATTGGTGCATAACAGCGGATATTCAAAACCAAATATTTACCGTCCGGCAAACTACCCAGGCGATTTCCTCAAATATAACCAATTACAACGAATTCTGATATAATGAGGATGATCACTTAATTCCCAATAACTTACTCCCACTCATCATCTGTAAAACCATACAGATATGAGAATCATACCTGGTAAATACATATTCTGGAGTAAGGACTAATTGGAAAATCGGTTTTCTTTTAACAGTACACAGTGAAACTGAAACATTGAAATATTTTGTAGGGGTATCTTGGTATTCCTAGTAATGCCTCTTCCATTATCCAGATTCACAACTGTAACCGTATATTTCTATGCCATCTCTCCACATCCCTTCATATGTCTTTAGTCATTACCTTCTGTACACCCTCTTTGGTTAAATGGTTTTCTTCCTTCCCTACCGTTCGGCACCAGCCTATGGTTTGGAAGAAGACTATCCAATAAGCATAATGGGTGTACTGTCCTAATCCTAGGAGCACTCACAACCCGAGAGAAGCTAAAGATAAAAGACAACCGAATAAACCTTATTCCTATTTCTCCTGAACCAGAATCCATCCCCGAACTGGAACAAGTTCCTTTCGAGTTCGTATATAACCATACGATGGAGTATCCAATAAACTGTGGATCTTCGCAGTGATACGGAGTATTCTGGAGAAATACAAAGGTGAAGTGGGAGTGGTAATGAAATACTTGGTTTGGTCGTGAATAGCAGTCACAATTTACTTTGCCCTCTTACTAATCCCTTTATTTGTCTTTACTTAATACCTTCTGCACACCGTTTAGGCTAAATGGTTTTCTTCATTCCCTACCATTCGGCACCAGCCTATGGTTTGGAAGAAGACTATCCAATTAGTGTAATGGGTGTACCGTCCTAATCCAAGGAACACTCGCAACCTGAGAGAAGGTAAAAGTAAAAGACAACTGAATAGTCCTATTCTTTTTCTCCAGAACCGGAAACCATCCTCGAATAAATTCCTTCGAGTTCGTATATAACCATACGATGGTTTTATCCAATGGAAGTGGACGTTCGTAGTAATACTGGGTGTCCCGGAAAAAAGGGTAAAAGTAGGAGTGTCAATGAGGTATGCAACTCTGACAATCCAAAAGTCAGTGTTATAAGAAGGTTCGGTCAACTTGGTCACTAAGTCATATTCAAGGGTCAGGCCATGGTCGCTGCCAAAGAGAGAGAGAAAAGAAACACTCAGCGTGCACTCTAACCTAGATCAGAATGGTTACCAATTTATCTAATCAGGAAATCTCCCACTGTACCGTCAAATTCTTCTCCAAACCTGAAAGAAGAATTAGTCGGGATCACCCGAGGAGTAAACCAACTCATCAGTGGGAATTGGGATCCAACTATCATCGCATGACAACGTGACGGAATCCACTCACGCTATCACACTCCAGAAGGTATGCGCATGCCTGACAAGTTTCAGTTTCTTTAGAAACTCCCGATGTGATTTTTGCCCCTAGGACCCAAGTGACTTTGACACAGTCAACAAATCAAAGAGTCCTAGTCAAGTTCAACCAGTCATTATCCTGGATTGCATTAAACCTGTAACACCCGAGCCCAATGCTACTATTTTCAGTTACTGTTTGAGCATAATGTGGTACTAATTTCATTTAACTTGCTTGTTTGTTGCTTACTGTAAAATTTACCCGGCAAAGTCATTTCTACATATAACAAATTTTGGCATCTAAAATAAAATTGAAAATATTCATCTTGGCCTACTTGACACCCCTAGCCTCATGGTAGCGTCCGTGCATTGTGTTCTCGTCCCGTTCAGTGAAACGGGCGAGTTTGGACGGCTACGTGCGCGTACATGTGTCCGTTTTGGGGGTATGCTTTTTAATCATAAAACACTTAATTTTAAAATTTGGATCCCGCTTAAAATCCTATTATTTCAATTTCAAATTTTTGGACTCGACCCGGGCGCGATTTGGAAATGTTTTATTTGGCGCCAAAATCCCAAATTTTAATATTATTAAAACCACCGCATATGTTTTCCTAACTAACCTGGTATCTTACTGTTCATTACCTATCTTTTAAATCTTTAAATTAACCTATATATATATCCTACTGTTCCTTAAAATGTTTTGAATCTTTAATTAATATTTATCCCTAACTAACGATTCCCCTTTAGCCAATCGCGTTCCTTTTAATTCTGTGGGCTCCCACCTGCAGCTCTCTCTCTCTCTCTTGCTTTCATTTCTCTCTCTCTCTCTATCTCTCCACTTTCTCTCTCTCCCTCTTCTCTCCCTCTCTCTCTCTCCACTTTTTTTTTCTCTCTCTCATATATTCTCTCGTACTTCTCTTTATCATTCTTTCTCTTCTTGCTTCATGTCTCATTTCTCATTTTTTTTAACTGTTCTTTTGTTGCCGGAATTCCGTCGTGCCGGTGACGCTTCTCGACGTTCCAGCGAGGTACCCCAACCCGTGTGGTTCCATTGTTCATCGTTTGGGTTCATTCCGTAAACCGTGCGACCGTCGCGAGTTTTCCCCGCCGACGGTTAACATTCCGTTTTCCTGATTCGCGACCCATCGAGACAAGTTAATCTTGCTATATGCTATATAATTCATTTTATACCTATTTAAATAAATACCATACCTATAGTTTAAATCTAGTACCCCATGTTTAATTTTATAACGTTTCGATGTTCTGTTTACATCCGTTTATATCATTTTAAATCTAGATCATGAAAACTTATCTTGTGACATACTAGATTACATTATACTGCATCCATATCAATTAAAATATACATCATCGTAATATTTCTTATTATTATTTTTAATTAGTTTATAATCTGCATTTTATGATATTATATATTTAAAATATTATAGTTTACACATGAAACGTCGTTGAAAAAGCGGATACGGCAAATCTGAAATTTACTGTATACCGTACCGTATAAAATTCATTATAAATTATAGAAAAATCATTAGTATACGTTCTTTAGTTCGTTACGAATCTAACTCAGAATACTATAACTCTATGAAATATTTACTTGCAAAATAAATTGTTTAAATAACGTAAAATGCAAATGAAAATGTCTCCAAACTGCTGTCCAGGGAAATTCCAGCAGCAAACTTTCAACTTCGAATGTTCATAACTTTTTGTAGGGACAACCTGAGATACTTATACTTATAAAACTGAAAACCTTATTTAATTATCTTTGTTTTGGTATAAGACACGTCCCTTTTGGAGAACGTTTGTTATTTTTAAGCTATTTTACAAATTAGGGTGACGCTGAATTTCTGAACGGAACTTTCTTGTGCATGGTTAATCAATACCACTTTTATAGTTATTAATCGCTTTGAATATGCTATCCATATTAATATTATTATATCAATATTTATATCACATATTGCTTAGTTGTACATCCCACATTACCATTTTATAGTTTTATAACTTTTCAGATACCCGTTTCCATCCATCGCATTTAAGATACATATAATTGCATCCATAGATCACATTACTACATAATAATGTGATATTAACACCCCATGTTTAATAAATTGCATCCTAATTAATATTGGAACTATAAATGTAACCCTAATCGATAACTGTGCATCCATATCCTTGAAATTATATCTATTTGCATATTATTACATGTTCCAGTTTATTGTTCTGATAGTACTCATGCTTGTTTATCTATACACATGCTTATGTTAGTTTGATTATGAGCATCCACATGACATCTTGTGCTTCCTGACATGACCTGTTACACTTCCTACTTGATATGACATGGTACCGTACACTCTTGACATGACATGACACCTTTATATATTACCTGGCTGGACCTAATGTACCATGGCTTTACCTGTTACCTGATCTTGTGTCTAATGCCAACAAACATAACATGTAGTCCTCATGGACCGTTCCTGTTGTCTATCCAGACAAACCTGCTTTTACCTGATCCTGTGTTGGCATTAGTTCTTGATTACTGAATACCTGACTCGCCATACATAACTTGGGGGTATGGGGAAATCAAAGATGAAACCGACTTGTAACTCAACGGTTCGATACATGTTCTGATCAGTCTTACGGGCTAGGCCAGCCCCGGAGTGATGATGCTGACATCACTCGCCCATCCTGCTACCTGTTACTGCCTAGCGGCACGTATCGGATTCAGCCCCGAGGATCTTGACCGTGGTCCCGGGCACGCACGTGATACTATTGAGTTAAATCGACGATTCATCAATTGATTTCAAAGACTCTAGAATAGAAAACCTGATATAACAGTTTAGTTTACCCACTGCACACTACCCTGTACTGCTTTGATTTATACTATTGTTACCCTTGCTTTATTCATGTTTATATTCGCATTGCCTATTTACTATGTTATTAGTTGATGACTTGACGCGCTGACGTCTGGGTTTTGCATGGCCCAGATTCTTCTACCTTGCTGCAGACTGATTAGGAGTTTTGCCGCTGTTAGACGAGCGGTGAGGTTCCTGTCGGTACGTAGTTTCACTCCAGGTGTTTCATTTATTGTATCTTTTGGCTTCTGCATATTGTTATCTCTTGATTCTTTTACTCTGGCTTATGGACATGTACTAGGTAGTTAGTTTACTTTCCTGTTCTTGATATCTCCACAGCCGTAATGTGACTGTGGAAGGATTTTTCCTATCCACAGGTAGCATGGTTGGCTATGTCATGTGCCCACTTTAGCGTACATTGGGAAGCAGGGCGTGACATGGTTCTTTTGGTATCAGAGCCATAGGATAGTCGGGTTGATTCTTTTGTAGTTGGGTATTGTACCCAATACACGAATCAGAATACCCGTATTTAGGAAACATGTCCTGCCACCTTGGCCGTTTTACCATTCTTGAATCACATTCTTTCTGATTATATCTTTTACGATGTGCAAACTTTCTTTGCATATCGATTCGAAAACCTGATTCCTTGTTATCTCTAGGACTTAGGCTACTTGGATGGAGTTATGTAATTGTGGCTATGATACCGCGGCATAGTTACAACGCGGTAAATATCTTGGAGTTCTAGCCTTGATCTATATTCAAAATCTATCATCATGCTAATGTTGGGTATTTTGAGTTCAGGATTATGGCCGGTAAGAAATTGAAGATATACCAGAGGCGTGTGGACGAAGCCGCCATGCTTAGAGTGATAAGAGGAATGCTGGAGAATCAAAGAAACAGACCGAGCTGATCCAGCAGTAAGCGGACTCGTTTCGGGAAGGTTTGCAGATCGTTCAGCAGTCTGTGAACAATGTTGGAGCTAGACCAGTTGACCGAGTAGGGACCATAGCAGATTTCAGGCGGTTGGGTCCGTCTACATTTACTGGTTTAAAGGAGCCGTTGCCAGTGGAGCAGTGGCTAGTTGACACAGAGAACTTGCTTTTTGCGGCACAGATTCCAGATGACAAAAAAGTTGTTGTGGTACGCATTCAGCTAGTGGACTACTCCCGAGAATGGTGGCTTGTTGAGGAGACCTGCTTGCCCAAGCCGATCAAGTGGGCGGATTTTTCTAAGAGTTTCCTGGAGAAGTTCTTCCCGCGGACTGCACGGGAGGAAATGGAAGAGAAGTTCATCGGACTAAAGCAGAAGGGAGCACCCATAGATGTGCATGTAGCAGAATAGACGAGACTCGGTAGTTTCGCTGGACCTTTAGTTGCCAATGATGCAGACAGGGCACGGAGGTTCATGCGCAGACTGGACGTGGACATCCAGAGGCAGATTGTCTCCCTGGGTTTGACCGCTTTCTCACAAATACATGCAGCAGCCAAGAGCAGCAGAGTTTATCTGGGATGAAAGGGAGTTTGCAGCAGACAGCAGTTGCGTTAAGGAAGCAGTTCGGTCGGGCCGGTCGAGTTTAGGGCTAGGCCGACAAACAATATTCTTGCATCAATGGAAGTGATGAAAGTAAAGAGCCGGCTGTTGTTCGTGATTCTATGGACGTGTTTGAAGATATATCGGGTTTACCGCCGAGGAGAGACGTGGAGTTCGCAATTGATCTTATTCCTGGTGCAGCGCCAGTATCTAAAGCGTATTTTCCAATGGCGCCAGTAGAGTTGGAAGAAGTAAAGAAACAGGTTGCTGAATTGCTTGAAAAGGGTTGGATTCGAAGCAGTAACTCGCCTTGGGGAGCTCCAGTTCTTCTAGTAAAGAAGAAGGATGGCACAAGAAGGATGTGCATCGACTATCGAGAATTAAACCGGGTGGCTATCAAGAACAAGTACCCGATCCCTCGCATTGAAGAACTTTTTGAGCAGCTAAGTGGCGCGAGGGTATTCTCGAAGCTGGATTTGCGGTCCGGATATCATCAGGTCTGAGTTAAACCAGAAGATATTTGCAAGACTGTGTTCCGAACTCGGTATGGACATTACGAGTATTAGTGATGCCCTTCGGAGTAACGAATACACCGGCGATATTTATGGACTTGATGAACCGAATCTTTTCACCATTCTTGGACCAATTTATAGTGGTGTTCATTGATGATATTTTGGTCCACTCAAAAGAGTATTGAAGAGCATGCAGGACACTTGAAGATCGCACTGCAGACATTGAGGCAAGAAAGATTGTATGCAAAGATGAGCAAGTGCGAGTTTTGGCTTGAAGAAGTGAAGTTTTTGGGGCATATCGTAGCTGGAGATAGAATCGCCGTTTATCCAGGGAAGATTGCAGCAGTTCAAGACTGGCCGATTCCGAAGAACGTTGTAGAGATCAGAAGTTTTCTTGGACTTGCAGGATACTACAGAAGGTTCATGGAGAATTTTTCTCGTTTGGCTGAGCCTTGACCAAGCTTACGTGCAAGGAAGTACCATTTGTATGGACGGATAAGTGTGCGTCAGCTTTTGAGGCATTGAAGCAGAGATTGATAACCGCTCCTATTTTAACCGTGCCAGACAGTTCCGGAGGATTGGTGATTCACAGCGACGCATCTGGGAAAGGATTGGGATGTGTTTTGATGCAGCATGGGAAGGTTGTAGCATACGCATCGAGACAGTTGAAGACCCATGAGAAGAATTATCCAACTCATGACTTGGAGCTTGCGGCTGTGATTTTCGCTTTGAAGATTTGGAGACACTACCTTTTGGGCGAAAGAGTCGAAGTTTTTACAGATCATAAGAGCTTGAAGTATGTGTTCACACAGAAGGAGTTTAACATGAGGCAGCGTAGATGGTTGGAGCTGATGGATGACTACGATCTTGATCTTAAGTACCATCCGGGGAAGGTTAATGTTGTGCCGGATGCGCTTAGTCGGTTACCAGTAATTCAGGTGTTATCTACGCAGAAGGAGATCATCGCAGATTTTCGAAGATTTGACTTGGAGGTTGTGCTACCGCGTTCTACGGGACAGTTGTTGCAGCTGCAAGTACATTCGTCTTTGATCAAGAATATTAAAGCAGCTCAATCGCAGGATCCTAGACTGCAAAAGTTTCGAGGACAGGTTGAAGCCGGACTACGAACAGATTTATTAATCCCCGAAGATGGTTCGTTGAGGTTTGGTACCCGTTTGTGTGTGCCAAAAGGAGATATTCGTGAAGAGCTTATGAAGGAGGCACACAGTTCAGCTTATTCTGTACATCCAGGAGGCACAAAGATATACCGATATATTCGACAACATTTCTGGTGGGAAGGCATGAAACGGGAGATTGCTAACTTTGTGGCAAAGTGCTTGGTGTGTCAGCAAGTTAAGGCTGAACATCAAAGGGTTGCTGGTTTATTGCAATCACTTCCGATTCTTCAGTGTAAGTGGGAACAAATAACCATGGATTTCGTGACGGCTTTACCGCGAAGTCCAAAAGGCAACCATGCTGTATGGGTGATTGTGACCGATTGACCAAGACAGCTCATTTTATTCCTTTTCGGGTTGGTCAATCAACAGAGACTTTGGCAGAGCGGTACATGCAAGAGATTGTAAGATTGCATGGAGTACCGGTGAGCATCATGTCCGATCGGGACACTCGGTTCTTATTACACTTTTGGCGGAGTCTACAGGAAAGTTTGGGGACTCGATTGAAGTTTAGCACAGCTTATCATCCTCAAACTGATGGTCAGTCGGAGAGAACGATCCAAACTCTTGAGGATATGTTGAGAGCATGCATGTTGGACTTCAAGGGGTCTTGGGAGGATCATCTACTTTTGGTGGAGTGGTCTTACAACAACAGTTTTCAGGCAACTATTCAGATGGCTCCATTTGAAGCTTTGTATGGTCGTAAATGCCGTTCACCTGTTTGTTGGGACGATGTCGGTGAACGAAGATTATTGGGACCAGATTTGGTTGTGCAGACAGTTGAGAAGGTTAACCCTATTAGAAATCATATGAAAGCAGCACAGGACCGACAGAAGAGTTGGGCAGATACGTCAAGAAGACCTTTAGAGTTCACCGTGGGTGATTTGGTATTCTTGAAGGTATCACCGACTAGAGGGGTGATTCATTTTGGAAGTCGAGGAAAGCTTAGTCCTCGATTCGTTGGACCCTTGAGATCATGGAGCGTGTTGGTGAGGTAGCGTATCGTTTGGCGTTACCGCAATTCTTGGAGAATGTTCATGACGTGTTTCACGTATCTCAACTCCGTAAATATGTTCGAGATGAAACACACGTTTTGGATCATTCGGAGCTAACAGTACGAGAAGACTTGACTTTTGAGGAGCGACCGATTGAAATCGTGGATCGAAGGGAAAAGGTTCTTAAGAATAAGGTTATGCGCCTTGTGCTTGTTTCTTGGGGTAATCGCTCGCAAGGAGAGTCCACTTGTGAACGAGAAGATGAAATCTAGCAGAAGTTTCCTCACCTTTTCTTGTAGTTATCTATCTTTGTATTCTTGGAATTTCGAGGACGAAATTCTTTTGTAGTTGGGTATAATGTAACACCCGAGCCCAATGCTACTATTTTCAGTTACTGTTTGAGCATAATGTGGTACTCATTTCATTTAACTTGCTTGTTTGTTGCTTACTGTAAAATTTACCCGGCAAAGTTATTTCTACATATAACAAATTTTGGCATCTAAAATAAAATTGAAAATATTCATCTTGGCCTACTTGATACCCCTAGCCTCATGATAGCGTCCGTGCATTGTGTTCTCGTCCCGTTCAGTGAAACGGGCGAGTTTGGACGGCTACGCGCGCGTACATGTGTCCGTTTTGGGGGTATGCTTTTTAATCATAAAATACTTAATTTTAAAATTTGGATCCCCTTTAAAATCCTATTATTTCAATTTCAAATTTTTGGACTCGAGCCGGGCGCAATTTGAAAATGTTTTATTTGGCGCCAAAATCCCAAATTTTAATATTATTAAAACCATCGCATATATTTTCCTAACTAACCTGGTATCTTACTGTTCATTACCTATCTTTTAAATCTTTAAATTAACCTATATATATATCCTACTGTTCCTTAAAATGTTTTGAATCTTTAATTAATATTTATCCCTAACTAACGATTCCCCTTTAGCCAATCGCGTTCCTTTTAATTCCGTGGGCCCCCACCTGCAGCTCTCTCTCTCTCTCTCTTGCTTTCACTTCTCTCTCTCTCTATCTCTCCACTATATCTCTCTCCCTCTTCTCTCTCTCCCTCTCTCTCTCTCCACTTTTTTTCTCTCTCTCTGAGATATTCTCTCGTACTTCTCTTTATCATTCTTTCTCTTCTTGCTTCATGTCTCGTTTCTCATTTTTTTTTAACTGTTCTTTTGTTGCCGGAATTTCGTCGTGCCGGTGACGCTTCTCGACGTTCCAGCGAGGTACCCCGACCCGTGTGGTTCCTTTGTTCGTCGTTTGGGTTCATTCCGTAAACCGTGCGACCGTCGCGAGTTTTCCCCGCCGACGGTTAACGTTCCGTTTTCCCGATTCGCGACCCATCGAGGCAAGTTAATCTTGCTACATGCTATATAATTCATTTTATACCTATTTAAATAAATACCATACCTATAGTTTAAATCTAGTATCCCATGTTTAATTTTATAACGTTTCGATGTTCTGTTTGTATCCGTTTATATCATTTTAAATCTAGATCATGAAAACTTATCTTGTGACATACTAGATTACATTATACTGCATCCATATCAATTAAAATATACATCGTCGTAATATTTCTTATTATTATCTTTAATTAGTTTATAATCTGCATTTTATGATATTATATATTTAAAATATTATAGTTTACACATGAAACGTCGTTGAAAAAGCGGATACGGCAAATCTGAAATTTACTGTACACCGTACCGTATAAAATTCATTATAAATCATAGAAAAATCATTAGTATACGTTCTTTAGTTCGTTACGAAGCTAACTCAGAATACTATAACTCTATGAAATATTTACTTGCAAAATAAATTGTTTAAATAACGTAAAATGCAAATGAAAATGTCTCCAAACTGCTGTCCAGGGAAATTCCAGCAGCAAACTTTCAACTTCGAATGTTCATAACTTTTTTTATGGACAACCTGAGATACTTATACTTATAAAAATGAAAAGCTTATTGAATTATCTTTGTTTTGGTATAAGACACGTCCATTTTGGAGAACGTTTGTTATTTTTAAGCTATTTTACAAATTAGGGTGACGCTGAATTTCTGAACGGAACTTTCTTGTGCATGGTTAATCAATACCACTTTTATAGTTATTAATCATTTTGAATATGCTATCCATATTAATATTATTATATCAATATTTATATCACATATTGCTTAGTTGTACATCCCACATTACCATTTTATAGTTTTATAACTTTTCGGATACCCGTTTGCATCCATCGCTTTTAAGATACATATAATTGCATCCATAGATCACATTACTACATAATAATGTGATATTAACACCCCATGTTTAATAAATTGCATCCTAATTAATATTAGAACTATAAATGTAGCCCTAATCGATAACTGTGCATCCATATCCTTGAAATTATATCTATTTGCATATCATATTAAATGTTCCAGTTTATTGTTCTGATAGTACGCATGCTTGTTTATCTATACACATGCTTATGTTAGTTTGATTATGAGCACCCACATGACATCTTGTGCTTCCTGACATGACCTGTTACACTTCCTACTTGACATGACATGGTACCGTACACTCTTGACATGACATGACACCTTTATATATTACCTGGCTAGACCTAATGTACCATGGCTTTACCTGTTACCTGATCTTGTGTCTAATGCCAACAAACATAACATGTAGTCCTCATGGACCGTTCCTGTTGTGTATCCAGACAAACCTGCTTTTACCTGATCATGTGTTGGCATTAGTTCTTGATTACTGAATACCTGACTCGCCATACATAACTTGGGGGTATGGGGAAATCAAAGGTGAAACCGAGTTGTAACTCAACGGTTCGATACCTGTTCTGATCAGTCTTACGGGCTAGGCCAGCCCCGGAGTGATGATGCTGACATCACTCGCCCATCCTGCTACCTGTTACTGCCTAGCGGCACGTCTCGGATTCAGCCCCGAGGATCTTGACCGTAGTCCCGGGCACGCACGGGATACTATTGAGTTACATCGACGATTCATCAATTGATTTCAAAGACTCTAGAATAGAAAACCTGATATAACAGTTTAGTTTACCCACTGCACACTACCCTGTACTGCTCTGATTTATACTATTGTTACCCTTGCTTTATTCATGTTTATATTCGCATTGCCTATTTACTATGTTATTAGTTGATGACTTGACGTGCTGACGTCTGGGTTTTGCATGGCCCAGATTCTTCTACCTTGCTGCAGACTGATTAGAAGTTTTGCCGCTGTTAGACGAGCGGTGAGGTTCCTGTCGGTACGTAGTTTCACTCCAGGTGTTTCATTTATTGTATCTTTTGGCTTCCGCATATTGTTATCTCTTGATTCTTTTACTCTGGCTTATGGACATGTACTAGGTAGTTAGTTTACTTTCCTGTTCTTGATATCTCCACAGCCGTAATGTGACTACGGAAGGATTTTTCCTATCCACAGGTAGCATGGTTGGCTATGTCATGTGCCCGCTTTAGCGTACATTGGGAAGCGGGGCGTGACAAAACCCACCCGTACGAGCCCTTGACACAGTCAACAAGGCCGTACGACTGTTCTAACCAATCCCATTAATATGCCACAAACGAACACTACTTAGCTACCGTACACTACGCCTTGACACAGTCAACAAACGCAGCACGAATACTAAATAATACCCGTAAGAAATGACGGAGGGCTACGTCTAGTTTTTGGCGAAAATCTTTAAACGTAATGAACATGATATCGTTGAAGGAACTGCATAGCCTTTTATAAAAATATAGTGACGAAAACCTTTGCTAAAGAGGTCACTCCCGGTGAAGGGATCTCGGCTCTTTCCCCGTAGAATGAGGTGCAGGATATTCCAACTGAATACCATGATGCAAAGCAAAAGTAAACGACTATAGTGAAGTTATTGCCATGACGCAAACTTCTGTCCAAGGGGTCACTCCCGGTGAAGGGATCTCGGCCCTTGCCTCGTCGACTGAGGTGCTGGATATTCATAACCGAATACCACTGTGCAAAACAAAAGAGAACGTCCTTGCAATAACAACTTTTTGAAAAATGTTTCAACAACATCAAACAGGTTTGTTTAACTGTATTGATCCGAATCAATGCAGTCCCATCAATTGATCACACCAATAAAGAACGAAAATAATGATGTACGTATATGCCATCCGCATTCGCCACTGGGTCCCGTCATTACCCGTTAGGTTACTTAACTAACGACAGAGCGGGGACTGGACTAGCGCGGATGCAAAACATATACAACATCTACTAGTATATATATCAATATATAATATTCGCTCAATGCGTGATAAAATGCAACATCACAGAAATGTAATAAGCATCACAGAACAATACAGATATCTGGGATCCCCGGGTTTCATAGAGCCGCTACTGAAACCCGACGTTCCCCTGGTCGTGTGGATAGGCTGTGCAATGAAATCCTAGACCCCTATGGGCGCGGAAAGTTACCCGCCAAAACCTGAAGCGAGGCAGCCCCCTTCAGCAACGTGAATGGACCACCCAGCACTTCACGGAATCCGGTAACTTGGGCACCCCTCCTAGGTCAACCTATACCCCCTACGAGTGTGGCGAATAGCCCGCCAATTCTAGAGTAAAGCCCCCTCCGTCTCAATGCCATGAGATGCGGGCCCGTTGCCCTCTAGAACCCGGCTATCCGTGCACCACTCCACGGGGTAATCCTAGTACAGAAAGTAAAATATACACAACGGGTACATCGACCTCAGCCCGGTCGTGCCCCAAAAGAATAATATACAAACAGGCAGTGACGGCAGTCCACATGTCGGACGCTCGCCCCGCAATATCAAATGTACATAATACACCAAACTGTATTACCATTGCATCCAGGCTATCCACCACGACAATCCGCAACATCATAGCACAACACAGAATATCAACGTGAATGTCACGTTCGTAAATTCGTCTAAAAGGGTTATAGCAGTTAGACAGGATGTACCGATTAAGTGACATTCACGGTCGCAGATATAATGTAAATACTGTGAACTACCATGTTTAAAATTTTCGATCGACTAAAAATTTCCCGAAGTGGGCCCCAAGCACAACTGTAGCACTCAAAGAAATCTGGGCCCAAACAGAACATTCCAAAAATCCTATTTTCAACTCAGAAGCTCACTGTAAAAATTTGATGCATTGAACAGTCAAAGTGGCGGCGGAACCGCGGCCAAAGCATGGGTTTGGCCGTGGTTCCGCGGCTAAACAGTAATAACATGCGACCAAATTTTTACAGAACTCTTAAAAAACCCTGCACGATTTTTTAACATGCCCAGAAAAATTTTTAGAGCACAAAATAAAATCGACAGCAACTAGACTAGAAAATGCGGGTTTTTGGAAAATCCGTTCGATCAAACTTGTAAACATGTTAGAGCAAGCTAGACTAGGTTAATGGCGTAGCTCTGATACCATTGTAAGTGCACGGCAGCACCCCGGCCGTCTGAACGAGGCCAAAATGCGGAAACGATACTTTTACAAAACTTGTAAACCGGCACCACCGCGCACTAAAATTCCGGATCAGGCCATTAACCTACTACTAGCTAAATAAAGAAGGGGTAGAGAGATATACCGAGCGATCCGTGTCCTTTGGTCTTCTCGTTGTCATTCCGATCTCCCCGCGGAATCTCCGGTCTTCATCTCCTCGTCGGGAGGGCACCACATCGCCGGGTTCTTTTACGGGCTCCCACCTCTGGACCGAGACAACTCGGGCACGAAGTTGGCGAGTCAACGTGTCAAAAAATACCGTAGATGAAGTGTAGAAAGCTTTGTCTCATTGGGGTTGAAGTTGCCATGGTTTTTGGTGGAGGAATGAGATGCAAAGTTTTTAGATGAACAAAGGGAATTTTGTGCAAACAAAATGAGAACACCACACCAAAAATTGGGACAGCCCCTTATCATCTTGTGGCCGGCCCCTTGATTGGGAATGATGGAATTGAGAGCAAGAGAATGAATGAGTCAAGATGATGCAAGGTTGAGTGTAAGGGAAAAAGCAAGTCTCACATCCATCATCATAACCTTCCATCATCATCAATCATCATTACTCCAAAAGTCAAGCATTCATGATCAAAAGAAAGTCAAGGGATGGTAGAACCATCATGATGCAACTACTTGCAAAAACAATCCTCCAAATTGCTAATTTGCACATTTGCAAATTAGCCCTCCTCCACCATTTTTCAGCCAAGGAAAGAAATAAAGGAAAATGGCCGAAACGGAATGCAAACTGGCAACTTCAAAAAACTGATACCGTAATAAATTACAGGAAAACCCCGCGACTGTATATACATACCCGCATTTGTATTTCGACCGAATACAAATGCAATGAGACAAAATCTACACTGTACAATACTAGGATCTGGCTTAAACCAAAGCCCACTAGTATTATTTGTCTGATCATGATCTGTGCAATACCGCACGGATAAGATCGAACCCTGCCATATCTCCATATGGCCTCTACAGCGTTTCGCCCGAAACTTGAGAAACTGTCTGTGGGGGACTCTAAAGACTCGTCAATGCTTTGGCTGTGGATTTAACCACTAGCACGTCAGAGGTATTAGCCATACGTAACGGGCTACCAAGTATTGACCAAAAGGGAGGTCGATGAGCGAACTCATCCTGACACCCTACTAAGCCTGTCAGTGACAATATCCATACAGTCCGGTCCGTTCGTTTATGAGTATCGCATGGCGGGCCTAGGGAGTTGGTAAAAGTCAGACCCCCAAAAGCGGTACAAGTCGTGTCGGAGTGTAACCCAGAACACCCTGAGATACTACTGGAATGCCTACCAGTAAATCTCCTGCCTCGGCCGAGGGCTTTGTGTAATAGCTCTCCTAGACACAGCGCGACCTCACCCCCAATACCGGGAGAGACGAACCCCTGCATATCTGCTCACTGCTTCCATGTGGCTCGGGACTGTACCCAACTAAAACCTGTTTGCACGACTCCTTTGAGCCGTGGTAGGGTAGTAATCAAAGTACAGTGGGAACTCACACGAGACAAATGACGATCTCAGGTCGATGAACTAACCTGTACACATGTCACCAGGGAACTGCTATCTGACGTCAGGTATAAGACCAACTAGCATGTTCCCGGCGAGTCCTGTCCGGTGTACTCATAACCCAATGAGCACCTGTATATATCTTAGGTGAACCAACTGACACCAGTGGCTTGTGAGACCAGCCACCGCCCCTCGTCGGGGTCTCGACTGTATACACTAGTCTACTCTGGAGTATCGATGGCCTGTCTCGAAACTCCCACGACTAGGGACCTTTTAAGGATGTGCTTATAGACCCCAGCTCCCACGTATATGATCGCCATCATACTGCTGGCCGTCAAGCAAGAATCCTAAGGGCTCTATCAACGCGCAATAGTGACCTGTAAGGTCACCTAAAGCAGTACACGATGATAAAGATAAATCAGATAGCATACTATCATCTTGAGTAAGACTGTCCTACCGGTATAGGTCCTCCCTTAATCATTGCAATCACGTGCCTGTGATCCAATAATTGACTCTGAGGGCACTATCTCCAACAAATATTTATATGATTAATTATATTACATGTATTTTAATATTTAGCAAGTATTATCAATCTACTGTTTTATAGTATCAGTCTGTATTCGCAGCAATAATGTTTTTATCTAGTTGCATGCCGGTTCCTCATAATATTGTTATAATGTTTTATCAGTTCAACATTCTTTATCTAGATTGCAATATACCTGATAGCAGACGTAAAACGGTTATTACAGATAGATACATATACATCCTGGGCAATAGTCATCTTTGCCGTATTTAGATATTGGTTACGGTTTTCCATCTGGTATCTATTTTGTTTAATATACATTGCCTGACATGTCCACAAGACATTACTAGACTTTTTATTTGGATTATTATTAACGCCGACTTGTTGTCCTGATGGACATGACTTGTTGTCTAGATAGACAAGACATGTACCTGCTTGATCCTGTGTTGGAATTAGGTAGATATCGTCAATTCCTGACTTGAACACAAAACTTGGAGGGAAAGGGGAAATCAATAATGAAACCTGACTTGTAACTCAACAGTTTGATACTTTCCAGAGACTGATCAGTTAATACGGGCTTCGAGACTGGAATGATGATGCTGACATCATTCGTCTGTACATGATACCCTACTTTACTGCTTAGCGGCACGTCCCGGATTCAGCCCCGAGGGTCTTGACTGTAGTCCCAGGCACGCACGGGATACTATTAAGTTACATCGACGATTCCATTAATTGATTTCAAAGACTTGTAGAATAGATAACCTAAAAGCACAGACTTTAAGATACACATCACATACATATACCTCATTGTTTTATACCTGTGTTCGTTGTTTACACTCATGTTTAATCATAGCATCATATTCTGGTTATTATTATTGTTTTGATATTTATGACGCACCGACGTCTAGATTTTGCATGGCCCAGTTTCTCTGACCTTGTCGTAGGAAGATCAGGAGTATTTTAACAAGCAAGTTGAGCAGTGAGGAGCTAAATATTTAGTTTTAGAGATACTTAGTTTATTTTATTTCCGTAGTTTAATTTATCGATGTGATCCTATAAGGGACGTGATTCAGATATTATTATTTATTGGATCTTTGTTCGTTTCCGCTATATGCATTTCTTGACTTTTATCTACTGTGGTAGATGTACATGTGTTAGTTAGATTTTATTTACTGTTCTTGATATCTGATTGACAGTCATAATGTGACTATAGAGGGATCTTTCCTAGCCATAGGTAGCATGGTTGGCTCTGTCACATACCGTATTTACGTATTTTGGGAAGCAGGGTGTGACAGGTTTAGTCTGCAATTACTGTCACAGAGACGGGCATACTCAGAAAGACTGTCGCCTTACTAAGGGACAGTGTTTGATTTACGGGTCCAGTCAGCACAGGGTTAGGGGTTGCCCTCAGCGAATAGAGTTACAGGGAGGATCTGGACCGCAGCAGCAGAGGTCAATGGAGCAGAGGCAAACCAACCTAGGTCGCGATCAGGGATAGGGTTTCACCCTAACCGCCGAGCAGGAAGAGGCCTCAGATGAAGTTGTTACAGGCACTCTACTCATTCATTCTAAGCCAGTTAGAGTACTATTTGATTCAGGAGCATCACATTGTTTCATATCTGCACATTTTGTCGACACCCACTCCATACCACATGAACCATTGACCAAGGGATGGGAAATACATACGGGTAATGTTATTATAGTGTCTGGTCGAGAATGTAGATCTTGTCCAGCTGTAGTGTGTGGCAAGGAGTTCTATATGAATTACCTTTTAATCGGGACAGGCATCTACGACTCAATTCTTGGAATGGATTAGATGAGTACATTCCATGTGATCATCGATTGCCGGGCTAGGAATGTAACTTTCCGCATCCCCAATCACCTTGAGTTTGTTTTCGAAGGAGGAAGCGAATCTTTAGAGCCAGCCAAGTATAGATCTAAGTCGAAGGTATTGACGGCTATGGAGATTGGTGAGAACCCGGTGCCAGAAATCGTTCAGGATTTCATGTGTTCCCTGAAGATTTACCAGGTCTACCACCTCCTCGCATCTTGGGATTCTTTATCGACCTGATTCCAGGTACATCACCAGTTTATCGGGCACCGTACAAAATGGCACCAGTTGAATTGGCAGAATTGGAGATCAGCTGGAGAAAGGATTTATTTGCCCAAGTGCTTCTCCGCGGGGAGCACCAGTGTTATTGGTAAAGAAGAAGGATGGATCGCTGTGAATATGCATAGACTACCGTGAGCTGAATAGGGTAACGATAAAGAACAAGTACCCCATTCCGCATATCGATGATTTGTTTGATTAATTGGGTGGTGCCAAGGTATTTTCGAAGCTGGATCTTCGTTCGGGTTATCACCAGATCAGAGTAACAGCTGACGATGTATGTAAGATGACTTTCCGGACCCGATACTGGCATTATGAGTTTCTTGTGATGCGTTCGGTGTTACTATTGCTCCAGTAACATTCATGGATATGATGAACAGGGTATTTGCAAAATACTTGGACACGTTTGTCATTGTATTCATCGATGACATACTAGTCTACTCTAAGACTCGGGAGGAGCACGCCGAACATTTGCGAACTGTACTACAAATTCTGCGGGGAGAGAAGCTATACTCAAAACTGAGCAAGTGCGAGTTCTGGCTCGACAAAGTGTAGTTCTTGGGACACATTGTTTCGGATGAAGGCATTTCAGTGGACCCAGCGAAGATAGAATCGGTTAGAGATTGGCCGACACCGAAGTCAGTGGCCGAGATCAGAAACTTCCTGGGATTGGCAGGACATTATCGGGGTTTCGTACAGGTCTTTGCATGAGTCGCTGAGCTCCTGACAAAGCTGACACGGAAGGAAGTGCCTTATGTGTGGTCAGAGAAATGTGCACATGCTTTTGAGTTGCTGAAACAAAAGTTGACCACGGCCCCTATTCTTACAGTGCCGGATAATTCAGATGGTTTGGTGATACACAACGATATTTCAGGGAAAGGTTTAGGCTGTATTCTGATGTAGCACGGTCGGGTAGTTGCTTATGCCTCACGGTAGCTGAAGAATCACGAGAAGAACTACCCAACTCACAACTTGGAGCTAGCTGCAGTGATTTTTGCCTTAAAGATCGGGAGACATTACTTATTGGGCGAAAATGTAGAAATGTACATGGATCACAAGAGTCTGAAATACGTGTTCACTCAGAAGGAATTGAATATGAGGCAACGTCGATGGCTAGAACTAATGGCGGATTACGATTTGGACATACAGTATCATCCAGGGAAAGTAAATGCCGTACCTGACGCTCTCAGTCGCAAGCCAGCGGTCATGATATTAACTAGTCCAAGGAGCATCATTGAAGAGTTTCAGAAGCTCGAATTATAAGTCGTTACACCGAGTACAACCGGGCAGCTTTGGCAACTACAGGTGCAATCTTCACTCGTAAATCACATTAAAGCTGCACAAGCTGACGATCCTCGATTGCAGAAGTTCAGAGAGCAGGTGGAAGCTGGACTGAAGACAGATTTACTCATTCATCAGGACGGTTCTTTGAGATTCGGTAGTAGGCTCTGCGTTCCTAAGGGTGATGTTCGAGAAGAAGTACTAACTGAGTCTCACGGTTCAGCTTATTCAGTGCATCCGGGAGGCACGAAGATGTACCGAGACCTGAGGCAACACTTTTAATGGAACGGGATGAAGCGAGAGATTGCACGGTTTGTATTCAAGTGCTTAGTATGCCAATAGGTAAAAGCAGAACACCAAAGGATAACTGGGTTGTTGCAACCGCTTCCGATACCCGAGTAGAAATGGAAACACATTACCATGGATTTCGTGACAGCTTTACCACGGAGTCCAACAGGCAACAACGCCGTCTGGGTTATCGTCGACCATCTCAAAAAAGCAGCACACTTTATACTTTTCCATGTGGGACAGTCGACAGAGTCGCTCTCACAGAAGTACATGCAGGAGGTAGTGCGACTTGACGAGTTCCGATCAGCATAGTATCGGATAGAGACACCCGATTCGTTTCACACTTCTGGAAGAGGTTACAGGAGAGTCTGGGTACACGTCTCAAGTTCAGCACGTCCTACTATCCACAGATGGTCGGACAGTCCAAGCGTACTATTCAGACGCTCGAGAATATATTGAGGGCTTGCATGCCAGACTTTTAGGGTTCTTAGGAGGATCACCTCCATCTGGTGGAGTTTTCTTAAACAACAGTTTCTAAGCTAGCATCCATATGGATCCGTTTGAAACTCTTTACGGACGGAAATGTCGATCCCCTATTTGTTGGGATGACGTTGGTGAGCGAAGGTTACTGGGTCCCGAGCTTATAGTTTAGACGATGGACAAAGTTCAGATGATCAGGCGGCGCATCAAGACTATTCAGGACCGACAGAAGAGTTGGGCAGATGCCAGCAGGAGATTGTTAGAATTTGAAGTCGATGATCATGTGTTCCTGAAGATTTCACCTACTCGCGGAGTGATCAGGTTTGGGAGTCATGAGAAACTTAGTCCTCGATTTATCAGACCATTCGAGGTGCTGGAACGAGTAGGGGAGGTGGCTTACCGACTTGCTTTACCCCCATTGTTAGCTGGCCTGCACAACACATTTCATGTGTCATAGTTGCGGTGCTACGTTCGATACGACAAACATGTTCTCGATCATTCAGAGTTGATGCTGGATACCGACTTATTTTATGTGGACCAGCCTACTATTATACTCGATCGTAGAGAGAAGGTGCTGAAGAATAAGGTCATTCCGCTAGTCCGAGTATCTTGGGGTGGTCATTTGCCTGGGGAATCTACCTGGGAACGCGAAGAGGATATCTATTCGCAGTTCCCACATCTGTTCGAGTAGTTGTTTGTATCGTTACTTCCTTATTTTCGTTCTTTAACTTAGAGGACGAAATTTTTGTAAGGGTGGTATAATATAATACCCAGTTCCCTTTGTACGCCAATACCCGTATTTAAATAAAATGTTGTCCCAAATAATTTTTCCATTTATGTTTTTATTTATTCTATTTATTTTCAAAAAAAACCCTAACCTATATTTTTTACCCACACAGTTTTCACTAACCCAAGCCTAAAACTCTTTTTCTCTTTCTTTTCCTTCATTTTCCCAAGCCCAAGGCCAAGCCAAAACCCCCCCCTCTCTACAAGAGTCTTTTCCCCTCTTTTCAAATTCAAAACTAATTTCTATTCAATCCCCACTTTAATATCAATTAACACCAAATCAATTCCCATTAATCTGTAACAACTGAGTTCAGTTATACCAATTCCAGTTTCCGTATTTATATATCTGTGGTATTTTATTGATATATCTTGTTTGGGTGCGAATGGTAGTTCACATGTTTACATTGCATTCGACCCGACCCGCTTGCTTGAACTGGTTGATTCATATTTATAGATTAGCCTGGCTTGTTACATAGACATGAGCATCTAGTATAAACTGCATATTAACTTTTATTTGGCATCGCACTTTTTATCATGTAACATTTTAGATCACGTAAAATAAATTAAAATTGCATTTCATAGCTTGCATGATACCCCTAACCCCGTGGTAGCATCCGCGCATCGTGTTCTCGTCCCGTTCAGTGAAACGGACGTGTTTGGATAGCTACGCGTACATACATGCGTCCGTTCTTGGGGGTATACATTTTCGTTACCTAAGTGTTCATTTTAGAATTTGGAAGTTGCACATAATTTTCGTATTTTAAATCTAAAATTTTAGACCCGACCCGGGCGCATTTTGAAATATTTTTGTATCCGCCTAAATTCAAAATTTATTAAATTTTATTTTAAACTTTTCCTTTAAAAATTTCGTTTAACAGTTAAAAAGATTTTTACAACTAACCTAAATATATTTTTTTAAAACTAAAAATCAAAACATTTAAACCAAACCCCAGCTTCTCTCTCTCCTTCCAACCAATCAAGATTTTCCTTTTAATTTGCGCCGGCCCCACACTCAAATCTCTCTTCTCTCTTTCTCTCTCTTTCTCTCTCTCTCCACCGCAGTCTCTCTCTCTCTCTTCTTTCTCTCTCCTCTAGCGCCTCTCTCTCTCATCTCGCGGGCATTGTGGATTCCTCGATTCCACTCACCCCCTCGCGCGATGTGGTCACCTCCCTTCACAAGCCTCCTTCTTTTCTCCTTCTTCTTTTTTATTTAAACCCGAGCCCTTTGCATAACCCATCGCCGTCTCCTCAAACCCTAACCCTAACTCCTCAACCCTCATCATCTTCTTCCTCGATCTTCTTCTCTCCTCTGTCTCCATCTCCTCCCATCCTCCAACCCCAAACCTTCACCCAAGAACCCCAGCCAACAAAAAAAAACCCGAGCCCAAACCCTAAAACTACAGAAACCCTAGACACTGGAACCCTACACCTCTCTCCCATCGCCTCAATCCCCTGGAACCCCTGAGCACTTATCCACAGTAAGCTCTCTCTCTCTCTCTCATTCTTCCCTTCTTCCCTTTTCTTCTTTTCTATACTTTCTTTCTTTTATATTTTCTTTCTGTTTTTTTAAAACACTGTAGATCACCGGAGCCGCGACGACGTCGACGATTCCGACGACCCAGCGAGCATACCTGACCCGTGTGATCCCCTTATACGTTGTTTGGATCTGTTCTGTGTACCGTGCGCGCGTCGCAACTTTTCCCGCCGACGTATGACGTTCCGTATACCCGTTTCTTGATCCGTTTAGGCAAGTAAAACTTGCTACATGCTACTTATATTATTTCATACGTATTTAATTGCATGTTAAACCTGTAAATTAAATCTAAGGCCATATGTTCCATTTTAACACTTCGATGTCCATTTATATCATTTTAGATTCAGAACTTGAAACATGCCATGTTGCATTTTAGTTTACCATACGTGGTACCCACGTCCATATTTAAATCACATAATAATTATTTGCATAGCCCATAGTACCCTTTTAATAGTTTCTACCCTATCGGACACCCATTTGCATCCATTTAGCCTATTTTATATATAATTGCATCCCTAGATCATTTAACCCATAATAATGAGATTTTAACATTCCATATTTGATAAAGTGTATTTAATTAGTGTTGGAACCATAACCCTAACTCAAATCGATAACCGTGCATCCATATGTTTTAATCTGTACCTTTTGCTTACCAGATTACAATGTTCCATTAGTACCCCATACTTGTTTTGTATACCCATGCTTATTTTAGTTTGATTACGAGCACCCACGCGACATGTTGTGCACCCCTGAGATGACTTGATACACCTATTACTTGACACGACGTGATACCGTGCACTTCTTGTCATGACATGATACCTATATACTACCTGACTTGACCTGATGTACCATGGCTTTACCTGTTACCTGATCTTGTTACTAATGCCAACAAACCTGACCTATTGTCCCTACGGACATTTCCTGTTGTCTATCCAGACAAACCTGTACCTGCCTGATCCTGTGTTGGCATTAGCTCCAGATTATTTAATACCTGACTTGAACATATAACTTGGGGGTATAGGGAAATCAATGATGAAACCTGACTTGTAACTCGACAGTTCGATACCTTTTCTGATCAGTCTTACGGGCTTGGCCAGCCCCGGGGTGATGCTGCTGACATCACTCGTCATTACCTACTACCCTTTTACTGCCTTGCAGCACGTCTCGGATTCAGCCCGAGAGTCATAGATCGTGATCCCGGGCACGCACAGAAACCCAGTTTTTGTCGATTTTGAAATGAACTTTGAAATTTTTTTACACATGTATAGAAGCTTACATTTGATGTAACTAGAACACATGACAAAATCGAGACCCAAACTTTTTGTTTTGGCCGGCGAAAGCCCCAAAAGGACCGGGCTCACCGGTTTTACTATTGGTGTTTGGGCTCAAGTTTATTTTGTGTTCTGTAGTGTTGGGTCTAGAGTTTCATGTTTATGTTTGTTTAGCCCGGTTTGCATGTGATGTTAACTTTTCTATTAGGGCTATTCGGAGTGTTTCGTAGTCGTGTTTTAACATCGTTTCGGGTTTAAGTTTGATATGTAATACAATATTTGGAATCCACATTTAATTAGTTTTGTGAAAACTAGTTAGTGTTTGTAAATCTAGCATGTTAGTCTCTAATGATTGATTGCCACGAAGTTTCGATTCAGATCGAAACTCCGTCGCAATCGTGTATCATACGCGAATACTCGCCAGATAACTTTACTAGGTAGCCATGCCCCATAGCCCCGACCAAGTGACTTTAGGAGAACCCCGTTTCCAAAAGCATCCACTCGTGTACTCGCGGCCACTGTGTTCCGACTAAGTGCACTTGGTCGACAGTATCGGGGGTGCGGCCATCTACTAAAGTTCCCGATGAGTATTCGATCGGGTAGTCGGGAATCTTGTTGAATTACCCGACTAAGTTATTGAAAAGTGTTTTCGATATGAGACTAAAATGCAAGGTTTATAGGATTAGGCATGAAATTCGGAATATGAGATATTCCGGGTTTATGATGTCTAAGGAAATGCGGATTCTAATTATTGTAGTTTTTCATTTCTTTTCTGCGACCGTAAGTGTAATATGTGGGGTATCCCAAATCTCGTTGCTGTATGTCATCGACATTTGGGATGCGCATATTTACTTATGTTAATGACATGTGATATTATGTGTTGCTGTGATATGTTATATTGGATCGTCGTGAATGACTAGCCGAGGGTTTTTGCGTGAGATGAGAGTTTTTCAATTTTCATTCATATAAAAATTTGTATATAATATTCTTTTATTGGGACACTTCCGGGTTGAGGATGATGTCACCATTGATGTATATTATTTACTTTTCCGCATTAGGATACACCCAAGGCGGGAAGCACTTGCAAGAGAGCGACCGGCAGATCTAAAACTGCTCTGGTAAAAGTAACCGGGTTCTAGAGTCCAGTGGGAGACCATATCGAGGAGTCGAGACTGGGTCTCCTAACTTTAGAATTGGCAGGGTTGCTTGCCGCTCTCGTAGGGGTCTAGGGATGTGGGTTTGGCTATTCATCACGACTGTGGAATTCGTGTTTTTCATTATTGGCTTAATTTAAAACACGGACCTCCTAATATATCCAATATTTCATATTTTTGACTTCTGCTGCTTGGTTCTGTGATGTGATCATATAACTGCGTGAGACGAATGATAAATATATATATATATGATAAATATAATAAACGTTGCTTATGTTTTGCACCCGCGCTAGTCCAACTCCCGCTCTGCCGTTAGTTAAGTAACCTAACGGTGCATGACGGGGCCCCGTGGCGAATGCGGATGGCATAAGTGTACGTTCTATTTTCGCTTCTTTTTCTGTGATGTTTAGGGAAACATTAAATGATGGGACTTCATTAATGAGATTAATGAAAAGAAAAGAAAACTAAAGATGTTATAGAATCAAAAGTTTTTTAAAAAGGTAGCTTTAGTTCTTGCTTTGCATAGTGGTATTCCTTGATGAATATCCGGCACTTCATTCGATGAGGAAAGAGCCGAGATCCCTTCACCGGGAGTGACCTCTTTAGCAAAACTAGCAAATGCTACAACCCACTCGGTTTTGTTTTAATAGCTTCTCTAGTTCTTGCTTTGCATAGTGGTATTCCTTAATGAATATCCGGCACTTCATTCGATGAGGAAAGAGCCGGGATCCCTTCACCAGGAGTGATCTCTTTAGCAAAACTAGCAAAAACTATAAAAACACTCCTTTTTCAAATCACTAGATTCTACAACGATATCAAGTTCATTACGTTAAAGGTTTTCTTAAAAACCAGCCGTAGCCCTTCGTTATTTTAGATAAGTACTATTTAGTATTCGTGCTACGTTTGTTGGCCTGCGTCAAGGCGTAGTGTACGGTAGCTGATTAGTGCTTATCTGCCGCATTTGATGCTATTAGATTAGGGTAGTCGTACGACGTTGTTTAGCCTGCGTCAAGGGTTGTACGGGTGTGTTTAATTCAATCACGAAATGAACGGCTTGAACTTGACTGGCGGCCTATGGTTTGTTGTCTTGCGTCAAGGTCATAGGACGCTAGGGGTAAAAAACAGATATTGGGAATTTTAAGTGTTGAAATTTACAATGAGATTGCGTACCTTCTATATGATAGTTGGATCCCGATACCCACTGCGAGTAAGTGTTACACCTGGGAGAGTTTTCCACTTTACAATTAGCCGATCCATTCGGTGTCTAAGAAAGGTGTTAACGGGGTGATTCCTCTGTGGAAACGAGATTATTTAATTAGTTCTATGCGAAAGCATAGGGAGACTTTCTCGGAGTACCAATACCAGCCTGTCTGACCGATTGGCGAACTTGTAGGGTGTAATTAATACCGGCAAATCTTACCTTTTAGGGTTTGAAGGAAGATTTGATAAAAACAGTGGGAGCCATCCTGATTAGATAAAATAATAACCAATCTAATCTTGCAAAGAGCGCACGCAAAAGTGATTATCCTTCTCTCTCTCTCCTGGTAACGACCAATGATACGCCTTAATCAAGATAAAAATATGGATGTATTGACCGAACTCACTTATTATACTGTACTAGGTTTCGCTCTATCTTATGACTGTCTGTAACACCCTAGTTCATTTATACCAATTCCAGTTCCCGTATTTCCTTGTTTGTGGTATTTTCTTGATTTATCGTATTTTGGGTGCGAATGGTATTTTACATTTTACATTGCATTCGACCCGACCCGCTTGTTGGAAACCTGTTTGAATCATATTTATGAATCATCCTGACTTGTTGCATAAACACGTGCATTTTCATGTTAAGTGCAAACTGGAATTTTATCTGGCATTGCATCTTTACCATATAACATTTTAAATTACAGAAAATAATTTTAAAAATACATAGCATGGCCTGCTTGATACCCCTAAACCCGTGGTAGCATCCGTGCATCTTGTTCTCATCCCGTTCAGTAAAACGGACGTGTTTGGATGGCTACACACACGTACGTGCGTTCAATCTTGGGGGTATGCATTTTCGTTACCCGAGCATTCATTTTGAAATTTGGACGTCGTATATATTTTTCATATTTTAAAACTGAAATTTTAGACCCGACCTGGGTGTGTTTTGAATTATTTTGTATCCCGCCTAAATTCAAATTTATTTAATATTTATTTTAAATTTTACATTAAAATTTCGTTAACAGATTTTATTTTAACTAACAAACTAAAACCTAAATAATCCTAACAAATAACTCTCTCTCTCCCTCTTTTCCTTTCTCTCTCCCTTTCTCTGTCTCATCGCGCGCTTCTCTCTTTCTCTCTCTCCCTGCTAAATGCCAAGATCCTCTCTCCTTTCGTGATCGCTGTAGCGATCTTGATGCGGTCACCTCCCTTCACGCTTACGGTCACCTCCCTTATTCCCTCAACTATTTCCCTAATAATTCTCGTCGTCCTCTTCTTTATAAACGCAGAGCTTCCTCCATCGACCCATCATCAATTCTCAAACCCTAACCCTAAAGCTCATCACCTCAACTCCCTCAACCGAGCCTCCTCCTCGTCACCTCCTCTTCACCAACCCAGCCACCTTCCTCCCTCTCTCCGAAGCATCCTGCACCCGAGAACCCATAAAAACCCTGCACCACCTCACCTCGCCGACGACCCCTCCACTTCTCATCTCGTCATCATCTCCATTCTTCCATCTCTTCTCTCCCTCTCCTCTGTTCTCTTCTCCCTCATCAAACCAACACCAAACCCTAGCTAACCCTAACCCAACCCTAGCAACCAAACCTCATCGCCGGACCTCCGTTCATCGCCGTTGACACCTTCACACCTCCCCTCTGCAACCACAGTGAGCATCACTCCCTATCTTTTCTTCTTCCTCCTCTTCTTCCTTTCTCTTCGTTCTTTTCTTTTCTTTAATTTTTGTGATCTGTTTTCCATAGTTCGCTGGAGCCGGGATCGACGCCGACGATCCAGACGACGTACCTGGACTGCGTGATCACCTTCGTGCGTTATTTGGATCCATTCCGTGTACCGTGCGTGCGTCACGACATTTTGCCGACTCGGACGTACCGTACATATCCGTTTCTTGATCCATCTAGGCAAGTTTATCTTACTACATGCTAAATTACTTTATATACATCTATTTTAATAAATATAATACTGGTATTTCAAATTATGCACCCCATGTTTACTTTTACAGTTTTATACATCCGTCTGCATCCGTACGTGTTACTTTACATCTAGTGCATGCAAACCTATATCATTACCTACTATATTACAATATACTGTACCCAATGGAATATTTACATCTCATATTGCTTAGTTGTACATCCCACATTACCCTTTTATAGTTTTATTGTTTTCAGGATACCCGTTTGCATCCATCTCATTTAAAATATATACAACTGCATTTATAGATCACATTAATTCATATTATTATTGTATTAATACCTCATGTTTAATAAGTGCATCCTAATTAGTATCGGAACTATAAATGTAACCCTAATCGATAATTGTGCATCCATATCATTGATTTTATATCAGTTTGCATACCATGTCACATTATATCATTTCATTGTTATATTAGTACTCCATACTTGATTTTGTGCACCCATACTTATTACAGTTTGATCATGAGCACCCACTTGATACATGTATACTACTTGCCATGATCTGATACACTATTACTTGACCTGACTTGATACTTGTACACTACTTGACATGACTTGATATATTACTACTTGACTTGTTACCTAATCCCGTTTCTAATGCCGACAATCCTGACCTGTTGTCCCGATGGACATATCCTGCTGTTTGTATAAACAAACCTGTTCCTGCTTGATTCTTGTGTTGGCATTAGTCTCAGATTTATCAATACCTGACTTGAACACATAACTTGGGGCTATGGGGAAATCAATGATGAAACCTGACTTGTAACTCGACAGTTCGATGCCTTTACTGATCAGTCTTACGGGCTAGGCCTGCCCCGGGATGATGCTGCTGACATCATTCGTTTTTACATACTACCTTTTACTGCCTAGCGGCACGTCTCGGATTCAGCCCGAGAGTCTTTGACCATGGTCCCGGGCACGCACGGGATACTATTGAGTTACATCGACGATTCATTAAATTGATTTTAAGGACTTGAGAGTAGTTAACCCAGTAGACCGGTTTAGATTACTCACTGCACGTCATCTGTGCCTTTACCCTTCACTGCCCTTATTTATGTTACTATTATACCTTATTTACCGTCCATACCCGTACCTGCATGTCTTGCTACTCCTTAATTTTATTATTGTTTGATATTATGACGCACTGACGTCTGGGTTTTGCATGGCCCAGATCCTTTACCTTTGCTGCAGGCCGAGCAGGAGTATTTCAGTCAACAGGCCGAGCAGTGAGGACCTGTTATTAGTTTAGTTTAGTTTCATTTCGGTATTTTCATTCCTGATGTGAGCCCGCATTATGGAACGTACATTCCAGTTTATTATTGTATTGGATCTCTTTGCTTCCGCATTATTTTTATTCTTGACTCATTATTCTGGCAGATGGACATGTACTAGTTAGAGTTTTATTATTTTACTGTTCTTGATATCTCTATAGCCGTAATGTGACTGTGGAGGGATATTTCCTATCCACAGGTAGCATGGTTGGCTCTGTCATGTGCCTATCTTAGCGCACTCTGGGAAGCGGGGCATGACAGAGTTTGTTTGGTATCAGAATCATAAGATCTAGGTTAATCGGGTTTGATTCTTTTGTAGTTGGGTATTGGACCCAATACACGAATCAAAATACTCGTGATTAGGAACATGTCCTGCCACTTTACCATCTTGCCATTCTTGAATCTTAACTTCCTCCTGATCCTTACCTTGACGATGTGCAAACCTCTTTGCATCTCGACTTGAGACTTTTGCTTCCATATTGTTTATCTCTAGGATTTGGGCGACTTGAGTGGAGTTATGTGATTGTAACTATGTACCGCGGCATGGTTACAATGCGATACTCTATTTAAGTAACTTGGAGTTCTAGTCTTGATTCATATCCCTGATCTATGGTCATTATTCATCAAAAGTTTGAATCTTGTTATCATACTAATCCTTTCGGTGTTTGGTTTCAGGAACATGGCAGACAGAAATCTGAAGGCGTACCAGAGGCGTGTTGATGACGCCGCGTTACTTGGAGTAATTCGTGGCATGCTAGAGAACCAGAAACGGCAGACCGAGCTGAACCAGCGATAAGCCGAAGCTTTTCAGGAAGGTTTGCGGACTGTCTAGCAGCCCGTAAACAATATTTTGGCCAAACCAGTTGATCGTGTGGGTACCGTGGCGGATTTTAGGAGACTTGGTCCGTCCATCTTTACTGGTCTGGAGGAGCCATTGCCAGCGGAGCAATGGCTGGTTGATACGGAGAATTTGCTCGTTGCGGCACAGATTCCAGAGGACAAGAGAGTGGATATGGTACGCATCCAATTAGTAGACTATGCTCGTGAATGGTGGCTTGTGGAAGAGAACCGCTTGCCCAAGCCGATCAGTTGGGCAGATTTTTCGAAGAGTTTCTTGGAGAAGTTCTTCCCGTAGACTGCACGGGAGGAAATGGAAGAAAAGTTTATCAGTTTAAAGCAGAACGGCGGATCCGTGGATGCGCATGCGGCTGAGTGGACACAGCTCAGTCGATTCGCTGGACCTTTGGTGGCCAAAGAAGCTGATAGGGCACGAAGGTTTATGCGCAGTTTGGATGTGGACATCCAGAGGCATATTATATCTCTGGGTTTGACCACTTTCTCACAAGTGCTTACAGCGGCCCGAGAGCAGTAGAGCTTATCTATGAAGATTGGGGGTACACAGCAGCAAGCAGTTACAGTGCGGAAGCCGGCGTTTGCACCGAATCGAGCGCATGTACACAGAGGTATTCCGGTGAACCGACGTGGCGTTGTACCGATGAAGAAGCCCGTCGTTGCTAATCAGGGAAGGAGCGTGATTTATGACTACTGCCATTTACCTGGACACGTGCAAAGGGAGTGTCGAAGGATGCGGGGACTCTGTTTGGTTTGTGAATCGGCGGATCATACTATCAACGCTTGTCCGTCAAAGCTTCGCACGAAAGATGATGTTCAGAGGCCACTGCAGAAGCAGTTTTAGGGACAGAAGCAGCTGACTCAGGGACCCAATCAAGCTCGAGCATTTACCCTGACGGCTGAAGAAGCTAAGGCTTCAGAAGAAGTTGTTTCAGGTATCCTACTTGTTCATGGTTTTCCCGCATTAGCGTTATTCGATTCTGGTGCATCCCATTGTTTTATGTCGTCCAAGTTTATTGCTACACACTCGATTCCTTACACGACCTTATCTAGTTGTTGGGACATACACACTGGGAATGTGAAGATCATATCTAGTAGAGAATGTAAGGATTGTTCAGTTGTTGTTTGCGGACGGGAGTTGTTTGCAGATTTCTTAGTGATAGATACCGGCAGTTATGAAGTTGTCTTGGGAATGGATTTTCTCGACACTTTCTATGCTCACATTGATTGTAGGGCAAAGAAAGTGATTTTCCAGATTCCCGGACATCCGGAGTTTGTCTTTGCTGGAGGAAGCAGTTCTGTCGGGCCAGTTGAGTTTAGAGCTAGGCCGACCAACAGTGTTTTTTCGACAATGGAAGTTGATAAAGAGAAAGCGCCAGCTGTAGTTCGAGAGTTCATGGATGTGTACGAAGACATCTCGGGTTTACCACTAAAACGAGATGTGGAGTTCGCGATCGATCTTTTTCCTAGTGCAGCACCAATCTCAAAGGCATACTATCCGATGGCACCAGTGGAGTTGGAAGAAGTCAAGAAGCAGGTTACCGAATTGCTTGAGAAGGGTTGGATTCGCAGCAGTAATTCACCTTGGGGAGCTCCAGTTCTTCTAGTCAAGAAGAAAGATGGCACAAGGAGGATGTGCATCGATTATCGAGAATCAAACCGGATGACTATTAAGAACAAGTACCCGATCCCTCGCATTGGCGAATTGTTCGAGCAGCTTAATGGCGCGAGGGTATTCTCGAAGCTGGATTTGCGATCCGGATATCATCAGGTCCGAGTTAAATCAGAAGATATTTGCAAGACTGCGTTCCGAACTCGGTATGGACATTACGAATATTTAGTGATGCCATTCGGAGTCACGAATGCACCGGCGATATTTATGGACTTGATGAACCGAATCTTTTCACCATTCTTAGACCAGTTTATAGTGGTGTTCATTGACGATATTCTAGTTTACTCGAGGAGCATAGAAGAGCATGTAGAACACTTGAAGATCGCACTGCAGACATTGAGGTAAGAAAGATTGTATGCAAAGATGAGCAAGTGCGAGTTTTGGCTTGAAGAGGTCATGTTTTTGGGGTATGTTGTATCTGGAGATGGAATCGCCGTTAACCCTGAGAAGATTGCAGCAGTTCGAGATTGGCCGATTCCGAAGAACGTAGCAGAGATCAGAAGTTTTCTTGGACTTGCCGGATATTACAAAAGATTCGTGGAGAATTTTGCTCGTTTGGCTGAGCCTTTGACCAAGCTTACGCGCAAGGAAGTACCGTTCGTATGGACGGATAAATGTGCGTCAGCTTTTGAGGCGTTGAAGCAGAGATTGATAACCGCTCCTATCCTGACCGTACCAGACAGTTCCAGAGGTTTGGTGATTCACAGCGATGCATCTGGGAAAGGATTGGGATGTGTTTTGATGCAGCATGGGAAGATTGTAGCTTACGCATCGAGACAGTTGAAGACCCATGAGAAGAATTACCCAACTCATGATTTGGAGCCAGCAGCTATGATTTTCGCTTTGAAGATTTGGAGACACTACTTATTGGGCGAAAGGGTCGAAGTATTCACCGATCACAAAAGCTTAAAGTATGTGTTCACGCAGAAGGAGCTTAATATGAGGCAGCGTAGATGTTTGGAGCTGATGGCTGACTACGATCTTGATCTTAAGTATCATCCGGGGAAAGTTAATGTTGTGCCGGATGCGCTTAGTCGGTTACCAGCAATTCGGATGTTGACTGCACAGAAAGAACTTATCGAAGACTTTCGGAGATTCGATTTGGAGATCGTGTTACCGCATTCTTCGGGACAGTTGATGCAGCTGCAAGTACAGTCATCGTTGATCGAGAATATTAAAGCAGCGCAGTCGCAGGACCTAAGATTGCAAAAGTTTCGAGAACAGGTTGAAGCTGGATTTCAAACGGACTTGTTGATTCATGAAGATGGTTTGTTGCGATATGGTAGCCGTTTGTGTGTGCCAAAAGGATATATTCGCAAAGAAGTTATGAAGGAGGTGCACAGTTCCGCATATTCCATACATCCAGGAGGCACGAAGATGTACCGAGATCTACGACAGTATTTCTGGTGGGAAGGCATGAAACAGGAGATTGCCCGCTTTGTAGCGAAGTGCTTGGTGTGTCAGCAAGTTAAGGCTGAACATCAAAGGGTTGCTGGTTTATTGCAACCACTTCCGATTCCTCAATGGAAGTGGGAACATATAACTATGGATTTCGTGACGGTTTTACCGCGGAGTCCAAAGGGCAACAATGCAGTTTAGGTAATTGTTGATCGATTGACCAAGGCAGCTCATTTCATACCATTTCGAGTTGGTCAGTCAACGGAAACGTTAGCAGAATGGTACGTGCAGGAGATTGTAAAATTGCATGGAGTACCTGTGAGCATCGTTTCTGATCGTGATACCCGATTTTTGTCGCACTTCTGGAAGAGCTTACAGGAAAGTTTGGGGACTCGATTGAAGTTTAGCACAGCTTATCATCCTCAGCCAGATGGCCAGTCAGAGAGAATGGTCCAAACTCTTGAAGACATGTTGAGAGCTTGCATATTAGACTTCAAGGGTTCATGGAAGGATCATCTACACTTGGTGGAATTTTCTTACTATAACAGTTTTCAGGCGACTATTCAGATGGCTCCATTCGAAGTTTTATATGGTCACAAGTGTCGTTCACCTGTTTGTTGGGACAATATTGGAGAACGAAGATTGTTGGGACCGGATTTGATCGTGCAGACAGTAGAGAAAGTTAACACTATCCGGAATCATATGAAGGCAGTATAAGATCGGCAGAAGAGTTGGGCCGATACATCGAGAAGACCTCTAAAGTTCACGGTTGGTGATCTTGTGTTCTTGAAGATATCACCGACTAGAGGAGTGATTCGTTTGGGAGTCGAGGCAAGCTTAGTCCTCGATTCGTTGGGCCTTTCGAGATTTTGGAACGTATTGGAGAAGTGGCGTATCGATTGGCTTTACCGCAATCTTTGGCGAATGTTCATGACGTGTTTCATGTATCTCAACTCCGTAAATATGTTCGAGATGAAACACACGTGCTGGATCATTCGGAGCTGTCTGTAAGAGAGAATTTGACCTTTGAGGACCGACCGATGTCGATTGTTGATCGAAGAGAAAAGATTCTTAACAACAAGATTATCCCTCTCGTACTTGTTTCTTGGGGAAATCGCTTGCATGGAGAATCAACTTGGGAACGAGAAGATGAAATCCGACAGAAGTTTCCACACTTATTCTTGTAGTTTCCTGAGTGTTTATCTTTCTTTGTTCTTTGAATTTCGAGGATAAAATTCTTTTTGTAGTTAGTTATAATGTAACACCCTAGTTCATTTATACCAATTCCAGTTCCCGTATTTTCTTGTTTGTGGTATTTTCTTGATTTATCGTATTTTGGGTGCGAATGGTATTTTACATTGCATTCGACCCAACCCGCTTGCTGGAAACCCGTTTGAATCATATTTATGAATCATCCTGACTTGTTGCATAGACACGTGCATTTTCATGTTTAGCGCAAACTGGCATTTTATCTGGCATTGTATCTTTACCATATAACATTTTAAGTCACAGAAAATAATTTAAAAAATACATAGCATGGCCTGCTTGATACCCCTAACCCCGTGGTAGCATCCATGCATCTTGTTCTCGTCCCGTTCAGTGAAACGGACGTGTTTGGATGACTACGCATACGTACGTGCATCCAATCTTGGGGGTATGCATTTTCGTTACCCGAGCATTCATTTTGAAATTTTGACGTCGTATATATTTTTCATATTTTAAAACTGAAATTTTAGACCCGACCTGGGCGTGTTTTGAAACATTTTGTATACCGCCTAAATTCAAATTTATTTAATATTTATTTTAAATTTTACATTAAAATTTCGTTAACAGATTTTATTTTAACTAACAAACTAAAACCTAAATAATCCTAACAAATAACTCTCTCTCCCCCTCTTTTCCTTTCTCTCTCCCTTTCTCTCTCTCACCGTGCGCTTCTCTCTGTCTCTCTCTCCCCGCTAAACGCCAAGATCCTCTCTCCTCTCGCGATCACTGTAGCGATCTTGATGTGGTCACCTCCCTTCACTCTTACGGTCACCTCCCTTATTCCCTCAACTAATTCCCTAATAATCCTCGCCGTCCTCTTCTTTATAAACCCAGAGCTTCCTCCATCGACCCATCATCAATTCTCAAACCCTAACCCTAAAGCTCATCACCTCAACTCTCTCAACCGAGCCTCCTCCTCGTCACCTCCTCTTCACCAACTCAGCCACCTTACTCCCTCTCCCCGAAGCACCCTGCACCCGAGAACCCATAAAAACCCTGCACCACCTCACCTCGCCGACGACCCCTCCACTTCTCATCTCGTCGCCATCTCCATTCTTCCATCACTTCTCTTCCTCTCTTCTGTTCTCTTCTCCCTCATCAAACTAACACCAAACCCTAGATAACCCTAACCGAAGCCTAGCAATCAAACCTCATCGCCGGAGCTCCGTTCATCGCCGTTGACACCTTCACACCTCCCCTCTGCAACCACAGTGAGCATCACTCCCTATCTTTTTTTCTTCCTCCTCTTCTTCCTTTCTCTTCTTTCTTTTCTTTTCTTTAATTTTTGTGATCTGTTTTCCGTAGTTCGCCGGAGCCGGGATCGACGCCGACGATCCAGACGACGTACCTGGACTCGGTGATCACCCTTATGCGTTATTTGGACCCGTTCCGTGTACCGTGCGTGCGTCGCGACATTTTGCCGACTCGGACGTACCGTACATATCCGTTTCTTGATCCGTCTAGGCAAGTTTATCTTGTTACATGCTACATTACTTTATATACATCTATTTTAATAAATATAATACCGGTATTTCAAATCATGCACCCCATGATTACTTTTACAGTTTTATACATCCGTCTGCATCCGTACGTGTTACTCTACATCTAGCGCATGCAAACCTATCTCATTACCTACTATATTACAATATACTGTACCCAATGGAATATTTACATCTCATATTGCTTAGTTGTACATCCCACATTACCCTTTTATAGTTTTATTGTTTTTAGGATACCCGTTTGCATCCATCTCATTTAAAATATATACAACTGCATTTATAGATCACATTAATTCATATTATTATTGTATTAATACCCCATGTTTAATAAGTGCATTGTTCCCCTCCGAAAGGCGGCGCACAGGACCGCGAAGTCCTGGCGCTGAGATTCGGGGCAGATGCTATTTGGTTTTATCCGTCTACCTCTCCGAAGATGCCAAGTTGATTTATGGCACCGTGTATCGGAGGTTTAGATGGATGCGGCCGATGTAGCAGACTTTGTCAGATTCCCCCTCGCTTGAGGGGTTTTTGATTGTGGGGACGCTCTTCCCTGCAGGCGCAAGCCCCTGCAGTTAATTACGCTACCGCATCGCGGTAACAACTTTCTCCTTCTCCAGAATTTCACTTCGTGTCGTGGGTGTTTGTTTTGTTTGTGGTTGCCCGTGGATTGTATACGGAGACTGAGTAATACCATCGCCCGTAGGACTTGGATTAGTCCAAATCCGTATTTACTTAGATTTGGGTTTGGTGTTTTCAGTTTAAGGATGCATTAGTCGCATTGCGGCTAAGATCAACTTAAACGTTCGTCAAGGATACGTTAGTCCTGTTTTGGACTAAGATCAACTTGACGTGGTGATTCATTTAATTTATGGCCATCGGGACTCATCACCTCTCTAACATCGTTGAAGGATTACAACGATAGGTGTCAGAGGAGCTCAGAGATGTACCCTTGAACCAAAGCTGATTGAGGGTTTTATAGTCCATTTAAGTGTTTAAGGATACGTTAGCCGTGTTTGGGGCTAAGATCAACTTAAACGGGATCGTTTAGATCCGGCAAAAGAGCAATTGGCTCTATTGTTCCAGTTTAGGGACGTAGTGGTCCATTATTAGTTTAGGGACGTCTTGGTCCGATACCAGTTTAAGGACGTAGTGGTCCATTATTAGCTTAGGGACGTTTCGGTCCGATGCCAGTTTAGGGACGTAGTGGTCCATTATTAGTTTAAGGACATTTCGGTCCAATATTAGTTTAAGGACGTCTCGGTCCGATATTAGTTTAGGGACGTTTCGGTCCAACATTAGTTTAAGGACGTTCCGGTCCAATATTAGTTTAAGGACGTTTCGGTCCACTATTAGTTTAAGGACGTTTCGGTCCACGAGTTTAAGGACCCCGCAGTCCATATCGATGTGTGGTCGTTGGGACCCGTCACCTCTTTGACGTCGTTGAGGAATTACAACGACGGATGTCAAAGGAGTTCGGAGATGTACCCTCGAACCGGATGTAAATTGATTTAGAAGAGCAATTTTGCTCAGTCAATTTAATTTAAGGACTTATGGCCAAAATTGGGCTAAGTCCAGTTGAAATGTTCGACATTTTATTTGCTTTTGCATTGCATTTCCTTTTTTTATTTTCATTTTTTTTGGGCCTTGCCCAGAAAGGATGCAGAGCATCAATTTGTTTTGGGCTCTGCCCTTTTAGGAATGATGCAAGGCATCAATTTTATTTGGGCTCTGTCCTTGTATAAAGGATGCAAAGCATCAATTTATTTGGGCTCTGCCCATTTATTGCCTTGCAATTTATTTTGGCCTGTCAGGTCATTTTGATTTGGGCCTGGCCCTTTAATTAATGCATTGCATTTGTGCAAAATACTGTTAATTTGAGAATGTTTTAGATTCAAGAACCGATGGTTCATAAAACAAGTGCAAGGCACTATTTGATTTAGATCTAAGAAAAAACAAGTTTTTCTTATATCAGAGAACCAAAGGTTCATAGCAAGTGCAAGGCACTATTAATTTAATAACCTTTTAGGTTCAAGAACCGATGGTTCATAAAACAAGTGCAAGGCACTATTTTTACTTATTTATTTATTTATCGTTAAAGATCTATGATCTTGTTCATAAGAGAATTTTCTCTTCTTTAAAAGGTTTTTACCTTTTTTCTTTATTCTTCAAGAGTTCTCTTCTCTTTTTTTTTTAGCAAGATGTTGATGCCTTTGAATTGAGGTCTAGGGTCCTTTTTATAGTGCCCATAAATTAGTTAAAGTTTGTTAAAGAGATTATTCTCTAAGTGATTTGGGGAATTTTCCCCACCGTCGGATCTTTAATCCAAAGGTCTCTATTTTACAGAAGAAATCTTATTGTTTTAACAAAAACAGAAAAGATTTTCTCAAATCTTTATTCTGTTTTTGCAATAAAGAATTTTATTTATTATTTTTTTTTATTTTTTTATTTATTATTTTTTTTTATTTTTTGCTTACGCAACTGCGCGTTGACACGTGTCGCGCACTGCGCAGCTGCGCGACACGTGTCGCGCAACTGCGCAGTTGCGCACTGCGCAGCTGCGTGACACGTGTCGCGCAACTGCGCACTTGCGCAGTTACGCAGCTGCGTGACACGTGCACTTTTTTTTTCCCTCCCTGAGCTTTGCTCTTAAAGAGTACGTTACTTCATTTATTTTAATTTTAATTTTCTTTTTAATTTTCAAGACAGAGCTTTGCTCTGATTGGAGAAAAACAGAAGTATTACTTCTTTTCCCACCTTGGAATTTAAACAGAGCTTTGCTCTGATTGAGGTAAACAAATACCCCCCCACCGTTGCGCTTACGTAGCCTCCTAACGTGAGCGCAGCGGTGGTAGACTCTGAACCGTCGCGCCATCTCTTTGAAGCTGAAAGGGCACTTGATGCCTATAAATAGGACTTTTGGTCCCTTAGATGATTCTCATCTCTAAAATTTTACTTTCAGAACTCAGAGCCCTGCTCTCTTATTTAAACACTTTTAAAAGTTCAAACTTTTAGAGAATTTTAGATAAAAATATTAATTTTAATTAAATTAAATCAATTTTAAGAGCATTGCTCTCAATAGATCCCAGATCTAAAGAAGACCCATTTAGGGTTTCACTTAGTAGAGCTTTGCTCTAAGGGGGTCTACAGAAGACTAAGGAGAGCCCTATTAGAGTTCCATTAATAGAGCTTTGCTCTCTAAAAGATTTTCCCTGTATTTTCTCATTTCATTAATGGAGCTTTGCTCCTCCCAAATCATATAGAAGAACTCTTAAGAATTCTTCATCGATCTTGGAAGTTAAATATGGCATTCTATTTCTCAGTGCATTATATCGTTTTGCTTAATCAGTCTTTCTGATAATTTTGTTGATCCTCTTTCATAGGAACAATGAACGCCCACATGTATACTCTTACAAGATCATCTCTCGTGAGGGCATCCGCCGACTTGGCCGCTCTCAAAATTGGGAGTTCACAAACGAGGAGTGTGCTGAAATAATGAGTCGTTTCGACGCATACAACGGTCCACTGCATCCCCGACGTTCCTTTCTTCTTAAATTTATCATGGGAGCTATCTGGAAAGCGCTTCCCCTATTCTGTTCCGGCGTGCCTCTTAGGGCGTTGGATGCCGCTGAGGACAAGGCGTACTCCGTGTACCTGTTGAACCTTATCTCGAAGAGACGGCAAGACAGTCTTATCGACCTCTTGCACAAGGTCTTTCAACAATCTGACATACTCGCTGCTTATCGGAGGGTGGAAGACATCGGAAGGGACCCTGACGTTTGTGCTCGTGAAAGGAAGCACACTAGGATGGTCTGCGAGGCTTGGAAAGTCATAGATAGGATCGCTTTTGAATTCCTCAATCCATGCCCTGGATCCCAGCTTGTCTTTATTATATATCTTTTGTCCTGAGTCTTTTTGCCCATGCATGAATGAATACGTCCTGAACGCTTGATCAAACGTAAATCGGGTGTTCTTTCTGTTGCTTTTCCTCTTTCTCAGCATGTCGTCACAATTAGCAGGTAATAGAGTAAGCTTCTTGATTTCTTCATGAGATAGCGAGGGCTTAGGCCGCAGGTTCAGATCTGCTGCTTAAGACTTTTCAACTCTATGAGCCGTGAGGGTCTCATAGAGACTTTTCTCCCTACGGATCGAGAGGATCTCGTAGGCGGGTTTTTCTCCTTAAGAATCGTGAGGATTCCTAAGTGTGGTTTTCTCTTGTAAGTCGTAAGGATCCTACAAGAGAATTTTTCCTTCTTACGAGTCGAGAGGACTTGTAAGCGGTTGTTTCCCTCCTTGTCGAAGTTCGACGTTGGAGAGTGAGACCCGTGAATAGGATGCAAGAGACCAGTTTGGATTGACTTGCAGGGCCCCATTGCTCAAAAAGCAAGCTTTTCAATCCTTGATGTCTAAGACTTTATCTCACGAGTCGAGCCGCCTCGACAATTTTTCACAAGTCGAGACGAATCGAACGTTTCTCGCAAGAACATCTTAACGTCGCATTTAACCTCTGCTCTTTACGACAGAAGCCCGTTAAGGTTGGTGGTACTTAGGGTTTTGGCCATCGTACTGTCGCATAAGCTGATATAGTCCTCGATAGGCAATCGTGCTGTTCGAGTAGCCCTGCGACTGCCGTGTCTCTGATCCCTTCGGGGGCTGGACAAGACGTCTTCACGCAATCCTCCTTGGCAGTTTGACCGTCGGAAGAGCAAGCGCTAGGAATTTGCCATGCCGCTTTTTACTTGAGGTTAGGCTCATTTTGGAGAGCCCCGATGAGTCATAACCACTCCGCGCTGGTGTGGGATGATCTCCGATAGTCTTTCAGGCTTTATATGACTTGCCGTTAAGACCCTGAAGCTAGGAATTTGGCCTTTACTTCGTTTGCTGGCATTGCGTCCTCTGTATCGAGACGAATGTCATGGTGGGAACTAGGGATTTTGCCGTGGCTCCGTTTGTTTGATGACGTTGCGTCTGCTGTGTCGAGACAAACGTTGGGGCGACATCTCGTCTGCTGTATCGAGACGGACGTCGAGGTTGTCTTTAGGTTGCTGATGAACCGTCAAGATTTGGAACTAGGGATTTTGCCGTGGCTCCATTTGTTTAATGACGTTGCGTCTGCTGTGTCGAGACGAACATTGGGGTGACATCTCGTCTATTGTATCGAGACGGACGTCGAAGTAGTGACCACTCTGTGCTGGTGCAAGATGATCTCCGATTGTCTTTCCGGTTTTATGTAAGTTACCGTCAAGACGTCGAGGTTAGGAATGTGACCTTCGCTTCGTTTGCTTTGGTGTGTCCAAATCCTGTTCGAGGAAGAACGCTGGGGTTGACATTTCGTCTGCTGTATCGAGGCGGACGTCGTGGTGGTGACCACTCTGTGCTGGTGCAAGATGATCTCCGATTGTCTTTCCGGTTTATGTGAGTTACCGTAAAGACGTTGAAGCTAGGAATGTAGCCTTCGCTTCGCTTGCTTTGTCACGTCCGAATCCCTGCTGGAGGAAGAACGCTGGGGTCGACATCTCGTCTGCTGTATCGAGACGGACGTCGAGGTGGTGACCACTCTGTGCTGGTGCGAGATGATCTCCGGTTGTCTTTCTGGTTTTATATGAGTTACTGTAAAGACGTTGAAGCTAGGAATGTGGACTTCGCTTCATTTGCTTTATCATATCTGAATCCCTGCTGGAGGAAGAACGCTGAGGTTGACATTTCGTCTACTGTATCGAGACGAACGTCAAGGAGGTGACCACTTCATGTGAGATGGTCTCCGATTGTATTTCCGGTTTTATGTGAGTTACCGTAAAGACGTTGAAGCTAGGAATGTGTCCTTCGCTTCATTTGCTTACACTGCGTCTGGTGTATTGAGACGAATGCTGAGGTGGAGCTGGGATTTTGCCATCACTCCGCTTTGTTTCGACCGTGAGGTCTTTTGTTGACGTTGCATCTGCCTCCAGCTGGACTGCGGAGGAACGCTGTTGATGACATTGCGTCTACTGTATCGAGACGAATGCTGAGGTGAAGCTGGGATTTTGCCATCGCTCCGCTTGATGGTGTAACATCTGTGTCCTGTTGGAATGAGGAGGCACACCGTTGTTGGTCTCTAGGCTGTAGACGTTGACGTCGAGACCCTGAAGCTCGGGATCTTCGTTTGCTTCATTTGTTGACATCGTGTCTGTAATATTGCGACAAATGTCGAGAGAAGGTCTCTAGGTTATCTATGAACCGTCGAGATTTGGCTTCGCTTTCTGGTGGAGCCTGTTGGGAAGGTATTGTTCCCTTTTATCTGTGCCCCTGGATTGTATACAGGGATCGATGTGATTTCACCTGTAGGGCAAAAAGTTTCATTCTTTCATTTTTTTTTTATTCTTTCCGCGATGTTCTATCATTTCAGCTTTTAATATCGCGAAAATCGCGATTGCCCAATCATTTCGGCTATTTTTCGCGGTGCCCAATCATTTCGGCTATTTACTTTATTTTTACTCACTACTTTTTATTGCGAGTTGCCCAATCATTTCGACTGTTTATTTTATTTTTACTCGCTGTTTTTTTTTTATTGCGAGTTGCCCAATCATTTCGGCTATTTTTCTTTTTACTTGTGCATACATTTTTACTTGCTGATTTTGTTTGCAAGTTGCCCCATCATTTCGGCTATTTCGTATGCATTTTTTTTTTATGAGTAGGGAATTTGGGATCTGATACCAATCTTGGCATCAGCATCGCTGCGACTGGAATATTGCCAGGAGCGAATCATCATCTGCCGTGAAAGGACTTGGAATTTGATACCGGTCTAGGCATCAGCATCGCTGCAACTGGAATATTGCCAGGAGCGAATCATCATTTGCCTCTGTCGATGTTGAACAAAGGTGGCTTAGTAAACAGGGTTAAGGGTCCTGTCGGCTAAGGCTTTTGACTTCATGAGTCGTAAGTGTCTCACAAAGGTATTTCTCCCTACAAGTCGTGAGGATCTTGTAGGTGTGTTTTCTCCTTGGGAATCGTGAGGATTCCTAAGTGCATGTTCTCTTGTAAGTCGTAAGGATCTTACAAAAGGGTTTTCTCCTTATAAGTCGAGAGGACTTACAAGTGTTGTTTGCTGTACAAGCATATCCCTAGTCATAGATGGGACTTTGTTAGGGAAATATTTATTTGCGCCCGTGGATTGTATACAAGGGCCAATATTGGACCACTTGTAGGGCAATATCGAAGGTTGTGGGGGCTGCTTAAGAACAGGTTAAGGTTTCTGCAACTTAAGACTTTCAAATCTTATGAGCCGTAAGGATCCCACAAGAGAGTTCTCCTTACGAGTCGTGAGGATCTCGCAAGTGTATTTTCTCCTTAGGAATCGTGGGGATTCCTAAGTGTGTTGTTCCCTTGTGAGTCGTAAGGATCTCACGCAGGTGGTTTCTCCTTACAGGGTCGAGAGGACCCTATAAGTGTTTCTTAACGAGGTTGCGCCCTTTCAGGTTTTCACAAACACTCGCCGGTAGCCCTGCTGTTTTTACTCACGGAGCCCTTTCGGGTTTTCATCCGTGCCCATTTTGCTTGTGGACATACCGTTTTTTTTATTCTCTTTTTTTTTTTTTGGCACGTCAGCCTGAAGATGCTGCGGTATTAGTTTAAAGACGTTTCGGTCTGATATTAGTTTAAAGACATTTCGGTCCGCTATTAGTTTTAAAGACATTTCGGTCCATTGCAAGTTTTAGGACATTGCGGTCCATCATTAGTTTAAGGACATCTCGGTCCGTCGTTAGTTTAAGGACGTTTCGGTCCGCCGTCGCCGTATTTGAGGAGAACATCTAGTTTATTGACTTTTCGGTCTGGCGTCTCCGTATTTGAGGAGAATTTCTAGTTTACTGACTTTTCGGTCTGTGAGTCTTTCTCCATGAATGAACATGATGCCCCCGGCGTATCCATCTTCTTCGGAGCGTGCGGTTGTGGCGGACTCACCTTCCAGTTCTCAGACAGCGCAAACTTGCCCTGTTGGTATTGGTCTTCAACTCAGTCTTTGAAGACGTAGCAGTCCTCGATCAGGTGACCTACTGTTTGGTGGTAAGGGCAATAGTTAGGATTATTAACATCGCCTGGCCGCAACGGACGTTTTGGAGCCGGCAGATTGATGAGTCTGTTGCACACTGCCAGCTCGAACAGTCCCCTTGTTTTATCTTGCGGAAATGAGTAAGGACGTTTCAACTTTTCTTGGAGGGATTGCCGCTTGTTGCTTTGGCGAGCAACCGATTTAGGGTCACCTGATTGTTGTTGAGCGCCGGCGACGAGGGCCGTTTTTCCTTTTCCTTTGTTCTTCTTGTTCGGTCCCTTGCTTACGGAGTCGGGATTTTTTCCGAGTAGCATGCGATTGCATGGCTGAACGTTCTCGCAGCTTCTCAATTCCTTTATTTTTGAAATAGATTCCCCGAGGGAAGAGTTGGGGATAGCTTCTTCGTCAGAGTCGCTTCCAAAGGTGATAATTTGTGATCCCTTGAAGTCGGCTATATGACAGTTTGCGGCGGCTCCTTTGCGCTCATATATCGCATTTTTCCGATGTCCACAAGCTTCACACTTTGTCCTGTCGAAGTGTTGCTTTTGAGCGACATACCCTTGCCACCAACAGTTAAAGGACTCGCAGTCTTCGGTAGGATGTATGATCTTCTGATGATATAAACAGAAGTTAGGGTGCATCTCTACCTCAGAGAAAGAATTTTCTTCAGAGGGCGGTAGCTTCATTCCCACTGATAGAGCTTTGGCGAACCGTTTCCTCGTCTTGAATTTGTTTTTACCCGCAGTGTATGGCTTTTGATTTGACGGGAATACTTTGGTTCTTTCTAGTATGGCCATTTCACGTTCTTGATTGGCTTTTGCTTTCAGACGAATTTCACTTAGGAAGACATCGATCAACTCGTCTGATGGCTGTAGAATCTCCGGCTCAGGATTCGCCATTGGTTTCTCAGCGCAAGGAGCCTCTTTATCATCCGTCAGTGAATGAGAAATCATATGACAAGTCGCTGCATAGTCTTCGGATTCATCCGATGAGTTTTCTCCATTGTTTTCATCCTTGACTAAAGAACAAGCTGCCCCCGGCGTGTCCATTTTCTTTGGAGAGTGCGGCTGTGGTGGGTTTACCTTCCAGCTTTCAGACAGCGCGAACTTGCCTTGCAGGTATTGATCCTCGATCCATCCCTTAAAGACGAAACAATCCTCAATCGGGTGACTTACCGTTTGGTGGTAAGGGCAATAATTGGGATTATTAAGATCGCCTAGCTGCGACAGACGCTTTGGACTCGGCAGATTGATAAGTCTGTTGCGCACTGCCAGCTCAAACAGTCTTCTCGTTTTATTCTGCGGAAACGAGTAAGGACGTCCCAGCCTCTCTTCGAGGGATGGGCGTGGACGCACGTTGTTTTGGCGAACGACCGGCTTTGAGTTGTTCGACCGTTGTTGAGTATTGGCAACGAAGGTTGCCTTCCCTTTTCCTTTCTCATCTCGGGAATCTGATTTTGAAGGAGACGGTCTATGGCCCATCTGGTCCATTTGGCCTAATTTGTCAATCAAGGCCTGGAAGGTGGTCGGCCTGAAGAACATCATGAATTGTGAGATGGTCGCCTGCGGATCGAGAGTGCCCACAAACATGCCTACCGCAGGTGTCTCTTCTATGCGTTGTTCGCATTTCGACCATAGGTTCCGCCATCGTGTTGCGTATTGAACCCACGTTTCGCTTGGCCTTATCCTGGCATTTATTAGTGCTGTTATCGGGGTGCGTTCACTAGCACTCGCGAATCTTTGTGTAAACAGCAGTTCCATCTCTGCAAATGTTTTGACAGAGTCGTTAGGTAGCTCCGAATACCATTCAAAGGCTGTTTCTGCTAAGCTGCCGACGAATTGACGTAGCAACAATTTGTCATCTCCTCCAGTATTGCCGCATAAGGCCCTGAATTGAGCGACATGCTGATGCGGATTCCCTGTCCCTTTATATACGTGGAATTTAGGAATCGTATATCCTGGCGGGTAACTGATTTGGTCATACCAGCTCGGATACGGTCGTCCGGTTCTAACAATTTGCCCAGCCGCTTCATTTGCCTGATGAACCCGGATCTGCTGAGCTATATATTCGTCTAGGTCAACTTTGGAGATTGCCTCTTCCTTGGCTGTTGATAAAGCCGGCGGATGATTTGACGTTTCTCCCCTGTCGTTTTCAAGGACGATCGGAGGATCTTCAGCAGGAGGGTCCGGCTGTAACATCATCCCTACCATATCTTGGAAGAGGAGCGCCATCTGTTTTATGTTAGCCGCTTGCTCTGCAGTTTCTTTGTCCCTCTTTTCGAGGACTCTGCGTAAAAAGTCAGCGTCGGTTTCTTGTTCTTGACGCTCATCCGAAGACATTTCAGAGCTTTCTTTTGGCTCAGTGAGTGCAGTCATTGTAGTCATCATTTCCTGAAGCTTTTGTTGTTGCTCCTGGGCTTTCGTCACGGATCGGGTGAGCGGTCGGTGGCCCGTAGAAGTGCGGCTTTCATCCTTTCCAGAAGTCATATAAACAGTGTGCACCACCATGCCCCCAGACTTGGGGCGTTTGTGTTCAGCGCTTTTATGCTTCGCCATGTTCACAGGGGCTTTTTGTGGCCTCCTTTTTTGAGTGATTGGAGTTAAGGGAGCCGTTGTAGTGGGCACCCAAGTAGCTTTTGCTTTTTGTGGTTTGACAGAGTAATCCTTCCCCTGCCGAACCTTCATCTTTTTCTGTCGTCGGAGGCAGTCTTGATCGATCACCGACTCTTGGACCTGTCGCCAGACTTTGTAAATTTTAGAGGACAGCCGTTAAGGGGACTGCTCTAACTTCTTCTCTGGAATATTCTCCACAGGTGAAGGAGTTCGTTTCAACATCGCAGTAGGAGAGTTTCTGCGCACCTTGTTGAGCAGTTCAAAGCCGTTCTTGGTTGGAACAGCAGCATCGATCCTCACCATCAGAGCTGACGGAGTTATCCCAGAGGGGGAGTTGCCCCCAGCCTTTCTTACTCGACGCCAGTGGCGACGTCGGGCATGTCGTGCTGATGGGGTTGTTTCCACTATAGGGGTGACCTCCTCATGCCCCCTGTGTTGGTCAGAATATACTGGTACCAGCTTTTTAAAGATCGACGTCCGTTGAACGGGGACGGCCAACTTGTTAGAAGCGGACTTCTGAACATGGGAAGCAACCTTGGTGATTTTACCAGGAGCGGGAGTTGGAATGGCTATCCGTTTCGGGATAACGCCTTCTGGTATGGCAGGCTTCTTCATGAGCCTGTTAGAGCTCTGGCCTAGTCCGTTAAAAACTGAAGCAGTGGAGTTGGACGACCCGTTGAGAGGGGTTGCGGCAGTGGTAAGCCGATCAGAGACTGACTTCTTTAGGGCTTCTTGCAATGTCATTGGGGCGTTGAAGCTCATTGGTGGGAGCATGGTCCCGAAGAATAATCCAGTGGTGGCCTGAGTTACCTGCTCCACCGGCATTTTGAAAAGGGAGGCCGCTTGGGGCCCATAAGTCACTCCTCCAGCAATGACGGAGCGAGAGTTATCGCTGCGGGCGGTGCAGTTCGAAGCCATCGATTTTCAGTTTTCTGCATAAAGAAAGACACCAAATCTTAGTATCTTGAATCCACAGGCAATCACAGCAAACCCCGAATTGTTCGCGAACACAACACACGAAGTATGGAGTGGAAAGAAGAAGAGGTCCCACCGGGCGTGCCAGAATCTGTTCCCCTCCGAAAGGCGGCGCACAGGACCGCGAAGTCCTGGCGCTGAGATTCGGGACAGATGCTATTTGGTTTTATCCGTCTACCTCTCCGAAGATGCCAAGTTGATTTATGGCACCGTGTATCGGAGGTTTAGATGGATGCGGCCGATGTAGCAGACTTTGTCAGATTCCCCCTCGCTTGAGGGGTTTTTGATTGTGGGGACGCTCTTCCCTGCAGGCGCAAGCCCCTGCAGTTAATTACGCTACCGCATCGCGGTAACAACTTTCTCCTTCTCCAGAATTTTACTTCGTGTCGTGGGTGTTTGTTTTGTTTGTGGTTGCCCGTGGATTGTATACGGAGACTGAGTAATATCGTCGCCCGTAGGACGTGGATTAGTCCAAATCCGTATTTACTTAGATTTGGGTTTGGTGTTTTCAGTTTAAGGATGCATTAGTCGCATTGCGGCTAAGATCAACTTAAACGTTCGTCAAGGATACGTTAGTCCTGTTTTGGACTAAGATCAACCTGACGTGGTGATTCATTTAATTTATGGCCATCGGGACTCATCACCTCTCTAACATCATTGAAGGATTACAACGATAGGTGTCAGAGGAGCTCAGAGATGTACCCTTGAACCAAAGCTGATTGAGGGTTTTATAGTCCATTTAAGTGTTTAAGGATACGTTAGCCGTGTTTGGGGCTAAGATCAACTTAAACGGGATCGTTTAGATCCGGCAAAAGAGCAATTGGCTCTATTGTTCCAGTTTAGGGACGTAGTGGTCCATTATTAGTTTAGGGACGTCTCGGTCCGATACCAGTTTAAGGACGTAGTGGTCCATTATTAGTTTAGGGACGTTTCGGTCCGATGCCAGTTTAGGGACGTAGTGGTCCATTATTAGTTTAAGGACATTTCGGTCCAATATTAGTTTAAGGACGTCTCGGTCCGATATTAGTTTAGGGACGTTTCGGTCCAACATTAGTTTAAGGACGTTCCGGTCCAATATTAGTTTAAGGACGTTTCGGTCCACGAGTTTAAGGACCCCGCAGTCCATATCGATGTGTGGTCGTTGGGACCCGTCACCTCTTTGACGTCGTTGAGGAATTACAACGACGGATGTCAAAGGAGTTCGGAGATGTACCCTCGAACCGGATGTAAATTGATTTAGAAGAGCAATTTTGCTCAGTCAATTTAATTTAAGGACTTTTGGCCAAAATTGGGCTAAGTCCAGTTGAAATGTTCGACATTTTATTTGCTTTTGCATTGCATTTCCTTTTTTTATTTTTATTTTTTTTGGGCCTTGCCCAGAAAGGATGCAGAGCATCAATTTGTTTTGGGCTCTGCCCTTTTAGGAATGATGCAAGGCATCAATTTTATTTGGGCTCTGCCCTTGTATAAAGGATGCAAAGCATCAATTTATTTGGGCTCTGCCCATTTATTGCCTTGCAATTTATTTTGGCCTGTCAGGTCATTTTGATTTGGGCCTGGCCCTTTAATTAATGCATTGCATTTGTGCAAAATACTGTTAATTTGAGAATGTTTTAGATTCAAGAACCGATGGTTCATAAAACAAGTGCAAGGCACTATTTGATTTAGATCTAAGAAAAAACAAGTTTTTCTTATATCAGAGAACCAAAGGTTCATAGCAAGTGCAAGGCACTATTAATTTAATAACCTTTTAGGTTCAAGAACCGATGGTTCATAAAACAAGTGCAAGGCACTATTTTTACTTATTTATTTATTTATCGTTAAAGATCTATGATCTTGTTCATAAGAGAATTTTCTCTTCTTTAAAAGGTTTTTACCTTTTTTCTTTATTCTTCAAGAGTTCTCTTCTCTTTTTTTTTTAGCAAGATGTTGATGCCTTTGAATTGAGGTCTAGGGTCCTTTTTATAGTGCCCATAAATTAGTTAAAGTTTATTAAAGAGATTATTCTCTAAGTGATTTGGGGAATTTTCCCCACCGTCGGATCTTTAATCCAAAGGTCTCTGTTTTACAGAAGAAATCTTATTGTTTTAACAAAAACAGAAAAGATTTTCTCAGATTTTTATTCTGTTTTTGCAATAAAGAATTTTATTTATTATTATTTTTTTTTTTAATTTTTTGCTTGAGCAACTGCGCGTTGACACGTGTCGCGCACTGCGCAGTTGCGCACTGCGCAGCTGCGTGACACGTGTCGCGCACTGCGCAGTTGCGCACTTTTTTTTTTTTTTTTTGGTCTACCTGAACTTTGCTCTTATAGAGTACGTTACTTCATTTATTTTAATTTTAATTTTCTTTTTAATTTTCAAGATAGAGGTTTGCTCTGATTGGAGAAAAACAGAAGTATTACTTCTTTTCCCACCTTGGAATTTAAACAGAGCTTTGCTCTGATTGAGGTAAACATGCATCCTAATTAGTATCGGAACTATAAATGTAACCATAATCGATAATTGTGCATCCATACCATTGATTTTATATCAGTGTTCATACCATGTCACATTATATCATTTCATTGTTATATTAGTACTCCATACTTGATTTTGTGCACCCATACTTATTACAGTTTGATCATGAGCACCCACTTGATACATGTATACTACTTGCCATGATCTGATACACCATTACTTGACCTGACTTGATACTTGTACACTACTTGACATGACTTGATATATTACTACTTGACTTGTTACCTGATCTCGTTTCTAATGCTGACAATCCTGACCTGTTGTCCCGATGGACATATCCTGCTGTTTGTATAAACAAACCTGTTCCTGCTTGATTCCTGTGTTGGCATTAGTCTCAGATTTATCAATACCTGACTTGAACACATAACTTGGGGCTATGGGGAAATCAATGATGAAACCTGACTTGTAACTCGACAGTTCGATGCCTTTACTGATCAGTCTTACAGGCTAGGCCTGCCCCGGGATGATGCTGCTGACATCATTCGTCTTTACATACTACCTTTTACTGCCTAGCGGCACGTCTCGGATTCAGCCCGAGAGTCTTTGACCGTGGTCCCGGGCACGCACAGGATACTATTGAGTTACATCGACGATTCATTAAATTGATTTCAAGGACTTGAGAGTAGTTATCCCAGTAGACCGGTTTAGATTACTAACTGCACGTCACCTGTGCCTTTACCCTTCATTGCCCTTATTTATGTTGCTGTTTTACCTTATTTACCATCCTTACTCGTACCTGCATGTCTTGCTACTTCTTAATTTTATTATTGTTTGATATTATGACGCACTGACGTCTGGATTTTGCATGGCCCGGATCCTTTACCTTTGCTGCAGGCCGAGCAGGAGTATTTCAGTCAACAGGCCGAGCAGTGAGAACCTGTTATTAATTTAGTTTAGTTTCATTTCGGTATTTTCATTCCTGATGTGAGCCCGCATTATGGAACGTACATTCCAGTTTATTATTGTATTGGATATCTTTGCTTCCGCATTATTTTTATTCTTGACTCATTATTCTGGCAGATGGACATGTACTAGTTAGTTTTATTATTTTACTGTTCTTGATATCTCTACAGCCGTAATGTGACAGTGGAGGGATATTTTCTATCCACAGGTAGCATGGTTGGCTCTGTCACGTACCTATCTTAGCGTACTCTGGGAAGCGGGGCGTGACACTGTCATTACTCTGAGTAAGGAATAGAGGAATATCCGGATTTCCAAGCCACCCGAACGAAGAAAGAGCATGTTGATGCATCTTCTTCGGGTGTGTTCGTAACCGAGAACTGTTTCTCAGTTTGCTCTACGTTCTGTGTATTGGATACCGGATCAGGATCCTGTGTATGTAATTTGTATATGGGCTAAAGAGAGGTAGAGAACTGGGAAATGATGATATGTCTCTAAAAGTAGGGAATGGAGCAATTGCTGCAGTCAAAGCAGTTGGCGAATATCACCTAGTGTTACCAAATGGTAATACATTGATTCTGAACGACTGTTACTACGTACCAAAGATGATGTGCAATATTATATCAGTTTCTTTGCTAACTAAAGAAGGATATAATTTCACATTAGAGGATAATGTTATGAACATTTTTCTAAATCAAGTGTTGATTGGGTTTGGTACGTTGTGTAACGGTATATACGTTCTGAATCAAACTACAGTTCTAAATATACAGAACACACATAAGAGGAAAATTTCAGAAATGAACGAAGCCTTCTTGTGGTATTGTAGACTAGGTCATATCAATACGACACGACTAGCTAAGTTGAATAAAGATGGATTTTTGAATCAGTTCGAATTTACATCTTATGAAACTTATCAGTCATGTCTCAAAAGCAAGATGACCAAAACTTCGTTTACTGGACACGGAGAAAGAGCTACCGATACATAGTGATGTATGCGGTCCTATGTCTACACATGCCAGGAATGGATCCTCGTACTTTATTACATTCACCGATGATCTCTTAAGATTCGGACACGTGTTCCTGTTGAAACACAAATCTGAAGCTTTTAAGAAATTCAAGATATATAAGTACGAAGTTGAGAACCAGATGGGTAAAAGTATTAAAATCCATCGATCTGATCGGGAAGGAGAATACTTGAGTACGGAATTCCGTGATTATTTAAAAGAGAATGGGATTCTCTTTTAGCTTACTCCTGCGTATACACCACAGCACAACGGTGTATCGGAGCGGAGGAATCGCACCCTATTAGATATGGTGCGCTCAATGATAAGTACTACTGAGTTACCTTTTTTTTTTGGGTTATGTGCTTGAGACTGCCGCATACCTATTGAATCAAGTTCCATCAAAATATGTGCCTAAAACACCATATGAGATATGGAGTGGAAAGAGACGTATCTTAAATGAGTTAAGATATGGGGTTGTTGTCACGCCCCACTTCCCAGAGTACGCTAAGATAGCATGTGACATAGCTAACCATGCTACCTGTAGATAGGAGAAATCCTTCCACAGTCACATTACGACTGTAGAAATATCAAGAACAGGAAAGTAAACTAAACTATCTAGTACATGTCCATGAGCCAGAATAAATGAGTCAAGAAATGATAATATGCGGAAGCAAAAGATCCAATAAATAAAACACCTGGAAAGTAAAACTGCATACCAACAGGATCCTCACCGCTCGGTCTAACAGCGGCAATACTCCTGATCAGTCTGCAACAACGGTAGAGGATCTGGGCCATGCAAAACCCAGACGTCAGCGCGTCATAACATCAAAAAAAAATATATAAACAGGGTAGCAAGACATGCAAGTATGATTATAAACGGTAAAGCAGATGTAACAGCAATATAAATCAAGGCAGTGAAAGGTATTGTGCAGTGAGTAATCTAAACTGGTCTATTGGGTTAATTACTCTCAAGTCTTTGAAATCAATTTGATGAATCATCGATGTAACTCAATAGTATCCCGTGCGTGCCTGGGATCACGGTCTATGACTCTCGGACTGAAACCGAGATGTGCCGCAAGGCAGTAAAGGGTGGTAGGTAATGACGAGTGATGTCAGTAGCATCACTCCGGGGCTGGCCTAGCCCGTAAGACTGATCAGAAAAGGTATAGAATTGTCGAGTTACAAGTCAGGTTTCATCATTGATTTCCCCGTACCCCCAAGTTATATGTATTCAAGTCAGGTATTAAGTAATCTAGAGCTAATGCCAACACAGGATCAGGCAGGTACAGATTTGTCTGGATAAACAACAGGAACTGTCCGTAAGTACAACAGGTCAGGTTTGTTGGCATTAGACACAAGATCAAGTAACAGGTAAAGCCATGGTACAACAGGTCAAGCCAGGTAGTATATAGGTATCATGTTATGTCAAGAAGTGCACGGTACCATGTCATGTCAAGTAGTAGGTGTAACGAGTCATGTCAGGGGTGCACAAAATGTCATGTGGGAGCTCATAATCAAACTAACATAAGCATGGGTAAACAAAACAAGCATGGGGTACTAGTGGAACAATAAAATGGAACACTGTAATATGAAATGCAATTAGGTACAGATTAAGGTATATAGATGCGCAAATTAAGGTTAAGTTTAAGTTCCAATACTAATTAAACTACACTTTATCAAATATGGATTGTGAATATTTTAATGTTATACATTCAAGTGATCTGTTGATGCAATGGTATGTAAACTAGGCGAGGTGAATGCAAATGGGTATTTGAAACATTATAAACTATCTAAAAGGGTATTATGGGCTATGTAAATAATTATTATGTGATTTAAACACGGATGTGGGTATACGATATTGTACTATAACATGCACACTAGTAAAATAGGGGGTTGCCCCTACGGATAACGAAATCCCTAGGGGCAGATTTAGTTTTGCCCTACGGATTAGTCCGTAGGGCCTTAAGGTTGCCCCTACGGTCCTTACATATTAATTTAAAAAATATTAAATCGTAAATTGTTGTTTGCCCCTACGGAGCCGCAAACCAAGAACCTACAGATTTATCCGTAGGGGCAACTAAATAAAGATTTAATTAAAAAGGCACGGATCGATCCCTACGCTCATTACCTAAAAATTATTTTCCCAATATCGCGCGCGAACCCAAAATCCCCAAACCCTTGTTCCCGCCGATCGCCTGTGTTTCATCGCCGTTATCGTCATAGCCAGCGCAGGCCAATTCTCCGTCGCCACCGCCTGGTTCATCCTCATCTCCGTTTTCGTCGTCGCCTCCTTTCATCGCCGCCTCCAATGGATCGTCGACGCCTCCACTGCACAGGTTAGGAAATCTTAAATTAAACAAATTTTTGATTATTTTAGGGCTAGGGTTCATGGTTTGGGTACCGATGAGGCATCCGTTGGGGGTAGCGTTAGGGTTGGGGTTTGGGTTGCGGTTGGGGCTGGGGCTGGGGTTGGGGTTGCGGTTGGGGTTGGGGTTCGGCAGGGGGTTGCGGTTGGGGTTGGGGTTGGGGTTGGGGTTAAGGTTGGGGTTAGGCTGGGGTTGGGGCTGGGGCTGGGGTTAGGGTTAGAATTATGGTTGGGGTTGGGGTTGCCCCGTTTCGTATCAGAACTCGAGTCTGACATCGTAGATCTTTCAGCCATTTTGGTTATATTGTTATCATGATGTTAAATTCTTTATGCTCTCATCAAATTTTTGGGATCTTTGTAATTTGCTTGCTCTGTTTGGGGTTTCAGTTGATCCTCATTAAAAAATTGGTGATTGATCTCTTCAATCATATTATTATCTGTATTTAAAATTTTTGTGAAGCCTTCAGAGTTTGGAAAAATCTAGAATTACCGTTGAAATTCTGGCAACATTCAAAAACTGTGTATATGATGTGTGTGTGTGTATGCATGTATATACATTTGAAATTTATCTTTCTTCTATGATATAAAACGGTTAAACCGAGGAAAATTACTGGGGGAATTTTTGCTAAAATGTCTTGAGAGGGGGTTCAAGTGATGGGATAATTTCATTTGGTAATCTTTTACTTATTTTACATCTCTTATTTTTTCATGCAAAAATCTGAATAGGTTTCTTGCAATTTTGCCTATCGATCAATTATTATATTTATTTCTATTTTTTGTGGATGATTTGGCTTCAATTGAATGGAGGCGATGATGGCTTGCCCTCAAGCTTCCACTTTTATGAGCTTTATAGTTATGAGATTGGCGAGGCAAGCTGGTTTGTAGCCATCTTATTTCTTTTCCTAAATTCAAATCCAAATATAAACTGTCTGATTGAGAGAGAGAGTATGGGAGATTATGTATTATTCAATGTGTTTGGAAGCTGGCATGTTCTGAGCGTCATCTCTGCATGAAAGCTATGGTTTTGCAAAGGGTTTGCCCTAACTATTTTCTGTGGGGAAGCTGAAGGCCTGAAGCTTCATCAAACTCAGGATTGGATTCTGGTCGGGTATTGTAAATTCTTGTGAAAGTTCCGTTCAAGATTTGTTCAGAGCTTGCATAACATCCTTTTCATCTTTATGAGATCTTTATGCAGTCATTTTTTTTGGGTTTATATATTTCTAGAGCCCGTTTGACTTTGGACTTAGGATAACCCCAAATCTCTTTCTTATTTTGATTCCTAAGCTGGCATATCTGAGGCTCGTATTCCAGTATCGTTGCAGGAAAAGCTAGGGTTGCGAACATTTTTGCAACGATAATTTCTGTATGACAGCTTAAGCACACATAAAACTTAAACAATCTTGAAGCACTGCAGTTTTTCACTAAACTACCTAAAAGTTTTTATATTGCTGCAAGCTTCCTTAAAGTGCTGCATCTAAGTGTATTTTAGTGGGAAAACCCTTCAAAGCCAAACTTCATGGGGTTTGCTGTTTGCCTTCTCTGTAGCTAGTTTGAGGTTTATTTAGTTTTGGATTTGTTTTGCAACACTCTCTGAGTTCCAAATCAACAAAAAGCTAAATGTTGAATCATAAGCAAGAAGCAGCCAAACTGGCCCTAAAAGTAATCCTGAGTGATGATAATTTTCCAGGGAGTTTAAAATTTATAGAAATGGCGAGGCAACATTGGATTGTCTGCAAGTATTCAAGCAACATGTTTGCAGCCATCATGCTATTTGTGATCCCAGTATAAAACTCAAACATGCCTCTTAATTAGTTTACTTTAATTTGTTATTTATGTGTGTGTGTCAACATTGGATTGTCCCAAGTATAAAACCAAACCCACAAAACATCAAAACTGTCTCCGACAATCTTATGGTCATTAGACATAAGATTTATGCATATAGGTAACATCTGCCAATATGCCATATCCAGACCGCAATCTATTTTTGCCTATTGGCTAATATGAAAATATCGGCCCGCGTATATGACATAATCAAAGTTGTTAAATCTTGATACGGTTTGTGTTTCGTTTTTTTATTTATCAGTTCTATCAATGTTGCGTATAACGCTTTATGATATCAGTATCCTACATTTGTAGTTTTAATTGTTGATTGTTATAGATGAATACCATTGCAATAATAGTTTTTGGTTGATGAATGCTATTGCAATGTAGGATGATCAGTTCTATCAATCTTGATCTCAATGGTTTAAATCATGTTACACATACAACACGAATGCACAACAAACGCATAATTAGATAGCGACTCGAGATATTCAGGTTAAAACCAATATATGATACTCGATGATAATATGAAACCTTCATATTCCCATCGATACTCATATATGAAACTAAAAGCGCCACTTTGTCCCTACGGTGCCCGACATTTTAATTTAAAAATATTAAATCTTAATTTGTTGTTTGGCCCTACGGAACCGCAAACCAATAACCTACGGTTATGTCCGTAGGGGCATCTAAATGGGAATTTAATTAAAAAAGGCACAGAAATGCCCTACGCCTCGATATCTTTCCCTCTCGTTCCCAAAATTTTCTCTCGTTCCCGCGTCTCCAATTTTCTCTTCGTCGCCACCGCGCGCCCTCCGTTCTCAGCCCGCCACCGCCTTCCGTTCTTGGCCCACCACCGCCCTCGTTCTTCCTCGTCGAGTTCCTCGTCGCCGATATCTGTGCCTACATTGATGCCTCAAGCAACGAATCAAATGATGTGGATCACAAACTAATTAAATAAATTTTGAATACCAATCTGGACTGGGATTTGAATACCAATCCTAGTTTGCTATATTTTTTTATATATAGTAGATGGTGATACTTCTTTAAGTAAAAACAACCCTACAATTAAGCGAAATCATAAATCGAAACACACATATATAGAATACAACTCATACATGGGTATCCTCAAATCTAACTTTCATTGAATTTGCACGCGCACTTAAAATAACAACCTTTATACTAAAAAATTATGTATGCCATTACTTAGTAGTTTATGGTTTTTAGACGCAAAAGCCATTTGAGAAATACTTTTCCAACCCACTATTAATCCATATTCTCAATATAGTCATTGAATTTGCACGCGCACATAATAAGAAGGAGAAGACAATAATGTGGCAGAAGAAGAAGGAGAAGACAGTAATGTGGCAGAAGAAGAAAAAAATGACATTCCTCATTCTCTGTTTCAGCATCAATCTTCTGATATGAACTAATGATGGCTTTCACATAGGCTTTTCCCTTTAGAGACTTCTTAGTGTCCAATGGAAAGCATACATCAGATTTGTGCAGGTCGGGATCTTCTATGACTTTCAAGAGTCTCAACTGATTCTGTAAATTACACTCTAGTTGGGTGGTATTTTTACCACTTCTCACTGCAGGTGCGCTCTCTAATATCCATTTTGAATGTAATATTATCGATATTCAAAATGGATATTAGAGAGCGCACCTGCAGTGAGAAGTGGTAAAAGTATCACCCAACTAGGGTGTAATTTACAGAATCAGTTGAGACTCTTAAAAGTCATAGAAGAACCCGACCTGCACAAATCTGATGTATGCTTTCCATTGGACACTAAGAAGTCTCTAAAGGGAAAAGCCTATGTGAAAGCCATCATTAGTTCATATCAGAAGATTGATGCTGAAACAGAGAACGAGGAATGCCATTTTTTTCTTCTTCCGTCACATTACTGTCTTCTCCTTCTGCCATATTACTGTCTTCTCCTTCTTATTATGTGCGCGTGCAAATTCAATGACTATATTGAGAATATGGATTAATAGTGGGTAGGAAAAGTATTTCTCAAATGGCTTTTGCGTCTTAAAACCATAAACTACTAAGTAATGGCATACATAATTTTTTTAGTATAAAGGTTGTTATTTTAAGTTTTCCCTTATAGAGATATGATCTAACTGCATCTATAAACTATAAGTGTGCAGAAAATTATGATAAGAAACCATAAGAAAGGGTCGTAGCCATGCATAACCTTGAATCTACATACCAAATCATGCAAAAGCATGCACTTATTGTCACCTTGCCTTGGAATATAAAATATCTTGGAAGACTATAAGCGAGCATTTAAATCTTGATAGCTTTTGACTTCAACATATATTTTTCTCAAATACCATGAAATATACTTGCTCCGTATAAACCGTTTTCAGGAAGATGGATTAATAATGACAAATTATCCATTGTGGCTCACTAGGTTAGCATTTTCTCTTCTATTGACCATCTTACTAATCTGCTTGGTAAATTTATTCGGAACCGGCTGCGAATCATTAAAAGACATGCATAAGAAAGAAAGCTAAAATACAGATATATAGCATACCGATACATCGAAACTTCATAGTTGCGATGGCAATCCAGAGATATTTATTTCTACACACGTGGTGCGCGTGCGAATGCGTCAGGCATCATGGACAAATATTTCAGAACATGGAAAGTATTATTCGTATAAAGTAATTAAAACTTTTAAACACCTTGGGTAGATATTTTCTTAGTTGATGCAATCATATCATGAGTATTAAATTTAAGCTATTATACATATGCTTATGTATTTTTCTAACCTAATATATCACACACACACAGAGAGAGAGAGAGAGAGAACACCAGGTAGATAGAGAAATCAGGTAGCAGGATCCTGAAGAAATGGAGTCCATAGTATTGCTCATCATCATCATCCGTGATCCCTCTGAAAAAATATTATCAAAGGGATCATGGATGATGATGATGAGCAATGCTATGGACTCCATTTCTTCAGGATCCTGCTATCTGATTTCTCTACCTACCAGGTGTTCTCTCTGTGTGTGTGTGTGTGTGTGTGTGTGTGATATATTAGGTTAGAAAAATACATATGCATATGTATAATAGCTTAAATTTAGTCCTCATGATATGATTGCATCAACTAAGAAAATATCTACCCAAGATGTTTAAAAGTTTTAATTACTTTATACGAATAATACTTTCCATGTTCTGAAATATTTGTCCATGATGCCTGACGCATTCGCACGCGCACCACGTGTGTAGAAATAAATATCTCTGGATTGCCATCGCAACTATGAAGTTTCGATGTATCGGTATGCTATATATCTGTATTTTAGCTTTCTTTCTTATGCATGTCTTTTAATGATTCGCAGCCGGTTCCGAATAAATTTACCAAGCAGATTAGTAAGATGGTCAATAGAAGAGAAAATGCTAACCTAGTGAGCCACAATGGATAATTTGTCATTATTAATCCATCTTCCTGAAAACGGTTTATACGGAGCAAGTATATTTCATGGTACTTGAGAAAAATATATGTTGAAGTCAAAAGCTATCAAGATTTAAATGCTCGCTTATAGTCTTCCAAGATATTTTATATTCCAAGGCAAGGTGACAATAAGTGCATGCTTTTGCATGATTTGGTATGTAGATTCAAGGTTATGCATGGCTACGACCCTTTCTTATGGTTTCTTATCATAATTTTCTGCACACTTATAGTTTATAGATGCAGTTAGATCATATCTCTATCAGGGAAAACTTAAAATAACAACCTTTATACTAAAAAAATTATATATGCCATTACTTAGTAGTTTATGGTTTTAAGACGCAAAAGCCATTTGAGAAATACTTTTCCTACCCACTATTAATCCATATTCTCAATATAGTCATTGAATTTGCACGCGCACATAATAAGAAGGAGAAGACAGTAATGTGGCAGAAGGAGAAGACAGTAATGTGACGGAAGAAGAAAAAAATGACATTCCTCGTTCTCTGTTTCAGCATCAATCTTCTGATATGAACTGATGATGGCTTTCACATAGGCTTTTCCCTTTAGAGACTTCTTAGTGTCCAATGGAAAGCATACATCAGATTTGTGCAGATCGGGTTCTTCTATGACTTTTAAGAGTCTCAACTGATTCTGTAAATTACACCCTAGTTGGGTGATACTTTTACCACTTCTCACTGCAGGTGCGCTCTCTAATATCCATTTTGAATGTAATATTATAGATATCCATGCCTGTTTATGTCAAAATTACTTATATTGTCAATGTTTGATTGTCTAGTTGTTGGTGATGCGTCCATATCAGGGACAGAGGCCACTCCCGTTCCTCCAGGTATATTTATATATTATATAGGGCATGTATATTGATTTAGAATGCTATATCATAAATATACACACATTCCTTTTGCTCTTAGTCGTCCAACTCATTATCATGGGCTGCTTGATGAGATTAGATTTGCGCCTGATGATCTACAAGAGCTTGTTCACTCCCTGTCATATGTGTAAGCAGCGCTATATGCGAGTTTACCTTGTTTGTATGTATGTACTGAAATTAATTAATATTATTCAAATTTTGATACATGCAGATACCAGAGGAGCACATCTTCTATCTCTGTAGGTAAGGCTTTGAATTTGTTGATTTTGGTGTTTCTTGTCAATTTTATAGACCAGTATGTGCTAAATATAATGTTCTGACAGTTGCTAGGGGAAGGCAACATTCGAGGCTGTTGACCCCAGTCCTGGACGCCGCACACGGACGGCACCACGGAGGTTGGGAGAGAGGCCGAGGACTGGGCTCTAGCAGGGCCCATATGAGGTTGGACTCCACCCCGGTGGTTACTTCCTCCGTCTCCAGTAAGCGACGTATCCAGCAGGAACAGGAGAGCTTGAAGGCCACCGTTCAGGAGTTGAATGAGATGCTGGTATGTATACTACTTAATAGTAAAATATAATGTCATATTATAGATATCAACATATCCAATATCAGTACATAGCCTGAGCTTATTTGGTTGTAGACTTATGTTTTATTAATCATACATGTACATATCTAATTAAAATAAACTACAGTTTTCCAAACTAGATATCCAAATGGGGTTTCGAAATAACTCGATAATGATAAGAATTCGAATGTGGGTGTAGGAGCGGGTGGTTGAGCAGGCCCAGGCCTGGGGAACGATTTTACCGGACAGAACGATCCGAGGCTGCTGACCCCAGTTCTGGACGCCGCACACGGAGGGCACCACGGAGGTTGGGAGAGGCCGGGGATTGGGCCCTAGCAGGGCCCATATGAGGTTGGACTCCACCCCGGCGGTTACTTCCTCCGTCTCCAGTGACCGGCATGTCCATCATGAACTGGATAGCTTGAGGGCCAGCGTTCAGGAGTTGAAGGAGATGCTGGTATGTATACTACTTTATAGTAAAATATCATTTCATATTATATACATATCAACATATCCATAATTAGTACGTAGCTTGAGCTTATTTGGTTTTAGACTTAAGTTTGATTAATCATACATACATATGTAATTGAAATAAACAACGCTTTTCCAAACTAGATATCCAAACAGGGTTTCGAAATAACTTAATAATGATACGAATTCGAATAATAAACAGTTCTTACACGCTTCTTACACACGTTATATCCAGACACGACAGGGTAGATCGGCCGAGCCTCCACACGCATCTCCTTCGGCTGCGGCTCCGCAAGCCACTACATCGGCTGCGGTTCCGCAGACAGCTCCTGTAGCTCCACCGCCCACTCAGACTCCCGCTCGCGACGAATTGCAGAGTTTATTGACCGAGGAGCAGGCGCGCGTTATTCTATCGTTATTCAGAGGTGGAGCTGGACCGAGCTAGGGTAGATTTTTGGTTCTTTTTTTTTGAAACATGTATTTATTTATATCATACACATTGTACTACATTTTGAAACGATATTGATATTGGTTTGTATTTATATCATATTCAGTTTTTGTGTTTCTTTTGTATATTATATATATGCATGAGATGTGATTATGAATACTGCAATATATGATTTGATTGATGTATATATTATTGTGCACAGGGCGGGAAAAAATCAAGCAGCCCATTTTTAAAAAAAATTTACAGACAATATGTACCTACGGATTAATCCGTAGACACACATTTTACCCCTACGGATATATCCGTAGGGGCTAAATATCAGCAGTAACTGATATTTCCCCCAGATGTCAGTGCCAGGGGGTTGGGAATGCCCCTACGGATATATCCGTAGGGGCCACTGATTCTCCCCTACGGCGTTATCCGTAGGGGCAAAATATCAGGAATCCTGAATTTGTGCCCCTACGGAAAAGTACCTACGAATATATCCGTAGGGGGTAGTACATGCCCCTACGGGTATATCCGTAGGGCCAAGTAATTTATTAAAATAAACCGTAAATAATATAAAATCTTATACCCTACGGCTTAATCCGTAGGGGCAACTGGACCTACACATATATCCGTAGGGGCAAAAATTTAACCGTAGGGGCAAGTTCAGGGCCTCAACTTGCACCTGCGGCCTTTGCACCTACGGGGTATTTTTTCGCCCCTACGTATATATCCGTAGGGGCAGTGTGTTGCCCCTACGGATAAATCCGTAGGGGCAACCCTTCTTTGTAGTAGTGGCAATAAGGTATAATTCAAGATCTGAATCTACGGTGATATAACCTGACATCGAAATGCAAAATGGAAACTAATAGCCTTAGGTTTAATTTACATGTTTAATCATGAAATAAATATGTATAAAATAATATAGTAGCATGTAGCAAATTTCACTTGCCTCGACGGGTCGCGATTCGATATACGGAACGTCTCACGTCGGCGAGAAAAGTCACGACGCGCGCACGGTACACGAAATGAGTCCAAACAACGCACGATGGGATCACACGGGTCAGATATCCTCGCTGGGTCATCGGGATCGTCGCCGGCACGGTCGGATTCCGGCAACCAAGAAACAACGGTGAAAAACTACAAAGAAAAAATGTATGGAAAAGAAAGAGAAGCATGGAAGGAGGATAGAAAAGTTTGAGAAGAGGAGGTTTACCCACTGGATTTTCGGAGGGGCGATGGCGTCGATGGTGATGATCGGTGAAGCTCCAGCGAGGGTGCAGGGTGCTCGGGTGATGGGTTGCGGTTGTTGTGGAGTGTGCAGGGTTTAAACAGAAGAAGAGAAGGAATGAAGGAGAAGAAGAGAAGGAAGATGAGGAGGAGAGTGGGTTGAGATCGGGGTGGTGATCGGCGGTGAGTTGAGTTGAGGAGTTAGGGTTTAGGTTACTTGGTGTGTAGGGGGTTTCTGGGTTTGGAGGGGAAGGAGAGGAGAAGAGAGGAAAGAGATGAGGTCGAGGAAGAAGATGATGATGAAGGTTGAGGAGCGAGGTCGAGAGGGGAGGAGGCAGAGGAGTAAGGGTTAGGGTTTTTTTGTAGGTTCTCGTGGCGAGGTGGTGCAGGGTTTTTAAACAAAAGAAGAAGAAGATAGGAGGGAGGTGACGTTAAGGAGGGAGGCGGTGTTGGGACTCACGTTCACCGCGAGATGAGAGAGAGGGGGGACGCGAGATGAGAGAGATAGAGAGGAGGCGAGAGGAGAGAGAAAGAAGAGGAGAGATGAAATTGTCTGTTAGTGGGGTGAGAGAGAGAGAGGAAGAGAAAGAGAAGAGAGAGGTGTGTGGGGCCCGGCGTAAACCGAGTCTGATTGTCTCGTGGGGATGGGAAAAATGGGTAAAATTTTATAAAAGATTTTATACTTTAAAAACTAAAAGATTCGTTCAGTTTCTAAATTTTTAAAGGATAAATTTTAAAATAAATAAAATAAAAATAATCCATTTGAATTTAGGCGGATACAAAAATTCCAAAACGCGCCCGGGACGGGTCCAAAAATTTAGATTTAAGATACGACAATTATTTGTAAGTTCCAAAATTTAAAACGAAAGATTATGTAACAGAAATGCATACCCCCAAGAACGGACGCACGTACATGCGCGTAGCCATCCAAACACGTCCGTTTCACTGAACGGGACGAGAACACGATGCAAGGACGCTACCACAGGGTTAGGGGTATCATGCAGGCCATGTCATGTATTTTTAAATTATTTTATGTGACTTAAATGTTATATGATAAAAGATGCGATACTAGATAAAATACCAGTATGTACTAATCATGAAATGCATGTGTCCAAGCAACAAGTCACGGTAATCTATAAATAAGAATCAAACAGGTTCAAGCATGTGGGTCGGGTCGAATGCAATGTAAAGTGTAAAATACCATTCGCACCCACAATACGTTAAATCAAGAGTATCACGAATAAAGAAATACAAGAACTTGAATTGGTATAAATGAACTCGGGTGTTACATTATACCCAACTACAAAAAGAATTTCGTCCTCGGAATACCAAGAACAAGAAAGGATTAACAATCAAGAAACTACAAGAATAGATGGGGAAACTTCTGTCGGACTTCATCTTCTCGTTCCCAAGTTGACTCTCCATGTGAGCGATTACCCCAAGAAACAAGTACAGGAAGGATAACCTCGTTCTTAAGACCCTTTTCCCACAATCGACATCGGTCGTTCCTCAAAAGTCAAATCTTCACGTACGGTTAGCTCCGATTGATTCAACACATGTGTTTCATCTTGAATATACCTACGGAGTTGAGGTAAGTAAAACACGTCATGAACATTCTCCAAATATTGCGGTAACGCCAAACGATACGCCACTTCACTAATACGCTCCAAAATCTCAAAAGGTCCAACGAGTCGAGGACTAAGCTTTCCTCGACTTCCGAAACGGATCACCCCTCTAGTCGGTGATATCTTCAAGAATACCAATCAACAACGTCGAACTCTAGAGGTCTTCTCGATGTATCTGCCCAACTCTTCTGTCGGTCTTGTGTTGCTTTCATATGATTCCGGATAGTATTAACCTTCTCAACTGTCTGCACAATCAAATCCGGTCCCAACAATCTTCGTTCTCCAACATCGTCCCAACAAACAGGTGAACGGCACTTGCGACCATATAAAGTTTCGAATGGAGCCATCTGAATAGTCGCCTGGAAACTGTTGTTGTATGAAAACTCCACCAAATGTAGATGATCCTCCCATGAACCCTTGAAGTCCAACATGCAAGCTCTTAACATGTCTTCAAGAGTCTGGATCGTTCTCTCTGATTGGCCATCTGTCTGAGGATGATAAGCTGTGCTAAACTTCAATCGAGTCCCCAAACTTTCCTGTAACCTCTTCCAAAAGTGTGATAAGAAACGAGTGTCACGGTCGGACACGATGCTCACTGGTACTCCATACAATCTTACAATCTCCTGCATGTACCGTTCTGCCAAAGTTCTGTTGATTGACCAACCCGAAAAGGAATGAAATGAGCTGCCTTAGTCAACCGATCAACAATCACCCAAACTGCATTGTAGCCTTTTGGACTCCATGGTAAAGCTGTCACGAAATCCATGGTTATATGTTCCCACTTCCACTGAGGAATCGGAAGTGGTTGCAATAAACCAACAACCCTTTGATATCCAGCCTTAACTTGCTGACACACCAAGCACTTTGCCACAAAGCGGGCAATCTCCCATTTCATGCCTTCCCACCAGAAATACTGTCGTATATCTTGGCACATCTTCATGCCTCCTGGATGTACGGAATATGCTGAACTGTGTTCCTCCTTCATAAGCTCTTCGCGAATATCTCCCTTTGGCACACACAATCGAATACCATATCTCAACGAACCATCTTTATGGATCGGTAAGTCTGTTCGAAGTCCAGCTTCAATCTGTTCTCGAAACTTTTGCAATCTAGGGTCCTGCGATTGCGCTGCTTTAATATTCTCGAACAACGACGAATGTACCTGCAGCTGCATCAACTGCCCCGACGAATGCGGTAGCACAACCTCCAAATCAAATCTTCGAAAGTCTTCAATGCGTTCTTTCTGCATAGTCAACATCTGAATTGCTGGCAACTGACTAAGCGCATCCTGTACAACATTAACTTTCCTCGGCTGGTACTTAAGATCAAGATCGTAGTCAGCCATCAGCTCCAACCATCTACGCTGCCTCATATTAAGCTCCTTCTGCATGAACACTTACTTCAAGCTTTTATGATCGGTGAAAACTTCGACCCTTTTTCCAATAAGTAGTGTCTCCAAATCTTCAAAGCGAACATCACAGCTGCTAGCTCCAAGTCAGGAGTTGGGTAATTCTTCTCATGGGTCTTCAACCGTCTCGATGCGTAAGCTATAACCTTCCCATGCTGCACCAAAACACATCCCAATCCTTTTCCAGATGCGTCGTTGTGAATCACCAATTCTCCGGAACCGTCTGGTACGGTTAAAACAGGTGCGGTTATCAGTCTCTGCTTCAGCGCCTCAAAAGCTGACGCACACCTATCCGTCCACACAAATGGTACTTCCTTGCGCGTAAGCTTGGTCAGAGGCTCAGCCAAACGAGCACAATTCTCCACGAACCTTCTATAATACCCGGCAAGTCCAAGAAAGCTTCTTATCTCCGCAACATTCTTCGGAATCGGCCAATCTCGAACTGCTGTAATCTTTCGGGATCAACGGCGATTCCATCTCCAGCCACAACGTGCCCAAACTTCATTTCTTCAAGCCAAAACTCGCACTTGCTCATCTTTGCATACAATTTTCTTGCCTCAATGTCTGCAATGCGATCTTCAAATGCTCTTCAATACTCCTCGAGTAGACCAGAATATTATCAATGAACACCATTATAAACTGGTCCAAGAATGGTGAAAAGATTCGGTTCATCAAGTCCATAAATATCGCCGGTGCATTCGTTACTCCGAAGGGCATCACTAAATACTCGTAATGTCTATACCGAGTTCGGAACGCCATCTTGCAATTATCCTCTGATTTAATTCGGACCTGATGATATCCGAATCGCAAATCCATCTTCGAGAATACCCTCGCGCCACTAAGCTGCTCAAAATAATTCACCAATGCGAGAGATTGGGTACTTGTTCTTAATAGTCACCCGATTTAATTCTCGATAATCGATGCACATCCTCCTTGTGATATCATCTTCTTTACTAGAAGAACTGGGACTCTCCAAAGTGAGTTGCTGCTGCGAATCCAACCCTTTCTCGAGTAATTCAGTAACCTGCTTCTTGACTTCTTCCAACCCCACTGGTGCCATTGGATAGTACGCCTTTGAGATTGACGCTGCACCAGGAACAAGATCAAACTCCACATCTCATTTTGGCGATAAACCCGAGATGTCTTCGAACACGTCCATGAATTCTCGAACTATAGCCGGCGCTTCTTCCTTAATAACTTCCATCGACGAAAGAACATTGTTTGTCGGCCTAGCCCTAAACTCAACTGGCCCGACAGAACTGCTTCCTCCAGCAAAACAAACTCCGGATGTCCGGGAACCTGAAGAATCACTTCCCTTTCCTTACAATCAATATGAGGGTGGAAAGTGTCGCGAAAATCCATTCCCAAGACAACAACAAACAAAGGGATGCGCCAGAATTGAATAATTCTAATGCGGGGACAACATGAACAGGTAAGATACCGAGATGACTTCATCCGAAGTCAAGATACTGAAAAGGATTAAGCACGGTAAACATGATTCAAGCTGGCGATAAAACAAGAACTGGTAAGCAATGAAACCGAGAGAAGCAAGGTAATATAATGATCATAAAACAAGGAAATGAATCAAAACTAGAATTCCAAGTTACTTAAATAGAGTACCGCATTGTAACCATGCTGCAGTTCATGGGTACAATTACATAACTCCACTCAAGTCGCCTAAATCCTAGTATCCAAATCAAAGAACAAGGAGAAACAATAGAGAACCAAAAAGGTTTCAAGTCGAAATGCAAAGTGGTTTACATATCGTCAAGACAAAGGATAAGAGAAAGATATGATTCAAGAATCACGATAACAAGGTGGCAGGACATGTTCCTAATCATGAGTATTCTGATTCGTGTATTGGGTCCAATACCCAACTACAAAAGAATCAAACTCGATTAACCTATATCCTATGGCTCTGATACCAAACAAACCATGTTACGCCCCGCTTCCCAGAGTACGCTAAGATAGGCACGTGATATAGCCAACCATGCTACCTGTGAATAGGAAAATTCCTTCCACGGTCACATTACAGCTGTAGAGATATCAAGAACAGGAAAGTAAACTAAATTATCTAGTACATGACCATGAGCCAGAATAAATGAGTCAAGAAATGATAATATGCGGAAGCAAAAGATCCAATAAATAAAACACCTGGAAAGTAAAACTGCATACCAACAGGATCCTCACTGCTCAGTCTAACAGCGGCAATACTCCTGATCAGTCTGCAACAACAGTAGAGGATCTGGGCCATGCAAAACCCAGACGTCAGCGCGTCATAACATCAAACAAATATATATAAACAGGGTAGCAAGACATGCAAGTATGATTATAAACGGTAAAGCAGGTGTAACAGCAATATAAATCAAGGCAGTGAAAGGTATTGTGCAGTGAGTAATCTAAACTGGTCTATTGGGTTAATTACTCTCAAGTCTTTGAAATCAATTTGATGAATCATCGATATAACTCAATAGTATCCCGTGCGTGCCCGGGATCACGGTCTATGACTCTCGGACTGAAACCGAGACGTGCCGCAAGGCAGTAAAGGGTGGTAGGTAATGACGAGTGATGTCAGTAGCATCACTCCGGGGCTGGCCTAGCCCATAAGACTGATCAGAAAAGGTATAGAACTGCTGAGTTACAAGTCAGGTTTCATCATTGATTTCCCCATATCCCAAAGTTATATATATTCAAGTCAGGTATTAAGTAATCTAGAGCTAATGCCAATACAGGATCACGCAGGTACAGATTTGTCTGGATAGACAATAGGAACTTTCCGTAAGGACAACAGGTCAAGTTTGTTGGCATTAGACACAAGATCAAGTAACAGGTAAAGCCATGGTACAACAGGTCAAGCCAGGTAGTATATAGGTATCATGTCATGTCGAGAGGTGCACGGTACCAAGTCATGTCAAGTAGTAGGTGTAACACGTCATGTCAGGGGTGCACAAAATGTCATGTGGGAGCTCATAATCAAACTAATATAAGTATGGGTAAACAAAACAAGCATGGGGTACTAGTGGAACAATAAAATGGAACACTGTAATATGAAATGCAATCAGGTACAGATTAAGGTCGCGCAAATTAAGGTTAAGTTTAAGTTCCAATACTAATTAAACTACACTTTATCAAATATGGATTGCGAATATTTCAATATTATACATTCAAGTGATCTATTGATGCAATGGTATGTAAACTAGGCGAGGTGGATGCAAATGGGTGTTTGAAACATTATAAACTATCTAAAAGGGTACTATGGGCTATGTAAATAATTATTATGTGATTTAAATACGGATGTGGGTACACGATATTGTACTATAACATGCAATAAGGTATAATTCAAGATCCGAATCTACGGTGATATAACCTGACATCGAAATGCAAAATGGAAACTAATAGCCTTAGGTTTAATTTACAGGTTTAATCATGAAATAAATATGTATAAAATAATATAGTAGCATGTAGCAAGTTTCACTTGCCTCGACGGGTCGCGATACGGTATACGGAACGTCTCACGTCGGCGAGAAAAGTCGCGACGCGCACACGGTACATGGAATGAGTCCAAACAACGCACGATGGGATCACACGGGTCAGATATCCTCACTGGGTCGTCGGGATCGTCGCCGACACGGTCGGATTCCGGTAACCAAGAAACAACAGTGAAAAACTACAAAGAAAAAATGTATGGAAAAGAAAGAGAAGCATGGAAGGAGGATAGAGAAGTTTGAGAAGAGGAGGCTTACCCACTGGATTTTCAAAGGGGCAATGGCGTCGATGGTGATGATCGGCGAAGCTCTGGCGAGGGTGCAGGGTGCTCGGGTGATGGGTTGCGGTTGTTGTGGAGTGTGCAGGGTTTAAACAGAAGAAGAGAAGGAATGAAGGAGAAGAAGAGAAGGAAGATGAGGAGGAGAGTGGGGTGAGATCGGGGTGGTGATCGGCGGTGAGTTGAGTTGAGGAGTTAGGGTTTAGGTTACTTGGTGTGCAGGGGGTTTCTGGGTTTGGAGGGGAAGGAGAGGAAAGGAAAGAGATGAGGTCGAGGAAGAAGATGATGATGAAGGTTGAGGAGCGAGGTCGAGAGGGGAGGAGGCAGAGGAGTAAGGGTTAGGGTTTTTTTGTGGGTTCTTGTGGCGAGGGGGTGCAGGGTTTTTAAACAAAAGAAGAAGAAGATAGGAGGGAGGTGACGTTAAGGAGGGAGGCGGTGTTGGGACTCATGTTCACCGCGAGATGAGAGAGAGAGGGGGACGCGAGATGAGAGAGATAGAGAGAAGGTGAGAAGAGGGAGAAAGAAGAGGAGAGATGAAATTGTCTGTTAGTGGGGTGAGAGAGAAAGAGAAAGAGAGAGAGATGAAGAAAGAGGAAGAGAGAGAGAAGAGAGAGGTGTGTGGGGCCCGGCGTAAACCGAGTCTGATTGGCTCGTGGGGATGGGAAACATGGGTAAAATTTTATAAAAGATTTTATACTTTAAAAACTAAAAGATTCATTCAGTTTCTAAATTTTTAAAGGATAAATTTTAAAATAAATAAAATAAAAATAATCCATTTGAATTTAGGCGGATACAAAAATTCCAAAACGCGCCCGGGACGGGTCCAAAAATTTAGATTTACGATACGATAATTATTTGTAGGTTCCAAAATTTAAAACGAAAGATTATGTAACAGAAATGCATACCCCCAAGAACGGACGCACGTACGTGCGCGTAGCCATCCTAACACGTCCGTTTCACTGAACGGGACGAGAACACGATGCAAGGACGCTACCACAGGGTTAGGGGTATCATGCAGGCCATGAAATGTATTTTAAATTATTTTACGTGACTTAAATGTTATATGATAAAAGATGCGATACTAGATAAAATACCAGTATGTACTAATAATGAAATGCACGTGTCCAAGCAACAAGTCACGGTAATCTATAAATAAGAATCAAACAGGTTCAAGCAAGCGGGTCGGGTCGAATGAAATGTAAAGTGTAAAATACCATTCGCACCCACAATACGTTAAATCAAGAGTATCACGAATAAAGAAATACAAAAACTGGAATTGGTATAAATGAACTCGGGTGTTACAGTTGTCCGGCCTATATCAAAAAGCAAAATTCGGACAAGCTCGAGGCAAGATCAGTTCTATGTAAGTTTGTAGGATATCCGAAGAATTCACATGGATATATCTTCTACCACACTGAGGAACAAAAGGTGTTTGTTTCTCAATATGACACCTTTTTAGAGAAGGAATTTCTTGTAAAAGAAATTTTTGGTAATAAGGTAGAACTGGAAGAAGTTCCAACTACACAAACAATAACTGACAATTTGGTGGAACCGGAGGATTCGATAGTCCCTGACGAACCTCAGCCACTCCGCAGATCTAGTAGGGTTTCTCATCCACCTGAGAGATAGTACGGTTTTCTCATAGACGGTGAGAGCAAGGATTGCATCATGGAAGATGATGACCCAACCAGTTTCGACCAGGCCATCACAAGTGTGGACTTTATGAAATGGTTGGATGCTATGCGATCCGAGATGGAATCCATGTACACTAACAAGTATGGACTTTGGAAGTTGCTCCTGAAGGGGTAAAATCCATCGGGTGCAAGTGGATCTTTAAGAAGAAAATTGGTGTAGATGGAAAGGTTGAGACCTTCAAAGCAAGACTTATAGCAAAAGGTTTTCGACAACCACCAGGTGTTGATTATGATGAAACCTTTTCTCCGGTGGCTATGCTTAAATCCATCAGGATTCTACTTGCCATTGCTGCATACCATGACTACGAAATCTGGCAGATGGACGTCAAGACCGTTTTTCTAAATGGTGATTTAGAAGAGAGCGTGTACATGACACATCCTGAGGGCTTCGTAGACAGTGGGAGCAGCGGAAGTATGTGCAAGCTGCTTAAATCCATCTATGGATTAAAGCAGGCATCGCGGAGCTGGAACATCTATTTTGATGAAGCTATCATAGAGTTTGACTTCATCAAAAATGTAGATAAACCATGTATATATAAGAAGGTAGTAGAGAGTAAGGTTGTCTTCCTTGTATTGTACGTGGATGACATACTCTTGATAGGAAACGATATTCCTATGCTGGTCAAGCTCTTCTTATCACAAAAGTTCTCCATGAAAGATCTAAGTGATGTCTCCTACATCCTGGAGATAAAGATCTATAGAGATAAATCTAAACGGACGTTGGAATTGTCCCAATCCAGGTACATAAACACCATACTAAAGAGGTTTAGTATGGAAGATTCTAAGCGTTGTTCAGGAATCACTCTCTCCAAAGTGATGTCTCCTAAGACTGATTTGGAGAGGGCTCGCAAGCAAGGGATACCCTATACTTCGGCAGTCGGGTCAATCATGTATAAGATATTGTGTACCTGACCGGATATAGCTTACTCACTACGTGTAGTGAGTAGGTATCAATCAGATCCAGGGGAGAAATACTGGACAGCTGTGAAGAACATTCTTAAGTACTTAAGGAGGACTAAAGAGATGTTCTTGGTGATGGTAATGGTGAACTCCAGGAGGAGTTACCAATTCGAGCTTCCAGATTGATAAGGACGACAGTAAGTCGGTCTCAGGTTTTTTCTTCACCCTCAATGGAGGGGCGGTATGTTGGAAAAGTTCCAAGCAAGATACCATAACCGACTCGACGATGGAGGCTGAATACATCGCCGCCAAAGATGCTGCTAAAGAGGCTGTCTGGATGAAAAAGTTCATAGCTGAATTTGGTGTGGTTCCATACATTGAGCATTCAATACCTGTGTATTGTGATAACAATGGAGCTGTGGCTTTGGCCAAGGAACCCCGGTTCTATCAGTGATCCATACATATTCTTAGACGGTATCACCTGATCAGGGAGATAGTAGATCGCCGGGAGATTGAGGTCAGAAGAGTTGACAAGAAGGATAATACAGCGGATCCACTCACGAAGGCCCTCCCCTAGATGCTATCCGAGAGACTTTTTGGGATGTTGGGCATGAGATACTACAACAACTGGCCTTAGTGCAAGTTGGAGACTGTTAAGAATATGTATGCCCTAAAGGCCATTATTGTATGATATAATGGATGCTTGAACATATATATAGAGGACTTTCTTACTCGACATGATAATATGCTATCTGGTTGCCTTTATCTTAACATGTTCACTGGTATTATTATACCGTCTCTCATATACATGTTGATAAAGCCGTTAGAATGTTGGCTTGACTACCAGGACTATGATGTGGATCATACTACTGGGACCTGGGTAGTCCACAAGCACATCCTTCAATTGTTCCTAGTCGAGGGAATATCGAGACAGGGCATTGATATTCCAGAGTAGACTAGTGGGTACGTTTCTTGACCCCGTATGAGGCGATGGTTGATCCCATATTCATTGATGTTTGACATCAAAGATTATACACAGGTGATCATTAGAGAATGAGTACACCGAACAAGGCTCGCCGAGAACTCCTAGATGGTACTATGTAATGCTAGAAGCCGAAGTGTGACTACGGCGGGATTATTCTCTGACCGTAGGAGCATGACTGGCCTAGTCGCCTCCCGTATTCCGTATTTTGGCAAGCGGGGCGTGACAACTAATCATAAATTTAGACAACTTAGGATCCGAACACCACAACCTATAACCTTTGACGCCGGTAGTATAACCAAGAAATATGCACATCTTCGCTTGAAGATCCAACTTGCCTTCACGGCAATGTGTATATGCGGGACAACCAAACACTCGAAGTGTATAATAATTGGCGTTCTTCCCAGACCATACCTGTTCCGGTGTTTTACTACCTAGCGATGTATGAGGCGACCGATTCACAATGAAGCCTGCCGTGTTCACCGCTTGTGACCAAAATTTCTTACCGGGACCTGTATTAGACAACATGCACCGAGTTTTCTCCTAAAGAGTCCGATTCATACGCTCTTAGACTCCATTCCGCTGTGGTGTGTAGACAACGGAATGATGCTGAACAATCCCTTCGTTTTTGCAGAAATTATTCAAAGCTCCACCGCAAAATTCTAACCCGTTGTATGTCCTCGGTCTCTTGATTTGCTTCTCTATATGCTTCTCAAGCAACGTCTTCCATTGCTTCAACGTAGTAAGCACATCACTTTTGTGCTTCAAGAAGTAGACCCAAACTTTCCACAAAAAATCATCGATGAAAGTAAGCAAATACTTGACACCGCATTCTTTAGAAGAAACTGGAGAGGGTCTCCAAAGATCCAAATGGATATAATCAAGAGTACCTTTTGTGTTGTACACCGCTGAACTGAAACTAATACGTTTTTTCTTCCCAAAAACGCAATGTTCACAAAACTCCAATTTCGTTGTACTCTTTCTACCAAGTAGACCCTGCTTCGACAACTCGACCATACCTCTCTTACTCATATGCCCGAGCCTCATGTGCCATAATCTGGTAGTGTCTGAATTTGCCATGGGTTTGGATGATGAAATAGCAGTCGAACTGGAAGCCGTCGAACCCTACAATGAATATAAGGACCCTTTTTTCAAGCCCTTCATAACAACGAGAACAATTTTTGTTACCTTCAAAACTTCACCTTCAGCGGAAAACTTGTAACCCTTGTCGTCGAGTGTACCTAAAGAGATGTGAATTTTCTTCAAGTCAGGTATGTGCCTAACTTCCGCCAATGTCCTCACAACACTGTCAAACATATTGATTTGGATCTTCTTTCCAATAGTTCGACACGAACTATTGTTTTCCATCAAAACCACTCCACTATCAATAGACTCATAGATGGTGAACAAATCCCTATTGGGACACATGTGGTAGTAACAAACTGAATCCTTGATCCATTCATTTTTAGATCGATACGTGTTGTCAAGAACCACAAGAAGATCTCCTTCTCCTTCCGCTATACTAACTTTAGTCGAAAACTCCTTTGATTTGTCTTCCTGCTTTAGTTTATTCTGTAATTTGTAGTAATCGACCTTGAAGTGCCCATTTTTCTTACAATAATTGCAGGCCAAGTTCTTATTCTTGGACTTCGACCTTGATTTCTTCCTATTACCTTCCGGATCTCTCTTCTCCGCTCGCTCTAGAACAAATAAACCAGAAGATGAATCATCAGCTTCGCCAGAAGTCAACTTCTTGTTGATTTTCTCTTTGTTCATCAAGTTCTCTTTGACATCCTTGATCGAGATAGTATCTCATCCATAAACTATGGTGTCACGAAAGTGCTTATAAGAGGGTGGTAACGAACATAACAAAATAAGTGCCTAATCTTCATCATCAATTTTAATGTCGATCTTACCCAGATCCGTAATGATCGAATTAAACTCACAGACGTGAGATTTGATTGGAGAGCCTTCTGACATATGAAGTGTGTAGAGATACCGCTTCAACAAGAGTCGATTCGTGAGAGATTTTCTTAAATATAACTCCTCTAATTCTGCCACAAACTAGCCGCCGTCTTTTCTACCAAAACTTTTTGTAGAACTTCGTTTGTTAGACACAACTAGATAGCCGTGAGTGACTTTTCATCCAACTCCTCCCAAGCTTCCTCCGTCATAGTGGGAGGCTTTACATCCTTCCTAAGAATCTCCTTTCTCAAATTATTTTGAGTCAATACGGCAATCATATGGACTTTTCATAAACAGAAACTCATATTTCCATTAAACTTCTCAATATCGAACTTTATGATTGTCGGAGACATGATGCAGGATCAAACTAAAACACGATGCATGCTAACGAACCCTAAAACTTCAAAATCACAATTTAAGAAAGTGGGGAAGAGAATACAAGCGTCATTACCCACTGTTAATCTAGATCGTAATATTGAAGACTTAATGGTTCAATCAAAAGATCCCTAAACAACAATGGCTCTGATACCGGTTTGTTGCGGTAAGATGATCACAAAGCAATAATACAGACGATATAGAGAAGTAATCAAACCACAGGTAAATAAGAAATACGAGCACTAACCAATAGGCAAAGGCGGAGCTTTATTAATATTCAAAAGTGGAGGAGTATAAAACCGGTGGACGAATACAAAATCCTTCAAAACCCTAGCTCTCTCAAAATAATAAAAGGGTTTTCTCAAATATCACAAAAGTTATGTCAAAGCCTATCACAAAGTCTTCAATTTCTAGGGTTACAAAATACTACAATATATATAGTATATTTGAGATAGATTAAAATAACTAATTTCCCTACTAACAAATATCCGACCCATAAAGATGGCAGACGTCTGATGAAGGAAGTGCAGACGTCTGCCTAAAAGTCTTCAAAACAACATAGCGTTATCAGACGTCTCAAGAAGGAGTTCTAGATGTCTGGCCTTGAGGCTTCGAAAGTATAGAGCGCTCGCAGATGTTTGATGAGACGTCTGCCTAATGTATGCAAAACATACAGAGCGTCGACAGACGTCTGAAGTTTTAGCATCTGACGTCTGTCCCTTTTATTTACAAATAAAACTAAATCTTGAACAACTCTGAGATAACGCCGAATCAACAGATAAATTAAATAGGGATCCAGTGAGAATCATACACAACAATAGTTTCCATCTCACCAAAAGTAATTAATATTTTAAACCGCTCATAGAAAGACAAGGTAACTGTCAGGTGCAAATATCTTCGCCTACTCAAAGGTTCTTCAATTACAGGCATCGTTTTGACTTGCCAACTCTTACAGTACCTCCGCAGGCTATAAATACAACGTTTTTCAAATCTTATTGTAATCTATCCCATCTCTTTGCTTCTCTCTCTCTCTCTCTCTCTCTCTCTCTCACACACACACACACACACATAAAAGAAACTAGGTTGCAATTTTGAATCTAAATCAATGGCAGGTGGAGGAGCTGTCAACGCTCCTAATAGAGGGAAGCAATATCCAGGTCGAATGACTCCCTTCGTCCTCATGACTTGCATAGTTGCCACCGCCGGTGGCCTCATCTTCGGTTACGACCTTCGAATCTCAGGTTTAGTTCTCCAAAAATCAATTTTGACAGTTTCCAGCTTTAACTATTTCATATTGTAACTTCTTCGATTTTGTTATAGGAGGCGTTACATCAATGGATTCATTCTTGTTAAGTTCTTTCCTGAAGTGTATCACAAAGGAAATGCAAATCATAGCACGAATCAGTACTGTAAATTTAATAGCATGTCTTTGACTCTCTTTACTTCCTCCTTGTATTTAGCAGCACTTGTGGCATCCTTCTTTGCATCAAGTCGCTAGAGTTTTTGGGAGGAAGTGGTCAATGTTTAGTGGTGGCATCACATTTCTTGTGGGTGCCGCGGTTAATGGCGCTGTGGAGAATATCGCTATGTTGATTATTGGTCGTATTCTTCTTGGCATCGGTGTTGGATTTTCCAACCAGGTATAAAAATAAAATCCATTTTCTTAAGTTTTTAATTTGTCAAGTTCATAGATGTTTGTTTTGTTTTTTCCCCTACTCTTGGTTATGAATAGTAAGGACCTCTTACACTTCAGTGAAGCAGCTAGTATTATTACGAGTCATGAGTAGAATTCTTTTGGTATTATTTTATATGGCCAAGATAAATTTACCGATAAGAAAATCTATGATCCTCATTGACATAATTTTTATTCCTAGTTTTAATAAAATAAGAAATAAGGTATAGTCATGAGGTTTTGTTTTTAAGTACCAATAGGGACATTCATACCAATAGGCCAGGTATGGATGAATTAAAAAGAAAATAACGACACATTTACTCGTTATTTTGAATGTAGAATCTCAAGTTGCAAGAGATGTGGAGGTTGCTTGACAATTTGTATTGGGGATACAGTTGCTTTGGATATAATTTTCATATATCCTTTTCTGTTGATAAAGAGAAAAATGATCCCAAGAATATATATTATTTTCCGATGGGCTAATTAATATCAAATATTTCTTTTTGGATAATTAGCGCCCTTGATCTTGATCTCCTAATGGATTATACACAAATTTTCATCCGTTTTGATCTTTTTGGCTCATGAATTGGATGGTTGTAAAATTAACTATTTTTAGACCATGCAACATTTTATATTTTTAGATAAACAAACAAAAAGTATCGAAAACAGATGAGAGTTGGTGTATCCATGAATCAGGCTATGAAGAACAAGATGAATGAATGCCGATTAATCCAAAAAGTTAATGGATGTTGATTTATTAAGCCATTCTCTGGAAAATTTTCCCTTGAACACTTTGGACCTTATAAATAATTGATAAAACCTTTAAATCTTATAAGCCAATGAGGACAAAAGATTTTTCAAGCCAAAGGTTCCCCTCTGAAACTTCATTTTTGGTAAGAAGACTTTTTTCCTTGCCAAAATAAAAATAACAATCTTAGGGAAGGAGATTGTCTTTTTCTCTCGAAATGTGTGGGATTATCTTCGTAATATTAGAAATTAGGAATTTCTAGTATACCTTTCTTTTCTAGGATGTAGGATACAAAATTCATATAAAGTTGTTATTAAGTCGATATTATGTTTTTTTATTACGAACTTTCCAAAGGAGCAATCAAATAGTTTTTCAGTTCTTTATATTTTGGGATTCATCACATCTATGAAATCCATCTTTTCTCATCATACCCATATATTCCATCCAAAAGAGAACTATATTTGATTCGAACTTATTGAACTATATATTTATCTACGTACCTATCGCCATATTTGTTATGAGACCAAATATATTCTCCAAATTTGTTTTCCACACCACAACTTTAGCAACTTATATGTATGCGCGACACTAAACTTAGCAATAATGGTCATCAGATGGAAGAGAAATTAAGTGGACGTTAGTTAATTTGTTTCCTGGATTCGAAGTAAAACTTTCCATATTGATGGAGTTCATGATCTCTTTCAGATGCTGTCCTCCGTCGATCCTGCGATGGCGGTCTGGGACGGCTGAGATCTGATTTTGGAGTTGTTGAGTGTGGATCTCAATGGGTTGTTGTTGGACGTCGAGCTATATGTAAAGAAGTCCCGGGATGGATGACCACCGTAGGACCCTCCGACGATCAAGTTAGAGCCGAGTAATAGGTACAGAGTAGCGGCGTATTGAGATAAAATTCGAGCTACCCGAGTCGTCTGAGAGAGGGGTTTATATAGGGGTCACGTGGAGCGAGCAGGTGCGAGATCATCGCCGTCAGTTACGCCCTAGCGTTATCCTCGCCTTGAATGGAGGGATGTGCTCATTAATGGGGGGACGAGCCTGCGTGGGACGCGGAGCGTGGGGCGGCGGATATCTTGCTCTGGCGAGATGCGCGGAGCTGTTGCGGAGGCGCTTGGACTCCGCGTTCTCGGTTGATTGGGAGAGCCGAGGAGGCTCGGCATGTTAGGGGCTCGGAGACGAGCCGGGAGGTCGAGGAAGCTCGGCACGTCAAGGGCTCGGAGACGAGCTGGAGGCTGTTCGCTAGGTGAATATGGAAGTACTCAGGGAGTTCACTTGGAAGGTCGGATACGTCCTTGGAGACGAGATCCCGATGAACGCCTCTAAGGCATCTCATTTATACCTCCTCAGTAGCCTATGGGACACGTCATCTGCCACGCGTCGTAATATGAGGAAATACCACTTTTGAGCACCATCATTAGCCCCCCACTCTCGTTCCGACCTATTCATGGGTCGGATCGAGAGTGGCCTACTCGGTTTTTCTTCTGCTCAGTTTGGCGCCGAGAATCATAATAGGGTTTGCTTGGGAACGACATAGCGTTTGGCGGTTGCGTCATTTCGATCTTTGGGCCCACGTGGTGTCTCACCGTGCGCCGTAATTTTTTCCCATATCCCTAATGACGTCAGTGGATCATCGAAAGGGCTGCGCCATAATGGAGACGTTGTTTCATCTGTTTGTGCCGGTTATCGACCGAACTCGACCTTTTTTTACTAGGGCCATGCTGGGAGTTTGCCTTCTTCGGATACATGCGCCGGGTAGAGCCTTGCCAGCTGGTTTAATGTGAGGTTGAAGGATCCACCGTTGAGACCGAACAGGAAGATATCCGGCGGCCTCGTGACGAGAGCTTTTGTGTCCACCGTGCTGTTGGGTAGGGAGCTACCCACTGTGGATGGGCCGAGCAGGAATCTGCTCGGCGGCCTCATGATGAGAGCTTGGGATCCATTTCTTTGTAGGGTATGAAGCTGCCCATAGTGGATGAACCGAGCAGTAGGCTGCCCGGTCGCCTCGCGATGAGGGCCTTTGATCCACATCGTTTTGTTGGGCAGGAAGCTACCCACTACGGATGAACCGAGCAGGAAATTGCTCGGCGGCCTCATGATGAGGGCTTTCGATCCTTAGCGTAGTTGGGTAGGAAGCTATCTGCTAGAGATGAACTGGGCAGGAAGCTACTCGGTCGCCTCGTGGGGAGGGCTTTCGATCCACAGCGTTGTTGGGCAGGAAGCTACCCACTGCGGATGAACCGAGCAGGAAATTTCCCGGCGGCCTCGTGATGAGGGCATTCAATCCTTAGTGTAGTTGGATAGGAAGCTACCCGCTAAGGATTGGCTAACAGGTAATTGCTCGGCGGCTTCGTGATGAGAGATTTTGATCCACAGTGTTTGTTGGGCAGGAAGCTACCCACTGCGGATGAACCGAGCAGGAAGCTACTCGGTCGCCTCGTGAGGAGGGATTTCGATCCCAAGCGTTGATGGGCAGGAATCTTGTCACGCCCCGCTTCCCAAAATACGGAATACGAGGGGTAACAAGGCCAACCATGCTCCTACGGTCGAGAAAATATCATGCCGTAGTCACACTTCGGCTTCTAGCACTACGTGGTAATCAGTAATCATAACACAGGTAAAGTGAAATGCATTCACTAAATACTACCAAAATAGATACAAAACTAAGCAGATGGAAATCAAGAAAAAGACAGCGCTGGCATGGCTGATCTACATGTCCGCAATATCCTCGAGGTACGACAGATCCTGATCTGAGCTAAGTCCCCTTCTCACTCTGAGCATGCATACTCAGGTCATCAGAGCGACACCATGGCAATATATATATATATATATATATATATATATATATATATATATATATGTATGTATATATAAACACGTGCAATGATGATGAACATGAAACAGTAAATATGGAGTGATGACATAAGCATGAAGTAACCAGTGCAGGTAAACAATAAAGCAGGTATATCGAATCAGTAATCAATGCATGTCCAAGTCACTAAACCTATCCGTCTCTAAGTCTCACTGTCCAGGTCTCTAAACCTATCGCCAGTCCAAGTGTGAGCATCAACCACCGCAGGAGTATCCCCAACCCAAGGATAGGCCCTAAGGGCAAGGGAACACGGGCCCGAATCACGCTCGATAATAATCAGTAATATCACCCATATGACTCCCACAATCGCTGTATATGCCGGCAGTGGGACTCCCGAGATTCCGTTGATCGAACTCACACTCAAACTACCCCACATCCACGGTCTACATCAAACACCGACCATGAACCCAAATACTAGTCGCTCCATGACAAGTCTACGCGAGAACTGGAGACAGGGGTCTCCAATAAGCATGTCTCGACTGGTATCCAAGATAAATGGACAATACTCGACGTCTTACCTATGACACTAATACAAGTGCTTCCATAATCGTCCCATTCCAGTTATAGTTACACTTATATATGTCACACAGGCGTCGATAATGCAATAATTTAACTGGTTTCGCTGATTGTGTACAAGTACGTGTCACTTCACTTATCTATCCACGCTTTAACATTAACGTACTTGCCACAATCCAATCACTAATACATATCACTGGGTAATGTATCACGGTCACTATATTATCAATGTTTTATGATCACTATTCAAATGAGGGTATAACCGCTACATGATATGATGAGGATGCAATTGATTATAATACAAATAAAATATAGCAGCCAATATCATATCACTCGCAAAATTTACTATAAATCACATGTGTAGAATTAAGCAAAACAATATAAAAGGGTAAACAATATTTTTAATTATATGTCCATCAAAATTGGTTTCGCGTCAATCGGGTTTCAGGTTTGCTAGTTATGGTCATTTCATTTTAAGTGTTCACTGCTGGAAATCCAATTTCTGAACTGGAAGTCCGTTTCGTAACACGTTTTACTCCCAGTTGGGAGCATAATTAGGCGACACTAATGTTCAATTAATTGTGGTGTGATGACTTAATTTTACAGAACAGAAGACGGATCAACAATATTCATTCTGGTTTAGGAATTATGATCGGATTACGGATGAAGGGTGCAAGCTGAAATGGCAGAAATCTGTCATATATGTCCTCCGTTTAAAATATGATTTTAATACCAAATGATACTGGATTTTAGTGAAACTAGTACCATTGGAAAGGTAATTCGATTCTCTATGCTTCTATATGTGGTTCCGCACACTTTTACAATTAAAAGGTGAAGTATATGCGTTCTAAAACAAGCAAAGGTAGAGATTCTTGCCCCGGACTACAGTTCAGGGCTGTGAATCAACTCAGTATTCATTGTTATAACTTATCAAAATGCAAAGATGAACTATGGGGTGCTGTAGGTTTATCTGTTGGTTTCAATACGAGTCATCGAACATTAAGTTGCAAGTTGTATTCAATTTAATATGGATTTTAGAACATGGCATGTGCGGTGAATTCCAGATTCAACGTCGCATTTTGGGGGCGTCGTTTTGTGTGCGAAACAACATTATTTTGCCTTCAAATTTCTACATAATAATTGTAAACGGTAAAAGGATATATCGATCATAAGTTTCTTTATTTTCATTTAGGTTTTGATTTGGGATTCGCATCGAACGCTCTTGCATTATATACATGTCACGATTGAAACATCGGTTTACCCAATTAATTAAAGTGTGATTTAATCACTACAAGTCTTACACTATACTAGAAAGGTAATGTTAGAACCCGAATGTGTTCCACTCAATATGATTAAATAACGACGATCACACATTAGAACGTACCGATAATTATAGTGTAAATATGATATCAATACACCTATAATTTGATGACTAATAACTTATAGCATGTGGAGCAAGTGAGGGGATTCACTTGCCTTTGACGATATCACGGAGATGATGGATCGCTCGGACGCTGCAATGCACGCTTCGAATGCGAAAACGGTCGTTGCAACAAAACCAGAGTTCGCGAGCCTTGGAATCGCAGTGGCGGAGCCTCGAATCTTTGCTTCCGATTGGCTACGGCTTGCACAGATCGACGTTGGTGGTGGTTCCTGAAAGCTCTGATTTCGTAGAGATGAGGCCGTCAATGGTAGAGTGGTCGACGCGCAGTGCTGGGGCGTGGCCGGAGCAAGTGGAGGAAGCAAGGTAGTGGTGGCTGTTGTTGTCTTCTGGGATGGCGACATCGATGGAAGCTATGGGGTTCAAGGCTCTGGGTCAGAGAAGGCGATGAGGGGGTGACGCCGCAAGGGTCGGATCTCCGACGAGGACTTGCGACGAGAGGGTGCATGCAATGGGTTCTCGGGCACGGCTCTGTGCAGCGAGGAGGCTCAGGATCTGGGGAGTAAGAAGTGAGGAGACAAGGTCGAGGAGGAGAGGTCGGGGATCGGGGTGCAGTGACGTGGTGAGGACTGTTGTGTTTGAGGTCACAGGGGAAAGGTTGCACGGGAAAGGAGGTGATGGATAGGTGGTGGTTGCGGTGTCAGAGAGGAGGCGAGGTCGGGGGTGGAGGCGACGGCGGCGGCGAGGTGAAGGTGGAGGGTTCGTCGTGGGCACGGTTGCAGGGTGCTCGGAGTGATGGTGGTCGCGGAGTTGGGAGGAGGAGGAGATGGTGACGAGAGAGAGGTGAGGTAAGGTCGAGGAGATGAGGTGAGGTAGAGGGGCTCGGGGCAGGCGAGGGTGAAGGGAGGGGCTCGAGTTGTGAGAACGAGGGAGATAGAGAGTGAGGGTTAGAGAGAGAGAGAGAGAGCCGTTGAGGGGGTGCAGACGCGAGGACGTGAGATGAGGGGAGCGGGTCATGGGGTAGCGCGAGGGAGAGGGGGACGTTGAGGAGATGGATGAGTTTGGCGAGGGGAGCAGCGGGGTAGTTGTTGAGAGAGGAGCGGGTCATGGGGCTCAGTGCGAGGAAGGCGGGAAGGAGAAAGGGAGATGGGGAATCGGGTCGGGTGTAGAGGGAACAGGCCGAGTCTGGGTTCGGGTAGGGTGTCGGGTCGGGTTTGTTAGGGTTGTGGGTTGGGCTTTGAGTTAATGGATTAGAAAGAAAATTAGGGGAAAATATTAGGAAATTTATCTATTAAAATACGGTTATGGTATAAACGGAACTGGGTATTATATCATACCCCACTTATATAAAATTTCGTCCTCGAAATTTAAAATACGACAAGCTGTAAAATGCCACGCGAGAAGCAGCAAAAGCTCAAAACTAGCATATAGCGATTTATATAAAAGTAACTAGGTGAAAACCGTATAATTTTTTATATAAGAAAATGCCCAGCTAAAAGAATAGTCGTAAGTAAGCACAAGGCATAACTGTTCTTAATAACAAACTATATATATACAATATATACATTTATAATGGAAGATATAATAACATCGATAAACAATAGTGAAGGATTTGCCGATAGGCCAAATATATTTTAGTAAAAATACCGATCAAGCAATTTAAAACAACTTGAGAAAACCCACATAGTGAATTACAAGAGAAAATAAAACCAACCAACATGTGCGATATACGTTTGCAGTATTGAAAATGCGAAGAATAGTAAAGCATTTAGAATAAGTAAAACGGAAGTAGTTAATAACACGAAATTTTTCGATAAACACAAAAAAATAAAGAAAACTAAATTTCGAACAACGAACGTCACAGAATGTAATTACAGTAATAAGAAATAGCACGATAATGTATAAGGGACCAGCCAGGGCATGGATTTCAGTAAAGTATGGCCTAATCGAAAAGAAGTCAGGAATGCGGTGCTTTTATTAGAATGTTGAAGAGACTGGGGTTAGGTTACTACAAGGCGCAAGGATGAAGAGTAATGAATCTCGGGAGGGAAAAAAATTATTCGGGAGGGGAAACAGTCAACGCATCATGCGGATCAATACTCAAAAGCTTTGCATACTCGGAAACTTTATTATTATTATTTTTCCAGAAAAATGTTAAAGAAAGCATACTCGAAAGATAAAAGCGGCCCTAAGCTATACATAGATTTATTTGGCCAGAAGAAACAAAGATAAGTCGCGTCAGTCACGATTGAGGAAGTTCAACAGGTTACGATAAGCCCTCGCGCTAAGAGAGGGGTGTCCATTTCCATAGCTCCTCGCAGGGATTGCTACTGTAGGTTCTTCCGTCTCGAATTCCTTCTCACTCGAGGTTTCATCCGCCGACTCTTCCTCGGCTGGGGCCTCATTTTCGGGCTATTCCCTCACGGGGTTTGTTCCCTGATTAAAAATCAGGAAAAGATTTAGAAGAGGTATCACATGCTCACACGTGACCAGTGGTCACATGTTGGCACGTGATGGTCAAGCAGCGGCACAGAGCATATTTGTTTCTTTAATTAAAAGTCAAGAAGAAGCTTCAGAACAGGCATCACGTGCTCACACGTGACCAGTGGTCACGTGTTGGCACGTGATGGTTAAGCAGCGGCCAGAGAACAGAGCGCAGGAGAAGAAAGGCCCGTTCCACGGGTTACGTGCCTACACGTGACCAGGGGTCACGTGGCCACACGTGACCAGGGGTCACGTGGCCATACGTGACCGGCTTTAAAAGCCTTATTATTTAACAGAATTAAATTCTGAGAAGAGATCATTCAAATCTTTCCAAGATAGAGAATGATTATCTGAAACCGTTGGATTAAAAATCTAAAGGTGATTAAATATCACCAATTTATCGAAAAAATTTGGACTTGGAAAGATTTCCCCCTAAATCTAACCGAAATAACAAGGAAATATCTTTGGATTTAAAATCCAATAGTGAATAAAATTCACCTAATAATCTAAAGGCCCAGATTAATGATAAATATAAATCAAATCTCTCAATGAACAAATCAAATCTCTCAATGAGAGATTTACCGAATAGATTGATTCTCTTCCTTCTCCTATAGATAGGAGCCAAGAAAAGAAGAGAAAGGGACCTTTTTTTAGGACCTTTTTTTGAAGACCTTTTTCTAAAACTCTTTTCTGAAACCTTGAGACCTTTGGATCTTTTGATACACAGAGAGAGAGAGAGATAGAGCCTTTGATTCTCTGCAAAAAGGAAAACCTTAGGTAAGAAGGGAAAAGGGGGGCTTCAAAGGAGAATTTAATTCTCAAAAGAGTTTAACTCTTATATAAAAAAGAACTTAGTTCTTTCTCTGGTTGAGGATCTGCAAAGTGCACATCTCCCCATGAATTGAGAATTTAATTCTCATTGGGTTGAGATCCTGCCATGCAGAACTAAAACACAGAGGAGGAACTGAGTTTAGAGAATTTAATTCTCACAAAATGATAGGAATTCAATTCCTTTGAAATAAAGTTAGGGTTTAACCCTATATTATAGGAATTTAATTCCTTCAAGATGAACAGAACTAGGGTTTAACCCTAGCTGAGAATATAATTCTCTCAAACTCACAGGAATTTAATTCCTTTAAGAAAAGAAACTAGGGTTTAACCCTATTAAGAATATAATTCCTCTAAAGTTTAGGGTTTAACCCTATGAACAGAACTTTAAAGCATGCAGAGACCCACAGAACAAAACTCTGAAGTAGGCACCTCACGTGTTGCCACGTGACTCCTGCGAAGATATATAAAAGAGAACTTTGAGGCAATGCCTCACGTACCCCACGTGATCCCCGAAACACATAAAGAAACAGCAAAGCAAACAGAGACTCTGGGGTGCCCTCACGTGTCACCATGTGACCCCCTAATGAGTATTCTAATAAACCAGAGCATGAGTCCCTATCACGTGCCCGCACGTGATGGCTTTCAGAACTAAAAGTGTTAAACACTTTTCCGTAGAACAAAATAAAGAGAAGAAAGGCGCTCTCACGTGTTACCACGTGACCCCTCTTGCCTTAGTGTTTAACACTAAATTGAAACCTCTGTATCCAGTGTTTAACACTGATTCTCCTTAGTGTTTAACACTAATTTGGAAAATTCTATTTGCAGTGCTTAACACTGATTTGCTTAGTGTTTAACACTAATTTGAAAACTCTCTTCCCAGTGTTCAACACTGATTATCTTTTAGTGTTTAACACTAACTTGACAATCCTATTCCCAGTGTTCAACACTGTTGGTCTCTAGTGTTTAACACTAGCTTTAGCCCAATTGGCTAGGTTTCCAGAGGCAAAGCCTCTCCTTCAATGAATCAACAGAGGGCCAATATCCCAGATACAATTGGAATTAGCCCAAGATGGTCATAAGTCCTCAATTCGAACTTAATTGGGCCAATGGGCTCATAATATAATAATTGATCTTAGTTTCCAAATTGGACTACAGATCACTTAATCTACTTCGGTTTAAGGGTACATCTCTTCACTCCTTTGATACTTGGCGCTGTAATTCCTCAACGTCTTCAAAAAGGTGACGGGTCCCGGTGACCATACATTGATACGGACTGTGGGGTCCTTAAACTCATGGACAACGACGTCCTTAACCTTGACCGTAATGTCTTAAAACTAACATCGGACTGTGGAGTCCTTAAATCCACGGACTACGACGTCCTTAACCTTGACCGTAATATCTTAAAACTAACATCGGACTGTGGAGTCCTTAAATCCACGGACTACGACGTTCTTAACCTTGACCGTAATGTCTTAAAACTAACATCGGACTGAAGAGTCCTTAAATCCACGGACTACAACGTCCTTAACCTTGACCGTGATGTCTTAAAACTAACATTGGACTGTGGAGTCCTTAAATCCATGAACTACGACATCCTTAACCTTGACCGCAACGTCTTAAAACTAACAATAGACCGCAATGTCCTTAAACTAACTATTGACCGCAAAGTCACTAAACTAAACAACAGGGTGTTTCCCCTCCGAAAGACGGCTCGACGGCGTGCGTCTTGCCTGAGATTTGGGACAGATGCTAATTGGTGCTATCCGTCTACCTCTCCAAAAATACCAAGTTGATTTATGGTACCGTGTATCGAAGGTTTAAACGGATGCGTCCAATGTAGCAGACTTCGTCAGATTCCCCCTCGCTTGAGGGGTTTTTTGATTGTGGGGACGCTCTTCCCTGCAGGCGCAAGCCCCTGCAGTTAATTATGCTACCGCACTGCGGTAACCACTTTCTCCTTCTCCAGATGGTCACTTCGTGTCATGTGTGTTTATTTTGTGTTTGGTTGCCCGTGAATTATATACGGAGACTGAGTTATGTCGTCGCCCGTAGGGCGTGGACTAGTCCAAATCCGTATTATCTTAGATTTGGGTTTGGGGGTTTGGGTTTAAGGATACGTTAGCCTCATTGGAGACTAAGATCGACTTAAACGTTTGTTAAGGACACGTTAGTCTAGTTTTTAGACTAAGATCGACTTAACGGGATCGTTTAGATCCAACAATAGAGCCATTAAGGGAGCCATGTTGTTTAGTTTAGTGACGTTGCGGTCAATAGGTAGTTTAAGGACATTGCGGTCCGTAGGTAGTTTAAGGACATTGCGGTCCAATGTTTGTTTTAAAACGTTGCGGTCAAGGTTAAGGACCTCATAGTCCATGGATTTAAGGACTCCACAGTCCAAGGTTAGTTTTAAGACATCTCGGTCAAGGTTAAGGACGTCATAGTCCATGGGTTTAAGGACCCCACAGTCCGTTGTTAGTTTTAAGACATCTCGGTCAAGGTTAAGGACGTCATAGTCCATGAGTTTAAGGACCCCACAGTCCGTATCAATGTGTGGTCATCGGGACCCGTCACCTCTTTGAAGACGTCGAGGGATTACGACGCCAAGTATCAAAGGAGTGAAGAGATGTACCCTTAAACCAAGGTAGATTAAACAGTCTTTGTTCCAGCTTGGGACCAGGACCAATTAATTATGTTATGAGCCCATCATCCCAGTTAAGTTTGAATTGAGGACTTATGGCCATCTTGGGCTAAGTCCAATCATGTTTGGAATATTGGCTTCCTATTGGTCCATTGAAGGAGAGGCTTTGCCTCTGGCCATTTAGCCAATTGGGCTAAAATTAGTGTTAAACACTAAAGATCAGCAGTGTTGAACACTTAGAACAAGTTAGTGTTTTAACACTGAAAGACAGTTGGTGTTAAACACCAGCAACACGGGGTTCAAATTAGTGTTAAACACTAAAACAAATCAGTGTCGAACACTAGCAACAGAGATCTCAAAATAGTGTCAAACACTAAAATAATCAGTGTTAAACATTGGTGACAGAGATTTTAATTTAGTGTCGAACACTAAGAAAATTAATATTAAACTCTGTTAACAGAGATTTAATTTAGTGTTAAACACTAAGAAATTCAGTGTTAAACACTGCAAGAAAGGCTCTTCGATTAGTGTTGAATACTAAGGCAAAACAGTGTTAAACACTGGATTCAGAGGGTCCAATTTAGCGTCAAGCACTAAGGTAAGAGGGGTCACGTGGTACCACGTGAGGGTGCCCTCCCCTTTATTTGTTCTGCTAAGAATATTGAATACTTTGGAGCATCACGTGTTGTCACGTGATGGGCATTTAAGTGTTTGTGCGTTAAAGCTTCTGCCAAGGGTCACATGGGTCACGTGAGGCATTGCCTCAAAAGCCCTTCTCTGTGGATGTTTCCGGGGGTCACGTGGTAGCACGTGACCCTGCCTCTTTGCAATTTCTGATTAAATTCTTCATTAAATCCCCATTTTCTTCTTAAGGATTATATTCTCTGACAGAGTTGAATTCTGATTTTCCTGTAGGAATTAAATTCCTCATATATGTGAAGAACTGAATTTTATCATAGGGTTAAACCCTAATAAAAGCTTTAGAGGAATTATATTCCCATTCTCTTTTAGAGAATTATTCTTAAATAGGGTTAAACCCTAATTTATATTCTGAGGAATGAGATTCTGTTATAGGGTGAAACCCTAATTTCTTCTTTCTTAAGGGAATTAAATTCCTGTTATTTTGACAGAACTAAGTTCTTAACTAGGGTTAAACCCTGATTCTATTCATTCTGAAGGAATTAAATTCCTATAACATAGGGTTAAACCCTAATTTTATCTCAAAGGAATTAAATTCCTATAATTCTGTGAGAATTAAATTCTCAAATTTCCATTCCCTCTCTATGCTTTGGATCTGCATGGCAGGATCTCAACCCAATGAGAATTAAATTCTCAATTCATGGGGAGATATGCACTTTGCAGATCCTCTACTAAAGAGAGAACTAAGTTCTTTTTTTTAATATCAGAGTTAAACTCTTTTGAGAATTAAATTCTCTTTTAAGGGCCTTCCCTTTCTTACCTAGGATTTTCTTCTGCAGAAGATCAAATTCTTCCAGAGTCTCAAGGCTCTATATTTCTCTTTTTCTATCTCCTTTTTTATTCTTTTTTCTCTCTTTCTTTTTTTCTTTTTCTTTTTCTCTTGGCTCCTATTTATAGGAGAAGAAGCAGAATCAATTAGTTTTGATGAATCTTTTATTGAGAAATTTGATTCGTATTCACCATTCGTTTAGACCTTTGGATTATTAGGTGAATTTTATTCACCATTGGATTTTAAATCCAAAGATTTTCCTTTGTTATTTCGATTAGATTTTAAGGGGAAATCTTTCCAAGTTCAAGATTTTTCCATAGATAGGTGATATTTAATCACCTTTAAATCTTTAGTTCAATCGGTTCCAAATAATCATTTTCCTTTGGAAAGATTTGAATGATCTCTTCAGAATTTGATTCTGTCGAATAAATAGGCTTTGAAAGCCGGTCACGTGTGGCCACGTGACCCATGGTCACGTGTAGGCACGTGACCCCCTGGAACGAGCTTTCTTCTTCTTTTTGCGCTCTATCTTCTAGCCGCTGCTTTAGCCGTCACGTGCCACCATGTGACCCCTGGTCACGTGTGAGCACGTGACCCTCGTCTGGAGCCTTTTTCTTAATTTAATCAGAGAATGAGTCCGCTGCTTTCAAATGTCACGTGCCAACACGTGACTGCTGGTCACGTGCTAGCACGTGATGCCTACTTCGTAAGCTTTCCTGATTTTAAATCAGGAAACAAATGCCCCCACAGTGTTGTTCTCACGTGTTTGCACGTGAGTGCAACGTTGTCACTTTTTGTGACCGTTGGATTCCTCTAGGGATTTGGGGAGATGAAGCATCTCCATCACATCCTATAAATGCCCATGTCCCTTCAGAAGAGCCTCCACTTTGCTCATCTTCCTCCTTGCAAACTTTCTTCTTTTGAGAATTTAATTCTCTTTTCCCAGAGCTCAGTTCTCTGCCTTGAACCCACCCTCAGAGTTTAACTCTATTCGAAAAGACTTTTCTCTTTAGATAATGCTCTCGAATGAACGATGAACTCTCACATTCCTCTGGATTTTAAATCCAAAACAAGGGTTTTTACCCGTTTTTAACAAAGAACCCATTTTTCTTCGAGTTTCTTAACCAAAATACGAAACCATTTAACCTCCAACAGTAGATTTTTTAGGGTTCATATGATGATCCATGGAGTTTAACTCTGTTCACAGAAAAGGCTTTTTGGGAATTTAATTCCCTTTTCTTAATAAGGAATTTAATTCCTGTGAAGAACTCGGTTTCTTTCCATGGAGGCTCCTTAGGGTCTCCTTACCCTAGGTTGTCATTCTATAATTAATGAAATAGGAACTTTGTAATAATTCTCATGACCTTTATTTCAGGTATCATGGATGCCCATCTGTATGGTCTTGACGAAATCATTTCCTATGGGAATATTCGTGCACTGGGCCGCAGTCAGAACCAGGAGTTCACCGATGCTCAGTGTGCCGAGATCATGAGCCGCTTTGACGAGTACAACCATCGGCTACTGCCCCTTCGCTCTTCTCTTCTGAGGCTGATCGTGCTGGCGATCCGGGAGGCACTTCCTCTCTTTTGCACCGGCATACCGCTCGGGGCCTTGGACACTGCTGAGGATAAGGTACATTCGGTGTACCTGATGGGCTTGATCTCAAAGAGGAGGCGAGATCACCTCATTGATCTCTTGCACCAAGCCTTTCAGCAGTCGGCCATACTTTCCGCCTATCGGAGGGTGGAGGATATTCGTGAGGACCCCGACGCTTGCGACCGCGAGAGGAAGCATACCAGGATGGTTCGAAATGCCTGGAAGATCTTGGACAAAGTTACCTTCGAGTTTCTCAATCCATGCCCTGCGTCTGAGGTCTTGCTGTTGTAAACATGTCCTCTTTATTTTGTATGAACTTCTTAAAGTATGAATGATAAGTTTTATTATATCTTTCCATGTTTGCATGCCTTTTTCTGGGATTTTATCATTTTGCTACTGTTGTTGTTGATGCTTTTAATATGCAGGGTGCTACTCCATCAAGTTTGGGCCTCACGTGTTCTGCACGTGGGATCCCTTGATGGGGTTGTTCACAAAATTTTCCCATGCCATATTTTCAGTGCACAATATCAAATGCAGGAGAAGGGCCTTGGAAATAGTTCCATCTCCCTGATTTTCGATGCTTTTCCTTTTTTGGGCCTTGGAAATAGCTTCATCATGCAAGATTTTCCGCGCACAGCATTTAATGCACCCCTTTATATCTGAGGCAATGGCTTTCCTTTTCTCTTCACAGAGAACTATTATTCCCATTTTAACGCGATTTAATTTGAGAACAACTAAGTGCCATGGTCTGCAACCGTCCACACGCTCGTCGACAGCCATGGGAAGTGCCTATCGAGGAGATGATTCCTCGCTTTGCTGCACGATTGGTGGATTCCCTTCTTACCGACGACGAATGCGACTCGGCGGCGTATGAACTCTCGATCCACAGAGGGTCCCCCCTCCCAATGGGTTCCCTCTGGCTCCGGATGATTCTCGCGGCCGTGCTTGCCGACATCCCTCCTCACCCGGCGGAGATGACCCTGGCGATGCTTGACGCGGCTGAAGAGAAGCTCGAGGGCTTTCACGAAGCGTGCCTGATTACTCTGGCTTTGAAGGATCGTTCGGTTCACCTTTTGAGCGAAATAAGAGCCCGTCGGGCCGTTATGTCTGCTTTTGCGGATGAACATGGTGCCAATCGGTGGGGAGCGACTCCTCGCGAGAACCGGCGCTTTGACGTGTTGGAGAGAGCAGAGAGAGAGATGGAGAACCTTGCTCTTTGTTTTGTTAACCCTTGCACCACCGATCCCGTGTTTGGTGACCTTTTCCCGCTAGCGTAGTCTATTTACATTAGTCCCTTTTCTTTTGTATGCTTTATGCTGAACTTCTATGTAGGCTTGGTACTCGTATATATGTTTTCGCTTGCATAAATAAACTTTGTGTCCTTCTTATGAAAACTTTCTTCAATGATCAACACTATCATCATGTCGCATGCACATTAAAGCTTCGAATATTATTCCTTTTTCGAATGTTCATATAATTGCGAACATATGCTCGATAGGATAAACGTCGGAAATTTTCTCGTTGCTTTTCATACCAGGTGATGTGAGCGCGTTTTAGATCGATTATTGTTGTCGACTGGAAGCCCATTTATACGGTCTTGAGCATGTATGTCCTGTTCCCAGGGTTGCGGTCGCGAAAGTGAGCTTATGTGGCCTGATAGAGCGACACATGGCGAGCATATTGTTGTGCGAGAAAAGGGCTCGGCCATAAATTCTCGGAGAGGAAACTGGCTTCTAATGCGCTGAGCAAGTTTCAAGCTAATCTTAACGCCAAGGCCAGCAAAACATATGAACTCTGGCGAGTGCTTCAAGAGTCCGTCAAAGAGGTGGTGGCTCTCGATAAAGCTGCCAGTTCTCTCGTGAAATGGTCGAAACCCATAAGGCCACCGAGAAAGAGCTTGAAGTTCGGTTTGCTTCGTATCAGGCCCAGCAAGCTCAGCCGGAGGCTCGTCTTCTGGAGATCTTGCATCATGAAGCCGTGGCTCAGCAACAAAACGATGAGCTGGTAAAATTGCTACATCGCCCGCCGGCTTGAAGACTTGTATCTTTTCCTTTTTCTTTTTTTTTGTACATACTCATGGATGAGAGTATCTTCTTTTTGTTGCTTCATGAATTGTACCTTGTATCCATTTTGGTTTATGAATAAAAGATACATTTTTCTTCTCAATGACGTGTCTCTTTTATTGAATATATTCTGCGGACAATTTATCTTGGCCTACTTGCAGGGCAGCGGTGGCTTAGGATTCAGGGTTAAGATCTGCTTCCTAAGACTTTTGCGCTTTATGAGCCACGAGGGTCTCATAAAGAGTTTTTCTCCCTACAGGTCGAGAGGATCCCATAGGTGTAAGTCCTTCTTAAGAATCGTGAAGATTCCTAACCGGGTTTTTCCTTTGAGAGTCGTAAGGATCTCACAAGAGAGTTTTATTCCTTACAGGTCGTGAGGACCTGCAAGTGCTGGATGTGGTCGCCCTTACTCGTGTTTCATGGGGTCAGGGGTCGCTCAAGGTATCATAGTTTAAAGACGTCACGGTCAAGGTTAAGGACCTCATAGTCCGTGGATTTAAGGACTCCACAGTCCGATGTTAGTTTTAAGACATCACGGTCAAGGTTAAGGACCTCATAGTCCATGGATTTAAGGACTCCACAGTCCGATGTTAGTTTTAAGACATCACGGTCAAGGTTAAGGACCTCATAGTCCGTGGATTTAAGGACTCCACAGTCCGATGTTAGTTTTAAGACATCACGGTCAAGGTTAAGGACCTCATAGTCCGTGGATTTAAGGACTCCACAGTCCGATGTTAGTTTTAAGACATCACGGTAAAGGTTAAGGACCTCATAGTCCGAGGATTTAAGGACTCCACAGTCCGATGTTTGGTTGCGGGGACCCGTCACCTCTTTGAAGACGTTGAGGAATTACAACACCAGGTATCAAAGGAGTGAAGAGATGTACCCCTAAACCGAGGTGGCACCAATATAGAATCAGGTTGGTTGATTGTTAGTTTTAAGACATCACGGTTAAGGTTAACGACATCATAGTCCGTGGATTTTAAGGACTCCACAGTCCGGTGTTTGCTCTGGATGCTTCACACGGGTTCACTGCCGTGCTTGGCGAGGACCAGGCTCCGCTCTGGGCGTTTTCCGCGGGGTCAAAGAGTGACGTTATCCGCGTTCCACGTAATCAGGAATTTTGCACTAGATGCTTCACACGGGTTCACTGCCGTGCTCGGCGAGGACTAGGCTCCGCTCTGGATGCTTCACACGGGTTCACTGCCGTGCTCTGTGAGGACCAGGATCCGCTCTGGGCGTTTTCCACGGGGTCAAAGAGTGACGTTATCCGTGTTCCACGTAACCAGGAATTTTGCACTTGATGCTTCCCACGGGTTCACTGCCGTGTTCGGCGAGGACTAGGCTCCACTCTGGATGCTTCACACGGGTTCATTGTCGTGCTCTGCGAGGACCAGGATCCGCTCTGGACGTTTTCCACGGGGTCAAAGAGTGACGTTATCCGCGTTCCACGTAACCAGGAATTTTACGCTAGATGCTTCACAGGGGTTCACTGCCGTGTTCGGCGAGGACTAGGCTCCGCTCTGGATGCTTCACACGGGTTCACTGCCGTGCTCTGCGAGGACCAGGATCTGCTCTAGGCGTTTTCCACGGGGTCAAAGAGTGACGTTATCCGCGTTCCACGTAACCAGGAATTTTGCGCTAGATGCTTCCCACGGGTTCACTGCCATGTTCGGCGAGGACTATACTCCGCTCTGGATGCTTCACACGGGTTCACTGCCGTGCTCTGCGAGGACCAGGATCTGCTCTGGACGTTTTCCACGGGGTCAAAGAGTGACGTTATCCGTGTTCCACGTAACCAGGAATTTTTCTGATTGTATCCGCATTTCACGGAATGGAGGTTTGACTGTTGGTGATATGTGTATCGCCGAGCCATGGAAATGGGGGGGTTGCCGCTGTTCCGCTTTGCTTGAAGTTGTGTCCGTCGTTACGCGACGAGTGTTGGGATGATTTCTAGGTCGCTTGCGGCCCGTCGAGATTCGACTCCTTTCTTTGATGAAACCTGGGGGACATGTGATCACTTCTTTGTTTATGCCCTTGGCTTGTATACAGGGAGTGATGGAACATCACCTGTAGGGCATAAATTAAAACTTTCTTCTTTTTTTTATTTCTTTTTCCGCGATACTCTATCATTTCAGCTTTTATATCGCGAAGATCGCGATTGCCCTATCATTTCGGCTATTTTTCGCGGTGCCCAATCATTTCGGCTATTTATTTCTTTTTTACTCGCTGGTTTTTATTGCGAGTTGCCCCATCATTTCGGCTATTTTTCATGCATACATTTTTACTTGCTGTTTTTTTTATTGCAAGCTGCCCCATCATTTCGGCTGTTTCGTATGCACGTGCGGCCTACTGGCTTTTCGCCATAAACCTGAAATTAGACACCGATTTCGGCATCAGCATCGCTACAACAGGGATAATGCCAGGAGCGAATCATCATCTGCCTCTGTCGATGTTGAACAAAGGTGGCTTAGCAAACAGGGTTAGGGTCCTGTCGACTAAGGCTTTTGACTTCATGAGCCGTAAGGGTCTCACAAAGGTATTTCTCCCTACAAGTCGTGAGGATCTTGTAGATGTATTTTCTCCCTAGGAGTCGTGAGGATTCCTAAGTGTATGTTCTTCTGTAAGTCGTAAGGATCCTACAAGAGGGTTTTCTCCTTATAAGCCGAGAGGACTTATAAGGGTTGTTCACCATATGGACATACCCCTAGTCATAGGGTGAATCTTTGCTGGGAAAATGTTTATTCGCGCCCGTGGATTGTATACAAGGGCCAATATTGGACCACTTGTAGGGCATTGTCGAGGGTTGTGGGGGATTTTGCTTAAGCACAGGTTTAGGTCTCTGTGACTTAAGACTTTCAAGTCTTATGAGCCGTGAGGGTCCCATAAGAGAGTTCTCCTTACTAGTCGTGAGGATCTCGCAAGTGTATTTTCTCCTTAGGAATCATAGGGATCCCTAAGTGTATTGCTCCCTTGTGAGTCGTAAGGATCTCACGCGGGTGGTTTCTCCTTACAAGGTCGTGAGGACCCTGCAAGTGTCCTTTAACGAGGCTGCGCCCTTTCGGGTTTTCACAAACACTCGCCGGTAGCCCTGCTGTTTTTACTCACGGAGCCCTTTCGGTTTTTCATCCGTGCCCTTCTTGCTTATGGACATACCGTTTTTTTTTTTAATTATTTTTTTATATTTTTTTTTACGAGGTCGCGCCTTTTCGGGTTTTCGCGAATACTCGCCGGTAGCCCTGCTGTTTTTACTTACGGAGCCCTTTCGGGTTTTCATCCGTGCCCTTCTTGCTTATGGACATACCTTTTTTTATTTTTTTTATTTATCTCGTCAGCCTAAGGATGCTGCGGTAGTAGTTTTAAGGACATTTCGGTCCGTCGTTAGTTTAAGGACGTTTCGGTCCATCGTTAGTTTAAGGACGTTTCGGTCCGTCATTGAGAGGATCGGCTACTACTTATAGAGCTTGAGCTTAGGAAGATAGCGAGCGGACATAGTCGTCGTCATCTATCATTGACCTAGGCTGTGGCTCATTAAGCGTAGTATTTCTTTAGGAAGCGGCCGTTTATCGGCCTGAAAGGCCTTTCACCGTGCATATCCATGAGTAGATAGGCTCCACCCTGGTAGACCTTGTCTATGATGTACGGGCCTTCATAGTTCGGCTCGAATTTTCCTCGCTTGGCGCGATTGGGGATCATAGGCCTTTTGACCACTAACACGAGTTCGCCTTGGCGGAATGTCCTCGGCCTGGTCAATCTTTCATACGAGCGTGTCATTTTTGCTTTGTAAGCCTCCAAGTTTTGTTGTGCTACAAGCCGTGTTTCATCAAGGGCATCAAGCTCTTCTAGCCGAAGGTGAGCATTTTCTTCGCTCGTCAACTCGCAGTGGACTGCCACTCGTAGAGAAGATAGCTCTATCTCGAGGGGGAGTACTGCTTCCGTACCAAATACCAATGCGTATGGCGTCGTGTTTGTGGCCGTCTTGAACGTAGTTCGATATGCCCAGAGAGCTTCTTGCAGTCTCTCGTGCCAGACCTTCTTATTTCGGGACACCGTCTTTTTTATGATCTTTGTCAAGGTCTTATTTAAGGCCTCGGCCAGACCGTTAACTCGTGGATTATAAACTGAGGAGTATCTCCAGTCTATATTATGCTGTTGCGCGAAGCGGCTAATCTTATGGCTTCTGTAGGCTGGCCCGTTATCGGAGATAATCCGCCGTGGAGTTCCGAACCGATAAATGATGTGCGTTTTGAAAAAGTGGAGGATATTTTCCGTCCTCACTTCCCTCAGCGGTACTGTTTCCGCCCATTTGGAGAAGTAATCAGTCGTCGCCAGGATGAAACGATGTCTTCTAGACGATGCCGGTTCGATGGGACCGACTATGTCAGTTCCCTACATCTCGAACGGCCAGCTGGCCACCGTTGGATGTAGTAGATTCGGATGCTGGTGGATGAAATCCCCATGGATTTAGCATGAGTGGCATTGCTTCGCATATTTGAGGCAATCCTGAATTATCGTGGGCCAGTAGTAACCCATCCGTTTAATTTTTAACTTCATCTTCGGGCCTGCTTGGTGAGAACCACAGATTCCATCATGAACTTCCTGAATGACTCTTTCTGCTTCGTCAGGTCCTAAGCATCTCAGCCACAGAGAATCGAATGACCTCTTATACAGAGTATTATTGACGAGGGCGAAAGACAGCTCGTTTCATGAGCTGATGTCTTGTGGACGCTTCTTCGAGCATTCGGTGGGACTTAAAGTAGTCTATGAAGACTTCCCTCCAGTCCTCAGCCTTCTCACGGTCTTTTATTTGTAGGGTTGTCTGCTCAGTCGCTCCCTTTTCTTTGTATGATTCCGGGGATATTTCTGCTGGGGCAAGCACTCGATGGCTTTGTACCATGATTTTAACGTTATCGAGGTTCTCGTCAGCCAATTCTTTAACGAGCTTAGCTAACGCGTCCGCTTTGCTATTTTCCGCGCGTGGTATGCTTTCCAAAGTATAGGAGGGAATTTGGGTCAACAGTTGTTGCACCTTTTCACCGTACTTCACCAACTCCGGTTTGCACGTTTGGTAGTCGTCGTTTACTTGACTAACGACCAGTTGAGAATCTCCATATATGAGGAGTTTCTCAATCCCCATGTCGATGGCGATCTCGAGGCCTGCTATCAAAACTTCATACTCGGCTTCATTGTTTGTCCTCGGTTCTGTTAAGGAGAAAGCAAAGCGCATTATCCCTCCTTGTGGAGTTACGAAGATGAGGCCTACCCCTGATTTGATCATTGGGGCACTTTGTTTGCGCTTCTTTACGAAGGTCGCTCCATCGAAATAAAGTTCCCATCGGGTATCACCACCATCGATCGCGTCAAACGCATGTTCGTCCGGCAAATCGCAGTTTAGAGGTGAACCGGCAGGTACCGGGTGCTCAGCAAGGAAGTCGGCGATGGCTTGGCCTTTCACTGCCTTGAGAGGCTGATAGGTTATTGAAAACTCCATCAAGAGCAAGGCCCATTTAGCGAGTCTCCCTGTCAATATGGCCTTCGACATTAAATATTTAAGAGGGTCCACCTTCGAAATGAGACGGACTTCATGTGCCAATGCGTAGTGCCTGAGCTTTGTTATCGCAAAGATCAATGCCAGGCAGTGTTTTTCAATGGGGGAGTAGTTGCTTTCTGCCCCCAGTAGTGTAGGGTTCCTAGGCACACTAATGAAGTCTCACAAGGCATCAAACATGGCTAATTCCAATTTTACATGTGCCTACAAACCCTAATACGGATCGTTAACTAGATTTATAGGCGATGCAAGCATGTAAACGAATTAAATGCTAAAGGAAAGAAGCTACAACCTTTGTAGATCCGGTCCTCCACGTCCTAGGCTCCGTGATGAGGTCCCTCCGCTGTCCAAATCAAATCCATGACTCTAGCATCGGCTTCATCGGAGAAATGGGCAGGCTTGGTCGTCGGCTTCGATCCCGAAGATGATCTACGTCGAGGCATCACAAGATCAAGCTCCAACTTCACCAAGCCATGAAAACTTGTGAAGGAAACACCCTATACTACTTGGCAAGAGGTAGAGGATGAAGAAATAGGAGGTGAGTTCACTTTAGAATTGGATTTCTCACTCATTTGTTCAAGTTGCCATTGAAGCTATCAAGCTTTTTCTTCTTGATGAAGAAGAAGAAGAAGAAGATAATATATGATAAGTTATATTTTAAAAAGAAAATAATATGATACTTATCATGTATTCAACCATGGTTTAGTGTAGAGATTTAACTAAGGTTAGATGAATGGTTAGGGTTAGAGAAGAGACAAGAATGGTGGACTTGTTCAAAGCTTCAAGAAGCTTTAACAAGCAAACAAAACAAGCCACCATTTTCTTTTCTTCTTTTCTAAAATAAATAAATAAATAAATAGATAAGAAAATGAAAACCCTAACCATTACACAACCATGGTTTAATCTTTACACAAACCCAAGTGAGCATGCATCATAAAACATGATACAATCTTGTGCACAAAAATATATCACATATACAATGTGCATTTCAAGTGAGAAAATCCATTTAAAGTGAACCAATACTAGTTAATGCAAAGTAATATATCAAATATATAATTATACATTAAATCATTAAATCAACACTTGATTCAATGATCCGGTCATGTCGCATATAACCGGCTAGTATCCAATGTATCGGCTTATCGAGTCAATCCTTGATTCGATAACTAGGTTATATCGCATACAACCATTCGACACATTCATCGCGAGAATGAAATACGGTATCACATACACGCATTATTCTCGGTCCCGCACATATCTCATATGCGCTCCTATTTCGTTTCGCTTGAGCCAGGAAACCTCTGTGTAGGACTCTAAAGACTCGTCAATACGCCGGCAGCAGATGATGATCATATCAAACACCCACAAGCCGCAAGCGGTCTGCTAAACGTAACGGCCACCCGGGTATTGAGCGATCAGAAGATCGACGAGCAAGCCCGCTCACACTCCTGTGAATCCAACCAGTAACACTTACCGTACAGTCCGGTCTGATCGTCTGATATGTCGCATATCTCGCCTAGGGGTGGTAAACGTCAGACCCCAGTAGCTCGATAAGTCATGCCGACGTGAAGTCCATGACATGTGTGAAACTACTGATAACACTTACCAGTAGGTCACTGCAACCCTGGCCAGGGATTTCCTGTTATGGCCAGTCGAGCATAGCGCAACATCAACCCCCAATACCGGGAGAGACGAATCCCCTCCTATCGCTCATTGCCTCCATGTGAATCGGGACTGTACCCAAAAACCACCTGTTTGCACGACTCAGTAGAGCCATGGTAGGGTGGAAATCAAAGCACAGTGGGAGACACATAAGACTCTATGACGATCTCAGGTCAACAGACTAAGCTGTACCAGTGTCACCAGAGAACTGCTATCTGACGTGAGGTATAATACCATCTGGGAGTTCTCGGCGAGTCCGTTCAGTGTACCCAGTCTCCACTGAGCACCCGTATACCATCTCTGATGTCAAACACCAATGGATATGGGATCATCCATCGCCCATCGCATGGGTCGAGAAGATATACGCTAGTCTACTCTGGAATATCGATGCCCCGTCTCGATATTCCCTCAACTAGGAACATTGAAGGATGTACTCATGGACTATCCAGGCCCCACTAGTATGATCTGCATCACAGTCCTGGAAGTCGAGTACACATCCTAAGGGCTTTATCAACATGTAACAGAGAGAGACAGAAAGTATACACGTTAAGATAAAGAGCAACCAGATAGCGTACTATCATGTCGAGCAAGAAAGTCCTACCTATATATGTCCCAGCATCCACTACAATATACATCCAATGTACAGTAATGGCCTCTAGGGCATACATATAACTAACAAGTAGAACTCGACTTAAGTAGTAGAGTGCTCTTTCTTTCCCCTGGTCATTCTCTTGCGCCCATAATGCGCCTAAAGAACCTTCTAGGACGGTTGTATAAAGAATGAGAGGCTTTCCCTTGAACGGAGCAGCTAACACCGGCGGGTTTTGCAGGTACTGCTTGATCTCATCTAGCGCGCTCTGGCACTTTTGGTCCCAGACGAACGGGGTTCCCTTCTTCATCAGGTGGCTGTAAGGACGGCACTTGCCTGACAGGTTGGCGATAAACCGCCGGATGTACGCAAGCTTCCCCTGGAGAGACCGCAATTGTTTGAGAGTTCTTGGCGGCGGCATTTCCATGATCGCCTTGATCTTAGATGGATCTATTTCGATACCTCAGTGTCGGATGATGAATCCCAGGAATTTACCCGAGGAGACTCCGAACGCGCATTTGAGGGGATTCATCTTCAAATTATATTGCCGAAGGCGCTGAAATATGGTCTTCAGATGCTCTAAATGCTCCTCGTATGACATGCTCTTCACTACGAGATCATCGATATAGCACTCGACGATTTCATGTATGAGACCATCGAAGATCTTTGTCATGGCCCTTTGATAGGTGGCACCGGCGTTCTTTAAACCGAAGGGCATCACCTTGTAGCAGAATATACCTAAAGGAGTCCTGAAGGCGGTGTGCTTCTGGTCTCTGGGATGCATCTTTATCTGATTGTACCCTGATGAACCGTCCATGAAAGAGAAAACCTCGTGAGTGGACGTGTTATCTATCATCAGCTCGGTTACCGGTACTGGGAAATCGTCCTTTGGGCAGGCTTTATTGAGATCCCTGAAATCCACGCATATACGCACCGTCCCATTCTTCTTCATCACCGGGACGATGTTGGCGATCCAGTCAGGATATTGGACTTCTTGGATAAATCCAGAATCGATCAGCTTCTTGACTTCGGCGTTGATGCTCATCTCAAGCTCGAACTGCATCCTTCTCGGCGCCTGCTTGACTGGCTTGATATCCGGGGATATTGCTAACTTATGCACAGCAATTTCCGGATCTAGTCCCGGCATCTCGGAATAATTCCATGCGAAGCAATCTCTATGCTGCATAAGCACGTCTTTTAACTCGGCCACCCTTTCTTCAGATAGCAGCTCGCTGACGAATGTCGGTCGCAGGTCATCTGCCGATCCCAACTCAATCTTCTTGAGGTTATTTGCAGTAGTATGTATGTCATCTTCCAGTTCTTTCGGAGCCGGTGGAAATTCTGAGATTACCTCATTGTCATTGTTTTCGAAGCACCAAGGGAGCTCATCTATGTCCTCGGGCTCTTATTTTAATATTGTAATTATGTAACAGGTGCGAATCTGCTTCCAAGATTGATGTGGATCTGGCTCTGCTCTTGCGGCTTTGGGTTCGTGCTTTTGTGGCGGCGTTACCCTCCAGCTGCTGGATCAAGCAAATCTGCCTTGCTGGTACTGGTCTTCAACCCAGTTCTTGAACTTGAAGCAGTCTTCGATAGGGTGTCCTATGGCTCGGTGATAAGAGCAATAGCCCGAATGAGAAACCTCATTAACTTGCTCAGGGTGCTTAGACTCTGGAAGTGCGATCATTTGATGTTTTATGGCGAGCTCGAGTAGCTTCTTCGTCTTGTCTCGAGGGAAGGAATACGCTCGACTCATCTTCTTCATGTGGGACAAATCCGGACCGCGCAATGCCTGATCATATGACTCTCTAATCCTGCGTCGCTGTTGTCGACTCTTTTTTCCGCCTCTTGACTTACTTCTGCCTCTGCGTCCGGCCTTTTGTACGACGGGTTGACAGGGAGGAGTACCCTTGTCTTTTGCAGTCTGTTGAAACAGACGTTGTGTCCTGGCCTTCTCGTAAATGGCTATCTCGCGGTTGTGATTTTCCCGAGCTTTTTGACCCACTTTCCTGATAAGCTTGTCTATTCGTTTTTCAAACGATGGACTCGGCACTTCACTCGCGGGATCCAGTTTTGACGAGGGGTTAACATTCCCCGACAGGGTGTCCTCCTCCTCATCGAAGTTATATATGGCGTAGCTGCCGTGGACTCGCTCCCGTTTCCCGGATCTCACATATCCAAGCCCAAGCATTTCCATTCTCCCTTTGGGCAATTTGCGCTGAGTCCCAGGGAAATTCCAAATCCTGTTGTAGAACCGAGCTTGTCGAACAGTCTGTTTTAAGGGTACTCCTTGGCGCTTCAATAGCCTCTTTAGACCATTTGTGTAATATCTGGGCAAACGGATGGGTTGGAGCCTGTCGAGTGTAGCATCCGCGCCATGCCATATCTCTTTCTCCACTCTCGTTTCTGTGGATTGGCAGAATAGGATCACCTTTTCACCCTTTCGCCTGGGAGGGACGTAAAACGTCTGCAGGTCCTGCACATTGTAAGCTTGAAGTGTGTCGAGATCCTTGTAGTGTTCCTGCGGCACCATGGTGATTTGCAAACTCTGATCATCGCTAGGGGATGCTTGTATTAACGGCCGACTGGAGAACACGGCATTAACTTCATCTTCCGAGTCACTTCCGAAGATCAACATGGGGGCGGACAGCCCCAGGTTGTTGCGTCGAGACGGACCAGCGTAGACTATCTCTTCTTCTTCTTCGGTATCGCTCCCGAAAACAGGGATGATGGCGGTGGCTTTGTTCTCCGGCTTGCGACACTTTTCTGTATCCTCGAAGTCTGACAAAAAGTACTTCGCATCTTCGTACTTGCGGACTTCATTCACGGAAAATGGGTTCAGCTCGCCTGTTACGGTATATTCAAAGCCATCCTTGAAGTACTTCATACACTGATGCTGTGTAGAAGGGATGATATTGTACTCATGTAACCAAGGACGACCGAATAAGGTGTTGTAGCAGGTCTTGGCGTCAATGACGTGAAATTTGATGTCTGTGAAGAGTAGTCCAAAGCGTAATGTTAGTATTACAGATCTGAGAGTCCGTGATGACTGGGAGTCGAAACCGGAGATAGTAATTTTGTCACGAGCGAGGTGTTGCACACTCATGCAGATTTCCTTCAACACCCAAACATTAAGGAGATTGACGGAGGATCCATTATCCACCAGGATCTTGCCTATCTTGATATCATGGCAGTATCCAGAGACATATAAGGGACGGCTATGGTCGCACGTCCCGAGGAGGAGGTCTTCGTCACCGAAAGTGATGTCGGCCGTATGCACTTCTTCCAGTTCATTCTTCATCCTTTCTTCGGCGAGGAAGGCTTGGAATTGCTCGAGTTCTTATAACGCCTTGATTAATGAATATCACGCTTCTTTCAATAATAGGAGGGCATCGAGAATGCTGAGATGAGAAGGTAGCTTCCTTAGGTGCGCTAGGATGTTGTAGTCCACCTTACCCTTCCTGGGAGGGTCCCGGCAGTCAGCTCTTTCATGACTTGGTCATCTAAGGCGATATCCCCAGTGACCTTCTCATTTTCCTTATCTTTTCTATTTGCGGGCCCGAGATTCTTTTCCGGGAGCGTGCGATTGCGCAGCTGAATGTTTTCGCAGGCCTCTGGTTCTTCCTCTTTCCCTAAAACAGATTCTTTAAAGAGAGGGCCCAGAACCATTTCCTCATCAGAGTCGCTCCTAAAGGTAAGAACTTGTGATCCTCCGGCGTCGACCACATAACAGCTGCCGGTAGTTCTTTTGTGCCTGTCGGTTGTACTTCTTTGCTCCCGACGAGTTCTGCGTTTCATGCGCTTAAAATGTTGCCGGTGAGCAACATATCCCTGCCACCATATCCTAAAGGCGTCACACTCCTCCGTAGGGTGTGAAATTTTCCGATGATATGAGCAATAATTAGGGTGCCTCTCCGCCCCATCGAACGCGTTCTCTTCCGAAGGTGGTAGCTTCATCCCTACTGACATGGCTTTGGCGAACCTCTTCCTCGTCTTGTACTTGTTTTTATTCGTATCAGATGTCTTTTGATCTGGCGGGAGTGCTTCGACTCTTTCGTTTAGTCGCCTGCGCTTGGCTCCTTCCGATGCAGCCATCTCACGCTCCTGATCGGCTTTACTCTTCAAACGAATTTCGTCTAGAAAAGCGTCGATCATTTCATCTGTTGGCCATACAAGTTCTGGCTCAGGCCGTGCCCCTAGTTTCTCAGTGCCAAGAGTTTTCTCATCGTCCGTAAACGAATAGGAGATCATATGACAGCTTGCCACATATCCCTCGGATTCATCTGACGAGCTTTCTCCATCATCTTCCTCCTGAAAGACGTGGTTAAAGAACTTTTGCAGTGTGACAGGATTCCGCGCCTTTTGATTGTACTCCTCCAGCGCATCAATCTGTTTCTGCAAATCCATGCGCTTGTCTCCAGGCTTCACGGACTTTCTAGACTTCTTTTTCTTCGAAGATTTTGACGGTTGGGTGTGAGTACTTGGGCTATCACTACCGATTTTTATAGTTGGATATGGCTTCAGCATCCCTTCGATGATTTGAGGTTCAAGCGGGTTCTTCCATTCGACCACCGGGCACGCATGAAGGTCCCTCAGCATTCTTTTGGTTTTAGTTGATAGCACGACCTCCCATGGAGCTTCTTCAATAAAGGAGCAGGTTGCCCCCGGTGTATCTGCTTTCTTAGGAGCATGCGGCTGTGGCGGGTTCACCTTCCATTTTTCGGACAGCGCAAACTTTCCCTGGAGGTATTGATCTTCAATCCATCCTTTGAAAGCGAAGTAATCCTCAATCGGATGGCTTACCGTTTGATGGTAAGGGCAATAGTTGGGGCTATTCACCTCAGTGGGTTGTGGCGGTCGCCTTGGATTTGGCAAGTTTATAACCCTGTTGCGTACTGCCAGCTCGAATAACCGTTTCGTCTTGTCCCGTGGGAACAAGTAGGGGCGCTTCATCTTCTCATTATAATACCGGCGTCTTTCTTCCAGTTGATCCGCCAGCTTTGGGTTACTGGGCTGCTGCTGAGCGTTCGCAACGAAGGTTGCCTTCCCTTTACCTTTGTCATTCCGGGGTTCTGGCTTCGTGGGAGACGGTCTGTGACCCATCTGGTCCATCTGGGCCAACTTGTCGATCAAAGCCTGAAACGTGGTCGGCTTAAAGAATATCATGAACTGGGAGATAGTTGCATGAGGGTCTAGAGTTCCCACAAACATTCCTACCGCAGGAGCTTCTTCTATACGCTGCTCGCATTTTGACCATAAATTACGCCACCGTATAGCATATTGGACCCATGTTTCGTCCGGCTTTATCCTGGCATTGATCAATGCCGTTATCGGGGTACGCTCGCTGGCACTCGCGAAGAGTTGGGTAAACAACAATTACATCTCTGCGAAGGTCTTGATAGAGTCGTTCGGGAGCTCAGAGTACCACTCGAACGCCGTATCTGATAAACTTCCAACAAACTGGCGAAGCAAAAGCTTGTCATCACCGCCGGTGTTGCCGCAGAGTGCCCTGAACTGGGCAACATGCTGGTGAGGATTGCCCGTTCCCTTATAAACATGGAACTTGGGAATTGTGTAACCCGGCGGGTACTTGATTTGGTCGTACCAGCTTGGATATGGCCGCCCCGTTTTTACGACCTGGCCGGCTGCTTCAGTCGCATGATGAACCCGTATTTGCTGGGCTATGTACTCGTCCAAATCAGTTTTAGAGATTGTATCCTCTTTAGCCGTTGATAAAGCCGGCGGGGGATTTGATGTCTCTCCCCTATCGTCTCCGAAGACGATCGGGGGCTCTTCAGCCGGAGGATCTTGTTGTATCATCATCCCTATCATATCTTGGAAGAGAAGGCCCATACGCTGTATATTGGCTGCTTGTTCAGCAGTCTCTTTGTCCTTCTTCTCCATTATTCGGCGAAGGAATTCGGCGTCGGTTTCTTTCTCCTGGCGTTCATCCAAGGACGTTTCTGGGTTTTCTTTTAGCCCGGTAAGTGCGGCCATAGCATTCATCATCTCTTGGAGCTTCTGTTGCTGCTCCTGCGCCTTGGTCACTGACCGTGTAAGCGGTCTATGACCTGTAGACGCATGGCTGTCTTCCTTTCCTGACGCCATGTATACGGTATGGACCATCATGCCCCCAGACTTAGGGCGTCTGGGCTTAGTGCCTTTAGCTCTCATTGCAGGCTGGGGGATCTTCTCTGGCTTCCTCTTTTTATGAGCAGTGGAAATTGAAGGGGCCGTTGAGGTGGGTACCCAGAAAGGTTTTCGTGGCTTAGCCTGGCGACTGACTTCCTGTTGGATTTTCAGCTTCTTGTGCTGACGGGAGAAATTTGGATCGATCACCGAGTCTCGGGTCTGCCGCTAGACTTTATAGATTCGGGAGGACAGACGTTGAGGAGATTGGAGCTATTCTGGCTTCACTTCTATAGCCCTTTTCAGCGGAGGGGGAGACCTCTTTAGCACCGCGGTAGGAGAATTCCTACGCACCTTATTTAGCATCTCAAAGCTGTTCCCAGTTGGAACAGCAGCATTAACTTCTGTCGTCGGGGCTGGAGGAGTTAGCCCAGAAGGGGAGTTGCCTCCGGCCTTTCTCACTCGATGCCAGTAACGACGTCGAGCGTGTCGTGCTGATGGCATCGGCTCGGTGATGGCGATAGCCTCACCTTGCCCCCTGTGTATGTGGGGGGTCACTGCTGGTGTCAGCCTGTTAAAGACTGATGTCCTTTGGGTAGTAGGAGCGGGAGCTGGAACAGTCAATCTTGTAAAGACCGACTTTTTGGCAGGGGAAGCTGCCTTGATGACTTCAGGAGCAGGACTGGTTATTTTCTCAGGAGCAGCCTTCTCTAAGATTGCAGGCCCCATTGCGGTTTCACAGGAGCTCTGGCCTAGTCTGGAGAAGACCGAGGCGCTGGTGTTGGGCGACCCGTTGAGAGGGGCCGTAGCAGGGGCAAGCCGATCAAAGACCGACTTCTTGGGAGCTTCCGTTGTCAGCACAGGAGCGGTGAAGCTTTTTGGCGGGAGCATGGTCCCAAAAAACAATCCTGTGGTGGCTCGAGTGACTTGTTCCACGGGCATTGTGAATAGAGAAGCAGCTTGGGGTCCATAGGCTATACCTCCTGGCGAGGCAGAGCGTTGGTTACAATTGCAGTCCGAGCATGTCGCACAAGTGGAAGCCATTGATTCTTTGCTTTCTGCAATAAGCAAGACGCCGAATCTTAGTACCTTGAAACCCCAGGGCAACTATTAGCAAACCGTGTTTGGTTCGCGAACACGACACACGAAGTGTGGAGTGGAAAGAGGAAAAGATCCCACCGGGCGTGCCGGAATCTGTTTCCCCTCCGAAAGACGGCTCGACGGCGTACGTCTTGCCTGGGATCCGGGGCAGATGCTAATTGGTGCTATCCGTCTACCTATCCGAAAATGCCAAGTTAATTTATGACACCGTGTATCGAAGGTTTAAACGGATGCGTCCGATGTAGCAGACTTCGTCAGATTCCCCCTCGCTTGAGGGGTTTTTTGATTGTGGGGACGCTCTTCCCTGCAGGCGCAAGCCCCTGCAGTTAATTACGCTACCGCACTGCGGTAACCACTATCTCCTTCTCCAGATGGTCACTTCGTGTCGTGTGTGTTTATTTTGTGTTTGGTTGCCCGTGGATTGTATACGGAGACTGAGTTATGTCGTCGCCCGTAGGGCGTGGACTAGTCCAAATCCGTATTATCTTAGATTTGAGTTTGGGGGTTTGGGTTTAAGGATACGTTAGCCTCATTGAAGACTAAGATCGACTTAAACGTTTGTTAAGGACACGTTAGTCTAGTTTTTAGACTAAGATCGACTTAACGGGATCGTTTAGATCCAACAATAGAGCCATTAAGGGAGCCCTGTTGTTTAGTTTAGTGACGTTGCGGTCAATAGGTAGTTTAAGGACATTGCGGTCCAATGTTAGTTTTAAGACGTTGCGGTCAAGGTTAAGGACCTCATAGTCCATGGATTTAAGGACTCCACAGTCCAAGGTTAGTTGTAAGACATCTCGGTCAAGGTTAAGGACGTCATAGTCCATGGGTTTAAGGACCCCACAGTCCGTTGTTAGTTTTAAGACATCTCGGTCAAGGTTAAGGACGTCATAGTCCACGAGTTTAAGGACCCCACAGTCCGTATCAATGTGTGGTCATCGGGACCCGTCACCTCTTTGAAGACGTCGAGGGATTACGACGCCAAGTATCAAAGGAGTGAAGAGATGTACCCTTAAACCAAAGTAGATTAAACAGTCTTTGGTCCAGCTTGGGACCAGGACCAATTAATTATGTTATGAGCCCATCAGCCCAGTTAAGTTTGAATTGAGGACTTATGGCCATCTTGTGCTAAGTCCAATCATGTTTGGAATATTGGCTTCCTATTGGTCCATTGAAGGAGAGGCTTTGCCTCTGTCCATTTAGCCAATTGGGCTAAAATTAGTGTTAAATACTAAAGATCAGCAGTGTTGAACACTGGGAACAAGTTAGTGTTTTAACACTAAAAGACAGTTGGTGTTAAACACCAGCAACAGGGGGTTCAAATTAGTGTTAAACACTAAAACAAATCAGTGTCGAACACTAGCAACAGAGATCTCAAATTAGTGTCAAACACTAAAATAATCAGTGTTAAACATTGGTGACAGAGATTTTAATTTAGTGTCGAACACTAAGAAAATTAATGTTAAACTCTGTTAACAGAGATTTAATTTAGTGTTAAACACTAAGAAATTCAGCGTTAAACACTGCAAGAAAGGCTCTTCGATTAGTGTTGAACACTAAGGCAAAACAGTGTTAAACACTGGATTCAGAGGGTCCAATTTAGAGTCAAGCACTAAGGTAAGAGGGGTCACGTGGTAGCACGTGAGGACGCCCTCCCCTTTATTTGTTCTGCTAAGAATATTGAATACTTTGGAGCATCACGTGCTGTCACGTGATGGGCATTTAAGTGTTTGTTCGTTAAAGCTTCTGCCAAGGGTCACGTGGGTCACGTGAGGCATTGCCTCAAAAGCCCTTCTCTGTGGATCTTTCCGGGGGTCACGTGGTAGCACGTGACCCTGCCTCTTTGCAATTTCTGATTAAATTCTTCATTAAATCCCCATTTTCTTCTGAAGGATTATATTCTCTGATAGAGTTGAATTCTGATTTTCCTATAGGAATTAAATTCCTCATATATGTGAAGAACTGAATTTTATCATAGGGTTAAACCCTAATAAAATCTTTAGAGGAATTATATTCCTATTCTCTTTTAGAGAATTATTCTTAAATAGGGTTAAACCCTAATTTATATTCTGAGGAATGAGATTCTGTTATAGGGAGAAACCCTAATTTCTTCTTTCTTAAGGGAATTAAATTCTTGTTATTTTGACAGAACTAAGTTCTTAACTAGGGTTAAACCCTGATTCTGTTCATTCTGAAGGAATTAAATTCCTATTACATAGGGTTAAACCCTAATTTTATCTTAAAGGAATTAAAATCCTATAATTCTGTGAGAATTAAATTCTCAAATTTCCATTCCCTCTCTATGCTTTGGATCTGCATGGCAGGATCTCAATCCAATGAGAATTAAATTCTCAATTCATGGGGAGATGTGCACTTTGCAGATCCTCTACTGAAGAGAGAACTAAGTTCTTCTTTTTAATATCAGAGTTAAACTCTTTTGAGAATTAAATTCTCTTTTAAGGGCCTTCCCTTTCTTACCTAGGATTTTCTTCTGCAGAAGATCAAATTCTTCCAGAGTCTCAAGGCTCTGTATTTCTCTTTTTCTATCTCCTTTTTTCTTCTTTTTTCTCTCTTTCTTTTTTTCTTTTTCTTTCTCTCTTGGCTCCTATTTATAGGAGAAGAAGCAGAATCAATTAGTTTTGATGAATCTTTTATTGAGAGATTTGATTCGTATTCACCATTTGTTTGGATCTTTGGATTATTAGGTGAATTTTATTCACCATTGGATTTTAAATCCAAAGATTTTCCTTTGTTATTTCGATTAGATTTTAAGGGAAAATCTTTCCAAGTTCAAGATTTTTCCATAGATAGGTGATATTTAATCACCTTTAAATCTTTAGTTCAATCGGTTCTAAATAATCATTTTCCTTTGGAAAGATTTGAATGATCTCTTCAGAATTTGATTATGTCGAATAAATAGGCTTTGAAAGCCGGTCACGTGTGGCCACGTGACCCATGGTCACGTGTAGGCACGTGACCCTTGGTCACGTGTACGCACGTGACCCCCTTGAACGAGCTTTCTTCTTCTTTTTGCGCTCTGTCTTCTAGCCGCTGCTTTAGCCGTCACGTGCCACCACGTGACCCCTGGTCACGTGTGAGCACGTGACCCTTATCTGGAGCCTTTTTCTTGATTTAATCAGAGAATGAGTCCGCTGTTTTCAAATGTCACGTGCCAACACGTGACTGCTGGTCACGTGCTAGCACGTGATGCCTCCTTCGTAAGCTTTCCTGATTTTAAATCAGGAAACACAGGGCTCCCCTAATCGCTCTCTTGTCAGATCTAAACTGTCCCGTTAAGTTGATCTTAGTCTAAAACTAGACTAACGTATCCTTAACAAACGTTTAAGTCGATCTTAGTCTCAAACGTGGCTAACGTATCCTTAAACACAACCCCCAAACCCAAATCTAAGATAATACGGATTTGGACTCGTCCACGCCCTACGAGCGACGACATAACTCAGTCTCCATATACAATCCACGGGCAACCGAACACGAAACAAACGCACACGACACGAAGTGATCATCTGGAGAAGGAGAAAGTTGTTACCGCAATGCGGTAGCGTAATTAACTGCAGGGGCTTGCGCCTGCAGGGAAGAGCGTCCCCACAATCAAAAACCCCTCAAGCGAGCGGGAATCTAACGAAGTCTGCTACATCGGACGCATCCGTTTAAACCTTCGATACACGGTGCCATAAATCAACTTGGTATCTTCGGAGAGGTAGACGGATAGCACCAATTAGCATCTGCCCCGAATCTCAGGCAAGACCGTCCATGTCATGGCCGCCATTCGGAGGGGAACAGATTCTGGCACGCCCGGTGGGACCTTTTCCTCTTTCCACTCCACACTTCGTGTGTCGTGATTCGCGAACCAATCGCGGTTTGCTAATGGTTGCCCTTGGGTTGCGAGATACTAAGATTTGGCGTTTTTCTTGGTGCAGAAAACAAAGGATCAATGGCGTTCAACTGCTCGAACTGCAAATGCAACCGACGCTCCGCCTCGCCTGGAGGTGTAGCATATGGACCGCAGGCTCCTTCTCTATTCACTATGCCTGTGGAGCAAGTGACTCAAACTACTACCGGTCTATTCTTTGGGACCATGCTCCCGCCGGTGAACATTGACATCCCAATGCCCATACCGGAAGCTTTGAAGAAGTCGGTCTTTGATCGACTTGCTACTCCCACGGCCCCTCTCAGCGGGTCGTCCAACTCCTCGGTCTTCACCAGACTGAGCCTGAACTCCAAAGGGCCTGCCAAAAAGGCCGTGATACCTGAGAAGGCCATCCCAAAGAAGACAGCTGCTCCTGAAGTCGTCAAGACGGCTTCTCCTCCCAGAGGGTCGGTCTTCACGAGACTAACTACCTCCATTCCCGCTCCCGCTCAGAAAACTGTAGCTTCTCAACGAACGTCAGTCTTCAAGAGGCTGACACCGGCAGCAGCCCTTCCCCAGAACAGGGGGCAAGACGAAGCCGTCGCTGAATCAATCCCAACAACCCGTCATGCCCGACGTCGCCACTGGCGCCGGATAAGGAAGACTGGGGCAACTCCCCTTCCGGGCTAACTCCACCAGCTCCAACGGTGGAAATTGAGGCTGCTGTTCCAACCGGGAACAGCTTCGAGCTGCTAAACAGGGTACGCAGAAATTCGCCAACCGCGGTTCTCAAAAGATCCCCTCCACCTGCGGAGAACGTTACAGAAGCAAAGCCGGAACAGCTTCCTCAACGGCTATCCTCCAAGATTTATAATGTCTGGCGGAAGATTCAGGACTCGGTAATTGACCAGGATCACTCTCGTCAACAACGAAGGACGACAACCGCTTGGGTGCCTGCTACAACGGCTCCCTCCACGTCGACTACTCAAAAGAGAAGAAGGCCGGAGAAAGTCCCCACTCCTGCAGCAAATATCAAGGACAATAAACCAAAACGCCCTAAGTCTGGGGGCATGATGGTGCATACAGTATACATGGCGCTTGGAAAAGAGGACAGTCGTGCATCCACGGGTCATAGACCGCTTACACGGTCAGTAACCAAAGCTCAGGAGCAACAGCAGAAGCTCCAAGAAATGATGACCGCGATGGCCACACTTACTGGGCCGAAAGAAAGCCCCGAAGCGTCATCTGATCAACGCCAGGAACAAGAAACTGACGCTGAGTTCCTTCGTAGGATATTAGAGAAGAAGGATAAAGAGGCTGCTGAACAAGCAGCCAATATACAATGAATGGCCCTTCTGTTCCAGGACATTGTGGGTATGATGATCCAGCAAGAGCCTCCTGCTGAAGATCCTCCAATCGTTCTTAAAGACGACAGGAGAGAAACGTCAAATCCTCCGCCCGCTCTGTCCACAGCCAAGGAGGAGACAATCTCCAAGGCTGACCTGGACGAATACATAGCCCAACAGATACACGTTCACCAGGAGACTGAGGCAGCTGGTCAAGTTGTCAGGACGGAACGACCAGATCCGAGCTGGTATGACCAGATCAAATACCCGCCGGGCTACACAATCCCGATATTCCATGTCTATAAGGGGACAGGCAATCCCCATCAACATGTCGCTCAGTTCAGGGCTCTTTGTGGCAACACCGGCGGCGATGATAAGCTCTTGCTTCGCCAGTTCGTAGACAACTTATCGGAGACGGCATTTGAGTGGTACTCCGAGCTTCCAAATGACTCTGTCAAAACTTTCGCAGAGATGGAGTTGTTATTCACTCAGTGATTCGCGAGCGCCAGCGAACGCACCCCGATAACAGCTTTGATCAATGCAAGAGTGAATCCGGGCGAAACTTGGGTCCGGTATGCTATACGCTGGCGAAACTTGTGGTCGAAATGCGAACAACGCATTGAGGAAGCGCCCGCGGTGGACATGTTCGTGGGTACCCTGGATCCTCATGCAACTATCTCACAGTTCATGATGTTCTTTAAGCCAATCACGTTCCGGGCTCTGATCGACAAGTTGGCCCAAATAGACCAGATGGGTCACAGACCGTCTCTCCCGAAGCCAGAACCTCGGAATGACAAGGGTAAGGGGAAGGCAACCTTCGTTGCGAACGCTCAACAACAACCCAGTGCCCCAAAGCTGGCGGATCAGCTGGAAGAAAGACGGCGGTATTACAATGAGAAAATGAAGCGCCCTTACTCATTCCCGCGGGATAAGACGAAGAGGCTATTCGAGTTGGCAATACGCAACAGGCTTATCAACTTGCCAAACCCAAGGCGACCGCCGCAACCCAGTGAGGTGAATAACCCCAACTACTGCCCTTACCATCAAACGGTAAGCCATCCGATTGAGGATTGCTTCGTCTTCAAAGGATGGATTGAAGATCAATACCTACAGGGTAAGTTTGCACTGTCCGAGAAGTGGAAGGTAAACCCGCCACAACCTCACACTGCTAAGAAGATGGACACACCGGGGGCAACTTGTCCTTTCATTGAAGAAGCTCCATAGGAAGTCGTGCTTTCAGCAAAAACCAAAAGAATGCTGAACGAGCTCCAAGCATGCCCGGCAGTTAGGTGGAAGAACCCGTTAGAACCCCAGATCATTGAAGGAATGCTGAAGCCGCGCCCAACTTCGAAGATCAGTGGTGATGGCCCAAGCACTCACAACCAGCCTTCAAAATCTTCAAAGAAGAAATCCAAGAAGCTCGTGAAGCCCGACAACAAGCGTACGGACTTGCAGAAACAGATTGACGCGCTGGAAGAGTACAATCAAAAGGCGAGGACTCCCATCATACTCCAAGAGTTCCTCAACCACGTCTTTCAAGAGGAAGATGAGGGGGAGAGTTCGTCGGATGAATCCGAAGGATACATGACGAGTTGTAATGTGATCTCGCACTCGTTTACCGACGATGAAAAAATTCCTGGCACTAAGAAACTGGGGGTAGAGCCTGAACCAAAGCTTGTGTGGCCAACAGACGAAATGATCGACGCCTTTCTAGACGAGATTCGTTTGAAAAGTAAAGCCGACCAGGAGCGTGAGACGGCCGCATCGGAAGGAGCCAAACGCAGGCGATTAAACGAAAGAGTGGAGGTACTCCCATCAGATCGAAAGGCACCCGACGCGAATAAAAATAGATTCAAGACGAGGAAAAGGTTTGCCAAAGCCATGTCAATGGGAATGAAACTACCACACTCGGAAGAAAACACGCTCGATGGGGCGGAGAGGCACTCTAATTACTGCTCATATCATCGGGAGATTTCATACCCCACTGAGAAGTGCGACGCTTTTAAGACATGGTGGCAGGGATATGTTGCTCATCGGCAACATTTTAAGCGAATGAAATGCAGAACTCGTCGGAAGTAGAGAAGTACGACCGAAGGACACAAAAGATCTATTGGCAATTGTCGCACGGTCAACGCCAGAGGATCATAGGTTCTCACCTTTGGGAGCGATTCTGACGAGGAGCTGGCTCTTAGTCCCCTCTTTAAAGAGTCTACCTCGAGAAAAGAGGAAGAACCAGAGCCCTGCGAAAACATTCAGCTGCGCAATCGCATGCTTCCGGAAAAGAATCTCGGACCCTCAACTAAAAAAGATAAGGGAAAGGAAAAGGTCGCTGAGGATATCGCCTTAGATGACCAAGTTATGAAAGAACTGGCTGCCAAGGACCCGCCTAAGAAGAGTAAGGTGGACTATAACATCCTAGCGCACCTGAGGAAGCTACCCTCTCAGCTCAGCATTCTCGACGCCCTTCTGTTATCAAAGGAAGCGAGAGATTCATTAATCAAGGCGCTACAAGAGCCCGAACAATTCCAAGCCTTCCTCACCGAAGAAAGGATGAAGGATGAACTGGAAGAAGTGCACACGGCTGATATCACTTTCGGTGACGAAGACTTGCTCCTTGGGACGTGCGACCACAACCGTTCCCTATACGTCTCTGGATATTGCCACGATATAAAGATAGGCAAAATCTTGGTTGACAATGGGTCTTCCGTTAATCTCCTCAACGTGCGGGTATTAAATGAAATTTGCATGAGCGTCCAGCACCTTGCTCGGGACAAGATCACCATCTCCGGGTTTGACTCCCAATCATCGAGAACTCTTGGGTCTGTGATATTGATGCTACGCTTTGGGTTACTCGTCACGGACATTAAGTTTCACGTCATAGATGCCAAGACATGTTACAATGCTCTGCTCGGCCGGCCTTGGTTACACGAGTACAACATCATCCCTTCTACGCAACATCAGTGTATAAAGTATTTCAAGGATGGTCTCGAGTATACCGTAACAGGTGAGCTAAATCCATTCTCCGTGAACGGAGTCCGCAAATACGAAGACGCGAAGTACTTTTTGCCAGATTTCGAGGATACAGAGAGATGTCGCAAGCCGGAGAACAAAGCCGCTGCCACCATTCCTGTTTTCGGGAGTGATACCGAAGAAGAAGAAGAGATAGTTTACTCTGGGCCGTCTCGAAGCAATGACCTGGGACCGTCCACTCCCATATTGATCTTCGGAAGTGACTCGGAAGATGAGGTTAATGTGGTGTTCTCCAGTCGGCCGCCAATACAAGAATTACCTGGTGATGATCAGAGTTTGCAAATCACCATGATTCCGCGGGAGCACTACAAAGACCTTGACGCACTTGAAGCTCACAACGTGCAAGAGCTGCGAACATTTTACGTCCCTCCCAGGCGAAAAGGCGAAAAGGCAATCCTATTCTATCAATCCTCGGAAACAAGAGTGGAGAAAGAGATCTGGCATAGTGCGGATTCTACACTTGACAAGCTTCAACCCATCCGTTTGCCCAGATATTACACAAACGGATTGAAAAGGCTATTGAAGTACCAAGGGGTACCCTTAAAACAGACTACTCGACAAGCTCGATTCTATAACAGGATTTGGGATGTCCCTGGGACTCAGCGCAAATTGCCCAACGGGAGAATGGAAACGCTTGGGCTTGGATACGTGAGAGCCGGGAAACGGGAACGAGTCTACGGTAGCTACGCCATATATACCTTTGATGAAGAAGAGGACGCCTTGTCAGAAAATGCCAACCCCTCATCGGAACTGGATCCCGCGATTGAAGTCCCAAGTCCATCATTTGAAGAGCGAATAGACAAGCTTATCAGGAAAGCGGGTCAAAAAGCTCGGGACGATCACAATCGCGAGATGGCCATCTACGAGAAAGCCAGGATGCAACGTCTTCTTCAACAGGCTGCCAAAGACGAAAATACTCCTCTCTGTCAACCTGTTGTGCAAAAGGCCCGACGCAGAGGTAGAAACAAGTCAAAGAGCAGAAAAGGCGTTCGACGGCGACAAAACGCGACCGAGAAGTCACGCGGTCGGAAATCGAGCGGTCCAGATTTGTCCCTTATGAAAAAGATGAGTCAGGCATACTCTTTTCCTCAGAATAAAACACGGAAGATACTTGACCTCGCTGTAAAACATTAAATGATTACACTCCCGGAGTCCAAGCACCCCGAGCAAGCTAACGGGATCTCTCATCCAGACTATTGCTCTTATCACCAGGCAATAGGACACCCTCTCGAAGACTGCTTTACCTTCAAGAACTGGGTCGAAGACCAATACCAGCAAGGCAGGTTTGCTCTATCTGACTGCTGGAGGGTATCGCCACCACAAAAGCACGAACCCAAAGCCACAAGAGCAGAACCAGATCCACATCGGTCTTGGAAGCGAGCTCGTACCTGTCGTATGATAACGGTATCAAAAGAAGAGCCCGAGAATGTGAATGACTTTCCCTGGTGCTTCGAAAACAATGACGACGAGGTAATCTCAGAATTTCCACCAGCGCCGAAAGAGCTGGAAGATGGCATACATACCACTGCAGATAACCTCAGGAAGATTGAGTTGGGGACGGCGAACGACCCACGACCGACATTCGTCAGCGAGTTGCTATCTGAAGAAAGGGTGGCCGCGTTAAAAGACGTACTTATGCAGTATAGAGATTGCTTCGCATGGAACTATTCTGAAATGCCAGGGCTAGATCCAGAAATTGCGGTGCATAAATTGGCAATATCCCCAGACGTCAAGCCAGTCAAACAGGCGCCGAGAAGAATGCGGCTCGAGCTTGAGATGAGCATCAACGCCGAACTCAAAAAGCTGATCGATTCTAGGTTTATCCAAGAAGTGCAATATCCTGACTGGATCGCTAACATCGTCCGCATATGCGTGGACTTCCGGGATCTCAATAAAGCATGCCCAAAGGATGATTTCCCAGTGCCAGTAACCGAGCTGATGATAGATAACACGTCCACCCACGAGGTCTTCTCCTTCATGGACGGCTCGTCAGGATACAATCAGATAAAGATGCATCCCGAAGACCAGAAGCATACCGCTTTCCGGACCCCTCTGGGAATATTCTGCTACAAGGTGATGCCCTTCGGTTTAAAGAATGCCAGTGCCACCTATTAAAGGGCCATGACGAAGATCTTTGATGACCTTATACATGAAGTCGTCGAATGCTATATTGACGACCTCATCGTGAAAAGCAAATCGTACGAGGAACATCTCGAGCATCTGAAGACCGTATTTCAACGTCTTAGGCAATACAACTTGAAGATGAACCCCCTCAAATGCGCGTTCGGGGTGTCCTCAGGCAAGTTCCTAGGATTCATTGTCCGCCACCGAGGCATTGAGATAGATCCGTCAAAGATCAAGGCAATCATGGAAATGCCACCGCCAAGGACTCTCAAACAATTGCGGTCTCTCCAAGGGAAGCTCGCGTATATCCGGCGATTTATAGCCAATCTTTCAGGCAAGTGCCGCCCCTACAGTCACCTGATGAAGAAGGGAACCCCGTTCGTCTGGGACCAAAAATGCCAAAGCGCGCTAGACGAGATCAAGCAGTACCTGCAGAACCCGCTAGTGTTGGCTGCTCCGGTCAGGGGAAAACCTCTCATTCTATATACAACCGCCCTTGAAGGTTCCTTAGGCGCATTATGGACGCAGGAGAACGATCAAGGGAAAGAAAGAGCACTCTACTACTTAAGTCGAGTCCTACTGGGGGCAGAAAGCAACTACTCCCCTATCGAAAAACATTGCCTGGCGTTAATCTTTGCGATAACAAAGCTCAGGCACTATGCGTTGGCGCATGAAGTCCGTCTCATATCGAAGGTGGACCCCCTCAAATATTTAATGTCGAAGGCCATATTGACTGGTCGACTCGCTAAATGGGCCCTGCTCTTGATGGAGTTCTCGATAACCTATCGGCCTCTCAAGACAGTGAAAAGCCAGGCCATTGTCGACTTCCTCGCTGAACATCCGATACCTGTCGATTCTCCTCTGAATTGCGATCTGCCAGACGAACATGCGTTTAACGCGATCGACGGTGGTGATACCTGATGGGAGCTTTATTTCGTTGGAGCGTCTTCCATGAAGAAGCGCAAACAAAGCACCCCTATAATCAAATAAGGGGTGGGTCTCATCTTCGTAACTCCACAAGGAGGGATAATGCGCTTTGCTTTCTCCTTAACAGAGCCGAGGACGAACAATGAAGCCGAGTACGAAGCTTTGATAGCAGGCCTCGAGATCGCCATCGACATGGGAATTGAAAACCTCCTCATATACGGAGATTCCCAACTGGTCGTTAGTCAAGTAAACGGTGACTACCAGACATGCAAGCCGGAACTGGTAAAGTATGGAGAGAGAGTACGGCAGCTGCTGACTCAAATCCTTTCCTACACCTTGGAAAACATACCGCGCGCCGAAAATAGCAAAGCGGATGCATTAGCCAAGCTCGCTAAAGAACTGGCTGATGAGAACCTCGATGACGTTAGGATCGTGGTACAAAGCCGTCGAGTACTTGCCCCTACAGAAATATCTCTGGAGTCACCCGAAGAAAGGGGAGAAACTGAGCACATGGCCCTGCAAATAAACGACCAAAAGAAGGTTGGAGATTGGAGAGAAGTCTTCATAGACTACTTCAAATCCCGTCGAACACCTGAAGATGCGTCCTCAAGGCATCAGCTCATGAAACGAGCCCTATCTTTTGCCTTCGTCAACAATATTCTGTACAAGAGATCATTTGACTCTCTGTGGTTGAGATGCCTGGGACCTGACGAAGCGAAAAGAGTCGTCCAGGAAGTTCATGACGGACTCTGCGGTTCTCACCAAGCAGGCCCGAAGATGAAGTTGAAGATTAAACGGATGGGCTATTATTGGCCAACGATGATCCAGGACTGCCTCGAGTATGCGAAACAATGCCACTCGTGCCAAATCCATGGAGACTTTATCCACCAGCACCCAAACCCACTACATCCAACGGTGGCTAGCTGGCCGTTCGAAATGTAGGGGACTGACGTAATCGGCCCCATCGAACCGGCATCATCCAGGGGACATCGTTTCATCCTGGCGACGACTGATTACTTCTCCAAATAGGCAGAAGTGGTACCGTTAAGGGAAGTAAAGACGGAGAATATTCTCCATTTCTTCAAGACGCACGTCATTTATCGGTTCGGAACTCCGAGACGAATCATTTCCGATAACGGGCCAGCCTACAGAAGCCACAAGATTAGTCGCTTCGCGCAGCAACACAACATAGACTGGAGATATTCTTCGGTTTATAACCCACGAGCTAACGGTCTAGCCGAGGCTTTCAACAAAACCTTGACAAAGATCGTGAAGAAGACGGTGTCCCGAAACAAAAAGGACTGGCATGAGAGACTGCAAGAAGCTCTTTGGGCGTATCGGACTACGTTCAAGACGGCCATGAACACAACGCCATACGCGTTGGTATTCGGTATGGAAGCAGTACTCCCCCTCGAGATAGAGCTACCCTCTCTACGAGTGGCAGTCCACTACGAGCTGACGGACGAAGAAAATGCTCACCTTCGGCTTGAGGAGCTTGACGCCCTTGATGAAACCCGGCTCATAGCGCAACAAAATTTGGAGGCTTACAAAGCAAAGACGACGCGCTCGTACGAAAGATTGACCAGACCAAGGACATTCCGCCAAGGCGAACTCGTGCTAGTGGTCAAAAGACCTATGATCCCTAATCGTGCCAAACAGGGAAAATTTGAGCCAAACTATGAAGGCCCGTACATCATAGACAGGGTCTACCAGGGCGGAGCATACCTACTTATGGATATGCACGGTGAAAGACCTTTTAGGCCAATAAACGGTCGCTTCCTGAAGAAATACTACGCTTAACGGGTTAAGGCCTAGGTTAATGATGGATGACGGCGACTATGTCCGCTCGCTATCTTCCTAAGCCCGAACTCTGAGTAGTAACCGGCCTTCTTCAAACAACGGACCGAAATGTCCTTAAACTAACAACGGACCGAAACGTCCTTAAACTAACGGCGGACCGAAACGTCCTTAAACTAATAACGGACCGAAATGTCCTTAAACTAACAACGGACCGAAACGTTCTTAAACTAACAATAGACCACTATGTCCTAAAACTGGCTGTTGACCGAGATATCAATAAACTACGGTGGATTGTAGTATCTCAAAGCCGATATAAAAAAATAATAAAAAATAAAAATAAAAATAAAAACGGTATGTCCATAAGCAAAATGGACACGGATGAAAACCCGAAAGGGCTCCGTGAGTAAAAACAGCAGGGCTACCGACGAGTGTTTGTGAAAACCCGAAAGGGCGCAACCTCATTAAAGGGCACTTGCAGGGTCCTCACGACCTTGTAAGGAGAAATCATCCGCGTGAGATCCTTACGACTCACAAGGGAGCAACACACTTCGGAGTCCTCACGATTCCTAGGGAGAAATTACACTTGCGAAATCCTCACGACTCGTAAAGAGAACTCTCTTATGGGACCCTTACGGCTCATAGGATTTGGAAGTCTCAAGTCACAGAGACCTAAACCTGTTCTTAAGCAGCCCCCACAACCTTCAATACTGCCCTACAAGTGGCTCAGTACTGACCCTTGTATACAATCCATGGTCGAGAATAAACATGTCCCTAACCGAGTCCTGTCCGTGACTAGGGATATGTTCGCACGGTGAACAACCCTTGTAGGTCCTCTCGACTTATAAGGAGAAAACCCTTTTGTAAGATCCTTACGACTTGCAAGAGGACATGCACTTAGGAATCCTCACGATTCCTATGGAGAAATTACACCTACGAGATCCTCACGACTCGCAGGGAGAAATACCTTTATGAGACCCTTACGGCTCATGAAGTCAAAAGCCTTAGTCGACGGGACCCTTAACCCTGTTTACTAAGCCACCTTTGTTCAACATCGACAGAGGCAAATGATGATTCGCTCCTGGCAACATCCCAGTTGTAGCGGTGCTGATGTCGAAATCGGTGTCTAAAATCCAAGCTTGCAGCGAAAAGGCTAGCGAGCCACACATGCATACGAGATAGCCGAAATGATGGGGCAGCTTGCAATAAAAAGTAGCAAGTAAAAATGTATGCATAAAAAAATAGCCGAAATGATTGGGCACCGCGAAAAATAGCCGAAATGATTGGGCAATCGCGACCTTCGCGATATAAAGCTGAAATGATAGAGCATCGCGGAAAAAGAAATAAAATAAAAATGAAAGTTTCGCCTTACAGGTGATGTTACATCTATCCCTGTAAACAATCCAAGGACGCAAACAAAGAAGGGATAATACTCCTCCCCCAGGTTTCACATAAGAAGAAGCCAAATCTCGACGGGCCACAAATAACCAAGAGATTGTCTCAACACTCGTCTTGTAACGACGAACACAACTTCAAGCGAAGCGGAACAGCGGCAACTCCCAGTTCCATGGCTCGGCGATATAGAGATCACCAAGAGTCAAATCCCCACCCCGTGAAATGCGGATACAATCAACAAATTCCTGGTCACGTAGAACGCGGATAACGTCACTCTTTGACCCCGTGGAAAACGTCCAGAGCGGATCCTGGTCCTCGCAGAGCACGGCAGTGAACCCGTGTGAAGCATCCAGAGCGGAGCCTAGTCCTCGCCGAGCACGACAGCGAACCCGTGAGAAGCATCTAGGGCAAAATTCCTGGTCACATGGAATGCGGATAACGTCACTCTTTGACCCCGTGGAAAACGTCCAGAGCGGATCCTGGTCCTCGCAGAGCACGGCAGTGAACCCGTGTGAAGCATCCAGAGCGGAGCCTAGTCCTCGCCGAGCACGGCAGTGAACCCATGTGAAGCATCTAGTGCAAAATTCCTAGTCACGTGGAACGCGGATAACGTCACTCTTTGACCCCGTGGAAAACGTCCAGAGCGGAGCCTAGTCCTCGCCGAGCACGGCAGTGAACCCGTGTGAAGTATCTAGTGCAAAATTCCTGGTTACGTGGAACGCGGATAACGTCACTCTTTGACCCCGTGGAAAACGTCCAGAGTGGATCCTGGTCCTCACAGAGCACGGCAGTGAACCCGTGTGAAGCATCCAGAGCGGAGCCTAGTCCTCACCGAGCACGGCAGTGAACCCGTGTGAAGCATCTAGTGCAAAATTCCTGGTCACGTGGAACACGAATAACGTCACTCTTTGACCCCGTGGAAAACGTCCAGAGCGGATCCTAGTCCTCGCAGAGCACGGCAGTGAACCCGTGTGAAGCATCCAGAGCGGAGCCTAGTCCTCGCCGAGCACGGCAGTGAACCCGTATGAAGCATCTAGTGCAAAATTCCTGGTCACGTGGAACACGGATAACGTCACTCTTTGACCCCGTGGAAAACGTCCATAGGGGATCCTGGTCCTTGCAGAGCACGGCAGTGAACCCATGTGAAGCATCCAGAGCGGAGTCTAGTCCTCGCCGAGCACGGCAGTGAACCCGTGTGAAGCATCTAGTGAAAAATTCCTGGTCGCGTGGAACGCGGAAAACGTCACTCTGTGAACCCGTGTGAAGCATCCAGAGCGGAGCCTAGTCCTCGCCGAGCACGGCAGTGAACCCATGTGAAGCATCTAGTGCAAAATTCCTGGTCACGTGGAACGCGGATAACGTCACTCTGTGAACCCGTGTGAAGCATCCAGAGCGGAGCCTAGTCCTTGCCGAGCACGGCAGTGAACCCGTGTGAAGCATCTAGTGCAAAATTCCTGGTCACGTGGAACGCGGATAATGTCACTCTTTGACCCCGTGGAAAACGTCCAGAGCGGAGCCTAGTCCTCGCCGAGCACGGCAGTGAACCCGTGTGAAGCATCTAGTGCAAAATTCCTGGTTACGTGGAACGCGGATAACGTCACTCTTTGACCCCGTGGAAAACGTCCAGAGCGGATCCTGGTCCTCGCAGAGCACGGCAGTGAACCCGTGTGAAGCATCCAGAGCAGAGCCTAGTCCTCGCCGAGCACGGCAGTGAACCCGTGTGAAGCATCTAGTGCAAGATTCCTGGTCACGTGGAACGCGGATAACGTCACTCTTTGACCCTGTGGAAAACGTCCAGAGCGGATCCTGGTCCTCGCAGAGCACGGCAGTGAACCCGTGTGAAGCATCCAGAGCGGAGCCTAGTCCTCGCCGAGCACGGTAGTGAACCCGTGTGAATCATCTAGTGCAAAATTCCTGGTCACGTGGAACGCGGATAATGTCACTTTTTGACCCCGTGGAAAACGTCCAGAGCGGATCCTGGTCCTCGCAGAGCACGACAGTGAACCCGTGTGAAGCATCCAGAGCGGAGCCTAGTCCTCGCCGAGCACGGCAGTGAACCCGTATGAAGCATCTAGTGCAAAATTCCTGGTCACGTGGAACGCGGATAACGTCACTCTTTGACCCCGTGGAAAACGTCCAGAGCGGATCCTGGTCCTCGCAGAGCACGGCAGTGAACCCGTGTGAAGCATCCAGAGCGGAGCCTAGTCCTCGCCGAGCACGGCAGTGAACCCGTCTGAAGCATCTAGTGCAAAATTTCTGGTCATGTGGAACGCGGATAACGTCACTCTTTGACCCCGTGGAAAACGTCCAGAGCGGATCCTGGTCCTCGCAGAGCACGGCAGTGAACCCGTGTGAAGCATCCAGAGCGGAGCCTAGTCCTCGCCGAGCACGGCAGTGAACCCGTGTGAAGCATCTAGTGCAAAATTCCTGGTCACGTGGAACGCGGATAACGTCACTCTTTGACCCCGCGGAAAACGCCCAGAGCGGAGCCTGGTCCTCGCCAAGCACGGCAGTGAACCCGTGTGAAGCATCCAGAGCAAATATCGGACTGTGGAGTCCTTAAAATCCACGGACTATGATGTCCTTAACCTCGACCGCAATGTCTTAAAACTAACGATCAACCATGATGATTCTAAACTGATTTTACCTTGGTTAAAGGGTACATCTCTTCACTCCTTTGATATTTGGTGTTGTAATTCCTCAACGTATTCAAAGAGGTGACGGGTCCCAGTAACCACACATTTCACGGACTGTGAGTCCTTAAATCCACGGACTATGAGGTCCTTAACCTTGACCGTGATGTCTTAAAACTAACATTGGACTGTGGGGTCCTTAAATCCATGGACTATGAGGTCCTTAACCTTGACCGTGATGTCTTAAAACTAACATTGGACTGTGGGGTCATTAAATCCACGGACTATGAGGTCCTTAATCTTGACTGTGATGTCTTAAAACTAACATTGGACTGTGGAGTCCTTAAATCCACGGACTATGAGTCCTTAACCTTGACCATGATGTCTTAAAACTAACATTGGACAGTGGGGTCCTTAAATCCACGGACTATGAGGTCCTTAACCTTGACCGTGATGTCTTAAAACTAACATCGGATTGTGGAGTCCTTAAACCCACGGACTATGAGGTCCTTAACCTTGACCGCGATGTCTTTAAACTTCGGTACCCTGGAAAACATCCCAAAGCAATCCCTGACCCCGCGAAATACGGATAAGGGCGACCGCACTCAGCACTTGTGAGTCCTTAAATCTCACGACCTGCAAGGAAGAAAACTCTCTTGTGAGATCCTTACGACTCCCAAGGGAGAACCTGCTTAAGAATTCTCACGACTCTTAAGAAGAACTTACACCTACAGGATCCTCTCGACCTGTAGGGAGAAAAACTCTTTATGAGACCCTCACGGCTCATAAAGCTCAAAAGTCTTAGGAGGCAGATCTTAACCCTGAATCCTAAGCCATCGCTGCCCTGCAAAGAGATCAAGATAAATTGTCCGCAGAACACATTCAATAAAAAGGGGACACACCATTGAGAAGAAAAATATGTCTTTATTCATAAACCAAAATGGGTACAAAGTACAATTCATGAGAGAACAAAAAGGAAATACTCTCGCTCAGGAGTATGTACAAAAAGAAAAAAAAAGATACAAGTTTTTCAAGCCGGTGGGCGATTTAGCAATTTCGCTAGCTCATCCTGCTTTTGCTGGGTCACGGCTTCATTATTTAGGATCGCCAGAAGACGGGTCTCCGCTTGAGCCTGCTGGGCCTGATACGAAGCAAGCCGGCCTTCAAGCTCTTTCTCGGTGGCCTTATGAGCCTCGACCCCCTCACGAGTGAACATGGCAGCCTTATCAAGAGCCACCACCTCCTTGATAGACTCTTAAAGCACCCGCCAGAGTTCATATGCTTTGCTGGCCTTGGCAGTAAGATTAGCTTGAAGCTCGCTCAGCGCCTTAGAAGCCAGCTCCCTCTCTGAGAACTTGCGGCCGAGCCTTTTCTCGCACGATGTCATGTTCGCCACGCGACGCTCAATCAAACCTCGCAAGCCCGCTTTCGCAGCCACATCCTCCGAGGAAAGACGGGTACACCCGAGCACTGTATAAACAAGCCTCCATTCGACAACGATACTTGATCTAGAACACGCACAAATCACCTGATATGGGAGGCAACAAGGAAAATCTCCGATGCATATCCTGCTGAGCATGCATTTACAACTATATGAATATTCGAAAGGAAATGATACCCAAAGCTCTGATGTGCATGCGACATAACGATAATGCTAGCAATTAAAGAAAATTTCCATGGAGAAATATAAAGCTCATTTACGCCAGCAAGACGCACATACGAGTACCCGACAAACATGAAAATTCAACAGAAAAGCATACAAACAGCCAATGACAAAAAAAAAAGTAAAGTACATCGATTTAAGCATACTACACTACCGGGAAAAGATCGCCAAACAAGGGATCAGTGGCACAAGGGTGAACAAAACAGTATTCAAAATTTTCTAACTCCCTCGCCGCTTTCTCCAGCACATCGAAGCGACGATTTTCACGAGGAGTGGCTCCCCACCGATTGGCGCCATGTTCGTCTACAAAAGCAGACATAATAACCCGCCGGGCTTTTATTTGGCCCAACAGGTGAACCAAGCAATCTTTCAGAGTCTAAGTGATCAAACACGCTTCGTGAAAACACTCAAGCTTGTCTTCAGCTGCGTCAAGCATCGCCAGGGTCATCTCTGCTGGGTGAGGAGGGATGTCAGCAAGCACGGCAGCAAGAATCATCCGGAGCCAAAGGGATCCCATTGGAAGAGGGGACCCCTTACGGATCGAGAGTTCATATGTCGCTGAATCACATTCGTCATCGGTAAGAAGGGGATCCACCAATCGCGCAGCAAAGCGAGGAATCGGCTCCTCGATAGGCACTTCCCACGGCTGTCGACGAGCATGGGGGCGGTTGCAGGCCATGGCACTCAGTTGTGTCCCAAAGATAAACCACACTAAATTGAGAATAGATTTCTCTGTGAAGAGAAAGAGAAGGCTGTGGCCTCAGGTTATAAGAGGAGCATTTAATGTTATGCACAAAAAATGTTGTGCATGGTGGGACTATTCTCAAAGCCCGGAAAGAAGGGGAGAGCGTTGGAAATGAAATCCAACGACGCATTGGAATCAGATCAGGGAAATGAAACGTCCCCATCAAGCAGAGCCCTACATGCGCAACACGTAAGCACCAGCTTTTGATTGGAAGATAAAGCGGCACTGCACAGACACGGCAGAAAACTAAGCTCTGAGAACGAGAATCAAATTCTTAAAAGAAAGGTTTGAAAAGAAGAGGATGAAAAAGTGAAGGCGCTTCTGAAAGGACAATTCATCTACCTTACTCCCAAAGCAGATCCGACGGTCACAAAAGTGACAGCGTTGCACTCACGTGCAGACACGTGAGAACAACGCTGTGGGGGCATTTGTTCCCTGATTAAAAATCAGGAAAAGATTCAGAAGAGGCACCACGTGCTCACACGTGACCAGTGGTCACGTGTTGGCACATGATGGTCAAGCAGCAGTACAGAGCATATTTGTTCTCTAATTAAAAGTCAAGAAGAAGCTTCAGAACAGGTATCACGTGCTCACACGTGACCAGTGGTCACGTGTTGGCACGTGATGGTTAAACAGCGGCCAGAGAACAGAGCGCGGGAGAAGAAAGACCCGTTCCGGGGGTCACGTGCCTACACGTGACCAGGGGTCACGTGGCCATACGTGACTGGCTTTAAAAGCCTTATTATTTAACAGAATTAAATTCTGAGAAGAGATCATTCAAATCTTTCCAAGATAGAGAATGATTATCTGAAACCGTTGGATTAAAAATCTAAAGGTGATTAAATATCACCAATTTATGGAAAAATCTTGGACTTGGAAAGATTTCTCCCTAAATCTAACCGAAATAACAAGGAAATATCTTTGGATTTAAAATCCAATAGTGAATAAAATTCACCTAATAATCTAAAGGCCCAGATTAATAATAAATATAAATCAAATCTCTCAATGAACAAATCAAATCTCTCAATGAGAGATTTACCAAACAGATTGATTCTCTTCCTTCTCCTATAAATAGGAGCCAAGAAAAGAAGAGAAAGGGACCTTTTTTTTGAAGACCTTTTTCTAAAACTCTTTTCTGAAACCTTGAGACCTTTGGATCTTTTGATACACACACAGAGAGAAAGAGAGAGAGCCTTTGATTCTCTGCAAAAAGGAAAACCTTAGGTAAGAAGGGAAAAGGGAGGCTTCAAAGGAGAATTTAATTCTCAAAAGGGTTTAACTCTTACATAAAAAAGAACTTAGTTCTTTCTCTGGTTGAGAATCTACAAAGTGCACATCTCCCCATGAATTGAGAATTTAATTCTCATTGGGTTGAGATCCTGCCATGCAGATCTAAAACACAGAGGAGGAACTGAGTTTAGAGAATTTAATTCTCACAAAACGATAGGAATTCAATTCCTTTGAAATAAAGTTAGGGTTTAACCCTATATTATAGGAATTTAATTCCTTCAAAATGAACAGAACTAGGGTTTAACCCTAGCTGAGAATATAATTCTCTCAAACTCACAGGAATTTAATTCCTTTAAGAAAAGAAACTAGGGTTTAACCCTATTAAGAATATAATTCCTCTAAAGTTTAGAGTTTAACCCTATGAACAGAACTTTAAAGCATGCAGAGACCCACAGAACAAAACTCTGAAGTAGGCACCTCACGTGTTGCCACGTGACTCCTGCGAAGATATATAAAAGAGAACTTTGAGGCAATGCCTCACATGCCCCACGTGATCCCCGAAACACATAAAGAAACAGCAAAGCAAACAGAGACTCTGGGGTGCCCTCACGTGTCACCATGTGACCCCCTAATGAGTATTCTAATAAACCAGAGCATGAGTCCCCATCACGTGCCCGCATGTGATGGCTTTCAGAATTAAAAGTGTTAAACACTTATCCGTAGAACAAAATAAAAAGAAGAAGGACGCTCTCACGTGTTACCACGTGACCCCTCTTGCCTTAGTGTTTAACACTAAATTGAAACCTCTGTATCCAGTGTTTAACTGATTCTCCTTAGTGTTTAACACTAATTTGGAAAATTCTATTTGCAGTGCTTAACACTGATTTGCTTAGTGTTTAACACTAATTTGAAAACTCTCTTCCCAGTGTTCAACACTGATTATCTTTTAGTGTTTAACACTAACTTGGCAATCCTATTCCCAGTGTTCAACACTGTTGGTCTCTAGTGTTTAACACTACCTTTAGCCCAATTGGCTAGGTTTCCAGAGGCAAAGCCTCTCCTTCAATGAATCAACGGAGGGCCAATATCCTAGATACAATTGGACTTAGCCCAAGCTGGCCATAAGTCCTCAATTCGAACTTAATTGGGCCAATGGGCTCATAATATAATAATTGATCTTAGTTTCCAAATTGGACTACAGATCACTTAATCTACGTCGGTTTAAGGGTATATCTCTTCACTCCTTTGATACTCGGCGTTGTAATTTCTCAACGTCTTCAAAGAGGTGACGGGTCCCGATGACCATACATTGATACGGACTGTGGGGTCCTTAAACTCATGGACTACGACGTCCTTAAACTTGACCGTAATGTCTTAAAACTAATATCGGACCGTGGAGTCCTTAAATCTACGGACTATGACGTCCTTAACCTTGACCGTAATGTCTTAAAACTAATATCGGACTGTGGAGTCCTTAAATCCACGGACTACGACGTCCTTAACCTTGACCGTAATGTCTTAAAACTAACATCGGACTGTGGAGTCCTTAAATCCACGGACTACGACGTCCTTAACCTTGATTGTGATGTCTTAAAACTAACATTGGACTGTGGAGTCCTTAAATCCACGGACTACGACGTCCTTAACCTTAACCGCAACGTCTTAAAACTAACAATGGACCGCAATGTCCTTAAACTACCTATTGACCGCAAAGTCACTAAACTAAACAACAGGGCTTCCCTAATCGCTCTCTTGTCGGATCTAAACGGTCCCGTTAAGTTGATCTTAGTCTAAAACTAGACTAACGTATCCTTAACAAACGTTTAAGTCGATCTTAGTCTCAAACGAGGCTAACGTATCTTTAAACACAACCCCCAAACCCAAATTTAAGATAATACGGATTTGGACTAGTCCACGCCCTACGGACGACGACATAACTCAGTCTCCGTATACAATCCACGGGCAACCGAACACGAAACAAACACACACGACGCGAAGTGATCATCTGGAGAAGGAGAAAGTTGTTACCGCAATGCGGTAGCGTAATTAACTGCAGGGGCTTGCTCCTGCAGGGAAGAGTGTCCCCACAATCAAAAACCCCTCAAGCGAGGGGGAATCTGACGAAGTCTGCTACATCGGACGCATCCGTTTAAACCTTCGATACACGGTGCCATAAATCAACTTGGCATCTTCGGAGAGGTAGACGGATAGCACCAATTAGTATCTGCCCCGAATCTTAGGCAAGACCGTCCATGTCATGGCCGCCATTCGGAGGGGAACAGGGTTTTCTTCTCCTGGCCCTTCTTCCTCGGCGGAAGCTTCTTCATCGGGATCCTCTTCCACGTGATTCACCTCTTCTGGATCTTCTTTCACTGGATCCTCTCCAGGATCTTCCTTTTCTGGATTCTCTTCTACTGGGTTTTCTTCCACTGGGTCCTCCTCAGGATCTTCCTCTTCTGGATTTTCTTCTACTGGGTTCTCCTCTTCTTCGTCAGAGTTACTGATCATGTCGACTTCTGGAGCTGCGACTACGACTTCCTCGTCCTCAGGATCACTGTTGCCGAAAATAACCTGTGGGCCATCGACCTTGTCATCTGAACTCACCAGCATGCAGTCCAAGGAAACACAGGACCGAGTGTCCTCATCAAAAGGCGGCACTGCTCCAGGATTGGCCATAGCCTGAAAAGAGAGAGTCATGATCAGATGGTGGAACACACAAAGAAAATAACTAAAGATGTGGAGCACATGGAAAATATACGGCAGGTAAAGAATGAAAAATCAAAATTTTGAACAATGATGCAGTAAGTAGTATAAGGAAATGAGTGACAAGGAAACAATATATAAATCACAACTCACATTTTTTTCCATTTAAACCAAGCGGTCCAACAAATACAAAGTTCAGACGAAAAGAAACAATTACTAAATAAAACAATAAGGTCTTTATTGAAATCAGGAAGGGTGATAATTCTGCGTTGATATCCAGATCACTGCGATCTCGTCAAGCGAGTTTGAATTCCGGGCTGGGTTCGCACTATCCTCGAAGCTCGAACTACGAAACAACCAAGTTACTCAGCAGAAGTGGAGAGCGTGAACGAATCTCCTCCTTGTAGCTCTTTCCTTCTAGAGCAACATTGACAAGATGTTCGTCGGATCCACAAATCAAGCACTGTCCTTTGGCCCTGCGACAGTCCCTCTAAAGGTGTCCTGGCCTCTTGCAATAACCAGAGGAACAATGGGCGCTTCATCTTCACGCCACCTCTTCGTCTAATAGGGATTCCCCTACGATTTAGGGCTCCTGCTGGTGCTTGAACTATTTGCCTTTTTAGTCCTTCAGCTAAGAGATCGTTTGTTCGCTCTTAGGTTTCCATCAAACCTTGTAGTACACCCAAAATCTCGACGATCATGTTGGGGTCAAAATTTGCACCCTAGTTGACCGGGTCAAAGTCAAGGTCAACCCCAAGCCAAGTGGGCCTAAGCCCAGATCAAGTGGGCTCATGCCCGAGTCGAGTCTGAACATGAAGCGGCCGGCCTCCCCCATGCTGAAATAAAAGTCATGTAATAAATAATTTTAATGTAATTTTTTATGCATGAATGGGCATAAAGCCAAATTTTTGTAAAGCACATGGCTTATGTGCAAAAAGAAATAGCACATGAGACATGAGATGGGCAAAATTCCATTTTGTAAAGCCCAAGAGGCTATATGTAAATATGTAAGCCTATATAAGGCAACATGATGATGAATAAAATATAGACTTTTCATCCCCCTCAAAATCTAGGGTTTGTGCCCCTTTCTGAAGGTTCTAAACCTTCTTCTTTCTTTTGAATTAAATCAAGAGTTTTACTCTTCCTTTTCAAAACTAAATAGTTTTTCACCACAAAACCCATAAAGGGGAGCTTAGATCTCCCATCAGATCTCAAAAAGAAGAGATTTTTAAAATCTCACATCTCTTGATCTTCAAGATCCTGTCAACAGAGGAGGAGGAAGGAGGCCCACCTCCGAAAACCCCCTTTTGGGGAAGCCCCTGGGGTCCAAAGAAGAACCTCTTTCATCAACTCCAAAACATCTTAGGAGTTTAACTCCACTCTAAATCCTCTTTTGGGATTTTAAATCCTATTTCTGGGACTAAAAGCCCCCTTTTTCTCGCCGGCGTCCAAGCGCCCACGTGCCGGGCACGTGGAGCGCTAGCGCTCGAGCGCACGTGCCGTGCACTTTGTGCGCTAGCGCTCAAGCGCCCTGTGCCCACGTGCCGGGCACGTGGTGCGCTAGTGCCTAAGCGCCCAGCGCTCGTGTGTTAGACACGCGAGGCGCTGGCCCTCACGCATCCTTTGGATGCCCTTTCCCTTATACACACACACACACACACTCTCTCTAAAACACTGATCTTCTCAAAAAAAATTTGGGCCAGGGCGCTGCCCCGCACCCCGCAAGGGGGCTGCTAGCCCCCTTGACCCCCAGCCCGCTATCTGGGTAGCGGGACCCCCGTAAAAACTCTGCGGGGCCCCCGATACATCCAAAACCCCTTCAAAACACGACACTGCACATTGAGTTCGCATGACCAGTTTAACCCGTTAATCGGAGGTTCTCTCGCTCCAAAGACGGGGGGTAATTAATGGCAGCTTAGTCCGCGGCTGCCGGAGATTCGGATCCCCACAATCAATAAACCCCTTCCTATCCTAGGCAGGGAGAATCTGTACTGTGCCTGACAAGCGCGTGCATATTGTGTGACGAAAAACACCCTACAGATTCCGGCACGCCCGGTGGGACTTTATCTCTCCTCCCATATTTCGGGTTAAACGTTCATGCAAACTCAATCAATACATATCGATTGCCTGTACTGAAATCATGCTTCTTTGTGAAGGTTAACAAATTTCAAATTGCAATCTCCGGTCGCAGCAAAAATGTCTCCAAGGACAAGCTCAGCTCTCGACACAGCTCCCATCTCTTACACGATGAAGATGGACGTCAGGACGGTCCTTCCGGCCAGTCTCGGGAGACAATGGGAAGAGCCGCCGCTACCATTTGGCTCTATTCTGTTCGTGTCAGCCAACGCCATCCCAGCTCCTCAAGCCCCGGTGACAGACAAACCGGTCTCGAAAGGCAAGAGGCCAGATGTGGTGGTCTCGAAGGCGCCCCAACTCAAACACAGGTCGGTGTTTGAACGACTTTCCTTGGCCCCAGTTGGGGGCAAGGCCATCAACATGAATAAAGAAACGAGGCGTCTCGAGCAAGCTCCAGCGGTGCCCTCGACAACTGCTCGATCGGGTATCTTCTCTAGGCTCCTCGCCAAAGATAAAGAGACGACTGGATATATTGTCCACACTGTCTACATGGTGGGTACACGCAGCAAGAGCAAGGATGGGGCCACCACATCCCAAATCCAATCTGGTGTGAATATGGCTGCCACATTCCAAGACCAGCCTCCTCTGGAAGGTAATGAAGACCCTCCTAGTGAGGCTGATAAGCAGAGAGAGCTCTCAGTTCATGAGGAGTCGGGCTCGGAGAGCGAAGATGAGCCAACTTTCCATCCTAAGACCGCAGAGTAGCAACTTCTCCAGGAGCTCCGAAAGCAGCTCAGAAACAAAGACAAGGAGATGGCCAAGCTCTACTCAAAAATTGACGACTTGACAAACGTCTTCTTACAACTCACGGCCCAACTTGCCTCCCAGCCGCTCGATCAAGCGTGGGGTTCTACCCATGAACCGAGAAACGGTGTCCCAAGGCAGCCGACACCTATTCCCTCAAATCTAAAGGTGGGCGGACCGCATGAAAATCAGTCGCATCCTATCTCAGGAAATGTCTTGGCTACCGATGGCAGTAGCCCGCTAACTCAAGATCAAATCATGGATTTGGTTGCCAAAAAGTCAAAACATTGGTAGCCGAAACTGAAGCGCAAAAAGATGTTAGCAGTAGCGGAAGACCCTATCCTGCTAAGTATGATCTGGTAGAATTTCCTAGCGGCTATGTCATCCCTAAATTCGGAAGATTCGATAGGATGGGAAATGCGAATCAGTACATCGCCCACTTTAAAGCCTCATGCGGGAATACTGGGGGAAATGATGCGCTGCTCCTCCGCCAGTTCATTAATAGCTTCGCCGATATTGCTTTCGACTGGTACGCGAGCATACCGGATGGCTCCGTCACAACTTTCGTCCAAATGGAGTCTCTGTTTCGATAGAGGTTCATGAGCGTCAGCGATAAGATCACCATCGCCGACCTCGTAAGGACCAAGCCAAAGAACAACGAAAGTATCATGGATTTTATAACCCGATGGCGCAATCTCTCCGTCAAATGTGAACCGCCGATAGAGCAGGAACAATCTGTCAGTCTCCTCGTCGGAAATCTCAACAATTGGATAGCCTCGTTTCTATGCACCGCGGGTATCAAAACATTCCAAGAGCTGACTAGGAAAGTTCAGATGCTGGAGCGCTCAAAGCAGGAGTCCTCCTCGGATTCCCAAAATAACAATAGGTCCTGGAGAAACCGAAAGGATGATAATCGCAAAGGCGGGAATTCCGACGATTCTGAATCTTTTAACACTTCGGCTAACCGAAATAAGCAAGGGATGAGCGGGCCTAGTGCCAACCAGCCTCGGAAGCCAGTGTTCGGAGAGGGAGGAGAATCTCCACTCAAAGAGAAGCTAGATAAGGTCTATTCCTTCAGAAGGGACAAAGTCCGTAAAATATTCAAAGACGCCCTGAGGAACGGTCTACAACTGCCAGAGTTAAAAAGACCGCAGAAAGCGAATATGACTGACGATCCCAAATACTACCCCTATCACAGAGTGATAGGTCATGTCATTGAGGACTGCTTCATCTTCAAAGATTGGGTCGAAAAGCAATATAAGGCAGGAGAGATAGAACTGTCTAAAGGCGTGTTAACAAACAGTCCAGCTGCGACCGTCAATTTCATACAAACGGTGACCGAACTTCTTCGTGAAACTGATTCTCTTAGACATCTGCCTTTCTCTGAAAACAATCGACCACCACGTCATTAAACTGGGAACAGTCGACCTCTAAGTCGTTAAACTGGGAATGTAAATATATATATATATATATATGTATATGTAAATAAACAAAAAAAATGTGTAAATAAAAGGAAAAAAAAAAAGGAAAAGCCGAAATGATAGGGCAACTCGCAATAAAAATCAGCGAGTAAAAATAAAAATAAAACCGAAATGATGGGGCAACCGCGAATAAAAAACCGAAATGATAGGGCAATCGCGACCTTCGCGATAAGAAAAGCTGAAATGATAGAGCAATCGTGGTAAAACAAAAAAAAACAAAAAAAACAACGGCGAATGATAAGTCGCTCCTGGTACCATATTCCAGTGCAGCGATGCAGACGCCAACCAAAATCCGATTTTCCGAAATTCTTCCAGTCCTACGGTTGGTCCCCAAGTTGACCACCGTATACAATCCACGGGCTCAAATAATTCTCATCATACCAATGCCCCACCGCAACCACCGGTTACACGGCTGGTCTCCGCCCTTAGAATTATGGTCCATTGGGAAGACCCATTCATGTGTCCTCACGATACATGAGGAGAACAAAACTTGCGAGATCCTTGTGACTCGTAAGAAAACGCCTTCGTGGGATCCTTACGACTCATGAAGGAAAAACACACTTGGTAGTGCCCACAACTCCTAAGAAGAAAATATACCTACGAGATCCTTACGACTCGTAGGGAGAAAATGTTTTTATGGGACCCTTACGGCCCATAAAATTGAAAAGCCTTAGGCGATAGGGATCTAAACCTGTCTCCTAAGCCATCGCTTCCCAATTGGTAATGGCGAACGATGAGTCACTCCTGGCATTATTCCAGTGCAGCGATACAAACGCCGGCCAAAATCCCATACCCCAACGGCGAATGATGAGTCGCTCCTGGTACCATATTCCAGTGCAGCGATGCAGACGCCAACCAAATTCCAAATCCCATATCTCAACGGCGAATGATGAGTCGCTCCTGGTACCATATTCCAGTGCAGCGATGCAGACGCCAACAAAGTCCCGAAATTTTTCTGGCCCTACGGTCTGGATCATACATCCTACAAAACCGTATACAATCCACGGGCGTAAAATGATCCCTATCTCTCCCAAGTCTTACCGGTGAGACCACATTCAAAGTTCCACCAAAAATAAATTCAATAAATAAATAAAATGGTATGTCCACAAGCAAAATGGGCACGGATGAAAACCCGAAAGGGCTCCGTTAACATGCTCTTGACCTTCATCATAGCTCAGATGTTTCTCGCTATGCTCTGCCAAATGAAGTTTGAGCTCCTCTACTTCTTCGGCGGTTGGGTTATGATTGTTACCGTTTTCATCGTTTTATTCTTGTCTAAGACAGAATGTTTCAATCGAAGATATGATTCTCGTGTGGAAAAACCATTGGTTGTGGAGCAGATTATTCTGTCGCGGACACAATTTAGATGGGAATAGTCTAAAAGTAGTCAAATATTTCTTAATTGTTTGACTTGTACACGATTTCTTTACAATATATGCATTGACCTAAACGTTGGTCATATGCTGTGTGTAAGCTAATGGGGAAAAAGTACATTGATGCATGTGGACATGAATTGAGAAGAGTTTTTCCTCACATTTTCTTTCAACCATAAATTGGCGAAAGAGTGAAAGAAGTTTGTTGTTTTTTTTGGAAAGGAGTTTGTTGGATGCATATGGGAACATAAAGATGAATAGTTGAGTTTCAAAATTTATAACTCACAATTAATAGATAAAAGAAACATTTTATCGAATATCTCTAACTTTATTGCCATCAGGTTTAAATAATCATCTCATATTGTTACAACTTATTTAATTCTCAACCTGATATATTACTTTGTAATATCTTATGGTTAATATTGTAGAACCTTCATGCTCGGTACACTGTAATGTACTGGTAGCTAGGAGCTATTTGTAGACCAAGTACCTAATATTAAATTCGGGGCTAATAGATATGTATACATATGAAATTTTAAATGGTGTTAGTAGCAACATATATGATAGTCAAGTATTTTGAAAATAGTAGTGAATGATAGATATATACATATAAAATTAAAGAAATATTTTGTTTAGTTGGATTACACTCGAAAAGATTATCTATTATCACATGAATCAATCACTTAAAATTAACAGTTTAATTGCGGATATCTTGCTTGCAATTTTTTTATATAATTTATTGCTCACAGTTTCCCAATGTTGGATCTCATGTGTGTAAGTTTGCATCATAAGTAGAGTGATTGTTAGGAGTTGCTGCATTCATCGTTTGTGTGCTTGTGTTTAATCATTTTTGCATCCATGCACGCTCATATCTAGGAGCCATTCTATTCTCGTCCCGCATCAATTCCTTACCAAGAAAATAAATTACTTGTAGACTACGGTTGAAAGAGGGCTTGCCTGTAATATACGGACCTATGGATTCAACCGGCTGAATCCGTTGAATCCATTTAATTAGTTCCATTTGTAATAAATGATAAAAGATCTTATCGCTATTTGGGATGCTAAAGGAATAATTAAGATCTATTTTTAACGCTAAGGAGAAATTCGGAGGTGATGATCAGTTTACTAGATACATCTTTAATGCAAAACGAAGAAGGGTCTTCAAATGGGAATTGGGATAACAAGTGGTAAGAAAAAATCTCATAGGCATATTAAAGAAAAACCATAACCTATTATTTCAAATCATATTGATGATGCTCGATATTGGCGATCATCAAGACATATCAGGACACGTGGCAGATGACATGTCCCAAGACCCAGAAGAAAGGGCCCACAGAGGCCGATCAGGCCATCCTTGTACCCGACCTGCAAGCACAAGCTGGCCCTCCTTGGGGCCCCCTGCAAATTGGCCTCCTCGGTCCCTCAGCTCGCCCCGAGCTGCCACAGGACCAAGACTCCTCGGCCTTCTTGCTCGTCTCCGAGCTCCCCAGCCGAGGCCGTCTTCCTCGGTCCCTCCGACCGACCAACTCCACCACTCACAGGCGTAACCGCTGCTCCGCAAATCTCACCACGCGCAGATTCTCCGCCAGCAACGTCCCACGTTCCACGCCATCACGATCCCCATTAATGGGCGATCCGCTCTTTACGCGGGCGTGATGTCGGGAGCGTAACTGCCGGCGAGATTCTCGCGCCTGCTGCTGCGTGCTGCCGCCGCTATATAAACCCCCATCACAGAGGGGTCAAGAGAGCCATTCTTTATCCCACTTAGCCGTTACTCTGCTCGGATCTCGTTCTAACTTGATCGTCGGAGGGTCCTCGGTGGTACCAAACCACCCCGGGACTTCTTTGCAGGTACTCGGCGCTAAACTCCCAAAATCACTAATCTCCTTAAAACCCATTGAGACTCACACGCAACAGAAGATCACCACTGAAAACCACCGGGAGATCAACGGAAGACAACATCTGACGGAGACCCGAAAAGGACCTCCATCAGTTGGCGCCGTCTGTGGAAACACAAAACTCCACAAAAACAAAAGTTGGCATTCCGATCTCCGTCCACATGGCGTGCGATCACCCTGAAGACCCAGGTACCAGTCGCCGCCCCCCCTCATCGGAGGCGCGGATGAACCTTCTCCGGCGACCGTCATCAACGCCCTCGCCGGCCGATAGACCGACTAAAATCCAAACGGCCAGGCCAGGGCCCCAGATCGCCGCTTCCCCGCTTCCAGAAGACTCTGCCCTCGTCGGCACGGCTGACCACCGGCAGGCTACGTCCCATGGCCATAGATCTCAAGGGCCGATACTCGTCCGCTGGGCGATCATTGAGCCTCCTCTGGCGGAATAGAAACGACGCGAACCTGGCGCTTCGCCTCCCTGCACAATCGATGCGCGTGCTACGCGCATGTTCACCACGACCGTTCCTGTTCTCCGTACCTGCAAATGGATGGTCGGGCGAAACCTTATGAAGAATCAGCCGAGCAGCTACCCTGCTCGGTTATCCCTGGCCGGTAGCTTCCATACTCGCAACGCCAGGGATCAAAGTCCTCCGTAGAGGCAGCCGAGCAGCTTCTCTGCTCGGCTATCCCTGGCCGGTAGCTTCCCAACTTGCAACGCCAGGGATCAAAGTCCTCCGTAAAGGCAGCCGAGCCGCTTTTCTGCTCGGCTATCCCTGGCCGGTAGCTTCCCTACTCGCAACGCCAGGGATGAAAGCCCTCGCCAAGAGGCAACCCAGCAGCTACCCTGCTCGGTTATCCCTGGCGGGTAGCTTCCCTACCGCAACGCCAGGGATCAGAAAGTCCTCCCAGAGGCAGTCGAGCCCGACCCTCGCTCGGCTATCCCTGGCGGGTAGCTTCCCTACCGCAACGCCAGGGATCAGAAAGTCCTCCCAGAGGCAGTCGAGCCCGACCCTCGCTCGGCTATCCCTGGCGGGTAGCTTCCCTACCGCAACGCCAGGGATCAGAAAGTATTCCCATAGGCAGTCGAGCCCGACCCTCGCTCGGCTATCCCTGCGCGGGTAGATTCCCTACCGCAACGCCAGGGATCAGAAAGCCCTCGCAGAGGCAGTCGAGCCCGAGAATCCCTCGCTCGGCTATCCTTCAGGACAAAAGCCCTCGCCAAGAGGCACCGGGCAGTAACCCTGCCCAGCCAAGGGTCCTTGGTAGGCTTCTTACAGCCCCTCCCGCGCCAAGGACCAAAGTCCTCCCAGTGGCGGTCGAGTCCTTGCTCGGCTATCCCCGGCTGGTAGCTTCCTACCACAACCAACAGGGATCAAAGTCATCGCCAAGAGGCACTGGGCAGTAACCCTGCTCGGTCCCCGTCCTGAAGGATCAAAGCCCTCGCAAAAGGCAACCGAGCAGCTACCCTGCTCGGTCGTCTCCGGCTGGTAGCTCCTTACCCATGACGCCAGGGATCGAAGACCTCGCAAGAGGCATCCGGACGGCTACCCCGCTCGGTCATCCCAGGCTGGTAGTTGCCTACCCACGACGCCAGAGATCAAAACCCTCGCCAAGAGGCAACCGCGCAGCTTCACTGCCCGGTTATCCTTAGTAGACTTCTTACATCCTCTCCAACGCTAAGGATCAAAGCCCTCGCCAAGAGGCACCGAGCAGCTACCCTGCTCGGTCATACCCGGCTAGTAGGTCCCTATCCACGATGCCAGGGATCCAAGCCCTCGCCAAGAGGCACCGAGCAGCTACCCTGTTCGGCCATCCTCAGCAGGCCTCTCACGGCCCCTCTCACGCTGATGATCGAAGCCCTCACCTAAGGCCGCCGAGATCCTTCATGCTCGGCGCATCCCCAGAGGGTATCCTCCTTCCCATCAGACGCTGAGGATCTCAAACCCTCACCACGGGGCCACCGAGATCTTTCCTGCTTGGCGCATCCACAGCGGGCATCCTCCTGCCTATCAGACGCTGAGGGTCTGAAGCCCTCATCGCGAGGCCACCGAGATCCTTCTTGCTCGGCGCATCCCCAGCGGGCATCCTCCTGCCCATCAAATGCCGAGGATCTCAAGCCCTCACCGCGAGGCCTCCGAATTCCTTCTGCTCGGCGCATCCCCGGCGGGCGTCCTTCTGCCCATCAGACGCTGAGGACCTCAAGCCCTCACCACGAGGCCGCCGAGATCCTTCCTGCTCGGCGCATCCCCAGCGGACATCCTCCTGCCCATCAGACGCTGAGGGTCTGAAGCCTTCATCGCGAGGCCACCGAGATCCTTCTTGCTCGGCGCATCCCCAGCGGGCATCCTTCTACCCATCAGACGCTGAGGATCTCAAGCCCTCATCGCGAGGCCGCCGAGTTCCTTCTTCCCGGCACATCCCCGGTGGGCGTCCTCCTGCCCATCAGATGCTGAAGATCTGAAGCCCTCTTCGCGAGGCCGTCGAGCCCCTTTCAGCTCGGCGCATCCCAGCGGGTAGCTCCCTACCCAGCAAAGACAAGGATCAAAGTCCTCCTTAGAGGCAAGCCGAGCGGTTTCCCTGCTCGGCTATCCCTGGCCGGTAGCTTCCCTACCCGCAACGCCAGGGATCAAAGCCCTCGCCAAGAGGGAACCGCGCAGCTTCACTGCCCGGTTATCCTTAGCAGGCCTCCTACGGCCTCTCCAACGCTAAGGATCGAAGTCCTCCTTAGAGGCAGCTGAGCGGCTTCCCTGCTCGGCTATCCCTGGCCGGTAGCTTCCCGACCCGCAACGCCAGGGATCAAAGCCCTCGCAAGAGGCATCTGAGTGGCTACCCCGCTCGGTCATCCCAGGCTGGTGGTTGCCTACCCACGACGCCAGAGATCAAAGCCCTCGCCAAGAGGCAACCGCGCAGCTTCACTGCCCGGTTATCCTTTGCAGGCTTCTTACAACCCCTCCAACGCTAAGGATCAAAGTCCTCCTAGAGGCAGCCGAGCGGCTTTTCTGCTCGGCTATCCCTGGCCGGTAGCTTCCCTACTCGCAACACCAGGGATCAAGGCCCTCGCCAGGATCAACCGAGCAGCTTCCCTGCTCGGTCATCCCCGGCAGGCATCCTCCTGCGCAACAGACGCTGCAAGTTTGTAGCCCTCATAACGAGGCCACTGAGCCCATCACATGCAGCGGACCCGAAGCCCCAACAAAATATATCAGGTGATCGAAGTCAACTCGACGACCGATTTCTCCACTTGTCGTTCCCGCACTGGACCGCGCCCCATCAGACGCCACAGGTCTGCACACGTCGTGTCGGCCAACCGACGCTTGACACGTGGACCGTCGCTTCAGTGGCAGGATGCAAGAACCAGCGCACCTTCCTTAAATGCAGAGATCTCGCCCTAATTCGCTGGCAGAAAAGACAGCTGACAGCCTGGGGACACGTCCCGACGAAACCTTAGGAGGGAGCTTACCCCGGGCGGCCCGGCAGTCCATTCCTGTAATGATGATGCTCAGTATTGGCGATCTCCAAGATCAGGACATGTGGCAGGTGGCGTGTCCTCGAACTCAGAAGAAAGGGCCCACAGGGGCTGACCCGGTCACCCTGTACCCGACCTGCAAACACAAGCTGGCCCTCTTCAGGGCCCCCTACAAATTGGCATCTTCGACCTTGCAGCTCGTCTCGAGCTGCCATAGGACCAAGACTCCTCGGCCTCCTCGCTCATCCCCGAGCTCCCGCCGAGGCCGTCTTCCTCGGCCCTCCAACGAACTCCACCACTCCCAGGCGTAACCGCTGCTCCGCGAATCTCGCCATGCGCGGATTTTACGCCGGCAACTTCCTACGTCCCACGCCATCACGATCCCCATTAATGGGCGATCCGCTCTCTACGCGGGCGTAATGTCGGGAGCGTAACTGCCGGCGAGATTCCCGCGCCTGCTGCTGCGTGCTGCCACCGTTATATAAACCCCCATCACAGAGGGGTCAAGTAAGCCATTTTTTACTCTTTTAAGCCGTTACTCTGCTCGGATCTCATCACTAACTTGATCGTCGGAGGGTCCTTGGTGGTACCAAACCACCCCGGGACTTCTTTGAAGGTACTCGGCACCAAACTCCTCATATCACTTCTTCCACCAAAACCCATTGAGACCCACACACAACGGAAGGTAACCACCTAAGTCCACCAGGAGATCAGCGGAAGACAACATCTGACGGAGACCCGAAAATGACCTCCATCAGTTGGCACCGTCTGTGGGAAACGAAAACTCCACAAAAACAAAAGTTGGCCTTCCGATCTCCGTCCACATGGCAATCGATCGCCCTGAAGATCCAAACGCCCGCTGTCACCTCCCTCACAATGGGGACGCAGACGGGCCCTCACCCAACGTCGTCGGCCTCCCCGCTGGCTGCCGTCTCATAGGCCCCGGCGACCGCCCGAGCAAAAGGGTTAGAGGTCGAGAGCCCATCACCTTTGACGACGAGGATCTCCACGGTATATCTGTGCCCCATAGTGACCCGCTAGTGATCATAGCCCAAATTCACCGGTACGAGGTCCACATAATACTCATCGATTCGGGCAGCTCGGCGGACATCCTCTTCCACGACTGTTTCCTACGTATGGGGCTCGCCCAACCTGAGACCGACCTCCCACGTCCTCTTGGGGTTCACCAACCACTCTATCCCGGCACAAGGGGTGGTCACCCTGCAGTTCACGATCGGGGAGCCCGACCGTACGCGCATGCTGCCTGTGGACTTCATCGTAGCGAAGGTTCCGTCGGCTTACAATGACCTCCTCGGCCGCCCGACGCTGAACTCCCTACAGGCCCAGATCTCGACATACCACCTGGCGATAAAATTCCCCCTCGACCGGGGCGGGATAGGTCGGGCATATGGGAGCCAGCCGGTCGCGAGGATAGACCTCACAGAGATGTCTTCGCCCGAGCAGCATGCTGACGACACCGATGCGTGCAGCGACATCAAAGGATCCCTGGACACCCGGGACGAGCGGAAGGAGGTCCGTGGTGTAGGGTTCCTAGGCACACTAATGAGGTCTCACAAGGCATCAACCATGCCAATTTCAAATTTTAACGGTGCCGAGAAACCCTAACAAGATCGTTGGCTAGATGTCTAGGCGAAAAAGCAAACTAGTTAACACTTAACTACAAGAATACGGAAATACAACCTTTGTAGATCCGGTCCTCCACCTCCACGGCTCCGTGATGAAGTCCTCTCCGCTGTCCATATCAAATCCCGGGCTCTAGCGTCGGCTTCATCGGAGAAAGAGCGGGCTAGGTCATCGACGACGTGCCGAAGATGATCTATGTCGAGGCATCGCTAGATCAAGCTCCAACTCACCAAGTCAAGAAAACTTGTGAAGGAAACACACTCTACTACTTGGCAAGAGGTAGAGGATGAAGAAATAGGAAGTGGGTAGACTTTAGAATTGGATTTCTCACTCATTTTCATCAATCACCATTGATGAAGTGAAGCTTTCTTCATTGAAGAAGATGAAGAAGAAGAAGAAAGAATATCATAAGTCTATTCAAAATGAATAATAAAATGAATACTTATCATATCCTAACCTTGGTTAGGTGTAGAGAATAGACTAGGGTTAAATGGAGTGGTTAGGGTTAAGCATGAGACAAAAATGGTCACTTTGGTCAAATGTTCAAGAAGCTTCAACTAGAAAACAAATTTAGCAACCATTTTCCCTTTATGCTTTCCTTTTTTCCAAAATGAATAAATAGATAAATAAATGAGAAAAGGAAATGAAACCCTAACCACTTAAGTAACCATGGTTTAATTCTTTACACAAACCCAAACTAGCATGTATCATCAAACATGATACAATCATGTGTACAAAAGTATATCACATATACAACTTGCACAATCCAAGTGAGAAAATCCATTTAAAGTGAACCAACACTAGTTAATGCAAAGTAATATATCAAATATATAATTATGCATTAAATCATTAAATCAACACTTGATTTAACGATCCGGTCATATCGCATATAACCGACTAATATTCAATGTATCGGCTTATCGAATCAATCCTTGATTCGATAACTAGGTTATATCGCATACAACCATTCGATACATTCATCGCGAGAATAGAATACGGTATCACATACACGCATTATTCTCGGTCCCGCACATATCTCATATGCGCTCCTATTTCGTTTCGCTTGAGCCAGGAAACCTCTGTGTAGGACTCTAAAGACTCGTCAATACGCCGGCAGCAGGTGATGATCATATCAAACACCCACAAGCCGCAAGCGGTCTGCTAAACGTAACGGCCACCCGGGTATTGAGCGATCAGAAGATCGACGAGCAAGCCCGCTCACACTCCAGTGAATCCAACCAGTAACACTACCGTACAGTCCGGTCTGATCGTCTGATATGTCGCATATCTCGCCTAGGGGTGGTAAACGTCAGACCCCAATAGCTCGATAAGTCGTGTCGATATGAGGTCTATAACAATTCGAGAAACTACTGGTAACACTTACCAGTAAATCTCAGCAACCCTGGCCAGGGATTTTCTGTTATAGCCAATCGAACACAGCGCAACATCTACCCTCTATACCGGGAGAGACGAATCCCCTCCTATCGCTCATTGCCTCCACGTGACTCGGGACTGTACCCAAAAACCACCGTTTTGCATGCCCTCTTGGACGTGGTAAGATGGAAATCAAAGCACAGTGGGAACCACACAAGACTCTATGACGATCTCGGGTCAACAGACTACTCTGTACCAGTGTCACCAGAGAACTGCCATCTGACGTAAGGTATAATACCATCTGGGAGTTCTCGGCGAGTCCGTCCAGTGTATCCAGTCTCCACTGAGCACCCGTATATAATCTCCGATGTCAAACACCAATGGATATGGGATCATCCATCGCCCATCTATATGGGTCGAGAAGGTATACGCTAGTCTACTCTGGTATATCGATGCCCCGTCTCGATACACCCACGACTAGGGACTTTGAAGGATGTACTTATAGACTATCTGTCCCCACTAGTATGATCTGCATCATAGTCCAGTTAGTCAAGTACACATCCTAAGGGCTTTACCAACATGTAACAGAGAGACAATCAGTGTACACGTTAAGGTAAAGAGCAACCAGATAGCATACTATCATGTCGAGCAAGAAAGTCCTCCCTATATACGTCCTAGCATCCACTACAATATACATCATATGTATAGTAATGGCCTTTAGGGCATACATATAACTAACACGTGGGACGCCGGTTGAAGCTCTTACCGAGGTTCCCCTAGCAGAAGGAGACTAAGGAAAGACCATCCAGGTCGGGTCGCTCCTAGCGGGGGACCCAGCGGGATGACCCGATCAAGTTCCTCAGAAGCAACTCCGACGTTTACGCCTGGGCGCCCTCTGACATGCCTGGGATCGACCCCAAAATCATCTCCCACAAGCTCGGAGTTGATCCTACGGCCCGACCCGTCAGACAGAAGAAAAGAAGCTTCGCCCCGGTCAAGCAGAAGGCGATCGAAGAGGAGGTCGATCGGCTCCTCGCTGCCAACTTCATCAGGAATGTGCCCTACTCAGAGTGGCTGGCGAACGTAGTCCTAGTCAAGAAGTCAAGCGGGAAATGGCGTATGTGCCTCGATTTCACCGACCTTAATAAGGCCTGCCTCAAGGACAACTTCCCGCCCCTCCCCCGCATAGATCAGCTCGTCGACAGCTCGGCTGGTCACGAGCTATTGAGCTTCATGGACGCCTTCTCCGGCTACAACCAAATCCGTATGAACCCCGAAGACGAGGACCTGACCGCATTCATAACGGACCGGGGGGTGTACTGCTACAGGGTGATGCCTTTCGGCCTCAAGAACACCGTGGCCATATACCAAAGGCTGGTCAATCGCATGTTCAAGCCGCAGATCGGCAGGAACATGGAAGTCTACGTCGACGACATGCTCGTCAAGTCCACCTCTTCGGCCGACCATGCCAAGGACCTGGGCGAGGCATTCGGAGTGCTCCGCAAATTCAACATGAAATTGAACCCCGCCAAGTGCGCATTCGGAGTCACCGGTGGAAAGTTCCTCGGGTTCATGGTCAATCATGGCGGAATCGAAGCTGACCCGGAGAAGATCGACGCAATCCTGAGCATGGCCGCACCCAAGACCAACGTCGAGATCATGCGGCTCACGGGGCGGGTCGCTGCTCTGAGCCATTTTATGTCCTGGTCGGGGGGGAAGTGCCTTCCGTTCTTTAAGGCGCTAAGGAAAATTCCGAGGTTCGAGTGGTCGGAGGAATGCCAAGCCGCCTTCGACCAATTGAAGAAGCACCTCGCTACACCGCCGCTGCTCTCCCGGTCAGTGGAGGGGGATGAGCTGTCACTGTATCTGGCAGTATCCGACCAAGCAGTAGGCTCGGTGCTCGTCCGAGAGGCCGAAGGGGCGCAGAAGCCGGTGTACTATGTGAGCCACGTATTTAAGGATGCAGAGACGAGGTACCCCGCCATAGAGAAGATTGTCTTGGCCCTTGTGATAACCTCGCGGAAGCTGAGGCACTACTTCCAAGCACACACTATCATCGTCCTTACCGAGCGCCTGTTGGGGGCTATCCTAGCATCACCAGAATCCTCAGGCCGCCTGGAAAAATGGAGGTGGGAGCTATCTCAGTTCGACATAAGGTATCGCCCGAGGCAAGCCATCAAAGCGCAGGCCCTGGCCGATTTCATCGTCGAATGCACCATCCATAGCAGGAAGCCGAAGACTGCGCCGCCCGTCGCAGCCCGGTGTCCCACCCCGGAAGGCCCTAGCTCAGTTCCGGAGTGGGTCATCTACGTCGACGGGTCTTCTACCGAGGAAGGCTGTGGTGCCGACCTCATCATCCGGGGCCCGAACGAAGACGAGATGGAGTACTCCTTGAGGCTCGGCTTCAAAACTTCGAACAACGCAGCAGAATACGAGGCCCTCCTGGCTGGACTGGGCATGGCCGTCGGTCTGGGGCTGAAGATAATTCGAATCCGCAGTGACTCGGCCCTCGTTGTCGGCCAGGTGACCGGCCGCTTCGAAGCTCGAGAGCCTCTAATGATGAAGTACCTGGACGAGGTAAGGAAGCTCCGGAAAAACTTCGACGAGGTCCAGGTAGAACAAATACCCAGACAGCTGAATACCCAAGCAGACGCCCTGAGCAAGCTAGCTTCGTCGTACTCGGCCAGTAATAGGCGGTCAATCCTCTTCGAAACCTTGCCTTGACTCAGCGTGGGAGACGAAGCGACGACACTCCACGTGTACGCGGTGCAGGAGAGCGACCAGGATTGGAGGAAGCCCCTTGTGGAGTTCCTGAGGGACGGCACGCTCCCGGAGGACCGGGCGACCGCCCGCCGTCTCTGGGCCAAAGCCCGCCACTTCGTCTGGAGCAACGGGAACCTCTACAAAAAGGCCTTCACTCAGCACCTGCTCCGATGCGTTGACCCCCAAGAGGCCGACTACGTCCTTCGGAAAATCCATGAAGGGGTGGGGGCGCGCACCAGGGGGCTTGAACCTTGGTCCAAAAAGCGTTGCTCCAAGGGTACTACTGGCCCACCATGCACGAGGACGCCGTGAAGCTGGTCAGGAGATGCAAAAGCTGCCAGCTCCACGGCAGCATTCCACGCCTCCCGGCTACCGAGCTAACCGCCCTGACTTCCCCATGGCCGTTCGCCCAGTGGGGGCTGGATATAATCGGCCAGTTCCCTACTGGAACAGGTGGGCACAAATACGTCCTCGTTGCGGTGGATTACTTCACCAAGTGGATCGAGGCCGTCCCCATCAGAAAACCGGACGCCGCCACGACCATCAAGTTCCTGCAAAACAACCTGATACTCCGGTTTGACATCCCGAGGTGCATCATCACCGACCACAGGACGAACTTCGAGAACGAGAAAGTAAAGGACTTCTGCAAAGAGTACCATATCCTCATGAAGTTCGCCGCGGTCACGCACCCCCAATGTAACAGACAGGCCGAGGTCGCTAACCGAGACGTCCTCCGGGGTCTCCGGACCCGCTTAGAAGGGAAGCAAGGCAGTTGGGTCGAAGAGCTGCCCCGGGTCTTATGGGCCCTGCGGACGTCAAAGAAGACTCCCACCGGGGAGACCCCCTTCAGCCTCTGCTACGGGACCGAAGCGATGGTCCCAGCGGAGATCGGGCTGCCCAGTCACCGGGTCGAGCACTTCGACGAAGACGCAAACACCATGGCGCCGCGGACCAACCTCGACATATTGTTGGAAAGAAGGGATCGGGCCCAGATCAGAGCCGCCGCCTATCTGCAACAGACGGCCCGATACTACAACGCTCGGGTTAAATGCCGCTCCTTCAAGACCGGAGACCTAGTCCTACGGAGGAACGAGTTCGTCGACCAAGGCAGGCTTCATAAGTTCTCCCTAAAATGGGAAGGTCCTTTCCTCGTCTCTGAAGTGCTCCCCGGCGAAGCCTACCGCCTACAAGACGCGGACGGACGAAAGCTGCCGCGGCCTTACAACGCCGAGAAGCTTAAGCTATACCAATGAGCTCAGAGCCAGCGAGTGCTGCCCTAAACCCCCCTCCTCGAAATTTCCCTTTCACAAAGATGGTGTAAAGCGTTCTCTAAAATTCATGTCCATACGAATAAGAACGTCGAATCTTTTTACCCCAGTAGAGTTCCCCCTTTACAAAAAGCCCTCCCAGAGGCGGTCGAGTCCGAGGATCCCTTGCTCGGCTATTCCCAGCGGGCAGCTTCCCTGCCACAACGCCGGGGATCAAAAGCCCTCACAGAGGCAGTCGAGCCCGAGGATCCCTCACTCGGCTATCCCCAACGGGCAGCTTCCCTGCCACAATGCCGGGGATCAAAAAGCCCTCCCAGAGGCAGTCGAGCCCGAGAATCACTCGCTCGGCTATCCTTCAGGACAAAAGCCCTCGCCAAGAGGCATCGGGCAGTAACCCTGCCCGGCCAAGGGTCCTTGGTAGGCTTCTACAGCCCCTCCCGCACTAAGGACCAAAGTCCTCCCAGAGGCGGTCGAGTCCTTGCTCGGCTATCCCCGGCTGGTAGCTTCATACCACAACCGACAGGGATCAAAGTCCTCGCCAAGAGGCACTGGGCAGTAACCCTGCTCCGTCCCCATACTGAAGGATCAAAAGCCCTCGCAAGAGGCAACCGAGCATCTACCCTGCTCGGTCTACTCCGGCTGGTAGCTCCCTACCTACAACGCCAGGGATCAGAATGCCCTAGAAGGGGCACCATAGAGGCTACCCCGCTCGTCCATCCCAGGCTGGTAGTTGCCTACCCCCGACGCTAGAGTCAAAGTCCTCGCCAAGAGGCAACCACGCAGCTTCACTGCCCGGTCATCCATAGAAAGTTTCTTACAGCCACTCCAGTGCTAAGGACCAAAGTCCTCAAAGAAGAAGTCGAGTTCTTGCTCAGCTGTCCTTGGCTGGTAGCTTCTTAACACAACCGACAGGAATCAAAGCCTTCGCCAGGAGGTAACTGCGCAGCTACACTGCCCAATCACCCCCGGCTAGTGGTCGACGCTCGAAGTCAAAGATGCCCTGTGGCCAGCGGAAGATCCGATACACCAAGGAGGGTAGTCAGGTTATCCAAATCTAGACGATCTCCCCCCGACTCCGGGGCCCATGGGGATACCTCCTCGGCAGCGATTGTCATGCTCGTCAGCTAGCAATTGAAGTCAACTCGATGGAAGATCGCCAGACAGATGGACAACCTGACACGAGAACACGACGGTACAAGCAAAGATATCCTACGAACATCCTTCACACACAGAAGACAAAATGCAAATCGACGAATCAAGGATTTTCTTTTATTGCCAAGATCAAGGTTTTTACAAAGGGTATTCTGGGGCCCCCCAGCCCTACAAACTGCCCGGAGGCTTGCTTCGGCCCCTTCATCGCTGGCGTCACGGCCTGGGGCTCTACCACCGGAGACTCTGCCACCAAGGGCGCGCCCTACTCCCCTCGCCATCTCCTACCGGAGGCCTTGCCGCCGGAAGTGGAACCCGAGCGTGGAGTTCACCATCGTCGAACTCAAGAAGCTGTTCCTTCACGGCGTCCAGGGCCTTGTTCTACGCAACGGCAGAATACTCCCCGAGCTCGGCGTAAAACTGCTCTGATGCCTTATACTCGGACACAGCTTTCTTAGTCCGAGCCTCGGCAACTCGGGCCTTCAGCAACGCCGCCTCAGCATCTTCCAGCTTCCTATCGGCGACCGTGAGGGACGCGTTCAGAAGACGAAGGACACCCCGATTCGCCGAATTGGCAAGTTCCGCAGCCTCCGCCCGGCCCTCCGAGACGTCGGCCCTTGCCCTCTCCGAGCGCAGGTCACGCCGCAAAACCTCGAACTCTGAAGGGAACGCTTCTACTGGCCTCGGGGCGTGGAACCCCCCCGGCCTCCATACGAGTGGCAAGGGCACAATGTTGAAGGACCTGACAGAAAGCCGATGAGAAACCAGGAGGCCCCCGAGCCAGGATAAGGTATACTAAGAGGAATACACGCAAAGGGGTTCGTACCTGGACCGCCCCCTGGGCCATGGCCTCCAATTGATCCCTCAGGGAGCCGTACGGAAGGTTTCCCCCGGCCGACTCCTCTATCCCGGCGAGTAGGCCAGCGGCAATAGAAAGTCCAGACGGAACCGTGAAGACGGCGCCCCCCTCCTGCACGGAAATTCCCTCGGGGGCCCTCGACGACGACGCGCGAGAGACCGCCCACTTCCTCTTCAGAGAGGGCCTGCCCTCGCCCTTCCCTCTGTCCCCCGTCTGGAGCTCGGGTAACTGTGGACGACCCTGGCCGCCGCCGGAGAAACCACCGGATACCGTCGACGAAGCAGACGGCCCTACCGGGGGCTCGGCCACGCCACCAGCCTCCTTCTGGCGTGATCAACCCGAAAAGTGAGAGCGAACCATGTATTCGAAAGAAAGAAGAACGCCGAGCAGCAACGCCTCAAGGAAGAGGGGAAAATGAAAGATTGGGGGGCCTGAGGCGAGCCCCACCTCTGTTTATTGCTGCGTACGGCCTCATCGAACGGCGACCGTCGCCTCCCGCCAAAGCACCCCCTAGACTAGCGGTCCTGATCGCTCCACGTGTCGACCCTGCGTTGGACCGCTTCCCATCTGACGCCGCAGGCCTGCATACGTCGTGTCGGCCAATCGACGCCTGACGCGTGGACCGTCACTTCAGTTGCAGGGTGCACGAACCGGCGCACCTTCTTTAAATGCGGAGATCTCGCCTTGATTCGCTAGCGGAAAAGACAACCGACGGCCCGAGGACTCGTCCCGACAAAACCCTGGAAAGGATCTCACCCCGGGAGGCCCGGCAGATCACTGCCGACCCGACCCGCTGACTGGTCGGGACAAGAGTGGGGGGCTAATGATGATGCTCAGTATTGGTGATCTCCAAGATCAGGACACGTGGCAGGTGGCGTGACCTCGAACTCAGAAGGAAGGGCCCACAGGGGCCGACCCGGTCACCCTGTACCCGACTTGCAAACACAAGCTGGCCCTCCTCAGGGCTCCCTGCAAATTGGCCTCTTCGGCCCTGCAGCTCGTCTCGAGCTGCCACAGGACCAAGACTCCTCGGCCTCCTCGCTCGTCCCCGAGCTCCCGCCGAGGCCGTCTTCCTCGGCCCTCCGACCAACTCCACCACTCCCAGGCGTAACCGCCGCTCCGCGAATCTCGCCATGCACGGATTTTACGCCGGCAACTTCCCACGTCCCACACTATCACGATCCCCATTAATGGGCGATCCGCTCTCTACGCGGGCACGATCCCCATTAATGGGCGATCCGCTCTTTACGCGGGCGTGACGTCGGGAGCGTAACTGCCGGCGAGATTCTCGTACCTGCTGCTGCGTGCTGCCGCCGCTATATAAACCCCCATCGAGGGTCAATGGAGCCATTCTTTATCCCACTTAGCCGTTACTCTGCTCGGATCTCGTACTAATTTGATCGTCGGAGGGTCCTCGGTGGTACCAAACCATCCCGGGACTTCTTTGCAGGTACTCGGCGCTAATCTCCCAAAATCACTAATCTCCTCAAAACCCATTGAGACCCACACGCAATAGAAGATCACCGCTGAAATACACGCAACAGAAGATCACCGCTGAAATCCACCGGGAGATAAACGGAAGACAATATCTGACGGAGACCCGAAAAGGACCTCCATCACATATCAAAATCTAAAAAGATCTCTACTAAATGTTGTTAGAAATTAACCTTAATCATCATAATTTAAATATTTTAAAATCTTCTTAAATTTTTGGCAAATGATGTTAAAATGCACGCACGGATCACTACAAAACATTAAAACTATTTCAAGCTGTTAATTTTGGACCATTTTTTGCAGGAGGCAATTTTTTAAAAATATTTATAAAAATGGATCACTTTAAAAAAATATTACAAATGTAGACCACTTTTGGTCATGGACGCCACGTCAACGCCAGTGCTGACATTGGCGGATTTAAATTTTTTTTATAGGAACGTATTTTGGAAATGCGCCCCATACAAATGAATGGGGCCCATTTTGAAAGTGCGCCCCATACAAATGTATGTACATGTTAGTGGGCTGCCCAGCTACAGATCGCGATATAGAGAGATCGAGAAGAGAAAGAGAGAGAGAGAGCCTGGAGAGAGTAGATCGAGAGGAGAGAGAAAGAGTGAACATCGAAAGTGCGCCCCATACAAATGTATGTGGCACAGTTTCAAAGTGCGTCCTATCAAAAAAATTTAAAAAAAATCCGCTAGCGTTGGGTTAGCACTGACGTGGCGTCCAGCAGCCAAAAATAGCCTACATTTGTAATATTTTTATGAAAGTGGCCCATTTTTATAAATATTTTGAAAGAATTGCCTGATACAAAAAAATTGTCCCTTAATTTTTCATAAGAGCTCAAGACCATTAATAAAAAGGAGAGAGACATTATTTTCCTGGTTTAATTCCAAAAAAAGCCACCCAAAACTTTGACTTAATTATGAGAAATTACCAAGTTCTCTTTAAATACACAAGAAAATATCAAAAAACTTTCAAAAACTACATGAAACACAAAACTTCCAAAATCTACGCAAAACTAGCATAAATAAAGGGTTACATCAGCAATAACCGCAAAAAACTATCATAAAACATTCGAAGCATATGGTGATTTCTCGTAATTTCAAGGGAATTCGGTAGTTTGTAGGAACTGACACAGAGAATTTGTTAGCTTTTTTGGACTCAAGCCTATTGTCTTTTGGGGTTGCGTTTTTTTTGTATAATCATCCTTATCCCAAAACTAAACAAATGAATTGCCCGGCGAAAAGTATCAGTTGGTGAAGTATTCCAAATGAGACTCTTTCGAATATAATCATGAGTTTTGGCGTCAGCAGTTTTGACCCTTAGGTAGGACGTCTTGGTTTCAAGGATATCTGTATTTTTTTAACATCATTTTTTTCTTTTTCTGTTATGGACTTGATTGTGGTTTCATTAATTTCTCTTTTAATGGAACGCCGAGGCGGCCTGCCTTGTTTACTCTTAAAAAAACATCATATTTGTGACAATGAGAAAGTCCAAAGACCAACATATTTAATTAATTAATTAATTAATTACAAGCTACTAGCTCAATCTTTAGCCTTATTTTGACAAAGATACAATCTGCTCTTGCTTATTTTGACAAGGGAAAAAAAAGGTCAGAAAATTGAGACAAGAATTTTCATCATGTCATCATCATTGTTGTGTAAATTATTGATATCAGGAATCATTTTGGACGAGTCGGTAATTAGTTATTATTCAACTCATATATCTATAAACATATATAATATAAGAGGCGCGGAAGAAGTTACCAAATGTAGCAACCATATGCCTTTTGTTTAAATTTCGTGATTCTGCATGACTCTTATATATATCGGATTCGGGCTGAAATATTACTTGCTTTATGAAAAATAACATTATATGTTGGGACTTAACATGACCCAAAAGCTTAATCCCCTACATGTTGTCATTTATCCTCTTCGCTCTCACTCAACTTTTCAATCTGGCACGATTTAGATCACACATGATATACCAAACCTTTTTCTGAGGTAAGAAGTGCAAATTTTAAGTCTGAGAAACGAGAGAGGCAGCTTCTAACAATTATTTTGTCAATAAATTGGGGCTGCAAAGTTGAAATTTGGATGTTGATGTCTTCTGGAGATTAAACAAAGATATGTAGCACAAGGGAAAAACCAAAACTTGCTCTTTTAAGAAGTATCCTCATACCACAGGTTAAAACAAACGAAACTACCTAATTTCTATCGCCAGCCAACACCTTATAGTTATTATCAAAACTTCAGCTCCTTCTGCGAGATTCCTGGAGATGCAATCAGATCAATGAAAGCAACAAAAAATATGATATCAGAGATGCAGATGGGCCCCTCACAATCGATATATAAATCCATTATCACGAAAGATAATATTGCATCATTACGATATAATGGAAGCAAAGCAGAGCGAAAACGAAGAGCGGACGAATGAGAAGAGGGCCGAGAAAAAGGCTGGCAATGGATCCTTGTTCGCCTACGCAGATTCGATGGACATGTTGCTAATGTGTTTGGGGTCTTTAGGTTGCATGGCCGATGGGGCCACGGTGCCTCTCATCATGCTGGCTTTGAGCAGAATCACCAACAATTTAGCTGCAAATCCTTCTTTCTTGACTCTCCACAGAATCAAAGAGGTTTACTTTCGGATACACTAGCAGCTCTTTTTTCCCGTAATCTTTCCTGAAATGAGTTAATAAAAAAGATATTAAGTCAATCAGAGGTACTTTCGAGAGAAGGAAGAAAATTATGTAAGCTTAACTGAACGCCAATGATAATGTAATCATAATATGGAAACTATTTTAAAGTATGAAAGCCATCTGAAATATTAGCTGACATTAATAATCTGAAACATATTAGAAGTGAACACATAGAATTTTATAAGTTATTCTGCTTTACTATCGAAGTATGCTCTATTGTCTGCATGACTAAACAACTGTATTTTCTCCTGCAGGATTCGATGATATTGATCTATATAGCAATGGGCGTGGGCTTGGGCGCATTTTTTGGTACTAAAGATTATGCAATGATTTAATTAACTTTATGTTCCGTACTACATGCAAATTTTTGCAAATTTTTTAATTTAAAAGTTGAATCGCTCACTGCATAATATCATTTATTTATATAAGTAGTAAATATTATACTTTATTTATATATACATTAAAAAAGACTATTATAAGATGATTATACTTCTGAAATAACTAAAATCCAATCATCAGAAACTCCTACCAAAAATCATAATTAGCTGTTGAGTTTCGCGTTACCTGTACAGAGATTGTATAAAATTATTCTAACAAATGGATGCCGTTTTGTATGACACACTCTGTGACTTTTCTTTTGGAAACTGGCCCATAAGCCTAACAAGCATGCACACAACACACTCACACCCACAGCAGGCACAAACACACAACGCACATGCACATAGGGGACCCACGAATTTGCCCCCAAAAGTGTTAAATTGTGGTCACTTCTCGACCTCACACTCTGTGACTTTTATTTTAGAGGTTAGGGGGCCTGCGAAGGACCACTGTGAATCCCCTGACGAATGGGGCCCGCTGGACCATCCAGAGCCCCGTCCCCAGTCCCCCGTTCGCGGAGGACTTCACAGGGGCGTGTCCACAAGCCCCTTTCCGGTCCCTCTTTATCTTAACCTGAACTTCTTCATGGAATCCTAGCTTATAGCTCAGGTACTATTAATTATAAAGATCGCTACAAAACATGAGAGGGACATAAAACCTCACCTCTCTACTCACACATCCATAGTAGTACAGTTCCTAAGTACAATTAAGGAATTAAAAGCAAAGAGTTGTACCACACTTGGGGTAAGATAATGTAATTGGTCAAGTTGTGAACCAATATATCGATATCCACGAAAAATAAATAATAAAAGCTATCACTTTGAGCAGTTAATTCAGACGCCATAGCCTACCACATATTACAATAAAGTTATCAAACCAATAGCATACTGAAGTGCAAACAACAAAGCCTTCCCATATAGAATCACAGTAATGATTTTAGTAAATCTCAAAATCTTAGCATATAGAAGTGCAAACAAGAAAAGCCTTCCACCTCGCTACACGACTTGTATCATATTCAATGTATGAGCATTAAAACAATATTTGTTCTTAATTTATTCAGAAGTAACTTCGTTTTATATCTAAAAATCAAGCAAGCATTAAAGCAGATGATGCTCCTACTGGTGAAGTAAAACGATTTGCATTTTTAGTGCAGTTTTTTCTCTATTCTTTTAGGGTCATTTACTAGCCCTGCCCCCAACAAAAATAAAAGGAAAAAAGCATTTCTATATTATATTATTATCCCCTAAAATACGAAATCAACCTTTCTATCGGTCCATGTTTTTAGGTATCATACATCACCATCTTGTTACAAAGTGACTAGTATTTTACACATGCAATGCACGTGCGTATTAAAATAAAGATGATTTGATATGAATATATATATCTTCATTATGTCTTTTAATAAAATCTTTTACTATCGCTAAAAGTCCTTAAGATTCTTTTCAAATCTCTTCTTTATGATGTCAACAAATATCCATGCACATGCTAAAAATCAATGATTTGGAATATCTTAGGTTCATTGATTTTTCTCGTTTATCCGAATATTTTATTTTTATTAATTGTGAGAGCCCCACATGCCTCCCCCACTTCTGATTATAATAGCAGAGACGAAGCGTATAGTGTTCTCTTTCTATTTCACATACTACCAATCATGGCCACTAGTCTATTTTAACCGGCTCCTATGATGTATCTTTGGTTTTGTTGAAAGGCTCTAATCTATCTTGAACAAATGATTCAATGGTCACAAAATGATAATAAGAAGCTTTTACACATATATCCATGCAAGTCATACCAAATGTACTAATAAAAATCTAATAAGGTACATATGGTATAGGTGTATAAGCTTCTTATTATCATTTTGATCATATGCCATGATATATATAACTCAGACTATCCTAATTGTTTGCTTAGTACAGATAAGTTTTCAGTTATATATTATTTAGAACGGGCACAATATATATTGGTACTTTCTGAAAATTGTTGCCTCCAACTAAAACTTACTTCCACTATAGTTTGTATAAGGTAGATTCACTCTCTTATATCCCCATATGTTGCTCCTTAATTACAATGATACAGAAGGGTTATGCTGGGCTCGGACTGCAGTAAGACAGACATCTCGTCTTCGAAGGGAATATTTGAAGGCTATACTTAGGCAAGATGTTGGTTTTTTCGACGCTCCAAATGATGCATCAACAACATACAAGATTGTCTCAAGCATTTCAACCGACACCTTAACCATTCAAGACGTCATTGCTGAGAAGGTTCATCAGCTACATCCTCTTCATTCATAACATGGAGGGCGGAAAAAAGAAAAGAAACTAACACCTAAAGAAACTTGTAATGCAGGTGCCGAACTTCCTCATGAATCTGTTTGTGTTCTTCGTTTCTCAGCTAACGGCAGTATACCTATGTTGGAGGCTAGCACTGGTGACGGTACCAGCGTTGATATTACTGATAGCTCCAGGAATATTATTTAGCAAGTTGTTAGCAGATGTCGGTAAGGACATGCAAGAAGCATATGAAGCGGCAGGGGGAGTTGCTGAGCAGGCGCTATCGTCTCTCAAGACAGTCTACTCTTATGTCGGAGAGAAGCAGACAGAGAGAAAGTACTCAAAGGCATTGGAGAGGTGTTTACAACTTGGGGTTAAGCAGGGTATGTTGAAGGGAATGGCTGTTGGAAGCGTCGGTGCCGCGTTTGCCGTTTGGGCCTTCCAAGCATGGTATGGGAGTGTTTTGGTCACAAAGACAGGAGCCAGAGGGGGAGATGTGTTTAATGCAGGTGTCTGCATCATTACAGGAGGATTGTAAGTCCTAACCTATAACAGTTCTATGTGTTTTAAGCTTTGTTGCTTGTTTCTTTTTATTTTTGGGCTTTTATAGTGTTTTGCGTGTTTTGGGTTGTTTAGAAACATTAAGTTTCCGTCATGCATGACAAAATCCTGGTAAACATAACAGGGCTCTCGGGTCATCTCTAGTCAATGTAAAGTACTTCGCTGAAGCAAAGTTTGCTGCTTCAAAGATCTCTGAAATGATTGGGCGAGTTCCAGCAATAAATCCGAATGATAATGGAAAAATAATACCAGAAATCAAAGGCGAAATCGAGTTCAAGGATGTCGATTTCCGTTACCCGTCAAGGCTAGAGAGCATGGTTCTTACAAAGTTCAACCTTCACATAGCAGCTGGTCAGACTGTAGGCTTGGTCGGCGGCAGCGGTTCGGGTAAATCGACACTCATATCATTGATCGAAAGGTTCTATGATCCAATGCAAGGTCAAATCCTATTGGATGGAATTGGCATTGAAAAACTTCAGCTGGCATGGTTAAGGGAGAAGATTGGGTTGGTCAGCCAAGAGCCCATACTCTTCGCAACCTCCATCAAGGAGAACATTTTGTTCGGTAAAGAGTGTGCTTCAATGGATGAGATCATTTCTGCAGCTAAAGCTTCTAATGCTCATCAATTCATTAGTCAATTACCTGAAGGATATGATTCCCATGTACGTTCATCGAGCTTTTTCCAAGCTTCTTCCTAGCTTCTTCCCCCCTCTCCCCCCCACCACACACACACACACATCTTTTAAGTAATAACTGAGCTGATATTTTCGCTTTAGGTGGGGCAACTTGGAAGTCAATTATCTGGAGGGCAAAAACAAAGGATTGCAATAGCAAGAGCTCTGCTTAAAGACCCTAGAATTCTTCTTCTAGATGAGGCAACAAGTGCCTTAGACTCCGCTTCAGAGAAGGTGGTGCAAGATACTCTTGATCAGGCCTCTTTTGGGAGAACAACCATTATCGTCGCTCATCGCCTCTCAACAATTCAAAATGCCAACCTAATAGCCGTAATGAAATCCGGACAAGTAGTGGAGTCTGGAACTCATAACGAACTACTTGAAATAAGGGACGGACAGTATGCTGCGATGGTGAAACTCCAGCAGAGGATTGCTGAAGGTAAAGAAACAATCCCCATTAGGCAAGGCGACGACCGGAAAAATAACAATACGCGTACAACAGATGATGAAAAGACTCAATATGGTAATCATGATCTATCAAGCGAAAAAGAGAGTCCAAATGATGACCAAGAGGAAAATCAGGGCTCTCCGCCACTACGAAACTTATTGCGGATGTCAACACCTGAATGGAAGGAAATCCTAATGGGTTGCACAGGCGCAGTGTGCTTCGGAGTTATTCAGCCTATACACTCCTACTGCATGGGCGCTCTCCTTTCTGCCTATTACCTTGGTAATCACCATGATATCCTAGTACAAACTAGATCTTATTGCTTTGTTTTCCTAGTTTATGCCGTTGTCGCAATACTAAGCAATATAGCGCAACACTATAACTTTGGCCTAGCGGGAGAGAAATTAACGAAAAGGGTTAGAGAGGCCTCCCTAAGGAAGATCTTGTCCTTCGAAACCGGATGGTTTGATCAAGAAGGAAACGGTAGCGGGGCCGTCTGCTCGAGTTTAGCTTCGGAAGCAAACATCTTACGATCTCTAGCATGTGACCGTCTCTCACTTTTGACTCAGGTTTCAACTGCATCTATATTAGCTGCTTTTATGGGGCTAACGCTTTCTTGGAGACTTGCGGGAGTGATCCTCGCTTTGCAGCCTGTCATCATCGCTTGCTTCTATACAAGAGGAGTTATGATGAAGAAATTATCTCAAAAAGTGCTGAAAGCAATGGGAAAGAGCAGCCAGTTAGCAAGCGAGGCGGTAATTAACCACAAAACCGTTGCCGCCTTCTCTTCTCATGAGAAGATCATGGCAATGTTTGATGTCACATTGAAAGAACCTCAAAATGAATGCAAGAAAACTGCGTGGTTTGCTGGATTGGGCCTTTTTTTCTCACAGTTTATCACTGCAGCCAATTCCGGACTTGTTCTGTGGTACGGAGGGTATCTGCTATATCACCATAAGATAAGTTACAAGCACTTATTTCAGACATTCTTTATCCTCGTGACGACAGGGAGAGTGATAGCAGAAGCCGGAAGCATGACATCCGATCTGTCCATGGGCACTGAAGCCATAAAATCGATGTTTGTGATTTTGACGAGGGAGAGCAAGATGGATCCAGATGACCCGAATGGACTCAAGCCAGAAAGGATAAACGGAGACATCGAACTAAAGAACGTGGAATTCTCTTATCCAACAAGGCCTCATCAGACGGTTCTAAAGGGACTTAGTTTGAAGATTGTCGCCGGGAAGACCATCGCACTAGTCGGCCAGAGTGGATCAGGGAAATCAACAATCATTGGATTGCTAGAAAGATTTCATGATGCGTTGGGAGGTTTGGTAGAAATAGATGGAGTAGACATAAAGAGATACAATTTGAGATCACTCAGAACCCACATTGCTTTGGTCAGTCAAGAACCCACCCTGTTTGCCGGGACTATACATGATAACATATGCTACGGCAAAGACAGTGCGACTGAAGCAGAGGTGATTGAAGCTGCAAGTCTTGCCAATGCACATGAATTTATAAGGTAAGTAAATTATAAACAGATAATATAATTTATCAATTCTCCATTTTTTTTGCTGCGTGAAATTACTGATATGTACTAATGATTTCGGTGGCAGCTGCATGAAAGACGGATATGAGACCAACTGTGGGGAGAGAGGTTCGCAGCTATCAGGAGGCCAAAAACAAAGAATTGCACTTGCTCGAGCCATCTTGAAGAATCCTTCAATCTTGCTCTTAGATGAGGCCACGAGCGCGTTGGACAACAGGTCAGAAGCTCTTGTACAGGAGGCATTGGAGAAGATTATGAAAGGCAGGACTAGTGTCGTGGTAGCTCATAGGTTATCAACCATTGTGAAATCAGACTTGATCTCTGTAATTGAGAACGGAAGGGTAGCAGAACTAGGACCCCACTCTGAGCTGCTTGCAATGGGAGATAAGGGTGCATATTACTCCCTTGTGCGGCTCCAACAGAATGTCGATTGAAAGTTGCCGATGTGGAGCATACACTTCTTTCTAATATATAAAAACTTACCTACAATGAGAAATGCAGTTTGATAAGTAACTACATACAGATGTATACTATGCTCTTCTTTCTAATATATAAATCACAGAACACCCAGCACGCAGATGGTAGCTAAGTGCTGACCTCAAAACACCAAGCGATATGATGACCTCAAAAGATCATGGTCTTATGCGCTAAATTCAAGTAGGTGGCATCATTACATGAGGGGGCAAAATCCTTTCGAGCATCATATATGACATGACCTTGACATGCTTGTTTTTGGGTAGGATAGAATAACGCAAATTAAGGATAAAAGAGCAAGATTGGTAGCGTTAGGTAATTACCAAAAAGACTAACATAAGATCTAGAAAGCATTTTCATTTCGGTAATAACAAATTCCTCAATGAGCAAAACTGATAGATTAATGATGTCCATATATTCTCATTGTTAGATCTTAGGGTAAAGATATAATGGTTGTTTCTGGCTAATGTTTGATCTCACCGCTTGAATCGAGAAATTATGATTATCTCTTCCCTTGCATCCTATAAAGCAATAGGCATCTACATTGTTTGCACAAAATAAATTTGGCTTGAAATGGTCTACAGATCAAAAGAAAAGGTCGAATAAAGGGTCAGACCCAATAAGAATTCCACTAATTGATTCCGAAGTGGGAGTTGCGTGCCACGCAAGAGGATAAAGTCCAGTAATGGTTTCAATAGTCGAATCGGTCCCAAACATAATAAACCCATTGTATTTTTGGCAATTATGTATTTAATGAAGATGATGGTAGGATGTGTGTCTATGTTGGAGTTTTTGTCTGTTACTATGGCAAATTTATCAGTAGTCTATTTTTATGCACTTTAGGGGATCAAATTCACTAGAAGAATGTTCTCCCATTCCTTTTAAAAATAGGTCAACTATTAAAGGAGACCCGTTTGAGAAATAGAGAACAACCTTTTTGGCACGCCTGGTGGAACCTCTACATGACCTGCGTGCTATAGCGCACCGTCGGAAACTCCAAACCAAGGTTGGTCTTGAGGCCGATCGAAACCCATAGGACCACCTCGGGCCTCTCCTGTAACGGGCCGAGGCACTATATATTTGCCGAAAACCGAAATTGTAGTATCTCGTCAGGAAGAAAACGAATAGAAAAAATGGCCGGCTCTAGATCAGAGGCCTGCCGCTCTGATGTAAACGTTTGGTCTAACCATGTGACCGAACAAGCTCTTCCGTTGGGTGCAAACCCAGTTATGGTGAATAACCCTCCGTCGCCGGCAAATGAAGTGCCTTGACCGAAGAGAGCCGACCGTGGCCTAGGCATTTGGTCAAGTCACGGTACAAATGAACTTGATGGTTGAGCAATTCACACACCAGATAATTGAATCCAGTCAAAGGTCCATGTGAGACGTGCCCAATCTGTTGGTTAAGGCTTTGAAACCTCTGGAGAAATCAAATTCCAGTACTAAAAGGGCAGTTGACCAATTGGCTATCAGTTAGGGAAAATCCCATGCGCCGAACGCCCTATCTAGGGGTATTAATATTGGGGGAGAGCGAAACATGAGCCCAAGGCCGAATGAACAGAGTTCGGTTCTGTTTGCACAACCGTGGCCGAGTGTCGTCTATCCTGAACAAAATCAGGGAGAAACTTCAGTTCGCTCCCCTCATAATCGTCATTGTGTGAATACTTGTTTTCTTCATCCTAACATAGGAAACACGGGTAGGTACAAGCAGTTGGAACCCCCGTTGGATACCCGCTTGCAGATATCTCCTAAGGAAGGTACCCGCAGCGGATATCCCTGGGCGAATACCCGCTTGCGGATATCTCCCAAAGAAGATCCCCGAGCGGATACTCCCATGGAGAGATACTCTCTCTCTCTCTCTCTCTCTCTCTCTGTGTGAGCTACCTGATGCTTGATAGTTCGTCAAAGAGCTATCTGACGTCGGATAGCTACCTGACCGGGCAGTGGGACCCGTTCGAGGACCCCGTAATGTTTAAAGCAAGCTCGAAAGGGATTTCTTCAAAGTTGTCTTGCATAATTCCATAAATACACATATTCTATAGGGAGTTTGCATGATATACATGACCCATTAATCAGAGGTGCTTTCATATCAAAACGAGAGGTAATTAATATCAGATTGTTCACGGCTGGTGGAGATAAGAACCTTACGATCAATAAACCCCTCTCTATGACAGAAAAATTTGTACAACCCTGAAGCACGCGCGTATCAATCTTAATGGGACGACGAAAAACACTCTATAATGATGACGTTGTCATTTCATTAATCATCCAAACAACACAAAAACAACGCCACACAGAAATTGGCTCATCTAGAAGAAAAACCAAGAGAAGACGTTCAAATAATGGAGTTAATTATCCAAATCTTGATTCCATTAGTGAATAGATGGCACATGTTGTAGCCGACTGCGGAGAGAACATAAGAAACATTGCGGTTGTTTTCAGTATTTGGCTGATGATACTGAAAAAGAATAGCGTAACCAAGAAATTTTGGAAACTAGAAGTACTAAGCAATGAAGAGCTTATGAGAGCTTTAGTCATGATTAGTAATAGTACTAGCATGATGTTGGGTTATTTTATTAGTCTTAAAATTATACCGTAAGTGCACGGTCAATCGATATAGCACTTGTGGGACGATCTACAGGGAGAATGAGAATTTTAGTTGAATTAAGCGAATTAAAGGAGATAACTTGATTTGAAATAATTAACCTAATAAATTAAATGTAATAATTAAGAAAGTAAATTGCAAAGATTAAGGAAAATAATTAAATCAGAATAAAAATAAGTTTGGTAAAATATAAATAAAGAAAAACCTAGGGTTTTCGAATTCATTACACCTAATCATGGTGTTATTAAATAAAAACGTTTTCTTTCTGTTGATTTCCACCTTTACAATGAATATCAAATCAAAAGAGAAGATAATTACTATAAGGATTAATTGCTAGTGAATTAAGAATTAAATTGATCTAAGCTTCTACTAGGCAGGCTTAATGTAACAATCCTAAACTTTCTGTACTGAATTTTTTCAAAAATACAGAAGGAATACCTAAACCTGAGCACAAATTATAAATTTGTTTTGCTTTTGAACAGCAAGAAAGTACTTGTAGCTCATTGGTAAAGCCTTGCTCTGCTGTGACGTAGCCCCTGTGATCGAATCCCTCCAGCTATATTATATTTTTACTAATTTTTCTTTTAATTTTTTAGAAGCCCAAAGGTTTACAAGTGCACTACACTTAAAATGAAAAGACACAGAATAAACAAACACATGCATGAGGGTATATGAGACGACAGGGACACGGCATGAATCCGAGCCCCATAGCACCGGATCCAACCGGCGAGATGCTCCCATTCCCCGGCATCACCGCCCCCCCTCCGTAGGTACTACCTAATTTTTCTAACCCTAGTCCTTTGGCCTCCCCCGTTAACCCCTGTATTATTTGTTTTTATTAAAAATAAACAGTGAATTAAAAAGTGGTATTAAACCAAAATTTTAATGCACTTTTAATTCGATCTTCATTACCCCAAAACCCTAATTTTCCTTATGGATACCATACTCTATTTCATCTCTCCTCACTTAGAATTTTATTACAAAAACTCTCAAAAATTTCCAAGTTCCAAGTTGTGCAAGTGGAGTTAGCAAAGGGCGAAGTTCCAAGGAAATTCCGGCGACGAAACAATGCCCCGACGCTCCCCTAGTCTTCCCCTACCTCTCTTCTTTCTCAATAGACAGTAAGTCCCCTCTCCTCCTCTCTTCTTCTATCTTAAAAAGTTTCATTTCTAAAACCCGACGGAAACGGAGTTAATCCGACTTCCAATTCGGTTTTTCTTTAAAAATTCTATTTTTCTTAATTAATAAAATACCATACTCTCATATAATTTTTAACAAATATATTAAAACAAGTTTCATATCAAAAGAATTTTTTATGTAACTTTTATCGTATTTTTACGGTAAAATACCACATACTTTATTTTCGACATAAAATAACATAATACTTGTATTACCTTTAGATAACTCACGAGGTAATGACCTATCTCATCACAACACACATCTTTGACATAGCACGATGAAAGTTTGGGATATTAATTATGGGATAATACGACATTACAAATAAATACTATCAAACTTGCAAAACCATTTCTTTAAAAAGTGTATTAATCAATTCCTTGCAATTGCGCATCTACAACCCAGTTTTGGGGATCCCGTTCGGGATGGTGCGGGTTATCGCACGTTCTCGGGCCTAGTAGAGCGAGATGCAGACCTCCGTAAGGAGGATTCAATCTCGTTGGAAGTTTAATGCATTTTTCTTTAGAAAATGAGATTTTTACAAAAAAAATATTTTTATTAAATATATATATAACTATTATCAAAATATCTATTTTAATTATATTATATAAATATTCCAAGTTTTCTAAATCAAAGGAATCACCATTACAGGAAAATACCATTACAATTCAATGCAAAATACCGATACTTCAATAAAATACCACATACAATGAAAACTAGGTTTTACTTACTAGAAATTACACTTTTATAAAATATACATTTATGAAAACCCTAAAAAAGATAATTAAATACTTGAGATGTATTTTGAAAATATATAAAAACTATTTTTACATTAAACCCCCTCAAGTTATACTAAATTACAATAAGGACCCTAGTAAATATAGGTTTAAGCGGGATCAATTCTCTTGAGCCTCAGGAAGCCGGAGAATGTGGGTGCTTGCCTATCTAAGATAGACAATCTAATAAACGGTGTTATCAACACGGTAATTGTCTTGGAAAAAGACACAAATCCTGCCGTTCATGTGCAGCAGTTACCGATAATATCAAAACTAATTCAGGATTTCAATTTCTTTTCAAAGTGTCTGACTCAAACTGAGTCTCAACCTGACTTGAATATGATTTAAATATAAATTAAAATACAACATGAATCCATGAATCCGTCTATTCAATTTATATCAATCTATATTGACCGAACCGAACCATGGATATACTCCGTTTACATGACTATCCAGTTACATCCATTCCGTTTACTGATATCATGGTTTTGGCAAGTCTTCCATTTATTTCAAGATAATACAATTCTATCGGTACAACCAATACAATCAATATAATAAACATTACGGGGTTTATAAAGGGATAGACTGGTACAAAATATGTTAAAGGTGGCACGAGGTGGTCACTTAAGACGTAATTACATCCATGCCGTTGTTCCGTGGTATTTTCGACGGAGTCTTGTACTACGGGTTACCAAAGTCTACGGTGTAAATTGGACTCCTCTCGTATACACTGGCATATTCTGTACCAAGCTACAAACAACCGCGTTAACATTATAATCAAGCATTACTAGTCTTATTCTTTTCTGTCTATTCTACTTCATCCTTTCTTTGGGACTTACCGAGCGATTGTTCGCTGACGACTGTTCACCGCCGAAAGCCGGGAAGACAAACGTCTTGCCTGAATTTGGGAGCAGATACTATTTGGGTTTATCCGTCCACCTCTCCGAAGATACCAAATTGATTTATGGCACCGTGCATTGAAGGTTTGGACGGATGCGGCCGTTGTAGCAGATTTCGTCAGATTCCCCCTCGTTTGCGAGGGTTTTTTGATTGTGGGGATGCTCTTCCCTGTAGGCTTAAGCCCCTGCAGTTAATTACGCTACCGCATAGCGGTAACCACTTTCTCCTGCTCCAGAAGGTCACTCCGTGTCGTGTGTGTTTGTTTTAATTTTGGTTGCCCGTGAATTGTATACGGAGACTAATTTAGGTTGTCGCCCTAGGGCGTGGATTAGTCCAAATCCGTATATTCTTAGATTTGGGTTTGGTTTGATTTAAGGATCGTTAACCTTGTTTGAGATTAAGATCAACTTAAATGTTTGTTAAGGATACGTTAGTCCGATCTTGGACTAAGATCTACTTAACGGGGGTTTGGGATCATTTTCGATCCAACAAAAGAGCATTTGAGCTCTATCGTTTTAGTTTAGGGACTCTACGGTCCGTAGATCACCATTTTTGGGGTGAGAGTTTAGTTTAAGGACGTTACGGTCCACTGCTAGTTTAAGGACATTGCGGTCTATTGGGATATGCTCATGGGTTTGGGAGTGCACCCAAGAGCTGTTGGCCGTCGAGACCCTCCACATCTCTAATGACGTTGAAGAATTACAACGACATGAGGTATGGAGAGATGTACCCTTGAACCGAATTCCAGATTGAAGGAAGAGATCATGGTGGAATGAACACCATTTTAGATAGCATCTGTTAAGAGATCATTAGTCATCTTTGGAACTAAGATCGATTTGGGGAGACCTGAGTATAGGAAGGCTCGGTTGATTGGTGATCAAAAGAGTTTTGGCCTCGGGAGATTTGTCTAGTTTAGGCTAAGCTTGGCCTCTCATAGTGTTAAACACTAAAATTTGCTCGGCGCTCATGTGCTCCCACGTGAGGCTCTAAAGCAGTGTTAAACACTGAAATTTGGACGCTCACGTGTGGCACGTGAGACGCCCCAGAATTGGGCACTGCTTCTTAGGATTTATTCCCTCTCTCTTTTATAAGTGCTAAGCATTATTGGGGGTCATGTGAGGCGCCCAAAAATGGGAACTGTCTTTAATTTATTCCCCCTTTTCTTTCATAAATGCTAAGCACCATTAGAGGGGTCACGTGGGATCACGTGACTCAATGTCAGTTGTTCCTTTTGTTCCTCAGAGGTGCTAGAGGTGCTCACGTGGGAACGCGTGATCTGTTGCTATAGCATTGTACGCTAATCGTTTCTTTTATGTGCATGGGGATCTTGATCTTAGTTTTGAGAATTTCATGTCCCTTGTTTTATAAGAATTAAATTCTTATACAGGGTTAAACCCTAGTTTTATCAGAGAAATTAAATTCCTATATCTTTGGAAAGAATTAAATTACTCAAACTTAATTCTTTCCTCTAAGTTTTGAGTCTGCATGACAGAATCTCCCCGATGAGAATTAAATTCTCAACTTGTGGGGAGATCTACTTCTACAGACCTCAACCAGATGAAGAACTAGGTTCTTTTTTTTAAAGAGTTAAACTCTTGGAGCGGTGAAGAAGAGATAAAATAATCTCTAGGTCTTTCTTCTTACCTAGGGTTTCTTTTCTTAAAAGAGAACTCCTCTTCTTTTTTTTTTGTTTTGTCAAATCTTATGGGGGGTTTCCTTGTGTACAAGACTTGAAGTCTTGGGTCCTTTATATAGTAGAGACAAGTTTATTGATTTAGTTAAAAAAAATCTCTCCTTGAGAGATCTTAATTGATTTGGGGATTTTATCCACCGTTGGATCTTTGATCCAAGGACTTCTATTTTACAGAAAATATTTTTCATGTTTTTAACAAGATTGAGGAAATATTTTCCCATACAGAGCTTATTCTGTAGCTTGGTGATTTTTAATCACCATTGGATTTTTAATCCTACGGTGCTCTATTTTACAGAGAGTAATCTTTCTTGTTTAGAAAGATTCAAGGAAATATTTTCCAAATAGGGTTTTGATCCCTTTACTTAGAATTTAATTCTATCGGCTTAGAAGGCATTTGAGACCACTCATGTGCAGCACGTGACCCCACGAAATTAAACTCATTTGCTTATGTGCAACAGCCCAAAAAAGGCATCACGTGCTGACACGTGAGCTTCTCTGGCCTGTTGTTTATTTTAAAAAGGCGACTATATACTTTGTATATAGATACTCACGTGCTTACACGTGAGGCTCGATTTCAGCCTTAATTGTTAAGCGCAGTGCCTATGAATTTTGTTTATAGGCGCATCACGTGTGGGCACGTGATGCTCCATCAGAGGAATTTTTTTATTGTGTGTTTTTTCTCTCTTTTTTTTTTAAGGGAACAAATGCCCCCACAGCGTTGTTCTCACGTGGCCTGCACGTGAGTGCAACGCTGTCACCCTTATAGCCGTTGGATCTGCCTAGGGGAACGAGGAGATGAACCGCTCTCGTCATGTCTTATAAATGCAAAGGTCAGATCTTTGGGAAGCCTATGTTCCTTCATTTTCTTCCTTCCTTGTCTTCTTTGAGAATTTAATTCTCTTCATCAGAGCTTAGTTCTCTGCCCATTGAAATTTCAGAGTTAAACTCTGTCAGAAAAAAAAGAAACCTTTTTTGGATAAAGATCTTGAACAACAAAGAAACCCTTTTCTTAAAAAAATTTCTGGATAAGAGTTTTGCTCTCTTCTGAAACCCATCTCTTAGAGATCCAATAATGTGATCTTTGAGTAGTAAACCTCAATGTGTTGGGCATTCCTCATCTGATCTTTAAGGATTCATGGCATTGTAATTTTATTTTTCGTTTCCTCATCATGGGGGTTTCCTGGAATTTAATTCCACAGCTTAAAAGGAATTTAATTCCTTACCAAAGATTTTAGCTCTGAAGATCAAGAGGGCCCCTCGGGAATTTCATTCCCTGGTGTTCTTGAGCATATTTTCATAAGGTTTTTCCTTATTTGCACAAATTCAAATTTGTTGGGTATTTTAACAAGAACTTGTTTTCTCTATGAGAATGTCAAGAGTTGTTTAAACTCCTGTGTCCGTTTAATGAGAATCTTTTTTTATTCTCATAATGATTGTCCTGTCTCATCATTGGTGAGCCGCCATATTAATTTTGTAGGGTCCATTAGTTTTGCAATCAGTGGTCCCATGGAACAAACTTTCTGTCGTTTCCCTATATATATATATATATATATATATATATATGTTTCATTAACGGCTTTTCTTTCCCTTTTTTCAGGAACAATGGCTTCTCTTCCCTACTTCTTTTTACTCACTCAGACGTCGTTTTTCCACAATCACCGTCGGATGAGAAGGCTATGGCGATGATCAGGGCCCATGACAGGGACTGTACTAGTTTGCTCTTATGGGGAGTCTGGTATGGTCACATCATCCGGGGCCGCCGCAGCTTCACTTGTGAGGTGTCAACAGAGCCTCTCTACCCCATACCGCTGATGGAGTGCTCGTAGACCGTTTATGCGGTGGAGGCGGCTAATTGGAATCCTGCAGGATGGCTTGAGCCGTCAGCGACTGGGATACCCAACTAGCCCTTGCCGGCTATAGATATCTTAGGGCGTCGCATCTGTCAAGGTGAAACCAAACCTTGGGGACAAGTCTATAAAGTAGGACTTACCCCTCGCCACCCAGTAGGCTATCTTTCCTGGGCTCGGTATGTTCTTTCCGCCCACCGTGCATGGTTGCAGAAGTTTGGGCTGTATCAAGTGGTGTACACATCTCTATTCTATTACCAGGCTCCTCATGTCTGGTGGGTTAAAGCCTTCTTGAACCAATGGAATCTCCCTACCAATACCTCTCTGATAGGGAATCGCGAGGTATCTATTTCATTGGAGGAATTTTGCGAGATCTCCGGACTGCCAATCAGGGGAGAGCATTATAAAGAGTTGCTGCCTCCCGATGAGTATGTATTCACCACCGTGCCAGCTATTCTTGACGGCCTGACGACCGAAACCACCGTTCGCCATAAGTACCCCAATTTAATCAAGGCTCTGGGTATTTTTGAGAAACTGTTCGCGAAGTCAGAGGGGCAGGGCTTCACTTTTGAGAGCTTTATCGCATGCTTCATCCGTGAAGACGCTTTATCCAAAAAGGCTCCAAAGTTTGCGAACATTCACGACCCTTTTGGATTTGGGCTGAATAAACTGCCGGCCAAAGAGGAAGACTTGCCGCAGTTTTATATTCCGATCTCGTCGGCCGTGTCCTTCGATGCGATTGCGGTCCTTAGAATGGACGAAAAGACCTTCTTTATCGGTTTCATCAGCCTTTGGCTCAGTTTGTTCGCGATTCCGACGCATTGACGTTTCATGAGAGCTTCCGTCTTCTATCCCGCTCATCACGTAGCCGAAGGGGCACGATTGGCCGTCGGTATTGCGGGATTGTCGCACCTATACCACGGATTAAGAGTTGCGGCCAATACTTCGACCCCGGGTACAGATATCGTGAATTTCTCTCTCCACTACTTCAGGTTTTGCATCGAGATGCATGTACTGGGAGCCTTTGCGGCACATCGGCGGCCAGATTTCTATGACTTCTATACCTACCCACGGGTTATGAGGTTGGTGGATGCTTTTGCTCCCGATTCGACTCAGCTGGGGGCTCTCCGCGTGTTGCTCAACCCGTATTCAAACGAGGGCAGGATGGTGTTTAGTGATTGAGTCATTTCTGCTCCTGCGGGGCCTGTTCAATAGCTTTTTGATTTATCAAAAGGGGGAGCTTCATCTTTAAAACCCAAAGAAGTTATGCATTTGTACTCGATTTGGCCGTGCTACTTGGTGTTCTGTCAGAATAACACGGCCCTTTTTATGCGGTACAATCTGTGCCGCTTTGCCTAGCAATTGGGGTATAACCAAGGTGTCCCTTTCGAGACGTTTTTAGTTGAGCCCACTCCGTCTCTGGAAGTCACTCATGACATCGTCCATCATTTTATGCGGCTGAACACCGGTTCCCGTTTCATGATCCCTGAAGCCGAATACCTTCCAAGGTGTGTGGGGTCTTTTACGGGTTGGTATCGTCATCGAGTCGGTCCTGTCATTTCCGAGGAGAAGAGGGTACTCTTCGAATGCAGAGCTTCAGCTCCGACCCAAGCCACCGGTGTTCCGTTGCGTTGAGGGACAGCGGTGTGGTACTTATCCTGAAGGCCGCAGAAACAGAATCGACTCCTCGCACTGCTGGGATGCCAGTGCGCACTAGAGCTCAAGCAAAGGCCTCCAATGAAGCGCCAGCGGTAGTGTCATCAGCGGCGGCGTCATCAATGGCGGTGTCATTCGTGGTGGTATCGCCAAAGGGGGATACCGGAAGCGAAGTTGGTCAACGTCGCGCCAAAGCGCCGAGGGGAAGGAAGCGTTCTTTGGTCAGTGCTAGCACAAGCTCTAAGAAGAGGAAAAGATCGGTCGCCGGCTTACTGGACACCTTGCTTGAGTCTGAGCCGTTCATTCAGGACAAACCGATAGCTATGGAGGAGTCAGATGCCGGTCTTATTTACCCTGGCTCGTCCGCTGAGGAAGCCGCGCAATTGGCTGAAGCTTTAAGACGCTCGCAGGATGAGACCGAGAATGTGCACATCCCGAAAAAGCCCTACCCTCCGGTTATCTTCTACGAAGATCCCCCATCGCTACGGAGGGTACATATGGGTTCTCTGCGAAGGGAAGACGAAAGAGCCTTCAAGCAGCCCATCTCGGCCGCTTCTGAAGATGAGCTGGCACTGAAGACCGATGGGCATGAATCTGCATTTGAAGCCCGGCGAGCACATTTCCACAGGAAGGAACAACGGCTCGAAAAAGCCATACTAGAAGCACCCTGGTGTATCGGTATGCGTGTTTTCCGTATCTTTCTTTTGGCAAGTAATTTGTATCGCTTTTATATCTTCTTATCTTTGCGAAAACTTTGCAGGGACTTCAACAACGAAAGAGGATTTGAGCCCGGGTCGTGCCATGACCGTGGATTGTATAGATGTCTCCCATGATGCACCGGCAGGTGCAGAAGAGATCATTACAGCCGTTGTTCCTGTTGTGGAACTTCCGGTGGTAACTCTTGTTCCTTCGGTGTCTATTCCTCCAGCGGAGGTGACCCCATTGACCGCGGACCCTGTGGACGTCTCTAGTGACGCATCGAAGGGTGTAGAAGAGATCGTTGAAGCTGTTAGTCCTATCTTGGAGCTTCCGAGGGTGACCTTCATCTCTTCAGCGTCTGTACTTACCACAGAGGCGACCTTACCGGCTGTAGATCCAGTGGATCTCTCTGGTGGCATCCTGGAGATTGTAGAAAGGACCGCCGAGGCCGTTGTTCCCTCTTTTGAGCCTGAAGTGGCAGCTGTTCCGCAACTGGAAACTGCTACGCCAGCAAATATCTCCAGTGATGTTCCTGAGGGTGTGGAGGAGGTTGCTGAAGCCGCTATCCCTCCGATTCAAAGCGGGCGGAGCATCGAAGGCAATCTTCTATATTTCATTTTAATGATCTCCCCGTTATCTGAACTCTTCTTTCCTTTAGAATTGCGGGAATTGGCGGCTTCCATCATGTACCTATCTCCCAGGAAGTCCATCCAGCGTCTACTTGATATGGCTGCCCTACAGGCGATATCCCCGCAAAGCATAGTCCTTTCTTCCAGGCAAGGTCGGTGTTCTTTGACCCTTTTGTTTTATTATCATTTTTTTATAACGATGCTAATATGCTCTCTGCAGTTCTGGAAGCTGATGACGAAGTGGAGATCCTTGATGGGCCTGGAGATCTTTCAAACCCCCCTTGCATGACTGTGGGTAAGTAAAGCTTTACCCTTGGCATTGTTTTGTTTATTCCATGTTTACCAGTCTCGCTGACTATTCATAAATCTTGACAGTTTTACCAGCCCTGACCCCGTTAGAGTCTCGAATCTCTATGCTACCGGGCTCATATGCCCGACGTGCGTCTGAGCGGATGATGAAACAAAGCATTCACTCCTTGTCGTATCTCATTGAAGATCTTCGCGCTGGTAGTTCTGTGACGGCCGAAGAATTTGCTGCCGAAGCCAACACTTCCCTGCTTTTTCTTGCCACTTATCATGACGAAACGTTGGTGCATGTTTGGGTTGAGTATTGTCGTCGAGTGGAGGCTTGTCTACATAGGCTTGAGTGCACACGCCTTCCCTTTGACATTTTGACCGTGAAAGCGAGCCTGCGGGGATGAATCGAGCGGTGTGCCGCTAACCTACAGTCATGCGAGAAGCGGCTCAACCGGAAGTTCTTGGAGAGAGAGTTAGCTTCGAACTCTATGGGGGAGCTTCAGGCTCAGCTCACCGCCAAGACTACTCGCGCGTATGAAATTTGGCGGGTGCTTCAAGAAGCTATTACAGAGGTGGTGGCACTTGACAAAACCGTTATCTTTACCCGCGAGATGGTTGAAGCCCATAAAGTCGCCGAAAAGGAGCTTGAGAATCGGTTTGCTTCATACCAAACTCAGCAGACTCAGGCGGGAGCCCGTCTTGCAGCAATAACGGAGCTTGAAGTCGAGGTTCAACGGAAGGCTGACGAACTTACTAGCTTACTGCACCGTCCACCGGCTTAAGCATTTTTTGTCGATGTATACTCTTTCCCCCCTTTTTTATATTCACTCCTGAATGAGAGTGTCTTGTATTCATTTTGATTCTTTTATGAAATGTACCTTGTATTCACTTGAATTCATGAATAAAAGACATATTTTATTTCATATTGGCATGTCCCTTTAGCAAATATGGCCCATAGATAGTCTATCTTGATCTCCTTGAAGGGAAGCGATGGCTTAGGAAACAGTTTCAGATCTGTCGCCTAAGACTTTTCAACTTTATGAGCCGTGAGGGTCTCATAAAGACTTTTCTCCATACGAGTCGTGAGGATCCCGCAGGTGTGTTTTCTCCTTAGGAGTCATGAGAACTTCTAAGTGTGTTTTCTCTTGAGAGTCGTAAGGATCTCACAAGAGGATTTTCCCCCTTACAAGTCGAGAAGACTTGTAAGTGGTTATTTCCCTCCTCGTCGATATTCGACTTTGGAGAGTGTGGCCCGTGGATAGTATGCAATAGTCCATCTTAGACCGACTTGCAGGGCCCCAGTACTTAGGAGACAGGTTGATATCCCCGTTGCCTAAGGCTTTTCCCTACGACTTGAGACGAGTCAAGAAGTTCTTGCAGGAACATTATTTTCCCCATGAGTCGAGACGAATCGAGAAGTTCTCGCAAGGATGTCCTAACGTCACAGTTAAATCCTGCTAATAGAAGTCCGTTAAGGTCTGTACTAGGGTTTTTTACCCGTCGTACCGTCGCGTTGGCTGATGTATTCCCCGATATGCAATCTTGCTGTTCGAGTAGCCCCACGACTGTCGTGTCTCTGATCCCTTCGGGGGCTGGACAAGACGTCTTCAAGTAATCTTCCGGGTGATATTACCATCGAAAGAGCAAGCGTTTAGAGATATTCCATGCCGCTTTTTACTTGAGGTTAGGCACAGTTTGGGAGCCCCGATGAGTCATGACCACTCCGCGCTGGTGTGGGATGATCTCCGATAGTTTTTCAGGTCTCATTTGAGTTGCCGTCAAGACCCTGAAGCTAGGGATCTTCCTTTACTTCGTTTGTTGATATTGTGTCTGCAATATTGCGAAGACTGTCGAGGTTGTCTTTTGGTTGTCAGTGAACCATCGAGGCTTGGAACTAGGGACTTTGCCATGGCTCTGTTGTTTTGACCCTGGGGTTGGTTGTTGACGTTGCGTCTGCATCTCGCTGGAGGGGAGAAGAAACGCCTTTGTGATCTCTAGGCTGTAGATGTTGCCGTCGAGACCCTGAAGCTAGGGATCTTCCTTTGCTTCACTTGTTGACATTGTGTCTGCAATATTGCGACGAATGTCGAGGTTGTCTCTAGATTGTCATTGAACCGCCGAGACTTGGAACTAAGGATTTTGCCATGGCTCTATTGTTTCAACTCTGGGGTCGGTTGTTGACGTTGCATTTGCATCCTGCTGGAGTGAGAAGGAACACTGTGATGATCTCTAGGCTGTAAATGTTGCCGTTGAGATTTGGCTCTCTTTCTGATGGAGCCTGGTGGGAAATGTGGTCCCCTTCTTCGTTTGTGGCCATAGATTGTATACAGGGGTCGATGCGGACTCACCCGCAGGGCAGAAGTTTCATTTTTTTTGTTTCTTTCCGCGATGCTCTATCATTTCAGCTTTTTATATCGCGAAAGTCGCGATTGTCCAATCATTTCGACTATTTTATATCGCGGCGCCCAATCATTTCGGTTGTTTTTCTTTTTACTCGCTGCTTTTTATTGCGAGTTGCCCAAACATTTCGGCTATTTTACATGCATATATTTTGCTCGCTGATTTTTATATTGCGAGTTGCCCCATCATTTTGGCTATTTCATATGCATTTTTTTTGCTCGCTGATTTTCGTTGCGAGTATGGAACTTGAGATCTGATACTAATCATAGCATCAGTATCGCTGCGACTGGAATGTTGCCAGGAGCGAATCATCATTTGCCTTGAGAGGACTTGGAATTTGCTACCAATTTAGACATCAGCATCGCTACGACTGGAATGATGCCAGGAGCGAATCATCATTTGCCTTTGCCGATTTGAACAAAGGTGGCTTAGCAAACAGTGTTAGGATCCTGCCGACTAAGGCTTTTGACATCATGAACCGTAAGGGTCTAATAAAGGTATTTCTCCCTACAAGTCGTAAGGATTTCGTAGGTGTATTTTCTCCTTAGGAGTCATGAGGATTCCTAAGTGATATTTTCTCTTGTGAGTCGTAAGGATCTCACAAGAGTGTTTTCTCCTTGCAGGTCGAGAGGACCTACAAGTGTTGTTCACCGAATGGGGAAATTTCGCGCCATGGATGGAATTGGGTGAGGGAACGTTTATTTGTGCCCATGGATTGTATACAAGGGATCAATATTGACCGTGTGTAGGGCAACTTAGGGAATGTGATGGCTTAAGAACAGGTTGAGAATCCTATGAGCCGTGAGGGTCTCATAGGGGGGATTCTCCTTACGAGTCGTGAGGATCTCGTAAGTGCAATTTCTTCTTAGGACTCGTGGGGATCCCTAAGTGTGTCGCTCCCTTTTGTGAATCGTAAGGATCTCACGCGGGTATTTTCTCCTTATAAGGTCGAGAGAATCTTGTGCATAAATTTTTTACGAGTCTGCGTCCTTGCGGGTTTTCACAAACTCGCCGGCGGTCCTGCTGTCTTTACTCACGGAGCCCTTTCGGGTTTTCATCCGTGCCTATTTCGCTTGTGGACATACTGTTTCTTTTTCTTTCTTTTTTTTTGACAACGAGATTGCGCCCTTTCAGGTTTTCACAAGCTCGCCGGTAGCTCTGTTGGTTTTTACTCACGACGCCCTTTCGGGTTTTCATCCGTGCCCATTTCGCTTGTGGACGTACCTTTTTTTTTAAACAACGATGAAACCCTCAAAGATAGTTTCGCCGCATGTGACCCATTTGTTTGCCAGTGGGATTTGAGTTGCAGTCCTCACCGCTGGGACTTGTGGACTTGAATTCTACTATCGCCGTGTTTGCGGCGACGTACTTAGTTTAAGGACATTATGGTACATTGTTAGTTTAGGGACATCTCGGTCCACAACTAGTTTAAGGATGCTGCGGTCCATGGGGATTTTGAGACGGTTTTGCCGGATACTACTTACAGAGTCCTGACTCAAGAAGATAGCGAGCGGACACGAGCGTCATCATCTATCATTAACCTGAGTTGTAACTCGTCAGGGGTAGTATTTCTTAAGGAATCGGCCGTTTATTGGTCGGAAGGGTCTTTCACCATGCATGTTCATGAGCAAGTAGGCCCCACCTTGGTAGACCTTGTCTATGATGTACGGGCCCTCATAGTTTGGCTCGAATTTCCCTCACATTGTACAGTTGGGGATCGCAGGTCTTTTTACGACTAGCATGAGTTCGCTTTAGCGGAATGTTCTTGGCCTAGTCAGTCTTTCGTATGAGTGTGTCATCCTTACTTTGTAAGCTTCCAGTTTTTGTTGCGCTATGAGGCGAGTTTCATCGAGGGCATCGAGCTCCTCGAGCCGAAGATGGGCGTTTTCTTCATCCGCCAGCTCATATCGAACTGCCACTCGTAAAGAGGGTAGCTCTATCTCCAAGGGAAGTACCGCCTCCGTGCCGAATACCAATGCGAATGGCATTGTATTCATGGCTGTTTTGAACGTGATTCGATACGCCCAGAGAGCTTCATGCAGTCTCTCGTGCCAGTCACTTTTATTTCTGGACATCGTTTTCTTTACAATCTTCGTCAAGGTCTTGTTGAAAGCTTCAGCTAGACCGTTAGCTCGGAGAATATAGACTGAAGAGTATCTCCAATCTATATTATGCTGCTGTGCAAAGGGGCTGATCTTATGGCTCCTGTAGGTTGGTCCATTGATTGAGAGAGATTTGTGTACGTGCGTTTTAAAATTTAAATTTACTTCAATCAAGACGGTGTTGCTTGGTAACTAGCCGGTTGAGTACGGGTCGGTCCACAGGGAAAATGTGTTCTTTCTTTAAGTTCTAACGAGTTAAATCCTATTTGTGGTAGGTTTGTTTTAAAATCTAAGAATGAGATTCAATTGATTCAAGGTCTTGCTAGGGTTAGGATTAGGTTAGTTTGGAATAGGGATTCTACTCACTGCTTTTAATGTCCTAGTTAAGAATTTAGGTGTTAGGGTAATAGTCAACAAAGGGGATTAGCACGACTAGGAAGAAACGTAGTCTCTTCCTTTTGGTTCTTGTCCGTCCTTTCTTGACTCTTAGCCCTAACCTCCGGTTAATTCAACCACAACCGGTCTAACTAGGGGATCACCTCTATCATGTAGGATAGGGTGCCGTAGTGAGCGGTGTGTGGTTACATTAACTAGAGTCCTAATTAAATTATATGGGAAAGAAAAGGAGTGAGAGAGATTTCCTTCTCTCAAACCTTCCCTATCTTAACCCTAACAAGTGAGAAATTACTCACTCATTAGGAAAGTGACAATCAAATTCATTTTTTTATATATTAGAAAACTAAATTGCAGATAATAAAGAACAGATAAGAAATTTCAGGAATTAAAATTCAGATTAAAAAATGCAAGATAGAAAGGAAACTTACTTTATTGATACCTCTTCAACGGTTATAAGGAAATTAAAAAATTTTAAATCTACGAATTAAAAAGAGGATGCCTAATTAGGCTTTCGGCTTTCCTATTTATAGATAGGAGAAACCCTAGGTTTTACATCTGATCCATATTTGAATTTACAAGACTACCCTAAGAAAGCCGGATCAAAGCACTAACACCCACCGACACGTGCACCGACACGTGCACTGCATGACCGCGGTTCCGCGAAAGCCAGCCATGTTTGGCCGCGGTTCCGCGGCCGTATTGTGGGCTCTTGGGCTCAATTCTTCAGTGATGCTTCATGTTGCTTTTTCCTTCTTTTTTCTTCACTTGGTTCCTCAGAATTTTTTCTACGTTCTACAGATTTCCAACAGTGCAGAATTATGTGGACTTTTACCGTGAGCTTCGCGTTGAAGTCTTGAATCTTGTGCTACCCTTGTGCTTTGGGCATTGAACTATCTACTGATCTTCATTTGTTCCTTGAACTGGTAGGCGGCATCATATGGATTCATCTATTGTTGGTCGTGGTCTCACATTTGTAACGTCTTTTCATGAATTTCACTGTATTGATCTGAGAACCTGTAACCTGCAACTATTTAGCAGACATGGATCAAAAGCACCTATTTATTTGTAATGTAATTAAGAATGGGCGATATAATAATGCAAAATTCTGATATGAACAAATACCCCCAAACTTATCTTTTGCTCGTCCCGAGCAAAGCCAATTTTATTCTCAAAAATTCCTAACCTCACTTTCGCAGGGAATCGCGATTGCACCGAGCTTGTGCAACAAGCCGTTAAACCTCTAGGTGTCCCCAGTAGGAGGAGTGTTGTCTCCTGAAGGTTTTCAGCGGATACTACCCACAAAATCCGATCAATTTGGCCTGTTGATTTTCATTCTTCAATTTGGTATTCTAGCAAAAAATTCTATTATTTTCAACTTAGAAATCATCAACCCGTATTTTTCACACTCACTTTTCATTTAACATAAGATCGTATATGTTCTGCAAATTTATTAAGCTTTCAGCATCTTTTAAATTTTCCTTCTAAGGTTCCATCTCAACTTAGGAATTTTTATCATCTCTACTGAAGGTATAAGCCTTATCTTTCATTCCTATCTCTTATCCAAACCCTAATCATATACCCCTACATGTGTGTGATTATCACCCATACACTTGGAAATTCAATTCAAGCAATCATACCCTTGTCCATCGTCCAAAGTACTTTTAGTTTGTGAATTTTAGATGAATTTGCTCACCCATTCTTCATGCGTCCGTTAATACTTCTTGAGATACTAACGACCGATTAAAAAATGAGTTCGCGCATTTAGGCGTAATTCCTCCTCTTGCAATACCTAAGGCTTAGCAGTGACTCCCAAACCAGTTGGTCTAAGGCACTAGGTGATAAAGCACCCTCGCTATATTTTTTATTTATGCGGCCTTAAGTAATCACAAAACCAGTGTTCATTTTTTTTATTTTATCTCTTTATTCACACTTGTCCTTTTATTTTATTTCCTTCATACCAAGGATTTTAGACAAGAGCATTTCAAGGTATCCTCTACTATCCCAAATTTCAAGGTGCGTGTATGTGCGAGTTGTAGGGTATATATTTTCAGAATTTAGACTTAAGGTTCGGTATTATTTTTCAGATTTACACTTCAATAAAAATTTCAATACTCATCCCTTATTTTGACTTAGCCCAAGAACTGAACTCAAAATTTGCCTATTTCTAAATAAACTACAAGGTTATATGTTTTCTACAGTTAAACTTTAAGAAAGGCTATTTTTAGGGTTTTTAATTTACTGAGTTCAGGTTCTAGTTTTTTCCTACTATTCAACCGTCTTGTCGAACTTAAGTCTAATATGGCCAAAATTGAATTTTTTCAATTTTTATAATTTTTAAAATTTTAAATTTTTTTATTTGATTATATATATATATAAAGATGCAATGCGGAATTAAATATGCAAAGAAAGAAAAAAAACAAATATGTACAAAAATAAAAAATATGCAATGCAATGATAACTATTTACAAACCACCTCCACCCCCAAACTTATCAAAAGCAATGCCCTCACTGCTCATGCCCACGTCGTCCCCTTGAACGTGAACGGGAACGTTCCTCTCTCGCCAGCAGGGTGGTCATGCCGTGTTCTATTTCTGTCACTCGCTGATCCAGGTTGGTCACCATCCCTATTAATCTGTCTATCCCCCTAGTGGCTTTCCTAAGTAAACGTGTATGTGCTGCGGGGGTAAGCTCTTCCTCGCTCGCGATCGAGCTGGAGCTGGGTGTCTTGGCGGGTACATCCTTGGCCGGCTCAGTGCGCGACCATACATCATTTAAGCGTGTGTAGGACGTGGATACGCCCTCAATAAGAGGTCTAATAGGGATCCCTCCATGCATATAAAACTCAAATTCCTCCACAGGGAGGAAATGGCGACACAGTTGTGTCACCAACATAGGGCATGGATAATTTGCAGCCCTCTTGCCCGCACCAATCGAATGAAGTAATACCGTGCATATATCATAGCTGGGGTTCCTAGTCATCAAGGTGTGCACGATATGAAGGGACAGTGTGAAAAATGTCGTATCGTGTGCGAACTACCAAAAATATTATTTTGTGCCCAACGACATACAGTTAATACGTTCGCAAAAAAGGTTCTAGCCTGGTTGCCCTTGCGTGGCTCCCTCGAACAATCATTACCCATTAAGGGTAGGTAATCCTCGAATTTGAGGGGTTGGTCATGAGTAGGTAGTCTAGGTATTAAGGTGACTTCATGAATGAAGTCCCTATCGATTATTATTTCCCTATCCCCCCAAATCAACCTAATGTAACCATGTTGTGAGAGGCAACCTTCTTCCATGCACTCGTAAAATCGGGTGACGAGATCCGGAAGCGCGAAGGAATTTGGATGGTTGAAAAATAAAAAGTTCCACCCACGCCTTCAGATCTCGTCACCGAAATAGCTACCATAGACCGTGTGCAAACATTTGTGAGAAATCTCTCTCAAATTGCAAAGTGGGTGCCATCACAGAGAGTAATAATTTTTTTTAAAATTTAACAGAGAGGATCTGAATGTGCAAACCTCCTCTGAAGTTTTCAGAGGGAGACGACACCAAGGAGCGGCGGAAGCACGGCGCAGAGGGGGCTTCAACGGCGGAAACGCGGCGGCGCGGGGAGATCTCGCTGCAGAAATTTGAGCGGCGGCTAGGGTTTTGAAGAAATGAGAAATTAGGGTTATGAAAGTTCAGAGGAGGGGTCGGGTTCTATTTATAGGGGGTGTTTTGGTTATTTGCAAAAAGAGCCTCTTAAAAAGAGGAAATTATTTGTAAAAAAAATTATTTATTTTTTTCTTCTAAAATTTTACAAAAATACCCCCAAAAATTGGAATTTTTTTTATTTTCAATTTTTTTATTTTGTTTTTATATAATTACAAATGGTACATACCCCCAAACTTGTTTGAAACAATGTTTCCACTGTTTATGATAATCGAAATTTGAGGGTAGATGGAGGAAGATCAGTCAATGTAAATCGGCTCCTGCAACAACAGGAGCTCCTCCGAAGGGTCCGCGGTGAGGAACGGTTTAATTCGATGTCCGTTCACCTTGAATAGTGAACCGTCCTCAGGATTTTCTAAATCGACCGCACCGTGCGGATATACGGTACGTACAAGAAATGACCCTTTCCATCGAGATCTGAGCTTGCCGGGATGGAAATGTAGCCGGGTGTCGTAAAGTAAAACCTGTTGACCAGGTTTGAATGATTTGCGCATAAGGTGTTTATCGTGAAACACCTTCATTCGGTTTTTGAAGACAACCGCGTTCTCGTAAGCTTCATCCCGAAACTCGTTCAATTCATTTAATTGCAGCTTTTTATGGCTGCCCGCATCTCCTAGAGATAGATTCAACTCTTTTATTGCCCAAAATGCTCGATGCTCAATTTCAACTGGAAGGTGGCAAGCCTTTCCATAAACAAGCCTATATGGAGATATGCCAAGATCGGTCTTATAGACAGTTCGAAATGCCCAAAGGGCATCAATAAGTTTTGAAGACTAATCTTTACGGTTTTTGGAAACCGTTTTCTCCAATATCTGTTTAAGCCGATTTGAAATCTCAGCTTGCCCACAAGTTTGGGGATGATAGGGCGTTGATAGCTTGTGATTAATGGAATATTTCCGCATTAAGGACTCGAAAGTCCTATTACAGAAATGAGTTCCATTATCACTGATGATTGCTCTGGGGTGCCTAAACCGAGAGAAAATATTTTCTTTGAGGAATCTAGCAACAACCTTATTGTCATTAGTTCGGCTGGGCACAGCCTCGACCCACTTTGAAACATAATCAACAGCGAGGAGAATATACATGTTCCCAAAAGAATTGGGAAACGGTCCTATAAAATCTATCCCCCAAACATCAAAAATTTCCACAATCAATATTGGTTGGAGCGGCATTTCATTTCTCCTCGATATCCGGCCCAAGTGTTGGCATCGGGAGCATGTCTTGCAGTAATCATGTGCGTCTTTAAAAAGTTGTGGCCAGTAGAAGCCACACTGCAAGATCTTTTCGGCTGTCTTTTTAGGGCCAAAATGCCCGCCACACGCTTGATCGTGGCAGAATGACAGCACGCTCTTAAACTCATTGTTGGGGACACACCGACGAATGATTTGGTCAGGACAGTATCTGAATAGATATGGTTCATCCCAGTAAAAGTGTTTTACCTGGGATAGGAATCGGAGTCTGTCCTGATTCGACCATTCATTTGGTATAAGTCCGGTGGCTAAATAATTCACAATATCTGCGAACCAAGGTTCGCATGATATAGTCAAGAGCTGCTCATCTGGAAAAATATCTTTTATAGGAAATTGAAGCGTCGGCGAAGAAGGGAGGCGTGAAAGATGGTCGGCGACTACGTTTCCGCATCCTCTCTTGTCTTTGATGACAAGGTCAAACTCTTGCAGTAAGAGGATCCAACGTATCAGCCGAGATTTAGCGTCCTTCTTCACAAAAAGATGGCAAAGAGCTGAATAGTCAGTGTAAACGAGGACTGGAGAGCCGATTAAGTAGGGCCTGAACTTTTCTAATGCAAACACAACCGCTAAGAATTCCTTCTCGGTTGTTGTGTAATTTAATTGGGCCTCGTTCAAGGTTCGGCTAGCGTAATAAATCACATGCGGCATCTTCTTGATGTGTTGTCCAAGGACAACACCAATGGAAAAATCAGATGCATCATACATAATTTCAAATGGATGCGTCCAGTCGGGAGATGAAAGAATTGGAGCAGAAGTAAGTGAGTTTTTCAATGACTCGAACGCCTTCATACAACTTGAGTCGAAATCAAATGTGGTGTCCTTAGCCAACAAAAAAGTCAAGGGTCTAGCAATCTTGCTAAAATCCTTGATGAACCGTCTATAGAAACCGGCATGGCCAAGGAAGGCTCGAATGTCTCGGACGCATTTGGGTGGAGGGAGATTGGAAATGACTTCAATCTTAGATTTATCTACCTCAATGCCATTTTGCGAGATGATATGTCCTAAGACAATACCTTCTCGTACCATGAAGTGGCACTTCTCCCAATTTAAAATAAGGTTCTTATCCTTACACCGGGTAAGGACTGCATCGAGATGTAGCAAACACTCATCAAAGGAGTCGCCGAAAATGGAGAAATCATCCATAAAGATCTCCGAGAATTTTTCCACCATGTCTGAAAAAATACCCATCATACACCACTGGAAGGTAGCGGGTGCATTGCATAACCCAAAGAGCATGCGACGGTAAGCAAACGTACCGAAAGGACAAGTGAATGTGGTCTTGTCTTGGTCCTTTTCGGCGATGGGAATTTGATTATAGCCGGAGTAGCCATCCAAAAAGCAATAGTATTCGTGTCCAGCTAATCGTTCTAGCATTTGGTCAATGAAAGGTAATGGAAAGTGGTCTTTCCGTGTCGCAGCGTTGAGTTTTCTATAATCGATGCATACTCGCCACCTAGTTTGGGTGCGAGTAGGGATTAACTCATTCGCCTCATTAGTTATGACCGTTATGCCCGATTTCTTTAGGACAACGTGATGGGGCTAACCCACTGGCTATCAGAGATAGGGTAAATGATACCACTATCTAAACATTTTACAATCTCCTTTTTAACAGCCTCCTTCATTACTGGGTTGAGTCGTCTCTGTGGATCCCTTGCTGGCTTGGCATCATCCATCATATGAATATGATGTTCAACTATTAAGGGACTAATCCCCTTGATGTCCGCCATAGTCCAGCCAAAAGCTTGTCGATTGCTTTGTAAGACCGTTAAAAGGGCTTTCTCTTGCTCGGGGGCTAGAGAAGCCAATATGATAACAGGAAGGGTCTCATTCTCGCCTAAGTAAGCGTATTTAAGGTGAGACGGCAATAGCTTGAGTTCGAGTGTTGGAGGCGAAACAATTGAAGGTAAAATCGGTGAAATTGTCTCAAACTCGAAGGATTCCAACAGAGGTTCAAAACGAGTGTAAGCAACCGAGTCGGATGGTTCAGTTAACTCATCCGAAAATTCAAAGGATTCAAACTCGGGTGGTGATGGTTCAAGATCGTTCAAGAAAGTGAAACACTCGTAGTCATTATCGGGCGTGAAAGCAGTTTCAGATTCAAGGAGGAACGCACTAGTGGCGTCAAAATTGTTGTGATCGAACAGAAATTTCTCGAGCTCACTGTCCTCCTGGGTGATCTCTTGGATCGAGCAAATATCAAGTATATTAGCATTAGGTTCGGAGGGCTGATTCCCCAACTTAAAAATGTTGAGCTCAATTGTCATATTTCCAAAAGATAGGTTCATCGAACCATTTCGACAATTGATCACCGCATTAGAAGTTGCAAGGAATGGTCGACCAAGTATCACCGGAATTTGACTCCGGGGGTTAGCTACAGGTTGTGTGTCCATAACAATGAAATCAACGGGGAATATGAAATCCCCTACTTTAATTAACACATCCGCTAACTCACCCCTAGGATGGGTGATGGATCGGTCGGCCATTTCGAGAGTACAATGTGTGGGTTTCAGCTCTCCAACGCCTAATTGCTCATATACTAAATAAGGAAGCAGGTTAACACTGGCACCAAGATCTAAAAGTACGCGGTTGATGTTCTTATCCCCAATAGTTATTGAAATTGTAGGACAGCCAGGATCCTTTCGTTTTTGAGGTAAAGGTTGGGTAAGAGCATCACTTACTGCACTAGCCAAGAAAACTTTCTTAGGTACCTGTGATTTCCTTTTCTTGGTGCATAAGTCTTTTAAAATTTTAGCGTAAGAAGGGACTTGTTGGATTGCATCCAAGAGGGGTATGTTAATGTTAACCTATTTAAATAACTCCACAATCTTCTCCATTTGTGGAGTTTGTTTATTGGATCTCAACCTGTTTGGAAATGGAACATTTTGAAAATTGGTTGAGTCCAATGTTTATGGAGGAGATTGCGGAGTTGGAAAGGATCCCGGTATTGGTGTTTTTGTGGAGTGAGATATGGGTCCGTTCGGAGTAGTAGAAGAATTAGAGCCTTGTGAAGAATGGAGAACAAGCTCTGAAGATGAAGAAGAAGATGAAGAAGAAGAAGCGGCGGCCGGGGTGTCATCATTAGTGCCCACATTATTGTGCAATATCCCTTCAGATCTCAATGTAGTCACGGCACTCACATTATGGTTTTGTTGTTCATGAGCAACATGCGCGTTTTTTGGGTGACCAGGATTTGGCAGTGGTTAAGATGGAACCTCCCCCTTCTCTCGCTCGCTAAGAGCAGTATTCAGTTGTGCAATTTGGGCTTCAATGGTTTTGATACTTTGCCCATGTGATGCCGTGTGTTGCACCAAAGACTGAATGGAAGACTGGATGTTGGCTGAGGATTGAGTTGATTGTTTTAAAAACGCCTCCAGACTTCGTTCTAGCGAGAAAACCTTATCGTTATTTGGCTGAACAAAATTGTTTTGAGGAAAAGAGTTGATTGGTGCAAAATTGTTCGTTTGATTTTGATAAGGTTGGGGTTGGAAAGGTTGCTGATATTGAGTTTGTTGAGGGGCTTGTTGTTGAGGATGAGGCCTCTGGAAATTGTTGTTGCCTTGGAATTGTTGTTGATTTTGATTCCAAGCAAAATTGGGGTGGTTCCTCCAACCAGAATTGTAAGTTGAAGAGTATGGATCATTTCTCTATCTTTGCTGAAAGGCAGTATTGACTTGATCCTGTCCTTGAGCAGGTGGGTTGTAAGGACACTCTTCGGTCAAATGGGATGGATCCGAACAACAAGCGCATATAGTGCGAGGGGGTAAAGCAGGGGCAGGAGAAGGCGATGAGAATTTGCTCTCAATTGCTTCTAGTTTTCGTGTAATTGCGGCCATTTCGGCTTTCATTGCAATTGATATATCAAGTTGATGAACACCTGGCCTAGACGGACCAGCGGAAGTAGATGAAGTGGATGAAGCGGTCTGTCTAGTGCTTTCCCACTGAAGTGTTTGTTCAGCAAGATCGTCGAGAAATTGCTAAGCTTCCTCGTCAGATTTGGTTAGGAAATGACCTTGACAAATGGTTTCCAGCAACTGCTTAGTTGCTGGGTTCAATCCTTTGTATAAAGTTTGGCAAAGTTGCCATCTCTCAATACCGTGATGAGGGAACTGAACGAGGAGGTCTTTAAATCGTTCGAAACACTTCCAAAAAGGTTCGGAAGGAAGCTGGGAAAATTGGTTAATTTCATTACGAATTCTCGTGGTCTTGTGATGTGGGTAAAATTTTTTAAGAAATGCCTTAACAAACTCTTCCTAACTGTTTATAGAATGCGATGCTGTACTATATAGCCACTTTCAGCTAGGTCACATAATGTGAAGGAATGACTCGTAGCCTTATAGCATCATCGGACAGTTGGGTGGTCTTCATCATTGCGCAAACATTCTGGAATTTGTTAATGAAGATATAGGCATCTTCGGATTCCAGCCTGTGAAATTTGGGCAACATGTTGATGAAGTGGGGCTTAATTTCGAAATTATCCCCATTAGCCGGCGGGAGTGAAAGACAAGTAGGAAGTGCGGAGCGGGTGGGATAGAAACGATCCTGGAGCGCGATTCGCTGTGGTGCTTCAACGGGAGGGTGTTGTGGGTTATTCACACCCAGTTGAGGTGGAATCAGTCCCGAGGTAAGTAAAGGGTTGTTAGAATTGAATCCTGACATCTCTTTAGAAGATGATGAATGTGAAGATGAAGGTAAAGATGAAAAGGAAGTGGAGGGAGTTTCGACTTCGGAGTCGAACGCGTCGTCAGTAGCGACTAACGAGACACGGACTAAACGGGCGCTAGTGTCCCTAGTCCGACCGGACATATACTAAACAAGTTGTAGTGTAGTCAAACGTAGAATGTGAGGGTAAGAAAACGTCAATGGGAAATGTGGGTGGAGGTAGGGTGCAATGAAATTCTAGCGAAAAATGGCAAGTTTTTTGTAAAAATTTTGTTTTGTGTTTTTTAATTATTTTTTATAAAGAGTTTTGCAAAAATTTTGTACGGAACTACGAAACACTTTCAAACAATCACAATTTTAAGTATGCACAATCAAGCCTAAAGCTAGGGTCTCCTAAGTCAACTAGACTGCTCCTAACTGGTCCAAAGAGACAAGTTATGATATATCTCTCAAATCGCCTCTTCACCGCCAATTGTGGTCAGGTAAGCACAAGTGAAGAAAGGAGGGTTCCGCTCACAAATCACCGTGAGACGGGCCTTTTAAAATTACCTTTCTCACTTGTCTAGCCTAGGCACCACAAAGTCAGGTTTAGATAAACAATTGAATGCCCACAACCTTCCTCTGTTCTAGTGAGCGCGACAGTCCTTAATTGGCTGAGTCTAGATATTTTTTTAATTAACTCGAGGGTGATGCATATACTTTTTGTGATTTCTGGGGTCTTAGGAAGGGTAATGAAATCCCCACCCAATCTTGATTGGTGTTATAGCCCCTTAGATTCCATTTTAAAAATGCAAAGCAGGAACACACAAAATCTAAAACACTTGCCAAAAATTTTTCTTTTTATTTGCGGCGCAAAGAATCCTGCATAAAATGATTTATTGGAGAGGGAGAAGAAGTTTTGCGTAAAGAACCCTGCAGGAAAAATTTTCAGTAGAGATCAGGGGGTAGGAGAGAAGACAAAAATACTAACAGAGAAATTTTGGGGTGCTAACGTCAGCAGTTGACCGCAGAACCGCGGTCAAACGCTTGATTATGCCGCGTTTCCGCGGCTGTTTGGTACGTTTGGATCTCCAAAATTTTCCTGCGTGCTGTTATAGTTCTCCTCTTGCTGTTCAGATCCTCTGTCCTTGATTTTTTCACCGGGCTTGCTCCAGATCTGAATCAGTCCGTCTTCTTTTCCTGCACAATTCACACAAAAACCGATCAAAAATAACAAGATAGTTTTTTATGTATTTTTTTTTCAATTTTTATATTTTTTTATTTAATTAACCTGAAATTACAAAAAGAAAATAACTACCGTTTCCCCGGCAACGGCGCCATTTGATTGAAAGAGATTTGTGTACGTGCGTTTTAAAATTTAAATTTACCGCAATCAAGACGGTGTCGCTTGGTAGCTAACCGGTTAAGTACGGGTCGGTCCACAGGGAAAATGTGTTCTTTCTTTAAGTTCTAACGAGTTAAATCCTATTTGTGGTAGGTTTGTTTTAAAATCTAAGAATGAGATTCAATTGATTCAAGGTCTTGCTAGGGTTAGGATTAACTTAGTTTGGAATAGGGAATCTACTCACTGCTTTTAATGTCCTAGTTAAGAATTTAGGTGTTAGGGTAATAGTCAACAAAGGGGATTAGCACGACTAGGAAGAAACGTAGTCTCTTCCTTTTGGTTCTTGTCCGTCCTTTCTTGACTCTTAGCCCTAACCTCCAGTTAATTCAACCACAACCGGTCTAACTAGGGGATCACTGCTATCATGTAGGATAGGGTGCCGTAGTGAGCGGTGTGTGGTTACATTAACTAGAGTCCTAATTAAATTTTATGGGCAAGGAAAGGAGTGAGAAGGATTTCCTTCTCTCAAACCTTCCCTATCCTAACCCGAACAAGTGAGAAATTACTCACTCATTAGAAAAGTGACAATCAAATTCATTTTTTAAATATTTTTTTATATATTAGAAAACTAAATTGCAGATAATAAAGAACAGATAAGAAATTTCAGGAATTAAATTCAGATAAAAAAATGCAAGATAGAAAGGAAACTTTCTTTATTGATGCTTCTTCAACGGTTACAAGTAAATTAAAAAAAAATTTAAATCTACGAATTAAGAAGAGGCATGCCTAATTAGGCTTTCGGTTTTCCTATTTATAGATAGGAGAAACCCTAGGTTTTACATCTGATCCATATTTGAATTTACAAGATTACCCTAAGAAAGCCGAGTCAAAACACCGACACCCACCGACACGTGCACCGACACGGCCGCGGTTCCACGGCAGAAAGCCATGTTTGGCCGCGGTTCCATGGCCGTATTGTGGGCTCTTGGGCTCAATTCTTCAGTGATGCTTCATGTTGCTTTTTCCTTCTTTTTTCTTCACTTGGTTCCTCAGAATCTTCTCTACTTTCTTCCAGATTTCCAACAGTACAGAATTATGTGGGCTTTTACCGTGAGCTTCTCGTTGAAGTCTTGAATCTTGTGCTACCCTTGTGCTTTGGGCATTGAACTGTCTACTGATCTTCATTTGTTCCTTGAACTGGTAGGCGGCATCATATGGATTCATCTATTGTTGGTCGTAGTCTCACATTTGTAACGTCTTTTCATAAACTTCACTGTATTGATCTGAGAACCTGTAACCTGCAACTATTTAGCAGGCATGGATCAAAAGCACCTATTTATTTGTAATGTGATTAAGAATGGGCGATATAATAATCCAAAATTCTGATATGAACACGCATTATCCGAGATGATTCGTCGTGGGGTGCCGAACCGGTAGATGACATGTGTCCAGAAGAAATAGAGGATGTTCTCCATCTTCACATCCCTTAGCGGTACTGCTTCTGCCCACTTAGAGAAGTAATCGGTTGTTGCTAATATGAACCGATGTCCTTTAATTGACGCTAGTTCAATAAGCCCGATTATATCGGTTCCCCACATTTCGAACGGCCAACTAGCCTGTAGGGTTCCTATCGATGGCAGCAAGGTTTCGGGAGGCATCGTCCATGCCATTTTCAAAATTTTTGCCGTTTCAAGGAACTCTAAACTAGAATCATTAACTAGAATATAATACGGAAACAAAAGTAAACCTTTTTACTTCTAAGTGAAATAGAAATACAACCTTTGTAGATCGGTCCTTCACTTCTAAAGCCCCTTGTAATAGTCACTTCACTGCGATCGTTGAACTCCCGGACTCTTGCATGGCTTCACGAGGGGAAAAGAGCGATCATTCTTGAAGTCTTTGAGGCCGAAGATGATCTACGTCGAGGGAATACTAGCTCAAGCTTCTACTTCACTAACTAAAGGATTAGTGAAGCAAACACCCTATACTAAAGTGCTAATCTAGTAGAGGATGATGAAATAGGGAGTTGGCTCACTTTAGAATTATTTTTCTCACAATACTTTCTCACTTGTTTCAAACCCTAGTAAGCTTTAGGCTTAAGGAAGAAGATGAACAAAATGAGAAGAGAATGAAATGATCAAGTGAGAGAGTGAACCATGGTGAGTGAGTATCATATACTAACTCATGTAGAGACATAACCATGGCTAATTAAAATGGTTAGGTTAACAAATATATAAAGTAAAACAAAATGAGTGGACTTTGTCAAAGCATTCACAAGCTTCTATAAGCTTCATGCACAAAACAAATAATCCACTAATTTTGATTTACTTTAAACATTAAAACCACACCACTTTAATTAGTATGGTGTATGTCTCATACACCCATGTAGTGTGTATCAACAACCATGACACACACACACACAAAATAAACAATGCACATCAATATATATCACATATATATTACATGTACACACAAGTGAGAAAAGAATGCTTAAGTGAGCTAATGTTAGTTAATGTAAATTAGTATATCAAATATATAATTATACACTAAATTATCAAATCAACACTTGATTTAATAATCCGGCTATATCTCATATAACCGACTAACACTAAATGTACCAACTTATCGAATCAACACTTGATTCGATAACCCGGCTATATCGCATATAACAGACCGATACAAAAGTCGCGAGAATAGAATACGGTATCACATACACGCATTATTCTCGGTCCCGCACATATCACATATGTGCACCTATTTCGTTTTACCTGAGCCAGAAAAACCTCTATGTAGGACTCTAAACACTCGTCAATACGCCGGCAGTAGGTGATGATCACATCAAGCACCCACAAGACGTCAGCGGTACTAGCTGGACGTAACGGCTATCCGGGTATTGAGCGATCAGAAGATCAGCAAGCAAGCCCACTCCAACTCCTGCAAAAGCCTGACGGTAACACTTGTCGTACAGTCCAGTCTCCTTGTCTGATATGTCGCATATCAAGTCTAGGAGTGGTAAACGTCAGACCCCAATAACCGATAAGTCATGCCGATGTGAGGCTCATAACTGATCGAGAAACTACTGGTAACACTTACCAGTAAATCTCTAAATCAGCCATGGCCAGGGACTTCCCTGTTATGGCCAATCGAGCACAGCGCAACATCAACTCCCAATACCGGGAGAGACGAAACCTCTCCTATCGCTTATTGCCTCCATGTGACTCGGGACTGTACCCAAAAACCACCGTTTTGCACGCCCTCTTGGAGATAAGGTGGAAATCAAAGTATAGTGGGAATCACACAAGACTCTATGACGATCTCGGTCTACAGACTAACCTGTACCAGTGTCACCAGAGAACTGCCATCTGACGTGAGGTATAATACCATCTGGGAGTTCTCGACAAGTCCGTCCAGTGTACCCAGTCTCCACTGAGCACCCGTATACCATCTCTGATGTCAAACACCAATGGATATGGGATCATCCATCGCCCATCTCATGGGTCGATAAGCGTACACACTAGTCTACTCTGGTATATCGATGCCCCGTCTAGATACACCTACGACTAGGGACATTAAAGGATGAACTTATGGACTACCATGGCCCCACTAGTATGATCTACATCATAGTCCTGGTAGTCAAGTACACATCCTAAGGGCTTTACCAACATGTAACCATAAGACAGTATCAAGAGACAAGTATACATGTTAAGATAAAAAGCAACCAGATATCATACTATCATGTCGAGCAAGAAAGTCCTCTCTATATATGTCCAAGCATCCATTATAATATACATCATATGTACAATACTGGCCTCTAGGGCATACATAAAACTAACATAGCCAATGTTGGGTGTAGCGGATTCGGATGCTGGTGGATGAAGTCCCCGTGAATTTAGCATGAGTGACACTGCTTCGCATATTCGAAACAGTCTTGAATCATCGTGGGCCAATAATAACCCATTCTTTTGATCTTCAGCTTCATTTTTGGCCCGGCTTGATGAGAACAGCAGAGTCCATCATGCGTCTCTTTGACGACTCTCCTTACTTCTTCCAGTCCCAGGCACCTTAGCCAAAAACTGTCGAACGATCTCTTATATAGAGAGTATCATCTCTTATCTGATGTCTTGACGATGCGTCTTCGGGTGTCCGATGGGATTTGAAGCAGTCTATGAAGACTTCCCTCCGGTCCTTAACCCTTTCTTCATTTTCTATTTAGAGGACCGCTTGTTTGGTTGCTTCTTTTCTTTCAGATGGCTCTGGAGATATTTCTGCCGACGCGAGAATCTGCCGGCTTTGCACAATGATCATTACGTCATCGAGGTTTTCGTCGGCCAATTCTTTAGCGAGATTGACCAACGCATCCGCCTTGCTATTTTCCGTCCGCAGTATGCTTTCCACGTTGTAGGAAGGAACTTGAGTCAGCAGTTGCCGCACTTTTTCGCCATATTTTACCAGCTCTGGTTTACTCGTCTGATAGTCGCCATTTACTTGGCTAACAACCTGCTGGGAGTCTCCATATATGAGGAGGTTTTTGATCCCCATGTCGACAGCGATCTCAAGACCCGCTATCAAAACTTCATATTCCGCTTCGTTGTTTGTTCTTGGCTCTGTTAAGGAAAGGGCAAAACGTATTATCCCTCCTTGCGGAGTTACGAAGATAAGATCCTTTAATTATGGGGGTGTTTTGCTTTCGCTTCTTCATGGAAGACGCTCCGTCGAAGTAGAGTTCCCATTGGACATTATTTTCCTCTGTCTTTCCTTCGATTGTGTCGAACGCGTGTTCATATGGCAATTCGTAATTTAAGGGAGAATCAGCTGGTATCGGATGCTCAGCGAGAAAGTCGGCGATAACCTGGCCTTTTACTGCCTTGAGAGGTCGATATATTATCGAGAACTCCATCAAGAGGAGGGCCCATTTGGCAAGCCTTCCTGTTCATATGGCTCTTGACATCAAATATTTGAGAGGGTCCACCCTTGATATGAGATGGACCTCATGTGCCAAGGCATAGTGCCTGAGCTTCGTTATTGCGAAGATCAATGCAAGGCAATGCTTTTCAATGGGGGAGTAGTTGTTTTCTGCCCCCAGAAGGACTCGACTCAAATAATAGAGAGCTTTCTTCTTCCCTTGGTCGTTATCATGTGCCCATAGTGCGCCTAGAGAACCTTCAACGGCTGTTGTATACAGGCTGAGGGGCTTTCCCTTTACCGGAGCGGTCGGTACCGGCGGATTCTGCAGGTATTGCTTGATTTCATCCAGTGCACTCTGGCATTTACGATCCCAAACGAACGGGGTCCCCTTCTTCATTAGATGGTTGTAGGGACGGCACTTGCCGGAGAGGTTGACTTGGAGTTTGACACCTGTTTAGGCATCAGTATCGCTACAAGTGGGATATTTCCAGGAGCGACTCATCATTTGCCTTGAGAAGACTCGGAATTTGATACCGATTTAGGCATCAGTATCGCTACAACTGAGATAGTGCCAGGAGCGAATTATCATTTACCCCTGTCGATTTAGACAAAGGTGGCTTAGTAGACAGGGTTAGGATCCTGTCGACTAAGACTTTTGACTTTATGAGCCGTAAGGGTCTTATAAAGGGTTTTCTCCCCACGAGTCGTGAGGATCTCGTAGGCGTATTTTCTCCTTAAGAATCATGGGGATTCCTAAGTGATGTCTTCTCTTGTAAGTCGTAAGGATCTTCCAAGAGTGTTTTCTCCTTATAAGTCGAGAGGACATACGAGTGTTATTCATCATATGGGGATATTTCTTGCCATTTGTAGAACTTGGCAAAGAACTATGTATTCGTGCCCCTGGATTGTATACAAGGGCAATATGGACCGCCTGTAGGGCAATTTGGGGGATATGACGGCTTAAGAACAGGTCCAGATCCTTGTAACTTAAGGCTTTTGAATCCTATGAGCCGTGAGGGTCTCACAGAGGGATTCTCCTTATGAGTCATGAGCATCTCATAAGTGTATTTATTTTAACGAGGTTGCGCCCTTCCGGTTTTTTCACAAGCTCGCGCGGCAGTTTTGCTGTTTTTACTCACGACGCCCTTTTGGGTTTTCATCCGTGCCCATTTTGCTTGTGGCCATACCGATTTTTTAGCGAGGCATTCCACTAGATTGTAGGACCTTTTTGTAGGCCCCTTAATATCCTTCCTGTCTTTTGAGAAGAAAGGACTATTGTACATAGAAATTCTTCCGTCAGTGGGGAATATGCCCCCTGTGTATATCTCGGGGGGAACGAGTACCCACGTCGTTACTATTTTGGCGACAGGTTGCTTCAGAGCCGTTTATTTTTATTGAGCGTAGGCGAAAAACGCCATCTTGCCTCCGCTTTTCACTTGTCCTCATCAAATGAGAAAGTGTCTTGACCCATTTGATCCAATCGAGCCATTTTATCCATAAGTTCTTAAAAGGTCGTCGGCTTGAAGAGGGCCATATACGAGGACGCCTTTGAATTTGGGTCAACGGTGGCTATGAGCATTCCCATGGCTGCAACTTCATCGATGCGTTGCTTGTATTTGACCAGAGATTTCGCTATCGGGTAATATATTGAACCCAAGCCTCATTCGGTCTAACCCTTTCGTTGACCAGCGCCGTCACGGTAATATGTTCGTACTCATTAGCGAATCCCTGACAGAAGAGAATATCCATTTCGTTGAATCTCTTCACGAAATCATTTGGGAGTTCCGAATACCATACGAAGGCGATGCCCGCCAGACCGCTGACGAACTGTTGGAGGAGTAGTATATCATTCTCTCCAGTGTTACCGCACATGGATTTAAATCGCGTGATGTTCTGGTGAGGATTCTCGGTTCCTTTGTATATGTGGAGTCGGAAGTATGTATTCTGGCGGGTACTGCATTTGATCGTAGCACGCCGGATACGGTCGACCAGTCTTGATTGGCCTGTTTGATACTTCACTGGCATAGTGAGTTTTGATTTGCTGAGCGACATATTCGTTCATCTTTGCTTTTGGAATCATTTCCTCTTCGGCCATTGATGAGACTCGTAGAGGATTTGAAATGTCACCCTTGTCTTTAAGAGCGACTACCGGCAGTTCATTTTCTTGTGGTTTCGATTGATCCATCGTTCCGGACATTTTTGCCGCTTCTTCATCTTTCTTTTTGAGAGCGTAATTTAGGAAATCAATATCCAACTCGTGCTCTGTTCTTTCTCCAGGTGCGTCTTCGAGATTTGCCTTAGACGATGGATTAGCGAGTGATGCCGCTTGAGCAAGTATCTCCTGCAGCTTTTCACGTTGCAGTTGAGCCTTTTTCAGGGACCGAGTATGCGGTCCGTAGTTAATAGATGCTTGAACTTCATCTTTGGAGTTCACCATGTGGACTGCATGAACTGCCATGCCCCCAGACTTAGGGTGTTTGGATTTTTGGCCTTCGGAGTTTGCTTCGGGCATTTGAGCTTTATTAGGTCTCTCTTTTTAGTGAAAAGCCGCTTTAGTTTTAGGAGGAACCGCTGTATCAGGATCCGTCTTGGGATGAATCCCCTTGTATTTGAAAGGGTGATCAGTCGAAAATATTGCATTTTTAACACGTCAATTTCCCTACCATTTGCCCTCATCTAGAAGTGTTCGGTATTAATATAGCACATATTAGCAAAACATCTGTAAAATACCAAATAACTTTTGTTGTATACTAAAACCGGCATTTTTGAGGGAAATTGAGTGTTTATCATTGCATCGCATCATCTTTGTATAGCGCAACACTTGTTTCGAGAATCTGTGCAGGAAATTTCAGGAACAGAGCCCAAATTGTGAAAAGTGCTGAGAAAAATGCGCCAAGTCCAAGACTTGAGATCTGGCAGAAATAGAGAAAGCAAAATGAGATTCAACATATCAGAAAAAGGCCAAAATATCAGCCCAAGAGTGACACAGAAATTTGATGCAGAGAGGGCGCCAAGGCACCGCGGATCCGCGGCTTGTTGATGAGATCACTGTCTCAAATTTCCCCATGTGCTTCATTGTAATGGCCAAATCTTCCAGAAGGCTCCAGAAACACCACGTGGTTTCATCCAGAAGGCTCGGCCTAACAACCTAGCTCTAGAATATTCCCTCCAACTAACTTCTTCTAGAAGCATCTCTCTAACAAACTTTTGGAGGGAAATTTGAAATTTAAATTCTAGATCTAAGGATGAGATGCTTATAAAAGGAGATCTAGATCTAGGGTTTTGAATTAATCTTGATCTCCCCCCACAAGTTGAGTGACACAACTTATAAACCCTAATCCCCAATTCAAAATCCAAAGCCAAAAATCAAGAACTCCGAGTACCAAATCAAGCATGAAGCCTTCAATCCTTTAGAAAGCGACGCCGGACTTCATCGGAGCAAGTGATCCAAGGAGATCCGCGACTCAAGAAGACGAGCGAAGCCGAAATCAACGATCAAGTTCTTTCCTCTTGTAGATCTTGAGAGAATTGTAACAAAATTGTTGATAAATAAAGGTGAAATTTCTATATCTTGCTTTCTTTACATTCTTGCATCATGATTCGATCTCAATTCTTGATTGTGTGTCTTGTTATGATGTTTGAGTAAAACTCCGCTCGTGGAGGAATCGAAACGATCAATAGATGATGATGTTACAAATCTTGAAACGATTCTTAAGTCCTATGAGTTTTGTAAACTCTTGTAAATTGAAAAATCGACGACCTAGTTTGGAGCGATGCTTTCTTGATTGTGTTCGCTCTTAATTAGGGATCCACGATCGATTCTTGAATTTACTAGAGGCTAGAATGTGAATGAAATCAACGAAAGGACAAGGGACGAGAAATCCCTAATTCTCGTTGATCATCATCGATCTAGTATCAATTTCATCGATGGATAAGAACACGTAATCAATAGATTTCATCACGTCTATAGATCCGATCGATTCCTATGAGCCTCACTTCGATTCTTGATTATTGGATTGGATATCATCAATTCTTACATCTTGATTATAATGTTTTCTTGCTATTAGATCTAGATTTTGCTAATTCTTGAAATTCACTTTTAATCTTGAATTGAATTGTTTTCTCTTTTCTTTAATTTTCAATTCATCTAATTCAAATTCGAACAGATCTCACTTTCCCTGTGGACGATCCGCACTCGCTAACGCGCTACATACGACACCGTTATTGATTACGGTCAAAAATATTTTTGGTTGTGATTTCTATATATTTTCTACATACACACAGGAAAACATTCAATCAAAGGGGATTTTTCAGAATTTGGCTGACATCTAGGGGAAGAGGCGCGGTTGACGACAGAGACCTTCACCTGCTTCCACACCTTATATATAGATGAGGAAAGTTGTTTTAGGGAGTGAACTGGTTTCTGCTCTCGTGGGATCTCCATGGGCTACGGAGATTTCTTCAATATTGTGGTAGGAGAATTTTTCTGACCCTTCGCAATAGTTTGAAGCTGTTCCCGGTTGGAATAACATTCACCACTGGGGTTGAAACAGGACCATACGGAGAACCGCCCCCAGCTCATTTTGTATGATGTTGATAAAGACGTCGACCATTTCTTACGGCCGGGATTTGATTAGCCTCAGGATTTTTTCGAGCCTGCCCCCTGTTTCCTTTGAGAGCTTGAATATTCTGCCCCTGCGTCAACCTTGGTCCTTGACAGGTGCCAGTTGTTTGAGAACTGATTCCGTCGGCAAAGCTGCAGCTTGGGGAACCGGCCTATGCAAGACAGACTTCATCTGGGCTTCCTCCATCGGCGTTGAGGCACCGAGGGTGAGAGGTGGGAGTATTGACCTAAAGAGAAGCCCGTTGATTTCTTGAAGAGCCGGATTGCAGAGATTTGAGGCTGCAAGTGGCCCATACTTGACTCCACCAAATATGACAGAGCTTGAGTTGCTAGGGTAGAAGCAAACGCCATTCTTTATAAAGGCGAAACACCGGCTTCAGTATCCCATCACCCAAGGGCAACCACAAACATATATATCGCGATTATTTGATCACGGAAAAAACACGACACACGAAGTGTGGAGTGGAAAGAGGAAAAGGTCTCACCGGGCGTGCCAGAATCTGTTCATCGCCGAAAGCCGGGAAGACAAACGTCTTGCCTGAATTTGGGGGCAGATGCTATTTGGGTTTATCCGTCCACCTCTCCAAAAATGCCAAGTTGATTTATAGAACCGTGCATCGAAGGATTGGACGGATACAGCCGTTGTAGCAGACTTCGTCAGATTTCCCCTCGTTTGCGAGGGTTTTTTTATTGTGGGGACGCTCTTCCCTGCAGGCGCAAGCCCCTGCAGTTAATTACGCTACCGCATCGCGGTAACCACTTTCTCCTGCTCCAGAAAGTCACTCCGTGTCGTGTGTGTTTGTTTTACTTTTGATTGTCCGTGAATTGTATACGGAGACTAATTTATATTGTCGCCCGTAGGGCGTGGATTAGTCCAAATCTGTATATTCTTATATTTGGGTTTAGTTTGATTTAAGGATCGTTAACCTTTTTTGAGATTAAGATCAACTTAAATATTTGTTAAGGATACGTTAGTTCGATCTTGGACTAAGATCTACTTAACGGGGATTTGGGATCATTTTTTATCCAACAAAAGAGCATTTGGGCTCTATCATTTTACTTTAGGGACGTTACGGTCCGTAGATCACCATTTTTGGGGTGAAGGTTTAGTTTAGGGACGTTACAGTCCATAGCTAATTTAAGAACATTGCGGTCCATTGGGATATGCTCATGGGTTTGGGAGTGCACCCAAGAGCTGTTGGCTGTCAGGACCCTCTACCTCTTTGAAGACGTTGAAGAATTATAACGACATGTATCAGAGGTATGGAGAGATGTACGCTTGAACCGAATTCCAGATTGAAGGGAAAGATCATGGTGGAATGAACACCATTTTAGATACCATCTGTTAAGAGATCATTAGTCATCTTTGGAACTAAGATCGATTTGGGGAGACCTGAGCATAGGAAGGCTCGGTTGATTGGTGATCAAAAGAGTTTTGGCCTCGGGAGATTTGTCTAGTTTAGGCTAAGGTTGGCCTCTCATGGTGTTAAACTCTAAAATTTGCTCGGTGCTCATGTGCTCCCACGTGAGGCTCTAAAGCAGTGTTAAACACTGAAATTTGCAGCGCTCACGTGTAGCACGTGAGACGCCCCAAAATTGGGCACTGCTTCTTAATATTTATTCCCTCTCTCTTTTATAAGTGTTAAGCATTATTGGGGGTCACATGGGATCACGTGAGGCACCCAAAAATGGGAACTGTCTTTGGTTTATTCCCCCTTTTCTTTCATAAGTGCTAAGCACCATTAGGGGGCCATGTGGGATCACGTGACTCGATGTCAGTTGTTCTTTTTGTTCCTCAGAGGTGCTAGAGGTGCTCACGTGGGAACACGTGATCTGTTGCTATAGCGTTGTACGCTAATCGTTTCTTTTATGTGCATGGGGATTTTGATCTTAGTTTTGAGAATTTCATGTCCCTTGTTTTATAAGAATTAAATTTTTATACAGGGTTAAACCCTAATTTTATCAGAGAAATTAAATTCCTATATTTTTAGGGAAGAATTAAATTCTTCAAACTTAGTTCTTTCCTCTAAGTTTTGAGCCTGCATGACAGAATATTCCCGATAAGAATTAAATTCTCAACTTGTGAGGAGATCTGCTTCTGCAGACCTCAACCAGAGGAAAAACTAAGTTCTTTTTTTTAAAAGAGTTAAACTCTTGGAGCGGTGAAGAAGAGATAAAATGATCTTTAGGTTTTTCTTCTTACCCAGAGTTTCTTTTCTTGTTTAGAAAAATTCAAGAAAATATTCTCCAAATAGGGTTTTGATCCCTCCACTTAGAATTTAATTTTATCGGTTCAGAAGGCATTTGAGACCACTCACGTATGGCACGTGACCCCACAGAGTTAAACTCATTTGCTTATGTGCAAAAGCCCAGAAAAGGCATCACGTGCTGACACGTGAGCTTCTCTGGCCTGTTGTTTGTTTTAAAAAGGCGACTATATACTTTGTATATAGATGATCACGTGCTTGCACATGAGGCTCGATTTCAGCCTTAATTGTTAAGCGCAATGCCTATGAATTTTGTTTATAGGCGCATCACGTGTGGGCACGTGATGCTCCATCAGGGGAATTTTTTTCCTTGTGTGTGTGTTTTCTCTCTTTTTTTTTTATAAGCGAACAACAACATTTCTTTTCTTCTTTCTTTGGAATATTGTCAGGAGGACCCGACTCTGAGGAGCTCGAGACCAGCCAGGAGAACTTGAAGCAGAACACAGAAGACCCCGAGCTATAGTCACTTGTACATATTTTCTTTTCAGTTATGCCATTGTTTAGGCATTGCTTTCCATCCATGTATTTACATTTCCAGTTGTACCTGTAAAAGAATGTTTTATAAATAAAGTTGTTGTTCATTTATATTCCTGTCTCTTGTATACATTTACTTTATGCTGCTTAGATACGCTTAGCGTATTTACTTCTGAGTAAATACGTAGAGGGCCTCGCCGCGTCCCCTCCCCGTACACCGGGAAGCGGGGCGTGACACTGAATGGTTGTCATGCAAAGATTTATGTAGCTTTATCGACTAGTCAATATTAACCATAATTAATTAGATCAAATATAAACAATAAAAATATGAACTTTATTTTCCCTAGATAGCTTTTGCAACACTCTAGTTTGGATACAGTATTTCTAGTGTTATCGAAATATTATTTTTCATTAATAAAATTTTACCTATAATTTTAGAATTTACTTTATGATTGGTTGCTAGTATATTTATTTTAACTTTTACCGTATACGATTTTGATAAGAAAATCTTCAGTTTTTAGGTAATATATGTTAATTCATTAGTAGTAACAAAACAATATTTTTCATATCTTATCAACAATTATATCTCCTTAATATAATAAGATCCTTAAACTAATCTATTAGTATTTGGTTTGCAAATATATTTCTTTGCCTAACTTTATTTGCTGTTGATATAAGAATAAGTAAAATCCGTATCTAATCTATAAACAAACAAACACACACACACACACACACACACAGCAATTACATAAATCTCTCTCCCCTCCCTTTCTCTCTCCCCAAATCTATATATATATATATATCCTTTTCTCTCTCTCTCTCTCTTATACACACATATCTCTCTCTCCTCTCTATTCTTCGACATTTTCTTTCCTCGCCGCCACCATCCTAGCCGCCTCCACTCTCGTAGCCACCGCGTCCTCCTCCACGACCCATCGCCTGCACTCATCTTCACCACCAACCCCGCACCACCATCTCTGTCGCCACCTTCTCGTCATCACTGCAGCAACCCAAACCCATCACCCATTGCACCACCATCTCTGTCGCCATCTCTTCATCATCGCTACCCTCATCTCCACCTTACAACCGCCGCCGCCTTCCTTGATCATCACCCTCATCGTCGTCTTCTTCTCCCCCGCACCACCATCACCATCATCGTCCTACTCCTTCTCCATCTCTTTTTGAACCCAACTCCAGCCTTCTTCGTCTCCTTCACCACCCTCGACGAGGACCCATTGTTTGCACTCACTCGGCAGCCCTCACCATCACCATCGTTGCCATCACCCTTCACATTCATTGTCGATCTCCTTAGCTGTCGAACCCAAACACCAACCGGACCCCGACCTCCACCTTCAAAATCATATCGCCGCAGCTTCTCAACTCCCTTAGTGGCGCCTCATATCCATCACTAACCTCATCATCTTCCCTCTCCTCTGCTCACCCGAGACCCTTGCCATCGCTGCAACCACCATCACCGATCAACCTCACCGGCCTCCCAGCAACTTCATCCTCTTCTCCAGAAACCGAGAAACCCAATTCCACATCATCGCCAGCATCTTCATCTCATCGCAGCAAACCCAAATCGTCGGAGCCGAGCCCAAGTCCATCGTGATCTATAACCGTGTTCCTTAATATCAAGCTTGGAGTTTGCGTTCCATCGTCGTGTTTTTCCCGTCTCCGAGACAAGTATTTTTGCTCTTTATTCCTTGTCGATGCAACATCGGCGAATCTTCAATTATTTCTTTAGCCTATATTGTTGAGATAAAACTATGTTAGATCGCAACTTTATATATATCAATAATACAAAATAATGCATCTCTTGAATATAAATTAATAATTGCATTAGTAAGCTAACGTATTTAAGAGTAAAATTGATGGAAATAGATTAAGCACGGATATGTTGGGAAAAATAATTAAATACAAATAAACTTGAGGGTTGTTTATCCATCGTTAATATATGTCTATATATCTTACTAGCTAGTTCGCGGTCAAGAAAATATAATTAGTATATCTATATCATGGTTAACATAAGGGTAAAGATAACATTTGAGACTTGTACTATTGACAAGCTTGTACATCAATTACATGCGATTATTTTTACTTGATAACGACCATACTTGACATACCATGATGACTCATTAATCCAGTCCACTTATATAAAGACAAGATCTCTAATTAGAATGCAGAATTACTTGCCTGGATATAATTACTCGTGCTTACATGTTTACTTTATTATACTGTTATTGTGACTTGCCCTAATTACTTAACCATTCAGCATTCCTAGTTTGTGATTGAGTTCTTTACCATGTTAGTTATAAATACGCGAGGGTTGGGATAGTTTGAGTGTGCGTTCGTACAGCAGTATCTCAGGAGTCCCATACCGGCAGCTCGTACCGGGTTATATCGGTCACATGTTATTACAGCTCGTACCGGGCTATATCAGTCGCATGTTATTACAGCTCGTACTGGGCTATATCGGTCGCATGTTCATCCTGTTAGTTGTATGTATGCCCTAGAGGCCAGTATTGTACAGATGATGTATATTATATTGGATACTTGGACATATATAGAGAGGACTTTCTTGCTCGATATGATAGTATGCTATCTGGTTGCTTTTTATCTTAACATGTATACTTGTATCTTGATGCTGTATTATAGTTACATGTTGGTAAAGCCCTTAGGATGTGTACTTGACTACCTGGACTATGATGCAGATCATACTAGTGAGGACAGAGTAGTCCATAAGTACATCCTTTAATGTTCCTAGTCGTGGGTGTATCGAGACAGGGCATCGATATACCAGAGTAGACTAGCGTATACGCTTCTCGACCCATGAGATGGGTGATAGATGATCCCATATCCATTAGTGTTTGACATCAGAGATGGTATACGGGTGCTCAGTGGAGACTGGGTACACTGGACGGACTCGCCGAGAACTCCCAGATGGTATTATACCTCACGTCAGATATCAGTTCTCTGGTGACACTTGTGCAGGTTAGTCTGTAGACCTGAGATCGTCATAGAGTCTTGTGTGATTCCCACTGTGCTTCGATTTCCACCTTACCACGTCCAAGAGGGCATGCAAAACGGTGGTTTTTGGGTACAGTCCCGAGTCACATGGAGGCGATAAGCGATAGGAGGGGTTTCGTCTCTCCCGGTATTAGGGGTTGATGTTGTGCTGTGCTCGATTGGCCATAACAGGAAAGTCCCTGGCCAGGGCTGATTTAGAGATTTACTGGTAAGTGTTACCAGTAGTTTCTCGACCCGTTATGAGCCTCACAAATCTGGCCGAGAACGATTTTATTCACTGTTCACTGTATGGTTCATTGTCGCGAATCACTCACTATTCACTGGCGTACTTGACACAACCACATCGATACTGTACACGTTCGACAATGCAATATACACTGAGAATTTACACGAATAGTCACTATCACTAGAGGTCTTGTAGTCGAGTAGAACAATGAATCATGCCGCTAAACAGTTTATATGCAGTATAAGTCGTTATGCATCTTATGAACATAGAAAATTCGTATTAAATCATGCATTCAGAATTAAGAAAAAAGATACAAAATCGGTAATAAGTAAACTCAGTCGGCAGTTCAACAAAACTGATTTCAAGTCAATCGGGTTTCGGGTTCGCAAGTTACAGTCGTTTCATTTTAAGTGTTCGCTGCTGGAAATTCAGTTCCTGAACTGAAGGTCCATTTCGCAACATAGTTTTCACCCTGTTGGGATCAAAATTAGGTGATGCTATAGTTGAACAAAATTTAGGTTTATCAGTTAGGTTTCCAACTCAGTAGACGGATCAATAATATCCATGGTGTACTGGAAGTTATGCATTGTACAATAAAAGGGTATACGTTCTGTCCCTGTTTGGGACTGCTATATGTTCTGTTGATTTAAAATGTAATTTAAATAGTAAACGACGGTAAAGATGAATGAAACCACTTTCAATGATTAGCTAACTTATTTATCTTTGCTATGGTATAGGGTTCCGCATCATAACATTTTCATACAGCAGGCTGAAAGTATTACAAAACGAGAATCGACAGCCAGTGTTGCTCTGGACTGCAGTCCAGAGCCGCACTCCGAACCAGTTTCCGTCACCTTTTTAGCATAGAAACAGATTAAAACTCTTATGGGATTCTATGTCGTCGATCCGGCTTCGATATGAGCCCTCAAACGCAACATTTCAATTTGTAATCAATTAACTGTGATTTTTACAAGTTTTAGGTACGGGAAAATTTCAGTTTTAACGAGTCTAAATGGGAAAGACCTATCACGTCATTAAAGACCGTATTTTCCAGCCAAATCATAACACAACGTTCATTATCACTCAGCCATCCTATGTAAATGGTTTCCGTTGATTTAACGGGGGTTTTCCATTCAGGTTTTGTATTGAACACTTGCATTACACCGATTCGCATGAAAAGTATATATAGAATTTATTGGTAATTTGAGTTGAAATAGGTAAAATTAGCATGAAGAAAGCATTATACTTGCTTGATGACGTATTGACGACGGTACGGCAGCGGCAATGGCAACGGCGCGATCGCGACACACGCGAGGCACGGTAACTCGACTTGGCTCGAGCTCGAGTTCTCGGCGGCGGCGGCTTGGTTGCTAGGGTCTTGACGGCGATGGTGGTGGTGGTCGTTGGCGTCAGCTCTTGGTGGTGAGGCAACCGGGATGGCTGAGGTGATCGCCGGCAACAGAGGAGGAGCTCGGCGGGGGTGCAATGGGTTTGAGGTGTGCAGTCGGGGATGGAGAGAAGTGGAGGAAGAGGGTGAGGCTGTTGGTGTGCAGGTGAGGGTGCTCGGTGTTGAAGGAGGAGGGAGGAAGTTCGTCGGCGGAGAAAGTATGGATGTGTAAATCCCCAATTCTGAATATAAAATTCTTCCGGGTATTTTTCCCAGATTCTATTCCAAAATTCTTGCATTCATATATACATATGTTATTATTCTAGTTTAATTTTCCTAACTTATTATTTATAACCCAATTTTTTTACTTAACCCCAAACCCAATTCCCGGCCCAAACCCCAAGCCCATTGCCCTCCCCATGCCCGACCCGGCTCCGTACCCATACCCGACCCGCTTCTTCCTTTTCCCCACACCCATTTCTTTTTCCCGCCTCTTCTTACTTCTTCCCCATGTCCCCGCGTCGCGTACGCCCCCACGTTGCCGACGCCACCACGACCCCGTTCACGACCACGACCCCACGCCTCTACCTACGATCACGCGCATGCCGCTCACCCATCTCGACCTCGTCTCTCTAACTCTCTCCTCCACCTCACTCTCGTTCTCCCTCTCTCCTTCCCCATTTTCTCCCGCTCCCCCTCTCTCGAACCCACGCCCACGCCCGCGATTCCTCTTGCCTTCCTCCCATCACCGAGTTTCCCCAGAACTACCGTCCACACCTCCCCACGGCTCTCCCCGCGGCGAACCCATCTCCTCGCAATAACCCTACCTCCTCGGCACCGAGCACCCTTGCCACCTCCTTCAATCGCGACGAACTGTCGCCACACCCTCACTATCTCCCTCCACCACCAACCTCGACGCCAACAGAGCCCCCTCACTTGAAGCTCCACCCATCTACAGCAGAGCTCCCTCGCCTCCTCTCCCGTGCACCCGCTGAGCCACCCCCTCAACGACGACACGCCGACGAACTCGCCGAGCCCCTCCTCTGTCGCTGACGACAGACCACCATCACTCGCAGCCGCCTCGCCCCAGCAGCCCAAGCTTCCGCTGCCAAGAACCCAAGCTCGAGCCAAGGCCGTGAACCCTAACCGCGCCGTTCATGGCGCGATCTTGCCGTTGCCGCTGCCGTGCGTCATCAACGTGTCATCAGACAAGTGTACTACTTGCTTCATGCTAAAGTTTATCTATTATAATTCTTAATACCAATGAATTCCGTAAATACTTACGTGTGAATCAATAACATGTAAGTGTTCGATGCCAAACCCGAGGGGAAAATCCCCGTTAAATTGAGGGAAACTGATCACAGGGGTTGGCCCGTATAGTAATGAATATCGTGTTATAATTTGGCTGAAAAATACAGTCGTTACTGACGTGATTGGTCATTCCCATTTAAGCCCGTTAAAACTGAAATTTTCCGCGTCTGAAACTTGTAAAAATCACAGTTAATTGATTATAAATTGGAATGTTGCGTTCGAGGGCTCAAATCGAAGCCGACTTGACGACCTAGAACCCCATAAGAGTTTTAATCTGATCATATGCTAAAAAGATGACGGAAACCGGTTCGGAGTGCGGCTCTGGACTGCAGTCCAGAGCAGCACTGGCTGTTGATTCTCATTTTGTAATGCTTACACTCTGCTGTACGAACATGTTATAATACGGAACCCTATACCATAGCGAATATGAAACAGTTAGCTAACTAATGAAAGTGATTTCATCCCTTTCCACTGTCGTTTACTATTTAAACTGTATTTTAGATTAACAGGACGTATAGCAGTCCGAAACAGGGACAGAACTTATACCCCATTGTTGTACAGTACATAACTTCTGATGTAGAGGTGCGATTGAAAATACGTCTGATGTGTTGGAAACCTAATTGATAAACCTAAATTTTGTTCAACTATAGAGTAGCCTAATTTTGATCCCAACAGGGTGAAAATTGTGTTGCAAAATGAACATTCAGTTCAGGAACTGAATTTCCAGCAGCGAACACTTAAAATGAAACGGCTGTAACTTGCAAACCTGAAATCCGATTGTCCTGAAATTAATTTTGTTGAACTTACGACTGAGTTTACTTGCTACCGCCTTTGTATCGTTTTAATTAATTTTGAATGTATGATTTAAGGCAATTTTTATAAGTTCATAAAATGCATGATAGCTCGTATTACACACGATCTGTTTAACTGCATAAATGCACATATTTTACCCGACTGCCATACTTCTAGTGATAGTGCGCGTTATTATTCAGTGCACAGTGCATTGTAGTGCGTGAATGGTATCGGTTTAGGAGTGTCAAGTGCGCCGGTGAAAAGTGAATGATTCATGACAGTGAACAATACAGTGAACAGTGACTAAAACCGTGTTATTGGTGCGTACTTGTACACGACTAGACCATACTCATAAATAGTGTAAACCTGGGTAAAAAGGGAGAAATCGAAGTGGAAAGAGAATTTTATTTAGCGAGTACAGTGATTTAGAGGATGATCATTCGAACAGCGACTCTTATATATATTAGGTTGGGCCTAGCGGTCCGGCTGACAGGGTTATGTCCTGGGCAATAGCGGGCCCCTCGTCAAACATGATCCTCCTTTCCACAACTCGATTTCAAAAAAATGACCTAGAGACTGACAGGGACACAGATCATACATTGTATCAGTTAGTGACATATTGACTACCTGCATTTTACCTCCACCATTATTACTTTCTTTTCTTGTTTCTTGTTACTATTATAATATTGCTATTATGCCGCTCTGACGACCTGAGTATGCATGCTCAGACCTTGAGGAAGAACCAGTACAGGAGTCAACCTGCCCTTCGAGCTTGCGGAGATTTAGACGGGAGTACCTCCTTTACCTTTACTGCTTTCCCTAAAGAAACATTGTATTCGCACTCGGTTAGTAGTTCTTTTCCTTATTTTGTTGTAAATTGTGAACCATGAAAGATGATGTAATAATTAGTGACGTATTTCCGTTACTTCTGTGCTGTGTTTACTGATTACCATGTAATGCTAGTAGCCGAAGTGTGACTACAGCGGGATTATTCCTTGACCGTAGGAGCATTGCTGGCCTAGTCATCCCTCGTTTTCCGTATTTTGGGAAGCGGGGCGTGACATGGTTTTGTTGGTATTAGAGCTGCGTTTGTAAAGGATAACATTAACTACACTTTATTACATTATTTTCGCTTCACTATCCCTGACTTTCATCCTTGTATTTAATCATATCCTTTTAAATATCTTCCAGCGACATGACGTCCCGAACGACCACTCCTCGGACTCAAATTCTCAGGATCGCACGCAGAGGATCTTGAGTGCACTGACGACCCTCACAGAAGCTCAAGAGAGAAAGACGGACCTACTCACCGAGGGACTCAGGGCAATTACCGCAGTAGGGGGACCCTCCGCTCTCATTACCGCCCCCGAGGGCACTGCTCCACCAGCTTTTTCTGCCAGGGCTGGCACCGTGTCAGATTTTCGGAGGTTACATCCAGCTGCATTTACGGGACTAGCCAAACCACTTGAGGCCGAGCAATGGCTGATCAATATGGAGAACCTACTGACGGCCGCAAGGGTACCCGATGAAGAGAAAGTGAATGTGATAAAGATCCACTTGGAGGACGAAGCGCGTACTTGGTGGTCAGTTGAAGAAAGCAGACTAGAAGGGCCAATCGAATGGAGAAAATTCAAGAAGTGCTTCTTGGACCACTATTTTCCTTCCACCGCCAAGGTAGAGATGGAAGAAAGATTCATCTTACTGAAGCAGAATGGCCGTCCCGTGGACGTATATGCGGCAGAATTCAACCGTCTGAGCCGATTTTCTCCGTATATGGTCGCTTCAGAGGCCACCAGGGCCAGGCGCTTCTTACAAGGACTTGATTTTGAGCTACAACAGCTGATCGCGTCACTCGAGTTGCAGACTTTTGCGCAGGTACTCAACACGGCACGAATTCAGGAGAAGCTGATCAATAAATTTAGGAAGCCCCTAGTTGTTCCAGTGCGTACTCACACACCGTCTCGAGGGGTCATACCAGTTCACAGGCCAGGGACGACGCAGATGAAGCGTCCATTCGTGCCCCAGCATCGCCCCCAGGGTAAAAACTTAGTTTGCAGCTACTGCAACAGGGATGGGCACACCCAGAAGGACTGTCGCCGCGCCAAGGGACAGTGTTTGATTTGCGGATCCAGCCAGCACCGAGTTAATGGTTGCCCCGAACGAACAGGGCTACAGGGAGGGTCTGGACTGCAGCAGCAGAGGTCACATGAGCAGAGGCAACCCTACACAGGCCGCGGTCAGGGACGGGCTTTCACCTTGACCGCCGAGCAGGCAAAGGCTTTAGGCGAAGTTGTCACGGGTATTCTACTCGTGCATTCCATGTCAGCTAGAGTACTGTTTGATTCTGGAGCATCACACTGTTTCATATCTACGCATTTCGTTGATACACACTCCATACCACATGAACCATTAACCAAGGGTTGGGAAATACATACGGGTAATGGTGTTATAGTATCTAGTCGAGGATGTAGATCCTGTCCAGTTGTAGTGTGTGGCAGGGAATTCTATGCGAATTTCCTTCTGATCGGAACAGGCAGCTATGACGCAATTCTCGGGATGGATTGGATGAGTACATTCCATGCAGTTATTGATTTTCGAGCAAGGAATGTGACTTTCCGCATTCCCAATCACCCAGAGTTTATTTTCGAAGGCGGGAGCGAATCTTTGGAGCCAGCCAAGTATAGAGCCAGGCCAAAAGAGTTGACAGCTATGGAGATTGATGAGAGCCCAGCCCCAGAGATTGTTCGGGATTTTTTGGATGTGTTTCCTGAAGATTTACCAGGTCTACCACCTCCACGCGTCTTGGAATTCTCGATTGATTTGACTCCAGGTACAACACCAGTTTCCAAGGCCCCGTACAAAATGGCACCGGTTGAGCTGGCAGAATTGAAGAAGCAAATTGAAGAACTCCTTGAGAAAGGATTTATCCGACCAAGCGCTTCACCGTGGGGTGCACCAGTCTTGTTGGTGAAGAAAAAGGATGGATCGCTACGGATGTGCATAGACTATCGGGAGCTGAACAAAGTCACGATAAAGAACAAATACCCCATTCTGCGCATCGATGACTTATTTGATCAGTTAAGTAGGGCCAAGGTGTTTTCGAAGTTGGATCTCCGTTCGGGCTATCACCAGATCAGAGTAGCGGCCGAGGACATATGCAAGACAGCTTTCAGGACCCGATACGGACACTATGAGTTTCTTGTGATGCCGTTCGGTGTTACCAATGCTCCAGCTATTTTTATGGACCTGATGAACAGGGCGTTTGCGAAGTACTTGGACACGTTTGCCGTTGTATTTATCGACGACATACTAGTCTACTTAAAGACCCGGGAGGAGCATGCCGAACACTTGCGGACGGTATTACAAATTCTTCGGGAAGAGAAGCTGTATGCGAAATTGAGCAAGTGTGAGTTCTGGCTTGACAAAGTGCAGTTCTTAGGACATGTTGTTTCGGGCGAAGGCATCTCAGTGGACCCGACAAAGATAGAATCTGTTAAAGATTGGCCGACACCGAAATCAGTGGCCGAGATCAGAAGCTTCCTGGGACTGGCAGGATATTATCGGCAGTTCGTCCAAGACTTTTCAAGAATCGCTGAACCTTTGACGAGGCTGACACGGAAGGATGTACCGTTTGTGTGGACAGAGGAGTGTACTCGGGCATTTGAGGCACTGAAGCAGAAGTTAACCATGACGCCCATTCTTACAGTGCCAGATGATTCCGGTGGTTTGGTGATACATAGTGATGCCTCAGGGAAGGGCTTAGGCTGTGTTCTGATGCAGCACGGTCGAGTGGTTGCTTACGCCTCACGACAGCTGAGGAATCATGAGAGGAACTACCCTACGCATGACTTAGAGTTAGCCGCAGTGGTTTTTGCATTGAAGATCTAGAGGCATTACCTGTTAGGCGAGAAGGTGGAAGTGTACACAGACCACAAGAGTCTGAAATACGTGTTCACTCAGAAGGAACTAAATATGAGGCAGCGTCGATGACTAGAACTAATGGCGGATTACGACTTGGACCTTCAGTATCATTCGGGAAAAGTAAATGTTGTACCAGATGCTCTCAGTCGCAAGCCAGCGGTCATGATGTTGACCAGTCAGAGGAGCATCATTGAGGATTTTCAGAGACTCGAGCTTGATGTCGTTACACCGAGCGCAATCAGGCAGTTTTGGCAACTACATGTGCAGTCTTCTCTTATGGATCGCATCAAGGCTACGCAAGCGGATGATCCTCGATTGCAAAAGTTCAGAGCGCAGGTAGAAGCCGGGCTGAGAACGGACTTACTCATACATGAAGACGGTTCTCTGAAATTCGGTAGCAGACCCTGCGTACCCAAAGGGGATGTTCGAGAAGAGGTACTAGCTGAGGCTCACGGTTCAGCTTATTCTGTGCATCCGGGAGGCACGAAGATGTATCGAGATCTAAAGCAGCGCTTTTGGTGGAATGGGATGAAGCAAGAAATTGCGCGGTTTGTATCCAGGTGCTTGGTATGCCAGCAAGTGAAGGCGGAACATCAGAGGACAGCGGGACTGTTACAACCGCTTCCGATACCAGAATGGAAGTGGGAGCACATTACTATGGATTTCGTGACGGCCTTACCACGGAGCCCTAGGGGCAACAACGTCGTTTGGGTTATCGTCGACCGCCTCACGAAAGATGCAATCTTTTTACCCTTCCGGGTGGGACAGTCGACAGAGTCACTTACGGAGAGATACATGCAGGAGATAGTGCGACTTCACGAAGTTCCGGTCAGCATTGTGTCAGATCGAGACACCAGATTTGTTTCGCACTTTTGGAGGAGCTTACAGGAGAGTTTGGGTACCCGTCTCAAGTTCAGCACAGCTTATCACCCACAGACGGACGGACAATCCGAGCGTAGAATTCAAATACTCGAGGATATGTTGAGAGCTTGCATGCTGGACTTCCAGGGTTCCTGGGAAGATCATCTGCATCTAGTTGAGTTTTCTTATAACAACAGTTACCAGGCTAGCATCCAGATGGCCCCTTTCGAAGCACTTTACGGGCGTAAGTGTCGATCCCCAGTTTGTTGAGATGATGTGGGCGAACGAAGATTACTGGGCCCCGAACTCATTGTGCAGACGGTAGACAAAGTCCAAATGATCAGACAGCGCATTAAGACGGTTCGGGATCGACATAAGAGTTGGGCGGATGCCAGCAGGAGAGCACTAGAATTTGAAGTCGGAGATCACGTATTCCTGAAGATTTCCCCTACCCGCGGAGTTATCAGGTTCGGAGGTCACGGGAAACACAGTCCCCGTTTCATCGGACCTTTTGAGGTGCTAGAGCGAGTAGGAGAGGTGGCCTATCGACTTGCCTTGCCTCCGTCGCTGGCTGGTGTGCACAATACCTTCTACATATCTCAGTTGCAGCGTTTTGTTCGGGATGGGAGCCATGTTCTGGACCATTCGGAATTAGCTCTGGGCACTGACCTTACTTACGAGGAGCAGCCCACCACTATCCTCGACCGCAGAGAGAAAGTGCTGAAGAATAAAGTCATTACGTTAGTCCGAGTGTCTTGGAGCGGTCGTTCCCCAAGAGAATCTACCTGGGAGCGTGAGGAAGATATCCGTGTGCGTTTTCCACATCTATTTGTGTAGTGCTGTTGTTTCGTTGTCTCGTTTTAAATTTCGAGGACGAAATTTTTTTAAGGAGGGTATGATGTAAATCCCCAGTTCCGAATATAAAATTCTTCCGTTTTTTTTCCTAGATTCTATTCCAAAATTCTTGCATTCATATATATATATATGTTATTATTCTAGTTTAATTTTCCTAACTTATTATTTATAACCCAATTTTTTTACTTAACCCCAAACCCAATTCCCGGCCTAAACCCCAAGCCCATTGCCCTCCCCATGCCCGACCCAGCCACGTACCCATACCCGACCCGCTTCTTCCTTTTCCCCACACCTATTTCTTTTTCCCGCCTCTTCTTACTTCTTCCACATGGCCCCGCGTCGCATACGCCCCCACGTTGCCGATGCCACCACGCCCCCGTTCGCGACCACGACCCCACGCCTCTACCCACGATCACGCGCGCGCCACTCACCCATCTCGACCTTGTCTCTCTAACTCTCTCCTCCCCCTCACTCTCGTTCTCCCTCTCTCCTTCCCTATTTTCTCCTGCTCCCCCTCTCTCGAACCCACGCCCATGCCTGCGATTCCTCTTGCCTTCCTCCCATCACCGAGCTTCCCCAGAACTACCGTCCACACCTCCCCACGGTTCTCTCCGCGGCGAACCCATCTCCTCGCAATAACCCCACCTCCTCGGCACCGAGCACCCTTACCGCCTCCTTCAATCGCGACGAACTGTCGCCACACCCTCACTATCTCACACCACCACCAAGCTCGACGCCAACAGAGCCGCCTCACTCGAAGCTCCACCTATTTACAGCGAAGCTCCCTCGCCTCCTCTCCCGCGCACCTGCTGAGCCACCCCCTCAACGACGACACGCCGACGAACTCGCCGAGCCCCTCCTCTGTCGCTGACGACAGACCACCATCACTCGCAACCGCCTTGCCCCAGCAGCCCAAGCCTCCGCTGCCAAGAACCCAAGCTTGAGCCGAGGCCACGAACCCTAACCGCGCCGTTCGTGGCGCGATCTTGCCGTTACCGCTGCCGTGCGTCGTCAACACGTCATCAGGCAAGTATACTATTTGCTTCATGCTAAAGTTTATCTATTATAATTCTTAATACCAATGAATTCCATAAATATTTTCGTGTGAATCAATAACATGTAAGTGTTCGATGCCAAACCCGAGGGGAAAATCCCCGTTAAATTGACGGAAACTGATCACATAGGTTGGCCCGTATAGTAATGAACATCGTGTTATAATTTGGCTGAAAAATACAGTCGTTACTGACGTGATCGGTCATTCCCATTTAAGCCCGTTAAAACTGAAATTTTCCGCGTCTGAAACTTGTAAAAATCACATTTAATTGATTATAAATTGGAATGTTGCATTCGAGGGCTCAAATCGAAGCCGACTCGACGACCTAGAACCCCATAAGAGTGTTAATCTGATCCTATGCTTAAAAGATGACAGAAACTGGTTCGGAGTGCGGCTCTGGACTGCAGTCCAGAGAAGCACTGGCTGTTGATTCTCATTTTGTAATGCTTACACTCTGCTGTACGAACATGTTATAATGTGGAACCCTATACAATAGCGAAGATGAAACAGTTAGATAACTAATGAAAGTGATTTCATCCCTTTCCACTGTCGTTTACTATTTAAACTGTATTTTAGATTAACAGGACGTATAGCAGTCCCAAACAGGGACAGAACTTATACCCCATTGTTGTACAGTACATAACTTCTGACGTAGAGATGCGATTGAATCTGTCAGATGCGTTGGAAACCTAATTGATAAACCTAAATTTTGTTCAACTATAGCGTCGCCTAATTTTGATCCCAACAGGGTGAAAATTGTGTTGCGAAATAGACATTCAGTTCAGGAACTGAATTTCCAGCAGCGAACACTTAAAATGAAACGGCTGTAACTTGCAAACCCGAAATCCGATTGTCCTGAAATTAATTTTGTTGAACTGCCGACTGAGTTTACTTGCTACTGCTTTTGTATCATTTTACTGAATTTTGAATGTATGATTTAAGGCAATTTTTATAAGTTCATAAGATGCATGATAGCTCGTATTACACACGATCTGTTTAACTGCATAAATGCACATATTTTACCCGACTGCCATACTTCTAGTGATAGTGCGCGTTATTATTCAGTGCACAGTGCATTGTCATGCGTGAATGGTATCGGTTTAGGAGTGTTAAGTACGCCGGTGAAAAGTGAATGATTCGTGATAGTGAACAATACAGTGAACAATGACTAAAACCGTGTTATTGGTGTGTACTTATATACGACTAGACCATACTCATAAATAGTGTAAACCTGGGTAAAAAGGGGGAAATCGAAGTGGAAAGAGAATTGTATTTAGCGAGTACAGTGATTTAGAGAATGATCATTCAAACGGCGACTCTTATATATATTAGGTTGGGCCTAGCGGTCCGGCTGACAGGGTTATGTCCCGGGCAATAGCGGGCCACAGTCTCGGATATGTACGAGACCCTCATTAAACATGATCCTCCTTTCCACAACTCGATTTCAAAAAAATGACTTAGAGAGTGATAGGGACACAGATCATGCATTGCATCAGTTAGTAACATATTGACTACCTGCATTTTACCTCTACCATTATTACTTTCTTTTCTTGTTTCTTGTTACTATTATAATATTGCTATTATGTCGCTCTGACGACCTGAGTATGCATGCTCAGACCTTGAGGAAGAACCAGTACAGGAGTCAGACCTACCCTTCGAGCTTGCGGAGATTTAGACGGGAGTACCTCCTTTACCTTTACTGCTTTCCCTAAAGAAAGCCTGTATTCGCACTCGGTTAGTAGTTCTTTTCCTTGTTTTGTTGTAAATTGTGAACCATGAAAGTTGATGTAATAATTAGTGATGTATTTCCTTTACTTCTGTGCTGTGTTTACTGATTACCATGTAATGCTAGAAGCCGAAGTGTGACTATGGCGGGATTATTCCTTGACCGTAGGAGCATGGCTGGCCTAGTCATCCCTCGTTTTCCCTATTTTGGGAAGCGGGGCGTGACATGATGCGCCGGCGATGGGTGAGGTTGAGAAAGATGGTGGTCTCGGCTTCGATGGCGATGGGGCGATGATGGGTTGCTCGGTTGATGCATTGGGGGAAGGAGGTTGCAGACGGGTCGGCTTAGCAAGCTCAGCGGTCGGTAGAGGATTGATGGTGGTGGTTCGCTGGTGGTGAAGAAAGTAATGGAGGCAAAGGTGGTGTTGGGTGAGAGAGGCTTGGTTTTGTATGAGAGAGGGAGACGAGGTCGAGGGAGGGAGTTCACGAGCGCGCGCGCGTGAGGTCGTGGGTCGGGGATTGGGAACGTGGTCGTGACGAGGAGAGCGGGGGCGTGAGGACGAGCGGCGACATGGGAAAAAGAAAAGGAGCGGGAAAAGAAAAAGGAACGGGTCGGGTAAGGGCTTGGGCCGAGTATGGGTATGGGCTGGGCCGTGATTTTTGTTTAGAAAATTTAGAATTTAAAACATGTGCATCTAAATTCATACAAAAAAATATATAGAAAATAGAAAAATATTCAAGGGGACTTGGAAAAATAAGGAAAAATTGTATTTACGAAACTGGGAATTTACATTCGTCCTTCCAATTTCGAGGACGAAATTTCCTATAAGGTAGGTCGGATGTAACACCCTAGTTTTTATACAATATTTCTAGTGTTATCGAAATATTATTTTTCATTAATAAAATTTTACCAATAATTATAGAATTTATTTTATGGTTAGTTGCTAATATATTTATTTTAAATTTTGCCGTATACGATTTTGAAAAGAAAATCTTCAGTTTTTAGGTAATATATGTTAATTCATTAGTGGCAACAAAACAATATTTTTCATACCTTATCAACAATTATATCTCCTTAATATAATAAGATCCTTAAATTAATCTATTAGTATTTGATTTGCAAATATATTTTTTTGCTTAAGTTTATTTGCTGTTGATACGAGAATAAGTAAAATCCGTATCAAATCTTTAAACAAACACACAAACACACACACACATGTGTGTGTGTGTGTATGTATATGTAACAAATTACATAAATCTCTCTCTCCCCCCTCCCTCTTTCCAATATATATATATATCATTTTCTCTCTCTCTTATACACACACATCTCTCTCCTCTCTATTTCTCAACCTTTTCTTCCCGAGGCCCAACTCCCTCGCCGCTTCCACCCTTGTAGCCACCGCGTCCTCCTCCACGACCCATCGCCTGCACTCATCTCCACCACTAACCCCGCACCACCATCTCTGTCGCCACCTCTTCGTCATCGTCGCAACAACCTAAACCCATCACCCATCGCACCACCATCTCTGTCGCCATCTCTTCCTCGTCGCTACCTTCACCTCCACCTCACAACCGCCTCCGCCTTCCTCGATCATCACCCTCATCGTCATCTCCTTCTCCCTTGCACCACCATCACCATCGTCGCCCTACTCCTTCTCCATCTCTACTCGAACCCAACTCCAGCTTTCTTCGTCTCTTTCATCACCCTCGATGAGGACCCATCGTTTGCACTCACTCGGCAGCCCTCACCATCACCATCATAGCCATCACCCTTCACGTTCGTCGCCGATCTCCTTAGCCGCCGGATCCAAACACCAACCGGACCCCGATCTCCACCTTCAAAACCATATTGTCGCAGTTCCTCAACTCCCTTAGCGGCGCCTCATATCCATCACCACCCTAGTCATCGTCCCTCTCCTCTGCTCACCCAAGACCCTCGCTATCGCTGCAACCACCATCACCGATCAACCTCACCGGCCTCCCAGCAACTTCACCCTCTTCTCCAGAAACCAAGAAACCCAATTCCACATCGTCGCTCATCTTCATCTCATCGCAGCAAACCCAGATCGCTGGAGTCGAGCGCAAGTCCATCGTGATCTTTAACCGTGTTCCCTAACATCAAGCTTGGAGTTTGCATTCCATCGTCGTGTTTTCCCCATCTCCGAGGCAAGTATTCTTGCTCTTTATTCCCCGTCGATGCAACATCGGTGAATCTTCAATTATTTCTTTAGCCTATATTGTTGAGACAAAGCTATGTTAGATCGCAACTTTATATATATCAATAATACAAAATAATGCATCTTTTGAATATAAATTAATAATTACATTAGTAAGCTAACGTATTTAAGAGTAAAATTGACGGAAATAGATTAAGTACGGATCAGTTGGGAAAAATAATTAAATACAAATAAATTTGAAGGTTGTTTATCCATAGTTAATATATGTCTATATATCTTACTAGCCAGTTAGCGGTCAAGAAAATATAATTAGTATATCTATATCATAGTTAACATAAGGGTAAAGATAACATTTGAGACTTGTACTATTGACAAGCTTGTACATCCATTACATGAAATTATTTTTACTTGATAATGACCATACTTGACATGCCATGATGACTCATTAATCCAGTCCACTTATATAAAGACAAGATCTCTAATTAGAATGCTGAATTACGTGCCTGGATACAATTACTCATGCTTACATGTTTACCTTATCATACTGTTATCATGACTTATACCGATTACTTGACTATTTGGCATTCCTAGTTTGTGATTGAGTTCTTTACCATGTTAGTTATAAATACGCGGGGGTTGGGTAGTTTGAGTGTGCGTTCATACAGCAGGATCTCAGGAGTCCCATGTTGGCAGCTCATACCGGGCTATATCAGTCGCATGTTATTACAGCTCGTACCGGGCTATATCGGTCATATGTTCATCCCATTTGGGCCCGTGTTTTATAACCCCTAGGAATATTTCTGCAGAGGTTGACGCACACACTCAAGCACACGATAGGATAGATTATCTTTAGTGACCGGTAGAATATGACTTGACCCGTTTATATGTCAGTTTTATATTATCCATATGTATTTATAAACATGCGTACATGGGCTTCACTCAATTCAGATACTCATGATATCATACTACATACACACCCCTTTTACGTTAAGTACTTGTTAGGATGTTTCGACATCGCTGAGATTTGTTATCTCAGATTTAGAGACGGATTTTCAGGCTGAGAAGGATCGGAGCGGCTATCAGGACTTTGCCGATGATCAGTAGCCCGTAGGTTTATTTCTTTTCAGTTAATATTTAGTATGTGCGCCCTTGTGGAACTTTAGGACTTATGTATCTCTTTTCGGATTTTGTTTTTCATTTTGAACCTATTGTATTAGATCTTTATTTGCATCAATTATCTAATGGACCTATTTTCAGTATTTCTTGTGGTTTCGTTGCAGCATGATTATCAGTGTTATCTCTTTTGTTATTAGATATTATCTTGACAGGTTAACTAAACAACCTTTATGTGACTATGGAAGGATCTTTCCTTACGGTAGATAGCACGGTTAGCCTTCGTTACTCTCCGTATTCCGTATTTTGGGAAGCAGGGCATGACAACTTTCATGGTTATCAATCGATTATCAAATTAACTATTTTATCAGCAATGCTTATCTTTTCCCTAAATAAATCTCATGGTCGTCAATCACTCATCGATCTATCTAGTTTATCAAAATTGCAAACAAAGAACTTATTTTTATCATTAAATATTCATCATTAAGATCATAGAAGAAAAACTAGAACAATATAATCAAACATCAATCATAGATTTAATTTCATCTAAACCCTAGATAGAAAATTACCCACTCATAGTATAAGAATAAAAGCATATAATAAAAAAGGTCAGTGCATTAAAATTAAAAAAATAACTTACTAAACGTTCATCCTCTCAAATCTTAGACGGCTATCAACTACAAAAGAGATGATTCCCTCAAAAGAGGATGATAACCCTAACATAATAATACTGTAGTATATATAGACTCTCTGGCCGATTACAAAAGACAGAAACATATATTTTTAAAACCATGAGAAGCACGTAAAAATTCAGGAGAAAACTCGAAAAGACAGCGGCGATTCGCTGGCCTAAGTCGGCGATTAGCTGGGTTATTGAGCCCAAATGGCTTCAACTTTGGTCTGGTGCCTTGGTTCTCTGAGTTGACTCGTTTGGTTATCTGCTTGATTTTTTGGCTCGAAGTTTCTTCATTAAATTGTTTACGTCTAACGCATGTAAGTTCATCTTTTGTGTATTTTTGCACTTGAGACCCTATAATCTGCATTTATTTATAAAACATATCTCGAGTAGTATTAAATAGATAAAATAAGGTAAATACGGATATAAAAATATGCAATAAATTACACCTATCACATGACTAATTCTTTTTTTCTGATGTCCTGATCGAAATGAGATTAGCATATGTCATAATGGTACTTAATGGTCAACTTTAGTTTTATTTTTCTAGAATATAAGTTTGAGTCGAACAATGTTTAGTCTTTTGTTGAACAATTTTTAGGTTTTTACTGAACAATGTTGATTGTTTTAGTTAGCGGAACATATTAGATAATAATTATCACAAATTGTTCGCGCGCTGCGCGCGCGCGCACACACGCGCACACACACACACACACACACACACACACATATATATATATATATATATATATATATATATATATATTATTGTACTTGAGTTTGAACATGTTCACTCTAATCTTATAAGCGTACAAACTATCCTCATTTAATTGGATTTAATAGTCTTTGTTGACTCGTTAGATTAATTAATATATTTAACTTTGAATTATTGAAATATGTGCTACCGGGTCTAATATAGTTTTATATCAAGCGGTTTATAAATGGTGATTTTTTATTAAGTTAGGTAATATACCTTTGTATGGAAATTTTATTTTTAATTTTTAAATATGTTTTTATAGGGGACAATTGAAATTAATAAAAAAATAGATAATTATTGAATGCTACATTCCAATGATAATCTAACATTCCCATGAATGTATAAATTATATCAAGCACGGTAGTCTAAGAATCCCAAGAATGTATAAAGCATACCAAACATGGTAATGTGAATCAGATGCCAGGGAATCAGGTTCCTAGGAATGTTGGGATTCCTAAGAATCTTTTATTCTATGTACCAAGCGCACCCTAAGTTGTTTTTGAATTAGAAAGTATATGCCTTTTTATCTCTAAAATTGAAATTGAGTTGGATCCCACTGACTCGTGCATGAAATAAAAAATAACAGAATATGATAATCAAGACTTAATTTGGACTCTATAGCTAGAATGAAGGTTTTAAAACTTAAACCGAACTCTCAAATCCTTAAACAGGAACCAAATTTTCACTTAAACTATAAAAAAAATCTCTAAATTTTCAAAAATATTCCAATTCTTTTAAATTCTCTAAATATCAATATGCTCCATAACATTTCCAAATTGTTCAAATATCTCAAATTTCAAAAATGCTAAAATTCTCCAAATCTATCAAACAAATTTTTATATTCCTTAAATATCTCGAAACTCCATAAAATTCCTAAATTCTCTAATTTCAAAAATTCCAAATTACCAGATCATCTCTAATTCCATAAATTTCCCAAATTCTCTAAAATATCCCCAAATTCCACAAAAAAAATCCCCAAAATCCAAATCAAATCAAAAATCGACATCTACATCGTTAAACAGAACCGAATCAAACATACATTCGATCTCTACGCCATTAAACTAGAACCCAAATCAAATTCGAGTCAACCTCTAAGTCGTTAACTATTAGCAAATCAAACCCAAATTCAAAATCTACGTCGTTAAACAGGAAGCCAAATCAAGTTCAAGTTCGACCGATACATCGTTAAATTAGAGCCAAATCAACTCAAAACTCTAAGTCATTAAATTAGAATTCCAAATTTTACAAAATCTGTTAAACTCTACAAAAATGTCTAAACTTTCAAAATACTCAACCAAAATCTTTTAAATTCCCTAAAATATCTCTAAGCTCCATAAAATTCCCAAATTGTCCAACTATCTTGAAATCCAGAAATTCAATAATTCCCCAAATAAATCGATTTCCACAAATTCTTAGATTCACTAAATACCTACAAACTCTATAAAAATCGTAAAATCTCAATTTGTCAATTTCTCTACAATATTCTAATCTATAATTCCCAAAATCCAAATCAAATCCAAAATCGACATCTATGCCGTTAAATTGGAATCAAATCAAATCGACCTCTAAATTGTTAAACTGGAACCGAATAAAACTAATGGTCGATCTCCTCGCCATTAAATTGGAAGTCAAATCAGGTTTGAGTTTGACTGCTACATTGTTAAACATGAACCAAATCAAATCGACTAAGTTGTTAAACTAGAACCGAATTTTCCTAAACCCTTTAAATTCTACATAAGTCTTTAAATTTTCAAAATAATCTTCCAAATTCTTTCAAGGCTAAATTGCCCGAATGTGCCCATAAAATTTCACCATTTTTGCGATTGATACCTTGAACTTTAATAATTATAAATAAGTACTATGAACTAACACCTCCTATTCTCTACTATTTCAAGATATTCCCAAAGCTCAAGTCTCTTTGTCTGAATTTATCAGACATGGGACGTCCTATGAGATGTCCTATGAGACGTCCATTGCATTTGAATTTTTTCAATTTTTTTTTGTTTTTGGCGTATAATTCAAATTTCAACGGCTAAAAACGGTCCTAACAATCAGAGGCAGTTATTTTAACTACCCCAACTGCCCTAAAATGATTTTCTATAAATAGGACCATTTTGTAAAGAGTTTTCACTAACTTTTCACGATTTTCAAGTTCACTCCTGATCTTTTGCCTTCTCATTTTCGTGAAAACAGTCTCTCTTACACTCAAGTTTTTACTATTTATTTTTTCTGAGAGATCTTTCTAGTGCCCTTTAGACTTTACTACTATTTTAGAAAAGAAAGATCTCAAAAGTTTCGAATAAGCGATTGTTTTCAAATTTGTTTTAGTCTTGAAAACTTCTTCAATTTGGTTTTAAATTTTCTTACTCAAATACAATCCCTCATCTCCTTGAATCGAAAACCTGAGTTATCCATTGGAGATCGTTAGGATCGTTGAAGCTGATTTGTAAAGATTGTAAAATCTTGCACGGTATCGACCCAGTGAAGATGGGTCCAGGATCTTCACATTGTAAAAGCTTGGACTTAAGCCTTGAAAAAGTCTAAAGTGTTAACAGCCTGCAATTGTAAAGGTTTGAATCTAAGCCCGCAAAAGATCTAGGATTCTCCACCTGCAAGGAGTCGTAAGATAGTGAAGTTGAATCTGAGTAGGAGTTCTCAGACGGGGATTATCCACTGGGTTGGTGAACCTCGATAACAATCCTTTGTGTTCATTTTATTTTTTGTGCTTCTTTGATTGTAACTAGTTTAATATTTTCTCTATTTTAAATTCCATAGCATAATTTCTGTATTTCGTAAAAAGTACTATGTGATTGCCATAAAGCTTTATTTCCCCTTTAAGACTGTTTTCAATTGGTATCAAAGCAGATTACTCAGTTTGTAAGATTAGCGTCTTGAGTTTCTGATCCTATGGCAAACCAAAGGGAAGGACAAGCCATTATTTGTCCTCTTTTCAATGGTACAAATTATCAATTCTGAAAAATTAAGATTAAGGTTTTCCTTCAAAGTATAAAGCTAAAAGTTTTATAGATCCTTGAAAATCCCTTTGTTCTTCCTACCACGAATCCCTTAGCTGAAGTCGACAAGAGATTGTCGACATTAAATGTCAACGCGATGAATGCACTCATTGCTCGTTGAATTTAGAAGAATTTAATAGAATCTCTGTGTCAAACTGCCAACGAAATTTGGACCTCTCCAGACTGCCTATGAAGAAACCAGTCAAGTTGAAGAGAGTAAAATCAATCGTCTCATGCACATGTATAAGATGTTCCAAATGAAAGATGATGAATACTCCATGTATTCTAGATTCAAAAATGTCATTACCGAACTTTTCAATTTAGAAAAGAAATTCGATAGCAAAGAAAAAATGGTATAAGTTGCTGAGATCTCTTACGATATTTTGGCAACCTAAGATCACTACCATCGAAAAATTTAATGACATGACAACGTTGAGGGTTGATACCCTTATAGGAAAATTAAAGACCTACGAGATGCAATTAGGGGATCTTAAGCAAAAGCAGGACATTCAAAAGAAAACATTGCGCTAAAGGCAACCACCAAGTCAAAGCGTAAGGAATCATCAAGTGATGATGACAGCGACAATGAAATGACCAATATTGCTACACTTCATGAAGTATTTGTAGTCCAGGAAATTTCCATAGAAGAAAAGTATGTATGAGTTTAATAAGAATTTTAATACTAATAAAACTTTTTGTTGTTTTGAATGCAATAAGGAAGGCCATTTGAAGTTAGAGTGTCCTACTCTCAACTTGGATAAGTGGAGGTCAAAGAAGGAATAAAAAAAGCGTGTTTCAAGCTATTTAGGACGGTACGGATTCCAGCGACTCGGAAACCGAAGAAGTCGCCAACGTGTGCTTCATGGCGCTAGACAATAAAGTAAGTGATGATGGCTTTGATAATGAATCTCTTAGTAAAATAGATTTAACAAGTCATTATTATTATCTTAAAGAAAAATATGATAAATTAAATTCTATGTATAAGAATTTAAAGTCTAAATTATCTGTTAGGAATAGTTTAAAAAAATCAACTCAAGAAGAATTAAAAGAAATTAAATTAGAAAATGAAATTTAAACGATAAAATAAAATCCATAACGTTAACTAAAGAAAAGTTAAATGAAACAAACAATACTTTAAAATTTGAAATATTTGATCTTAAAAGAAAAGTTGAATTAAAAGACAATGCTTTTAAATTTTACCGAAAGTAAAGATAACTTAGATTTTAATTTAGGAAAATCTATAAAGCAATGTAAGAAAGGTAAAAATTATGACAAATACTCCGAGTTAGTCCTTAAAACCAAACATTTTTGACATAAATACTATTATAAATATGGAAATAAATACGCTAACTCCACGTGTGACTATTGTTGCACGTTAGGACATATATCACAATATTATCGTATCAAAAACAACTCTATGTATAAATATCACTTTACTCCTAAAATTAACTCAAATCAACCTAGGATGATATGGATCCCCAAAGTAACACTTTCTTCTTCCTGTATTGCAGGATTTCCAAAAATGTAGCAGTCGATGAATCCTTGATAGCGGTTGCTCGAGACATATGACTAAAAACATTCAAATCTTCGAGAGGCCGACAAGAGAAGAAAGTGGCAACGTCGCTTTTGGAGACAATAACAAAGGCAAGATCATAAGTTAAAGTGATATTTGCTTTAATAATACATCTAATACAACTATTATAAAAGACGTATTTTATGTAGAAAACTTAAAACATAATCTATTTAGTGTAAGCCAGTTTTGTGACGAGGATATAACATTATTTTCGAAAATGATATTTGCAAAATATTATATGATAATAAAATAGTTTTAACTGGTAAAAGATACAACATATATATTATATATGCCCAAGATTTTAAAAATCCAGATATTAAATGTTTAATAGCAAACAATGAAACACTGTTTACTTTGGCATAAGAGATTAGGTCATTCCTCAATAGATACTTTATCCAAAATCATAAGGAATAACCTAGTCAAAGACATCTCCAATAAAAAAATTATAAAAGATAGATTGTGTGATGACTGCCAAAGAAGAAAACAAATTTGAAAACAAAGTATTAAGAATACTGTAATAAAAAAGGTTTCAAACATGAATTCTCCTGTCACAACAAAACGGAGATGCTGAAAGGAAAAATCGTTCCATACAAGAAATGGCACGTACTATACTCAATGAAAATAATTTACCAATAAACTTATAGGCTAAAGCAATTAATACTTCATGCTACATAATAAATAGGACAAAATATTTAAATAAAACACCATATGAACTATTTTATGGTAAAGCACCCAATGTTAATACTTCAAAGTTTTTTGTTGTAAATGCTATATGCTTAATACCCTAGATAACTTAGGAAAATTCGACTCTAAATGCGATGAAGGAATATTTGTTGGTTACTCTATGACCCGCAAAGCCTATCACGTTTACAATAAACGAACTTTAACAATTCAAGAAAGCATGCACGTCCAATTTGATGAAACCAACTCTTTAAAATCCGAAACCATTCTGAATGATGATGATTCAATCTTAATAAAAGATTCGGATAACTCATCGACAAAAAAGTTGAAACCAATCAAATGGATCGACAAGAGGAAGTAGTTGACATTTCTCTTCCAAAAGATTGCAATTCAACAAAAAACACTCTAAGGACCTAATTATAGGAGATATAGATAAAGGAGTGGTTACTAGATCATCAACGTTTAACTTGTGCATCAACCCGGCCTTTATTTCGGATATAAAACCGAAAACTTTTAAAGAAGCTGAGAATGATGAGCATTAGATAAAAGCAATGCAAAAAGAATTAAACCAGTTTGAAAGAAATAAAGTTTGGAAATCAGTTCCAAAATCCGAAAATAGACCTATTGTTGGTAAAAGAATGGGTTTTTAGAAACAAGTTAGATGAGTTAGGGAATATCGTAAGAAATAAAGCACGTCTACTTGCTCAGGGTTATAATCAAGTAGAAAGAATTGATTATGACGAAACTTACGCACCTGTCATAAGACTTGAGGGTATCAAAATATTGTTAGCCTTCGCTTGTTTCAAAACCTTAAAAATATTTCAAATGGACGTCAAAAGTTCGCTTTTGAATGGTAAGATAGAAGAAATATACGTAGCACAACCTCTAGGCTTTGAAGACCACAAACATCCAGAATATATATACAAGTTAGAAAAGGTATTGTATGGTTTCAAACAAGCTACTAGAGCTTTGTATGAAAAACTAAGTACATTCCTTTTAAAAATAGGACATGTAAAGAGTATGGTTGATAAAACCTTATTCACCAAAATGCAAGGAAAAGATATCATAGTTCAAATCTATGTTGATACATAGTTTTTGGTTCTACTAAAGAGTGTCTTTGCCAAAAATTCTCAAAATCAATGCGGATGAGTTGATAAGAGCATGATGGGAGATATCATTCAAGTCAAGTATACTACGAACTTATCAAAAACTTCGGCTTAAAAGATGCGAAGACTTGCGAGACTCTAATGGCAACTACAACTCACCAAGGATGAATCCGGAAAAGGGATAGATATATGACTCTACCGATGTATGATTAGAAGTTTATTGTATTTGACTGCTAGTAGACCTAATATTATGTATAGCGTATGTCTTTGTAGTCGATTCTAAGCAGACCCAAGAGAATCACATCTGATAGCGATCAAAAGAATTTTTCGATATCTCAAAGGCACTATTAATCTAGGGTTATGGCATCCTAAGAGTAACGTGTTTTATTTAACAAGTTATTCAGATGCAGACTGTACTGGAAGTCAAACTGACCGAAGAAGTACTAGCGGTACTTGTCGTTTTCTCGGAAACTGCCTTATAGCTTGGAATTCCAAGAAACAAGCATCAGTACCCTTGTCTGCTACTGAAGCAGGGTCCATTGTTGCCGGTGCGTGTTGCGCACAAAGTCTTTGGATCAAATATACCTTTAAAGATTATAAGAAATTAGTCTTTAAGATACCGATACTTTGTGACAATACTAGCACAGTCCAAATGACCAAAAACGCTGACCAACATAGTCGAACCAAACATATCGATGTTCGATATCACTTCCTACGAGATCATTATCACAAAGGTGATATTGTTCTTGAATATATACCGACTGACTCACAGACAGCTGATATATTCGCAAAACCTTTGGATAAAACTCGTTTTGCAAAAATAAGAGATGAACTTAACATGCTAGAACAAGCACCGTAAGAAAATCGTCAAAACTTAAAATTTTAAACAAAATTCTAAGTTCCATGGGACAATAGACGTCCTATGAAACGTCTATAGAAGTGTCTGTTCAGAATTTCTATACAGTTTTCGTGCCAACTTCCTTCTGATTTTGAATTTCAAATTCTAATCAGTTTCTGAACAATTTAAAACCCAATTTTTTGGTTTTTAAACTACCCATTCCCTCTATAAATTGATGGGCATTGTTCTCTTTCAATTCACAACCCATCTCTTAATCCAAAACTTGCAATTCTTTCCACCAACATAGACAAACCATGTCAAAAAAGACAGTGGCAACTAGAAACACACCCTTAACTGAGAAAGACTCACCATCATCAAAAGAAGAGTTGTCAAAGATGAACAAGCCTCCCCGATTCAACCGCCTCAGAACCTCTCAAGAATTCTTTCGTTTACCTTACCCAAGTCTCCTTCACTACCCGAGTCTGAAGAGGACCCATCGGAAGAACCCTTTGAGGAGTCAAATTTTTCGCATCCTCCGGTCAACGAAGAACCCACTCCAGTAGATCCGCCAAATCAGGGACCACCCTTAAATGGTCCTAACGCAAATCGATGCTTCCATAAAACCGATGGTTTTGGTACTGGCAAAAATGACTCATTTTATATTCATCCGAGTCAAGATGAATGTATCATGTTTATCGCCCGAATTGAGACCCATGAAGCTTGAATTCAGACATTTGATCGGGTCAAGGGCGAGTTCATCAAAGAGAGACGAAGACGACCGAATTCTGAAAGCATCTTTCTCGCTTCTAATTTTCGTCGTCTTATCATAGATCTATATCTTTAGTTTTTTTTTGGTCGATGTTCGTGTCAATGTTTTAGTGTAGGTTCATGTTTATGTACTTTTTAAAATTTAATGCGATATGTTTGTTCTTTATAAATTTTTGCTTGCTTTACGTTTATTATCATATATAATATATTTATTTATTTACAACCACAGTTAGACACCAAACATCACCAAACAACCCCTCAAAACTATTTTTTCCAAAAAAAATTTAAACTACACTGTTTTAAAGAAAATACATTGCAGGGACGTCTAAATAAACATCTATAAAGACGTCCATTTGGCCTATAATCACGACTATTTCTGAACCGCCGTCAATTTCTGTTGAGATATGACCGTTGGATTTCCCACCTTTTCATCTAAGACGTCCATTGGAGTCTTATATAGTCTCCCAACTCTGTCCAAACCTTCATGCTCTCGGCTCAAAAAAACCCCTAGATTTCCAAAAATGGTGAAAACCAAAAATGTTGCGAGTGGATGATCAAATCCCAAACGCCCTCGACGCTCTACTCGTTCTCTTCATCATCAACCCATCGAAAAATCCGAAGATGCTGCCTATCAAGAAGAATCCGATGATAGCGATGAATTTTGTGCCGACGAAGAAAGTGAAAACTTCATCTTTTGCTTCAACGCCAAAGCCCTCTACGATCGTCTTGTCAAAAAGAAGATCGTCGCCAGTTGCTATGTCCAATTCAATGAGATAGCAAATTTCCAACTCTCCCATTTGCTTGAATTCTAAGGTTGGCTTCCTTTTCTATCTTTGGATTGCGACACCCATCAAATATTTGTTTATCTTTTCTACGCAAACCTTACTAGCAATCAAAAGAATGTAACCGTTCTTAGAAAATAGATGCTAAAACAAGTCATCGCCATTTCTCCATCACTTGCTAGGATCCTTCAGGTTCCTAACAATGGTGTCGATATCTTTCGCCAATCCCTTTCTAATTTCTAGCATTGTCCATCCAATTTCACCAAAGAAGACGCCTCTAGACTTCTTCACGGTGATATTACCCTCACCTTTTTGATGATACACACACCCAAACCCTTGTCCCTAGCACTCGTGTTTTAGCCTCTTCCAGGCAAAACCGTTTGTCCAAAATCCGGTGGAAGGGATCGTATTACTATCACACATAAACTTATGACATATTGTGTGCTTGCCCAAATTCTGGTCAACCTACCTTTATTTCTTATCCACAATATGTGGAATTTACCTTTCTCCAAATCAAATCTCTATTATGGCATAGTGATTACCAAAATCATCGAGGATGCCAATATCAATCCATCTCTTGACTCCGCCATTCAACTACCCGACAAACACTTCGGTCTCTACACCATTCGCCTCATGCATCTCGCCAACTACAATGTTCAAGCACCTTCTCCTCCACAAGAACCACACGACAATCTCGAGAATCCCCAATACACGTACGATTTGAAAATCGTATGTTTCAACACATGACCGATCTTCATCTTGAGACTCGTCAGTACATGGATACTCGCATTACTGATGTTTGTACTCATTTCGATACGAGTATTCAAAATGTCACTCGGTAAATCGACGAAACTCGTGCCCCCGTGACTCATCACTTCGACTATATGTATGCTCAGTTGATGTATCCACCGGCAATGCCCTTTCATTGTCAGTCGCCGATGGTCTTTGATCAGCCGCCGCCGCCTCAGGACGATACCTAGTTAGTTTCTTTTTAGGTTTTTGCTTATGTATTAGGAGTTGGTTGTATTAAACTTTATATTTGTTTGCTTTTGAACTCTCGTCGTTTACTTATGTGTGTTGTACTTGTCGTTTAATTATGTGTGATGCTATTTTAAGTTTAGACTCTTATCATCCAATTTACATTCATTTTAGGTCATATTAACAGCTAATTCTATGTTTCCTCTTTTTTTTCTTCCTCCATGTTTCAAACTTTTTGCTATTTACAAAATGGGAGAGAAATAATGCATATCTTCATGGGGGCATATGAATATATTTTTATTTTTACATTATTCATGTCTTGTAAAATATCAAAAGGGGGAAGATTGTCGACCTACTTGTCAATGTCAAATTCCCTTCAGTTTTGATTATTTTACAAAACCATACTTTAAATATATTGTTACTAACCATGTCAGATAACGTCAACATGCTACACAACTAAAGTTATTCAAGCATAAGGACAATCAACACTGCAACAGACATCGCAAAAAGTATCAACGAAATCGGACGACTCGGAAATTACAATGTCAATTCAAAGGAGATAAAGGAAAAAAGAATTTTTCCATTTCCTTTGAGTCTAAAGTCATGTCGATCTCAAACGGTTAGAATCTATTTTCCAAATCTATATTTACTCTCTAAACTCGTATTTATTAAAACAAAAAAAAATTATTTCAAAAAATTCCCATAGGCTAAGTCTCCGTGTCCGAATTTATCAGACATAGGACGTCTTATAGGACATCCTATGACACATCCATTGCAATTGAATTTTTTTAAATTTTCTATTTTTAGCGTATAATTCAAATTTCAACGGCTATAAACTGCCAAAAACGGTCTGAACAATCAATGGCAGTTATTTTAACTTCCCCAACTTCCCTAAATGATTTCTATAAATAGAAACATTTTGTAAAGAGTTTTCGCTAACTTTTCACGATTTTCAAGTTCACTCTTTGATCTTGTGCCTTCTCATTTTCGTGAAAATTTTGTCTCTCTTACACTCAAGTTTTTACTATTCATTTTTCTGGGAGGAGATTTTTCCAGTGCCTTTTAGACTTTTCTATTATTTTAGACTAAAATAAAGATCTCAAAAGCTTTGAAGAAGCGATTGTTTTCAAATATGTTTTAATCTTGAAAATTTCTTCGATTTGGTTTTAAATTTTCTTAATCTCCAAAATGCAATCCCTCATCTCCTTGAATCGAAAATTTGATTTATCCATTTGAGACCGTTAAGATTGTTGAAGTTGGTTTGTAAAGTTGGTTTGTAAAGAAACCACTTTTGATAAGTACTTTACGATGCATTTGAAAATAGTAAAATTTGGAAAGCGTGGATTTAGAAATTTAAGTGATGAAAAATAGTTTCAGATCATATTAGCAAATATTCAAGTAAAAATGGATAACCTATGTGATTGGATAATATCATCAAGACCGTGTAAAGAAAAATTGATAAAATCATGAATTGCAATTTTGTCTAATCGAACTTGCGCAAGGGTTGATATTTCCAGGTTTAGATAATGTCAGATAGAACCGCTCGAATGATTTAAATCCATAATGGTTAATGATAGTACAGGGTTGAAATTTAATAATACCGTGAATCCTGATTGCGTGCACTCAGATGTTCACAAGGGAAAAGGTCGACAGCTTAAGGTTTGGATGGTAATGAATAGAACTTGAAATGAAAGAAAGACGTATTAATAAACGCACCACCAAAAACAAAAAGATAAAACCCTTATAAGGTTAACTTAACTAAATTAAGCCACTGTGGAGATTTTTTCAGAACTAAATCATGGTTAGAACTATTATAGGTTAAAAAAAGATTATGGACACAAATCGGAGAATATTTCTTCCAATATACAATGAGTAGGGAAGAGGGAAACACAACAATTGAGACTTGAATATGAATTGAAGACTCGTCAGCAATTGTGAAATGTTAAACACCATGTTTAATATGCATGAAAATATCAATCATTAGCAGAGTGAAATGTTGAAATATAGTTACAAATCTTTATAGGAATCAATACTTCATGATGTTAGGTCGTCCGTCAAAGTAAATTTAACAAAACCATAATTGTGATCGTGCCAATCGATGAAGTCAGCATTGACATGTTTAGGTCTGGTTGGTTACGAATAAGACTTGAAATGAAAGGCTTACTAACAAATGTTCACAAAGAAACAAAATGGTAAAGATTAAGCCGCTTGGAATGTTAAATCAGAATGAAATCATAGTTAAGATGGTTATAAGCAGAGAGTCGATGATAGATAAGCAGTGTTGTAGGCTCAAATTGGATGTTAACTTTGACAACTTCAGAATTTTGAAATATTCAAAAGGTAAACGATTTAATTCGAAGAGAAACTGTGATAAGTCAATGATTTCTTTCAAAGAATATTTCATAAAATCGTGAATTGCGATTATTTCTAATCGAACGTACAATATTTCAAAGTGTAGTAGGAAAGCAGGATACTTCTAGTCTTTCAAAATAAACTTTCAATATTTGAAAATATACGCTACAGAGAATAAATCATAAGTAAAATGGGATAAAAATAATAAGTAACTAGGGAAGCAAGGCTTAAAATTTTAAAGTTGAAAGTGTATTTATAAAACATTTTACAAAAGAGGCGAGTAAAACGGGTTAAATCCATAAAGGTGGATAACGATAAAGAATTAAGGAACCCTGAATAGTGATTAGGTTCAATCAAACGTGAACAAGGGTTGATATTTTCAACAAATGGAAGCTTCAATCAAAATGAAATGATGGTTTATACTGTTATGGTAGAGAATCGGTGGTAGGTAAGCAAATTGGCGGAAAAAAGTTGTAGAATTTTCCTACACGGCTTCATAATTTTGATAAACATCCACAGAATACGACTTCAAGGGGTTTGAATTCACTTTAAGAATTCCAAGATTCAAAATAACTTTACAAATTTGTTAATTAATAAATCGTGTAGAATGTGAAATGGTGTAAAGTCTTTGAAATCTTGAGAAATTAGCTTAAAAGGAAAATTATGATTTATGAAGATTTTGTAGCACTGAAAGAGGTCCTTCATCAAAAATAGGTTTTTGCATGAAAGTAATTTCCACATACTATAAAAAAATTCTTTCAGAAAAACGTTTCAATTCTCAGTAAAATATGCTATGTGGATTTTACTTTATGATGCATTTAATATAGTAACGTCGGAAAATCAATGTTGTATCCACAAAGGGTGAATGTTGATAAAAAAAAAAACAAAATCGAGGTATCATGAATGATCCACCATGCACGAAAAGTAAATTTAAAGAAAGCTACAATCACGAATGTGTACAATCGAAAGAGTCGTTGACATATTTAAGGTCAATCTAATAATAGAGAGAACTTGACTTGAACGCCTACTGACAAATGTCCATACGAGGACGGTTATAGGGAGAGAATCAATGGTAGGTATATGGTTCTTGATACATATTGGAGGATAATATGAAAAGACAACTATTAAACCAGTAAGAATATTAAATAAGAATGGAATCAAGGCTAAGACAGTTATAGGCAGAGAATAATGGTAGGTGCATATGGTCGTGGACACAAATTGAAGGATATTATGACACAGCAGAAGAATTTTGTAACAATAATTGGTACATGATTTCGAAGAGATTGAATCTAATTACTAATTCCAAGATTAGAAAGGAATTTCATGAAAGTGTCGATATGCTTATGGAGTAAATTTCTTTAAATGTGAAGAGCTTTGCCTAAACTTTTCGTTATGATTCAAATGTGTTCCATAGTTTCTGAACGGTCCTCTACCAATGGTAGGTTTTTCATGGAAACAGAAAGATAATACTCTACAATTGGTTGCTACTAAAAATCTTCAAAAGAATACTTTCTGTATCTAGGAAACTGGTCTGCATAGAATCATTTAAAAGGCCAATACAAGAAACAACTTTTGATAAGTACTTTATGATGCATTTGAAAATAATAAAATTAGGAAAACACGGATTTAGAAATTTAAGTTTTGAAATAAACTTTCAGATCATATTAGCAAAGAGTCAAGTAAAATAGGTAAATCTATATGATTGGATGATGTTAAAGGCATAAAGCATCAAGATCGTTTTAAGAAAAATTGGTAAAATCATTAAGATCGTTTTAAGAAAGAATTTTAACGAGAAAAATCGAAGAACTAACCTAGTCATCGCACCTCGCCATTTCTGCAAGCCCATCGAGTTCTTCTTTGATCTCGATTCTTAGGTAAGTTCTTTTCTTCCTCTAGTTGTTTTGGGGACAATAAAAAGGTTTCGTACCTGCAAATTCAAATTTGAAATTTAATCAGATTAAAAACCTAAGGGCTATAAAATTGACCCAACCCTATTTCCCTTTCCTTCTTCAACATACAAAAACTAAAAAATAAAAGGGCAGAAAGAATTTTGAGTTGGCAGTGCGCAACAAACTCATCACACTGCCAGGCTCACGGCGTCCACCGCAACCTGGCGACGCCAACCCCAACTACTGCTTCTATCACAGAATGGCGAGCCACCCAATTGAGAATTGCTTCGTCTTCAAGAACTAGGTCGAGGACCGGTACTAACAGGGAAGATTCGCGCTTCTGAGAACTGGAGGGTGAACCCGCCACATAAACACATTCCTAAAAAGGTGGATGCACGGGGGCATCATGCTCTCTTATGGAAGAAACTCCATGGGAGGTCGTTCTTTCAGCTAAAACCAAAAGAATGCTGAAAGATCTATAGGCATGTCGGGCGGTCAGGTGGAAGAGCCCACTTGAACCTGAAATCATTGAAAGGATGTTGAAACCGCGTCCCATATCGAAAATTGTTGACGAAAGGAAAAATCCCAAAGTCGAGCCTTCAAAGTCTTCAAAGAAAAAGAAAAGGACCAAGAAGCCTGTGCAGCCTGCCGAGTATGACGACAAGTGCATAAACATACAAAAGTACATCGACGCGTTGGAAGAGTACAACTAGAAGGCATAGACATCGTTACCCTCGAAGAGTTCCTCAAGCATATTCTTTAGAACGTAGATAGTGACAACGATGAGGAAAATGACTCATCAAAAACCGAAGACTATGTAGCAAGTTGCCATATGGTTTCCCATTCGTCGTTAAATGATGAAGAAGCTCCCTCGGCGTCAGAAAACAACGTAGAGGAACTGGGGGCAGAATCGGCGCTAAAATCCCCGGAACCGCCAGAAGACCCGAAGCCTTTCGAAAAAGCAAAGCTGACCGAGAACGCGAAACAGCTATATACGAAAAGGTTAAGCATCGGCGTCAGAATGATGAAGCTGCGGCGAGGGTGTGTCGTACAGTACTCCAACCAAGCTAGAGCACAACTGCTACAAATAAGAGCAGGATCAAGGCAGAAAATCGGTTCGCCAAAGCCCTGTCAAAGGGAATGAAGCTGCCACCTCTCGTGGGAAGCTCTCCCGGGGTCATACGCCTCGACGGAGAGGATTCACATCCAAACCACTGCCTATATCATCGGAAGGTCACTCACCCTACCGAAAAATGTAGTGCCTTCAAGAAGTGGTGGCAAGGATACATTGCCCGTCAAAAACATTTCAAGAGTATGAAGCACGAAGCTCATCGACAGCAAAAAGGGGTGACAAGTATGTGTGAAAAAACGACTGGCAACTGTCATATAGTTGATACCAGTCCGGAAAGGAAAAAAAACCCAAGTTCTTACCTCCGGGAGCGATTCTGAGGATGAAATGACCCTCAGCCCTCTCTTCAAGGACACCACCTCGGAAAAAGAAGAAGGGGAGAAGAACCGTGAGAACATTCAGCTGCGTAGCCGCACGCTGCCTGAAAAGAACCTCGAACCTACAAACAAGGGTTCGAGCAAAAAGGACAAAGAAAAAAATCCCTGAGGAAATTGCCCTTGACGAAACCCACCTTATAGCACAGCAAAACCTGGAGGCTTATAAGGCAAGGATGACACGGTCATATGAAAGACTAACCAGGCCGAGAACATTCCGCCAAGGCGAACTCGTGTTGGTCGTCAAAAGACCAATGATTCCCATTCATGCCAAACGGGGGAAATTCGAGCCAAACTATGAAGGCTCGTACATCATAGACAAAGTCTACCAAGGTGGAGCCTACCTGCTCATGGATATGCATGGCGAAAGACCCTTCCGGCCAATAAATGGCCGATTCCTCAAAAAATACTATGCCTAACGGGTTACGACCTGGGTCAATGATAGATGACGACGCTTGTGTCCGCTTGCTATCTTCCTGAGTCAGAACCCTAAAAGTAGTATCCAAAATATTCGTCGCCTCGAAAATGGTGAAAATGGACCGAGACGTCCCCAAACTAATACACGTTTCCAAATGAAGGACCGAGATATCTTTAAACTAAAACTCCTTAAACTAAAATTTCGCCTCAAACACGGCGACAAAGACCAAGGACCGAGATGTCAACGGACCGAGAAGTCTTTAAACTAATATCCGCCTCAAACATGGCGATAACGGACTGAGATGTCCTTAAACTAAATATCCGCCTCAAAAATGGCGATATTGGACCGAAAATTCCCTAAACTAGAAATTCCGCCTCAAATACGGCGGCAACAGACTAAGATGTCCTTAAACTAAAACTTTGCCTCAAACGGCGACAACGGACCGAAATGTCCTTAAACTAAAATTTCGCCCCAAACACGACACATCACCCCAAATACAACGATATCCACCCTTGAAATCTATATTGCAATCGAAGCCTCAACGACGAAGCTTGCAACTCAAGTCTTATCGGCTGCACAGCTACTCCAGCGGTGAGGTCACACCCAAGTCCCACAGGCAAACAGATGGGTCACGTAAAAAAAAGGGTACGTCTACAAGTAAAATGGACACGGATGAATACCTAAAAGAGCGTCGTGAGTAAAAACAGCATGGCTGCCAGCGAGCTTGTGAAAACCCGAAAGGGCGAAATCTCGGTAAAAAAACAAAAAAAGGTATGTTCATAAGTAAAATAGGCACAAATTGTATAGACAATGACAAGAAGACTGAATCAGAATGAAACCATGGTATAGGCAATGACAAGAAGAGAATCGCTGGTAGGTGTGTAGAGTTTTGGACACAAATTGTAATGCCCAATATTTTCCCCTAATATCGAAATTAATATGGGTGACATATTTAAATAATTCCCAGATCTTGATTTAAATTGGGGACAGTAAAAAGGTTTTGTGACTGCAAATACGAAATTTAATCAGATATATATATATATATATAGAGAGAGAATAATAGAGGAAAGAGGCCATAGAAGGGAATTTTCTCCTACAGCGTCGAAAAAGTACGCCCTTTCTCATTTTTTCCAACGATCGGCACCCGTCATCTTCATCGTTATCATCTAAGATGTGGGTATACCAAATTTCATATGATTCTACAACCTTTTCACCGTTGATTTAGCAATGTAAAAAGTTATGTTGTCGATAAACCGATGATTTTGAACCCACTAAATCAACCGTGAAAGTTGTAGAATCACATGAAATCTGGTGTACCCATATCTTAGATGATAACGATGAAGATGATGGGTGCCGATCGTCGGAAAAAATATGGGAGGGCGTTCTTTTTCAATGTCATGGGAGGAAATTCCCTCCTATGGCATCTTTCCTCCATTATTCTCATATATATATATATATATATATATATATATATATATATATATAGGGCAGAATGAATTTTAACTAGAAAAACCGAAGAACTAACCTGGTCATCGCACCTCGCCATTTCTGCAAGCCCATCAAGTTCTTCTTTGATCTCGATTCTTAGGTAAGTTCTTTTCTTCCTCAAGTTGTTTTAGGGACAATAAAAAGGTTTCGTACCTGCAAATTCAAATTTGAAATTTAATCAGATTAAAAACCTAAGGGTTATAAAATTGACCCAACCCTATTCCCCCTTCCTTCTCCAACGCATACAATAAAAAATAAAACGGCAGAAAGAATTTCAAGAGGAACATCGAAGAACTAACCTCGCCATTTCCGCAACCCATCAGGTTCTTCTTTGATCTCGATCCTTATGTAAGTTCTTTCTTCCTCAAGTAGTTTCCTTTTCTAAGATAGGAGGGAGATAGGATTTAAATTTGGGGAATAAAAAGGTTATGTACCTGCAAATTCAAGTTTCAAATTTAACCAGATTAAAAACCTAAGGGTTATAAAATTGACCCAACCCTATTTCCCTTTCCTTCTCCAACACATACAAAAGAAAAAAAATAAAGGGCAGAAAGAATTTTAACGAGGAACATCGAAGAACTAACCTCGCCATTTCTGCAACCCCATCGGGTTCTTCTTTGATCTCGATCCTTAGGTAAGTTCTTTTCTTCCTCAAGTTGTTTCCTTTTCTAAGATAGGAGGGAGAGAGGATTTAAATTTGGGGACAATAAAAAGGTTTTGTAACTGCAAATTCAAATTCGAAATTTAATCAGATTAAAAACCCGAGGGTTGTAAAAAAAATAAAAATAATGAGCGGAAATAACTTTAGCGAGGAACGTCCCAAAACTAACCTCGCCAACCCCATCGAGTTCTTCATCAAGTTGTTTACTTTTCTTCCTCGAGTTGTTTCTTTTACTAAGATAGAGGGAGGGAGGAATCATGAGGCGTCGTTGGATTTTAAAACATTGTAAACGATTTGGAAGGGATTAATTTCTCTTTGAGAATTCCGCAGGTCAAAAAAATCAAGAAAGTGTAGATATATTTATCGAGGACATTCATTAAAATCATAATCTCTTTGAGAATTCCACAACTCAAAAAAATTCAAGAAAGTGTAGAATATATTTATCAAGGACATTCATTAAAATCTTAAGATATTTCCTCATGATTCAACGACATTTTATATCTAAGAGGTCCTTTACTAATAGTACAATTTTCATGGATACATATAAATGATATTAAAAATCTTTTGAAAGAAAACCATTCAGATTTCTAAAGTAAAATTTGGAAAGCACTTTTATGACACATTAAGATGCATTTCAAAGTAGTACAGTAAGAAAAATAACACAAATTTCAAATTTATAAGTTGAAAAATAGCTTTGAACCTTTTAGATAAGGGGGATGATCATAAAGACCTAAGCGTCAAAATCATTCAAAGAAAATTTGGAAATCGATGAATTGAGATATTGACAAATTGGACACGTGAAACGTTTTATATTTTTTAAGAAATCTTAAAAAGTATGCTAAAAATTCATTATGATTCATTTAAAAAAACTTTTTAACAGGTTCTCATCAAAGGCAGGTTTTCCATGGAAAATGTCTCAAAATAATACTGTTTTTTTTTAAATAAATTTTTTGAGTATTTAAAAAACATTTCAAGATGTACATCATGATGCAATTAATAGCAGTAACATTAGGAAAGCACGGATTTAGAAATTTATGTTATAATTTTGATTATTTAAAGTTGAGGGGGCGATTATATATTTTATTTTATATGAATGTACACGGGCTTTTGATATAAGTGGGCTCCAACAATAAGACTTAAGCCTTGTTGAGGTTTTCCCATCTTATATCTTATACCCATGTACCACTCATAATTTTTCCAATGTGAGACTATTTTGGTAACTCACATCTCAACAATTTAAAATATGAAATTTAATTTCAAATCTTTCAAAAAAGAGGCAAGTAAAATCGGTTAAACCCTAATGGTTGTTAATAGTAAGACTTGATTCATCAAGAGTTAAGACCATTCAAAGAAAATCTGATGAAATCATGAACCACAATTGTGTCCACTCGAACATTCGCAAGGGTTGATACTTTTCGATATATATAGATGGTTGCAGATAAAACTTAACATGAAAGGCTATTATGACAAACATATCACAAAGAAACGAAAAGAAGAGAGCCCCACGAAAATTGATAGTAAACAAGATTAGGACGGTTGGAAGATCCAATCAGAACATAATGATGACCAAGACTCTAATTGGCCGAGAACAGATGGTAGGTATGCATAGTTGTGAACACAAATTGAAGGATGTCCTGACACAAAACCATAATTACCATAACATCCAATCATATTTCAAATGTCTTAAAATCTCTTTGTGAATTGTAAGATTCAAGATAAACTCTTGATAAATAAAAAAAATTACACAATGCTTTCTGGTGTAAAGTCTTAAGATCTAATGAAAGTTGCTAAAATGTTGCCAAAAATGTTACCAATCTTTCCAAAAGATTGTTCATGAAAGGTAGTTGTTTATGAAAGGTGGGTTTTTCCTGACATCATCTTCAAAATGTTATTAAATATTTTTCAAAATAAAACCTTTCAGTTCTTAAAAAAAAGCCATGATGAATCATTTATGAGCCTAAAACATTTCAATAGACCACTTTGAGAAGTTCTCTGGGGTGCATTGTAAAGTAGAAATATTAAAAGATCAAGGATTTAAAAAGAAATATTGAAACTATTTATGAAAAGGCTAGTAAATGGGTTGTTGTATCCATGAAGGTAGATGATTATAAACGAATCAAGGCATCAAGAACATTAAGTCGTGTGTGAAGTAAATGTGATAGTGTCATAATTGCAACTTTGTCCAATCAAAAGAGCCAAGGGTTGGCCTGTTCAGGGTCTCTGAAATTTTGATAAGATTCGAAACGAAATAGTATAAACAAAGCTTCAAATAGAAGCAAAGATAAATATTGAGCCGGTTGGAAGATCAAATCAGAATGGACTCATGACTAAATCGGTTAATGACAGAATCTATCGTAGGTATAGTGGAGTTACGAACACAATATGTAGGATATTACGACACTTCGAAATTTTGATACATTCAATGCTATATGATTTCAAAGAATCTAAAATCCTATAACTTCTATGAATAAATGTGAGAAATAGTTCATGGAGTAAATTCTCTACCGTTTCAAGATATTTTCATTAAAAAAAAAAGTAAAACCTGTGTGTATTAACAAATAAGCTGCCTACTAACAAGTACGTGGCCCCTACAAAATCATATCTTTCAGTTTTCATAACAAATAAGGTATCTACCAACAAATAAGAGGTTTCTACATGGTCGTTTATTAAAGGTAAGATTTTCATAACAAAAATTCGAAACAACAAATACTTTCAGTTATAAAAAAAATGCTACGAAAAATCATTTATAAGAGGGAAACAAGGCGTAAATGAGGAAAGCATTAGAAATTCACAAGTTATAAACGGTTTCAAATTTTTTCGGGAAAGAAATAAGTATAATGGGTCAATAAATCCATAAGGTTGGACGAATGAAAAGAGTCAAGGCGTCAAAAACAGTTTGTTGTGTGTGCAATGTAATTTGATAAAACAAAATTTGCAATCGTGATCAATTGAAGGAACAAAGGTTGATGATGACAAGCAGAGAATCGATGGTAGGTGTGTAGAGTTGTGGACAAAAATTGTAATACCCGATATTTTCCCCTAATATTTGTTACCCTTTAATTTCGAAATTACTATGGGAGACATATTTAAATAATGCCCAGATCCTGATTTAAATTTGGGGACACTAAAAAGGTTTTGTACCAGCAAATTCAAATTTTAATCAGATTAAAAACCCAAGGGTTATAAATATGACCCAACCCTATTTCCCTTTCCTTCTCAAACACATACAAAAAAAAATTTAAATAAGCAAGTTAGAAGACTGAATCAGAATGAAACCATGGTATAGACAATGACAAGAAGAGAATCGATGGTAGGTGCGAAGAGTTGTGGACACAAATTGTAATGCCCAATATTTCCCTCTAATATCGAAATTAATATGGGTGACATATTTAAATAATTCCCAAATCTTGATTTAAATTGGGGACAGTAGAAAGGTTTTGTGACTGCAAATTCAAAATTTAATTTTATATATATATATTATATATATATATATATATATATATAGAAAGAAAGAAAGAATTTTAACGAGAAAAATCGAAGAACTAACCGGGTCATCGCACCTCACCATTTCTTAGGTAAGTTCTTTTCTTCTAAGTTGTTTTGGGGACAATAAAAAGGCTTTGTGCCTGCAAATTCAAATTTGAAATTTAATCGGACTAAAAACCTAAGGATTATAAAATGAACCAACCCTATTCCCTTTTCCTTCTCCAACACATACACTAAAAAATAAAAGGGCGGAAATAATTTTAATAGGAACACCGAAGAACTAACCTTGCCATTTCTGCACAATCCATCGGGTTCTTCTTAGATCTCGATCCTTAGGAAAGTTCTTTCTTCCTCAAGTTGTTTCCTTTTCAAAGATAGGAGGGAGATAGGATTCAAATTTGGGGACAATAAAAAGGTTTTGTACCTGCAAATTCAAGTTTCAAATTTAATCAGATTAAAAATTTAAGGGTTATAAAATTGACCCAACCCTATTTCCCTTTCCTTCTCCAACACATACAAAAATAATAATAAAGGGCTGAAAGAATTTTAACCAGGAACATCGAAGAACTAACCTCGCCATTTCTGCAACCCCATCGGTTTCTTCTTATTTCTCGATCCTTAGGTAAGTTCTTTTCTCCCTCAAGTTGTTTTAGGGACGATAAAAAGATTTTGTACCTGCAAGTTCAAATCTCAAATTTAATCAGGTAAAAAAAACCTAAGGGACCATATTTCCCTTTTCTTCTCCAACACATACAAAAAATAAAAAATAAAAGGACAGAAATAATTTTAACGAGAAACATCGAAGAACTAACCTCGCCATTTCTGCAACACCATTGAGTTCTTCTTTGATCTCGATCCTTAGGTAAGTTCTTTTCTTCCTCAAGTTGTTTTGGGGACAATAAAAAGGCTTTGTACCTGTAAATTCAAATTTGAAATTTAATCAGATTAAAACCTAATGGTTATAAAATTGACCCAACCTTATTCCCATTTCCTTCTCCAACACATACAACAAAAAATAAAAGGGCGGAAAGAATTTTAATAGGAACATCGAAGAACTAACCTTACCATTTCCACAACCGATCGGGTTCTTCTTAGATCTCGATCCTTAGGAAAGTTCTTTCTTCCTCAAGTTGTTTCCTTTTCGAAGATAGGAAGGAGAAACGATTTAAATTTAGGGGACAATAAAAAGTTTTTGTACCTGCAAATTCAAGTTTCAAATTTAATCAGATTAAAAACCTAAGGGTTATAAAATTGACCAAACCATATTTCCCTTTCCTTCTGCAACACATACAAAAATAATAATAAAGGGCTGAAAGAATTTTAACCGGGAACATCGAAGAACTAACTCTCCATTTCTGCAATCCCATCGGGTTCTTCTTTGATCTCGATCCTTAGGTAAGTTCTTTTCTCCCTCAAGTTGTTTTAGGGACAATAAAAAGGTTTTGTACCTGCAAATTCAAATCTGAAATTTAATCAGGTTAAAAAACCTAAGGGTTATAAAATTGACACAACCCTATTTCCCTTTCCTTCTCCAACAAATACAAAAACTAAAAAATAAAAAGGCAGAAAGAATTTTAACGAGGAACATCGAAGAACTAACCTCGCTATTTCTGCAACACCATTGAGTTCTACTTTGATCCCGATCCTTAGGTAAGTTCTTTTCTTCCTCCAGTTGTTTTGGGGACAATAAAAAGGCTTTGTACCTTCAAATTCAAATTTAAAATTTAATTAGATTAACGACCTAAGGGTTATAAAATTGACCCGGCCCTATTCCCTTTTCCTTCTCCAACACATACAATAAAAATAAAATGGAGGAAAGAATTTTAATAGGAACATCGAAGAAGTAACCTTGCCATTTCTGCAACCCATCGGGTTCTTCTTAGATCTCGATCTTTTGGTAAGTTATTTCTTCCTCAAGTTTTTTCCTTTTCTAAGATAGGAGGAAGATAGGATTTAAATTTGGGGACAATAAAAAGGTTTTGTACCGGGAAATTCTAGTTTCAAATTTAATCAGATTAAAAACCTAAGGGTTATAAAATTGACCAAACCCTATTTCCCTTTCCTTCTCCAACACATACAAATAATAAAAATAAAGGGCTGAAAGAATTTTAACCGGGAACATCGAGGAACTAACCTCGCCATTTCTGCAACCCCATCGGGTTCTTCTTTGATCTCGATCCTTAGGTAAGTTCTTTTCTCCCTCAAGTTGTTTTGGGGACAATAAAAAGGTTTTGTACCTACAAATTCAAATATGAAATTTAATCAGGTTAACAAACCTAAGGGTTATAAAATTGACCCAGCCCTATTTCCTTTTCCTTCTCCAACACATACAAAAAAATTAAAGGGCAGAAAGAATTTTAACGAGGAACGTCGAAGAACTAATCTCGCCATTTCTGCAACCCCATCGAGTTCTTCGCAGAAAGAACTTTAACGAGGAACGTCCAAGAACCAACCTCGCCAACCCCATCGAGTTCTTCATCAAGTTGTTTTCTTTTCTTCCTCAAGTTGTTTCTTTTACTAAGATAGAGAGGAATCATGAAGCGTCGTTGGATCGACTCTGATCGATCTTGGCGATGCCAGTGCCGCTATAGCTAGGGTTTTGATTTCTTTTCTAAAGTATCAGAAACTTTTTAAAAAATCCCAAAATCCAAAATCAATGTCTACATCATTAAGCTGGAACCGAATCAAACCTAAATTCGATCTCTAGGCTGTTAAACTAAAACTCAAACCGAATTCAAGTCAACCTCTAAGTCGTTAAACTATAATGAAATCAAACCCAAATTCGACCTCTACGTTAAATTGAAAGCCAAATAAAGATCAAGTTCGACCACTATATTGTTATGAGAAAGAAAGATGTGTTGTTGTGCATGATAAAGAATCAAGGTATTGTGCATGGTAAGACATGTCCGGAGTAAATTTGGCAAATCCACATTCGCGAATTTGTATAATCGAAGGAGCCAAAGGTTGACACATTCAGCTCTATCTGGTAATGGACGCAGTTCAGACAGTTATCGGCAAAAAAGGGTAGGTAAGTGGAGTTGTTGGCACAAATTGGCCGAATTTATGATTCAACTTCAGAATTTTAAAACATTGTAAACGATTTGGAAGGCATTAATTTCTCTTTGAGAATTCCACAGGTCAAAAAAATCAAGAAAGTGTAGAGTATATTTATCGAGGACATTCATTAAAATCTTAATCTCTTTGAGAATTCCACAACTCAAAAAAATTCAAGAAAGTGTAGAATATATTTATCAAGGACATTCATTAAAATCTTAAGATATTTCCTCATGATTCAACGACGTTTTATATCTAAGAGGTCCTTTAATAATAGTACAGTTTTCATGCATACATATAAATGATATTAAAAATCTTTTGAAAGAAAACCATTCAGATTTCTAAAGTAAAATTTGGAAAGCACTTTTATGACGCATTAAGATGCATTTCAAACTAGTACAGTAAGAAAAATAACACAAATTTCAAATTTGTAAGTTGAAAAATAGCTTTGAACCTTTTAGATAAGGGGGATGATCATAAAGACTTGAGCGTCAAAATCATTCAAAGAAAATTTGGAAATCCATGAATTGAGATATTGACAAATTGGACATGTGAAACGTTTGATATTTTTTAAGAAATCTTAAAAAGTATGCTAAAATTCGTTATGATTCATTTAAAAAAACATTTTAAAAGGTTCTTTTCAAAGGCAGGTTTTCCATGGAAAATGTCTCAAAATAATACTGTTTTTTTTTCTGAAATAAATTTTTTGAGTATTTAAAAACCATTTCAAGATGTACATCATGATGCAATTAACAACAGTAACATTAGGAAAGCACGAATTTAGAAATTTATGTTATAATTTTGATTATTTAAAGTTGAGGAGGCGATTACATATTTTATTTTATATGAGTGTACACAGGCTTTTGATATAAGTGGGCTCCAACAATAAGACTTAAGCCTTGTTGAGGTTTTTCCCATCTTATATCTTATACTCATGTACCTCTCATAGTTTTTCAAATTTGAGACTATTTTGGTAACTCACATCTCAACAATTTAAAATATGAAATTTAATTTCAAATCTTTCAAAAAAGAGGCAAGTAAAATCGGTTAATCCCTAATGGTTGTTAATAGTAAGACTTGATGCATCAAGAGTTAAGACCATTCAAAGAATATCTGATGAAATCATGAACCACAATTGTGTCCACTTGAACATTCGCAAGGGTTGATACTTTCCGATATATATAGATGGTTGCAGATAAAACTTAACATGAAAGGCTATTATGACAAACATATCACAAAGAAACGAAAAGAAGAGAGCCCCACGAAAATTGATAGTAAACAAGATTAGGACGGTTGGAAAATCCAATCAGAACATAATGATGACCAAGACTCTAATAGGCCGAGAACAGATGGTAGGTATGCAGAGTTGTGAACACAAATTGAAGGATGTCCTGACACAAAACCATAATTTACCATAACATCCAATCATAATTCAAATGTCTTAAAATCTCTTTGTGAATTGTAAGATTCAAGATAAACTCTTGATAAATAAAAAAAATTACACAATGCTTTCTGGTGTAAAGTCTTAAGATCTAATGAAAGTTGCAAAAATGTTGCCAAAAATGTTACCAATCTTTCCAAAAGATTGTTTATGAAAGGTAGTGGTTTATGAAAGGTGGGTTTTTCCTGACATCATCTTCAAAATGTTATTAAATATTTTTCAAAATAAAACCTTTCAGTTCTTAAAAAAAAGCCATGATGAATCATTTATGAGCCTAAAACATTTCAATAGACCACTTTGAGAAGTTCTCTGGGGTGCATTGTAAAGTAGAAATATTAATCAAATTCAAATTTGAAATTTAATCAGATTAAAAACCTAAGGGTTATAAAATGACCCAACCCAATTCCCTTTTCCTTCTCCAACACATAGACTTAAAAATAAAACGGCGGAAAGAATTTTAATAGGATCATCGAAGAACTAACCTTGCCATTTCTGCACAACCCATCGGTTCTTCTTAGATCTCGATCCTTAGGAAAGTTCTTTCTTCCTCAAGTTGTTTCCTTTTCTAAGATAGGAGCGAGAAAAGATTTAAATTTGGGGGACAATAAAAAAGTTTTGTACCTGCAAATTCAAGTTGCAAATTTAATCAGATTAAAAACCTAAGGGTTATAAAATTGACCGAACCCTATTTCCCTTTCCTTCTCCAACACATACAAAAATAATAATAAAGGGCTGAAAGAATTGTAAACGGGAACATCGAAGAACTAACCTCGCCATTTCTGCAACCCCATCGGGTTCTTCTTTGATCTCGATCTTTAGGTAAGTTCTTTTCTCCCTCAAGTTGTTTTAGGGACAATAAAAAGGTTTTGAACCTGCAAATTCAAATCTGAAATTTAATCAGGTTAAAAAACCTAAGGGTTATAAAATTGACCCAACCCTATTTCCCTTTCCTTCTCCAACAAATACAAAAACTAAAAAATAAAAGGGAAGAAAGAATTTTAACGAGGAACATCGAAGAACTAACCTCGCTATTTCTGCAACACCATTGAGTTATTCTTTGATCTCGATCCATAGGTAAGTTCTTTTCTTCCTCAAGTTGTTTTGGGGACAATAAAAAGGCTTTGTACCTGCAAATTGAAATTTGAAATTTAATCAGATTAACAACCTAAGGGTTATAAAATTGACCCAGCACTATTCCCTTTTCCTTCTCCAACACATACAACAAAAAATAAAAGGGCGAAAAGAATTTTAATAGGAACATCGAAGAACTAACCTTGCCATTTCTGCAACCCATCGGGTTCTTCTTAGATCTCGATCCTTAGGTAAGTTCTTTCTTCCTCAAGTTTTTTCCTTTTCTAAGATAGGAGGAAGATAGGATTTAAATTAGGGACAATAAAAAGGTTTTGTACCGGGAAATTCTAGTTTCAAATTTAATCAGATTAAAAACCTAAGGGTTATAAAATTGACCAAACCCTATTTCCCTTTCCTTCTCCAACACATACAAAAAATAAAAATAAAGGGCTGAAAGAATATTAACCAGGAACATTAAGGAACTAACCTCGCCATTTCTGCAACCCCATTGGGTTCTTCTTTGATCTCGATCCTTAGGCAAGTTCTTTTCTCCCTCAAGTTGTTTTGGGGACAATAAAAAGGTTTCGTACCTGCAAATTCAAATTTGAAATTTAATCAGATTAAAAAACTAAGGGTTATAAAATGACCTAACCCTATTCCTTTTTACTTCTCCAACACATACACATAAAAATAAAAAGGCGGAAAGAATTTTAATAAGAACATCGAAGAACTAACCTTGCCATTTCTGCACAACCCATCGGATTCTTCTTAGATCTCGATCCTTCGGAAAGTTCTTTCTTCCTCAACTTGTTTCCTTTTCTAAGATAGGAGGGAGAAAAGATTTAAATTTGCGGGACAATAAAAAGGTTTTGTACCTGCAAATTCAAGTTGCAAATTTAATCAGATTAAAAACCTAAGGGTTATAAAATTGATCGAACCCTATTTCCCTTTCCTTCTCCAACACATACAAAAATAATAATAAAGGGCCGAAAGAATTTTAAACGGGAACATCGAAGAACTAACCTCGCCATTTCTGCAACCCCATCGGGTTCTTCTTTGATCTCAATCTTTAGTTAAGTTCTTTTCTCCCTCAAGTTGATTTAGGGACAATAAAAAAGTTTTCTACCTGCAAATTCAAATCTGAAATTTAATCAGGTTAAAAAACATAAGGGTTATAAAATTGACCCAACCCTATTTCCCTTTCCTTCTCCAACAAATACAAAAAATAAAAAATAAAAGGGCAGAAAGAATTTTTACGAGGAACATCGAAGAACAAACCTCGCCATTTCTGCAACACCATTGAGTTCTTTGATCTCGATCCTTAGCTAAGTTCTTTTCTTCCTCAAGTTGTTTTGGGGACAATAAAAAGGCTTTGTACCTGCAAATTGAAATTTGAAATTTAATCAGATTAACAACCTAAGGTTATAAAATTGACCCAGCCCTATTCCCTTTTCCTTCTCCAACACATACAATAAAAAATAAAAGGGCGAAAAGAATTTTAATAGGAACATCGAAGAACTAACCTTGCCATTTCTGCAGCCCATCGGGTTCTTTTTAGATCTCGATCGTTTGGTAAGTTCTTTCTTCCTCAAGTTTTTTCCTTTTCTAAGATAGGAGGAAGATAGGATTTAAATTTGGGGACAATAAAAAGGTTTTGTACCGGGAAATTCAGGTTTCAAATTTAATCAGATTAAAAACCTAAGGGTTATAAAATTGACCAAACCCTATTTCCCTTTCCTTCTCCAACACATACAAAAAATAAAAATAAAGGGCTGAAAGAATTTTAACCGGGAACATCGAGGAACTAACCTCGTCATTTCTGCAACTCCATCGGGTTCTTCTTTGATCTCGATCCTTAGGTAAATTCTTTTCTCCCTCAAGTTGTTTTAGGGACAATAAAAAGGTTTTGTACCTGCAAATTCAAATCTGAAATTTAATCAGATTAAAAAACTAAGGGTTATAAAATGACCCAACCCTATTCCCTTTTCCTTCTCCAACACATACACTTAAAAATAAAAGGACGGAAAGAATTTTAATAGGAACATCGAAGAACTAACCTTGCCATTTCTGCAAAACCCATCGGATTCTTCTTAGATCTCGATCCTTAGGAAAGTTCTTTCTTCCTCAAGTTGTTTTCTTTTCTAAGATAGGAGGGAGAAAAGATTTAAATTTGGGGGACAATAAAAAGGTTATGTACCAGCAAATTCAAGTTGCAAATTTAATCAGATTAAAAACCTAAGGGTTATAAAATTGACCGAACCCTACTTCCCTTTCCTTCTCCAACACATACAAAAATAATAATAAAGGGCTGAAAGAATTTTAAACGGGAACATCGAAGAATTAACCTCGCCATTTCTGCAACCCCATCGGGTTCTTCTTTGATCTCAATCTTTAGGTAAGTTCTTTTCTCCCTCAAGTTGTTTTAGGGACAATAAAAAGGTTTTGTACCTGCAAATTCAAATCTGAAATTTAAACAGGTTAAAAATCCTAAGGGTTATAAAATTGACCCAACCATATTTCCCTTTCCTTCTCCAACAAATACAAGTACTAAAAAATAAAAGGGCAGAAAGAATTTTAACGAGAAACATCGAAGAACAAACCCCGTCATTTCTGAAACACCATTGAGTTCTTTGATCTCGATCCTTAGGTAAGTTCTTTTCTTCCTCAAGTTGTTTTGGGGACAATAAAAAGGCTTTGTACCTGCAAATTGAAATTTGAAATTTAATCAGATTAACATCCTAAGGGTTATAAAATTGACCCAGCCCTATTCCCTTTTCCTTCTCCAACACATACAATAAAAAATAAAAGGTCGAAAAGAATTTTAATAGGAACATCGAAGAACTAACCTTGCAATTTCTACAACCTATCGGGTTCTTCTTAGATCTCGATCGTTTGGTAAGTTCTTTCTTCCTCAAGTTTTTTCCTTTTCTAAGATAGGAGGACGATAGGATTTAAATTTGGGGGCAATAAAAAGGTTTTGTACCAGGAAATTCAGGTTTCAAATTTAATCAGATTAAAAACCTAAGGTTATAAAATTGACCAAACCCTATTTCCCTTTCCTCCTCCAACACATACAAAAAATAAAAATAAAGGCTGGAAGAATTTTAACCGGGAACATCGAGGAACTAACCTCGCCATTTCTGCAACCCCATTGGGTTCTTCTTTGATCTCGATCCTTAGGCAAGTTCTTTTCTCCCTCAAGTTGTTTTGGGGACAATAAAAAGGTTTCGTACATGCAAATTCAAATTTGAAATTTAATCAGATTAAAAAACCTAAGGGTTATAAAATTGACCCAACCCTATTTCCCTCTCCTTCTCCAACACAAGCAAAAAAATTAAAGGGCAGAAAGAATTTTAACGAGGAACATCGAAGAACTAACCTCGCCATTTATGCAACCCCATCGAGTTCTTCTTTGATCTCGATCCTTAGGTAAGTTCTTTCTTCCTCAACTTGTTTCCTTTTCTAAGATAGGAGGGAGAAAACATTTAAATTTGGCGGACAATAAAAAGTTTTTGTACCTGCAAATTCAAGTTTCAAATTTAATCAGATTAAAAACCTAAGGGTTATAAAAAAATAAAAATAATGGGCAGAAAGAACTTTAACGAGGAACGTCCAAGAACTAACGTCGCCAACCCCATCGAGTTCTTCATCAATTGTTTTCTTTTCTTCCTCAAGTTGTTTCTTTTACTAAGATAGAGAGGAATCATGAGGCGTCGTTGGATCGACTCTGATCGATCTTGGCGATGCCAGTGTCGCCATAGCTAGGGTTTTGATTTCTTTTCTAAAGTATCATAAACTTTTAAAAAAATCCCAAAATCCAAAATCAATGTCTATATCGTTAAGCTGGAACCGAATCAAACCTAAATTCGATCTCTATGCCGTTAAACTGAAACTCAAACTGAATTCAAGTCAACCTCTAAGTCGTTAAACTAGAATGAAATCAAACCCAAATTCGACCTCTACGTTAAATTGAAAGCCAAAAAAAGATCAACTCCGGCCACTATATTGTTATGATGAGACTGAAATGGGAAAGAAAGATGTGTTGTTGTCCAAAAAGGTGGATGATGATAAAGAATCAAGGTATTGTGCATGGTAAGACATATCCGGAGTAAATTTGGCAAATCCACAATCACGAGTTTGTATAATCGAAGGAGCCAAAGGTTGACACATTCAGCTCTATCTGGTAATAGACGCAGTTCAGACAGTTATCGGCAAAAAAAGGTAGGTAAGTGGAGTTGTTGGCACAAATTGGCCGAATTTATTATTCAACTTCAGAATTTTAAAACATTGTAAACGATTTGGAAGGGATTAATTTCTCTTTGAGAATTCCACAGGTCAAAAAAATCAAGAAAGTGTAGAGTATATTTATCGAGGACATTCATTAAAATCTTAATCTCTTTGAGAATTCCACAACTCAAAAAAATTCAAGAAAGTGTAGAATATATTTATCAAGGACATTCAATAAAATCTTAAGATATTTCCTCATGATTCAACGACATTTTATATCTAAGAGGTCCTTTACAAATAGTACAGTTTGCATGGATACATATAAATGATATTAAAAATCTTTTGAAAGAAAATTATTCAGATTTCCAAAGTAAAATTTGGAAAGCACTATTATAACGCATTAAGATGCATTTCAAAGTAGTACAGCAAGAAAAATAACAAAAATTTCAAATTTATAAGTTGAAAAATAGCTTTGAACCTTTTAGATAAGGGGGATGGTCATAAAGACTTGAGCGTCAAAATCATTCAAAGAAAATTTGGAAATCCATGAATTGAGATATTGACAAATTGGACATGTGAAACGTTTGATATTTTTTAAGAAATCTTAAAAAGTATGCTAAAAATTCGTTATGATTCATTTAAAAAAACTTTTTAACAGGTTCTCATCAAAGGCAGGTTTTCCATGGAAAATGTCTCAAAATAATACTGTTTTTTTTTTCTGAAATAAATTTTTTGAGTATTTAAAAACCATTTCAAGATGTACATCATGATGCAATTAACAGCAGTAACATTAGGAAAGCACGGATTTAGAAATTTATGTTATAATTTTGATTTAATGTTTTTCCCATCTTATATCTTATACCCATGTAACTCTCATAGTTTTTCCAATGTGAGACTATTTTGGTAACTCCCATCTCAACAATTTAAAATATGAAATTTAATTTCAAATCTTTCAAAAAAGAGGCAAATAAAATCGGTTAATCCCTAATGGTTGTTAATAGTAAGACTTGATGCATCAAGAGTTAAGACCATTCAAAGAAAATCTGATGAAATCATGAACCACAATTGTATCCACTCGAACATTTGCAAGGGTTGATACTTTCCGATATATATAGATGGTTGCAGATAAAACTTAACATGAAAGGCTATTATGACAAACATATCACAAAGAAACGAAAAGAAGAGAGCCCCACGAAAATTGATAGGAGGGAGATAGGATTTAAATTGGGGGACAATAAAAAGGTTTTGTACCTGCAAATTCAAGTTTCAAATTTAATAAGATTAAAAACCAAAGGGTTGTAAAATTGACCCAACCCTATTTCCCTTTCCTTCTCCAACACATACAAAAATAATAATAAAGCGCCGAAAGAATTTTAACCAGGAACATCGAAGAACAAACCTCGACATTTCTGCAACCCCATCAGGTTCTCCCTCAAGTTGTTTTAGGGACAATAAAAAAGTTTTGTACCTGCAAATTCAAATCTGAAATTTAATCAGGTTAAAAAACCTAAGGGTTATAAAATTGACCCAACACAATTGAGTTCTTCTTTGATCTCGATCCATAGGTAAGTTCTATTCATCCTCAAGCTGTTTTGGGGACAATAAAAAGGCTTTGTACCTACAAATTCAAATTTGAAATTTAATCAGATTAACAACCTAAGGGTTATAAAATTGAGCCAACCCTATTCCCTTTTCCTTCTCCAACACATACAATAAAAAATAAAAGGGCGGAAAGAATTTTAATAGGAACATCGAAGAACTAACCTTGCCATTTCCACAACCCATCGGGTTCTTCTTAGATCTCGATCCTTAGGAAAGTTCTTTCTTCCACAAGTTGTTTCCTTTTCGAAAATAGGAGGGAGAAACGATTTAGGGGGCAATAAAAAGGTTTTGTGCCTTCAAATTCAAGTTACAAATTTAATCAGATTAAAAACCTAAGTGTTATAAAATTGACCAAACCCTATTTCCCTTTACTTCTCAAACACATACAAAAATAATAATAAAGGGCTGAAAGAATTTTAACCGGGAACATCGAAGAACTAACCTCATCATTTCTGCAACCCCATCGGGTTCTTCTTTGATCTCTATCCTTAGGTAAGTTCTTTTCTCCCTCAAGTTGTTTTAGGGACAATAAAAAGGTTTTGTACCTGCAAATTCAAATCTGAAATTTAATCGGGTTATAAAATTGACACAACCCTATTTCCATTTCCTTCTCCAACACATAAAAAATAATAATAAAGGGCTGAAAGAATTTTAACCGGGAACATCGAAGAACTAACCTCGCCATTTCTGCAACCCCATCGGGTTCTTCTTTGATCTTGATCCTTAGGTAAGTTCTTTTCTCCCTCAAGTTGTTTTAAGGACCATAAAAAGGTTTGTACTTGCAGATTCAAATCTGAAATTTAATCAGGTTAAAAAACCTAAGGGTTATAAAATTGACCCAACCCGATTTCCCTTTCCTTCTCCACCAAATACAAAAAATAAAAAATAAAAGGGCAGAAAGAATTTTAACGAGAAACATCGAAGAACTAACTTTGCCATTTCTGCAACACCATTGAGTTCTTCTTTGATCTCGATCCTTGGGTAAGTTCTTTTCTTCCTCAAGTTGTTTTGGGGACAATAAAAAGGCTTTATACCTGCAAATTCAAATTTGAAATTTAATCAGATTAACAACCTAAGGGTTATAAAATTGACCCAGCCCTATTCCCTTTTCCTTCTCCAACCAACACATACAATAAAAAATAAAAGGGCAGAAAGAATTTTAATAGGAACATTGAAGAACTAACCTTGCCATTTCTGCAACCCATTGGGTTCTTCTTAGATCTCGATCCTTTGGTAAGTTCTTTCTTCCTCAAGTTTTTTCATTTTCTAGGATAGGAGGAAGATATGATTTAAATTTGGGGACAATCAAAAGGTTTTGAACCGGGAAATTCATGTTTCAAATTTAATTAGATTAAAAACCTAAGGGTTATAAAATTGGCCAAACCCTGTTTCCCTTTCCTTCTCCAACACATACAAAAAATAAAAATAAAGGGCTGAAAGAATTTTAACTAGGAACATCGAGGAACTAACCTCGCCATTTCTGCAACCCCATCGAATTCTTCTTTGATCTCGATCCTTAGGTAAGTTCTTTTCTCCCTCAAGTTGTTTTGGAGACAATAAAAAGGTTTCGTACCTGCAAATTCAAATCTGAAATTTAATCAGATTAAAAAACCTAAGGGTTATAAAATTGACCAAACCCTATTTCCCTCTCCTTCTCCAACACATACAAAAAAATTAAAAGGCAGAAAGAATTTTAACGAGGAACGTCGAAGAACTAACCTCGCCATTTCTACAACCCCATCGAGTTCTTCTTTGATCTCAATCCTTAGGTAAGTTCTTTCTTCGTCAAGTTTTTTTTTTCTAAGATAGGAGGGAGAAAAGATTTAAATTTGGGGGACAATAAAAAGGTTTTGTACTTGCAAATTCAAGTTTCAAATTTAATCAGATTAAAAACCTAAGGGTTATAAAATTGATCAAACCCTATTTCCCTTTCCTTCTGCAACACATACAAAAATAATAATAAAGGGCTGAAAGAATTTTAACTGGGAACATCGAAGAACTAACCTCGTCATTTCTGCAACCCCATCGGGTTCTTCTTTGATCTCGATCCTTAGGTAAGTTCTTTTCTCCCTCAAGTTGTTTTAGGGACAATAAAAAGGTTTTGTACCTGCAAATTGAAATCTGAAATTTAATCAGGTTACAAAACCTAAGGGTTATAAAATTGACCCAACCCTATTTCCTTTTCCTTCTCCAACAAATACAAAAACTAAAAAATAAAAGGGCGGAAAGAATTTTAACGAGGAACATCGAAGAACTAACCTCGCCATTTCTGCAACTCCATTGAGTTCTTCTTTGATCTCGATCCTTAGGTAAGTTCTTTTCTTCCACAAGTTGTTTTGGGGACAATAAAAAGGCTTTGTACCTTCAAATTGAAATTTGAAATTTAATCAGATTAACAACCTAAGGGTTATTAAATTGACCCAGCCCTATTCCCTTTTCCTTCTTCTACACATACAATAAAAAATAAAAGAGCGGAAAGAATTTTAATAAGAACATCAAAGAACTAACCTTGCCATTTTTGCAACCCATCGGGTTCTTCTTAGATCTCGATCCTTTGGTAAGTTCTTTCTTCCTCAAGTTTTTTCCTTTTCTAAGATAGGAGGAAGATAGGATTTAAATTTGGGGACAATAAAAAGGTTTTGTACCGGGAAATTCAAGTTTCAAATTTAATCAGATTAAAAACCTAAGGGTTATAAAATTGACCAAACCCTATTTTCCTTTCCTTCTCCAACACATACAAAAAATAAAAATAAAGGGCTGAAAGAATTTTAACCAGGAACATCGAGGAACTAACCTCGCCATTTCTGCAACCCCATCGGGTTCTTCTTTGATCTCAATCCTTAGGTAAGTTCTTTTCTCCCTCAAGTTGTTTTGGGGACAACAAAAAGGTTTCGTACCTGCAAATTCAAATCTGAAATTTAATCAGATTAAAAAACCTAAGGGTTATAAAATTGACTCAACCCTATTTCCCTCTCCTTTTCCAACACATACAAAAAAAATTAAATGGCAGAAAGAATTTTAACGAGGAACGTCGAAGAACTAATCTCGCCATTTCGGCAACCCCATCGAGTTCTTCTTTGATCTCGATCCTTAGGTAAGTTCTTTCTTCCTCAAGTTGTTTCCTTTTCTAAGATAGGAGGGAGAAAAGATTTAAATTTGGGGGACAATAAAAAGGTTTTGTACCTGCAAATTCAAGTTTCAAATTTAATCAGATTAAAAACCTAAGGGTTATAAAATTGACCAAACCCTATTTCCTTTTCCTTCTCCAACACATACAAAAATAATAATAAAGGGCTGAAAAAATTTTAACCGGGAACATCGAAGAACTAACCTCGCCATTTCTGCAACCCCATCGGGTTCTTCTTTGATCTCGATCCTTAGGTAAGTTCTTTTCTCCCTCAAGTTGTTTTAGGGACAATAAAAAGGTTTTGTATCTGCAAATTCAAATCTGAAATTTAATCAGGTTACAAAACCTAAGGGTTATAAAATTGACCCAACCCTATTTCCCTTTCCTTCTCCAACAAATACAAAAACTAAAAATTAAAAGGGCAGAAAGAATTTTAACGAGGAACATCGAAGAACTAACCTCGCCATTTCTGCAACACCATTGAGTTCTTCTTTGATCTCGATCCTTAGGTAAGTTCTTTTCTTCCTCAAGTTGTTTTGGGGACAATAAAAAGGCTTTGTACCTGCAAATTCAAATTTGAAATTTAATCAGATTAACAACCTAAGGGTTATAAAATTGACCCAGCCCTATTCCCTTTTCCTACTCCAACACATACAGTAAAAAATAAAAGGATGGAAAGAATTTTAATAGGAACATCGAAGAACTAACCTTGCCATTTCTGCAACCCAACGGGTTCTTCTTAGATCTCGATCTTTTGGTAAGTTCTTTCTTCCTCAAGTTTTTTCCTTTTCTAAGATAGGAGGAAGATAGGATTTAAATTTGGGGACAATAAAAAGGTTTTGTACCGGGAAATTCAAGTTTCAAATTTAATCAGATTAAAACCCTAAGGGTTATAAAATTGACCAAACCCTATTTCCCTTTCTTTCTCCAACACTTACAAAAAATAAAAATAAAGGGCTGAAAGAATTTTAACCAGGAACATCGAGGAACTAACCTCGCCATTTCTGCAACCCCATCGGGTTCTTCTTTGATCTCGATCCTTAGGTAAGTTCTTTTCTCCCTCAAGTTGTTTTGGGGGCAATAAAAAGGTTTCGTACCTGCAAATTCAAATCTGAAATTTAATCAGATTAAAAAACCTAAAGGTTATAAAATTGATCCAACCCTATTTCCCTCCCCTTCTCCAACACATACAAAAAAATTAAAGAGAAGAAAGAATTTTAACGAGGAACGTGGAAGAACTAACCTCGCCATTTCTGCAACCCATCGAGTTCTTCTTTGATCTCGATCCTTAGGTAAGTTCTTTTCTTCCTCAAGTTGTTTCCTTTTCTAAGATAGGAGGGGTAGAGGATTTAAATTTGGGGACAATAAAAAGGTTTTATATCTGCAAATTCAAATTCGAAATTTAATCAGATTAAAAACCTAAGGGTTATAAAAAAAAATAAAAATAATGGGCAGAAAGAACTTTAACGTGGAACGTCGAAGAACTAACCTCACCAACCCCATCGAGTTCTTCATCAAGTTGTTTTCTTTTCTTCCTCAAGTTGTTTCTTTTACTAAGATAGAAGGAGGGAGAGAGGAATCATGAGGCGTCGTTGGATCGACTCTGATTTCTTTTCTATCCGAACGGGAAGAAAAAAAGAACGCGGAGAAAAAAAAACCGCGCAGATAAAAAACGAACGCGGAGGAAAAGAACGCCAAAGCTAGTAAAAAAGAATAAAATATAAAATATAAAATATAAAATAGGCAAAAAGCTCTAGATCACGTTTAAAAAAAACTCACAGCAACGATGCAATCGATCGCGCAAACGATCAGCATCAAGCACCTCGCCAATCTTCTTGCTTAACCTCTCCTCCCTCTATCGCCGTCTTCACATCGCCGGCGGCTCAGTGGACTCCCATCGGGATTAGCGACGTTTCGAAGTATACGGTTAGGGTTTCGAAGGGGAAAGATCGCGCCCTTACATCGCCAACGGCCACGTCATCGCCGGCGGCTCATCACTCGTAGGGGTTCAGGTTTCGAACAGGGAATATGAGGAAATAATAAAAAAAGAAACTTCAATGAATATTAAAAGACTCGTTGCAAACTTAGTGTTTGGTTAGGGCAACTGTTTATAAACCCAAACGCTTTCAGCAAGCATCTAAATTAGGAAACTAGTGTTAAATTATTAGTAGTAATACACTCTTACACTAACTCGGTTTCCAAATATTAAAACCCTCTTGCACCAACTGGGTTTCCAAATTAAGATAGGACGGGTTCAGTCCCGGATACAATGTTGGATAAAAAAAATTGTCCAACAAATCAGGACCGTTCAAAATTAATCATTTATTAAAGATGCGGTTAAAATTTAACGGTTGTTATTTAACCGCTACTTAAAATAGCGATTAATATCAACGTTGAATAAAAAATTATACAACAAATCAGAACAGTTTATAGTGAACCGCTACTTTTAAAGTAGCGGTTAAATCTAACGATTTCTATTTAACCTGTACTTAAAGTAGGGGTTAAAATCAAAAGTTAATTTATCCACCAAATCAGAACCGTTCAGAGTTAACCGCTACTAAAGGTAACGGTTAAATCTAACGGTTGTTATTTAAGCTCTACTTAAAGTAGTTGTTAAAATCAAAAGTTAACTGTTGCTTAAATAATTTTTTTTCAAGCGGTTACGGAATATATCACTTCTCGACTTTCGAACCCTATCTTTCCCCACAGGACATCTAAGTCTTCCTCAACGAGGGTTTTCGAAGTGGTTATGGTATATTTTTATTTCTACGTTTACATACGCTATCGTGCTTATTAATCTAGCCTATGAGTGAACCATCCCTGAATTAGAACAATAAGAAGAAAGAATGGTAGTGGAAACAGATGAAAAAATAATAAAACTAATTGATTTATGTTATGAAAACGATCCAAGAAACAATAGAATTGTAATGTGTGTGGTTTTTTCCCATATACATAATAAAGACTTTTTACAAATTTTTCTTCTTGTGTCAAAATAATTATTTTAATGCTACATTTATGAGAAAACAATTTTAAAAGGGTGTTCTATTTTTAAGACTAATTAATACATTTTTTAGGAATTTTTAAATAATTTTTTTAATAAAGATCCATTTTAGAAAACAATTTTTATTTTTAAAAGAAAAAAAGAAAAAGGGGCAGTCGTGCGGGCCCTATGCGCCTGCTTGGGTGCGCCGCATGCTACCACGTGAGGGGCAGTTTTTTGATTGTTATTAATTTTTATTTATTGATTTTAATTGTTATTAATTGGTTTTAATTATTATTAATTGTTATTAATTTTTATTAACTTTGATTAATTGGGTTGTTTTTTAAAACCAATTTCAAACCTTTAAAAAACATGCAGCTCCCTTTTCTCTCGCTCTCCCTCCTCCTCCTCTCGTTCCCTTTTCTCTCTCTCTAATTCCCCACAAAAATACAAGGCCCGAACTCCACCTCCTCCTCCTTCCAACCCGAGACCCAACCTCCAAGCAGCCACAACAAAACCCATAGCCAACACATCCTCCTTCGACTTCAAACCCGAAACCAGGAAACCATCAACCCTCCATCATCCTCCCTATCGTTCTCCTTCCCTCTCAATCTCGAACCCAACAACCCCAGTCGCCATCACCATCATCGACGTCGGCTCCCCTCCTTCCTCTTCTCCAGCCGAAGACATCCAAGAAGACCGAGCCTCCTCCTTCATCTCTCAACTCCTCTAGTCGAACTCCCCATCACCACCAACCTCATCTTCTCCAACAACCCACTCCCAAAACCCTAACCCTCACCATCATCCATAGCCGAGCCCTTATTCGCAGCGGAGGCGACGACGACGACAGTAGCAGTAGCCGAGCCCTACTATCAAGCCGAGACTCCAAACCAAACCCTTGATCGTGTAATCCCATTTGATGCGAACCCAAGCCGAGAACCGATGCTCCAAGGTTGGACCCGAGTCTGCTTGAGCGCCACGATCATTTCCCCGCCTTCGGCGCTCCGTTCCAACGACGTTTCAATTTTGCGTGCAGAAGTGCTCGATGAAATGCCCCCAAAGAGATTTCCGTCATTTCTTGCGTTCTCGCTGTGTGCCGCGCTTCCGTGGATCCCCGAGGCAAGTGTCTATCACTTGTATGCCTAATGTAACAATTCAGAAAAATAAAATATTATTTTCAGAATTTAAATAATTAAAAATAATTAATTTTATGGATATTATAAAAAGTATGGAAATTGGTTAAAGGATATTATAAAATATTATTTTCAGAATTTAAATAATTTAAAAATATTATTTTCATTCATCTTCTCCTTCTCCTTCTCCTTCCTCCACCTCCTCTGCCTCTATGCACCACCCCACAAACCACCACAAAACCTTATATTCTCTTCACAAATTTTGTGCACAGGCTCCCTTAAAACCTATGGATCTATCAAGTGAAGATTTTGAGCACTTTGGGCAACTTAAGAAATTTCTTGAGTTGCCACATGAGGTATAATTCTAGACTTTTAGTTAAGTTATTAGTGTTTAGTATATCCTTTTGTAGTTAGAGATAAACTGATATGGTTTGGCGATGTTAGAATTTTCCTAGATGAGGGTTTGGGGTTTCTATGAATTTTGAAGGTGTATTTGAGGTGTAATGAGTGTTTTAGATGACCTTAGTGATGTTTACTGGCTTAGACCAGAGAATAGAAACTAATACAGGATCTTAGAATTTTCCCGTGTCGGTTTTGTGGAGTTTTGAGGATTTACAAGAAATCTGGAGCAACTTGGGATATTATTAAGAAAATGAAACAACTACATTGACCTAATTAGACTACTAGGAGACCACCACAGAAGAATGAGACCAAAATACCAAAATAGGGCCGGCGACACCCGTTACTGTAGCACTTCTCGACGGCCAAATTTTGGGGTCTGGTGTTGGGTTTTAGCCTGTAGCTCATACTCCTCATAACCTAGCCCCTGTATTGTTAGTTTAGTCCTACTTTACCTGAGCAAAAATCTGGAAGAATTTTGATTTGATTTTGGCAATGTTTTTCCGATTTGTAAAACTTGGTTTTTGGTATTTGAATTTGGATTTGGTCGTTGGACGTTTGTACGTCAACGACAAGGGTTATTTGGTTGTTTTTGCATGCGTAGGCTATAGGTTCTAACCTATGAGCACTTCGCGTGACGTGTCGGTTTTCGAATATGATTTTGATGCGATAAAATGTGTTTCGATATATAGGTACCTTCATGTGGATTTCGGGACAACAAGGGAGAGCAAGGCGTTATCGACTTCGGCAAGCGAGGATCGAGGTGAGTAGATGTATATCTACGGGAGAAGTTAGGTGGATGCGTATAGCACCCCCGCAACCGTAAAATAGGATATTGCTTTATTAGTTATATATGTTGATGTGATATATGGATACTTAGCAAATAGGGTACCTAGGAGACCTTATGTTTGATTAGGTATAATCATATGAAGATCTACCCATAATGTTATTACCTTGTAGCGAATCGTAAGTTATGTGTTGTTACACACACGTGCACACACACGCATACACTTGGTATATATGTGTGTGTATATGTGTATATATGTGTGTGTGTGTGTGTTCATATACACATACATATACACGTGAGATGAGGATAGTATATGCTAATGGATTTAAGTCGATATGACCGGACATGATGTCGTGGGGCTATGATATATGATTGAGTGAGACCTCGTATATGATATGACATATTTAAGGATCGTTGGGCGAAATATTCTTAACATGCGATAACATGTGACCTGATGATATAATTGAATGTACGAGACCTTAGATCCGTACCCGTGATTATGATACAGTATGATGAATGATACCGTACGAATGATGATATATATATGATAATTGACCCGTACCCTCGATTTTGAGGATGCCGTATGACGGGCTATACCGTACGAGATATATATGATGATTGATCCGCACTCGTGATTCGAGAATGTCGTACTATGTGTTATACCGTACGTGATGCTATAAGGCTGGATCGCTGACTACTAGCTATATCGACTCGGATACGTATAGATTTTTATAGGTTTTGCATTAGCTGTTATGATCTTGTCTGTTAGGACACATGCACCATTACCGATGATGCGTATGTTGCATGTACACTTTCTTACCGGCTCACACACATCATCATCGGTAATTGCCATGACACGTACACATTAGAAAAACGTCACTTCACTTGTGTAACCTGCTAGCTGGTAGTTTATTCATATTGTTAGTATTCTTGCTCTCGCATGCTAGTTTAGATATTGTATTTCTTATTTAGATGCCGCATGCATTTTCATACATACATTCTGTTTTATGCATTGTAAGGTGGGCTCTGTACCGATATTCATGATTCATTTCTAACTCATGATTATGAGATTTTGATTTCATGAGATTTCTGGATTTGGGAAACCGCGTGTGAATTTGAAAACTTATGCTCCTTTTAAAATGAAAAATGCGGTTTTTGTTGATATGATGTGTGATGTCCACCATGAGATTTCTCGGTTCTGGAGCATATATGATATATGATTACCCGCCACGAGGAGCGAGGGCAACCCGTCTGCGGGTACATGGTGTACCCGGTGCGGTACCCGGGGCAATATTGATGTATATAGAGATAGAGACATTGAGCCCGGCAGGGGAGTACTACCGACCGGTGATAGTTTCGGCCGATCCGGACTGATGGAACCCGAGATAGTTGGCGCGACGAATATCCGGAGGATACCGACCATAATTGTGAGATCAGATGATATAGGCCGATCCGGACTGACGGAGCCCGAGATTCAGATGATATGGGCCGATCCGGACTGACAGAGCCTGAGATACGAGGATTATGTATCGCTGATGGACACGGTTTTTATGATGTTTTCGAGTGCCGATGTTTGGCACTCAGGTTTTATCATGATTTTGTGTTTCTTTATTGGACACACGTTGGATGATGCATTTATACATGATACACATGACATGTAGTTATTTTGTGACATGGACACGAGTACTTGGTTTATACATATGCTTATATTATTACTTTTACTGCTACTCGATATTATCGTGTTACTATTATTACTGTATCGTACTGTATGACTTAGGAGATAGTCATACATTCAGTTTCTACTTGGTGATGTCTTCTACCTACGAGTTGGCAACTCACCCCCGTTGTGCCACAGTTTTCTTGCAGGTTTGGCCGCACAGGTTCCGTAGCAGTTTCGCGGGCACTCCATTTTCTTCTGGGTGGTTGCTTTGGTAGGTGGGATCCACTTGCATCGTGACCACCATTTGTATTTGTATAATTATTCAGCTGTATCTAGTTAAAGCTCCATCAACCAGACTATGTATATATTCATAGACTTATAAACCTTTATTGTATATTCTTTTGACCTTAGAGTCATGCTCATGTATTTATTCTTATTTATGGTTCTTGATGATACTTTGTTTTCTTTGCTTTATTCGTGGTTTTGATTCTCGCCTTCGGCGTTGTATATTTATATCCTGCATGGTTGTTTCCACCAATTGGCGAAGAGCTAGCTCCCACTTGGGTATGACTTTTATTATTATTACTTGTATTGTTTTCGGGTTAAATTATACAAAGGAAGTGCTGCCCAAATTTCAAACGACGAAACATGTTTTCAAGTTAGTTACAAATATCATGTTTTCATATTCTATGACTTATGTTTTAAAGGAAGAACCTAATTTCATTAAACCTTTATTTCAAAATTCCACCTCCACTATTTTCCCTAAAAGGGTTTAGATTTATGGGCTTTTGGCTTACTTGAATTAGGTGGAGTTTTATAGACTTCATATGATTCAAGTGCCAGTCACATGCATTTTCCGGGTCGTGGCAAAGTTGGTATCAGAGCGTTAGGTTTAACTTGGTTCGATTCTAGGTTTGACTATGCGGAGTCTAGGGCGTGTGTGTGTGTGTGTATAGAGAGAGAGAGAGAGAATAATGGAGGAAAGATGTCATAGGAGGGAATTTCCTCCTATGGCGTCGAAAAAATACAATCTCCATCGTGTTTTTTGACGATCGGCACCCATCATCTTCATCGTTATCATCTAAGATATGGGTACACCAAATTTCATGTGATTCTACAACTTTTTCACCATTGAATTAGCGGGTTCAAAATTAACGGTTTACTGACTATAGAACTTTTTACATTTCTAAATCAACGGTGAAAAGGTTGTAGAATCACATGAAATTTTGCGTACTCATATCTTAGATGACAACAATGAAGATGATGGATTTCGATCGTCGGAAAACATAATGGAGGGCATATTTTTTCGACGCCATAGAAGGAAATTCCCTCCTATGGCCTCTTTCCTCCGTTATTCTCATATATATATATATATATTCGGAACCTAGGTTTGACCTTGCGGAACTTAGACTTGGCCGAAGGGGTATTAGATCCGAACTTTCGTCGCATAAGTTGACCTTAGTTGATGGAGTAGGTGACTTAAGTTGAGTGACGTACCGTGTGTATGTTCCGCGGCATACTTACGATACGCTACTTTGCTTAAATAGCCTTAGGATGTACATTTCTTATACGTTGTATTTCTATTCGTTCCTATGATCTATCCTCATCGATACCGAATTATGATTTTCGTTACCTTGACTACACGAGTAGAGAGAGTTGCGGCTAGAGATGCGGTCAGAGCGAGCTCGTCATGGACGGGGACTGACCAGGGTGTATTCCGGTTACATACGAACGCATTGATATATTGTTTTATTAAGATTTCTTGTTGATACGAGCATTCGAGATCTACACTAGATGATCGGGCCATTGCTAGAGGCCAGCCAGATTGCGAAGATTATTAAGGCACCGTCTACTCCAGATGATTGAGGTGTTGTCTACAGTACGGACATATGAGCCATTTGTTGCTGAGTTGATAAGATACCGTCCCCAGACCATTGAAGCTAATGCAGCATGGGTTTATACACGGAGATGTGACATAAGGTAGCTAGTCCATCTTGAATAGAGCGACTGAGATGATTTGTCTAATCTGATGCGCCGACGCAGCCTCAGTTAAGTTGAAGAATTCCAGTTTGAAAGATCTTACACATAGTTAGAGTGAATCGATCAAGAAAGGACATTGTTCGTTGGATGCTCCGATGAAAGATCAGTAAGTTGACCAGCTTCGGATGGAAGGATCTCACCCAAATGTATTATGAGTTAATCGAGAACGGACTAATGGAGCGTATTACCCCGACGATTTGGACGAGTTCCTGAAGACGTAATTGGCCAGATGCCATCTACAGGATATTAGAGATGCCGAGTTCGTAGCTTCGGAAAGGAGACTCTAGATATGACTACAGCCAATTGGAGCGCCGTCCACACAGCTACGAAGAGATGATTCCGACATGGTCCATGTTGAAGGGAAAGCGGATTGTTCCCTTCCGAACGGCGGCCGAGACGCTAGGGCGTCTCGCCTGAGATTCGGGACAGATGCTATTTGGTGCCATCCGTCTACCTCTCCGAAGATGCCAAGTTGATTTATGGCACCGTGTATCGGAGGTTTAGACGGATGCGGCCGAGACTTCGTCAGATTCCCCCTTGCTTGAGGGGTTTTTGATTGTGGGGACGCTCTTCCCTGCAGACGCAAGCCCCTGCAGTTAATTACGCTACCGCATCGCGGTAACAACTTTCTCCTTCTCCAGAATTTCACTTCATGTCGTGTGTGTTTGTTTTGTTTGTGGTTGCTCGTGGATTGTATACGGAGACTGAGTAATGCCGTCGCCCGTAGGACGTAGATTAGTCCAAATCCGTATTTATTTAGATTTGGGTTTGGTGATTTTAGTTTAAGGATATGTTAGCCGTATTGAGGCTAAGATCAACTTAAACGTTCGTTAAGGATACGTTAGTCCTGTTTTGAGACTAAGATCAACTTAACGGAAAGAGCATTTAGGGGCTCTATTGTTCCAGTTTAGGGACGTAGTGGTCCGTTTAATTTACGGCCGTCGGGACCCGTTACCTCTCTGACGACGTTGAAGGATTACAACGACGGGTGTCAGAGGAGTTCGGAGATGTACCCTTGAACCAAAGTTGATTTGGAGTTTTATAATCCATTAGAATGTTTAAGGATACATTAGCCAGATTTGAGGCTAAGATCAACTTAAATGAGATCATTTAGATTCGGCAAAAGAGCGTTTAAGGGCTCTATTGTTCCAGTTTAGGGACGTAGTGGTCCATAAGTAGTTTAGGGACATTGCGGTCCATGTTCCAGTTTAAGGACGTGGTGGTCCATTGCCAGTTTAGGGACGTGGTGGTCCATGTTCCAGTTTAGGGACGTGGTGGTTCATCATTAGTTTAGGGACGTCTCGGTCCAATATTAGTTTAAAGACGTCTCGGTCCAATATTAGTTTAAGGACGTTTTGGTCCAATATTAGTTTAAGGACGTTTCAGTCCACGAGTTTAAGGACCCCGCAGTCCATATTGATGTGTGGTCGTCGGGACCGGTCACCTCTCTGACGTCGTTGAAGGATTACAATGACAGGTGTCAGAGGAGTTCGGAGATGTACCCTCGAACCGGAGGTAAATTGATTTAAGAGAACAATCTCGCTCAGTCAATTTAATTTGAGGACTTACGGCCAAAATTGGGCTAAGTCCGGTTGGAAAATACTCATCGTTTTTATTTGTTTTTGCATTGCATTTCTTTTTACTTTGATCTGGGCTCTGCCCATAAAGGATGCAGAGCATCAATTTGTTTTGGGGCTCTGCCCATTTATAAATGATGCAGAGCATCAATTTCACTTGGGCTCTGCCCCTTTTTATTGCTTTGAAATTTATTTTGGCCTGCTAGGTCTTTTTGACTTGGGCTTGGCCCTTTAACAAAAGAAATGCATTGCATTATTCAGGCGCTTTGCGCCAATCAAAGAGCGCAAGCGCTTGTGGTGAGGACACGTGTCATGCAAGCGCAGTGCGCTGCGCCAGTGTGCTGTGCTGCTGCGCTGCCGACACGTGTCACGTTCTGAGGAGCGCAAGCGCAACAGCGCAGTGCGCTGTGTCAGTGCGCTGCGCTGTTGCGCTGCTGACACGTGGCGCTCCCTGGTGGCTTGCGCCAACACAGGAGCGCAACAGTGCAAGTTTTCAAGTGCAAAGCACTATTAATTTGAGAATCTTTTAGATTCAAGAACCAATGGTTCATAAAGGAAGTGCAGAGCACTATTTGATTTCTTGATCTAATTTAGATCAAAGAAAAACAAGCTTTTTCTTATTTCAGGAACCAAAGGTTCATAAAAAGTGCAAAGCACTATTTTTATTTTGTTTTTTTTTATTAAAAATCATTGATCTTGTTTTTAGATCAATCATCTGTTCATAAGAGAATTTTCTCTTTTTCTAAAGGCTTTTTACCTTTTTTTGTTCTTGAGGATTTCTCTCCAATTCTTCAGAGTTCTCTCTATTTAATTTCTCACAGAATGTTGATGCCTTTGAATTGAGGTCTAGGGTCCTTTTTATAGTGCCCATTAATTAGTTAAATTTGTTAAAGAGATCTCTCTCTGAGTGATTTGGGGAATTTTCCCCACCGTTGGATCTTTGATCCAAGGGCTTCTGTTTTACAGAAGAAAATCTTCTTGTTTTAACAAGAACAGAAAGATTTCTTAGAATTTTAATTCTGTTTGGCGCAAATGCCCCAGAACGTGACACGTGTCGCGCAACGCAACTGCGCTAGCGCATCTGTGCTGACACGTGTCGCGCAGCGCAAAGCGCAGCGCAACTGCGCGAGCGTGTCTACGCTGACACGTGTCGCGCAGCGCACAGCGCTGACACGTGTTGAGCAGCGCAGTGCTTGCGCAACTAAAGCGTTGCTTCCTTTGATTTTGCTTTAAACAGAGCTTTGCTCTGATTGGGTGCGCTGCCTTGGGTGCTGGGCTGATGCATCTGCGCCTGACACGGGGCGCGTTGCGCCCGAGATTTGAAGCGTTGTTTCAAAATTTGAATTTTGAATTTCCAACAGAGCTTTGCTCTGATTGGGGGAAACAAATGCCCCCCCACCATTGCGCTCACGTGGCGCGCACGTGAGTGCAGCGGTGGCAAGCTCCTGACCGTTGGATCAAGGGGTGAGCTGAAGGGGCGCAAGCGCCTTATAAATAGGACCTCTGGCCCTTAGAAAAATCTCACCGTTTTCTAGATTTTGATTTCCAGAGCTTTGGTCTTGCTTAGAACTTCAGAGCTTTACTCTCATTTCCAGAACTTTAGAGCTTTGCTCTCATTTTCCATGTTAGAAAACTTTAGGTAAAATTAATCTTAAGTTAAATTAATTTTAATTAACCAATAGAGCTTTGCTCTCACAGATTTTCTGATCTAAAGAAATCCCCTTTGGGGTTTCACCAACAGAGCTTTGCTCTCATGAATTTATAGATCTGCAGAGATCTTGTTCATGGGTTCTAACCCATGAACAGAGCTTTGCTCTTGAATCAATTGTAGATCTTTTAGATTTGAAAAATGAAGAATCTTTTTATAAGTTTTTCATGAATCTTTCAAGATTCCAAAATTTTTAATTCTTTTAAGTGTAAAAATTTTCTGATGGACCTTTTCCATTATTACCACAGAGCTATGCTCCTTTAAAGAATTTTATTCTTTTGAGACCAGAATTTGACAAGTGTCATTCTGTGACAGAGCTTTGCTCTGAAAGAGGAGATTTTCTCCTTGTCTCTAGGGATTCCCTACTGATGATAATATTCTCTTGGGGATCTTTTCTTTAACTGACAGTCTCACCCAATGATGAGTCTGTCTTATTAAAGGAGGCGTTTTCATCCAGATTTTGTGGGTCCTCGTTGGGTCCCCTACCCGCTGCACTGCTGTGTGGTGTAATTAATTAGTTTTAATTTAATTAATTTTTAATTTAATTAATTAATTAACGCATTTATTTTTTTTTAAACGCCAAGTGTTGGAATTACAACACTAACGGCTAAATTGTTCTTTTGCAGTGATCATTTCTCTAGACACTTCATTCCCGTTCGTCCGCTCGGAGGAGGGATTTCCCGAGGCGCCCTTGGACCGTGAAGTCCTGGCCATGATTAAAGAGTACGACCCGGAGTACAAGAGTCTCCACCTTTGGGGGTCGTGGTATAACCAGATCATTATGGGTCGACGCAGCTTCACATCCTCAGTGCCGTCAGAACCCATCACGGCGATTCATTACGCCAGCCCACCCTCAGTGCAGTACGCCGTGGAGATGGTTGATTAGACATCGAAGGGCTTTCTACATCCCGCCATAGATGCGATTCCGGTTCAGCGTCCTATGGTTTTGGATATCCTGGGACGCCGTATCTGTCAAGGTGAGGCACGACTCTGGGGGCAGTCATATAACATAGGTCTGATCCCCCGCCACCCGATTGGCTACCTGCCGTGGGCCCGGTATATCCTGTCGATGAAGAAGTCGCAGTTGATAAGATTAGGATTATATACCGCAGTCTACGTCTCCCTCTTCCAGTATCCCATGCTCCCCACCTGGTGGTTCAAGGCCTTCCTGGAGCAGTGGAACATTCCTACCCATACTTTCCTCGCCATGGATTGCGAAGTGTCAATCTCTTTGGAAGAGTTTACGGAGGTATCCGGTTTTCCGGTCATGGGGGAACATTATGAGGAGTTGTTCCCGATGGATGAGTACATCTTTGGTGCTAAGCCGGTGATAAGGGGGCTCACGCCGGAGAACGCTGTTCAACACCAATTTCCAAGTATGATCAAGGTGTTGAACATCTACGAGGCCCTTTTCATTGAGCGTGGGAGCCGCGGAGTTAGTTTTGAGGATTTCATTACTCGGTTCCTTCACCCAAACGTCTTCTCGGAAGAAGCTGCCAAGTTTGTCACCCTTGAGGACCCTTTCGGTTTAGGTTTGGATAACCTGCCGGCGAAGGAAATAGACCAAAAGGACTTTTTTCTTCCTAACTCCCCAACCATGTCTTTTGTAGAAGTCGCAGCCCCCGAGATGGACGAGGAGGCCTTCTTTTTAGGATTTCTTGGGCTTTGGCTGAGTTGGTTTGCACTCCCAATGCACTCTTACCGCATACGGCCTTCCGTCTTTTACCCAGCCCACCGGATGACCATCGGGGTAAAGGTGGCCGTTGGGATCGCTGGCTTGGCGCACCTATATCATGGCCTCAGCCGAGCAGCGGATGCTAACGAGCCCGGGGTATTGCACGTGGTCTTCCCGATGCACTACTTTATGTCGTGGCTCGAGCTACATACGGCGGGTGTCTTCGGCATGCATAAAAGGCCCTCGTTCTACGAAAGGTGCAGTTTTCCTCGCATTCTACAGCTGATCGGCGCATCAATTGTAAATCCATCGCCATGAAATGCCAGGGGTTTACTCCTTTGCTCCCACACCGTTGGAGCCGGTGTGTCTTTCATTGACAAGGTGTTGACTATTGGAAAAACGTCCACCACTGCAGTGCGGCCATTGCAAGATACTTTCAAGGATGGAGCTTCAGTTTTAACGGCCCGGGAGACTCTTCACTTATATTCCATCAGACCAGGCTTCTTGGTGTTTAGGCAGGACGGGGCAGCGATCTTCATGAGATATAACCCACATCGTTTTGCCCAACAGCTGAGCTATAATCAAGGGGTACCGCTGGAGGCTTTCTTATTGGAACCTGCCGCGACCGAAGAAGGGATGGAAAGAGCGCTGCATCATTTCATGCGTCTAAACACGGGCTCCCACTTCTTTATCAGTGAGTCGTCTTGTGCCCCACGACTCCTCAGGGTATACACAGAATGGTACAGTCATTCGACGGGAGCGGTTATAAAGGAGGAAAGGCGGTTGCTGATCGACCGTAAGGGTGCACCTCCAGGTAGCAATCGCAACGCTCCTTTGGTGCCAAGGACCCCGGTAATCCCCCTTTAAAAGATGCCAGAGCCGGACCATCGCGTGCGCAAAGTCCTCCACGCGGATTGCCGCTCCCTAATATCGTGGATGCACCACCAGCGCCCTGTGCTCCAGTGGAAACAGTGGTTATAGCCTCGCCGGAGTCTGGTGTGGGTGCAGACATCGGGACCCGCCGTCCCAAGGTGGCTGCTAAACAGAAGTCAATCCCGCGTGCACCTAGGGTCGGAGGGCAGAAGAAAAAGAAGTCACTCTTCGCTGTAGACGTCGTGTTCGGTCAAGAACGTCACGCTCCCTATGCCGAGGGCCTGAGCGAATACGGGACTAACGAGGGACTAGTCATGCCGCCACCGCATGATACAGACTTGGAGGCCGCTCTCGAAACTTCAGCGTGGTTGGCAAAGCGTGACGCGTGGCTAGCTAAGCTCGCGCAATCGGGTAACTACTAGTCGCATTTTCTTTATTGCATTATATCCTCCTCATTGCCTTTGACTAATGTTTTTCCCTTCTTTTCTTCCAACAGGCATCACTGATGAAGAAGCCATTGCCGCTTCCCTTAAGACCTTTCAAGAAGAGGAACGTCTTAGAGCGTCTATGGGCCTTGGTAAGTTTCGATTCATCAAATTTTCATTTCCCTTGTGTTATGGTCGATCTAACCTCTCCCTTTTTATGGCAGAAACCTCAATGTCGTTCCCGCCTAGTGATGCAACTGCTCTACCAGCTGTCGATGTTCCTACTCCTTCTGGGCCACCACAGGAGGTCCGTCTCGAAGAGCCGATGAGAGATGCCTTAAAGGCTCTGGAGGCATCTCCGAACGAGGACGACGCCGCCTTGAAGGAAGCGTCACAGAGGTCCATCGCGACAGCCCGGGAGGAACGGAAGCGGTCGAGGCGCGAAGCAAAGGCACGCAGGGCTGCCTTGGCTATGGGAGCGGGCCCCAGTACCGTCCCTCGTGCTGATACTCCTTCCGAAGAGGCCCCTGTCGCCCTTCTATCCACTGCTCGCAGACAAGTGGCGCGCGCAGCTCGGAGCGCAAATGATAAATCCACTTCAGGTAATATTTCTCCCAAGATTTTGTTGTATGAGTTATAATGCCATCGGTTCTTATATATTTTATCTTACAGGGCCAAGTCCGACCGAGGGGGAGGCGGAAACCGTTGAACCCAAGGAAATAGAGGAGGCGGCACCTACCGAACCTGAGCTGACGGTGGGCAACATCGCTGAGGCTTCGGGGCCTGAGATGGAGGTTGAGGGGTCTGCAGCCGAGAAGGTCATTGATGTCCAGCCTGAAGTGGCGGCAGATGAAATGATCATTACAACTGAGCCCAGGGTGGTGGCGGATGAGGCGCTTGAGGCCGGCGGTCTCGTGGTGACGGCGGATGAGCCGACGGAGACCGAGGAGCCCGCAGAAGTAGCGGGTGAGATGGGTACGACTCTTGGGGAAGAGTTAACCGCTCCCTCCCAAGAGTCCGGCAACGCTCCAATCATTGCCCTCCCCGTGTACGATCTTCCGCCGTCTCCAGGTCTTGCGAGCACGACAACGGTCCCTATCGAGTCGGGTGATGAGGCCACGAGCGGCGGCCTCATGTTAATGGAGGAGGGAGTCGCCTCCGTTTCAGCCGGCAGCTCATCAGGTAAATCCCAGGTTGCTGTCTTTCTTTACCTTACAATCCTTTCTGACAAGTTCACCTTTTTTCGTAACGCAGGTGCAGCCAGCGCTGATGCCCCACTGCTCGAGGGAGCACCTTCAACTACTGCCTTGGCGGTGGTCACCTCTCAGCCTTCTCTCATACCGTCAAAGATGTTGGAAGGTATGAGTTTGCAACTTATTTAATCTCATTTTTCAGACGTATAATCCGTATACTAAAGTCATACTGTTGTGTTTTTCAGGAATGCTTTTTGACCATCTTTATCAGGTGTTGCTCCCACACTTCTCCTTCCCATCCGAACTTGCCTCTTTCTCTGGTGGCGTTTGTGAGTATGATTTCCATTGATATCCTTCTTCCTTTATTGATGGAATTACTTCTAAACCCCCTTTTTTTTATCTCGACTACAGTGCTACAAATCGAAGGAGGGGATGAAAGATCGGCTGCGCCGCCGACCCTTCCGGTCTTACCACCTGCCTCAGCTGGTACAGCGACTATCACATTGATAACTCCCCCTTTTTTGTTTCATGAACTGTTATCTGATCACATCTTGTTTCTTTTCAGCGGTCGTTCCGGTCTCGGCGCCCTTCGAGCCTCGCATCATAATGCCGGCAGGTCCTTTCCTGAGATGTCCATCTTCGAAAGGCGCCGCGAACAGCTTGCGTATGTTGAGCGACTACATTGAGGAGCTCGACGTCGAGACCCCTACTTCTGCTGCGGATTTCGCTACAGTGGTTAACCCGATGCTGGTGATACTCGTGAATTTCCATGACGAGGGCATCATCGCATCTTGGGTTAATCATTGTATGGAGATCGAAGCTCGCCTGCATCAGCTGGAGTCGATGCGTCCCGCCCCCGAGACTTTAGCCGCAAGCAATGAAAGAACAGCATGGATCGAGGGAAGCGCTTCTTACATCCACCATTTGGAACAAGAAGCAGCTTTAAGGCTAAAGGAATGCCAAGAGACCTCGAGCGAGATGACCCGTCTGCGTGCTGAGGTTGAAGCGAATGCTGCCCAAGTGAAGACTATCTTTGAGGGTCTCCTGGAGCGCATCTCCCATGGGCTAAACTTGAAGCGAAAGCTTGATGTAGCTGAGCGCGATACCCCAGGTCGGGAAGCTTCTTATCAGGCCGTCAGGGAGCAGCTTGCATCTGTCTTGCAGCAACGGGCCCAAGTGGAGGCAGAGATGGCGGTGGCAGCAGATCAGGAGAAAATGGGGAAGGAATTGCGCGAACAATTGCTAGATCTATGCAAGATGCTTCCTTCTCAATAATTCTCCTTGTATCGTTTGTACTTGTAAATAAAAAATGTATATATATATATTTTATTCTTTAGCGCAATGTATCCTGTACTCAAGCAAGTTTATGAATAAAAGATACACATCTTCTGTAATGTCTTGCGTCATTTCTCCGCCTTTTCTTTCTTTTATTATCAGCATGCCACCTTAGTAAACATGGTCAACAGATAATAGAGCACGCATCTTGACTTTCTTAAGAAATAACGATGGCTTAGGCCGCAGGTTCAGATCTGCTGCCTAAGACTTTTCAACTCTATAAGCCGTGAGGGTCTTGTAGAGATTTTTCTCCCTACGGATCGAGAGGATCTCGTAGGTGGGTTTTTCTCCTTAGGAATCGTGAGGATTCCTAAGTGTGGTTTTCTCTTATAAGTCGTAAGGATCCTATAAGAGAATTTTTCCCTCTTACGAGTCGAGAGGGCCCGTAAGCGGTTGTTTCCCTCCTTTTCGGAACTCGACTTTGGAGAGTAAGACCCGTGAATAGTATGCAAGAGACCGTTTTAGATCGACTTGCAGGGTCCCATTGTTCAGGAAGCAAGTTTTTTAATCCCTGCCGCCTAAGGCTTCATCTTGTAAGTTGAGACGAATCGGGAATTTCCCGCGTAGACACTGGTTTCTCTGCGAGCCGACGCGAATCAGGAGGCTCTCATCAAGGAGTGTTTGTATCCGTGAGTTGAGGTGTTTGCTAGGGATTATTTGTTTCCCTAGCGCCAAGGATTATTTGTTTCCTTGGGGTTTGAAACGAGTCGAGAATTTCCCACGGAGGCACTGGTTGCTCTGCGAGTCGACGCAGATCAGGAGGCTCTCGTCAAGGAATGTTTGTATCCGTGAGTCGAGGAATTTGCTAAGGATTATTTGTTTCCCTAGCGCCAAGGATTATTTGTTTCCTTGGGGTTGAAACGAGTCGAGAATTTCCCACGGAGGCACTGGTTGCTCTGCGAGTCGACGCGGATCAGGAGGCTCTCGTCAAGGAGTGTTTGTATCCGTGAGTCGAGGAATTTGCTAGGGATTATTTATTTCCCTAGCGCCAAGGATTATTTGTTTCCTTGGGGTTGAAACGAGTCGAGGATTTCCCACAGAGGCACTGGTTGCTCTGCGAGTCGACGCGGATCAGGAGGCTCTCGTCAAGGAGTGTTTGTATCCGTGAGTCGAGGTATTTGCTGAAGACACTGGTTTCTTCGAAGTTGGAATGAACCGTCAAGATTTGGCTTCGTTTTCTGGCGGAGCCTGTTGGGAAAGTATGGTTCCCTCTTGTTTGTTTACGCCGTTGGATTGTATACAGGGATCGACGTGATCTTAACTGCAGGGCCAAAGTTTTATCATCTTCCCTTTTTTTTTATTTCCACGATGCTCTATCATTTCAGCTTTTATGTCGCGAAGGTCGCGATTGCCCAATCATTTCGGCTATTTTTTGCGGTGCCCAATCATTTCGGCTATTTATTTTATTTTTACTCGCTGCTTTTTATTGCGAGTTGCCCAATCATTTCGGATTTTTATTTTATTCTTACTCGCTGCTTTTTATTGCGAGTTGCCCAATCATTTCGGCTTTTTATTTTATTCTTACTCGCTGCTTTTTATTGCGAGTTGCCCAATCATTTCGGCTATTTTGTATGCATGTGCTTTTACTTGCTGCTTTTTATTGCAAGTTGCCCCATCCTTTCGGCTATTTCGTATGCATGTGCGACCTACTGGTTTTCCGCCGTAAACCTGAAATTAGACACCGATTTCGGCATCAGCACCGCTACAACTGGGATATTGCCAGGAGCGAATCATCATTTTCTTCCGTCGATGTCGAACAAAGGTGGCTTAGCGAACAGGGTTAAGGCGCTGTCGACTAAGGCTTTTAACTTTATGAGCCGTAAGGGTCTCACAAAGGTATTTCTCCCTACAAGTCGTGAGGATCTTGTAGGTGTATTTTCTCCTTAGGAATCGTGAGGATTCTTAAGTGCATGTTCCTTTATAAGTCGTAAGGATCCTACATGAGGGTTTTCTCCTTGTAAATCGAGAGGATTTACAAGGGTCGTTCATCATGTGCATATATCCCCGGTCACGGATGGGACTTGGTTAGGGAAATGTTTATTCGCACCCGTGGATTGTATACAAGGGTCATTATTGGACCACTTGTAGGGCAATATCGAAGGTTGTGGGGGTTGCTTAAGCACAGGTTTAGGTCTCTGTAACTTAAGACTTTCAAATCTTATGAGCCGTGAGGGTCCCATAAGAGAGTTCTCCTTACGAGTCGTGAGGATCTCGCAAGTGTATTTTCTCCTTAGGAATCGTGGGGATCCCTAAGTGTGTTGCTCTCTTGTAAGTCGTAAGGATCTCACGCGGGTGGTTTCTCCTTACAAGGTCGAGAGGACCCTATAAGTGTCTTTTAACGAGATTGCGCCCTTTCGGCTTTTCACAAACACTCGCCGGTAGTCCTGCTGTTTTTACTCACGGAGCCCTTTTGGGTTTTCATCCGTGCCCTTTTTGCTTATGGACATACCGTTTTTTTTATTCTTTTTATTTTTATATATATATTTTTTTACGAGGTCGCGCCCTTTAGGGTTTTCACGAACACTCGCTGGTAGTCCTGCTGTTTTTACTCACGGAGCCCTTTCGGGTTTTCATCCGTGCCCATTTTGCTTATGGACATACCGTTTTTTTTATTCTTTTTATTTTTATATATATATATATTTTTTACGAGGTCGCGCCCTTTATGGTTTTCACGAACACTCGCCGGTAGTCCAGCTGTTTTTACTCACGGAGCCCTTTCGGGTTTTCATCTGTGCCCATTTTGCTTATGGACATACCGTTTTTATCATCAATTTTTTTATTTTCTTTTTCTCTTTTCTTTTTTTTCTTCCTTTTTTTTATTCATCTCGTCAGCCTAAGGATGCTGCGGTAGTAGTTTAAAGACGTTTCGGTCCGTCATTAGTTTAAGGACGTTTCAGTCCGTCATTAGTTTAAGGACGTTTCGGTTCGTCATGGAAACGGCTGGCTACTGCTTATAAAGTTTGAGCTTAGGAAGATAGCGAGCGGACATAGTCGTCGTCATCTATCATTGACCTAGGCAGTAACTCGCTAAGCGTAGTATTTCTTTAGGAATCGACCATTTATTGGCCTGTAAGGCCTTTCACCGTGCATATCCATGAGTAGATAGGCTCCACCTTGGTAGACCTTGTCTATGATGTACGGGCCTTCATAGTTTGGCTCGAATTTTTCCCGCTTGGTGCGATTGGGAATCATAGGCCTTTTGACCACTAGCACGAGTTCGCCTTGGCGGAATGCCTCGGCCGGGTCAATCTTTCATATGAGCGCGTCATCTTTGCTTTATAGGCTTCCAGATTTTGTTGCTCTATAAGCCGGGTTTCGTCAAGGGCATCAAGCTCCTCAAGCCGAAGGTGAGCATTTTCTTCGTCCGTCAGCTCGTAATGGACTGCCACTCGTAGAGAGGGTAACTCTATCTCAAGGGGGAGTACTGCTTCTGTACCGAATACCAACGCATATGGCGTTGTGTTTGTGGCTGTCTTGAACGTAGTTCGATACGCCCAGATAGCCTCTTGCATCCTCTCGTGCCAGTCCTTCTTATTTCGGGATACCATTTTCTTCATGATCTTTGTCAAGGTCTTGTTGAAGGCCTCAGCTAGACCATTAGCTTGCGGATTATAAGCCGAGGAATATCTCCAGTCTATATTGTGTCGTTGCGCGAAGCGACTGATCTTGTGGCTTCTATAAGCTGGCCCGTTATCGGAGATGATCCGTCACGGAGTTCCAAACCGATATATGACGTGCGTCTTGAAGAAATGGAGGATATTCTCCGTCTTCACTTCCCTCAACGGTACTGCTTCCGCCCACTTAGAGAAGTAGTCAGTCATCGCTAGGATGAAACGATGTCCTCTAGACGATGCTGGTTCGATGGGGCCGACTATATCAGTCCCCCACATTTCGAATGGCCAGCTAGCCACCGTTGGATGTAGTGGATTTGGATGCTGATGGATGAAGTCCCCATGAATTTGGCATGAGTGGCATTGCTTCGCATATTCGAGGCAGTCCTGGATCATCGTGGGCCAGTAGTATCCTATCCGTTTGATCTTCAACTTCATCTTCGGGCCCGCTTGATGAGAACCACAGAGTCCGTCATGAACTTCCTGAACGACTCTTTTCATTTCGTCAGGTCCAAGACATCTCAGCCACAGAGAATCAAATGACCTCTTGTACAGAGTATCATTGACGAAGGCGAAAGACAGCTCGTTTCATGAGCTGATGTCATGTGGACGCATCTTTGGGCATTCGATGGGACTTAAAGTAGTCTATGAAGACTTCTCTCCAGTCCTCAGCCTTTTCTCGTTCTTTTATTTGTAAGGTCGTCTGCTCAGTCGCTCCCTTTTCCTCGGATGATTCCGGAGGCATTTCTGCTGGGGCAAGCACCCGACGGCTTTGTACCATGATTCTAACGTCATCGAGGTTCTCGTCAGCCAGTTCTTTAGCAAGTTTGGCCAACGCGTCTGCTTTGATGTTTTCCGCGCGCGGTATGCTTTCTAAAGTGTAGGAGGGGATTTGGGTCAACAGCTGTTGCACCTTTTCGCCATACTTCACCAATTCTAATTTGCATGTCTGGTAGTCGCCGTTTACTTGACTAACGACCAGTTGGGAATCTCCATATATGAGGAGATTTTCAATTCCCATGTCGATGGCGATCTCGAGACCTGCTATCAGAGCTTCGTATTCGGCTTCATTGTTTGTCCTCGGCTCTGTTAAGGAGAAAGCGAAACGCATTATTCCTCCTTGTGGAGTCACGAAGATGAGGCCTACCCCCGATTTGATTATAGGGGTACTTTGTTTGCGCTTCTTCACGGAAGATGCTCCGTCGAAATAAAGCTCCCATCGGGTATTATCACCGTCGATCGCATCAAACGCATGTTCGTCTGGAAGATCGCAATTCAAAGGAGAATCCGCGGGTATCGGATGTTCAGCGAGGAAGTCGGCAATGGCCTGGCCTTTCACTGCCTTGAGAGGTTGGTACGTTATCGAGAACTCCATCAAGAGCAGGGCCCATTTAGCAAGTCGTCCCGTCAATATGGCCTTCGACATCAAATATTTAAGGGGGTCCACCTTTGAAATGAGACGGACCTCGTGCGCCAACGCATAGTGCCTGAGCTTTGTTATCGCGAAGATCAACGCTAGGCAGTGTTTTTCAGTAGGGGAGTAGTTGCTTTCTGCCCCCAGTAGAACTCGACTTAAGTAGTAGAGTGCTCTTTCTTTCCCCTGGTCATTCTCTTGCGCCCATAATGTGCCTAAAGAACCTTCGAGGGCGGTTGTATAAAGAATGAGAGGCTTTCCCTTAACTGGAGCAGCCAACACTGGCGGGTTTTGCAGGTACTGCTTGATTTCGTCTAGTGCACCTTGGCATTTTTGATCCCAGACGAATGGAGTTCCCTTCTTCATCAGGTGGCTGTAAGGACGACACTTGCCTGAAAGGTTGGCTATAAATCGCCGTATATACGCGAGCTTTCCTTGGAGAGACCGCAACTGTTTGAGAGTTCTAGGCGGAGGCATTTCCATGATCGCCTTGATCTTTGACGGATCTATTTCAATATCTCGGTGTTGGACGATGAATCCCAGAAATTTGCCCGAGGAAACTCCGAATGCACACTTGAGAGGGTTCATCTTCAAGTTGTATTTTCGAAGTCGTCGAAATACAGTCTTTAGATGCTCGAGATGTTCCTCGTATGATTTGCTTTTAACCACGAGGTCGTCGATATAGCATTCGACGATTTCATGTATAAGGTCATCGAAGATCTTGGTCATGGCCCTCTGATAAGTGGCACCGGCGTTCTTTAAACCGAAGGGCATCACTTTATAATAGAATATACCTAACGGAGTTCTGAAGGCGGTGTGCTTCTGGTCTTCGGGATGCATCTTTATCTGGTTATACCCCGATGAGCCGTCCATGAAGGAGAAAACTTCATGAGTGGACGTATTGTCTATCATCAGTTCGGTGACTGGCACTGGGAAATCATCCTTCGGGCAAGCTTTATTGAGATCTCGGAAGTCCACGCATATGCGCACTGTCCCATTTTTCTTCATCACCGGGACGATGTTGGCGATCCATTCAGGGTATTGAACTTCCTGGATGAAGCCAGAGTCGATCAGCTTCTTGACCTCGGCATTGATACTCATCTCAAGCTCGAGCCGCATTCTTCTCGCCGCCTGTTTGACTGGTTTGACGTCCGGAGATATCGCCAATCTGTGCACAGCAATTTCTGGATCTAGTCCCGGCATTTCGGAATAGTTCCACGCGAAGCAATCCCTATGCTGTAGAAGCACGTCCTTTAACGCAGCCACCCTTTCTTCAGATAGCAGCTCGCTAATGAATGTCGGTCGCGGATCGTCTGGCGATCCCAACTCAATCTTCTTGAGGTTATCTGCAGTAGTATGTATGCCATCTTCCAGTTCTTTCGGAGCCGGTGGAAATTCTGAGATTACCTCATTGTCTTTGTTTTCGAAGCACCAAGAGAGCTCATCTATGTCCTCGGGCTCTTCTTTTAATATTGTAATCATGTGACAGGTACGAATTCGCTTCTAATCCTAATGTGGAACCGGTTCTTCTTTCGTGGCCTTGGGCTCGTGCTTCTGTGGCGGCGCTACTCTCCAGCTGTCAGACAGAGTGAATTTGCCAAGCTGATATTGATCTTCAACCCAATTCTTGAAAGTGAAGCAATCTTCAAGAGGATGCCCTACTACTCGATGGTAAGAGCAATAGTTCGGGTGTGAGACTTTGCCCGCTTGTTCGAGGTGTTTAGACTCCGGCAGTGTAAGAATTTGATATTTTAGAGCAAGATCAAGTATCCTCTTCGTCTTATCCCGAGGAAAAGAGTATGCTCGACCCATTTTCTTCATGAGAGATAGATCAATAACGCTCGACTCCCGTTCGCGTGGCTTCTTAGCCCTGCTTTATTGCTGTTGAGCGCCTTTTTGGCCTTTCGACTTATTTCTGCTTTTGCGCCGAGCCTTCTTTATAACAGGTTGACAAGGAGAGCATTTTCATCTCTCACGGCCTGTTGAAGGAGGCGTTGCGTTCTGGCTTTCTCGTAGATGGCCACTTCGCGGTTATGGTCGTCCCGGACTTTTTGACTTGCTTCCCTTATAAGCCTGTCCATTTGTTCTTCGAACGATGGACTGGGCACTTTTGCATCAGGAACTTTTACTGGTTCAGGATTAGCGTCCTCCCATTGAATATCTGCTTCTTTATTAGAGTCGTGCACGACGTAACAGCCGTGGAGTAGCTCTCGTTTCTTGGACCGAATGTATCCAAGCCCGATCGTTTCCATTCTCCCATTAGGCAGTTTGCGTTGAGTCCCGGGAACATTCCAGACTTTGTCATAGAACTTGGCTTTTCGGATTGTCTGCTTGAAGGATATCCCCTGGCGCTTCAGTAGCCTTTTCAAACCTTCTGTATAATATCTGGGGAGACGGATGGGTTGAAGCCTGTCAAGAGTAGGATCCGTGCCATGCCAGATTTCTTTCTCCACTTTGGTTTCTTCAGAGCGGTAGAATAGAATTGCTTTTTCTCTTTCTCGTCTGGGAGGGATATAGAACGTTTGTAGCTCTTCTACATTGTAAATATCAAGTGCATCCAGTTCTTTACGGTGTTTAAGCGGCACCATGGCGACTTGTAGACTTTGCTCTTCATCAGCGGACGTTCGTATTAAAGGCCGAGCAGAGAATATAGCATGGACTTCATCTTCCGAATCACTACCAAAGATCAACGTAGGGGTAGATGGTCCCGGCTTGTTGTATTGGGGCGGACCTGAACAAACTATCTCCTCTTCCTCCTCGGTATCACTGCCGAAGACAGGGATGGTGGCATTAGCTTTATTCTCCGGCTTGTGACACTTCTCTATATCTTCGAAATCTGGTAAGAAATATTTGGCATCTTCGTATTTGCGGACCTCGTTCATAGAGAACGGGTTCAGTTCTCCCGTCATGGTATACTCGAAACCATCCTTAAAATACTTCATACACTGATGTTGTGTAGAAGGGATGATGTTGTACTCGTGTAACCATGGTCGGCCGAGCAAAGCGTTGTAGCATGTCTTGGCGTCTATGACGTGGAACTTAATGTCCGTGACGAGTAGCCCAAAGCGTAGCGTCAGTATCACAGATCCAAGAGTCTTTGATGATTGGGAGTCGAACCCGGAGATGGTGATCTTATCCCGAGCAAGGTGCTGGATGCTCATGCAAATTTCTTTTAACACCTGCACGTTGAGGAGATTAACGGAGGATCCATTGTCGATCAGGATTTTGCCTATCTTAATATCGTGGCAGTATCCTGAGACATAGAGGGAGAGATTGTGTTCGCACGTCCCAAGGAGAAGGTCCTCGTTGCCGAAAGTGACATCGGCCGTGTGCACTTCCTCCAATTCATCCTTCATCTTTTCCTCGGCCAGGCATGCTTGGAATTGTTCTGGATCTTGGAGCGCCTTAATCAACGAATCTCTCGCCTCTTTTGATAGCAAAAGGGCGTCAAGAATGCTGAGCTGTGAGGGCAGCTTCCTCAGATGTGCTAAGACGTTGTAATCCACCTTATTCTTCTTTGGCGGGTCTTTGGCAGCTAGCTCTTCCACCACTTGGTCATCTAAGACGATATCTTCAGAGGCCTTTTCTTTCCCTTTATCTTTTCTGTTCGAGGGTCCGAGGTTCTTTTCGGGCAGCGTGCGATTACGTGGCCGGATATTTTCACAAACCTTCGGTTCTTCTTCTTTTCTCAAAGTGGACTCTTTAAAGAGAGGGGCAAGTTCTAGCTCTTCATCAGAATCACTCCCGAATGTAGGCACTTGTGATCCACCGGTGTTAACCATGCAATAATCGCCAGCAGTTCTTTTAAGCCCTTCGGTCGTATTTCTTTGCTCCCGACGAGTTTTGCGTTTCTCTCGCTTAAAGTTTTGTCGATGAGCAACATATCCTTGCCACCATCTATCGAAAGCTTTGCACTCTTGAGTGGGGTGCGAAACCTTCTGATGATATAAGCAATAGAAGGGGTGCATTTCTATTTCACCAGTAATTTTTCCTTCGGGGGGTGGTAGCTTCATGCCTATTGATATGGCCTTAGAAAACCTTTTCCTCATCTTGAATTGGCTTTTGTCGGTAGTGGAGGTATTTTTCTCCAGCGGGATCGTCTCAGCTCTTTCATCAAGTCGCTGGCGCTTGGCCCTTTCAAATATAGCCGTCTCGCGTTCTCGATCAGCCTTACTTTTCAATCGAGCTTCGTTAAGGAACGCGTCAATCATTTCATCTGATAGCTCCAGAATTTTTGGTTCAGGATCTACCCCCAGCGCTTCGGTATAAGGAGTTTCCTCATCGTCCATGAACGAATGGGAAATCACATGACAGCTCGCCACGCATTCTTCAGATTCATCTGACGAACTTTCTCCATCACCTTCTTCTTGAAAGATATGATTGAGAAACTCTTGGAGTGTAATTGGATTCCGTGCCTTCTGGTTGTATTCTTCTAGCGCGTCAATTTGTTTTTGCAAGTCCGAGCGCTTGTCGCCAGGCTTCAAGGGCTTCTTTGACTTCTTCTTCTTTGAAGATTTTGACGGCTGGTTGCGAGTGTTTGAGCCACCACCATCGGTCTTTGGAGTTGCACGCGGCTTCAACATCCCCTCAATGACCTGCGGTTCCAACGGGTTCTTCCACTTGATCGCTGGACATGTCTGAAGATCGTTTAGCATCCTCTTTGTCTTAGTTGATAATACAACTTCCCAAGGAGCTTCTTCAACGACGGAGCATGTTGCCCCCGGCGTATTTGTCCCCTTAGAGGTGTGGGGCTGCGGAGGATTCACCTTCCATTTGTCAAATAACGCGAATTTACCCTGTCGGTACTGGTTTTCAAGCCAATTTTTGAAAACGTAACAATCCTCGATCGGATGACCCAGTACTCTATGATAAGGACAGTAGTTGGGCTCATTGACATCACTTGGTTGCAACGGACGTTTTGGATCCGGCAGATTTATGAGCCGGTTGCGTAGAGCCAACTCGAATAACCTCCTCGTTTTATCGCGGGGAAAGGAGTAAGAGCGTCCTAGCCTCTCCTCAAAGGCCACGTACGGACGCATATTATTTTGACGAGCAACTGGCTTCAAGTCGCTCGGTTGTTGTTGAGCATTAGCGACAACGATCGCTTTTCCCTTCCCTTTGTCATTTCGGGAGTCCGGCTTTGGAAGAGGGGGTTTATGGCCCATCTGATCCATTTGCGCTAGCTTTTCAATCAAGGCCTGGAAAGTAGTCGGCTTGAAAAACATCATAAATTGCGAGATGGTTGCTTGCGGATCAAGGGTTCCCACAAACATACCCACCGCGGGAGCTTCTTCAATGCGCTGCTCACACTTCGACCATAAGTTCCGCCACCGTATAGCATATTGAACCCACGTTTCGCCTGGTTTTACCCTGGCGTTAATCAGAGCTGTCATCGGGGTACGTTCACTGGCGCTTGCAAAACGCTGAGTAAACAGTAGCTCCATCTCTGCGAAGGTCTTGATAGAGTCGTTCGGGAGTTCAGAATACCACTCGAACGCCGTATCTGATAAACTTCCAACAAACTGGTGAAGCAACAGCTTGTCGTCACCACCGGTGTTGCGCAGAGTGCCCTGAACTGGGCAACATGCTGGTGAGGATTTCCCATCCCCTTGTAGACATGGAACTTAGGAATTGTGTAACCCGGCAGGTACTTGATTTGATCGTACCAACTTGGATATGGCCGCCCCGTTTTCACGACCTGGCCGGCTGCTTCGGTCGCATGATGAACCCGTATTTGTTGGGCTATGTATTCGTCTAAATCAGCTTTGGAGATTGTATCCTCCTTAGCTGTTGACAAAGCTGGCGGAGGATTTGATGTCTCTCCCCTATCGTCTCCAAGGACGATCGGGGGCTCTTCAGCCGGAGGATCCTGTTGTATCATCATCCCTATCATGTCTTGGAAGAGGAGGCCCATACGCTGTATGTTGGCTGCTTGTTCAGCAGCCTCTTTGTCCTTCTTCTCCAATATTCGACGAAGGAATTCGGCGTTGGTTTCTTCCTAGCGTTCATCAGAGGACGTTTCAGGGTTTTCTTTTGGCCCTGTAAGTGCGGCCATAGCGTTCATCATCTCTTGGAGCTTTTGCTGTTGCTCCTGAGCTTTGGTCACTGATCGCGTGTGCGGTCTATGACCTGTTGATATGCGGCTGTCCTCTTTACCAGATGCCATGTATACGGTATGAACTACAATGCCCCCTGACTTAGGGCGTTTGGGTGCATCCCCTCTGATATTTGTTGTAGGTGTAGGGACTTTCTCCGGCCTTCTTCTTTTGTGGGCCGTTGAAGTTGAAAGGGCCGTTGCAGTGGGCACCCTAGCGATCGTTGTCCCCTGCTGTTTAATAGGACGGTCTTTTTCTTTTTGTACCTTCGTCTTCTTTTGTTGACGAGGGTGATCTAGGTCGATCACGGAGTCTTGAACTCTTCGCCAAACCTTGTATATTTTCGAGGACAGCCGTTGAGGGGGCTGTTCTTGCTTTGTTTCTGGAACTCTCTCCGCGGGCGGAGGAGATCTTTTCAATGTAGCGGTTGGAGAATTCTTACGTACCCTCCTCAGCAGTTCAAAGCTGTTCCCAGTTGGAACAGCAGCGTTGACTTCCGCCACTGGAGCCGGTAGAGTTAGCCCTGAGGGGGAGTTGCCCCCTGCCTTTCTCACTCATTGCCAATGGCGACGTCGAGCACGACGAGCCGTTGGGACTGGCTCGGAGATAGAGACGGCTTCTTTTTGCCCCCTGTCTAAATGAGGCGCCGCTGGTGTTAACCTCTTAATGACTGAAGTTGTCTTTTGAGGGGTGATATCAACCTGTCGAAGACAGATCCTCGAGCAGGGGCAGGAGCAGGAATCGTCAGCCTTGAAAAGACTGACTCTTTGACAGGGGAAGCCATCTTGACGACTTCTGAAGCAGCAGTTATTGCCTTCCTTGGGACAGCCAATTTAGAGTTCTGATCCAGCCTGGCGAAAACAGAGGCTGTTGGTCTGGTAGTTGGCGACCCGTTGACATGGGCCGTCGTAGCAGTGAGCCGGTCGAAGACCGATCTTTTGTTCACCTCTGGTGCAGGTATTGGCATAGAGAAGCTTGTAGGCAGGATCATGGTCCCGAAAAACAGGCCGGTGGTGGCCTGGGTCACCTGTTCTACCGGCAGAGCGAGGAAGGAGGCCGCTTGGGGCCCATATGCTACACCTCCAGGTGAGGTGGAGCGTCCGTTGCAGTGGCACTTCGAGCAGTTGGTGCAGTTAGAGGCCATTGATACTTGAGTTCTGCGCCAGGCAAAAGACCAAATCTTAGTAACTTGAAATCCAAAGGCAACCGTTAACAAATCGTGATTGGTTCGCGAAGACGACACACGAAGTGTGGAGTGGAAAGAGGAAAAGGTCCCACCGGGCGTGCCAGAATCTGTTCCCCTCTAAACGGTGGCCGAGACGCTAGGGCGTCTCGCCTGAAATTCAGGGCAGATGCTATTTGGTGCTATCCGTCTACCTCTCCGAAGATGCCAAGTTGATTTATGGCACCGTGTATCGGAGGTTTAGACGGATGCGGCCGATGTAGCAGACTTCGTCAGATTCCCCCTTACTTGAGGGGTTTTTGATTGTGGGGACGCTCTTCCCTGGAGACGCAAGCCCCTGTAGTTAATTACGCTACCGTATCGCGGTAACAACTTTCTCCTTCTCCAGAATTTCACTTCGTGTCGTGTGTGTTTGTTTTGTTTGTGGTTGCCCGTGGATTGTATACGGAGACTGAGTAATGCCGTCGCCCGTAGGACGTAGATTAGTCCAAATCCGTATTTACTTAGATTTGGGTTTGGTGTTTTTAGTTTAAGGATACGTTAGCCTTATTGAGGCTAAGATCAACTTAAACGTTCATTAAGGATACGTTAGTCCTGTTTTGAGACTAAGATCAACTTAACGGAAAGAGCATTTAGGGGCTCTATTGTTCCAGTTTAGGGACGTAGTGGTCCGTTTAATTTATGGCCGTCGGGACCCGTCACCTCTCTGACGACGTTGAAGGATTACAATGACGGGTGTCAGAGGAGTTCGGAGATGTACCCTTGAACCAAAGTTGATTTGGAGTTTTATAATCCATTAGAATGTTTAAGGATACATTAGCCAGATTTGAGGCTAAGATCAACTTAAATGAGATCATTTAGATCCGGCAAAAGAGCGTTTAAGGGCTCTATTGTTCCAGTTTAGGGACGTAGTGGTCCATAAGTAGTTTAGGGACATTGCGGTCCATGTTCCAGTTTAAGGACATGGTGGTCCATTGCCAGTTTAGGGACGTGGTGGTCCATGTTCCAGTTTAGGGACGTGGTGGTCCATCATTAGTTTAGGGACGTCTCGGTCCAATATTAGTTTAAGGACGTCTCGGTCCAATATTAGTTTAAGGACGTTTCGGTCCACGAGTTTAAGGATCCCGCAGTCCATATTGATGTGTGGTCGTCGGGACCCGTCACCTCTCTGATGTCGTTGAAGGATTACAACGACAGGTGTCAGAGGAGTTCGGAGATGTACCCTCGAACCGGAGGTAAATTGATTTAAGAGAGCAATCTCGCTCAGTCAATTTAATTTGAGGACTTACGGCCAAAATTGGGCTAAGTCCGGTTGGAAAATACTCATCGTTTTTATTTGTTTTTGCATTGCATTTCTTTTTACTTTGATCTGGGCTCTGCCCATAAAGGATGCAGAGCATCAATTTGTTTTGGGGCTCTGCCCATTTATAAATGATGCAGAGCATCAATTTCACTTGGGCTCTGCCCCTTTTTATTGCTTTGCAATTTATTTTGGCCTGGTAGGTCTTTTTGACTTGGGCCTGCCATTTAACAAAAGAAATGCATTGCATTATTCAGGCGCTTTGCGCCAATCAAAGAGCGCAAGCGCTTGTGATGAAAACACGTGTCATGCAAGCGCAGTGCACTGTGCTGCTGCGCTGCCGACACGTGTCTCGTTCTGAGGAGCGCAAGCGCAACAGCGCAGTGCGCTGTGTCAGTGCGCTGCGCTGTTGCGCTGCTGACACGTGGCGCTCCCTGGTGGCTTGCGCCAACACAGGAGCGCAACAGTGCAAGTTTTCAAGTGCAGAGCACTATTAATTTGAGAATCTTTTAGATTCAAGAACCAATGGTTCATAAAGGAAGTGCAGAGCACTATTTGATTTCTTGATCTAATTTAGATTAAAGAAAAACAAGCTTTTTCTTATATCAGGAACCAAAAGTTCATAAAAAGTGCAAAGCACTATTTTTATTTTGTTTTTTTATTAAAAATCATTGATCTTGTTTTTAGATCAATCATCTGTTCATAAGAGAATTTTCTCTTTTTCTAAAAGCTTTTTACCTTTTTTGTTCTTGAGGATTTCTCTCCAATTCTTCAGAGTTCTCTCTGTTTAATTTCTCACAGAATGTTGATGCCTTTGAATTGAGGTCTAGGGTCCTTTTTATAGTGCCCATTAATTAGTTAAATTTGTTAAAGAGATCTCTCTCTGAGTGATTTGGGGAATTTTCCCCACCATTGGATCTTTGATCCAAGGGCTTCTGTTTTACAGAAGAAAATCTTCTTGTTTTAACAAGAACAGAAAGATTTCTTAGAATTTTAATTCTGTTTGGCGCAAATGCCCCAGAACGTGACACGTGTCGCGCAGCGCAAAGCGCAGCGCAACTGCGCTAGCGCATCTGTGCTGACACGTGTCGGGCAGCGCAAAGCGCAGCGCAACTGCATGAGCGCATCTGCGCTGACACGTGTCGCGCAGCGCAAAGCGCAGCGCAACTGCACGAGCGCATCTGCGCTGACACGTGTCGCGCAGTGCACAGCGCAGCGCAACTGCACGAGCGCATCTGCACTGACACGTGTCGCGCAGCGCACAGCGCAGCGCCACTGCGCTAGCGCATCTGCGCTGACACGTGTCGAGCAGCGCAGTTCTTGCGCAACTGAAGCGTTGCTTCCTTTGATTTTGCTTTAAACAGAGCTTTGCTCTGATTGGGTGCGCTGCCTTGGGCGCTGCGCTGATGCATCTGCGCCTTACACGTAGCGCGTTGCGCCCGAGATTTGAAGCGTTGCTTCAAAATTTGAATTTTGAATTTCCAACAGAGCTTTGCTCTGATTGGGGGAAACACGGATTAAGAGGTTCGTATGAGATCTTGACGAGATGACGTTCCACTCCGTTGACATCAGAGACTTGATATGCATGCAGAGGCGTTGGATACTGTCATATTTTTCTCAGGAAAGTCATGATGAGAATGCAGCTGTCCCAGAATGAGAAACAGATTAAGTAAAGGGTGATAACTTCCGGGCTGATGAGATTGGAAGAGACCCTGATGGGATCTTTCAGGAACACTTTACGATAAAGACCTGGACCCAAGATCGTTTGTATCGCACACACTCAGAGGGCAAGAGACTGCCATTATTGATGTGATACGTTATAAGTGACCATGTTAATTGGTCAGGAGATCTTCAGAGAAGCGCCAGAGCGGAACTGTTCCGTCATTACTCCGAAAAGGGCTGTCAAGCCGAGGAGTCATGTGACTGGTAATCCACAAAGAGAAAAGAAAACCAAAAAGCAGAAGACGCCAGACCGTGGGCATGAGGCAAGCAGATATTCTTGCTCTGCCAGCCTTGGACGCACCGGCACCTTTCGACGTTGAAGGAGGGGAATCTCCACGGCAATTATTGTGGATTTCATCTCGGTGATTTATATATAGCACGCTTCCATCGTTTTGATGTCGGTATTTGACGATTTGTTTTATGATTGATATTTTCTATGTGCACCATAGTTGCACTTGATTCTTATTTTCATATATCAGTTGTACTGATGTTCGCTTTGTGCATACTCATTGCACTTGATTTTGATGTTTACACATTTTGAGATATTTGATTTGATTTAATGCATACAGTATGAACATGATTTTGATTTATGCATTCGGTGTAGTATACACGCGCTTTTAGTATTCGATATGGGGTTTTGTGCGCGCAAATACACATGTTAATGAGTTTATATGCCACGGTATACTTGATTTTAAATTGGTGTATGTTGTATACCATTGATTTCGATTGTGATACTCGGTTTTCGTTTTCATGCATCCTAGTGCGCTGGATTTATATTTTCGTGCACCTTGTGCACTTGATTGGGATTCTTGCGCACACTTGGCGCGCTAGATGCGATTTTGTGCACACCAGATGCACTAAATCGAGATTCTTCGTGCATGTCAGATGCACCTGATATTGTCGTCGTGCACACCCGTTGCACTCGACATATGTTTTTGTGCACGCCCGTTGCAGTTAGTTTTGACTCTGTGCACATTCGTGGCACCTGTATTGATTTCGTTTTCCGTGTGCACCAGACGCATGTGGCATTTTTATATGTCCTATTTGAGATTGATTTCATTTCGAGCATCATGTTTTTATGATATATACTATACGGCTTAGTAACCGAGCAGGACTGGTTTGAGGACAGTACCTGGGTATTTTTTCATGCATCTATATTTTACCGAGGGGATTTTCAAAAAGAGCTATATCTCCATATTTTCCTACGTGTCCGTGAGTGACACGGAAACTTTACTAAGAAAACCCTTCTAAATTATTTTCAAAAAAGACGGGATGTACCTATTAAATAAAGGATATATATATAAATATTTCCTTATAAATGAACGCCCGCCACTTGTGCCGTGATATGCGCATCGCACGACGATTTGAAAGGGATTCTGCATGCACTTTCATTTGGTTGTTTTGATGATTTCACAATGATGCGTACTATGTATATGTTATAGTCTTAATTATACCATGTTTGATTTTCATATTGGATTTTGACATTTGTATTTTCGTTATAACTCCGATAATTGTGTGACGCTTGACGGAATTTTGATTTTGAGTTTTTCCATCGTTTTCATGCGCATGCATTGCGCTATGATATGTTTTATTTATTCATGGTTTCGGAGCCCCAACGACTTGATTGTTTACTGAAGTATTTTAGTATTTGGAGGATTTAAATTTAAATTCGGGGACCGAATTTATTTAAGAGGGGAAGATTGTAACATTTCAGGAAAATAAAATATTGTTTTCGGAATTTAAATAATTAAAAATAATAAAATTATGGATATTATAAAAAGTATGGAAATTGGTTAAAGGATATGGTATAATTATATACCGATAATTTGGAAAATATTTGGAAAATTAATATAATTATTGTTTTTGAAGGTGTTAAGTGATTTGGATATTTTATAAATATTTATACAATTATTTGTATACGAGTTTATTACTAAACTCGATTAATACTTCACTAATTATGCATTAACCTCGTTTCTGACATGCAGCATATAATGCTTGCAACACATGTTTCATTTTTTTTGTTTTGGAAACCATGGCTTCATTTATCATTTTAATTTTTATTGTTTTTGTTTAAAAAGAAAAGATAAAAGAAAAAGAATTTGTGAGATATTTGCATGAAGGGGGGACATAGAGATATGGGCTAGGAGAGGGAGAGAGAGGAAGGGGGTTTATCTTCACACCATGGCTTATACTCTCTTCACTTCATTCATCTTCATCTTCTCCTCCTCCTTCCTCCACCTCCTCTACCTCTATGCACCACCCCACAAACCACCACAAAACCTTATACTCTCTTCACAAATTTTGTGCACAAGCTCCCTTAAAACCCTATGGATCTATCAAGTGAAGATTTTGAGCACTTTGGGCAACTCAAGAAATTTCTTGAGTTTCCACATGAGGTATAATTCTAGACTTTTAGTTAAGTTATTAGTGTTTAGTATATCCTTTTGTAGTTAGAGATAAACCGATATGGTTTGGTGATGTTAGAATTTTCCTAAATGAGGGTTAGGGGTTTCTATGAATTTTGAAGGTGTATTTGAGGTGTAGTGAGTGTTTTACATGACCTTAGTGATGTTTACTGGCCTAGACCAGAGAATAGAAACCAATACACAATCTTAGAATTTTCCCGTGTCGATTTTGTGGAGTTTTGAGGATTTACAGGAAATCTGGAGCAATTTGGGATATTATTAAGAAAATCAAACAATTACATTAACCTAGTTAGACCGCTAGGAAACCACCACAGAAGAATGAGACTAAAATATCAAAATTGGGCAGCCGACACCCGTTACTGTAGCACTTCTCGCCGGCCAAATTTTGGAGTCTGTTGTTGGGTTTTGTCCTTTAGCTCATACTCTTCATAACCTAGCCCTTGTATTGTTAGTTTAGTCCCACTTTACCTGAGCAAAAATCTGGAAGCATTTTGAGTTGATTTTAGCAGTGTTTTTCCGATTTCTAAATCTTAGTTTTTGGTATTTGAATTTGGATTTGGTCGTTGGACGTTTGTACGTCAACGACGAGGGTTATTTGGTTGTTTTTGCATGCGTAGGCTATAGGTTCTAACCTATGAGCACTTCGCGTGACGTGTCGGTTTTCGAATATGATTTTGATGCGATAAGATGTGTTTTGATATATAGGTACCTTCACGTGGACTTTGGAAGGACAAGTGGGAACAAGGCGTCATCGATTTCGCCAAGCGAGGATCGAGGTGAGTAGATGTATATCTATGGGGGAATTCGGGTGGATGGCGCATAGCACATCCGCAACCGTAGAATAGGATATTGCTTTATTAGTTATATATGTTGATATGATATATGGATACCTAGCAAATAGGGTATCTAGGAGACCTTAGGTTAGATTAGGTATAATCATAGGAAGAAATACACATAGTGTTATTACTTTGTAGCGAATCGTAAGTTATGTGTTGTTACATACACGCACACGCGCACACACACACACTTGGTATGTATGTGTGTGTATGTGTATGTGTGTGTGTGTGTGTGTGTGTGTGTGTGTGTGTGTGTGTTCATACACACACACATATACATATACACGTGAGATGGGGATAGTATATGCTAATGGATTTAAGTTGATATGACCGGACATGATGTCGTGTGGCTATGATATATGATCGAGTGAAACCTCGTATATGATATGACATATTTAAGGATCGTTGGGCAAAATATTCTTAACATGCGATAACATGTGACCCGATGATATAATTGAATCTACGAGACCTTAGATCCGTGCCCGTGATTATGATACAATACGATGAATGATACCATACGAATGATGATATATATATATATATATATATATATATATATATATATGATAATTGACCCATACCCTCAATTTTGAGGATGTCGTACGATGGACTATACCGTACACGATATATATGATGATTGATCTGCACTCGTGACTCGAGGATGCCATACGATGTGTTATACCATACGTGATGCTATTAGGCTGGATCGCCAACTACTAGCTATATCGACTCGGATACATATAGATTTCTACATGTTTTGCATTAGCTATTATGATCTCGTCTGCTAGGACACATGCACCATTATCGATGATGCGTATGTTGCACGTACACTTGCTTGCCGGCTCACACACATCATCATCGGTAATTTCCATGACACGCACACATTAGAAAAACGTTATTTGACTTGTGTAACCTGCTAGCCGGTTGTTTATTCATATTGTTAGTATTCTTGCTCTCACACGCTAGTTTAGATATTGCATTCCTTACTTAGATGCCGCATTCATTTTCATACATACATTCTGTTTTATGTATTGTAAGATGGGCTCTATGCCGATATTCATGATTCATTTCTAGCTCATGATTATGAGATTCCGATTCATGAGATTTCTGGATTTGGAAAATCGTATGTGAATTTGAAAACTTATGCTTATTCTAAAATGAAAAATGCAGTTTTCGTTGATATGATGTGTGATATCCACCATGGGATTTCTCGGTTCTGGAGCATATATGATATATGATTACCCGTCACGAGGAGCGAGGGCGACACCATCTGCAGATACATCGTGGACTCGGTATGGTACCCGGGGCAAGATTGATGTATATAGAGAGAGAGACGTTGAGCCCGACAGGGGAGCACTACCAACCGGTGATAGTTTGGGCCGATCTGGGCTGACGGAGCCCGAGATAGTTGGCGCGACGGATATCCGGAGCATACCGACAATGGTCGTGAGATCAGATGATATGGGCCGATCCGGACCGACGGAGCCCAAGATTCAGATGATATGGGACGATCCGAACTGACGGAGCCCGAGATACGGGGATTATGTGTCGCTAATGGACACGATTTTCATGATGTTTTCGAGTGTCGATGTTTGGCACTCAGGTTTTATCATGATTTTGTGTGTCATTGCTGGACACGCGTCAGATGATGCATTTATACATGATACACATGACATGTAGTTATTTTATGACACGGACATGAGTACTTAGCTTACACGTATGCTTATATTATTACCTTTACCGCTACTCGATATTATCGTGTTACTATTATTACTGTATCGTATTGTATGACTTAGAAGATAGTCATACATTCGGTTTCTACTCGGTGATATCTTCTACTCACGAGTTGGCAACCCACCCCAGTTGTGCCACAGTTTTCTTGCAGGTTTGGCCGCACAGGTTCCGTAGCGGCTTTGCTGGCACTCCATTTTCTTCTGGGTGGTTGCTTTGGTAGATGGGATCCACTTGCATCGTGACCACCATTTGTATTTGTATAATTATTCAGTTGTATCTAGCTAAAGCTCCATCAACCAGATTATGTATATATTCATAGACTTAGAAACCTTTATTGTATATTCTTTTGGCCTTAGAGTCACGCTCATGTATTTATTCTTATTTTTGGTTCTTGATGATACTTTATTTTCTTTGCTTTATTCGTGGTTTTGATCCTCGTCTTCGGCGTTGTATATTTATATCCTGCGTGGTTGTTTCCACCAATTGACGAAGAGCTAGCTCTCGCTTAGGGATGCCTTTTATTATTATTGCTTGTATTGTTTTCAGGTTAAATTATACAAAGGAGGTGCTGCCCAAATTTCAAACGACGAAGCATGTTTTCAAGATAGTTACAAACATCGTGTTTTCATATTCTATGACTTATGTTTTAAAGGAAGAACCTGATTTCATTAAACCTTTATTTCAAAATTCCACCTCCATTATTTTCCCTAAAAGGGTTTAGAATTCTGGGATTTTGGCTTACTTGAATTAGGTGGAGTCCTATATACTTCACATGATTCAAGTGCCTATCACGTGCCTTTTCCGGGTCGTGACACCTAAGTCCGAGGACTTGGCACAATTTAATTTCTTCTTGTTACAGTATTTATTGTCTCATTTCATTTCATTATCATGGTTTAAATTAATATAATGCATCATGATCAGTTTAGTGCACTTCAGTGCATGCATATTTCCCTTGACCTTCGTTTG